>JAQPPZ010005822.1:2400000-4800000 GCA_028583015.1 Wollemia nobilis
AATCCAACACAACTAGATAAGTCTAACAGCTGGTCCACCCCTGCAACCCACCAATACTAGGAGACCCCACCAAGCAAAGGGGTCATTCGTAAATTCCTTCCTCAACAGTCATTGAGCCCAAGGTCTCCCCTGGAGTTGGATCAAGGAAGGGGTAATACCAAAAAGAACCGCGAGGAAAGAACCCCCAAAATGACACCCACATCCAATAATTATCCCAGTAGCCATCAAGTAAAAAGATCAAACATCCACGAGTCGAAGTGAACTGGTAGTACAAGTATGAATCCATAGACATTGAAGGTACAAGATCTCCCCCTGTATTTGAATAAGGGAAGGGGTGAGACCAAATAATTCCATAGAGAGACACCCGACTGACCAGCACAGACAACCAATAGCAAGATCTCAAAGGGCAAAGCCTAGCAAAAAAGATAGGGAGATCTCCCGCTCAGAGAGAAAGGGTTTGAGAGCACAGGAGTGGGAGGCTTAGGCCCTCTCTACCATGGTGAGGCCAAGGTCCTCTCTACCATGATGAGGCTCAGGCTCTCTCTGCCATGGTGAGGCTTAGGCCCTCTTATGAATGACAATAATTAATAAATGATATTTAGTTTGATATTGTATCTCCCAAATACAAAATAATAAAATAAAATGTGTTAATTTTTATCTAAAAATATGTAATATATTTTATTTTATTATTTTGTATTTACTATTAATTAAAGCAAATTTATATTTTTTGCTTGTATTTTCCAAATCATTTTATGAATTAACATAAGTTAAACATAAATATTGTTTTATTAAGTAGAGATATCATAGATTAAATATAAAATTTGATAATTAATTCATAGAACCAATGGCTTTTTATTTTATTTTATAAAATAAGTAGAAAAACAAACTAGTTCTTAGATGAAACTTACGCAAACATATGTAAGTTTTTTAGGGAAAATGATTTCTTTTTAGTTGAAAAACTATTGCTTGTATAATCAATTGATGGAGATGATTTATGGACTCGTTAAGAGGGAAGAGGATTTCACAATAACATGTTAAATAACTTCTTTAATACGTGTTAAATAACTTCTTTAATACGGAGGTCAAATTTAGTTTGGATGATGATATTAACAATTTGGTAAAGGATAATAACATATATGACCAAGTTGTTATGCTTGAGAAAGAAAAAAACTTAAAATTCATAATAACTCTTTTATTTATATTATGGTATTTTAGAACATCAATTTATCTATACTCAAGTAAGAAAGTTAATTTTCCACAATTTATAAAAAAAAATTTAATATATTGTACTTGTATTGATACATATTTTATACTTATCAATTATTTCAACTTTCAAAAATAAATAATCTTCTGTCATATAAAGAGCTCAACAAATATTAATATTTTTATGGTTTCTATATGAATCATAATGCATGTATAAATGATTGCATTCTATATATATCAATATACAAAATTTCAAAGGGTCTTTTAAATACAATTCTCCTTGACTTCGTCTAGTTGTTAATTAGACAATACTTTTGATTAAGATCACGGGTCCTTTTGCAATAATTTTAAAATAGAAATATTTTTTCCACTATAAATCACCTGAAAAAAAATTATGAAATGACATTAAAATATTATAATCCAAGAGGAGGTGTGGCATACTCTAGTTGATTCTAAGGTAATGAACCACATCAAATAGTTGTGAACTCAAAAGTTTAAAAGCACTTCTTGAAGTGTAAGATTCGGTTTGTCTATGGATGAGGGTAATTTCTTGCTAACAATTATCAATAAATTATTTTATTTAGCCTATAAAATTTATTCATGAATCATGATACAAAAGGAACATCTTATCATGATACAAAAGGAACATCTCATGTTGAAATTGTTGGTTTCCAAGTAAAAAATATTGAAACTTACCTTTGAACCTTTTACATAAGAGTTCTATATGATATCTCTATAGAAATTTTACATGTTAAAAATTATTTGTCAATTAATTTATGATTTTAAGAATAGATGTTTGTTTAAATATATTTAACATTAGTTTAATATAACTTACATTGTAATTGATATATATAGTGTGAGAAACTCCTACTATCAATGTTTAGGGTTGGGCATTCCTATTCCAATCATGACCTCTCATAAGAGGGAGAGCTAAGCTTATCAATAAGGACTAAACATACAACCATACACACACCCACCCCCTCACACACTCACCCACATCTCATTTTAAACCTTGGACCTCCCAAAGAACAGCCAAAGCCCCAACCGTTACACTATCCCCTAGGACTTTAATTGATATTTTTTTAGTGTACTATTAATATTGTTTGATCAAGTTTCTTATAAAAAGAACATATCGATGCTAATTCAAGGTGAAGCCCCAACCATTGCACTATCCTCTAGAACTTTAATTGATATTTTTTTTAGTGTACTATTAATATTGTTTGATCAAGTTTCTTATAAAAAGAACATATTGATGCTAATTCAAGGTGATTGAAATATATGGGGTTTATTATTACGAAGACAATCTATTCCCTAATAAATCATGCACATCTACTAAAATTTTTTATATTAAACTAAAAATATATAAAATAAATTATAATATTAAAATATTTAGTTCAAACCATTAATGGATTTCCTATTCTTATTTATGGGATATGGCTTAAGATAATTTAGAGATGAGTGAACTTTTGGTTGGTGTATATATTGGGTTATATGTAATCGTTTGGTGGGTAATTGTTCTTAACGCTTGATGTGTATGTTTGTAGTTTTTATTTTTTTGGATTTGGTTAGCTTTAGAAACTCATGTGATTGATGCTAAGGGCTAGGCATCCCTATCCCACAATGATATCTCATAAGGGGAGAACTGAGCTTATCAATAGGGAATTTAATACACAATGGAAAAAGGCATTGGGCTTTCATAATAAAGACCCAAAAAATGCTCTCAACTTTTCAATGTACTCAAAAAGAAAGTTACCACTTAATATTATGTAACATTAAAAACTACAAACATAAGTAAATGATCTCTTTCTTATTACAAAATAATAATCTTATCAAGAATAGAATATTACAAATATTACAATCATGTTATTGTTATTGTAATAATAAATACAAATGATATCTCATAAGGGAATTTAATACACAATGGAAAAAGGCATTGGGCTTTCATAATAAAGACCCAAAAATGCTCTCAACTTTTCAATGTACTCAAAAAGAAAGTTACCACTTAATATTATGTAACATTAAAAACTACAAACATAAGTAAATGATCCCTTTCTTATTACAAAATAATAATCTTATCAGGAATATAATATTACAAATATTACAATCATGTTATTATTATTGTAATAATAAATACAAACGATAAAAGAGTAAAATAAGTTTTAATGTCTATAATGTCATAAACCATATAAGACTACCTTCACCGAAGATGTTGTCCAGATGTTGTCCACCCAATATATGGTTATCTAACCATATTTTAGTTGTATCTCATAGAAAATGTTATCTACTTTTATGATTATCTAACCATATTCCAATTGTATGTGTACAACCCTAACCCTTATAAAATTTAAAACTTACATAAATCCAAATAGTTAAACCACTTAAATTATACACATAAAAAATAATATCCAATGTCTTAAAGGTCTTCGCAACGCTTGCATTCACCATTCCAGCAAGACATTTCTCTTCTACCGTCGTACACAAAAAATAATATCCAATGTCTTAAAGGTCTTCGCAAAGGCTTGCATTCACCATTCCAACAAGACATTTCTCTTCTACCGTTATCACTTGATTGAAAGGTATTATTTCAATGTATCTAACTGTATTTGAAAAAGGCACCGTTATCACTTGATTGAAAGGTATTATTGCAATGTATCTCACTGTATTTATAAAAGGTAGGGTCATCTAAAATTGTACTTACCATTATGTCAGGGAAATTTATAGAATTTATTATGCTTGAGAACTTTATGATATAAACTAATTTAGACCTTGTTTAATAATTATGTCAATTTTTTTAATTTATATCTTACTTTTATTTATTTTGTATGAAATTAATTTTAAGAATTCACTTTCTCCTATAAGAAATTAGTACATAGTCAATTTTATTAAGTTAGAGAGCAAAAGACATGTTATGAGAAAACACTTTTCTTTACAGTTCAATCTATGGAGGAATGTAGTTTTGATTAGTCCTAACTATGAATTCTTTTATGCATATTTTCTTTGTATCATGCACTTTACATGGGTCATTCTTTCATCCAATTGTTGTCATTTTTAAATACTACAAAATCATTATTACCTTGATTGCTAGTGCTTACAAGGATAATGTTCACTTAGAGGTTTGTTAAGATACTAGTGAATATAATGATACTCTTATGTACATTTAATTATCAAACTCAAATATTTATGGGCTCATAACAAAACATCGAAAGCTTTTCAAATTTAATATAGTTTTTCCATAAGCATCTATTTCCACCTCAAAGATTTACATTCACATTAGAAAATAATTAATTCAATGGTTAAATGAAGTCAAGGTTTTACTCCATGGTTCAAGATGACATGAAGATCATTTTTGTACTTTTGATATTAGACTAGGGATTAATTTTTAGCACTAGTTAACTCTCTATTTCTAGGAAGGAGTTGTGTGTGCAATGAAGCAATTTAAAAAGAATAAAACGAGATGGGTTAGGAGAATGCACTTACAAAGTTTCTATCCAAGATAGTATTCACCTTTTATAATTTTTAAAATGGTTGATAATTCTTAAAGATAAATTAGGTTACCGGTTATAGAAGTCTCCAATACAAAGGTGAGTGTCTTTATGTATGAGAACTTTCCACACCACTAAGAACTTTAACTTATTATATTAATCTTCTAGAGAAATTATAAATTCCTTGAGAAAGATGGAGCTAATGCTTATCTAAACATTAAATCTCTCTCTAGTTTAAAGTGTAAAATAACAAACATAATTATTTTACACAATATATTATAACAAAAATATCATTGTATCCATTATACTCAAAACAAACAATACAACAAACTTTAAAATAATGTTAATGTTTTTTTAATGTATTCAAGTTAAAATTCTTCATTCAACCATATGCATTAATAGTAGGGGTTTATCACACTACCCAAATAAATGTAGCCCCAGGGGAATGATGTGGGCTTTGGCTCTTCTTCGAGAGGTCCAAGGTTCAAACGGTGGAATGGGTGAGTGTGTGAGGGGGTGGGTGTGTGTATGGCTATGTTTTTGGCCCCTATTGATAAGTTCATATCTCGTCCTTATAATAGGTCATGGTTGGGATAGGGTTGCCCAGCATGTTTAGGTCCTATTGATAAGTTCAGCTCTCGCCCTTATGAGAGGTCATGGTTGGGATGAGGGTGTCTAGCCCTGAGCATTGGTTGTAGGGGTTTCTCACACTAACCTCAATAAAAAAATTAAAATTCTTCATTATCATCTTCTTTGTTTTGAATATATTTAATGTGTTAACAAACATAATAAGCTTACTATAGTGGTAAGGGCTTTGGCCTCTCTTGAGAGGACCAAGGTTTAAACCCCACTCATTATGAGGGGATCAGGATCTCTCATAAAAACTTGTGTAAAATCATTGAAAAAACATATATATACCAACAATAATTAAAACCCCAAAGGGCTAGTGGATTGGTAATTGCCTATCTAGTCAGGCACTTACTAAGAAGAGACCTAGGTCTAAACTTTGGGGGTATACATGTTTGTTTGTAAAGGTAGTAGTCTAATCTGAATCCTCTAAGTGCACATCAAACCAACAATGATGGTACGAATCTCGAGCGACCTATGGTCCCCCTCACATCGGATCAACAACAATGAGATGGTATAGACTTGTTGGGAGCAACCCCTATGGTTTGAACCCTGCACTTGGAAGTTACTAAAAATAGTGTGGATGTAACCAACTCTCTTTTGTATCCAAAAAAGAAAACATAATTATTTTCTTGTTATATTTTTGTTACATAAGATTACGTCACTTAAGTTATAAATTATGTATTCTAATATCAATATATAGGGAAATAAACACAATTTTTAAAATTTTATGTTCTATCTCCCTTTATGAGTACCTTTAACTCTCTTTGTCCCATGCTAGTTCTTTAATTTTTATTTTTAACTTTATAAACATCAAAGTTCTAACTTACATGTGATTCATAGCTTAAATACCATAATAAGTAGATGTAAATTAATCTACAACATGTTATAGCTTTTATAAATTGTATCTTAAATTATTAATGTACTTAAATCTCTTCACCCATGTGCCATATTTTTTCCTTTGTTTTGATGTTAGGTTAGGTATAGCTTGGAATATAGTTATCATAATTATAGCACTACATAACATCACTATTGGTTCAAAAATCAACATTGAACGAGTAGGAGGTGCACCCAGCGATCCTCGACCAACATCGAACTATCGTTATAGGTAGGGCGATCAATATCCAGAACAAGTCGGTTCCTTAAGGGAGGTCCTAGCTACCTATGTTACAAGAGGAAATGGGAAAAAGAAAAGAGAATAAAAGGGAGGCCATAACCAAAACTCACAAGGATAGGTTATAGCCACATCAAGACACATGTAAGCTTAACACCATTGATGAAAACACAGGCATACCACCCAACAGATCAACCGATCGAGCCCTCGCACATTGTTCGATACATCGGATCGAAAGTGAATTCTAGAATCAATGAATGGGTGCATGAAATTTAGGATTTAGAATTAAAGCACTCCCATTCAACTAGCTTTAGCAAAAATAAAATCCTAACCCAATTATAAACACGAATTCTAAAACTACTATGTAAACCCCACAAAATCCAGTTAGCATAATTAAATGAAAATCACTCATATATCCAAAGTAGAAATAAGCTTTTACATTCAACACAAAGACATGAAGATGAAATTAGAGACCAAATAGTTGTACACTTGTATTTACATAATGGTGAAAAATATTACATATGAATTGTAATGGCTAAAGAACCACACTTTAGAATGGTTAGCATTCCACTATTTATAGAGAATTTTACAATAGATTAAAATTACAGGCATTAATGGTGTTAGGTGGGAAGATAGCATTGAAGTAGATAGGTGCTTAGCTAGTACTCTGCTCCTCGGTATAATGGCAGTTTTCAAAGGAGGTTAGGTACCTTTGTTTGGGCCATTGATCATTCTGAAATTCCTACCCAACTTTGTAATTCTCATCTACTCTACACTTCAATCGGTCGGTAATCCTCCAGTTAGGTGGTGAATGATTGGGATTAATTACCTTAGGAGTAGCAGATTTTAAATCAACACCTTCACACACACATAGCTAGTACTGGGTAGCTAGGGCAATTAATACCTCCTTTTTGAAACTCTAGATGATGGCAGGAGTTCTGGCATCGGGTGGTTGTTTTACTTGCTTCATCATATAACAACCTTTCACTCATAGCGACAATATGAAAGAGGATGGGAATTTTACCAAAGTTTCACCCAACCAATTCTAACCAACAATGGGTGAGGGTTTTCATCCTCCTTGGGGGTGGGGATTTGGGATATTTTTGCCCTTGCTAATTGGTCGAAGTTTTCACCCAACCAACGGGTGGGTCTTTTGAATACCTTCACCTAGAGGGAGAGCCTACATGTCTACTCACTCAATTCTCCACCCCATATTCTTAAATCATCCTTAGATTTATGGTAGATTTGAACTTACCATCTATCTACTATTTGTTGTTACTCATGGGTGTTGACCTTATCTTCTGCCCAAGCATCAATGCAAAATTTTGACTTCCAAAACTTAGACACTTATTTTAGGCATCATCTTTTACGAAGAAGAGTGGGTGAAGGAGATAAAATTTCATCCACACTCTTGGTGACTCACATGGTTTTTCCATCTTATGGAAAAAAATGACCCATAAAACTAGGAAATATGACAGCTTAAACAGAAAGACAAGGAAGAAGAGGAAATAGCAAAGAGGAAAGGAAGACGCATAGACAAGAGCAATATAGGAAGGTTGTAGGACACAAGGGGATGTCGAAGGAAGCAACACGCTCAACACAGTGTAACATTAAGAGGAAGTAGGAGAGAAGGGAGATAGAAAGTGGAGGTAAATGGGTACAACAAGGAAAAGAAATATAGAGAATAGTCAAGGAAAGGGAGGACATAGGAAATATTAGGAGCATGGAGATATAGGCTAGCAAATCAAAGAGTTACAAACAACAAACATAAGGGAAAGACAAAAGAAAGGGGAGAATACAAAAGAGGAGAGACACGAAGGAAAAATCCCAAGGTCTATCATTTGAAACTGATAGAGAAGAATCATCATTCCATGGGATGCCCCTACAAATTGAATCTCCCTACACATAGCCCCAAGGACCTGAAGTATTCCAAGAGCAGATAGATTACCAATAATTTCCAACTATCTTCTCACAGCTCTGCTTCTTCATACAATTCAGTAGGAACTCAGCATAGTTATTACAAATCCTCTCAATATGAATTAGATTCATCTTTCTCATCCTCACACCTTTTTGTTGTACATTTAGGTTCTATTTATAGGCTGATTTCTTTCATCAAATAATGGGATGGACATGTCATTGATCTGGCACCAATTACCCAGATGAAACTGGTTTTCATTTTTTAGATGTCTCTCAATCATGCGGTGTCAGGTTATTTATGTTGTATTTAGCAATAGATTTTTTGGGATTCACATTAGATCCATTGGTCCTTGCTACTTTGCATCCATTGGGATATGGGGTCACAATAACAAAACACAAGGACATGAAGAAGGGAAGCACAATGAAGAAAAAATATCATTTTTCCAAAGTCTTGCCTGGGAAACATCTCATGCTCTTTACTTCATAGTGTTTGATGCCCTTGCTAGATAACAATTAATTAGTGGAGCATCTCCCTTATAAGTGATAAGTAAAATGATGATGCCACCCAAGAAACCGTGTTTATCACACAATTTTTTATTTACCTGCTGCATATTTACACAAAATTATGGTGTGCCAGACATGCGTGAGCCAAGGATTTAGCAATTCACCCTATGAATTTAAACTGGTCAGATCAAATTACATTAAATTTGAATTGTTGCTTGTATTTCATCTAGAACTTTTCCCTGGTGGCTCATAATCGTGATTAAATCACAATCATTTATTTTTTGTCTCACCTAAGCACCTTGGAACTCAGGCCATCAAAAATCAATGTGGCAACCATAATTACCACCTCATTCCACCTCCATTGTGGTGGCATGTCAAGGAACAAACTCTCATGCTATTCATTTTCAAGACTAACTAGTTTTATCAGTCTAGTTGTTGGCTCCTTCATTGTTATTGGACCTTGTACCTGATTGCATGCTTCCACGCTATCATCCCATTTATTCAAAAGGATCTAGGATTGTTTTTTGTATTGGCCATGCAGAAGGTGATGTTAAAAATATTTGGTATCGATTGGCCTGGTAAGCTGTAAAAGGCGATGATGAGTACATGACTTAGGGATCATCTTCCAATTTAAAATTTGTTTGGTCCTGATAGCCTCCTGAAAGATGTTGGAAAATTGGATTTCCCTATATTGATGCAAGAGGATACAAATATCAGGGTTGAGGGCCTAGACATAATAGTAGTATGCTTGAGCAGTAATCGTTCTTCTCTAGCTCTTCTCAAATCAGACATTGAAGTCCATAATATTTTCAAAATAGTTCCTCCTAATAAATGAGAGTTGTGTTAGCAAGGAGAAGGGATCTTGATAGCCATCAAATGTATCGATCAAGGCTTTTGCCAAGTCATTCCTGAAAGCAGCAAAAAAATGGCATACCGATATGATGCAAACAAAAATAGATATAGATGCTAAGTCCTACGAATGTGATGAGCAATGCATGAAGGAAATGACGCAGAAACGAGATGTGAGCAAACAAAGCGGGGCCTCCTTTATTGATATTGATTTTAATATGATTACAATACGTCCCCCCTCTAGGGCTCAGAACATTTGATACAATTTGTTACATTAATGGATGCCCGAAAGAAGCCGCGCTTCCAAGATCGGACGGTACGCTTCCAGCATCTTCCGCGTGCCCACACTCGAAGTGGGTGGGCTAAAAGTTGCCGCCACTTGTGTCCATGTGTTTGTCGTTCCTTTCTGCCCCTCTAGTATTCCTGGTGGTGAGATCCTACGCACATAAAGACAACAAATCATTAATAGCATATGCGTATCTAGAAAAACATGCAATCCCCAAGGCCTCCAACGGGCGCTTAGAATATATCAGTGATAAGATTGATAAGTAGATTACAGAATGATATTTAAATGTAAAGGACAACTTCTAGAATTGGTATCACCTAATTTTGCATCGAAGCGGCGTCGGACGGCCCCGTTATGCTCGTTTACCCGTCGGGGGCCTCTCCAAAGTGAGCACTCCAATGTCCCACCTATGCTTATCCAAATCACCTGAAACTCATGAGTTAGGCATTATATGTAATTCTAAGACTACCCAGATGCTCGAAATTTGCATATCCTACCCAGATTCTCCTGTATGTGACAGGGGCGCCCTACGAGCTAGTTAATACATAAAATAATAAAACGATCGTCAAATCATGTCAGAATGAGTTCAAAATTTAACAGAGGCATTAGGATATCATTTGGGACATATTGCAAAAGGAACAGTAAGGAAATCATGCACATATTTCTAATCGCTCTGGGGTGGGACGCTGGGGACTGTCGCAAAACCTGCAAAAAGTGACCTTGCAAATGTCCTGCCCAGAGGCCTCCAAAACTCCTGCAAACTTGTGGTTAGACTAAAAACAGCATTTTGAGATGACCCAGAAGGTCAGATTTGGCATATTCTGCCCAGGTTATCCTGTATCCGAAGGCGCTCCCTGTAGGTTAGTAGATGCATAAAATGATAGAAACCAGGTCAAATCATGTCAAAAAGCAATGAAATTTGGACAACAACATAAGTACATTAGATATAAAAGAATGCAAAAATAACAGTAACAAAACCATGCACAAATTTCTAATCGCTCCGGGGTGGGGCGATTAGGACTGCAGTAGTTTGGGGGGCACCCGAGGGTGGGACGCCCATCGTTTAGGGCCTAGTTTTGACACCAATCCAAGTGGGATGGGTCCAAAACTTCCTAGGGGGTTGTGTCAACGAGTTTGGGGTGGGATTGTGGCCGATTGCTTGGGTCTTTGGATCTGGATTGCGTTCCTAGTGTTCACTCGATAACCTCTCTTCCAGAAGAGAGAGATTAGGGATGTAGGAAGCACAAAGAGGAATGAGGGTATAGTTTGGCAGCACTTCGTTGCTCCAAATGCTCTAGCTCTCTTCTTTTTTTGGGGTGAGGAGGCTCACATTTTTATAGACCTAAGGGTCTCCTTTGAATGCACATGCGAGGGTGCCACTTGGCTCATTATGCATTTTTGGGGGAGAGAAGATTCCTCCCTGATTTAGGGCCTCCTTGATTGAGGCCTCCATGATTAGGGCAGGCTTGATTGAAGCCTCTCTGATTTGAAACCTTCCCTCGCAATCCCATGCCTTGAAGGTAGAGTTAGGTGGCGAATTTGGGCTGCCATTTGTCAAGGTTTGACTTTTTTCCAGTCAAACCTGCTAATCGTCCCACCCTGGAGCGATTGTTGCTAATCGTCCTGGGGTGGGACGAATAGGATTCTAATCGTCCTAGGGTGGGACGAATAGGGAGCAAAGTGCTTAAAAGGTGCAAAACTGACCTCTGACCTTCCAAAACTGATTTGGGAGTGGTTAGGACCACTTTTTAACCTCTGGAGGCTGCCCTAGGGGGTATGTATGCCAATTTGATCAGTGCTTGTAGTCACATAATCGGATTGGTGTTGTTTTGGTGTCTACAGATGCCCCTTTTTGGGATGCGTTGTGTGTGGCACAGTGTTGAGCAAAAATAGATGACCAAAGCACTTAATGATTAGGGTTTCTCAGTAACCTAACCAAATTTTGATGCCCCAAGTATGGAAAGGGCACGCATTCTTGAATCCTTGCTTCTAATGAGCTAAGGAGCTTAACTCAAGTGTAACCTTTTTCGATGAGGTGTACTTGATCTTGGACATTGTTCGGACATGAATAGGCAAAGGGCACAACCTTTTGTCCGAGGAACCTTTTCTTCATGCTTCCAGAATGCCAAGTGTTTGTTTAGCTTGTGATTATTGCTTGTTTGCTGCCCCAAGTAGGAGCGTGATTGTCTTTGTCAATGATTCTTTGAATGCATGCCATTTCCTTGATTGGGTGTGTATTTGTTGATTGGTGACTAAGTGTGACTACCCCCTCAAGCGACGAATCGATGAGGGAATGACCAAAAATGAGAAAAGCGATGAGTCGCTTGACCCAAGATGATGTTTGTAAGGGTGCCTTCAGTTGTTTTCGTTGAACGCTTATTGCAGTTTTCCAACCATCGGACCTGTTTTTGGTGGGTTTTGACCCTTTTTTTGATGCCTATTGGGGTAGAAATTATCAAAAATCCTCCTTCCCGTGGAGCGGTCCGGCTATGCTAGCCTTATTAGGGAGTAGGATAGTGAGTATTTGTGACCCCGACGATGGTTTTTCATGCCATGAATGTCAGGTGCAAAGGCACCTTTGTTCGGCATATTTATTGTTGTTTTTGGTGCATTTTTTGGATGCAGTTTTTGTTGCTTTATTTCTTGCTCTGTAATCGTCCTAGGGTGGGACGAATACCAATTTTGTAATCGTCCTAGGGTGGGATGAGCACTAACTAGAGCGCTCATCCCAGGGTGGAACGATTACAGGCCTAACAGCCTATATAAGGACCAAAACTAGGTTTTGGGCTCATTTGCAATATTTTTTTCTTGGCGATTTGGAGCAGTGAGGAGGAGGGGTGCAAGTGTGCGTAGCGGAGCGCTACTAAAATTTCGCGGACATCATGAGTGCGAGAACCGGATCTTCGAGTGGAGGAGCCGAGGCGAGACCGGTATGATGTTCCTTCTCTCTACCTATTATTCGTGCGTGTTTTATATGAAGTTTAAAACTCACATATAAAATGTTTGTTCGCTTTATTTTGTTTTTAAGGTTTTAAAAACCTAATTTTTTTGTGTGTGTTTTTGCCATATTAAGGTTGAAACCCTAATATGTTTTTTTTGTTTTGTTTTGTTTTCACATTAAGGTTGAAACCCTAATATGATTTTTGTTGTTTTTTTTTGTTTGTTGATTGTACAGTTATTTTCATGTATGTTGTCATTGTTGTACAATTTTATTTTAATGATTCTGTACTTTTGTTGTACATTTGTTTTACTGTACTTCTTATGTTGTACTTTTATTGTACAATTGTAAATTGTAGTTTGTACTTTTGCTATACAATTTTATTTTAATGTTTTTGTTTATATTAAGTATGTACTTAATATCTTTTTTTTATTTTATTTTGTTGTTTCAGGTTGTGAAGAGTCGGTACCACCAGCCGACTATTTTCTTTGATGCCCGGGATGCCCTGACAGTTGTGGATTGGGAGTGGCTTGATGCCCTTGGGCTCAAGCACGTGACGCGTCTGGAGCCTATGGTGGGGGATCGGGCATATTTGACTACCCTGATCAATCTGTGGGATCCCCGCACCAACACTTTTCATCTCCCAACAAGGGAGATGACTATTACTCTGGAGGATGTGTATCGGATTCTACGGATTCTGATAGATGGACTGCCTATCCGGATGACCCACCGTGACCAGCGGATAATGGTATTGACACGATGTTTTGGTCCGGTGGTGGAGAGGGGGGTGGAGAGGGTTGTGGAGAGGGTAGAGGCTGACTACTAGATAGGCGATATTCTGGTGCGGTGGTGGCTGGAGAAGGGTGTATTAGGGGTGAGGCATGCTTTGATCATGACCCTCATCTCCAATATGCTACTTCCTGACTCCTCAGGTGCGAGGTTCCCTTGGAACCTGCTTGAGTTGGTTTTCACATTGGTGGAGTGTCCTACATCAACTCCACTTATTATGAGATGGGGTCAGATGTTATTGGCATAGTTGTACGATGAGTTGTACGAGGTCCGCTATCGAAAGCGAAAGGGGATCGGGTGCAGCTATCTCTTGCAGTGCTGGGGGTGGCAGCACATAGATGTGGAGCGATCGTAGGGTTTGCCTTGGACCACCCGAGGTGAGATGGTGGATCAAGAAATTGGATATGCCAATTTATGGCGGAGGTCAGAGGAGCATGGATAGAGTCGACGGTGGGCAGGTGACGTAGGTCACTATACTGATGCCTTCTCTTGTCTAGTGCCAGGGCAGGTGTTCTGGCGACCGTATCGGGACTATCCAGCCTGGCCTGAGGCTGGAGAGTGGCTTCAATGTGTGTGCAGGGGTAGATGGTTGATTGGGCGGCACGGGATAGAGTAGGAGTACTTCCCATATGTCCGGGTGACGCGATAGTTTGGGGTGCACCAGGGATTTCCTGGTGATCCCTTGATCTATCGACATCACGGTGATGAGAGGACTCTAGTCTGGCCTACCATTGAGCAGCTGGGCGAGGGGTCTGATGCAATTATTGATGTACCCAACGTGGACGATGTCGGGGTGACTACAGAGTATGATCGATGGTGGATTATGCGGCGATGGTGGGGTGAGGGGCCTCTAGGAGGCATGGATACTGTAGCAGCAGGAGGTGGGGGTGCAGAGGCATCGGTGGAGGGTTGGGGGGCTCCGCTTGATGATGTTGACATGGTGGAGGTCGATGACTTCATCGACGATGGAGATGATTTGGGGGTTCCGGAGCAGCCGAATGTACAGGATGTCCCGGAGCAGTGGGTGCCAGAGCAGCAGGCCGTCCCGGAGGTGCCCATGCCTTAGGCTATCTTAGGGGATGTGGAGGTTGGGCTTCATGCTGAGATAGCACGATTGGAGGGTCTCCTACGGAGATGGGAGGAGGAGCATAGAGATGCTTTGGTGGAGGTAACGCAGGAGAGGGATCTCCTATGGACTTAGTTGGCACAACAGGATAGTGCATTGGTTATGTATCACCAACGAGATATGGAGTGGGGTCGGTACCGGATAGAGTTAGAGACAGAGGTTATCCACCTCGGTGGATAGTTGCCTGTGCTTGATGGAGGTGGTTCGTCACACCGTACGAGAGGTAGTGAGACTGAGCAGTCTGCATCATCTCGTCGTAGGCGGCTAGGTGAGGGTAGTGTTGGTGGGCAGGGTGCGAGGGCTGGCAGCAGCCACCCTGAGAGGTCCCATAGGACCCATACTACTGGGGGTAGTTCCAGTCGCACCGATCCTACGTGATCATGGTGGTCGACTCCCTAGGCTTTGGGGATTTTGAGTTTTTGGTTTTTGTGAGGTCAGAGGACCTTCTTATTGTAGCCTGAGGGCATTTTTACTTGATATATATACATGACTCTTTTTGGTTTGATTATATACTTGTCATGGTTTATTGTTCTTTATGCACATTTATTTATGTTGATGTATGCATATGCTATTATGACTACGAATGATTTTAACTATATGATATAGATGTATGCATATGGAATGGATGGAATGATTCGTTTGGTGTACAAGTGGTGGCACCATAGACTGTATAGGATTTACTGGCTTTCTGTACTATGTGATTGCTTTATGAAATAACTTTTGCATTTGTAATTTTTGTTTTGTATTTTTTGATGGTGATGTAAGTAATGAAATGTACAACAATTGTTTTAGAATGTAGTTAAGGTTTTTCTGAGACTCAGATGCTTTAACTAACTAGTCAAGACTGTACATTATCTTACAAGACTTTTGAACAAGGTACGAATCAGACTTGAGTTTGACCAAGTTATTTCACATCCCTGTGTGTGCGATTGAGTTCGTTGATGTGGTATTCGTAAGGATACCGCCAGTGCCAGGTAGGTTGTCCACCAAACCTGTACTGAGGATCACCTAATTAGCTCCACTAACTCCTTTGTTGCATTTAGTAGGATTAATCTACGACGCAATCTAGGATACCATAAGCTAGCTCATCCACATGCAAACATTGATCCTATACATATACCCAAAGCTAATGCGACAGATATATCGTCATGCGGGAGGTTTGCCACCAGTGACCAGCAAGCTATCCACCAAACCGGGACTAAGGATCACCTACATGACCTTTCGAATGCTGAGAATTCTAGGGATTCAATAGTTCGACTCCCTCTCTTTTCAATTTATTGGGATACTTGCTCATATAGTGATGATAATCACTATTTATTTTGCTTTGAGCAAGGGATTTTGAGTAATGATGAGAATCATTATTTCTTGTGCTTTTTGATTTGTGCACTTTTGATATTCATGTTTGGAGTTGGAATTATTTGTAGTGGTGAAAACCACTATTTATTTTGGGGAATTGGGTAGGGAAGATGCTTGTCCTTTTTCCAATTCTCAGCATTCTTGGGGTCATTCGCACAGGGGGATGAGCGAGATAACATTTTCATTGTATGGTATCCTGGACCACTTTGCAGGTTTCATCTTTCGTTCACACAACTTGGGAATTTTTATGTGTTTTAAGCTTGTGTTGGGATGCTATGTAACAAGGCATGATCCAAGTAAAACTCTACCTTGTAAAAATCGGTCTGACTTTGTACAACATTTGACTAGAAATCTAAAGACAAGTTGAATGACGAAAACCCTAAAGACATTAGAAGACAACTGACTATGATATGGCAAAAATGCGAATGGCGTTATTCTTGATGGATCATTTACAAAATGGACAAATGTGGAAAATGATGGAATTGCCGAGTAATTACAGTCTATGGTGTGTTTGACATGTATGACCAACAAATATGCAATGTATGTATGCGATGCCTAATGCAACTTTTTTTTTGTGTTTTGATTTTTAAGATTATGCATGAAAGTGAGATGCAATTTTTTTTGTTATTTTTGATTATCTGTTGTTTTTGAATATTTGTTATGGACGGTTTAACCCGAATGGGTGTGGACCAAGTGATTCTTATGGATCCTTGGAGGTTTTGACCAAAGGGATTATAGATACCTTTGGGGCATTTTGGGTGACCAAGCGGTGGTGAGAATCCTTGGAGCTTTTGGTTTGACCAAAGGGATTATAGATACCTTTGGGGCATTTTTGGTTGACCAAGTGATTGTGGGAACCCTTGGAGCTTTTGGTTTGACCAAAGGGATTATAGATACCTTTGGGGCGTTTTTGGTTGACCAAGCGATTGTGGGAACCCTTGGAGCTTTTGGTTTGACCAAAGGGATTATGGATACCTTTGGGGCGTTTTGGGTGACCAAGCGGTAACCCTGGGTGGTATTGATGGAGCTTTTGGTTTGACCAAAGGGATTATGGATACCTTTGGGGTGTTTGGGTTGACCAAGCGATTGTGGGAACCCTTGGAGCTTTTGGTTTGACCAAAGGGATTATGGATACCTTTGGGGCATTTTGGGTGACCAAGCGGTGGCGAGAACCCTTGGGGCTTTTGGTTTGACCAAAGGGATTATAGATACCTTTGGGGCGTTTTGGGTTGACCAAGCGATTGTGGGAACCCTTGGAGCTTTTGGTTTGACCAAAGGGATTATGGATACCTTTGGGGCATGTTTGGGTGACCAAGTGATTGAGGGAACCCTTGGAGCATTTGGTTTGACCAAAGGGATTATGGATACCTTTGGGGGGTTTTAGGTTGACCAAGCGATTGTGGGAATCCTTGGAGCTTTTGGTTTGACCAAAGGGATTATGGATACCTTTGGGGTATTTTGGGTGACCAAGCGATTGCGAGAACCCTTGGAGCTTTTGGTTTGAACAAAGGGATTATAGATACCTTTGGGGTTTTTGGTTGACCAAGCAATTATGGTAACCCTTGGAGCTTTTGGTTTGACCAAAGGAATTATGGATACCTTTGGGAGGGGGAGCCGGGGGCTGGAGAAGACGGAACGGCGGTGGAGAACCCTTGGAGCTTTTGGTTTGACCAAAGGGATTTATGGATACCTTTGGGGCATTTTGGGTGACCAAGCGATTGGCGAGAATCCTTGGAGCTTTTGAAGTGGGCCATGGCTCTCTAAATGTTGAATGGCCTCAAATGACTGATGTTCAAGGGTTCTAGTTCCTTGATTCCTTCAAGAGAGGTGAGTCGGTATGTTCCAGGTCCTATTTTACTATCGATTACATAAGGACCTAACCAATTTTCCATGAACTTGTCCCTTAAATGGGGTGGCAAGTTAGAATTTTGTTGGTTCTCTTTTAAGACCAGGTCATCGACCTAAAAGTCCCTTAGGTGAACTTTCATGTTGTATGCTTTCTTAAGTCACTCTTGATAGATACGTAAATGCTCGAGAGCATTGACGCATCGTTCATCGAGTAACGTAAGCTGGTCTAACCGGGCCTTCCGTGCAGTGTCATCATCAATGAACTCTTGCATTGATATGCGTAGGGAGGGTATTTCCAACTCGAGAGGCATGACTGCCTCGAAGCCATACACTAGCAAAAATGGAGTTGCCCCAGTGGGCATCCGAATGCTAGTGCGATAAGCCCATAGGGCAAGTGGTATTTGGATGTGCCAATCCTTATGACTATCTATGACCATATTTTTAAGGATGGCAACTAGCATTTTGTTTGACGCCTCTGCTTACCCATTTGCCTATGGATAATAAGGTGCTCAAAAACTATGCTAAATTTTGTACTTTGTTGTCAAAGCACACACATATTTGTTCTTAAATGACGTCCCATTATCCGAGATGATCTTGGATGGAATACCAAAATGACATATGATGTTATGTAAAATGAACTCCGCAATGCAGGGCCCAATCATAGAGGTAAGCGGAATTGCTTCCACCCACTTAGTGAAGTACTTTGTGGTCGTTATGATAAACGTGTGATGACCTGATGACATAGGGGAGATATTTTTGATGAGATCTAAGCCCCACTATGAAAATGGCCAAGCCAATTGGATCGACTGCAAGGCATGAGAAGGTACATGTGTCAAGTTAGCATGGTGTTGACACTTCATGCACTTCTGCACATATGCACAAAAATCTTGCTCTAAATATGGCCAATAATAGCCCATGCAAAGAATGCACTTTACGATGGCCATACCACTGAAGTGGCCACCACATGTACCATTATGCGCTTGGGTGATCACCCAAGTGGACTCCTGCTAGTCCAAGCAACGAAGGAGGATTCAAGTGTTAGATTATGCGTGACTAGCTACGGGTCTAGCCCTAGCATGTCTTTGTAGGACCATGCAAAAAACCTCCTTCTTCTCTTTGAGAAGGGCAATGTAATCGGCTTGCTCTTTGGGGGATAAACTTACCCCTAGCTTGATGATTTACGAATTCATTGGATCAAAACCGATGTCTACGTCAATTGTCTCTTCGAATGACATGTGGGATCCGTCCTCCAACTAGTGTGGAGTTGGGATCAGGTGGATATCATTTGCTGAATTTAGATCTGCGTTGGGAATGTCGGGTTCCTCTTCAGCATGGAAGATATCCTGAGTCTATCCTAGGGTGAAATGAAACATCTCACCGCAAGGCCAGTACTCTGATGGGGATGGTGGTGAGTCAGCGTGATCCCAGTCTATGGCATCTAGGTCTAGATACAATGGTCATGTTGGATCGGTTGGATTGCGGATGGGGGTGATTAAATCAATGGAGATCATGTTGATGGAATGAATTTGGTCTCCATTGCCGCATGGGTGTTGATTCAGACATCCTTGGTGATCCTTGTACCCCGGATCTGGCTCTGTGGGTACTGGCACAAAAGGATCGGCCCTATGTGCGGATAGAAGGACAGGGTTTGCCCTTGGCACTGATGGCCCTATAGGGTCTCTAGGTGGGAGGTGCTCCTTGTATGCCCGAAGTGGTGGATGAAGCACTTGGTTTAACTGTACTTGGTTTAAATGCCACCTATGCCTTGGTCCCATATTTAGATGTTCAAACATATCATCGATGTCTATGGGGTATTCTTGTTGCCTCATATGGTTGAGATATGCCATCTCAGTCTCATCCTCATAGTCGCTATCGAAGATCCATAGGCCTTCATTGGCTTCGACAACTATGTGCCCCTCTGGCTGGTATAGCCTCCCACTAGGCGTTTCTTGATCACTATCCTCACTCTCTACGAAAATAAAAAGTCTGGCACGTAGGTAGTCGATGTTGAAGAAGATATTTGGATCTTCTTTCTTCGGTGGATCACTTGGCCTTATGGCTGGCATGGGAGGCTCATTTTGTTTGAGCAAGTTGATTTGGTCCCTTCTGGGTTGTTTCGCTCTCTACGGGAGGGCTAGATTCTCTGGAGGTAGCAATTGCCCGATCGGAACATTAAAGGGGAACATTGCCACGAAGTTCTCCTGATAGTCGTCAATGGGTGTCACCTGCGAGTGATTGCTATCGGACTCAAAAGGGTCCCAAGGTGCTACCTCATAATCTGACTCATCTTTAGAAGACCCCCCTTGATCTTGTTCATATCCCTCTTGGAGGTTACTTCTTGAAATTTCCCCTTCCTCGATCAAAGGGGAGGGGTTGTTGAGGTCAACAAGGTTTGTTGTTAACAATGGGAGATAATCCCCCAATGTGTATGTTGTGTTGGGATTGGCATATGGATCTTGTGCCAACCCATCCCTGTTGCCTAGACCTAGGCCTTGCATGGTTTCTACCAAGATGTCAAGGGGCAAAGGGTGGTTGAACCCTACTCCTAATTTATCATATGGCATCTGGTATCTCGGTTGACAAAGAATGCGCATTCCTTGTTCGTATCTGCCCAATCCATATCCATGCCAATTACATTGGTCTAGGTATTTCAAGGCAAATTCTGGGTTGGACAGATAGTCAACATTCTCAAAAAATGGCTCTTCGTCCTCTTCCTCTTGTAGGTAGGGTTCAATGTCATTCTCGAGGCCCCCATATACAAAATTGGTCTGATTTGGCGGGTAGCCTAAAGGGACGATAGTACCGATGGGGAGGCGAGGTCTCCCCATGTCTTGCATGGATTCGAGCATGGGTGTTGCCACAATATTCCACACTAGGTACTCCCCCAGGCCCGTATTGGCCATCTCAACGGTAATCATCGATGGTTGAGGGGGAGGGAATGGGAGTTCTCCCTGAGTCCACTCCATGTTGGGTGAACCAGGTGTCTCGACTTCCATTCGGTTGGGCACCTCTTCGGTAGATATGGTTGAGACTAATGGTGGTACCTCCTCTAGGGGCTTCTTCCCGTTGTCCTTCGGTGTGGCCACCATAGGTGGCATCGTTGGTGAAGGAACAGATGACGAAGATGGGCCAGGTTGGTGAGTTGAGGGACTCAACAACGGGGATGTAGGCAAAATCGGACCCTGTGTGGATGGATTCAATTGAAAGTCCAAATGTGTCGATGGGAGGGTCGATTGTGGCATCAGCTACACCGCATTGCAAAACTTAAAGGGCTCTAAGTCCGCTGGGACTACATGTACTTGCCCTTCGTATGTGTATTTGAGGCATTGATGGGCTATCGAAGGGACACACTTCATGTCCCTGATCCAAGGCCAGCCTAGCAAGATATTGTAGGCCATATCACCCTCAAGGATGTGACACAATGTAGGAATGGTCTTTTGTCCTACTTGGATGGGCAGGACAATTGTGCCAACCATCGAGCATAACGCGTCGTTGAATGCTCGAAGAGTGTAAGTGGATGCCACAATGTGGGATGCTGGCAGCTTAAGGTGTTTTAATGTCATGTCGTGATTATGTTGTTGGACGAGCCAGTGTCCAACAACACCCTCTTGAATGGAATCTCATTGACCTACGCAATGACGTGTAGGGGTGGATCCACCATATCACCAGTCACCAGTTTCAGTTCATCTTCCCTGAAGGTTATGACTGGTTCTGTGCATTGTCTCACATGTCCCACGAAATTGTTGAAAGAATTGGCTTCGTGGGGTTGTAGCTCAATGGCTTTGAGTATCTCCATCAGAGCCTCCCGATGGGGCGGTGATTGTTGGATGAGCTCATAAATGGAGAGCCTAGCCGACGTGGTCCTTAAACTTTGAGTAAGTTTAGTCCGAATCATGGCCATTGGTCTAGGCGGGGGAGGTTGCGTAGGGTGTTGTGGAGGTTGTGACGTTGACGGAACATCTCCTGTAGCTGCAGCGGGTGCAGCCATGTTTGGGTATCTTTTGTTTCGTGTCACGATGCTTATCATCCCTACGTATCCTTGCATGGGGCAGTTTTGTGTTACCTCGTTCACTTGTAAAGTCTTTGCCTGCGCATCATGGGCAAGCAGGGGGTCTTTGAAGACCTCCATCTGTTGGTTGCTCAGCGCTACGGGACTATCTACCATGAGTGTTTTGTTGTCTATCAAGTCCTGCACTAAGTGTTTGAATTTCCAACAAGTGGAGATTTCGTGTCCTTTCTGCCGATGAAATCTACAATATAAGTCTTCCCTATAGCCCTTGGGTTTTGGCGTGTTGGGGTCTATGGGTCGACTTTTCTAGCAAGTTTATCAGGTTTGCCATGAACAAGCGGTCAAACAAGGAGTCTCTAGACTCCATGAATTGTGTGAATTGTCGCCTAGGGCGACGTTGCTGATTTTGCTCTTGTTTATGATTTTCCTTTTCATAGTTATCAAGAGGAACTGCTTGATAATTAGCCTTTGGGGGCTGTGTCATTTGTGCAGGCTTTGGTATAGTTATGGCAACCTGATTGACCACGATGGGTTTCGGTTGCGTGGGCCCAGTTTTAGCATTTTTGGGCCACTCTTTCTTGCGCGGCTTGGCAATCTCACCGTCTTGTATTTTGATCTCCTCAATTATCCTGGCTTGTGCCAAGGCTTCTTCGAGGGTGGCATATTGCTGCAGCTGCAATAGCACGGAGATCGACCTTAAGCAACTCTTTGAAAACATTTGAGTCATGTCGGCCATGGGAGGGAGGTAAGGTAGCTTTGAAAGCAATGTCCTCCATCGATTCCCATAAGCGGCCATGGTCTCATCATCATACTGCTTAAGGCCAGCTAGGTCGCTTAAGGATGCCTTCTTCTTGGTGTTGAAGGCAAAACGTTCAAGGAACGTGTCCACTAGCTGGTCTAGATTATTGATGCTATGCTTCGACAACTGGGTAAACCAATCCGAGGCAGGGCCTACGAACGTGGTTATAAATGTTCTCAGAAGCAATGCATCATTGTCCTGAATGCCAAAGCATTGACTCAAGAACCTTGTTACGTGCTCTTGGGCATCCTCATCCCCTCTAAAAATTGCCAATTGAGGCACTTTGAAGTGGTCGGGGTATGGGGGTGGAGCTGGCGTAAGGTGGGCTTTTGGGGCCCTGAAGTCTTAGTCTCCACAGACTCTAAGCGCTCTAGCAGTGCTTTGTATGCATCGAAGGATTTTATTTCCTCTTCTTTGGTTTGTTCCCATTGTGAATTACGAGGAACTTGAGGCCTATGGAGGGGTAGCCGGATAGCGCCCCCTGCCTTGGTAGGGTGTTTTAGCCCGCTCTTCTTCTCGCTCAAATTCCTCATAGGCCTCTTGAGGAGTTTTTGGGCATGACCTATAAACATGGACGGGTGCCCGAGGAAGGCGCCCATCATTGGTTCTAGGAGTGGCCTCCCGCTCAGGTCTAGGAGGTCTTGGAGGTAACGCTTGATAAGGTCATGGAGACCTGTCTCGTACTAAGGGGTTGTGCCTCTCATAAATTTATGTCCTATGCATGCGAGGGGTTGGAATCCTCTCATGCATAGTGTTCTAGAACAACTCATCTATCTGGCACTGAATGCGCTCTTTGTTAAGATGATATAGTTGTTCTAATTGCTGCTGATCTTGCCTAAGCTACGTGATTTGCGCTTGGCGGGTGGCATGTTTGGCAAATGCCAAGTCGATTTGTTCTATCGTCCTAGGTCTAGGAGGCCTAGATGCCTCCCCTACATATCTATCTCGATCGTGGTGATCCGAGATCTCTATGGGTCGCTTTCCTCTGTCGAGGTTAGCAGCATTCACCCGAGGCTCTGGCCTCAATAGGTGATCTTGATAATCAGCAGGTGCGGAGGCGCATTGCCCCCATGTGGTGTATTGCTCTTGAGGAATATACTGGTTTTCCTCATGCTCCCTTTTGTACATGTGAAAGGGACGGGCAGAGTTGGCTCACCCTATCTGAAGAGCCTTGCACTCTAGATTTGGCCTATTAGTTCTAATAGTAATGAGGGGTGGAGGGGGAATGATATAATCATGTGGGCCCTCCTTATGAACCCTATGCTGCTCTAGCGCTTCATCACGTAGTGGCCACTCATAATGAGTGTCTAAGGGGGCCTTCCCATGTGTGTACTCCTCCTGAGAGGGTCTGTGTTGAACGGGAGTGCCCCTCAAAGGGGTGCCTCTATAGTCCTATTCTGTAGTGGTATAGTGTGGACTATGTTGTGGGTTAGGCTACCAAGGTGGTATAACCAAGTCCTTGGGGCTATAACGGAGGTGACTTGTGCCTCCTTGCATACTTTTCATAGCTTCTGCCCATGATTGGGCTTGGCTATGGGTATACACCATGGTGGTGGTTTTTCTAAAAAGATATGTATATTTTTATCTCCTTTACAATTTTTATGCTATACCAAACAAAAGGGGACCACACAAACAAAGAAATGATTATCTTGTTTATAGATTAAATGTGTGTCCTAGATCCGGTTCAGTGTGTTTGATTTTTGTTATGTAAATCTTGTAAAGAAAACTTTGTTATACATGCATAATGAGGGCTCTTGTATCTCCAAAATGGTCGCCCCTTCAATATACCATTGCCAGGCCGTTATACCGAACCTCTCAATATACCCGCCCTTACGTGAGGGAAACTATTGGTACGCGAGAGCAGAACAGTAAGTGGAACATAGGCGGTATGAAAGGGGGATCACTCTATTTTTGACACCTACCTTAGAAGACTTATCCTCATGCACGGGGAATCACCCCCGCTACACTTGGTCAGCTTTCATCAGGATTTACGTCTAGCAACAGTCGCGATCAGGGTATATGTATGCAAAATCCAAGCCAAGGTGGTGATGAAACCCATCGTTGGTCTTGATCAAGTGTTGGGGTATTAAGACCAACTCCTTGATGTTAATTTTATTAGGTGGTGTGTGTGGTTCCTTTTAATTGTGTAAAGAAAGAAAACATACAACAAAAGATGATTTTCACTAATGCAATGCTTTAAAGTACGTTTTATCTTTTAGAGACAATTAGTAGCAAAAAGGAAATCACAAAACCTAACTAGAACTGAAACCTATAATGAGGACTTGCCATTTGTGCAAGTATCATGCAAGCAAACCAGAGAAAAATGCATTCCTAATCAAGTTCCTTCCATTTAATTTACTCTATGTTTTTATTTTTTATTTTCTTTATTGCAAGAAAGGAAAACAAACTACTTAACCTTTCTATGCAAGTGTCTGAAAATAAAGCAAAGAAAACAAAAAATTGCAGAAACATAAAGTAGAAAAACACAGAGGATGTTTAGAAGGCCTACCTCCTCTCTGTCTAAACCAGATGCCTCTGAGTTTCTGCTCAAAAAATGCATAGAGCTCTAATCATCCCGGGGTGGGATGAATAGCAGGTCTGCATTCGTCATAGGGTGGGACGAATACGTATTCGTCCCGGGGTGGCACGAGTAGCAGTCCAGTGCCCGAATGAGTAACACCTGCAAAGAAAAACCACAAAATTTGGATCAAAAACTTGATCCTAATAGCAGGGGACAGGGTCCCACCATGATCGCCACTAAAAGTAGCAGAAAAATGGTGTACCGATATGATGCAAAAAAAAATAGATATAGATGCTAAGTCCTACGAATGCGATGAGCAATGCATGAAGGAAATGACGCAGAAACGAGATGTGAGCAAACAAAGCGGGGCCTCCTTTATTGATATTGCTTTTAATATGATTACAATACATCCCCCCTCTAGGGCTCAGAACATTTGATACAATTTGTTACATTAATGGATGCCCGAAAGAAGTCGTGCTTCCAAGATCGGACGGTACGCTTCCAGCGTCTTCCGCGTGCCCACATTCGAAGTGGGCGGGCTAAAAGTTGTCGCCACTTGTGTCCATGTGTTTATCGTTCCTTTCTTCCCCTCTAGTATTCCTGGTGGTGAGATCCTATGCATAGAAAGACAACAAATCGTTAATAGCATATGCGTATCTAGAAAAACATGCAATCCCCAAGGCCTCCAGTGGGCGCTTGTGGAGATATCAGTGATAAGATTGATAAATAGATTATAGAATGATATATAAATGTAAAGGACAACGTCTAGAATTGGTATCACCTAATTTTGCATCGAAGCGACGTCGGACGGCCCCGTTATGCTCGTTTTCCCGTCGGGGGCCTCTCCAAAGCGAGCGCTCCAATGTCCCACCTATGCTTATAAAAATCACCTAAAACTCATGGGTTAGGCATTATATGTAATTCTAAGACTACCCAGATGCTCAAAATTTGCATATCCTACCCATATTCTCCTATATGTGACAGGGGCGCCCTACGAGCTAGTTAATACATAAAATAATAAAACGATCGTCAAATCATGTCAGAATGAGTTCAAACTTTAACAGAGGCATTAGGATATCATCTGGGACATATTGCAAAAGTAACAGTAAGGAAATCATGCACATATTTCTAATCACTCTGGGGTGGGACGCTGGGGACTGTCGCAAAACCTGCAAAAAGTGACCTTGCAAATGTCCCACCCAGAGGCCTCCAAAACTCCTACAAACTTGTGGTTAGACTAAAAACAACATTTTGAGATGACCCAAAAGGTCATATTTTGCATATTCTTCCCAGGTTATCCTATATCCGAAGGCACTCCCTGTAGGTTAGTAGACGCATAAAATGACAGAAACTAGGTCAAATCATGTCAGAAAGCAATGAAATTTGGACAACAACATAAGTACATTAGATATAAAATAATGCAAAAATAATAGTAAAAAAACCATGCATAGATTTCTAATCACTCCGGGGTGGGGCGATTAGGACTGCAGCAGTTTGGGGGGCACCCGGGGGTGGGACGCCCACCGTTTAGGGCCTAGTTTTGACACCAATCCAAGTGGGATGGGTCCAAAACTTCCTAGGGGGTTGTGTCGATGATTTTGGGGTGGGATTGTGGCCGATTTCTTGGGTTTTGGATCTAGATTGCGTTCCTAGTGTTCACCCGATAACCTCTCTTCCAGAAGAGAGAGATTAGGGATGTAGGAAGCACAAAGAGGAATGGGGGTATAGTTTGGCAGCACTTCGTTGCTCCAAATGCTCCAGCTCTCTTCTTTTTTGGGGTGAGGAGGCTCACATTTTTATAGACCTAAGGGTCTCCTTTGAATGCGCATGCGAGGGCGCCACTTGGCTCATTATGCCTTTTTGGGGGAGAGAAGATTCCTCCTTGATTAGGGCCTCCTTGATTGAGGCCTCCATGATCAGGGTAGGCTTGATTGAAGCCTCTCTGATTTGAAACCTTCCCTCACAATCCCATGCCTTGAAGGTGGAGTTAGGTGGCGGATTTGGGCTGCCATTTGTCAAGGTTTGACTTTTTGCCAGTCAAACCTGCTAATCGTCCCACCCTGGAGCGATTGTTGCTAATCATCCCGGGGTGGGACGAATAGGATTCTAATCATCCCAGGGTGGGACGAATAGGGAGCAAAGTGCTTAAAAGGTGCAAAACTGACCTCTGACCTTCCAAAACTGATTTGGGAGTGGTTAGGACCATTTTTTAACCTCTGGAGGCTGCCCTAGGGGGTATGTATGCCAATTCGATCAATGCTTGTAGTCACATAATCGGATTGGTGCTGTTTTGGTGTCTACAATTCCATGTACTAATTCTTCTCTTTTGGAGTGATATGTACCATATCAATGCTCTTCCTTCTAGAAAAAGAGTGAGCAACCTAATTATCACATCCTCATGTAGGATGTTGAATATGACTATTAGAGGAGTGATGTCTTCTAGGTGCTTGAGTGTAGCTTTGCTTGTGCCATCATATTTTGGTAAAATCTTGAAGGCACCCTTAAGGATATCATGATAGCATTGAATATTGAGTGGACTAGGATCATCCCATCCAAGATAGCATAGTTGAGCCATTACAACACTAGTATTTAGGAATTTCAATCCTTGTGTCAGAGTCAGAGTCACCAAATAAGCATATTTTATCTTCTAGTGAGGTCAATATTGCTTATTAAATATTTATTCCTCCAGGATATTGGGGTATTTCAAGGCATAAAAGTGATAACTGATCTTTGGATCTGGATCTTGTTTGCTCAAAGGAGTTGCTAGGTAAATTAAGAATATATGGGTGAATCAGAGTATCACCAAACTCTAATTTCCTGAAACAACAGAGACCTTATGAGTCCCAACAAAGTTGCCAAAAAATTATGGTACAAAAATTGGCATCGAACGAGTAAGAGGCGCACCTAGAAATCCTTGATCAACATCGAACAACTATCACAGGTAGGATGATCAATCTTCAAAGAAGGTCGATTCCTTGAGGGAGGTCCTAGCTACCTACGTCGTAATAGGAAAGGAAAAAAGGGAAAGAAAAAAAAGAGAGGTCGTAGCCAGATTTCCCAAAGATAGATTATAGCCACATTAAGACACACATAAGCTCAACACCACCAGTAGAAACACATGCCACCTAACAGATCAATCGATCGAGTCCTCACACATTGTTTGACGTAGTGGGTCGAAAGCAAATTCTATAACTCGTGGATGGGTGCATGAAATCTAGGATTCAAAATTAAAGCACTCCCATCCAACCAAATTTAGCATAAATAAACTCCCAACCCAATTATAAACATGAATTCTAGAACTACTAAGTAAACCCCATAAAATCTAGTTAGCAAAATTAAATGAGAATCACTCAGATAGCCAAAGAAAAAATAAGCATTCACATTCAACACAAAGACATGAAGACCAAATCAGAGACCAAATAATTGTACATTTGTATTTACATAATGGTGAAAAATATTACATATGAATTATAATGGCTAAAGAGCCATGCTTTGGAATGGCTAACATTCCACTATTTATAGATAATTTTACAATAGATTCAAATTACAAGCATTAATGACGTTAGGCAGGAAGATAACACTAATGTAGATAGGCAATTAGTTGGTACTTTTCTCCTCAAGATAATGGTGGTTGTCAAAGAAGGTTAGGTGCCTCTCTGCAAGCCTGGGCCATTGATCATTTTGATATTCCTACCTGACTCTTTAATTCTCATCTACTCTTCCCCTTCAATTGGTCGACGGTCCTCCAATTAGGTGGTGAATAACTGGGATTAATTACCTTGGGAGTAGCAAATTTCAAATCAACACCTTTGTGCATGAACAACTGGTATTGGGTATCTCAAATAATTAATACCTCCCTTTTTGAAACTCCATATGATGGTAGTAGTTCAGGCATCGGGTGGTTGCTTTGCTTGCTTTGTCAGATAACAACCTTTCGCCTGTAGCGGTAATATGAAGGACGACAAGCATTTTACCAAAGTTTCACCCAACCAATGCCCCAAAGTTACACCCAATAATGGGCGAGAGTTTTCATCCTCATCAGGGATGGGGATTTGGGATATTTCTTCCCTTGCTGATTGGCCAAAGTTTTTGCCTAGCCAACAGGAAAGTTTTTTGAATGCCTTCACCCAGAGGCAGAACCTAAATGTTCATCGCTCAATTCTTCGCCTCGTCTTCTTGAATCATCCTTAGCTTTATGGTAGATTTGAACTTACTGCCCATATGCTATTTACTACCACCCATGGGTGTTGACCTTATCTTCCGCCCGACCATCAATGCAAAAAAATATGTTATAGTGGTCCATGGTGTGTATAAGAAGTATTACTCTAAAAAAAAACATATCTAAAGGTATTTTTTATATAGATCATATATTAAATAGATATGGAAACAAATATAAACATAATTTTTGATAATATTTTTTAACCTTCCTATCAAAGAGACCTCTTTGATTTTATTATGATTTTGTATGACGATTTTGTAAAGTTTAGATAAAAATATTTAATTGATTTTGATAATAGTTCATTCTTTTACTCAAATGGTATGAGTACAAAGTTGTTAAAATGTAGAATTTTAACGTATGGCATGAATATTAAGTTGTTAAAAATGTATTCTTTTAATGTAGAGACCCAAGTTCAAATATCACCAAATGATAAATACATAGTTGCCAAAATATATTTTTTAAAATAGGTTTAATTGCCAAAATATTACTACAATACCATCATGTGATTTATTAAAATATTGTGTTAAAGAAATTATGATATAATATGGGCAAGGCCCACTTCAATCCCATATAATCAATTGAAAAGTATATCATTCTCTCCATTTTTTTATAACAATCCAATTAGAATGTTTATTGGGTTTAAGCAAAAATGTCTTCATACCCTAGGGTTTATCTTTAAAATAATAATAATATTAAGGATTTGATATTATCAAATTATGTTTGTATATTTATAAATATAAAAAAAATTAATGACCTTGCATCCTTTCTTAGTTATGCAAAGATTCAAATTTTGATGTTTTAGTAAATTTTTAAAAATATCTTTAGAAACTAGATTTATAGAATTTGTCTTTAATTTTAGTTTTCATTTTTTTGTTTGCTTGCTAGATTTCTAAAAAAATAGCTACAAATGGTGTTTAAATTTGAATTTGTAAAATAAAAGGTGTTTACTTAATATTTGTTTTATTTTTTAGTTTTGAGATTGTTTTGTAAAATTCTAAAAATGCACTTTTAACCTTAAGTTAATTTTGAACCAGATTATTGGATTTTACAAAAAAATGATTTAGAAAATAATATATAATAACAAAAATGAATGGATAGAGTGCAATATAATGCAATATAGAATGAACTTCAACCAAGCAAGTTTCAAATTTGTAAGTGTGAAATTTTATCTGGTTTTACTTTGTGATTTACTAAACTAAAAATTGTATGTATAAAATTAAGATTCATTAAATTGTTACATTGTTATATGTAAGCAAGATAGAATGAATTTTTATGAGTGTCTTGGATTTAAATATTGGACAAAAAAGGAGGAATCTATTTAGAGGTATGTACTAGTCTACATTGGTGATAAGTGGTTCTTTTTTAAATTTTAATATAACTAATTTATGTATTTTAGTGACATGGAGATTAAAAGGTTTGAAGTACATAGGTATGTAAGGGTTAGATAGGAATGACATGAATATTGATTCAATGAAGAACTAAAACATAATGAGGATTACGTATGTATATGTTTATCAAAATAATAGTATTTTTCGATTTTTTTTATTTTTGTGTAAAAGTAGTTTGTCCACTATGCTTATAGGGAGGCATGTAGGTATGGTTCATAACAAGGTCAAAAATGAGAAGGGATATGATGAAAACATAACAAGCAATATAAGAATCACTAAATAAATTATTAAAACCAATATTAGTTATAATATTTTATAGTATATTGGCAATTAAATATTAATTATAGTTATTTTCCAAGTAATTACTAAATAATAAGTAATATAATTACCACTTAATAATAGAGAGAGGGGAGGGCTCTGGTCCCTCCCCTGCTCCCCCTCCCATGGCTCCTGGTTCCTGCCCAGTCCCTGGCTCAACCCAGGTCATCCCTCCCGGGGAGTGGTTGTTTGCAGATGATCTCTTGGAGGGAGATCCTTCTCCACTATCTGCGCCCCTCCCAGTCGGCTAGGGTTTCCTTGGTTGTTTTTTCGGACTGGTGCTTCCCAGGGATCCCTTCCCTTTTTCCCTCAGGCTTCCCCCTGGGGTTTTTTGTAGGTTATTCACGTGGATCTGGTCCCCTATGTTTCTTGATGCGATGGAGGTGATGGTTTAGGGTTTGGACAGCTTCCCACTATTTTGGTTCCTAAGGATCCCATCCCTATGACTGGTTCCTCTTCCCGCTCGAGATTCCTAGTCCCTAGATCCCTGGTCCCTTAACCTACTGTTTCTTTTTGTTTTATCGGTACGGGATCCTCTTATTTTTTCCCAGGGCAGGTTCATTGTGGTGCAGCTCTCTGGTCACTTCTTGATGGGCTGGATTCTCTCTGTGCTGGCTATCGACTTCCTGCAAGATGGCTCTCGCTGAATGATATGTTTTCCTGGTGGGCGGGATGGTTTCTCCACAGGGCGGGATCCGCCAAATCCGTCGATTTTCTTGCGAGGCGGGATCCTTTCTTTTCTGCTGGTTTCCCGGATGGCGGGATTTCCCTGCTACTTCCCGCTAGGTGGGACTGTTTGTGGTGGTTTTTACTGCTTCCCGTGAGGCGGGATTTTATTGTAACGGTTTTTATTTGCTTCCTGCTGGGTGGGATCTTCTCGATGGTGGTTTTTGGCTACTCCCCGCTGGGCGGGATCTCCAAAACTACTTTCTTTCTTATTTGTTTGTTTCCAGCTGAGAGGGATTGTTTCATGCTTACCGTTACCGCTGGGCGGTATTTCTGTTTTGGTGTTCAGTTTCAAGGGATTGATGCCCTAGGCCCATTGCTTATGTAATCAGGTTTTGGGATCCTTGTTAAAACCCACTGTAAATACAAACACTACTTACCAAAAAAAAAATTACCACTTAATCATAGCAAAGATCTATTTTTTAAATTTACTCACTCCTTGCATCAAATCAGCACCAAGGACCTTTTAAATTCATGTTTATTGGTGCTAGGACTATGCTATAAAAATAATTGTTTTGCAATAGGATTATGCTATAACAATAATAGTAGGTGGTTCTACATTGACACTATGCTAGCACTACTTGGTAATACATTAGTGCTACTTCAATGCTATAATGATGCATAAAAAATGTTCATTAATGCCATCCTTGAAACACTCTATCTTGACAAAGTAAAATTTACTAAAAAACCATTAACTTTGGTGCTAAAGGTGATGCTACTAGCTTGAATGTAGTAGTGACATCAATTCTTCTCAAAGCTAAGCTAGAAATAAAAAATTTAAAATCAAAATTTTTGGACTTTTTATATTGAAGGAAGTAGGTGAAGATACTAGCTAACATCGTATTTTTTTCTCATTATCTCCAACATATCATTATTGGAGGTATTACATTATTTGGTATCTTTGTAAATATTTATATTAGGGTGTGTGTTTCATATTTGTATCTATAGTATGTGTCATGTAAATAAGTGTGGTGTCTTGTTAGCAAGTGTGTGCTATATGAGTGATGTGTCAAGTTTAGAAGTAGGGAGTTATGACCAATCATGATAGATTTTATCTTTATGTAATATGTGAGATTTATTATGTAAAAGGAAAATGAAGAGTTGGTTCTCCCATGAGTTTGAGGAGAGAAAATGTCAACAATAATGTAATATGAAGAGTATCATGCATATTATTGAGTTGTTTTATGATCTTGGATATTGTTTAACATGTGAGCATAGCATTATTTTTCTAATAGTGGTATCAAAGGCACCATCTTGAGTGTGCTGAAAAGTGGTCACATTAAGTGATATAGCTACAGGAAAGGATTATTGCAATGTTAGAGGAGGAAGATAGAAGGAGAGAGACAATTGATCTATTATGAAGAAGATAAGACGAGTGGAGAAAAGGCACATCTAGAAAAATATACCCAAGAGAAGCACCAATTCTAGTGAAACTTGCAGTAAGTGAAATGTCAAAAGAGAATGTTGCATATAAAAGGAGACATTCAGGAATCAATACATAAGGAGAAGACATTCAAGAAAACCTATATTTAAAGGAGGAGGATCGATGCACTTGAAAGGAGAAGATATTCTAGAATCATTGCACTATAAGACATTTGAGAAAATGTTGCACTTAGAATGAGACTACTTTTGGGTAACACTACATTTGGAGGAATACATGGTAGGAGACAAGAAAGCCAATAAATATGAGCGTGCAAGTCAAAAATTGTAATGTGTCTGGTGTAACACCTTACTGAAGTTAGGATATTTATGTAGGCTAGAAATTTAAAAATTGATAAATCAAACAGGCTGAAATGTATTTTACATATGGTTTATTTGATGATAAAACAGTGGAAGAATGCAGTCCAGTAACGTTCAAAATAGAGATAAAGTTAGAAGGTGATTCATGTAGTCGATAAGTCATAAAGTGAAGGATAAATGAGCATCATTTAATGTATATTTTGACCTTTTAAAATATTCAAGCGCATATTTTATTATTGATTTACATTTGGGAGATATAAGAGATAGAGAATAAATTAAAGTGAAGAAGAGTGAAATGAATGGGAGTCATAAGAAGACATAATTAATTAATTGAAAGAAGAATTGAATGGATTGAAGGAAATTAAAGGAAAAATAATTTGAAGAATTGAAGAAATTGAGAAACTAAATAAAAGGGAAATATAATAAGTTTATGAAATTTTAAAATTTGAAATTGACAAAGTTAAAAGAAGAAATTAAATAAAAAATGAAAGAAATATAAATTGAAAAATAAAATTGAAGGGAGTTATAAGAAGAAGAAATTACGTGAATGAAATTGAAGAATTTGAAGATTGAAAAATAGAATTATGGTAAATACAAATATTTTCCTTTTTGAATCACAACTTCTAAAAGGACCAAATTTTACTCCATGGAAAAACAAAATGAGATCAATACTCATTGTTGAGAAACTTTGGGATGTGGTAAATGAAAAAAAAGACGTTCTAGAATATGAAATTGGATTACAAAAATTTAAATATGATGATGCAAAAGCTCTTATGTTAATCACATTTGGTATATTTGATGAAATTCAGGCACATATAAGTGAGGCAAAAACTTCAAAAATTGCATGGGAAAAATTATGTACAATATTTGAGGGAAGGAATGAAGCAACCATTTTACACTTGCAATCACAATTGTATTCTCTAAGAGTTCATGATGGAGAGAGTATAGAACATTTTCTTCAAAGGGTAGCAAAATTAAAAGCTAAATTACAAACTATGGGAGAAAAAGTGGAAGAAAAGTTTCTTGTTCAAGTTACATTAAGAGCACTCCCAAGAACATTTAAAACTTTAGTTACTTCTCAAGTTCTAAAAATAAATATATCCTTTGATTATATGGTTAATATAATCCAAGAATATGAAATAGAAAATCTAGCCAGAAATGAAATGATAAATAATGCTCTTTTGACAAAAAAAAGGTGTCAAATAATACTGCTTTATCATCTCAGTCTCAATCTAAATGGAGGAAAAAATATTGCCATATATGTAATAAAAAAGTCATTCCACAATTTAATGTAAATGCAACTCTTTGAATGAATGGAATCAAATAAATAGACCTTTTCAAAGATACCAGTTGAGACAATATCAATCTTGATACCCATCGGTACAACAATAATATACAAAATAGAAAAATAAAAAAGGAAACTTGGATCAAGAAGTACAAGAAATAGAAAATATTAATGAGGAAGAAAATGAAACAATTCATAGAGCCCTTATGGGAAGAATTATAGACAATATAGAAAATGAAGGTATGGACCAAATTGAGAAACAATGTGACAAAGATGATAATACAAGCCATTCAGAAATTTCTATTAGTAATGGCACTAGTTGTTGAAGAAGGAACAAAGAAAAATAAATAAATAAAAAGGCATGAACCAAAATTAAAGTTGCTCCATAATTATAAGATCTATGAAAAGAACAAACTAAAGACTTGTCAAAAAAAATTGAAGTAATTTATAATTGGATAAATAAATTAGAGTGGAACAAGATTATGGAAATGTTGAGATGTTTTTATAAAAAAGAAAATAAATTTGACAAGTATAGACTCAAGATGTGCAAAAGAAAAAAATGTAGTTGATGGGTTAATGATATTGATACAATGCCAAAATCTTAAGCAATATTAAAGCCAAAGCCAAACAACCAAGACAAGAATTAGATATTGAAGGCAAAAGGTCTTCATACCAAATAATGTAATATAGTGGGTGTTGGAGGTATTACATTATTTGGTACCTTTGTAAATATTTATATTAGGGTGTGTGTTTAATATTTGTGTCTATAGTATGTGTCATGTAAATAAATGTGGAGTTATGTGCGTGAGATGTCTTGTTAGCAAGTGCAAGTTATATGAGTGATGTATCAAGTTTAGAAGTAGGAAGTTATGAGCAATCATGAGAGACTTTATATTTATGTAATATGTGAGATTTATTATGTAAAAGAAAAATATGAAGAGTTGGTTCTCCCATGAGTTTGAGGAGATCAAAGATCAAGAGTCATGTAATATGAAGAGTCTAGTCATATATGTATATATTAAAAACAAAACCATGTAATATGTAACCTAATGAAACTTTGCATTTACACATTAATTTAGTAGTTTCAATAAAGCTTTCAATGTGTTTATTTTTCATTATTGGATTTTGATATATGCATGTTATTGAGTTGTTTTATGATCTTGAAGATTGTTTAACCTATGAGTATAGCATTATTTTGATCAAATCAAGTCCAAACTAGAACTCAAAATGTAAGAATGAAAATACACACAACATTTAATATTATTTATATAGGGACTAAATGATGTCCTAGATAATATACCAAATTAATAAACCTATAGTACACTATGAAGTGACATTAACTCAGTTAATTAAATTTCTTAGCTTTTTAGGAGGCCCAGGTTCAAATCTAGCCAAGAAATATATGCATAATTGCCAAGTAGTGGTAATACCTCTATGTGGTGATGATGTAATATGGATGGGGCCCATTTCAAAACCACATAACCAATTAAAAAATAAATCTTTAGTACACTAAAAATTTTGAAATAGAATATCATTGTTAATATAGAAATGAAATCATTTCTAGCAATATATTTTAAATACATTCATGAAGGAAAAAGTAACACACTCAGAGAGACAAAGTCTTCAAAAATATCTTATACAAAATATTAAAAATTATTATTTGGTTCCAAATTATAACTCTAGATCTTAAATCCTAGGAAATAAATTTGATATTACCTCATTCAATAAGACTACCATAGGTATGGTACTCCTTTGGCTTTAGCTTTTAAAATCCTTTATTGGTGGGGGCTCAAATCAGGAAATTTCAAACAACAGAGACCTCTTATTTGGGAAGTGATTTATAGCAGTTTGTTGGTTATAATGATGGTAGTAGCCTTACTTTTCAAACAAGCAGGCAATGAGGCCTTCTCCGTGTTTTTGCAATAATTCCCCTTTGATAAGGAGAAACTAGATCATATGTGTAAAGTGCTTAAAGTGAGTAAATTTCCCCATACAAAATCATATAATCACTCTAACAAAGATATCTTTGTACCCAAGTTAGATGAGTTTTCGATGATTGAGGTGCCTCCATCCCTCATCTAACATCCTTTGCTCATGCTTCCCACCTAAGCCCTTGCATGCAAATTTATGGGTATATGGACTAGTCCAATCACAATTTAAAAATGGATTAACACACATTGGGGGGTAAATTTTTATCTTACAAATTTATGATTACAGGTAGGGAATACTTTGTAGTTACATTTTCCTTTGCAAAGGACAAGATCACTATATCTCATGGAGGTCCATTTTTTTAAAATCCAACTCTCTACATGACCCCATGGAGCACAATATTTGATCCTCAAGAGGAAGAGCCTACAGAAGTTTCTATCTGGGTGAGGTTACCATTCCTTCCACTACACCTTTGGAACAAATCTTGATAGGATTAATAAGGAATGCTATCAAAACGTTCATTGACTAGGCTCCTCCAAATGCCAATAACGCTATATGTGCAAACATTTGTGTGCACATCAATCTAAAAATAGGTTTGCCCAAGCATATTGAAATAAATGTGTTTGATTGGATACATAAAAAACCCCTAGAATACAAGTATATACCATTCAAGTGTATAACCTACCATGAGCATGGACACTTATCCCAAGTCTGCCCAGTTAAATAAGCACAAGAAACAAAAAAGGAAAAATAGTTTTACAAGAAGTCAAAAGGAGATTGTGTAGATCAAGAAGCAAGAAGCGACAACCTCAACCACAAGATATAACAAGCATCCAGCATAAAAATAAATTTGTAATTCTTAGTGAAGGAGAAAAATCATGAAATCACCTCTCTAGATGTGATGGACCCTAAAGGTAAAGAGAAGACACATGCGATTGAAGTTGACAACTCACTAGATATCTTAGGAGATACACCATAGAATACAACAATTAGAGAAGAAATTTATGGGAACTCATAGGAAGAGGTAGAAGAAAAGTAAGAGGAGTAAATAGTGATTCCCAAGGGTTTTCCAACCATATGATCTGCAACTAAGGGAAGAAAATCAAACAAACTCAAAAATGAGCAAGCGTAGAAAGACTTATGATCCAAATCTTAGGTTGAAATTGAGGAGAGCTTCACAAAAAATAAGAAGCAATCCAAAAATGAATATTATGTCATAGAACTATAGGGGATTGGGAAGTCCTCTAGAAAAAAAACTATCTCAAAGTCTAATACACGAGAAAAATCCAATAATAATCTGTATTCAAAAAATGAAAATAGTAGAGGTAAACTAACTATAGAATGGTAGAAGATATGGAAACAATCAGAATTGATAACTATTTATTCTATAGGAGCTTCAGGGGTACTAGATTTGGCTTAAGACCCGCAATAATTAGTATGTAGCTTACAACATAAGCATAATAACTAGTTAGGAATAAAATTCCTCTTACCAGATGGAACTAGTGTAGTAGTAATATTTTTTTATGGTCCAAATCATGCTATCTAGAAAAGAGAAGCATGGAAAAACTTAGAACAATGGCTAGACACTGAAAATTTTGACAACATAATATTGGAAAGAGATCTTAACATGATAATCTACCACTAGGAGAAGACTAGGTGAAGTTTAGCAAGGGATCCAAATAGATATCTTCTCAATCAAATTATGGTGGATGAAAGCTTACAAGATATTCAACCAACCAAAGGGAAGTACACTTGGAGCAACAAAATATTAGGGGTAAACTATACTGTAGAAAGATTGGATATATTTTTTATTAGTGAAAATCTTCTAACACACTTTCCCCTCACTTCTAGTCACATCATTCAAAACTCTATCTTAGATCATAAGCCATTTCTCTTTGATAGCGACCAAAAGTCTACAACCCAAAAAAATACATTTAAGTATAAATTTGAATGGGAAATAGAAGAATATTTCAGTTAACTTGTAGAAAATATTTGGAACCAATAGGTCTAGTCCACCAACCCTCAAGAAAAATGGAAAAACAAAATTCAAAAATTGAAGTACATGATAAAAAATGGTTGGCAAAAAAAGCGATACTCAAACTAGACAAGAAGTAGTTGATGCAACAACTAAAGTATATAGAAACAAAAATTGAGGACCATCCTCCTCAACCATGGCAAGAAGATGTAAGAAATGACCTAATTTAAAAGCTCAATAAATTAAATGCCGAAGAAGAAACACATTGGAGGCTTACATTACGAGTAGTTTGGCTAAGGAAGGGGGATAGAAACACTAAATATTTTTATATGAAAACCATATGACGCTACCAAAGAAACACAATAAAGGAGATAAAGCATGAAGGAACCACATATATAGATAGGGAGAAAATTAAGAAACTTGATAATCAATATTACTCAACTCTGCTCTCTAGAGAAAATGGAAACCCGTATTCTTAGGGAATACTACTACTGCATAGACTAATAGTGTTAAGTTTGTAAGACAAATAAAATCTCAATCAACACGTCACTATGGAGGAACTTAAGGAGATTATAGTAGGTTTGCTAAAAGATAAAGCTCCCAGACTTGATGGATTTACAAACAACTTTTACCAAAAATACTTACACATCAATCAAAGAATATCTACAATGCATGATCAAGGATATTAGGGTGAAAGGTAATATTCTTGGAGCCATCAACTCCACCTTTCTAGTATTTATTTCTAAATAAAAAATACCACTACTTTCTCTAAATTTAGACCAATTTCTCTATGTAACTCTTCCTATAAAATTATTACCAAACTATTGGCCAATAGAATAAATAATAAACTTGACAAAGTAATATTAGAGGGTTCATGCTTGGAAAACAAATATATAATAATATTATAATGTTGCATGGAGCCCTCCACACTAGTAGAAAATTTAAATATATATATATATATTATAAAATTTGATATGGCAAACATCTTTGATCGAGTTAATATACAATTTGTAGAATAGATCCTACAAAAGTTTGGATTCCCACATCAGGTCATCAAGTGGGTTGAATCATGCATTAGAAACACATGTATAGCCCCCTTGATAAATGAAGAACCAATATATTTATTTCAACCTACAAGGGGAATTAGACGAGGGTGTTTTTTATCACCATACCTTTACATCATTTTAGTTGATACTCTTGGAAGATAAATTAACCCTCTTCGAAGAGAAAGAAAAATAACAAGAATAGAGGTTGCAATAATATGCAAAGTTTTAACACACACCCAATTCATATATGAAACCATTATTCTAGGTGAAGCCACCAAGAAAAATATTAGACAATTCAAGCAATACCTAGATTGGTTCACACAATTTATTGGTTTCATATAAACACTCAAAAGAGTCGACTATATACACAAAATATTGTAGCAACAAGAGTCAAACTCTTTTGCACTATTCTAGGATTTTGGTATGGTACTAAAAATACTTCAAATACCTAGGAGTTCCCATGAGCTTCCACTTCAAGGCCTTAGACTATTGGACCCCAACATTGGATAAGATGGTTAGGAGTATAAAGAATTGCAATAATAGCTGGTGCAGTATTGCAGGAAGAGAAATATTGATCAAATCAGTGCTATCTTCTCTTCCAATATACCAACTATTAGTATATCATGCTCCCAATTTTATTTTTCAAAAGTTATATGAAATCATACACAACTTCCTATGGTAGAGAGGTAGGCAATCAAAAAGAAAAGGTTTCACTTGGTCAATTGGGATATGGTCACCAAAGGTAAAATTTAAGGAGGACTAGAATAAAAAAAATATAGTTTTGAAAGTACTAGGAGAAACACTTCTTTAGAACATACTTAAGTTCAATCGAGCATGGCAATGCATACTAGTAAGCAAGCATGTAAATAATGAATCGAATATTCAAATACTCAAACACGTAGACAAACTTCCCACAGCCTCATTGGTTTGGAAACATATAGTGGCATCATAGAACATAATAGAGGACATAATATCCTGGATATCGAAAGATGATAAGTCAATTAATCTATAGGAGGATATAATCCTAGGAAATCCACCATTAAGAGAGAGAAATCCAGTCGAATTACAGATTCACTTGGAAAGCCAAAGAAAACTCAAATTAGGTGACTTATTTTATTGGACCTCGAAAACTCTAAACTGGATCTCCCCTCCCATTTTATCTTAGCTTAAAGGATATTGGTATTATTTTACTTCCCACATGGCAATAATTAGACCCCTTCATCCTACAATGCCAAAGAAAATTATTTAGGTAGCATCAACATTAATAGGGAATACTCAATACATATAAGAGTCCAACATCAGCAGATTGGGTATGCCAACAAAAACTGTTGATAGTGTAGAAAAATTGAGCACCACCTAAACTGCAATTATTCAATTGACTAAACTCTCAAAAAAAAATATTAATAGGTGATCATCTATAAAAGAGGAGTATAGTAGGGCCTCATGTTTGTTATTGGTGTATGCAGAACAATGAAACAATTTTCCTTCATTTGTTTGAATGCCCGAAGGTAATTTCAATTTGGTTAGAAATAACAAAAATTCTTGGCACTTCCTACTTTGAATGCTCCTATGGCCTTTTTTTCTTCAAGGCTTATCTGGCCTATTCTTCTTCTAGGCTTCTTTGGCCTTTTCTTCTTCTAGGCTTCTTTGGCATTATTTTCTTCTGGGCTTCTTTGGCCTATTCTTCTTCTACACTCAGTAGGTATTAATATTAAATGGAGATCACAAATCTCCTATCTCCTCCTATGACTCAACGTCTGGAGTCTCTTCTTCCTTGAGTTTGCTATAAGGAACTGTGGCCTTTTCTTTACTTCTATAATTTGCAGGATTGCAGCTCTTGTAATGAGACCTTTCTCAAGGTCTTTGAAATATTCAGTCTTCTCCTTGTTGTTGCAAGTGTTGAAGTGATTCTATGAAGATATTCTTCCTAACTCTTTTGTAGGAATCTTTCCAACCTTTTGTTGAACCTCCTTTTCCTGCAACAAGCTATTAGAGACTAGAACGGAAGAACTTATAAATCTGAAGATAATAATGTTTACTAGTTGATTTATCAAACTAGTGGCTTGAATGTTGAGTCCTAGTCTTCACAAGTATTTTTTGCAACTCTATGAAAATACCCTAGCCACATGTAATCTTAGATTTTCTACAACTGATATTTATCTTAGTCCTCACTTTTCTAATCTTGTTGACTACTATAGATTTTTCTATCAATTAATCCTAATGGTAACTTTTACATGCAACAGAACTCAATGGTAGATCTGGTTTGCAAAGATGCAGGTCAATAGTATTAATGGTGACTCTCCTATTCCTCTTGACCTACTAGACTTTTCTTATAATGTATGTAGGTCCTCCTATCCAATTAACTATGGCTCTGATACCATTATTATTTTTTAAGGATATATGTAGTGCAGAGATCTAACACAAGTACCAATGAAATACATGAAACATGAAAGAAAGTGGAATAGTAATATGATTGAAATATACTATAAATAGAAGTAACAAAAATGCAATGCAATATGGAGGAAATGATCACTCCATTAATATGATCTAAAGAGCTACATTGTACTCCATACAAGATTACTTGATAGATCTTGATACAAAGATGATAATATGAAGATGATTGTAATCTACTACTATGAGGCCCTTTATATAGGAAGATAGATTCCTTGGCCAACACTCTACCTATATGTACAAGGGGACACCTTGCACATTACAACTTGCACTCTACCACTTGTGCATTTATTACATTGCTTGAAGTAACTAGATAAATTCACCCTAAAGTAATCTCCTATCCTAACTATGTACCTAAGGTGGTACATTTACATGACCCAAATGATGTAATATACTCTAAATTTAACATTTAAATCTTCATGTTCTTCTTTCTAGAATGCTTTGTTCATTTTGATCTCTCTAATAAAATATTTTTGTATCTTTTTGTTAAGTAAATAAATATTTTCCTTAAAAAAACATTTACTGTGATATTTATGCATTGTAATCCCATTTTAGATAATGAAGAGATCTAGATTAATAATATCAAATAGCCTAGCAATTTGCATGGTAAAGTATCAACACAAAGTGTTTTTTTATTGGTTGTTTGATTTGAGGCTATGAATAGACCCTCAAAAGAAAGAGAGTTTCACATTTGTACTATTGAGTCTTTTTATTTTAACCATCATGACATCAATGCACTTACACAACATTGAATACTGTTGAGAAGCAACACACCCCCACTGAAAAATGAGATTCCAATCCTCTTGAAAACCCTGAAATTCCATTTTGCAGCAGGGACCCTCTTGATCCTTTCCAGTTTTAAATCCAGTTTTGCTTGTTTTCTTTTTAAGTTGTACCTTTTTCCAAGTCTTTCTAGCATTGTGTTTTCTTGGACTTAACTTTTACATGCTAGAAATCATTCATGCACAAACAAAATCTTGCACCGGTACCAAGAAAATCCAGAAAACAGTTGCATAAATTCATGAAAAATCAAACTTTCCATTTTTGGTAGTGTCGCGATATCGCGACACTTCCATTTTCGGAAATGTCGCGATATCGCGACAGGAAAATAAAAATGCAGCTAAGTCGAAAAAGCGTAGCGAAATCGCGACACTTTCCATTTTTGGAAGTGTCGCGATATCGCGACATTTCCATTTTTGGAAGTGTCGCGATATCGCGACATTTCCATTTTTGGAAGTGTCGCGATATCGCGACATTTCCATTTTTGGAAGTGTCGCGAAATCGCTACCGGCCAGAGGAGAGAGAAGCAAGTTGTACGGATCGCGAAATCGTGACATGTCGCGAAATCGCGACATGTCGCATTTTCACGGCAGGAGAGAGAAAATGCATGAAAATCGGCTAAGTGCCAGAAAGGGCGCGATTTCGCGACATGTCGCGAAATCGCGACAACTTTTGGAGAGAGAAGATGAACTGTACGGAAGGGCACGATTTCGTGACATGTCGCGAAATCGCGACATGTCGCATTTTCACGATAGGAGAGAGAAAGTGGGCTGAAGAATCAAAAATCCGCCAAGTCATTTTTGTGTAGCGAAATCGCGACACTTTCCATTTTTGGAAGTGTCGCGATATCGTGACATTTCCATTTTTGGAAAGTGTCGCAAAATCGCTGTCTGCCGGAGGAGAGAGAAGAAATCAGTACGGACCAGCGCGATTTCGCGACATGTCGCAAAATCGCGACATGTCCCATTTTCGCTGAGGATAAATGAAAAAGTGGCTAAGTCCAAAAGTTGCAGCGATTCGCTGACGTCTCAAAATCGCGGGCTGGAGCTTGCAGCGATGCACTGCATGTTTCGAAGTCGAGAGGTAAAAGTTGCAGCGATGCGCTGCATGTTTCGAAATCAGGGGTAAAAGGGTGCAGCGATGCGCTGCATGTTTCCAAGTCGAAAGAAAAAGTTGCAGCGATGCGCTGCGTGTCTCAAAATCGCAGGCCGGAGCTTGCAGCGACGCGCTGCACGTTTCGAAGCTGAAGGGAGAAAATTGTAGCGACGCGCTGCACGTTTTGAGGAAGATGTACGGCCGCCAGCGAGAGGCACGATTTTGCGACATGTCACGAAATCGCGACATGTCGCATTTTCGTGGCCGACAGAGAGACAAGTTGCCATAGCGCTGGGGACGTCGCGATTTCGCGACATGTCGTGAAATCGTGACATGTCTCATTTTCGCGATAGGAGAGAGAAAGTCCTCAAAGTTGACCAGAAGTGCATTTCAGCGGAAACAGAAGGCATCCTGGGGTAGCGACACGTGTCAAAGCATGAGGCAGACAAACAAAAGCCGACATGCAAGCTTATTTTGCGGTTTTAATCTGATTTAAATGTTTTAAGCTTGGATTTAATGTTTATTAAAGTGCTAATTTAATCTTTTGTCTTTCATGCAGGATTCCATCTGGCACTTGCGGGACAACCTGGAAAGGCCACGAAGACAAAGTTAAAGTGCAGATTTGATCGAAGACCGCCATGCTAGAGGGAAAGAAGCCGGTAAAGGCATTCAATGACAAATTTATTGCAGAATTGATAGCATGAAGACAATTTCAACACAGGGATGGCTTTACGGAGATCAGATCTGAGAGAAGTGGTGACTCATCCGGCTCACCAACAGAATTAATGGAGGCATTTATTTGCAGCTGTGGATGAATGCAAGTGGCTTTAGATTTTATCTTCTCCATTTATGGCAGCTAACTGCACTGATTTGCCGAAGGGTTAAGTTCTATCCGGACTTTGATTTTAAATGGATTTTTATTGTAAAACCCGGGTCCTAGGGTTTAGATGTGATAATATTTGCAGTTATGAGAAGAAGATATTTTTGAAAAGATCAGGGTCTGTCCTGAGTCTATAAATACAGATTCTAAATGTAATCGCAGGAGGCGGAGACTTAGAAATAAAAGGCTTATAAGCAATTTCTTGCAAATTTTGTGAAATCCTTTGTTTCTGGACTTGGAGTTGATGTGCTTTAGCTTTTCTGTGATAGCATGGCCAGGAGCCTAATCTTTTGCAGAGTGTGATAAGTGTATCTTCTTTTGTTATCCGTTCCATTTAAAGTTTGTTAGATATATGCTGTAAATCTGACATTATCAAGTTTAAATATGCTGTTAGGCTTCAGTTGTTCTCTTGTCTACTAGGGGAAATTACAGATTTGAGGTTAAGTTTGTTCTAATTGCTCTGTCTTCACTGTGTGAGCTAGGTTGCCGGTGAAAGATACCAATTTTAACCACTTGCCCTTGGATTTATAATTTTCTGCTAGATCTGTTCCACTCGCCTTGTGCTCTTAGTTGAAAGTGATCTTAGACCGATCGGACACTTTCTTCTTTTATTTGTTCTGTTGTGAAGCTAGTAGCATAGATAAAATTGGTAGTTTTAAGTTTTACAGTTTAAAGTCTGATAAACTTCTCTTTCTGCCCTACCCTACCCTCTCTTTGTTTTCGATGAATGATCCATTTTTATTTTCTTTGTTTGTCTTTTATTTAAATCGCTGACCCATGAGAGCTAGATCAAGAATTCAAGTTAAATCTGATTGTCAACAACTTTTGCAACTACTGAACAAGTTCAAGAACCCCCTGTAAGGTAACAGAGCAGTCCATATTGAAATCTATTCCATAAGTGGAAAAGAGTGAATAGCCATTCGACCCAACTCTATAACTCGCACCTTGGATAACCAGCTAGATCCTAAAGATGAGTGGGATCCGTCCCGTGGGTGTCTCCGGAGCTTCCTTGCTTCATCCTTTCTCGAGGTGTGCATGAAAGCCGGACCAACAACCTAATTGGCGCTAGAAGGAGGGCCTGTTGAACATCTCGGTTCAAGTTCAGTAGTCTGTTAAGAACTGTAAAGTTGTATGTGCTGAGTCTGGTATTTTATCTTTTGAATCATTTTCCCTCCTCCTCAGCCAACAACCTAATTGGCGCTAGAAGGAGGGCAAAAACATCTGTTCTTAGTGCACTTGAGTTGAGAAATCCGACTGTATGTGGAACTTGACAAATACTGTATTTTATCCAAAGTCTGGTAGCCAATTTTCCCCTCCTCCTCAGCCAACAACCTAATTGGCGCTAGAAGGAGGGCCTATGAACTCAGTTCAAGTATTGTAAGGGCATAACAGCAACATTTGAAGGACCCATAGTGAACTCCGGACAGTTTTGTAAATTGTCAGTACAGTTTTTAAAATTGCCAGATAATACCTCAAATTAAGAATAGTTTTATCTCCACTGGCAGTTATCCAATTACAACTCAAAACATCACTGTCAGCCAAGTAATAATGGCAAATTGGTTGGGCCCCACCACTTTGAACATTTCGGGTATAGCCCATGACTTGCCCAGAAATCCAGAAAGATATCTCCCTAGGTACAAACATGATGGGACAAGAACTGCAGAAGAACACCTGCTACCTTTTAAAAATGCTTTAAAATTGTTGAATATACAGCATGAAGATGTTGCCTGCAGATTGTTCCCGTTCACTCTCTAGGAGGGAGCTTATGACTGGTTTTTAAACCTCACCAGCAATTCCATTACTAGCTGGGATGACCTAGAGAAAGCTTTTATATCACAGTTCGATGAAGTGATAGATCCCAGCATTTTATATCAACAATTTTCCAGCATCAAGAGAGAGTCGGGAGAAACTGTCAGGTCTTTCAATATGAGGTTCCAAAGAGCTTACGGTAGAATGACTGGCCATTACATCCCAAATGCAAATCGGCCTTAGAAATCTACAAGAATGCATTGGATTCAGTGACCTCTATTTTCCTCAAGAGAGACATCAATATCACAACCCTGGTAGGGGCTTATAAAGAAGCCTTAATTCTTGAGAGACAGTTAGGGCCTCAAATTCTGAGCAGTCCTTTGATATCCTATGTTACACAGAACATGCCTGTTCCAGATCCCATTCCACATCATGAGTTAGTGCCAACATGTCATGCTCTACCCAAGGAGACTCCGTTAACTGTGACATCCACTCAAGCATGTGCAAAATACGAAGAAAAGTTCTGACAAATTCAAAGTGCAAGTGCTTGAACTGAACAGTTGTGATCTGGCACCACCCAAATCTGAAGTTTTTCTTGGTGAGTTAAATTTTCCTAGAGATCAAAGAAATATTGATATTTCTAGTTCACCCAAAAACAGTACAACCAGGGTTTCAGATTCTTTCACTTTTCCTGAGGAGACAAAAAGTCTTGTACAGACTCCTATGGATGAAATGCAAGATTTTCAACAGTTAAAAAGAGACAGTTATGACTTGAGATGTGAGAGTCCAGAACCTAACAATGATCCTTCCTCATCAGAGGATGATGAAAGTGAGATTCAATATCACTATGCAGAAGTAACTGAGGAGGATAACATCATTGAGGATATGAGGGAACTTAAAGCTGACATCACCCTCTATGAACTGCCTCAGATTGTTGAACAAAAGGTTAACTTGATTGAGGCTTACTCTGGACCACCTATTGGATTTCAAGAAAAGGAGGAAAAGATAGTAAATATGAATGTGGTCAGCCAACTTGGAATTGATGAACTGTCTCAACATAAGCCTGCAACTTCTGAACATAATATCAAAGATAAGGCTATAAACTGTGTTGATGCAGATATTGGAGTTTATAATTTGGCAACCGAGGAAGTGAGAACAGTTACAGCTCTAAACCATCACAACCATGATGTTTGGACATTGCACATTGATGAGGTTAAATCTAAGCAAGGCTCAGGTGAAAAGGAAAATTGTAAGCATTCTTCTAGAGGGATAAAAATTGAAGTCCTGGATATTGAAGCAGTACAACAACCACAAAATGTTCAAGTTGTTAAGAACCAGGGCATACAAATAAAACATGATTTCTTTCAGTTGTCACATAATTTTGAAGATGTGGTGGTCTGGGTCCGTCAAGATTTTAAGGTATTTGATCCTGGGGTTTTTTACATTCGAGTCCTTTTGAAAGAACTCTGCAAACCCTTCAATTAGAAGCATGAACATGTTATCATATGATTTGTTATTATATGATTTGTTTAATTTGAAGGAGTTGCAGATTTGTTTTTCAAATGGGACAGGGAAGACAGTAAACACAAGTCTTTCCCAGATAGCAAATTTTTGAAGCACAGTCTGGAGTGCATTTCGTCAACAGGACCTGAAAGGTAATTTTTCTAAATTACTTGCATGGTCCAATTTTTTTTTAAGGCACCATTTCTCTGCTTTCCCAACTGCTGCATTTTTTGAGTATGAAGGGAAGTTGTAACATATGTATACATTGTAAATAAGCTTTGAAGTTTTTCAGTTTTATTTCTTTGCTTGTGCAGTTTTATTTTTAAATGTCTGTACAGTTGCAGTTTTTCAGTTTTCTTTAATTGTTTTTCAGTTTTAGCTTGTGCAGTTTATTTCTTTTGTCAGTGCTTTTTATTTCCTTTCTTTGTCTTTTTATTTTAGCTTGCTTTTATTTTAGTCTGTACAGTCTTTTCTTCCTTGCAGTTCTTTTTCTTTGTTGTCTGTACAGTTGCAGTTTAATTTATTTTAGTTGCTTTAGTTTATTTCAGTGCTGTTGCAGTTTAGCTTTGCTGCAGTTCAGCAGTTTTAGTTGCTTTGCTTCAGTTCTTTTAGTTTATTTCTTTTATTGCCTGTTCAGTTTTTATTTTCTTCCCTGCATTTCCTTTTCTGTGCTTTAGTCTGTACAGTCTTTTGTTTTAGTTCTTTTCTTTGTTGTCTCTGTTCAGTTTATTTTTATTCCCTTTGCCTGTACAGTTCTGTGCTTTAGTCTGTACATTTTTATTCTGTTTTGCTTTGAGGCCTGTCTCTGTCCTTGGAAGCCTGTACAAAGTCCTTTGGCTTCTAAAATTCTATTCCTTTGCCTTTGCTTGAGCAATCAATGAAAAGTCAGCCTGCTGAAAATTGTTTATTCTAAGCTGATCAATCCAGTTTCCATCCAATGCCCATGTTGTTCACCATTCTAATTGAGATAGTCTGCTTGCACTGAACTGTAGAACTATTTTGTTATCCAGGACAAAGGTAGAGAGATGATTGGATCTTGTGTCTTACTTGCCACAGTTGTTTTAATGATAGAAAAACTGCTATGCTGTTTAGTTGGAGGAACTCCCCGGGAATCTAAGAAAAGCTGGTTATGAGAGGGGACTATGGTTCATGCAATTATTTGGGTGTCACTAGAGGCTATCAATGCCTAGACTGAAATAGTTCTAGATTGATCAAATGTTAAAAGAAGATTGTGATTTCCCTAAAAGCATCTCAGATATTGATATATTTCAGAGGGAGAGATATAAAAAAAAAAAAAAAAGAGTTATATTAAAAGAGGCAGCCAATACTTCCAAAAATATTTTCTTCTAAGTTATAGATTCTCGCCTACAGTTGTAAATTTGGGTCGTGTAAATCTAAAGGGTAACTCTGTCTAGGTTGTAAAAGGCTAAACTAGTAAACAGAGCTCTACTCGGTTTCCCCTTTTACAATCTAGAAAAGTTGATCAGTCCAAAGTTCATCATTCAATTCAGTCATCCTTGAAGAAAGTTTTATACCCTTTGTAATTGCACATCAAAAATCTTCCTTGAAGTAATCCAACCCAGTATGTCCTTGGGAAATTTTAACAGCTGGCAGTTAACAGTCAATTTATTGTGAAGAATGTCTCGTGGCAAGGCATGATGCATGGTCTTTTTGTTTTGAAACCAGAGTCTTGGGTTCTAAAATAGTGCTACTATTTTACCCGCAGATATCGCCATTTGTTGAGAAGCAACACACCCCCACTGAAAAATGAGATTCCAATCCTCTTGAAAGCCCTGAAATACCATTTTGCAGTAGGGACCCTCTTGATCCTTTCCAGTTTTAAATCCAGTTTTTCTTGTTTCCTTTTTAAGTTGTGCTTTTCCTGTCTTTCTAGCCTGTGTTTTCTTGGACTTAACTTTTACATGCTAGAAATCATTCATGCACAAACAAAATCTTGCACCGGTACCGAGAAAAATCCAGAAAACAGTTGCATAAATTCACTGAAAAATCAAACTTTCCATTTTTGGTAGTGTCGCGATATCGCGACACTTCCATTTTCGGAAATGTCGCGATATCGCGACGAGAAAATACAAATGCAGCTAAGTCGGAAAAGTGTAGCGAAATCGCGACACTTTCCATTTTTGGAAGTGTCGCGATATCGCGACATTTCCATTTTTGGAAATGTCGCGATATCGCGACATTTCCATTTTTGGAAGTGTCGCGATATCGCGACATTTCCATTTTTGGAAGTGTCACGAAATCGCTATCGGCGGAGGAGAGAGAAGCAAGTTGTACGGATCAGCACGAAATCGCGACATGTCGCATTTTCGCGGCAAGAGAGAGAAAATGCATGAAAATCGGCTAAGTGCCAGAAAGGGCGCGATTTCGCGACATGTCGCAAAATCGTGACAGCTTTTGGAGAGAGAAGATGAACTGTACGGAAGGGCGCGATTTCGTGACATGTCGCGAAATCGCGACATGTCGCATTTTCATGGTAGGAGAGAGAAAGTGGGCTGAAGAATCAAAAATCCGCCAAGTCATTTTTGTGTAGCTAAATCGCGACACTTTCCATTTTTGGAAGTGTCGCGATATCGCGACATTTCCATTTTTGGAAAGTGTCGCAAATTCGCTGTCTGTCGAAGGAGAGAGAAGAAATCAGTACGGACCAGTGCGATTTCGTGACATGTCGCGAAATCGCGACATGTCGCAAAATCGCGACATGTCCCATTTTCGCTGAGGATAAATGATAAAAGTGGCTAAGTCCAAAAGTTGCAGCGATTCGCTGACGTCTCAAAATCGCGGGCTGGAGCTTGCAGCGATGCGCTGCATGTTTCGAAGTCGAGAGGTAAAAGCTGCAGCGATTCGCTGCATGTTTCGAAATCAGGGGTAAAAGGGTGCAACGATGCGCTGCATGTTTCCAAGTCGAAAGAAAAAGTTGCAGCGATGCACTGCATGTCTCAAAATCGTAGGCCGGAGCTTGCAGCGACGCGCTGCACGTTTCGAAGCTGAAGGGAGAAAATTGTAGCGACGCGCTGCACGTTTTGAGGAAGATGTACGGCCGCCAGCGAGAGGCACGATTTTGCGACATGTCGCGAAATCGCGACATGTCGCATTTTCGTGACCGACAGAGAGACAAGTTGCCATAGCGCTGGGGACGTTGTGATTTCACGACATGTCGCGATTTTGCGACATGTCGCGAAATCGCGACATGTCTCATTTTCGCGGTAGGAGAGAGAAAGTCCTCAAAGTTGACCAGAAGTGCATTTCAGCTGAAACAGAAGGCATCCTGGGGTAGCGACACGTGTCAAAGCGTGAGGCAGACAAACAGAAGCCGACATGCAAGCTTATTTTGCGGTTTTAATCTGATTTAAATGTTTTAAGCTTGGATTTAATGTTTATTAAAGTGCTAATTTAATCTTTTGTCTTTCATGCAGGATTCCATCTGGCACTTGCGGGACAACCTGGAAAGGCCACGAAGACAAAGTTAAAGTGCAGATTTGATCGAAGACCGCCATGCTAGAGGGAAAGAAGCCGGTAAAGGCATTCAATGACAAATTTATTGCAGAATTGATAGCATGGAGATAATTTCAACTCGGGATGGCTTTACGGAGATCAGATCTGAGAGAAGTGGTGACTCATCCGGCTCACCAACAGAATTAATGGAGGCATTTATTTGCAGCTGTGGATGAATGCAAGTGGATTTAGATTTTATCTTCTCCATTTATGGCAGCTAACTGCACTGATTTTCCGAAGGGTTAAGTTCTATCTGGACTTTGATTTTAAATGGATTTTTATTGTAAAACTCGGGTCCTAGGGTTTAGATGTGATAATATTTGCAGTTATGAGAAGAAGATATTTTTGAAAAGATCAGGGTCTGTCCTGAGTCTATAAATACAGATTCTAAATGTAATCGCAGGAGGCGGAGACTTAGAAATAAAAGGCTTATAAGCAATTTCTTGCAAATCTTGTGAAATCCTTTGTTTCTGGACTTGGAGTTGATGTGCTTTAGCTTTTCTGTGATAGCATGGCCAGGAGCCTAATCTTTTGCAGAGTGTGATAAGTGTATCTTCTTTTGTTATCCGTTCCTTTTAAAGTTTGTTAGATATATGTTGTAAATCTGCCATTATCAAGTTTAAATATGTTGTTAGGCTTCAGCTTGTTCTCTTGTCTCGCTAGGGGAAATTACAGATTTGAGGTTAAGTTTGTTCTAATTGCTCTGTCTTCACTGTGTGAGCTAGGTCGTCGGTGAAAGATACCAGCTTTAACCAGACTGCCCTTGGATTTATAATTTTCTCGCTAGATCCGTTTCACTCGCCTTGTGCTCTTAGTTGAAAGTGATCTTAGACCGATTGGACACTTTCTTCTTTGATTTGTTCTGTTGTGAAGCTGATAGCATAGATAAAATTGGTAGTTTTAAGTTTTACAGTTTAAAGTCTGATGAAATTCTCTTTCTGCCCTACCCTACCCTCTCTTTGTTTTCGATGAATGATCCATTTTTATTTTCTTTGTTTGTATTTTATTTAAATCTACTGACCCATGAGAGCTAGATCAAGAATTCAAGTTAAATCTGATTGTCAACAACTTTTGCAACTACTGAACAAGTTCAAGAACCCCCTGTAAGGTAACAGAGTAGTCCATATTGAAATCTATTCCAAAAGTGGAAAAGAGTGAATAGCCATTCGACCCAACTCTGTAACTCGCACCTTGGATAACCAGCTAGATCCTAAAGATGAGTGGGATCCGTCCCGTGGGTGTCTCCGGAGCTTCCTTGCTTCATCCTTTCTCGGGGTGTGCATGAAAGCCGGACCAACAAATACCTCTATAAAGTATACCTCTACATTGGAAAAACATTATAATTCTCAACAAAGGTATGCACTATTTCAAGAAGTTTAATGACCTTGCCATGAGTAGTCTAGTTAACTTTGATGTGGCCAAAAATTTTCCTCATGCATAAATCTTGAAATAGTTCTTTAGTGGTTAGATCACCCACCTTAATCCAATAAAGGCAAGTGTGGAATCCATCCTTCATAGTAGCATAAGCCTTAATGTATTTTATTTTATGCTTCAATAGGGCAACTTGAATTTGGTAGATTCATCCAAGGGAAACTACCCCAATATGGAACAAACCCAAGTGAAATATTTCACAACTATCATATTATATTGTGAATAAAATTATGTGACTTGCCTATTAAAAAACCATAAAAATTTTGTCATTCATAATATGGTACTCTTTTACCACTCAATCCAATCATCCTCCTCTCAAGGTCAACACACAAGGTTCTAGATATGGGCTATAACATGATAATTACCATCACACTCAATGCAATTTATATTAAAAGTTGAATACATAGAATTTTACACCTCAAAATACCCAAAATAATACAAAAATAAAGAGAAAGTGGTCAAAAAATGATATCATATATACCACATTAATCAATGAATGAAATGAGTATTGAAATTAAATATTGTTTGCTTAAAACTCATGGCACAATCTAGTCATTTGAGAATTCAGTTGGAATTCTTATAGATATTATACCAAGTGAACCATAGGTGTGGGAAATTATGTTATTTTTAAAATCTAGGGTCATATAACCCTCATTTTCACATATTTATAACTATATGCCTCACGTTCTTGTAGGCCCAAAATGGCCACATCCTTAGAAAACTTTGAAAATTTATTTTGAGGCATGAGAAAGCTCCAATCTGCTGAGGTTATAGAGTATTTAGGTGCAAATATGTCCAAGAGTTCTCCAATATGCTCAACACTTAGTACTTTTTACAAACATGAGTGAGGTTTTCCATTCTGCTCAATACTTAGTGTATCTTGCAATGGCTTCTCACAAAGTTTCCAATCCACAATTCTATTTGAGTTTTAATGATGTCAACACGTTTTAAAGTACGAATTGGTGATATTATCTTATTTTATGCGCTCAAGCGACTAAGTGTTGAGAATACTCATCCCACTGAGCTCCAAGACTTTTTTTGAGTGGAATTGTGATGAGTGCCGCATCACTTGGTAAGAAGATCGAAAATGCTTGAAAGGAAGTAAAGGTTACAAAATAGCACAAAGGTCATTTTGCATTGCTTTTGGAGCAGATTGGCGATACACTCTATTTCGCAGTCAATCCAAGTCAAAGTTGGTGGAGCGAGATTCAAGGAGTGGATTGCAACTTGTCTTCAAAGCTATGGATATGAGAAAGGAATTAAATGTTTTAAAAGGCTAAGTGAGTAGATTGATGACAAACTTGATTCCACTCGAAACTCAATGTATTCCTTGCCAAGGCTCGAATCTGCTATTCGAAGTCATCTAAGCTAACGTCAACATTATTTTAGGGCGGATTGGTGATTTTTTCTATCTCGCTCGCCTGTAAGGCATTGTTGAAGTTGAATCATAGCCATTGGCTGAGTGCATCAATGGCAAACATTTTATTGATATTTTTAAGAAATATACAAAGGCATATTCTTGGTGGATTTAAGAACAGTTAGTGTGAGCGGGTAGTTGAAGCATCAATGTGCCAAAAAATAAGAACCAAGAACCAGAGTAGTTGCATATCTATGATGGAATGGAGTTTTCAAGAAGAACAAATGATCAAGATCTATTTTCTAATGGCCTGAGGCCCAACTGCCATTACTGGACCAGCAGGTTGTAGAGCCAAGCTACCATGGTGGATGACCTCTAGTGGATTCTTCAAACCCTCTACGCGAATGAAATGATTCTAGTGTAGCTCTCTGCTGAGTTATCAAATTCTTAATCCTTGTAATGTCTCCCCATGTTCTTTTCATTGTAAACTATAAATAGAGGTTGAACCCTCAATTTTTAAGGTTGGCTCTAGTGCGTTTTCTTGCCCTACTGTGTAAATATTTTTTGTAAACTAATGGAAGGAGCATTACTCAAATTTTTTACTCAAGACTCATTATCTTTGATATCTTAATTTTAAGAGGTTCAAAGCTATGAATTGCATTTTTATCAATACTATAATGGTTAGTTCATTCCATTTACATTGGATTACTAGTTGTTAAGGTAGTTGAAATATGTTCATAATTAGATCTGTGTTGGTAGGAAGTTTATTTCTACAAAGTCTTATTATTGATCTATTCTATTAAATTGGATTGTCAATATATTGAATATTGAAATTGCTTCTTCGAACATATCTCTATTTTTGCTTTATTGTATGAAGATTTCATGGTTTTGGGTGTTGTTAATCCTGAGTGTGGGACACTGGAAGTAGTTTGATAGAGGTTTTTCCTATGGATGCCTATGTTGTTAGCCCTATCCGACCATTTTTAATGCATAATTTCTTAACCCTAAACCTTTTCTAACCCTATTCCTCAAAACCCTTATTGAGCTTAATTGAGTCAAAATTCTATTTAGTTGACAAGGAACCAACGTACACTGGAGGTTGGGCTAAAGCAATATTTTATCCATCCAATTTTGAGTTCTGAGCTATGACTATCAGGTGCAAGCCTGGAAAAAAAAATGGAAGATAGACAGTTGCAATATCAAGTAAAACTTGATGACAATTCAGTTCCCAACAATTCCCTGGGACACTACCACAAGTACAAAGTCTTATTTTCATGCTTGTGGACTCAACCATGTTAAATTTGCCTTAAAAATTTAATGTACAACAAGGATCTCTTCCACAAGATATAACCAAAAGGAATTCATTTTTAAGGGTAATTCAATACATAAATGTTGGTAATTATCATGGTTTTTTTTAATATTATATTACAACCAAATACATAGTTAATAATGTCAAATTTTTTTGAGGGTGATAGCAAGCTGGCGAACTGGCAAGAAAATTTTTCGAGCTCTGGCGAACTGGCGGGAAAATTTCTGTGCAGGCGACAGGCGATGCTCTAGGGTTTGTGGAGTGAAGGAAAAGCCAGGGCAATTGGTGGGTTGACGTAGTGTTACTCTGGTTACTGTGGATCTGAAGGAACGTCTGCTGCCCCAGGAGGGCCCAATGGGGTCTCCTCCAGATCCTCTCTCTGGGAGAAAGAGCTCATATGCTGATTTGCTAAAAGAAAATTCTTCGTCTGCCAATGACGAAGCTCAGAGGAATGCTCTTCATACGCTCTTCAAGAACGCTGGAAAGAGCTCAACAACACATCGAGTTAATGGATGCCTCCCACAATCCGCCTCAAGACCCAAGATTGTCATCGAACCAAAGATGGTCGAAGACACAATCATATACAGAGCTAACCATGATCTGATTTGTAAATTCATGGGTATCCGACCTACCCTGAATTTCTTGCATACCTGGGTCAGACAGAACTGGGAGCCTCACGGTGAGTACTCCTTATGGTTTATCAGCAATGGGTATTTCATTGTGAGTTTTTCTTCTCTAGCCGATAGAAACAGGGCGTTTGAATCAGAAAAGAGGAACCACGGTCCGGCAGGGTTATTTGTTCAACCCTGGAGAGTGGGTTTCGATCCTCGTATTGAACCCACGGCTGTCCCGGTTTGGATCCGGTTGTACGCTCTTTCGATGGAGTTTTGGGGTGAGCAGGTTCTAGAAATGATCGGTAACTCCCTCGATAGACATCTGGGCGTCTCCAAGGACACCATAGAAGGTAACACAGCTGTCTTTGCAAGAATTTGCATGGAAATGGATATTAGCCAGCCTCTCCCGACAGAGGTGGAACTTGAACTGGCAGGACTATCTTGGATCCAACAGTTAGATTATGAGGCTCTGCCCTTCAGATGCAGAGTTTGCCATAAACATGGCCATTTGGCACGGTTTTGTCCAAATATTGTGAACACAAAAGCGGAGGCTCCGCTTGGAATGCCAAATCGCCCCAGAGAGGGTAAGTCTACTCTTGTCAAAGAACCATCCAATACTCCTCAGGGTAATGATGTCCAGAAATATGGCTTTGAACAGGCCAAAAGAAGGAGAAAGCAAAAGAAAAATGGTAAGGAGCAATCACAACTCAAGCCAGCAAATAGGTATGAAATTTTTAAGACACTAGTGGATCAAGAGGATCAAGTCATGGAAGGAGTGGATGGGAATATTGAGGATAATAACATCCACACTCATGCTTCTCCTTCATCCCCCCTGTCTTAGAACAGGTGATTGAGTCCACTGAGTTACCGCAGCCAGAGAATGTAGGGGCACTGATAGTGCACTCCCAAGCGCAGACAATAATTAAGGATGTCAGCATGGGAACTACAAAAAAGAATAGAGAAAGGCCAGCCCTAGGGATAACTCAGGTGGAAAAGAGATCCAAAAATAGTAACTCTCAAGGAGCGGGCAGAAAGTCTAATAAGGACCTGCTAGCAGTTCAAGGAGACAAGCTGATCACTGGAGGATCGGTGAGGACAATTGATTCTTACTGCTCTCAAGGTTTTCAATGATTATTCAATCTTGGAATGTTAGGGGTTTAAACAATAGAACCCATCAATCTGCTATTCAAAGACTCTTAGGAAAATGTAAAACAGACTTTTTGCTCCTCCAGGAGACAAAAATGTCTTTAGATCTTATGTGTAAAACAGTTAGTAGAATCTGGAGGGGCGCTGGCCATATGGATGTGGCTGCCCAAGGTGCCTCAGGGGGGATTGTTACTCTTTGGAACCCTCTGGAATGGACTGCAATAGAACATATAGCTTGGAGGGGTGTTCTCACATCTCATTTTAGGAATAATGTCACAACTGAACATGTTTTAATTACAAATTTTTATGGGGCTCAAAACCTTGAAGGCCAGAGGCTCCAATGGAAAGTTGTACACAACATGAGGTCCTCAAGGGAAGATTTAGACTGGATTATTGCTGGGGATTTTAATGCTAAATTATCTGCTCGTGATCAGGAAGGTGGAACCCCAGTTTTGGATCCAGGGGACCGGCTTCTGATTGCCCAAGTCCAGGCCTTTCACCTAGTGGATATCAAAGGCCCTGGAACCTACTTTACTTGGACTAACAAGAGGAGGGAGCCACACAGCAGGAAGGTAAAGCTAGACCATTTTTTGGTCTCAGAGGAGGCATTTGTAAAGTGGAATATTAAATTTCAGATTTTGGAGGGCCCAGTTTCAGATCACTTTCCCATTTTGTTGGAGGGAGGGACTATGACAGGGCAGCATCACAAACCGTTTAAATTTGAGAATTTTTGGTTACAAAAGGAGGATCTTCGAAAGAAAATTCCGTAGTGGTGGGAAGAAGGTCGTCTACCTTTTGGGACAGCAATGTTTCGATTCCACAAACAGCTTCATTTTGTCAAAGTTAAACTGAAACAGTGGAGGCAAGCTAATAAGTCAGATTTCCAGCTCCAAAGAGCTCCCTTGGTGGCCAGATGGGAAGAGGTTCAAAAACACTTCAGGGAAGGAACAATTACTGAGCAGCTCAAAACCGAGGATGATGCCTTGCGCAAAGCGGTTGAGGACATTGATAACCAAGAGGAGACTTACTGGAAACAGAGAGCAAGAAACACTTGGTTATTAGAAGGAGATAGAAATACAAAATTTTTCCATCGATCAACCTGTGCTAGGAGACAGATGAATAACATGGAAGTCCTTCAAGATGAGAATGGACACTCCTTTGATACTCTTCCTGGTATGCATTCCCATTCAATGGATTACTTTTCTAAACTTTTTAAGGAAAGTATGGAGCAAGATGTAGAGGCTCAAAATGAAGTAATTGATGTCATACCCTCTGTTATCTCTGAAGAAGAAAATCAGGCCCTTCTTAGACCCATTGATAGAGATGAACTGAAGAATGTGGTCTTTGGAATGAGCACTGGCAAATCTCCAGGTCCAGATGGTTTTCCTATTGAGTTTTTTCAGGCCTTTTGGGATACCTTGGAGGAGGATGTTTTGGCCATCACAGAGGAGTCCAGAACTAATAAAAGAATGCTTAAGGCAATAAATCATACCTTCATCACTTTAATTCCAAAAGGGGAGGAGGGGACTCATATCTCTGATTTCAGACCTATTGCCTTATGCAACGTGATTTATAAAATAATCACAAAGATAATGGCTGAACGGCTAAAACCTCTCCTTCATAACATCATTTCCTCAGAGCAAGGGGGTTTTGTAGAGGGTAGACAGATCTTGGATGGGGTGGTTCTCGCCCAGGAGGCAATACATTCAATGCAAAAATCTGGTAATAAAGGAATGTTCATTAAACTGGATATGTCCAAGGCTTATGATAGGGTGGAGTGGGGTTTCTTGTCAAAGATGTTGGCTGCCTTTGGTTTCTCTCAGGACTGGATAGATTGGGTCATGAGTTGTGTTTCTACGCCTTCTTATTCTGTTCTAATCAAAGGTCTTCCTTCGCAACCTTTTGGAGCCACACGTGGTCTTCGTCAAGGGGATCCTTGCTCTCCCTATCTTTTCCTCATTTTGGCTGAAGGATTAGGTAGACTCTTCTTGAGGAGAAGACATCAAGGCCTGATAACAGGTATCAAGGTGGGTGAGGAAATTTTGACTCACCTACAGTTTGTGGATGATACTGGACTGGTTGGAGTGGCCAGCTTCAGGGAAGCTAGAGGAATCAGAGATACTCTTAATGTCTACCTTAGGGCCTCAAACCAAGTCATCAATGATAAAAAATCCAAAGTGGTCTTCTTCAATCTTGACCAAAGGCTACGGGACAGAGTTATAGAGATCTTGGGATTCACTAGGACCTCTCTGCCAGTAGTTTACTTGGGGGTTCCTTTGCATTTCAAAAAATTAAAAATAGATATCTGGAAGGATCTTCTGGATGGTATCAAAGATAGAATGAATCATTGGTCTCATAAATGGTTAAGCTATGGGGGCAGATTAACTTTCTTACAGTCAGTTATTCAGGCCATGCCTATTTATAAATTTTCTATCCTGGCTGCCCCACATACTATTTGGAAAGAGCTGGACAAAATGGCCAGAAGATTTTTATGGGAAGGAGCAAAAGGGGAGAAGAAATGGGCCTTGGTTGGTTGGGATAAAGTTACCCAGCCCAAGGAAAAAGGAGGGTTGGGACTGAGAAGCTCCAAGCTTAATAACAAAGCTTTGGCTGGAAAACTGTACTGGCGGTGGATTTCCCAACCAACATCCTTATTCAGTAGAATCCTAACCAGTAAATACTTGGGTCATGTTCACCCCAATGAAGTGGGCCGTTTCCCTCTGGATGGTACTGGATCCTTAGTGTGGCAGGCTCTCAAGCTTGGATCTCAGGTTATTAAAGACCAATTGTTTTGGAAAGTGGGGAGAGGGGAGAAGGCACGTTTTTGGACTGATTCATGGGACCAGTACCCACCCATCATTGCTGAGTTTCCCGAATTGCAACCAATTAAATCTGCCATAGAAGCCAAAGGTTGGGTCCAAATTGAAAGTTATTTCAACACTAGCCAAATGGGGGAGTATAAGTTCAAGAAGTTTAAGAGGTTGGAGGAGTGGCCAATTACAATCCCTCCGGAGTTGGCACCCATCTTGACCAAAATCTTGACAGAAAGGTTTCTCACAGGGAGAGACGAGGAGGATGAATTAGCTTGGGGCTATGGGAACCTTGGGGTATATACAATGAAGGACGGATATGATAAGATCCTCCCAGAGCCTCCCCCACATTCATTTTCGGTTCAAGATTGGAGGAAGATATGGCATTCCAAGGGCTGGCCGAAAGTGAATTTCTTTGCCTGGCAGTTTATGCACAATGGAATTCTCACTTTTGATAATCTCAGAAGTAGAGGAATCATCGGTCCATCTCAGTGTGTATTATGCCACAAGAACGAGGAAACAGCTGATCATCTGATGTTTGAATGCCATTTCACGCGCCAGATTTGGAAGCGTTGGTTCTCTCACTATAAACTCCAGGCTAATGGTGATCTGACTCGGACCAATATTTGGGAAAGATGGAAGAGAGGTAGATTTAAATCTAAAGCTCTTCGAATTGGTTGGGAGCTTGGCTTACTTTTCATCTGGTGGCAGGTGTGGTTGGAGAGAAATGCTCGTATTTTTAGAGAAACTTTCTCCTCGCTAGATGGAGTTTGGCAGGTCATCTGGAGCAAAGTCACAGAAACGGTTGCCATCTATGCTGAAGAGGAAAATCAGGTTGGTCCTGGGCCACTGGAAGAGGGAGCTGAAGAGCAAGAGAGACAGGACAGAGCTAACTGGAAACCTCCCCCAGAAGGTTGGATCAAAATCAATACTGATGGAGCTGCAAAAGGCAATCCGGGTAGTGCCGAAATTGGTGTAGTCTGCCGGGATCATGCTGGTTCAGTGCTCTATTGGGAACTGCAAGGTCTGGGAAGAGCCACAAACAATGAAGCAGAAGCCATTGCTATCAAATCTGCTTCCATCTGGGCTGTTAATCAGGGCCACAGGAGGATAATTCTCGAGTCTGATTCTCAAATTCTGGTTGGCGCTCTAGACTGCATGAGGAACTTTGCTTCGAAAGCATGGAGGTTGCGGATTCTGGTCTCTCAAATTAAGGAACTCTGGAGGGAATTAGATGATGTGATCCCCGTCTATGTGAGTAGAGAATTAAATAAAGCGGTCGATTTCCTTGCGAAGATGGGTGCTGAGAAAGAGGTAGGGGTGCAGCTGCACAGTGACATGCCTTTGGAGGATGAAGTGATTAGGCAGGGTCTTGAACGATCCTTGAGACAATGAGCAAAGATAATGCTAAGGGTGGTTTTTGTCGTGATATCATGACCTGTTGCGCCGTCGCGGCTTTTGGAGGGAAGCTGTCGCGATATCGTGACATGCTGTCATCGCGGCCTTTGGAGGGAAGCTGTCGTGACATCGCGACATGTCGCGCCATCGTGGCCCTTGGAGAGAAGCTATCATGATTTCGTGACCTGGTGCACCGTCGCGGCCTTTGGAGGGAAGCTATCACGATTTCGTGACCTAGTGCGTCGTCGCGGCCTTTGGCTGGAAGCTATCGTGATTTCGTGACACTTTTGGAGAATGGGCGCCAAGGGGGATAATCGTCGCGATATCGTGACATTTTTGGAGAATAGGAGCCAAGGGGATAAGCCGTCGTGATTTCATGACACTTTTGAAGAATGGGCGCCAAAGGGAAAAATCGTCGTGATATCGTGACACTTTTGGAGTATTAGCGCCTTGGGGAACAGACGTCGCGATATCGCGACACTTTTGGAGAATGAGCGCCAAGGGGAAAAGTCGTCGCGATTTCGTGACACTTTTGGTGATTGGGTGCCAAGGGGAAAAGTTGTCGCGATATCGTGACATTTTTGGAGAATTGGCACCAAGGGGAAAAGTCGTCGTGATATCGCGACACTTTTGAAGAACGGACACCAAGGGGATAACTCGTCGCGATTTCGTGACACTTTTGAAGAATGGGCGCCAAGGGGAAAACTCGTCGCGATATCGCGACATTTTTGGCGAATAGGCGCCATGGGGAAAAATCGTCGCGATATCGCGACACTTTTGAAGAATGGGCGCCAAGTGGAAAACTCGTCGCGATATCGCGACACTTTTGAAGAATGGCTGCCGAGGGGAAAACTCGTCGCGATTTCGCGACACTTCTGGAGAAGAAGCGCCATTTGGAAAAGTCGTCGCGATATCGCGACACTTTTGAAGAATGGGTGCCAAGGGGAAAACTCGTCGCGATATCGCGACACTTTTGAAGATTGGGCGCCAAGGGGAAAACTCGTCGCGATATCGCGACACTTTTGGAGAATAGGCGCCATTGGGAAAACTCGTCGCGATATCGCGACACTTTTGGTGTTTGGGCGCCAAGGGGAAAAGCCATCGCGATTTCGTGACACTTTTGGTGAATAGGCGCCGTGGGGACTGGCTGTCGCGATATCGCGACATGTCACGATTTCGCGGCTTGTTGCTCTGGCGCGGCCATGGATGGTTTGCTTGTCGCGATATCGCGACATGTCGCGATTTCGTGACATGTCACGTTTTCGTGCCTTGTTGACTTTTTGCGGTCTGCGGTGGAAAGTGCCGCATTTTCGTGCCTTGTAATCATGCTTCTTTGTTCTCGGCTGGGATGTGTTTACTCCCATTTGTAACTGATCTTTGTTTTAATACAAGTTTTTTCAATTTTTTCAAAAAAAAATAATGTCAAGTTTTGAGGACGAATCCCAATAATATTATCACCATGTCGTATCCATCTACATATTTGATTTTAATAAAATATTTTATCCAAATTACTTTAATGACCATGTAAATGGAAAAACTCTTTTAAATTAAACTTGTTGCAAATAGATAAAATCTAGAGCACCAAGCTTATGTGAAATCTATCTATCAAATATTTTTTGGGATGACTCTCTCAACCTATGAATATTTTATAAATGATATTTATGGAAAATACCTATCAAGGTTTATTACCTCCTTAAATACATCAATAACTTCATAACTTACATAAAAAGGACTTATGGTTAGTAGGTATGAATTCTACTAGATTTATCAACCTTGGTATTCCAAGGATTTTTTTAGAGTCACACAACCTTTTATCAAAGGGAAATAAGGGTCGCAAGACTAATGAGTAGTAATCTAATAAGAAGAGGAGTTTCAATCTATTATGAGCACTAAGGACACAATGGAAAAAAACACAATGATGTTTTCTTCCATTCATAACATGATGGACTTATGAGTTGTCAAATGTGGTTGAACCATCCAAGAAACACTAAAAGTGGATCTTTTTCTATTGGCATTTAAGGCATTAGATAAGAGACACTACTTACTTCTCTTGTACCTTTATAATATTTAGGTTGTGCACTCTTCTTACAAGAAATTATGGTCCCTCCAATTGGTATATGCTTGATATATATTTTTATTTCTTTGTTCACCAAAGGTCATGTCATGAGTGGGTTATACTAAATATTTTAATCTATTTCTTGATAATAGAATCAAGTATTTATGAGGTATCAATAAATCACATTTTGCATAAAATACTTGCCATAATTTGAATATCAATCAACCTTTTAAGCTCTTCAGTGAGGTCAACTTCAATACATACCTACTTCCTTAGACGAACAACATAACACATGTGACTTTTAAACAGGTTGATCCAACAAGGCCAAAGGAGTAAAAAAAAACTAAGAAACACAACCCAAAGTAAGAGTTTAAGACATGCTATATTTATCATAATGAAGTTAGGAGACCAAGAAACACTAAAATCCAAGTACATAAAAAAAATGGCTAACGACTTAACATGCCACTGACCATACTAGGTTTCAAAGGTAACCAAGAAAAATTTCTCTATAAAGCATATGTCTACATTGGGAAAATATTATAATGCTCAACAAAGGTATGCACTATTTCAAGAAGTTTAATGACCTTGCCATGAGTAGACTAGATAAATTTGGTGTGTCCAAACATTTTCCTCATGCATAAAGCTTGAAACAGTTCTTTAGTGGTTAGATCACCCACCTTAATCCAATAAAGGCAAGTGTGGAATCCATCCTTCATAGTAGCATAAACCTTAATGTATTTTATTTTATGCTTCAATAGGGTAACTTGCATTTGGCAGATTCATCCAAGGGAAACTACCCCAATATGGAACAAACCCAAGTGAATTCTTTCACAACTATCACATTACGTTGTGAATAAAATTATGTGACTTGCTTATCAAAAACCATAAAAATCTTGCCATTCATAATATGGTACTATTTTACCACTCAATCCAATCATCCTCCTCTCAAGGTCGACACACAAGGTTTTACATATGGGCTATAACATGATAATTACCATCACACTCAATGTGATTCACATTAAAATTTGAATACATAGGAGTTTACACCACAAAATACCCAAATGTTAGCTTTTGATGTGTGAATACTCAAGATAATATTATCTCAAGATCAATAATACAATTGCAATATGAAAGATATGATAATGCTAAGCAATCAAGCATATAAAATTAGAATCTATTATATAATAACTCAAATAATGCTAATGACAAATGCTCAAAAAGTACTAAGAAATATTATTGAATGAAGACCTCAAAATACATCATACTACATCACCTTCCATTGCTTCCAAAGATGACTCTCTCTTTGCTTTGCTATATTATTTTACATCAATACATCCATATATAGAATGGAATGTGACTCTTCATATGGAGGATTCTTGGCCCTCACTCTTCCTATGACTCTTCATATTCCTACTCTATTGACACATGTACATAGGGACAACTATGCATATTTACATTGCCAAAATATCATTGCACACTTGTGCATTTATTGTTAGCGTACTTACTATTTCTTTGTTTGTCTTCTTACGCAGTTGTTATTTTGTTATAACAAATTGCTAATACGGCTGGTTGGTTTGGCAACCTCCGGAAATTTGTTAATTGTAACCTGTATATAATTTGCCTTCTGAATAATACAAATATGTTTCGTAATTTATCATGGCATCAGAGCCACTCGGATGTTTCTGGGCGAGGCAAGGAGCAGAGCGTGTTTTTTTTAGCCGGGCATGATTTTATTCGTAGCCCGTGTGCTATCTCCTCGATTATAATTTTTTTTCCCAGTCGAGCGATTTTTTTTGTCGCGCGCAGATGCGCGACAGTTATCGCGCATCCACGAGCGACGGTGAAGAGGGCAGAGGCCCCTGTTGAAAGCGTGCAATGTCCAGGGAATTTTTTTTTTTTTTAAAAAGAAGGGACGCAACGCGCGTCCTTGGTAGGAGGCTACGTCGCGTCTAGCCTGCATGTCCTGTAGACGCTGCAGCGACGACGTCCTACAGACACGCCCAGTCTGCAATCAGCGCAGACGTCGACGACTGCAGTCTGCATAGAGAAGCTACAGCACAAACGTCGCGCGTCTGCAGCCAGCGCAGACATCGACGACTACAGTCTGCGCAGAGACGCTGACGCTGCATCACAGACGTCGCATCTGTGGCCCCTACGCACCCCCCTCTCCCCCTGGGAATTTCAAATCTCGCGCCCACGCGGGGTATAAACCCCCCCCCCTCGTGCAGCGCGAAACGCGCTGTCGCGCCTCCCCCCGATCGAAAAAGCCGAAACCCGGCGCCACCCCCCCCGCTTGCTCCCAACCTCGGAAAACCAAAAACTTGGAAAGGTGCGATGGACATCCGAAGCGGACGGGGAACAAGCAGCGGGCGAGGACTGCGTTTTTTTTTTTTTTTTTTTTTTAAAACGCGACAGTAGCAGAGGAGGCTCGGGAAGCGGGAAGCAGGCAGAGGACGGGCAGGCTGAGGTTGATAAAGGGAGGAGGTTGACTGATCCTCTCGGATCAGCCCGCTGGCTCATGTGGTCGTGAGCCGTGCGGTAAGGCTCAGGGAGTCTGCAGGTCGGGGGTTCAAATCCCGCCGACTCCCCCCTAAGGTATATTTTTTTTCAAAGTCATTTTTTTAATTATTATTTTTTAATTAAAATTTTTAATTTTAATTTTTTTTAATATAGTTTTTTTAACTTTATAAATTAAAATTAAAATTTTAATTTATTTTTTATAAGTTTTAAAACTATATAAATTAAAATTATTTATTTTAATTTTAAATATATAATAATTATTGAAAATGCTTTGTTAAAGGAATTTTTTAAGGGGGGATATTTTTTCAAAAAATCAAAGGGGGATTGTGAGTAATTTTTTGAAAAGGCAATTTGGCGAATTGTAAAAGGTGCATTTTCGGCTGTGACCGACACCTTGTGGGTTATTCTTGTGGGCAATTTTTTATGTTGTATGTTGCATATTTCATTTTTGCACTATAACATTAAAAACTTAAAAGCAAATTCACTCCCTAAGTCCCCAGAATAATTAAAACCCATCCGTGCAATTTATTGCACTACAGCGTTCGGTATTTGTGATACCTCTGGCCAGCACTTACAGGTAAAGCTGTCGTGATTTGGCTACTGTATCCGCCGCCTAATATAGCTGCTACAACGACGTCTGAGCTTGTTCTCTATAAATCGTCGGGGAGAGATAAGTTAGCCATTTTTGCATTTTTTTACTCCATCCACTACCCTTTATCGCACTTGTGTTTAGGCGTAAATCCTGACGAAGTATTCTTCATAGTGTTTAGGGGAAGTTACGCCCCACGCATGAGAAGAATATTCTATGGTAGGTGCCATCAATAAGGCGATTCCCTTTCAGTACCGCTTATGTTCCACATATCGTATGATCTCTAAAACTCACCTATAGTCTCCCTCACGTAAGGGCGGGTGATTTTTATTGATCTTTCTAAATACCTATAGTTTCCCTCATGTAAGGGCGGGTATTTTGTATGATATATTGGCCTAGCAAAAGGTATATCGAAAGGGGGACCAATTGGTGATATAAGGAACCTTCACTATGGCCGCTGTTGCAAAATTGATGACTGATCCGCATCAGTTATTGAAAGGTCCAAATTATACACCATGGAAACATAAGATGAAGGCAATTCTCCAAATGGAAGATTTGTGGGATATTGTTATCGGAGTAGCAACTAGGCCTTCACCAACAGCAGGATCCACAGGTCCTTCAGCAGATCAGATAGCCTTTGACAAGAACGACAGTCGAGCAAAGGTGCTCATTTTGTTTGCTGTTTCAGATGAAGTGCAACCTCATATAGCTAAAAAAGCAAGTGGTAAAGATGCATGGGATGCCATTCAAACCATCTATGAGGGAAAGAATGATTCCACCATTCTTCATCTTCAACAACAACTTCATAACTTGAGTTTGAGACAGGGTGAAACAGTTGAACTCTTTCTGTGCAGAGTGTCTAAGTTGAAAGAGAAATTGAGTTCTTTGGGAGATACTGTGGACAAAAAGATTCTCATTTCACTTGTGATGAGAGCTTTACCTTCTTCATCTGATATGTTGATAACCTCCATCCAGGTGTCTCAACGACAAATTACCTACATCGAGTTGGTCAATCTGCTTCAACAACAGGAGGCACGCCAACTTCACAAGGATGATTCTTCCAATACAGCCCTATACACCAACAGGCAGGGTTCTAGGAAGAAAGGTAATGGGAAAAAATGAGGCAACTTTCAGAAAGGAAATGCTAGCTATTTCAGGCAAGAATTTGGGGTGATCCACTTATGAGAAGGAAATGCTAGCTATTTTACATGCCATTGAGAAATGGAGGTATTATTTACTAAGTAGTCGTTTCATCATTAAGACTGACCATAGTAGCCTTAAGTATTTTTTAGAACAATGTCTCTCATACCCTAAACAAAATAAGTGGATGACCAAACTATTGGGGTATGATTTCATAATTGATTATAATAAAGGTAAAGAAAATGTAGTAGATGATGCATTATATCACAAATATGAGGATGAGGTCACCATCAACACAATTTCAAGTACTTGTTCCCAATGGTTGTCTCAACTTCAAGAAAAATGGTTGGTTGATATTGAAACAACTCAAATTATTCAAGATATGAATACAAGATCATCAAGGCATCCTCACTTCTTATATTTAGATGGTGTGCTTCACAAGAAATATCACATTTACCTTTTTTAGGGTTCCACTATTAAATCTATGGTTCTCCAATAATTGCCTGCATCCCCTTCAATAGGACACTCAAGATTCTTGAAAACATATGAGCGAGTGAAACAATCATTTTATTGGAAAGGCTTAAAATCTGATTTTAGGGTATTTGTGGTTGAATGTGAGGTATTCCAACATAATAAAGGTGAAAATTTTAAATCTCCAAGACTACTGCAACCCTTACCAATTCCAAACCTCTAATGGAAACACATATCCATGGATTTCATTAAGGATCTTCCCAATTCAAAGGGTAAAATAGTGATTTTCATGGTTGTGGGTCATATTTCTAAATACACTCAATTTTTTGTCCTACAACATACTTACTTAACAAGTAAAGTGGCCAAGGTATTTCTTGAATCCATTTTCAAGTTACACGGTATGCCCAAAACTATTGAGTGACTATGATCCCATATTCACTAGAAAAGTTTAGAAATAAGTTTTTCATCTTAGTAGTACCAAGTTGAATATGTCTTTCGCATATCACCTCCATTTTTATGGTCAAACATAAATAGTTAACAATTATTTGGGTACTTACCTTCATTGCTTCGCTTAAGATAAGTAGTATCACTAGATTCAATGAATTTCATTAGTAGAATGGTGGTATAATACTTCTTACCAATTTCCCCCAATATGTCTCCATTCAAATATTTGTATGGTCAGAAGCCACCAACAATCACAGACTATTTTCCAAGATCTTCCAAAGTAGCTCAAATATATGACATGTTTCAACATCATCAGACAATGCTCAACCTTATTAAAGATAATTTGACCCAGACACAAAATTGTATGAAGCAGCAATACAACTTACGTCATTCAAAATGATAATTCAATGTAAAAGATATGGTCTTTTTGCACTTGCAACCTTATAAAAAGTTGTCCTTGAATATCAAGTCTAATTAGAAGCTGGATCCTCAATTTTATGGGCCCTACAAGGTAGTTCATCGCATTGGTGAAGTCGCATATCAATTGGAGCTTCATACCTCTTCTTGTATACATCCAGTAATTCATGTATCTTATCTCAAAAAAGTGATTGACTAGAAGATGCAATCCCAGACAGAGCTTCTAGTACTAGATGAAGAAGGGTGAATAGCTCTTCAACCTGAAGAAATATTGCAAGCTAGAGTACATCATCTTCGATCTCACTAGATTCAAGAATTTTTGATTAAATGGTAGGACCTTCTAGAATAATATGCTACATGGGAACCAGAGAGTATATTCCAATCATTTCCAGCTTTGAGTACAAAGATTTCCAAGGATGGGAGCCATGTTACAACCCTAATATAGCCTAGTTGGCTATATTTCCAACTTAATTATTATTCATCATATTCATGTATAAATAGGAGTAAAGTATGTTTGATTTATTATCATCAATCATTTATTTCATTTACGTATTCCGTAAGAGAATCCACCCTCTCTAAGTGGATATAGGACTTCGCCCTCCTTAAGTAGCTATTTAATTTAATTTAATTGATTTATAAAAGTATATTACTTTAGGATGCTAATGACTATATAGATACACTTTAGGGCCAACACGAAGAGCAACTAATGATTTGAAATCTAGTCAAAAAGTTTGAAGACCATGACAAGTGCATCTAAGGTGGCTATATGATGACTTTTAGTTGGCTATGGTGAGACAAATTTACTAGTAAGGATTCCAATGGGAGCAAGAACTCTATCAAGTGAACTGTGTTTTTAGATAGTTTGATATCCAATAAAATGTACTAATATTGGGTGCCATGTGGTTCAAGAATTTTACCAAGGATAGGAAATTCAAAGTTTCACCATATCTTGATAGTTATGTAGTGTCAAATGTAGATGAAACAATCATAAGGGATACAGGATGTGATGATATTGGGGTTGTGCTTGAGTACTTTTAGTATTGCCATATCCACCCTCAATGTATCATAGGAGCAAGGGACAGATGCATGATAGTTAGCAATACATATTTTGCATCATTGTCTAAGGGAGGCCCTACATTGTTAGAGGGAGAGGCAAGTACAAAATGTGGTAGGATCATTAGTAGCAGTTGCACTAGTTATGGTACCCATTTTGGTAGTGTCCCTAGAGAAAGGAGCGACATTTAAGGTAGGCGAAATAAAAAATAATGAGGAGGTGGCTGCAGTAGAGCGAAAATCACTACTACATCAAATGATGATAGAGGACTCCTTAGCAGAGGCTAAGGAATAGATTATGAGCCTCAATATGGATAGGTAAGTAGATGAACAAGACTGAGAGGTCAATATTGTAGAGTTATGTACGTAGCATAATCGAAAGATGGTCAACCTGCAATAGGAGATGGATTGAGAGGTGACACACCTAATGGTAGAGTGTGATACAATCATAGCATATGCATATATAGTAGAATAGGATGGTAGTGAGTAGATGATGATGATTTTATCGATGTAAAGTTAGATGGACCAGCTATAGAAGGAGCTTCAAGATACACAATGAGAGTTGTATATGGAGATAGAGGTATCCTCCCATTATAAGGCTATTTGTTATGTAGTTGTCCTTGTATAGCATCAAGTGCTTTTTCTATTGAGATTGAGATATTATACTCGATAAATATTAGTGACATATGTATCATAGTATTCTATTCATATGCCACTGCTACCATAATTAGCTAGATGGAGAGGGACCCTAGATATAGGATATGTAAGTTCACATCATCATTTTGGATAGAGACATCCAATTTGTATAAATTTTAGGAGGCCAATAGACCCATTGTATCCAATTTGTACACTTGATGATGACAATGTTTATTTTGTGATAACATATATAAATGATTTTATCTATGATGATGATTTATGATAAGTTTTGTGTAGATTTTGTGACATTAATTTAATCAAATTTTTTAGTAGGTTAAAACAAATACTTAATTACAAAATTGATTAAGTGTTTTGGATCAATAGTATGGATTAAAAAAATTAATTGACTAATGTCAACATATTAATCATCCTGAGTTACTTAGCAATTGAATAAACTAACAATTTCAAATTGATGAATTAATCTGCTAAGCAAAGTGATCACTAAAATGTTTGACTTTATGTGATGCATAAAAAATGATGACTTACTTTGAGTGTGATGATTATGTATGGTTTAATAAGTTGGATTAACTAATTTGTCTTGTCAATAGGATTTTTTACTAGTTCATCAATTAATTGTATCATGAGATCATCTTGGTCATCCTTGATCCCCAACCCTTTTCCTAGGTGTCTGGTCCCTTGGTTGGTGTCATTGGACACATGTCACCACTCCCCCACCCATGTGTCACCCTTTTTGGTTCACCTTGTGTCACCTCTCTGCCCCCTCCCCCTTATTGATTTACGTGCACCCTGCTCACCTATACCCCTACCCCCCTTGATCATAATTAATCATCCACCATCAAACTTTTCCACTACTTACACTGAGTCCTAATATCTGCATCATCCTAGGTACCAGACCCATGATGTCTTACATCACCTCCATAACATGATTTTATCCTCGTTATATTAATCCTCGGGGCCTATCCAATCACCACATTGTAAAATTTAGAACCAGATCTAATCACTTGTGCTTACCTAATATCAAGTATGATTCCAAGAGTATCCATATCTGCACCACATTTGGAAATCACTATGAAAAAATGAATCTACATGCTTCAAATATCCATTCCATGTTTATGCACCACACTAATGATTATCACCATTTCACCATCGTCCCTCCCTCATGCAACCCTCGGGTGATGCTGAGAAGCACATATCCCATGAATTACCACCCTTCAAACCCCATGTCACTTTATCAAACCTTAATTCCTAGTATTTTTGGCATGTGTGATGGTTGGAGTGTTAAACTAAAGTTGTGTCCAAGTACTTTTCATTTCACTCGGTAATACTATCACCCTCCGCATCCTAAGCTCAAAACCACCTACATCATTTTCCCTAGGCCAATCCTTGAATTAAAAATCCTAAACCTCAACCCTATGGTTGAGGATATCCTCCACACTTGTCTCCCCTTCCTCACAAATAATTGGTAATGAGGAGGACATTGCAAATACCATTGTTAATTCCTAGGAGGGTGGTCACGTCTCCGTTCACATCCTGTAGTTTACTATTGATTTGCAATTTCTCACGAAGGTGATTGGGCTTCCTACGGATGGGAGAAGTGTTCATAGAGATAAATACTCAATGGTAGTAGAGCTCAAGTTCTTTCCAAAAAAGGTAAGGATATTCTCACCACTGATAAGGGCGTTGAAAGAACTAAGCTCCTCGGTCCTTAGGACCGTGTAATGATTTCCATACTTCAATTTTTCACTATTGATAAAATTTATTGTACTTTATAAATCTTCCATATAGCTTTCCTAAACTATTTTAGAGGTAATAGGAAAATTAACATCCCTAACTACCTCTATAGATCAATTAAGTTGTCTATCAAGAATATCCACAATGGAAAATTCTAGTATTATATTCATCAAGACATGTACTATATCCTATACAAGAACCCTCTCGATGCCTTTTATCGTAGAGCTTATATCACCACTGCCCCTTCTCCCCCTTTCCCCATCAACCTACCTCCCCAATCGCTCCCCTTTCCCCTCTTAGACCCTCACACCACACCTCCCCTAGCCCTTTCCCTTTCACCCCTACCCCTTCTTTATCTGTTGGCAATTTTGGGTACATTGGGTACATTGCCTTTGCTCAAGTGTTGATGTTGTCATTGATGTCAAGAAGCAGAAGGGTTTTTGTGAAAACCAAGGTAGAAAAAATAAAAGGTTTTATTTAAAACCATGGATAATAGATTTGAAATGGGTTTTTCTTAAAACCTAATTTGGCTCTTCGTTTCGTTGAAAAATGTGCCCCGGTGATGAAGATATTTAATTTTAAATATTTAGTTTAAATTTTATTTATTTAAAATTTAAATTAAAATTTTAAATTAAAAGGGCCGACATGTTTGGTAATGCATCAAAGTGCATATAAATCGAGGCAAATAATTTCATTAATGTTGAGAGTAGAATTCGATATTATCCTCATGCATTTTCAATTTCGTCAAAACCCCTGTGCCAACGAAGGAGGAAGTCAAGTGATTATGTGGTCAAAGGTGTTCATGATTTAAAAAGGGGGTTGTGATATCTTAAGAAGAGCTCGGAGAAATTGCGTTTGAAGAAAATTACAAATCATCCTTTTCATTAGAGTGTGCTCGAACATAATACACCTTGGTCGATTTTAGACAGCGCTTGGTTCAAGAAATCATTCAAAAACATTAGAGAAAGACAAAAATTTGAATGCTCCGATTGGTAGTTGCGAAGCGCACGATATCGATCCTTTCGAAGCTCAAGGTTTCTGAATGGCACAAAATCGAGGGACTATTTTTTAATAAGTATGCAATTCAGGGCATCTCGGCTCTACGGAACAGAACGTCTCGGGCTACGTGAATGAGTGACAGATATAACTGGTCGACGTAGCCTTGCGTGGAAGGAAGATAATGGGTTTGAACCTTACCGAGGTTGAAAGAGGAAATAAATTTTCATCTAAGACAAACGTGGCAAGATAGAAGAGTTTAAATTTGTCAAAGTTTTTAGAGGTGTCAACTGTGGGAATAGCACAGTCGGAGATCGAGCATATGCTAATGCGCTTTGTTGGAAGTCGAGTGAAGGTTCAAATCTCTTAGAGATTTTTTGGAGGCCGTGAGCGCCAATATGTTGTTGCAATAAAAGGTATGCTATAAATTTTTTTATTATTACTTTATTGTTGGATTATGAAGTAATAGATGGTTAAGTGTTTTTGGGGAGTTATAAGGATTTTCCTTTTGAACATTAAAATAAGTTTTTGTTCTAAGGTTTGAAAAGATATAAGATTTTATAAGGTTAGTAAAAACTAAAAGGGTATATTTTTTAAGGAGTGATAAGGTGAATATAAGGAATATGTTATGAATGATTTGTTGAATGAGGTTGAAAGAAGAATACATAGAACCTTGATTATATTTGGACAAAGGAATATTCTTAAGGAAATATTAAAGAAATATGTTGTCTACTAACCTTCTTGAGTTTGGCAAAAAGGTGGTTATGGTTATGACAAATTCATGAGATCTTCTTCATCTTCAATAAGGTATGGGCACATTATTCTTATGAGTATGATTGGTGTATGTTTTCCTGAAATAAGATTGGAGTGAAAAGGTATTCAACTAGGTTTCCTTTGGTTGGGTGTAAATCCTATTTTCTGGTTTGTTGAAGACTACTTATGCATTGTTATCATTGATGAGAGTTTTGGTGAATGCGTAATTCTTGTTTGAGGTAGTGGAAGCATTTTGCACTAGGGTTTATGTCTATAAGTCTTGCTACCTACATTGAGATGGTGAAACCCTTAATTGGCTATTTTGATATTAATGAATGTGATGCTTCCATAGAGGTTGTTTTTGATCAAGTTAGTGCTTTACTTGATACATGATATTGGGCTTACTCCATTGAGTTGATTTGAACAAGTTATTCTTTGCATTTGGTGATATTGTGTTGGTGGCTATTTTTTTCAAATATCTTTGGAGGGAAAAGGATTTCTACTTGTTTCCTTTTCTTGTGATGATTGGTTGAATGCTTCAAGGTTAGTGTTGAGTTGAATGATGTTGGTTAAACCTTGTCTTTGAGCATTGTTGTTGAAGCCCTAATTGGTTGAGAAAAGATATTGGTTGTTGGAAATAACATGAGTATCATTGTTATATGAGATATTGCATGGTTGGCAATTGTTGGGTTGTGTTTCATGTTCTTGAGAAAAGCATATTACATCTATCTTATTTCTATGAGATTTGAGATTGATATTGGGAGTTAAGTATAGAACATATTGAGTCTCTAACAATTCTCTTTATGCTTCTATGAGGTTGATGAATCACATTGGGTCTCTAACAATTCTCTTTGTGGGTTCATGCCAAGCAAGTTTTCTTGATGAACTTGTGAGCAGGTTTTGGACAGGTTCCATTGGGGACTTGTGAGCAGGTTTTGGATAGGTTCCGTTGAGGACTTGTGAGCAGATTTGGATAGGTCCTAGCAAAGGACTTGTGAAGCTGAGTTTGATAGTTCTATCAAAGAACTTGAGGATAGAGGTGCATTGGTTCTATCAGAGAACTTGAGGACATAGGTGCATTGGTTCTATGAGAAGAACCCGAGGACATTTGTGCTAGACCGAAGGACTATGTTTGGTGCAAATTCGAGGACCAGCTTTGAGGTGATAGAGTTGAGGATAGAGGTCTCCAGCCAGAGCAGGGAAGATAGGTGTCTTCTATGGATAGAGTTCCATTTTCTAAGGGTAGCGAAGGCAGAGGTCTTCTAGAGGATCACCAGCCAGAGCAGAGGCTCATAAATTTAGATTGGGGGAAGGTATCTCCTTTGAGCCGAGGCTCATAAACATTGTAATCGAGAAGGATTCCCAGAGGACTTTGATATAACTTTTAGAGAAAAGTTTTATCCGTGGAGTAGCCCACCTTGGGTGAACCACGTAAATTGTTGTGTCACTTTGTGGATGGTTTTGTGCATTGCTTTGATATTGCTTTGGATATATTGCTTTACTGTTTTGAAGTATAAAGGAAAAAGTAAAAAGAGGTCTTATATTGTTCACCCCCCTCTCAGTATAAGCTTGTGTTCTTCATTATCTACCCCTGGCACCTCTCAGCCCGCCCCTCTCAACCCCCACCATCTACCCCTTCGCCCTAAAGAATGCATGCTTATATTGAGAGGGGGGTGAAAAATATAAGATAAAAAATTTTACTTTTCAAATCATATGATAACATCAACAATATTAAAGTAGTAAACATTACACAAAGCATCACACACATGAGAGACATGATTTAACGTGGTTCACCCAATGTGAGCTACTCCATAGAGAAAATATTCCTTATAAAAATTTCTCAATAAATTCTCTTGGGAATCCTTCCCTATTACAATATTTATGGATCTCTATCCAAAGGAGACACCAATACCCTAATCAAGTTCATGGATCCCTATCCACAGGAGAACTCCTTCTCCTCTTCTCTGGTTGGTGATCCTCTAGAAGACTACTACCTCCACTACACTGGCTTGTGGATCTCTCCCCATAGAAGACCTCTATCCTAATTGTCCTGGCTAATGGATCTCTATCCACTAGAGAATACTATCCTCTACTCTATCACCTCCAAAGCATACTCTACACTCTGCTTTGTCTCTATCTCAGATCTATACTAAACATTGTTCTCTACCCTGTACAAATATGCTCATAAATTTGTCTAAGCTTTGGCACAACTCTGCTCTTGAATCTATATCAAAATCTATCCTCAAATATATCCTCAAGCTTTAACACAAAGCTTGATAAAATCACAAACCAACTTTGCTTTGATTTACCCAAAGCCTTAACACAAAGCTTGAAAAAATGAGTCAAATTTACTCTCAAGTCTTCACCAAGACTTACATTTAATATATCATTAAACTTTCACAAAACGCTTATTAACATGTTCAGAAAAATCAATCTTAATCTCTTACAGAAAACCTCTTCAATACCACAAACAAATTTCACTCAAAATTTTGTTTAACCATAGAAACATATAGAGAATGGTAAGAGACTCAATATGTTTCACACTCACAAATCACTCTATCACTTTCAAACTCCTTTTCAAATCAATTTAGAAAGAACAATTTGTTTCACAGAACTTGAACTACCACTCCAATGCTTTCAATCAATAATGCTCATCCAATTTCACTCAACCATTCACTCAATGAAACACAACTTGCTTACAAGCCCTAACCAAGTGTTTCACAATGCTTCCAACAATTCTCACTTTAAAAACCTTGACTCAAGATGATTCCAAATTCACATAACAATGATACTCATGATCTTTCACAAACCCTAGTTCAATATAGTTCTCAATTTCACACTCAATTGTCCTCACAAACATTCACCAATCATGCATGTGAAAACTCACTCAATCATTTCCAACAATGCTTATAAAAAAAAACCTTTTCACTCCAACTTGCACTTCACAACATTCAACAATATTTCACTCACAAGGATGATATGCCCATACCTTTTGTTTTGAAGAATATTTGACCTCAAAACCTGTCTCAATCACAATCAACCTCTTTGCCAATCTCAAAGGTTAGATAGCAAAAACCTTCTCAATATTTTCATTCAAATATTCCCTCAAAATATTTTACCATACAAAACATTAAATCTCAATTACACCTTATAATCTCCACACTTCAAAAATGATTAGCAAAAATTAAATAACTCACTTCCACAATTAATTTTCCTTATGCACCTTATTACTCCTCTCAAATAATTAACACAATAAAACTTTATTTTAAAATAAAATATAATGTCCTTTGAATACCTTATCACTCCTACTAAACTCTAACCATAAAAATCAAAATATAATATTTTAATTTTATAAAACTTATATCTCCCTCTTAACAAACTTTCAAACCTCCTTTGTAAACTTCACGTAATGCAATTTTTGCACATTTAAAACCCTTTAAAAAATTAAACCATAAGCGCATACCTTGTTTTAATGCCACCTCAACAAAATTGCATTCGGCGAGATTCGAACACCCCACCTTGCCTCTCCAAGTGCCTTAGTACCTAGCACGTCCACCGCTTGGGCTACGTGCCCTCATGGAAAAACAAAAGTACACCTTGTCACTTATCAACCTTGCCCTTTCGCTTAACGCAAAAATGAAATGCTTTCCTTTAGCAAAAGGCGATCGCATGGATCGAACCCACGATCTCGCATTCCACTAACGCCTTAATGCAGCCCTTGGTTGCCACCTACGCTACCAAGCACTTCGGGTTTATTTTTGTACTCCACTTCACCTTGTCCTTTCTATCTGCCCAATCACATTTTAAACACATGCGAATTATCACTTCTTCCTTGGTGCTCGAATTCCTTAGGTCGCTTGGGCATTAATCACATGGATGACTTTTGAAATAAAAACTTTGCCCTATTTATATTGTATGCAATGCGCTTCACCACGTCGATGGATATTTGGAATTTAAAATAATTTCAAATTTTATATTTTAAACTTTAGCACCTTAAATTATTATTATTTAATTTTAAATTTTAACCTTAGGGTTAAAATATTTAAAATTAAATAATTTAAACCTTTGTCCTCAAAATCTCCCCCCGGGGTTTTAGGAAATTTAAAAAGAGAAACTCCTTGGCCCTTTTTTTTCTTAAACCCAACCTGTATCCTGAAATATTATAATATTAAATATTATAATATTATTTTTCATTTAAACCTGCTTCTTTGCCTTTTTGGAAAAACCACTGGAGGACATTAATGAAACTCGGACATCAACCTCTTGACATGAATACATGGATGACAATAAAACTTGGTCATCATATTTTTGACATCAATGACAACAAAACTTGCTCATATTTCCAACAATCTCCCCCTTTGTCATTGATGGCAACCCATTTTCCTTTTACCATTTCCTTTACCTCTTTCTGTTCTGCTCCCCCTGAGAAACTTCTCCCCCTGACTGAATGCTCTCCCCCTAACTCAAATCTCTCCCCCTTTGTCATCAATGGAAAAGGGCCACCTTTGGGTCTTGGGGCTAAGAATGAGACTCTTAGCTTAGCCCCTCCCCCACCTCCTCTCTTTGAGGTGGTTAATTTTGGGGTGGGAGTAGAACTACTCCCAACTTTTCTTGAAGATACTCAAAAGTCTCTTTCGAAAGTGGCTTAGTGAAAATATTTGCAATCTGCTCCTTTGTAGTAACATATTCCAACCTGACTTGCTTATCTATCACCTGCTCTCTCAAAAAATGATATTTAATCAGAATGTGCTTTGTCCTGGAGTGCATCACCAGATTTTTTGAGATATTTATAGCACTTGTATTATCACACAATATGGGAATAGGGTGATCATGCTTTATTTTGAAGTCCTCCAAAGTTCACTTCATCCATAATACCTGTGTACAACAAGCAACTACTGCAATATACTCTACCTCTATTGTGGATAAGGATACTGATACCTGTTTCTTACTTAGCCAAGAGACTAAACAGTCTCCAAGAAAGAATGCTCCTCCACTTGTGCTTTTTCTGTCATCAATGCTGCTAGCCCAATCTGCATATGTATAATATGTAAGAGTGAAGCTATCACTTTTGGGATACCAGAGCCCAAAATCCATAGTCCCTTTTAGATACCTGAGAATCCTCTTACTGCTACTACATGTGTCTCCTTGGGTGTTGCATGAAACCTTACCACTAATCCCACTGTCTGCATGATATCTGGTCTTGTAGCTGTGACATACAATAAGCTACCAATCATAGATCTGTATAATTTCTGATTTACCTCTAGAGATTCATCATATTTACTTAACTTGCATCCTGTAACCATGGGGGTACTTACTGGTTTGCAATATTCTAACTTGAATTTCTTTAGCATCTCTTTTATATACTTGGTTTGTGAAAGAAATACACCCTTCTCTGATTGTGAAATCTGAAGTCCAAGAAATAAGGACAACTCACCAAGCATTGACATCTCAAATTCATTTTGCATGCTCTTTGTAAATTTTTGACACATCTTATCATTGTTGCCTCCAAAAATGATATCATCAACATAAACAACCACAATTAGTAAGTCATTCCCTTCATTTTTGATGTATAAGTTACTGTCCACTATTCCTTTCCTAAAACCCTATTCCTGAAGATACTTATCCAATCTTGAGTACCAAGCTCTAGGAGCTTGTTTTAGTCCATAAAGTGCCTTCTTCAATCTGCATACATAGTATGATTTACTAGTTAAGTTGAATCCCTCTGGATACTCAATATAAACCTCTTCTTCCAAAACACCATTTAGGAATGTTGATTTAACATCCATATGATATACTTTGAAGTTTTTGAAACTTGAGAAAGCTAAGAACATTCTTATAGCTTCAAGCCATGCAACTGGAGCAAATATCTCATCAAAATCAATTCCCTCTACCTGTGCATAACCTTTGCATACTAATCTTGCTTTATTTCTGACTACTTGACCATCTTCATTTAACTTGTTTCTGAATACCCATTTAGTACCAATCACATTCTTGTTTTTTGGTCATGGGACAAGTTCCCAAGTCTTAATTTTCTCTATCTGATCTAGTTCCTCATTCATTGCCTTAATCCAAAAGTCATCTTCACTTGCTTCATTGAAATCTTTTGGCTCAATTTTGGATAACAAAGAAAAATTTGCTTGTTGATTTGATGTTATTACCCTTCTCCTTGTCTGTCTCTCATCTAGATTCCCAATGATTAGATCCCTTGGATGATGTTTCTGTACATACCTAGATGGATTTTTAGGAAGAAGTCTTTGTGTTTCTTCTTCTTCTTCTGATTCTTCACGTAACTCTTCTTGACAACTTTCATCTTCCTGGTATACAATTTCTTGAACTGGTTCTCTTGATCCTATCTTCTCATCAACTATTACATTTATACTTTCTATAATAGTATGTGTCCTTTTGTTATAGCATCTATAGGCCTTGCTCTTGGTGGAATAGCCTAGAAAAATACCTTCATCACATCTTGGGTCAAATTTACCCAAATTTTTCTCTTCCCATCTTATATAACATTTGCTTCCAAAAATTCTGAAATACTTTATAGTGGTTGGTCTTCCTTTCCAGAGCTCATATGGATTTTTGTGATGATTTACTCTTACTTGGGCTCTATTGATGATATATGTTATTTGTATGTACTACCTCTTTCCAAAAACCATCTAAAATCTTAGACTCATTTAACATAGCTCTAGCCATATTCTCAACTATCATGTTTTTCCTTTCAACTACCCCATTTTGTTGAGGATTTCATGTTGTTGAATATTCTCTTTTGATCCCATGTTGTTCACAAAATTATATGAATTCATTTGAGGTAAATTCTCCTCCTCTGTCTGACCTTAAACTCTTAATCCTTTTACCTGTTTCATTTTCCACTAACTCTTTAAAAGCTTTAAACTTCTCAAGAGCTTCTAACTTTTCTTTTAGGAAGGATACCCAAATCATTCTAGAATAATCATATATAAATAATATAAAGTAACTTTCACCTTGTAAACTCTTTGTCCTTGTAGGACCACATAGGTTAGTGTGCACTAGCTTCAATGGCTCAGATGACATAAATCCTTTTGACTTGAAACTTGTTCTAGTTTGCTTCCCATGCTGACATTGTGAACAAATTGTGTTTTGTGGCCTTTTTAGCTTTGGTAAATCTCTGACATCCTGCTTGTTGCTTATGTTTACTATGTTTTCAAAGTTAAAATGACCCATTCTTCTATGCCACAACCAACTCTCATCTTCTTGTGATAGAAAACACTTTTCTCCTTTAATCTCACTTAACATGTAGAGGTTGTTTGTAGTTCTATTTGCATTTGCAATAAGTTTTCCAGTTTTAGACTTTCTAATCTCACACCTACTTGGATGAAAAGTAACCATGTGCCCTTGATCACAAAGTTGGCTCACACTTAGTAGATTGTGCCTCAACCCCTTGACATACAATACATTCTCTATTTTTTTTTTCCCATTATCTAAACTCAGAGTTCCTTTCCCACAAATTTTTGCTGATCCATTATCACCAAATCTTACTGATCCTCCATCAGTTTCTTTGAGTACTAGAAATTTACTTTTGTCTCCTGTCATGTGACTAGAACATCCACTATCAAGATACCATTGTTTTCCCTTATCCTGAACATGAAGAGTTGTTTGTACTAACATTGATCTAACTTTCTCATGCCCTTTTCTCTCTTTCCTAATTGTTGAAGTTGTATTATTTTTACTTGACTCAGGCAATACCAATTTACACCATCTAGCCTTGTGCCCAATATTATTGCACTTATAACATATGACATCACTATTCATAAGAGGTGCAAAAGAATTGAAATTTCTATTGACATCATTTTTAACATAACCAGTGCAATGTACAACTCTATGACCATATTTGTTACATGAAAAGCAATAGCCATGGAAGAGATTATGTAACCTGTTTGAATGCCTTGGAAAATATGGTCGAGTGCTCCTCCTTTTGTTGTGATTAACTTTTGTCCATGGTTCTTCTTTGCTTTCTTCTTTCCTGATGTCTTCTCCTTTCTTAGTATGAGTCACTTGCTTATCTTTGTTTGATGTCTCTACTTCTTGAAGGCTTGACTCCTCTCTCTGTTTCCCCAACTTTATATCTTGTCGTAATTTGGTCTTTTCAACTTCATTCCTTAGATAAATAATTTCTGCTTCCAATATTTCACATTCTGTTTCTCTTTCTCTTAATAGATCTGTCATATCCTATTCAATTTTCTTTCCTTCTTCTACCTTTATTTTGAGTTCTGTGAGACTCTGTAGAAGTTCCATATTTGCTTCTTCACCCTCTTGAATTTGATCTTTCAAACTTGAGTTCTTCTTTCTAATATTTTCCAAGTTCCTGAGAGCAACAAAGAATTCCTCTTTTATGTCAAACATGGTCTCTTCTTCATTCTCTGAAGTCATGTGTGTTTCTGATGGATCTTCCTCCAAGTTGTTAGTCTTTTCATGGAGAGACCCTCTCTGATACCAATTGAAGAACATGTGCTTATACTGAGAGGGGGGTGAATAGTATAAGATAAATTTTTTTGCTTTTCAAACCATATGATAACATCAACAATATTAAAGTAGTAAACATTACACAAAGCATCACACACATGAGAGACATGATTTAACGTGGTTCACCCAATGTGGGCTACTCCATGGAGAAAATATTCCTTCACTAAAATTTTCTCAATAAATTCTCTTGGGAATCCTTCCCTATTACAATGTTTATGGACCTCTATCCAAAGGAGACACCAATCCCCTAATCAAGTTCATGGATACCTATCCATAGGAGAACTCCTTCTCCTCTACTCTGGCTGGTGATCCTCTAGAAGACTACTACCTCCACTACACTAGCTTGTGGATCTCTCTCCACATAAGACCTCTATCCTCACTACCCTGGCTAATGGATCTCTATCCACTAGAGACTACTATCCTCTACTCTATCACCTCCAAAGCCTACTCTACACTCTTCTCTGTCTCTATCTCAGATCTGTACTGAACACTATCCTCTACCCTGCATAAATATGCTCATAAATCTATCTCTACTCTGGCATAACTCTGCTCTTGAATCTATACCAAAACCTATCCTCAAATCTATCCTCAAGACTTAACACAAAACTTGATCAAATCACAAGCCAACTTTGCTTTTATTTTCCCAAAGCCTTAACACAAAGCTTGAACAAATGAGTCAAGTCTGATCTCAAGTCTTCTCCAAGACTTACCTTTAATCTATCCTTAAAATTTCACAAAAATCTTATTAACAAGTTTAGAAAAACTCAATCTTAATCTCTTACAGAAAACCTCTTTAATACCACAAACAAATTTCACTCAAAATTTTTTTAACCACAGAAACATATAGAGAATGGTAAGAGACTCAATATGTTTCACACTCACAAATCACTCTATCACTTTCAAACTCTTTTTCAAATCAATTTAGAATAAAGAACAATTTGTTTCATAGAACTTGAACTACCACTCCAATGCTTTCAATCAATAATGCTCATCCAATTTCACTCAACCATTCACTCAATGAAACACAACTTGCTTACAAGCCCTAACCAAGTGTTTCACAATGCTTCCAACAACTCTCACTATGGAACTCAACCTTGATTCAAGATGATTCCAAATTCACATAACAATGATACTCATGATATTTAAAACTAAGTAAGAAGAAAGCTTATAAATTTACAAATTCTTATCAAACAATCTCACATAACAATGATACTCATGATCTTGCACAAACCCTAGTTCAAGATAGTTCTCAATTTCACACTCAATTGTCCTCACAAACATTCACCAATCATGCATGTGAAAACTCACTCAATCATTTCCAACAATGCTTATCAAACAAAACCTTTTCACTCCAACTTGCACTTCACAACATTCAACAATATTTCACTCACAAGGATGATATGCCCATACCTTTTATTTTGAAGAATATTTGACCTCAAAACCTGTCTCAATCACAATCAACCTCTTTGCCAATCTCAAAGGTTAGATAGCAAAAACCTTCTCAATATTTTCATTCAAATATTCCCTCAAAATATTTTACCATACAAAACATTAAATCTCAATTACACCTTATAATATCCACACTTCAAAAATGATTAGCAAAAATTAAATAACTCACTTCCACAATTAATTTTCCTTATGCACCTTATTACTCCTCTCAAATAATTAACACAATAAAACTTTATTTTAAAATAAAATATAATGTCCTTTGAATACCTTATCACTCCTACTAAACTCTAACCATCAAAATCAAAATATAATATTTTAATTTTATAAAACTTATATCTCCCTCTTAAAAAACTTTCAAACCTCCTTTGTAAACTTCACGTAATGCAATTTCCGCACATTTAAAACCCTATAAAAAATAAAACCATAAGCACATACCTTGTTTTAATGCCACCTCAACAAAATTGCATTCGACGAGATTCAAACACCCCACCTTGCCTCTCCAAGTGCCTTAGCGCCTAGCACATCCACCACTTGGGCTATGTGCCCTCACAAAAAACAAAAGCATACCCTATCGCTTATCAACCTTGCCTTTCTGTTTAACACAAAAATGAAATGCTTTCTCTTTAGCAAAAGGCGACCACGTGGATTGAACCTGTGATATCTTGTTCCACGAATGCCTTAGCACAACCCTCAGTTGCCACCTACACGACCAGGGACTTCAGGTCTATTTTCTATTGGATATTTTGAGTCAAGGTATATTTCAAGGAACAATGCAAAGGTTAATGGCAAAAGAGGTTCATAATGTTTTTAATACTATGTGGAAGCATATGAAGGCAGGTTTTTATTAAAACCGTGGATGAACAAAATAAAAGGTTTTTCATAAAAACCCAAGGAAGCATTTTGAAAAGTTAAAGGAGGTTTTAATATTTATTTTATAAAATATTGAAATTCAATTTGAATTTAAATTTTATAAATAAATATTATCTATGCAAAGAGGTAAAATCAAAGAGGCCTTTAATAAGCCAAAAAGGATTTAAATAATTTATAAATTAATTATTCAAATTTTTAAGGCCCCGACATTCAAAATTATTGGAGATAATATGTATAAAAACTATATGCCTAAATGACATAGAACTTACCCTTCGTTTAAAATAAATAATAGTGGCATGTGTTGTGGTGAATACTCGTGTGGAGAAGAAGACAAATATTTGTCTTAAGGCACCAATGAAAGTGTTAAAGACCATTGAGGGTAAAACCCTCATATCCACCAAGGCACGTGGCCTAGTGACAAGTGATCACGAGTTAATTCATGAGGGTGCAGAGTGGTTTGCATTCAATTCTCGAAGACAACATTTTAGAATTTTGTGCTTTGGCATCAAAGGAAGAGATGTGTTGACCTTTTTGGTTTTAGCGCATTAGGGGAAGAACATAGAGCATGTTGTGCTCTTTGTTCCCCAAATGAGTGTCTAGCTCCTGCAATGGTTGGAGCTACGACTAAGGCATTGGGAGAACCTGCATCAAGGGTTCGATTCTCACCTAGGCGGAGGTAATAAATTTTGCATTAGTTTTAATTTCCTAAGGTATAAACATAAGGTTTAGGGAGTTATAAGGGGTTATGAAAGGTGCTTATTTTAATTGTTAGTTTTTTATTAAATGAAGTAATAAGGTGTTGAAATTTATTTTTAAATAAAGTTATTGTGATGTTTTTGATTTATCAAAAAGTGAATTGAAGAGTGATTAAATTTAAGAGGACTTATTGCCATTGAGTTAGTTTTAAAAGGAGATTGTATTGACAATATTTTTGATATTGAATATTGTTTTAATTGGGAGATCATAAGGTGTATTTGGTCAATCATTTTTGTATATGTTGATGGGTGGTTTCTTTAATATGAAGTGATAAGGTGTATGTGTGTTTTGATATTATGCATTGTATCTTTGAGAGAGTTTAGTATCTTCTAACTCCTTGAGTTTGGAAAATAAGTGTTTGTGGTTGTGGTAGATATTTGAGGTTCCTTCATCATCAAGAAAAATGTACAAGCACATTCTTCCATAGTTGAGTTGATTGGTTGGTTTTCTAGAAAATAAGTTTAGAGTGAAAAGGAATTGATTAGGATTTCCTTATTGAGAGTGTTGAGCTAATGCTTCAAGGTTTTATGGAATAAAGAGTTGTTGTTAAAACCTTATCTTATAAGCATTGTTGTTGAATCCATTGATTGTGTGAAGAACTTGAACTAGGATTTTTAAAGAACATGAGTATCATTGTTATGTGAAGATTATCTTATAAGCATTTTTTTTGAAGTGATTTGTTGAGTGAAGAACTTGAACTAGGGTTTGAAAAGAACATGAGTATCATTGTTATGTGAGATTTTTTGATAAGAATTGTTGGAAATATTTTTAGTGAAGGGTCATATACTTGGACTAGGGATTGCAAGACAGGATTGTTTCATTGAGTGAGTGATTGAGTAGAGTTGGTTGAGCCTAGTCAAGTGGATGTGTGAAGTGATTGTTCAAGTTCCGTAAAAGAAATTATTCTATATTCTGAATTGATTTGAGAAAGTGATTGAGTATTAAATTGAATTTGAAGCATATTGAGTCTCTAACAATTCTTTGTATGTTTCTAAAAGAGTGATTGAAAGTGATTGATCATTGTAATGAGTATAGAGTATATTGAGTCTCTAACAATTTTATTTATGTTTCTATGATATTGGACAAGTTCTAGAGTGGACTTGTTGAGCAAATTTGAGGTAAGTCTTTGAAAAGACTTGTGGACAGATTTGGGTAAGCTTTTGTCGAAGATTACAATACATATTATTGATTAGATTTGGATAAGTTCTTGAGAGGATTTATTAAACAGATTGGACAAGTTCTAGAGAGGACTTGTGGACAAATTAGTGTAAGCTTTTGTGGAATCTTACATGGCATATTTGAGAGAAGTCTTTGATAAGGATTAAGAGCAGAGTTGATTTATTGATTTGTTCAAACCTTGAGTTTAGATTTGGGGTAGATCCAGTAGAGTTGACTTGATATTGAGTCAAGCCTTGAGTTAAGGCTTGAGGACAAAGATTGAGAATAGATTTGTGCTAGACCGAAGGACTATGTTTTGTACAGATTCAAGGACAGAGTTTGGTGCAAATAATAGGATAGGTTTTTGCCAGACCGAAGATAGAGATTTAGGACATATTTGTCCTAGACCGAAGGACTGTGTTTAGCACAAATTTGAGGATAGATTTTTGTGCATATAAGAGGACAGGTTTATGCAAGACTAGAGACAAATATTGAGCATAAATTTGTCCTAGATCGACGGACTATGTTTAGTATAAATTTTAGATAGAGCTTTGGAGGTGACAAATTTGAGGATAAATATCTCCATCCAGAGCAGGGAAGACATGTGTCTTCTGTGGATAGAGTTCCATTTGATAACAGCAGTGGAGACAAAGGTCTTCTAGAGGATCACCAACTAGAGCAGAGATTAGAATATATGTGTCTCCTTTGGATATAGATCCATGAACTTGATTTAGGGTATTGGTGTCTACTTTGGACAGAGATCCATAAACATTATAATTGGGAAAGGATTCCCAAGATATTGATTGAGAAAATTTTAGTGAAATATTTTCTCTATGGAGTAGCCCACATTGGGTGAACCATGTAAATTATGGTGTCTCTATTGTATGTGGTGATTTGTGCATTAAATTTATTACTACTATTGATATTGTTATATTTACATTGCATAATATTTATTGAGAAAGAAAAGTAAAAAGTGGTCTTATATTGTTCACCCCCTTCTTAGTATAAGTTTGTGTTCTTCAATTGGTATCAAAGCGGGTTCCTTCGAAAGTGTTTAACAACTTGAAGGAAAAGCTAACAAGAACACAATGGATTCTAAGAATGGACCTTCAGATAATTTAGTACCAGTATTTTATGGAAGTGTTTACGTACATTGGAGTTTGAGAATGAAGATCTACTTGAAGGCACTTGGCAATGAAGTTTGGGAAGCAGTTGAAAATAGATACATATCACCAGTTGATCCACCTAAATTTGAGGAAGATAATATTCTACAACATTACATTTCAAAAGCAATGAATGCACTTTTGAGAGGTTTGCATTGAACATAATCTATAAAATTTATGCATTGTCAATATGCAAAAGGAATGTGGGATAAGTTGCAATGTATATATGAAGGAGATAAAGGTGTCAAGAAAGCAAAGATACAAAATCTCAAAGGACAACTTGAAGAGTTAAGAATGAAGGATGAGGAAAACATTAGTACTTATCTACTTTGAGTTGATGAGGCTATTAATGCTATGCAAGGAATTGGACTTAAGGTTCAAAAATATGATATTTGTGATAAGATCTTAAGATCTCTTCCAAAATATTTAGTGAAAATATTTCTTCTATATAAGAGTCAAAGGATGGTGATTATTTGACAAGAGATACGTTGATTGGTATTATTATATCTTTTGAGTTAAGAACAAAAGAGCCTATTACCCTTAAGGAAGCAACCTTCAAAGCAATAAAAAATACAAAGGGTAAGAAGTCAGAATCAAGCAATGAGTCATCCAGTGATGAAGAAGCTAACTATGGTAGAAGGAATAAGGATTCAAGAAGATCTAGAGATACAGAATCTATTATATGTTTCAATTATGGAAAGTATGGTCATTATGCAACTAATTTTCAAGAAGCAAAGAACAACAATGATGAAGAAAAATAGGATCACAGGAACAGGGAATCATAAAGATACAGGAACCAATAGAAAAATAGGGATGGACAAAGTAGACAAGGAAAGAAGTTCTTTCAAAGGAAAAAGAGAGCTACTATGTGGATAAGGTAAGTAAGTACTCAAGTTATAGTGATGCTATTTTTTTAGATAATGATAGAGATGAATTTCTATTCATGATTGAAGAAAAGGAAGTTAAGAATAGAAGTCCAATAATTCTCAAGTGTTTTAGATGTGGTAACTTTGGACATCTTGAAGATAGTTGTACAAGGAATGGTTATAGTTTCAGTGATGATGAATATGAGGATGCACTTGAAGGACCAGAAGATAATATTCTAATGGCACTAGAGGAAGAAGAAGAAAATGATCCTATAGAAGACAAGTCAAAAGAAAATAAAGATGTCGACAAAATCAAACAAATAGAGGAAGAATAAGATAAAGAAGGATATGATATTAAGGGAGAACTTATCTATGCTCTTGAAATAATAAAGAAGGTAAGAAAGAAAAACTCCAAATTAGAATCTCAGTTTCAAGAATGTGATTAAGAGAGAAGAATACTTATAGAGGATCTAGACAAATCAAAGGCTAAGAGAAAGAAATTCAAGGATAAGTTAGAAGAAAAGGTTTTAGAATGTGAAAGGTTAGTACAAGAAGTAGCCCAACTAAAGGAATATTTAGAAGACTCCAAATTCAAGCTAAAATGTTTAAAAAACAACTCAAATAATTTAGATAAGTTCATTAAGATACAAAAGCCTACATTAAGCAAAATAGGTCTTGGTTTTGAACAGGTTCAAAAGAAACAAGAATAAAAGTCAACCTCAAGTTCTAAAGGAGAAGAAACTTCAGATGAAGACACTTGAGAAGAAGGTAGTGTAAGAGAAAGTGAGACATCTGAGTATGAGTTGGACAATAAAAATTTCAACAAGGATAGAAATAATGCACAAAGAAAAAATTAATGGAACAACAAAATCATAATAGGAGACCAATGTGATCAAGACAAGGAAGTTTCAATGAAAGAGATTTTTCATGTCACAGGTTTGGGTACATGGCTTCACAGTGCAAGACACATGAAAGACAAGTTTATGGGAACAAATAGCATTTCAATGGGTATTGTGATGGAGAGCCAAGCTTTCAAATCAAACCCAATTCTCATTCAAAAACTTGGAAATATTTACAGAAATGGCAGCAGTCTACCAAATAAACTCCTTTATTCCGAAAGATAGTTTATTTTTTTTACAACATTTCCCACCTTGGAAGAAAAAAATAGCCCCAAACAGGTCCAGAATGGCCCTCTTGCCTTCAAATCTGCAACTTTGTCTCAGCAGTTTCTGACCCCTTGTGCATGCCTTTGCTTCCCCTTTTAAAATTTCTGGCGTGACTCTCCGTTCCCCTTTTGTGGCCCTTCGTTTCATTTCCCGTGCCTCTTCGTTGTTTTGGCTTTCGAAACGTTTTTCTTTTCGACTCTTGGTCTTCGTCTGCTTTCATTGCACCTTGGTGCCACGTGTTGTTCAGTGCTGCCACTGTAGACTCTTTCCACCTATCAACCAATGATGACGTTCGGTATACCCACCGCTCGATAATTTCCTCTATAACGGCCCTTGTAACTGCCTGCCCTTTTTTTTGAGTCACAAAAAAACATGTCGCGAAATCGTGACACTTTTTCCTTCTTACTCTTTCTCTTCTCTTTTAGTCGTGAAAATGTGACATGTCACGATATCGTGACACTTTTTCCCTCTTGCTCTTTCTCTTCTCTTTTGGTTGTGAAAATGCGACATGTCGCAATATCGCGACACTTTTTCCCTCTTGCTCTTTCTCTTCTCTTTTGGTCACGAAAATGCGACATGTCGCGATATCGTGACACTTTTTCTCTCTTGCGCCTTCTCTTGTCTTTTGGTCGCGAAAATGCGACATGTCACGATATCGCGACACTTTTTCTCTCTTGCGCCTTCTCTCGTCTTTTGGTCGTGAAAATGCGACATGTCGCGATATCGTGACACTTTTTCTCTCTTGCGCCTTCTCTCGTCTTTTGGTCACGAAAATGTGACATGTCGCGATATCGCGACACTTTTTCTCTCTTGCGCCTTCTCTCGTCTTTTGGTCGCGAAAATGCGACATGTCGCGATATCGCGACACTTTTTCTCTCTTGCGCCTTCTCTCATATTTTGGTCGTGAAAATGCGACATGTCGCGATATCGCGACACTTTTTCTCTCTTGCGCCTTCTCTCATCTTTTGGTCATGAAAATGCGACATGTCGCGATATCGTGACACTTTTTCTTCTTTGCCGACATGTCGCGATATCGCGACACTTTTTCTTCTTTGCCAACATGTCGCGATATCGTGACACTTTTTCTTCTTTGCGGTATTTTGCTTTTCGTTGGATGCTCCTGCATCAGACACCCGAGGTGGATTGAGAAGTGACCTTCACTTCTGTACTATTCTGTCACCTTCTTTTTCAACATCTCAAAACTTGCACCTGCCTTTGCAGTCCACTTAAACTCCTTGAAACGCCTCTTCTGATCTATTTTGGCCTTGTACTGAGTATTCATCTTACTGATATGTTGTTGTACCTCTTCATGTAAACTCTTTATGTGCTCTACAAAATATTCAGCCTCAACACTGCTCTTTTCTCCTTTATCCATCGTTCTCAACTCAGAAGCATTCCTTGGACTACTCCCACATACAATCTGGAATGGTGATTTACCAGTACTCCTATTGACAGTCCTATCCAGAGTAACTGGGGCTGTACAAGCTCTCCAAGCTTTAGCAAAATCTGGGTCTTTAGGGTACAAACCCTTAAGTTCTTCAAACCCCACAACTTCCACTCTCATTGTTGTCAGCAAACTCTTTTCATCCATCTCCTTCAGTGGCTTTAGTTTATGGCGCACTCCTTCGTTTGTTAGGGAGTAAGTGTTGGCATGTCCATCATGGACTACATGGCGATCAAACTGCCATGGTCTTCCTAACAACATATGGCAAGCATCCATAGGCAGGATATCACACAGGACCTCATCCTGGTATCTCCCAATATTAAACTTGACTAAGGACTATTCACTGACCAATGCCCTATGGTCCTTCCGCAACCATGCAATCCGGTATGGATGCGGGTGTCTCCTCCTCTCTAGCTATAACTTAGTAACCATTTCTTCAGAGACCAAGTTATCAGTACTACCATTATCTATAATAACATTACAGACCTTACCTAAACATTTGCACCTTGTGCGAAATAGGCTCCTCCTCTGGTCTGGTTCTTTCTCCTCATTCAACAAGGTTCTCCTTGTGACCATAACTTCTCCTCTCTCTGCCTCCTCAGAGTACTCTGATTCAGCTCTTTCATCTACAATAGCAGCTCTGGAATTACCCGTTGGCCTCCTATTTGGCTTCTCTTGGTGATGTGGACACTCATATGCTCGATGTCCTCCTCCATAGTTGAAGCAAGTTCCATGAAACCCTCTTTCTCCATTTTCTCGACTATATCTACCTCTCCCTCTTGGGTAGTTGTTCTGACCATGGGATCTATAATCATTATCTCCCTTCTGATCCTGACTGTTGCTAGCTTCTTCTTTCTTCTCATCTCGTCCTCCATCTATTCTTCCACCAGTTCTTTCTCCATGACCTCTTCCTTTTTGCTTACCCTCAAACCTTTTGTTCAGCTTCTCTTCAACTTTTAGAGCAAACTGGTAAGCATCCTCAATGGTGCTCATCCTAACCAGACTCAACTCTTCTTGAATATTGGTTCTCAATCCATTGATGTAACGGGCTACCTTCTCCTTGTTAGCCTCTGAATGGCCAGTTCTGATTGAGATCTTGTAAAACTCCTCTGTATATTCTTTGATAGATTTGCTTGACTGTCTCAAACTCTGCATTTTCCTCAACAGATCCAATTCGTAATCTGTAGGAATAAACTGTCTCTTCAACTTCTCTACCATTCGATCCCATCTGGTTATCTTTTCCTTTTTGCTTCTATTTCTTTCTAGCTGCACTTCTTTCCACCATATGCTAGCATGGCCTTTCAACTTCATTTTTGCAAACTTGATCCGATCTGGATCTACAACCTCCTCATACTCAAAATACTCCTCCATATCATTGATCCAATCAATCAACTCCTCTGGATTGAGATTCCTAGAATACATGGAGACATCAAACTTTGGCTTCTTCCCGATCCGAGATATGGCCCTAAATAATCTAGCTTCTACAGGATCCATTGCTTCTTCTTCATCTGATGGATCATCAACCTCCCAAGCTTCATCTTCACTATGGTCTTCTCTCCTTGGCTCAACCCCTCTTCGCAACTCCTCTTGTAGGGCTTGCACTTGCCTCTGTAAAGCTCTGAAATCTCCTTTCGGTACCACATTTCTCCCACCACCATGGTTTCTTCATGGAGGCATTCTTCCTCGCTCTCTTCTCACAACCCTTCCATAGATCCTGGTGCAAACTGCCTCACTTTCGACGATCTGCTCACACACTCAGGAACCCTAAGCTCTGATACCACTTGATGGAGAGCCAAGATTTCAAATCAAACCCAATTCTCATTCAAAAACTTGGAAATATTTACAGAAATGGCAGCAGTCTACCAAATAAACTCCTTTATTTCGAAAGATTGTTTTTTTCTTACAGCATTTCTCGCCTTGGAAGAAAAATAGCCCAAACAGGTCCAGAATGGCCCTCTTGCCTTCAAATCTGCAACTTTGTCTCAGCAGTTTTCGACCCCTTGTGCATGCCTTTGCTTCCCCTTTTAAAATTTTTGGCATGACTCTCCGTTTCCCTTTTGTGGCCCTTCATTTCATTTCCCGTGCCTCTTCGTTGTTTTGGCTTTCGAAATGTTTTTCTTTCCGACTCTTGGTCTTCATCTGCTTTCATTGCACCTTGGTGCCATGTGTTGTTCAGTGCTGCCACTGTAGACTCTGTCCACCTATCAACCAATGATGACGTTCGGTATACCCACCGCTCGATAATTTCCTCTATAACGGCCCCTGTAATCGCCTGCCCTTTTTTTTTGAGTCGCGAAAAAACAACATGTCGCGAAATCGTGACACTTTTTCCTTCTTACTCTTTCTCTTCTCTTTTAGTCATGAAAATGCGACATGTCGCGATATCATGACACTTTTTCCCTCTTGCTCTTTCTCTTCTCTTTTGGTCACGAAAATGTGACATGTCGCGATATCGCGACACTTTTTCCCTCTTGCTCTTTCTCTTCTCTTTTGGTCGCGAAAATGCGACATGTCGCGATATCGCGACACTTTTTCTCTCTTGCATCTTCTCTCGTCTTTTGGTCACGAAAATGCGACATGTCGCGATATCGTGACACTTTTTCTCTCTTGCACCTTCTCTCGTCTTTTGGTCACGAAAATGCGACATGTCGCGATATCGTGACACTTTTTCTCTCTTGCGCCTTCTCTCGTCTTTTGGTCGTGAAAATGCGACATGTCACGATATCGCGACACTTTTTCTCTCTTGCGCCTTCTCTCGTCTTTTGGTCACGAAAATGCGACATGTCGCGATATCGTGACACTTTTTCTCTCTTGCGCCTTCTCTCGTCTTTTGGTCTCAAAAATGCGACATGTCGCGATATCGCGACACTTTTTCTCTCTTGCACCTTCTCTCGTATTTTGGTCACGAAAATGCGACATGTCGCGATATCGTGACACTTTTTCTTCTTTGCCGACATGTCGCGATATCGCGACACTTTTTCTTCTTTGCCAACATGTCGCGATATCGTGACACTTTTTCTTCTTTGCGGTATTTTGGCTTTTTGTTGGATGCTCCTGCATCATATTGCTACTCATGTAATCAGTTTGGTCACAATGCAAAGAATTGTAGGGTTCATGATAGAAGAGGATATGGCTTCACTAGGATAAATCCTAAGATATTTGCGCCTCCAAGGAATAATAAAATTAAGTGTTATAACTGTAATAATGATGGTCACACAAAAAAGTGGTGTAGAGAAGACATTCTAGAATCAAGTATGAACAAGAACAGGAATAGGAACATGGATATGAATAGGAACAAGAACATGGATATGAAAAGGAACAATAACAGAAACAAGAAGATGGATATGAATAGGAATACGAACATGGATATGAACAAGAATAGGAACAGGAACAAGAACAAGAACATGGACATGGAAAGGAATAGTCAGAGGAATCAAAAGGATCAGATAAGAAGAAAAGAGGATAAAGGTAAAGAACAGTGCTTACTGGGAGTAGAAATAATCCCACCCCAAAATTAACCACCTTAAAAGAAGGTGGGGGAGGGGCTAATCTAAGAGGCTCATTCTTAGCCCCAAGCCCCAAAGGTGACCCTTTACCATTAATGTCAAAGGGGGATAGATTTTAGTAAGGGGGAGAGATTTGGTATTTGAGTAAAGAGGAGAGATATGAAAAGAGCATTGATCCAGGGAGAGCAATGTCCCAGGGGGGGTAGAATAAAGAAAAGGTTAAGTTTCTAGTAAAAATAATTTGGGTTCCCATCAATGACAAAGGGGGAGATTGTTGGACATTTTGAGTCAATTTGTCATTCCAGGGAGAGCAATGTCCCAGGGGGGGTAGAATAAAGAAAAGGTTAAGTTTCTAGTAAAAATAATTTGGGTTCCCATCAATGACAAAGGGGGATATTGTTGGACATTTTGAGTCAATTTGTCATTGATGTCAAGGAACGAAGTCATCATTGATGTCAAGGAATATGTCAAGGAACAATGCAAAGGTTAATGGCAAAAGAGCTTCATAATATTTTTAATATTATGTGGAAGCATATGAAGGCGGGTTTTTATTAAAACCATGGATGAGGAAAATAAAAGGTTTTCATAAAAACCCAAGGAAGCATTTTGAAAAGTTAAAGGAGGTTTTAATATTTATTTTATAAAATATTTAAATTCAATTTGAATTTAAATTTTATAAATAAATATTATCTATGCAAAGAGGTAAAATCAAAGAGGGCTTTAATAAGCCAAAAATGATTTAAAAATTTTAAATTCTAAAAAATTTAAATAATTTATAAATTAATTATTCAAATTTTGAAGGCATCGACGTTTGAAATTATTGGAGATAATATGTATAAAAACTATATGCCTAAATGGCATAAAACTTACTCTTCACTTGAAATAAATATTAGTGGCATATGTTGTGGTGAATACTCATGCAGAGAAGACAAATCTTTGTCTTAAGGCGCCAGCAAAAGTGTTAAAGACCATTGAGGGCAAAACCCTCATATCCACCAAGGCACGTGGCCTAGTGGCAAGCGATCACAAGTTAAGTTGTGAGGGTGCAGAGTGGTTCACGTTCGATTCTCGATGAGAGCATTTTGGCATGTTGTGCTTTGGCATCGAAGGAAGAGACGCGTTGATCTTTTTGGTTTTGGCGCATTGGAGGAAGAACATAGAGCACGTTGTGCTCTTTGTTCCCTAAATGAGTGTCTAGCTCGTGCGGTGGTTGGAGCCATCACTAGGGCGTTGGGAGAAGCTGCGTCAAGGGTTAGATTCTCACCTAGGTAGAGGTAATAAATTTTGCATTATCTTTAATTTCCTAAGGTATAAACATAAGGTTTAGAGAGTTATAAGGGGTTATGAAAGGTGCTTGTTTTAATTGTTAATTTTTTATTAAATGAAGGAATAAGGTGTTAAACTTTATTTTTAAATAAAGTTATTGTGATATTTTTGATTTATCAAAAAGTGAATTGAAGAGTGATTAAATTTAAGAAGACTTCTTGCCATTGAGTTAGTTTGAAAAGGATATTGTATTGACAATATTTTTGATATTGAATATTGTTTTAATTGGGAGATCATAAGGTGTATTTGGTCAATAATTTTTGTATATGTTGATGGATGCTTTCTTTAAGATGGAGTGATAAGGTGTATGTGTGTTTTGATATTTTACATTGTATCTTTAAGAGAGTTTAGTATCTTCTAACTCCTTGAGCTTAGCAAAGAAGTGTTTGTGGTTGTGGCAGCTATTTGAGGTTCCTTCATCATAAAGAAAAATGTATGAGCACATTCTTTCATAGTTGAGTTGATTGGTTGGTTTTCTAGAAAATAAGTTTGGAGTGAAAAGAAATTGATTAGGGTTTCCTTATTGAGAGTGTTGAGCTAATGGTTCAAGGTTTTATGGAATAAAGAGTTGCTAAAACTTTGTCTTATAAGCATTGTTGTTGAAGCCATTGATTGTGTGAAGAACTTGAACTAGGATTTGCAAAGAACATGAGTATCAGTGTTATGTGAATATTTTATTATAAGAATTATTGTTGAAGTGAGTTGTTAAGTGAAGAACTTGAACTAGGGTTTGAAAAGAACATGAGTATCATTGTTATGTGAGATTTATTGATAAGCATTGTTGGAAATATTTTGAGTAAAGGATCATATACTTGGACTAGGGATTTGAGTATCTATCTTGTGTGGAAGAATTGCTATGTAGGAGGTTAAGGGATCAAATCCCTTTGATGCCATTTTTCTAAAGGATAGAAAATAGAGTTCCGAAGGAAATAAATATTATTTTGCACCGGTTGATTTCATGGGCTACGTTCGCACAATTGGTCACTAGCCCAAGTTAGGGCGCTGCACTTCTAGAGGTCAAGGGATCAAATCTCATCCATGGTTTTGCAAGGTATTTATAGTTTTTTTTTATTAAATTTGGTATAAAGGAGATATAAGGCATAGTATTGGGATTTGATTTTTGAAAATGATAAAAGGGGAGATATAAGGCATAATATTGTTATTTGATTTTTGTAAATTATAAAAATGAAAATATAAGGTATTATGTTGTGATTTGATTTTTTCAAAGGGGGTTATAAGGTATGATGTTGTGATTTTATTTTTGCACATCAATATAAAGGAGATGTTTTTAGAATGAGGCTTTATATTGTAAGTTTCAAAAAGAAAGATATAAGGAGTTATTTTTAAGCGTTATTGTGTATGATTTGAAATAAGTGATAAAGGTTAAAACTGTGATTTGATATTTTAATCAAGAAAATAAAAAGAGAATTGCTAGCTATATTTTGAAGGGAAAAACAAAAGGAAAATTATTTTTGTCAAGACAGGTTTGGAAAAGTTCATGCAAAAGAAGATCATCATCATTGAGGCAGATTTAGAGGTATGGTGATTTAATTCCTTTCTCAAAGTGGTTTTGTTTGAGGAAAATATTTTTGTTGTCATATAGTGGGAGGTATAAGGAATTATTGGATGTGCATTATTTTGATTGAATTTGGAGTAAATGAGCAAAGGATTTAGATCAGATTTGTAAGCAAATTTGTGCATTGGTTTTTGATTGAATTTGGGAGTAGATGAGCATGGCAGATTTGTGGATTGTTATGTTTGGTTTTGGGAATAGATGAGCACTATATGTATGCAAGATTTAGGAGTAGATGAGCAGGTTGTGTGAATAGAATTGAGCAGGTTTTGGAGTAGATTTGAGTAGGTTGTGTGAGAAGACTTGAGTAGGTTTTGGAGTAGATTTGAGCTATTTTGTGAGAAAAATTGAGAGTAGAGTTGAGCAGGATCTATGAGCAGCTTTGGAGTAAATTTAAGCTAGTTTTGTGAGAAGCTTTGGAGTAAAAATGAGCAAGGCTTGTCAGAATATTATTGAGCAGAGTTAAGGATAGAGTTTGTGCAGAATTGAGGATAGAGGCTGAGCAGATTTGAAGATAGAGTTTGAGCAGAGTTGAAGATAGATTTTGAGCAGATTTGAGGACAAGAACTTGAGAGAGGATATTGGTGTCTCCTGTGGATTTGTGTCCATGAACTAGTGAAAGGGGATTGGTGTATCCTATGGATTGGTTTCTATGAACCAGAGTAGAGGATATTGGTGTCTCTTGATGAGTGTCATCAATCACACCATTTAATCATTATAATTGTCAATCCAGGGTGGTGTCCAAGGCTATATACGAAAGGAGATATAGGCAACTTGAAAATCAGCTCATTCAGAAAATAGGCTTTATTGGTGGGACAAGTTAACCTTGGGGGTTTTGGTGTCACTTTAATCCTATAAACTGAAATTGAATTCTAATTACTCTTGCAGAATCAAAATTACAGGAATAGAAAGATTGCAAAAAAAATAAAACCTGATTACTTTTGCAGAATGAAACCTATTTACTGTTGTAGAATATAAATGACAAGAAAAGGTAGTTGCAGGAAACTGAAATCTAACTAAATTTGTAGAAATGTCACCTATTTTACTCTTGCAAAATGAAAAGAATAACAAGAAGATGAAATAGCAGAAAATGAAACACACAGGCTAACAACTGATCAACAGAATGGATTAAAGCGGGAAATAATCTGCTGGAAACAGGGGAAATTCAACAATGCTGCAAATTGATGAATCAATTAACACTCACTCTCATTAACCTAGGTCCAAATCACAAATCTCTATGCACTATTAGCTAATGAATAGAAAATGAAATATGACAAGTCTCTGCTAATCTGCTGTAGCAAAAGTTGCAGAAAAACCTGTCACCAATAAGCCTTCTTCTAAACCTGGAAGTGGCCCTTGCTCCCTTGTTCTAGAAGAAGGTAGAAAAACTCTCTCTTAACTACTTAAACACTCAGACATTTAATGGGACAAAATATGAATGAGAAATCCTGCACTTTATTTAGTCTCAAGCAACATTACAATATTTGCAGGAAAACCTGCTAAAAACTGCAATTTGCCACAGATCTACTTTCTTACCACAAGTCCTATCCTTATTCTCTACTTGGCTCAACCAACATGGGAGCCTATTATTTATAACATTCTATTACATATGCCAATCCATTCTGTTGTTGCTTTTCAGGGATTTAGCAATTGTTCTGAAGAAGTCTTCCTGAAATGCAGGAAACTGTTCTGTTGCAGCATATCCATTTTCCTTGTTGTGTGTCATCCATTGGGGGAAATGCGTTGGAAGGGGTGAGAAAACACCTTATACACCTGGATCCATTCCCATATTGCCATTTTCCACCTTTATGGGTATTCTGTTTACCATTTTAACTAAAACTGGGTCCTTTCTCTCGCTCATTCCGGAGCTGCTTCAGAATATCTAGTTGTGCAACATACTTTATGCTCAAATGCAATTAAAATGGTTGATAAAGTAGTTTTGACTGGATAGGAAGTCTTTCCTATTCCTTACTTAGTAGATGATACCAATATTTTTTGCATGCCAATATTGACAAATTCCATGCCTTCCTTCATAGTGATAGGTGGCTGGAATTTGTATGGATTGTCACCTATTTTTTCCAGCTATCAAAACATGCCTAGTTGCCCTTTTGGAGTGCTCATAACTTTTGCCTCATAACTCCAATGTACACCAAATTGTACCCACGTGTTCTTGGTTGTATGAAATACATCAGGTTCAATTTTTAGCTCTTAAATCCTTAGGAATCGCTCCTAGCATCGCTGTCAAGTTGGCCTCTAACACAAATTTTTACTAGAATTTCTAGCTATCAAAAAGTGTGAAACTGTCATTTTGTGGGCCCCATAACTTCCATATTACTTGTCCATATGCCTTCAAATTTGGGTCATGTGTTCTCTATACTATGAAGTATCATTGGTATGAATTTGGTTCCTTAAATTTCTTTGGATAATTCCCAGTAGATCCGCCAATGTTCCCCTTAATGCAGATTTGCACCTGTTAACAACTCCAAAAAAAACTAAGGCATGAACATTGAGTAACCTTCATAACTTTTTATCTACAACTCGGATTGACTTGCTTCAAAAAGTAAAGTTGTAGTTCTCGATGAGAGGAATCTATTCATGCCATCAAAATGTAATTTTACTATAGTATGACACCAGAATTGACATGATACTCATTTTTGACCTTTTACAAGTAAAATGCTTAAAATAGTCAAAACAGGGGTATAATGTTTCTAACATAAAATCATGTAAACAATTAACAATTAATATATTCTAATCAACTATTTGGAAATTTAACTTTGTATATTGAATAATATGGCAGTTTTTATATGTTAACCATAGTGCAAAAATGAGGCATTTTTAGGCCTCATCATTTCCCCCCAGCTTGAACTGATGCATGCCCTCATGCATCCTAGTAGGCCATAGTAATATGAACAACATCCTGTTAAACATATTTTGCCACCTGAGAATTTTCTTCTTGCTGCACTAAACATTTTCAATTAGCACAAGTATTTCATTTCTTGTCTGTAACTCTGCAATTTTTTCAACTTTTTTTTTTTTTTTGTAATTCCTGCAATTTTTGCCTTTTTTTTCTTTTCTTATCTTTTTTTTTCTTGTTTTTATGTTGCTCTTTATTTTATTCCTTTCAACTTGCACTTCTTTGACTTCTGCACTTTCATGTGGAATTTTTTTATCTTGACAATATTTCAGCCTGGATACTTATTTTTGTTGTTCACACCTTTGAAACAAAATTGACAAAATTTTGATTTTGAAATGCTTGAGGGATGTACTTACTTGTGGTAGAACTTTAAGAAACTCAATATCTAATGTGCCCTACTATTCTGCAACATTTTCAAGAATTTCTAGCATAATTTGTCTCGTTTTGAAGCTTGCTTCGGAATGAGACTATTATTCGAAAATGCTTCGGAATGAGACTGTCATTCCAAGATGTGTCAAAAACATGCCAAAATGGCCTCCTATGCAAAATTTAGCTGCAGATTCTAGTGTGGGCCCATCTCTAGGGTGTGTAAGCCTTCCATAACATCAAAAATCTCTCCTCCATCCTTTTGTTTAAATGTTATTCTTTATTTTGTATGTTGTTGTTTTATTGTAGTAGGAGTAAAATAGAATCTTCAGGTGTTGAATTTTCCATGCAACTAAGGGTAGAAGGGGGTGTTTCTTGACATTTTTAACTTGCCAATATTATATGAATAGTTTATGCCAAATACCGATTATCATACACTAAATGCTAAATGCTTACTATGACTTAAATGCAAGAAACACATACCTTACTATTCTGAAAATTGATCATGCACCTTACAAACTACTTCTGATGATTCTTAGCACGCTATCTGAAAACATAAACATAACACATGTGCAATGTGAGATTTGTACAATGGTGGAACAATGATGGGTGGATCAACAAGGCAATGCACGTCGAAAAACCGGTTTTCATGCAAGCCAATTCAACAGCGCCTCCGAGAAGGTTTTCACTACCAAATTATTCATTTTTTTTATTTTTTTTTTTTTTTTTTCTTTCCTTTTTTCATCATTTTTTTCATTTTTTTTCATCTGAAGAGGCTGCCATTTCTGGTTTTCAACCAACTTCTATCTTTTTCAAGGGCTTCAATGAGATAGAATGTATCTCATGAGGCTGCAATGAGAGATAATTTCTCTCATTCTTATTTGGATAAGAACAATCCTTATTCTGCAAAAAGCACATCAATTTTTCTATATGAAAACATCTTTTTCAGCTGAAAACTGCAACAATGATGCAACCCTCCTTCCATATAAGTAGTAAGAATATGATGATGTCAGTATTGCCTCTGTATTGTTGGAAATGAAGTATTGACCTCATTAGTTCTTCTCTCTGCTGAAATTGATGCATATCCTCATGTATCTTCATTTTGTGGGGCATGCCTTATGCTGCAATTTTTCTCTTTTCTTTTGTTTTTTCTTTCATTTTTTTCTTCTTTTCTCTCTTTTTTTTTCATTTTTTCATTTTTTTCTCTTTTTCTTTTCTTTTGTTTTTTCAAGATTCAAAGATATGATCATTTGGAATCTTTTTCAGAAGAGGAAGCCTCTTCTACCTTATGCAAATGTAACTGTGTGAAATATTGAGCAAATTCCACCTTTGTTAGTGGTTGATGGTACACCTGTAAAAGATGTCCATTCACCACTAATGTCCTCCTTAAATCATCAATCGAAGAAAGTTGAACAACTTCATTCTCAAACTCCTTTGGTTCATCCTTGCTGCTCTTAATGTGATCATCATGCCACATTTTCCAATTTTGTTGAGTGAACTCTATTTGGTGAAGTGCTTCCAACCAAAGTTCATCAAATGCATTCAACTACAAAATCTATTTTTTCTGTACCTGCAACAACTCAATACCAATTGCTAAAGATGCATAAAGTGTTAGTAAAGCATCATGATGACATTCATGTGGTAAATGAAGAAAACTATTTTGTACTGGAATGGGTGACAATTTTTCAAAATTCTGCTTTTCATCATTCCATAATAATTGTTGAACAGTAGTTGGTTCATCTTTAAAATCTGAAATATGAACATTTTTCAGCAAAAACAGACTTTTTGGATGAATCCAACTCTTCTTCATTACCCTTTACAACTATGGAGGCCAAAATTGAAATATTCTTTTCATTTTCCTTATGTGATTCAAGAAATTGTGAACTTCCTAGACAATCATACTTAGGTGGAGTAAGTTTTCTTGCAAGCAAGTTTACTGATTTTCCACCTTTTTGTATGGGTTCAAGATATACTTTCTTCTTTTTCCTTGATTTCTTAAAACACATTTCTTGAACAATCTTATTAATGATTGGTACATCTTTAATAGCTTGAAGTAAAGGGATTTTAACAATAAAATGTGTTAATTCCTTTATCCAATCTGATTGTGAAGATGTCAATTTTGATATTTCAAATTGTTCAAGACATGGTACTTTCTTTGATGAGTCATATTTTTCTTTTTCTTCTTCTTGTTTCAGTGCAGATTTGTTTTCATGCTCATTTATTTTAGCTCCTATTTCTACACTGGTAAGTGGAATATGTTCAAGAAGTGGTTTTGAACACAACTGAGTTTTATCACAGTCACAAGCATTTATTATGGTTGTATTTTTTGATTCAACCATAGATACAGGGGTTACCTGTTTAACATTGTTGGGATTGGCCACAAGTTGAGCTGAAAATAGAGGTTGTTTTTCCTTTTGTTGTTGTTGTCCATGAGAGAAACTATGGGTATGAGTGGGCAACAAATTTGATTTCTATTTTTGATAATGTTGCTGCCCTTTGTACAATTTTTGTTGTTGTACCCATTGATATCCCTGCAGTTTTGGCTGCAACCATGGTGGATGTTGTTGATTCCATTGTTGTTTCATCCATCCATGTTGAGACCACTCTTGGGAATATGCCCATGGTGGTTGACTCCAACATTGTTGAAGTGGACCTATAGCAGACCATGGCATATACCAAGGATTATTTCCCCAATGTGCAAGAAATTGAGAAGCATTCTGATATGGAAACTTAAGAAAATTATCTCCTTGTCTTTGTCCTACAAAGTTGTATTCTTTCATAGGTTGAGACTATTTTTCAAAGACACTTTTGAGTTCTGGTAACAAACTACATTGATTTGTGGGGTGTCCTTTTTGAAAAATGCTACAAGTAGCAGGTATAAATGTTTTGTTCAAAGCACAATCATGAAGAGAGTGTTGCTTCTCATTACATTTTGAACAATAGATGATTGAAGGTTCAACAGATTCATTCTTTTCATCTACTGCTTTATCAAGATGTACTAAAATATCAGCCTCTTCCATGCATTCTTTCAAATCATTTGTGTTACTACCAGTTTTGTTTTTTCTATGCCTTGAATGAGAATAATTTTTACAAAGTTTAATGATTTCCTGAAATTCAAGTGCATTTGCATCTCCTTTCCCTAAGATATCCAATGCATCCCTAAATTTATCTTGTAGTCCTCTTAAGAATATGACTTTGCAAATTTCAGGTTCAACACTTCCACATCTCTTATGAACAAAAGAAAATTTGTCTAGATAGTCTTCTAAGATTTCATTTTCCTCTTGTTTCATTGTAAGAAATTCATCGTTTTGATTCTTGACTTGACAATATTCTTGGTATCTCTCCAAGAATATGTTTTCCATATCATCCCAAGTTCTAATTGAATCAGGTGCTAAGGTGATAAACCATCGTAGAGATGACTCTTTAAGAGTGGAAGGAAATAGTTTGAGCTTCTGATTGTCATTAGTGTAATCATGAGCTTGACATACAATTTTAAACTCAAACAAAAACATATCAAGATCTTCAGATGTAATTCCCTTGAAAGTTGGTAACACTGAAGGTGAAATGGCCTTCATGGGAGCATATTGATTAAGATCTAATTGAATGGGATTTTGAAAAGTTTTGGCAGGTGCACTAGTTGTACTAGGATAGAACACATTACTAGCTCTCCCTAGATTCTCTTGTGACACTTCCATTATAGGTTCCCAAAAACAATTATAAATCTTGTCAAATTTTCCTGAGTGTATGGATTTGTCAAGAGAAAGTGGTGTTGAACTACTGATTTTTCTTTCTTGTAATAATTTCTCAAAGGATCCTGCAGTTCTTGAAGTCGATGATTGTGATTCTTTGAAAATTCCAACATTTTTGGAAATAAAAAATTTAGACAATTTTGACATAATTTCAACCTCTTGTAAAAAATTTCTTCCTGTGGTTTCTTGCTTATTTTCTAAATGGGCTGAAATACAATTTACCAAAAATTATTACTTATACCAGTCATTTATCCAGATTTCACTCTGAATTTCACAACTTAGCACAATTAATAATTATTGGGTTGCTTTTACCTTCTAACAACACCATGGTCCCCGAAAACGGTGCCAAAAATGATGAGTGTCATCAATCACACCATTTAATCATTATAATTGTCAATCCAGGGCGGTGTCCAAGGCTATATACGAAAGGAGATATAGGCAGCTTGAAAATCAACTCATTCAAAAAATAGGCTTTATTGGTGGGACAAGTTAACCTTGGGGGTTTTGGTGTCACTTTAATCCTATAAACTGAAATTGAATTCTAATTACTCTTGCAGAATCAAAATTACAAGAATAGAAAGATTGCAAAAAAATAAAACCTGATTACTTTTGTAGAATGAAACCTATTTACTATTGTAGAATATAAATGACAAGAAAAGGTAGTTGCAGGAAACTGAAATCTAACTAAATTTGTAGAAATATCACCTATTTTACTCTTGCAAAATGAAAAGAATAACAAGAAGATGAAATAGTAGAAAATGAAACACACAGGCTAACAACTGATCAACAAAATGGATTAAAGCGAGAAATAATCTGCTGGAAATAAGGGAAATTCAACAATGCTACAAATTGATGAATCAATTAACACTCACTCTCATTAACCTAGGTCCAAATCACAAATCTCTATGCACTATTAGCTAATGAACAAAAAATGAAATATGACAAGTCTCTGCTAATCTGCTGCAACAAAAGTTGTAGAAAAACCTATCACCAATAAGCCTTCTTCTAAACCTGGAAGTGGCCCTTGCTCCCTTGTTCTAGAAGAAGGTAGAAAAACTCTCTCTTAACTACTTAAACACTCAGACATTTAATGGGACAAAATATGAATGAGAAATCCTGCACTTTATTTAGTCTCAAGCAACATTACAATATTTGCAAGAAAACATGCTAAAAACTGCAATTTGCCACAGATCTACTTTCTTACCACAAGTCCTATCCTTATTCTCTACTTGGCTCAACCAACATGGGAGCCTATTATTTATAACATTCTATTACATATGCCAATCCATTCTGTTGCTGCTTTTCAGGGATTTAGCAACTATTCTGAAGAAGTCTTCCTGAAATGCAGGAAACTATTCTGTTGCAGCATATCCATTTTCCTTGTTGTGTGTCATCCATTGGTGGAAATGCGTTGGAAGGGGTGAGAAAACTCCTCATACACCTGGATCCATCCCCATATCGCCATTTTCCACCTTTTGGGTATTCTGTTTACCTTTTTAACTAAAACTGGTCCTTTCTCTGCTCATTCCGGAGTCGCTCTGAATATCTGGTTGTGCAACATACTTTATGCTCATATGCAATTAAAATGGTTAATAAAGTAGTTTTGATTGGATAGGAAGTCTTTCCTATTCCTTAGGAGATGATCCCAATTATTTTTGCATGCCAATATTGACAAATTCCAAGCCATGCCATTCATTGACAATTGGCTGGAATTTGTATGATTGTGTCTTGCATTTTCCAGATTTCTTGCATTTTAGCCTTTTTGACTTGTTGCTCCCATTTGGATCACGTGGAAGTGTTGTCAAGTGGAGAAAGAGTCACTCCTAGCCTCCCTCAACTATTTCCAAGTGTTTCCCTCATATTTAGTTGACAAATTCCATGCCTTCCTTCATAGTGATAGGTGGCTGGAATTTGTATGGATTGTCACCTATTTTTTCTAGCTGTCAAAACATGCCCAGCTGCCCTTTTGGAGTGCTCATAAATTTTGCCTCGTAACTCCAATGTACACCAAATTGTACCCACGTGTTCTTGGTTGTATGAACTACATCAGGTTCAATTTTTAGCTCTTAACTCCTCAGGAATTACTCCCAGCATCGCTGTCAAGTTGGCCTCTAACACAGATTTTTACCAGAATTTCCAGCTGTCAAAAAGTGTGAAACTATCATTTTGTGGGCCCCATAACTTCCATATTATTTGTCCATATGCCTTAAAATTTGGGTCATGTGTTCTATCTACTATACTATGAAATATCATTGGTATGAATTTGGTTCCTTAAATTACTTTGGATAATTCCTAGTATATCCGCCAATGTTCCCCTTAACGCAGATTTGCACCTGTTAATGGCTCCAGAAAAAACTAAGGCATGAACATTGAGTAACCTTCATAACTTTTTATCTACAGCTTGGATTGACTTGCTTCAAAAAGCAAAGTTGTAGTTCTCGATGAGAGGAATCTGTTCATGCCATCAGAATGTAATTTTACTATAGTATGACACCAAAATTGACATGATACTCATTTTTGACCTTTTACAAGTAAAATGCTTAAAATAGTCAAAACAGGGGTATAATGTTTCTAACATAAAATCATGCAAACAATTAACAATTAATATATTCTAATCAACTATTTGGCAATTTAACTTTGTATATTTAATAATATGGCAGTTTTTATATGTTAACCATAGTGCAAAAATGAGGCATTTTTAGGCCTCATCATCTCTTGGGGGTTGGTGCCCACAAACCAGTTGAGGGGATTGGTGTCTCCTATGGATTGGTATCTAGGAACTTGAGCAAGTGGATTGGTGTCTCCTATGGATTTGTGTCCACAAACTTGAGCAAGGGGATTGGTGTCTCCTGTGGATTGGTGTCCATGAACTTGAGCAAGGGGATTGGTGTCTCCTATGAATTGATGTTCATAAATATTATAATAGGGGATTGGTGTCTCGTGTGGGTTGGTGCCAACAAAATTTGTTGAGAAATTTATAAGCAATATTTCTCCGTGGATGTGGCCCATATTGGGTGAACCACATTAAATTTGTATCTCTTATGTGTGTACTGATTTGTGCATTATTTTATTATTGCAATTGATAATATTTGAAGTTATTGGTTTGGAAAGAAAAGTAAAAGTTTTAACTTATATTGTTCACCCCCCCTCTTAGTATAAGCTTGTGTTCTTCATTAAATTCTTCAAGGGAGTGTAGAAGATAGTTTCTTATAAGGATAATACCTGCACATCAAAAATAGGAGTTAGATATATTTTGAAAGAAAGAAAAATATCAACATCCTATATTTTACTAAAAATAAATAAGACATTACTCTTAAGTGAAGGTTGCATAGATTAAGAGTTCATTTATAGGAGCAATAAGGAGAGATTACTATTACATAATAATAGTTATTAAAGGTGCACTAAGTATTTAAGTGAAGGGTAAAAATTAGTGCAAAGTTAAGCCATCCAAAAAGGGCATTTTAGTTGCATGATTAAAAGCTTGGATTCATTATTGCTAAGTTAACCAAGCAAAGGAGATAGAAGAGTAAGTTATTTAGTAAGGAGAGCAAAATTATATCATTATTTACTCTCAAGAAGTAGAGCAAAGGAGCCACCATATCCAAGAAGAGAGAAAGATTGCAAAAGGATATTTAAAGATCTCAAAATATAGGTGCAAATTTAAGGTATTCTATTCTAACTATTGCAAAGTTATTTGCATTAGATTATTGCACCATAATATTCTTGTCCTATGTAGCAAAAGAGGACAAATTTAGAGTGTCTCAAAGACACTACAACAACCAACAAAATACATCTACAAAGTGGCAAAATTATCAAGTTTGTAGAGAAAACTTATAGCAAGGGAAGAGAGCCAACAAAGGGCTCACATTAGTCAAGTTTCAAGGTGTCTAAAAACACCATATCCATCATCGAATCCAGTGCTTATCATAACATTAACCTGTAGCATCAATACCTATGTAAGGATACCATTATCTATTGCATATTTACATAAAATATAGCATAAAGGGTCTATGAAGAAGGCTATCATCCATTGCATACTGATAGAATAAGGATAAGTTCTAAGGATAGCATATTACAAACATTAAGAAGTAAGTTACAAGGTGAAAATGAAGGTATATTACCCAAGCAATAGATGAACCGCCAACTAAGAAGAATCATCACCTAAGAGGGTAGCATTGAAGCACCATAGAACCACCATTGTTGGAGTAAAATCATCACTATAGAGGGCAGCATTGGAGCACCATAGAACCACTATAGCTGGATCCAACCTCGTAGCATCACCATTCACTTGGGAAGAAAGCATTGAAGACAAGACTCAATGCATTCATTGAAAATAAGTAATAAGGGAATAAAAAATGTTGAAGGTATCATTACATGCAAGGGAAAGGAGTGCCACTTGCAATCTAGAGCTAAGGCATTTGTGCCACTTGACACAACAAAAGAATATGTCTCATTTTTATCTAATGCCTACAGAGGAAGGGAGCACCCATGATAAAGTAATGCCCATCATGAGCATTGAAATAATTATTCAAAATCTAGAAGGAATCCTAATTATTGCAAAGGAGGATAAGATAAATCATCAAGAATGTAACTGCAATTCAGCCAAGTAACGTATACACCACGTAGCCAAAACCTAAAGAAGGGACAACATCTATTAAAACACCCAAGTCTAAGCAAAGAGAGAGAACATAAGATATGCATTCAATAATTAAAGAAGGGAGTAAAAGCACCATTAAGGAGGATAAGAAGACATGCATGAACATTGGTTGATCTATTTCATACACAGGAGACCATAAATATGTGCTTGGGTTAAAGAGTTACTCCATTATTTAATATTTGTTTCCTAAGTTAGGTAGTTATAAGGTGCCTAATACAAGGTTGAAATTTATTTATTCATGCATTGAAATATCAACCTTAGAAGAGTAAGAAAGCAATTTTAGCAAAGGAAGTATATCCTAGAAGATATTATAAATTGCTTGAGATTTAAACATTACAATATTTACAAATAATTAATTTAGGAGATATAAGGTTTTCAACATTGGAAAATTTGAAATATTAATTTGTAAATATTATCACTTTCTAAAATTCCAAATTAGGGAGTTATAAGGTATACTACTTCAAATTTTAGTTTCTTGGAATTTAGAAAATTGAACCATTCAAAATTGAAGGAGCAAAAATATTAATTGCTTAGAAGTTGGAAATTTCATTTTACATTAGTCTCTTACATTAATTTATGAGAAATTAATCCAACTAAAAGGTCTTTAAGGAAAAGAACCTTATTAAAACTTGAAGGTGCATCACTATTTATATTTAGCTTTCTACTTACTAATCAATAGGGATACATAAGGCAATACATTAAAGTTAAACATTAGGGAGTCAAAATAAATTCAACTTGAACTAAGAAAGCTAAGCATACTATCAAGTTTTATAGTACATTCAAACACTTGCTAGATAGAAGACATTTTACAAAAATTGTAAAATTGAAAATTTCTTAGCATGATTGAGCATATACTCTAAACTAAGGAGACATAAGGTAGACTACTTCAAAGGTTCTATCAAAAATATTCTCAAGTGCTAAAATAATTCTACTAATTGAACATATACTTAAAACTAAGGAGGTATAAGGCAGTCTACAAATATCATCATGACAATGAACAAATTCATTTTCATTAAATCCCAATTACTTAGAGGACCAAATTACTCTTCATAAAAGAACAAAGTAAGAGCAATTTTGATAGTTGAAAATTTTTGGGAAATAGTCAAAGGAACAAAAGAAAAACCTACTTCATGTGATAGTGAGATTCAAAAGTTTGAATAAAATGAAGCAAAAATATTAATGATAATAACTTTTGCCATTACACATGAAATACAACCCTGCATTAGTTCCTCAGGAACATCTACAAAAGCATGGAAAATCTTAGCTAAAATATTTGAAGGGAATAATAAAATCACTATATTAAATCTTCAAACTCAATTACATTCTCTAAAAATGAATAGTGGTGAAAGTATAGAACTATTCCTAAGGAAAGTAGCGGATATAAAAGGAAAATTATTAACCTTAGGAGAAAAGGTTGAAGATAAGTTCCTTGTTCAAGTAACCTTGAGAGCACTTCTAGAAAACTACAAGCACTTAGTTACATCTTTACAAATCCTAAGTAAAGATACATCGTTTGATAGTTACTAAATATTCTTCAAGAATATGAGGTGGAAAATATAGTTAAACATGAAATGACTAACAATGCATTGGTTTCAAAAGATAATCCACAGGAAATTGTTGCCTCATCCTCAAAAGGATGAGTACCATGGAATAACATATATTTTTAAATCTGCAAGAAGAAAGGACATAGTACCAACTACTACATATTCAATCCTAGAAATTAGTATCAAGGAAATCAGACAAAATATGGAAGCCAACCAAACAAGCCATTCCAATCAAGACAATATCAAAATTAGTATAGTCCACATCAACAACAATTTCAGCATTCATATCCTTCTCAAAATCAATACAATTATCCTCAATTGCAATATTGATAAGGAAATAAAAAAGGGCACTTAGTCCACAAAATTCAGGAAATTCAAGAATTGGAAGAACCTAAAGAGGAACATGAAGTTAAAGTTATCTTAGCAAAGAAAATCCAAAAATATTTTAATTAATCTAAAAAGTGTTGCAAAGATGTTTTAATTTCTAGTTTCCATAAAGTAACCTAGAAAATCCAATTTCTAAAGTGTAATTCTTAGATCTCTAATGCATACAACCTTAGGACATTGTCATAGATTGATAAAATTAAAGTGTGAGCATTAATAACACTCATTGCTAGCAAGTATGAGTGCACCATTGTAGACACCAAAATCTAGCCACTTGTCATCCATCCAGGTCTTCCCGCCATTCTATCCATATTTATTTATATATATCTAGGCATATTTGTTAAATATATGTTTAATATTAATATTTTAATATTATATTTATATATATTTAATAAATATAAATATTATATATGTAAATAAATCCCAGCCATCCGATTTGACTTAATCCTAGCCATCCATCCACATCAATCCATGCCACACACCCGAAATTAATATCCACCCTCTGATGTGTTTTAATCTGAGCCACACAATTCGTGTCACTCAAACCCTAACATACCCTAGTGTGGATTATTAATAGAGACCCATTTTGATGGCTCAACCCCTAACAAGTTTACCCTGATAATCCTAAGATCTCTAAGCCTTAGATTCCCTAAGTAGTTGATGACTTAATATGAGTATCCAAGCACTCTCGCCATCCATCCTCGCTCACCCTAGCCTCTACCTTCATCGCCATCCATTTCGCTCAGCTAGATCTGCTTTTACAGATCTTCACCTCAGCTATTAAATACCTTCGAGTGCTCCTTGTCACCATCGAGCACCTCTAAGTGCTTCCTCTCCATCGCCAAGCACCTTTGGGCGCTTTTTGCCATTCTCGAGCACCCATGGGTATTTCTTCTGCTACCGAGCATCCACGGGTGTTTCAGACCAAATATCTATAGCCCTACTAGCCCTCGGGTGATGCTAGGGCATCATCGCACCAATTTCCTGCAATAGTTACATCATATCAAAAAACAACAAGTTCAACAAGGTAAATCTTTTATTGTTATACTACTTTCATTATTTCCATATTTGTATGTAGTTTATTACTTGGCATTTAGGGTTTTTATTGATTATTGAGGGTCTCACATAGTGGAGCCCTCATAGTTACTACTAATCCTATTCTGTCATTCTCTGTGTGCAGGTTTGGAGATACACAAGCATTGCATAGCTGCTTAAGCTAGAGTGGCCCAATATTGGATAGCACGAAGCCCACTCACCTCTATTGGGATCAGAAGCGAGATTGAAGACACCACTAGCATTGTTCACTAGGGTTTCAAAGAACCCTAGTTATTGTAAACATTTGTATCAAAGAAATCAATTATTTCATTGTAACATTGGAGATTTGAGGCTCCCCCCATATTAATAAAATCATCTCTTTTTGTGCAATATTGGGTCTTGATTTCAATTTATCTTGTTATATATTTTGGTGTTTCGCTTTTGCATCTACAAATGGTGATCACGGTGGGACCCCCTAAGGGTTTCTCATTTTTATTTACTTTGTTGACTAATTTATTGTTTTCTATCTCATCTTGCAAGGTTTTCAGAAGCGTAGATTTCATAATTTTTGCTGGATTAGGGTTTCTGAGGATTCGTAGAAGGTTGTAGAAGGTGTGTGAACACCCTGCGGTGCTCGAGGGACATCTAGAAATGCCCAGGTGCATTTTAGAAGCACCCAAGGGTGTTTTACAGAGAGTTGAGGCAAAAACGTAGGCTTCTGGGTAAGTTTACTATCAAACCCTAACTTTCTATTTTTACGTATTCTAGCACTTTTACTTTTTTTTTTAGATTTCTGGATTAAAATGAACATCATTAATAAATATGGTAAAAACAAATCATTTTAGTTGCATTTTAGGCATTAGATTAATCATTGCATTCATCCACACATTTTTGCTTAAATATTTCTTAATTTTTTGGTGTGTTGCATTATTGTTTGCATTTGAACTGTTAAGCGCATACATTAGTTTGCATCCTAGGGTTAGAGATTTCTATTTTTGTAAGTCTAAATAGGAACAGTGTCAAGATACCAAAAGTATCCCCGCATTTGGGTGATTCCAGGAAGAGGAGTAGATGAACCCTCCTCTATTTAGAGAGTGGTCTTAAGTGGTGTACTTTACATCCTTTGGAGAAATTGGTATTTTGGATATTGGATTCTGATTTAGACTGTCAAAAGTAGTCATTTTTCTAACATTGTATGTACACAATAGAAAATTGGAAACCTTTAAAAAGAATCACACACTTCACGCTTCACATTAAATAGTAGTGGTTGGATTTCATCACCAACCATTGCTTGAGATTTGGTGATGGTGGCTTTCATCTCCATCCACCAATCTCTGCCCCTAGACACCTTAGATTACCCCCGAGAAAACTTGCTGGATTTCATCACCAACAAGAATCTCATTGCCCCATCCAAGCCATAGGATTCACCCATTTCTAATTCAGATTAGCACATTGAAACACACAAAATCAAAATCTAAGAAAATGAATTCACATTAAAATGAGATAATCAATGAATGAGGTAAGACACATTTGTTGAACAAACTTAGCATTGATTTATCTCTATTTGATTTTTGTGGAGTTTCAATTCTGCATTACATTTTACTGCATAATTTGTATTTGGTTTAGTTGCTTATGGTATTAACAAGAAATCAACAGAAAGCATTAAATCAAAACAATTCCATGGAAAATTCATCCACCTTCCCCACCACTTCTGTGGTAGATTCCCCAAATGTGACACAAATTATTTTTTTTGTAGGTCCCTCATATTTCGTGTCACCCACAATATTTCATATGGTTGTTCCCCAAATAGAGTCAACCTCACCAACCATTGATCACCATATTACCCATATAGACATGGCCAAAGTAGAGGCTCTCTACAAATCGGCTAATTATGTCTTAGAGTCCATCCATAATTCCCCTAGTCAAGATCCTACTTTACAATAGGAACTTGCTCATTCCTAGCCACCATCCAACTTTACCCAGGTGTACACTAACCCTCTTTTTGAGGCCTCGATTGCACCTTCCTCTCATGTACCCATTTCCCAATACCCAAGTGCTCCTAGCACTTCTATCCCATCTTCATACACATCCACCTACACTAATCCCTTGTATGAAGCACATGTAAATGTTGCTTCACAAGTTCCAACCTCCCAAGTTACCATGCCAAGTGTAACTTATTTCCCAGCCACATCTTCCATGCCATCTACATCCACACCTTCCATTTTTGATAGAGAAATTCATGAAGCATGGGAACATTTGAACAAATTGCTTAAGCAACATCAAGACGCTCAACAACAAGTGCAAGTGAACCCTAAGCCTCTACCAATTTCTACTCAGCCCACCCTCATTAACCAAGGTCCATCATGGGTACCACAATATTCTATGGTTTCCATCCCTACTCCTCCACCAAACCATACCAATACCCATTCCATTCCCATAAACCATACCAATTCCATTCCCATAGGCCAACCCAGCCATAGCCCCCATGCATTGTCCCCATTCCAACATTCTCCATATCTTCATCATCAATATCCTCTTCATCAATTTCCATCAACCTCACCTAGTCATCATCATCAATCCCATCATCATCTAGTTACCCCACAACATTTTTCCACCATGCCTTCTCAAAATCATCAGGTGATTCAGGGCTTCCACATTCCTGGGGAAGACCCTAGAATCAAGGCCATGCAACAACAAATAGATCAGTTGATACAATATACTCCTGGTATGACAAACCAGAAGCCAAATCTACGTTAGTTGATCAACCAACCCATTCATCCTTTGGTACCATCACCACCATATCCGAAAGATTTCACGATGCTAAAGTTTGATAAATTCAAGGGGACTAAGGACCCCAAAGAGCATGTAAGCACATTTGTACACTCATGCTTTAGAATCCAAAATGACAATGCTCTCATGCTTAGAACATTTCCTCAGACATTAGGAGGAGATGCCATAGAGTGGTACAACCAATTGCCTAGTCATAGTATTTATACTTTCGAACAATTGGTTGACCTATTCTTTGAACGCTTTGTCCTAAATGTTAGAAAGAAAGTCTCATTGTCCGACGTTTATGCTTTAAGACAACATGACGATGAGTCTATCTATGATTTTGGAAACCATTGGAGGGTCATCATTACCAAGTTGCCATTCACCCTACCAATGGAAGAGCTTATCAAACTATTTACCAAGAGTTGTTTAAAACCCATCTCTTGGATGCTTCAATTACAGACATATCATTCATTTGAAGAAGCTCTAGCATAGGCTAGTGTCATCGAGGAGATAAAAATCCAAGAGGGCATTCTTAAGCCTAGAAAAAAGGAATGGCAAAACAAGGGCCAATACAAAAGCAATTATTCTAGCCAATCAAAATCAACACAAGCCACTTCGACCAATCAACCTAATCATGTTAATCAAGTGGTCATGAGCCAACCGATAATGGCTCAACAAAAATCAGTGCAACAACCACCACAACAAATTGCTTATCATGCGGTACCTTCAGTATCTCAAGCCATGCAAAGCATAGTGCCAACTATGGAGAACCATATCCAATGACAATATGTATAATAGAATCACCAATACACCCCCTTGGCTGAGTCGTATGCTTCCCTCTTTCAAAGGTTGTATGACACAAATAAACTTGCCTTACCCAAAATTAGACCAGATGATCCTGCTAAACATGGAAAACATTATCGAGAACATTTATTTTGTCCTTACCATAGGCAAAATGGGCATGATATCAATAATTGCCATGTATTCAAAGACATAGTTCAAGACCTTATTGACTTGGGGGCCATCAAGCTTGACAACCCCCTTGCTCAACAAAACCAAAATCTTGGTATTTTTCAAACACCACTTCCTCATCATGAGGAGGTGCAACCAACTATGGGAGGGGCTAACACCAAAACTCCTCCCAATCAAGTTAACCATGTCCAACAATACCAAGGTTTTGTAGGTGCCATTCATGTGGTCACTAGAGGTCAACGAAATAATCAACAAAATGCAAGGCAACAACCTCAAGCAAGTGTGTCGCAACCTACCACATCACCTCCCATTCAAATTTCCCCTAATCCTTCATCGCCAATCCATATTCCTAGCCAATCAAATCCCCCAATTCCTCCCATCAATCATCCTCCATGACCAATCATCTCATTGAGTAGCTGGTTAACCACAAGCCTAAAGATGGCTTCCACCAAATTATCAATATATGAGCTAATTCAACAATCTCCCCCACATCATGAGGCATTAATGGACATTCTAAAATCCATTGAATTACAATCTCAAGATCCTAATGCCTTCAACAACTTTGTAGGGAGCATTCAAACATGCATGGAGCCTTCCATTATATTTTATGACTTTGAGATTAAGCCAATCTCATCGGAATCAGTAGATCCTCCATTGCATATCATGGCTCTAATTGACAAGAAGCCTTTCAAAAGAGTTCTAATTGACACCGGTTCCTCTATCAATATCATCACCACATTTGCCCTTCATCATCTGAACCTTCCTCCATCTCATATCACCAAGTCATCCTTCACCCTAAAAGCATTCAATGATGCTTTATGTTCCACAGTTGGCATTGTTGTTTTGCCCATCGAAGTGGGGGTCAAAATGTTGCACACTATGTTCCACATCTTGGAAGGATCCATGGCATACAATGTACTCCTTGGAAGACCTTGGATGAGGGAAATGAGATGTGTCCCTTCCATACTACATCAATGCCTGAAATACGTTCATGAGGGACAAGTACATTGCATACCAACGGATGTCAAACCATTTAAGTATTGCAATTTCATCTCAAATCCTTATGAATCCATGCTTCCTTCCACCCACCTTTTCTTATCACCATCAGCCAATCCATCTACCACTCCACCCATTTCTTCATCAAAATCTCCCATTCCTAAGGAGCCCCTTATCACCAATCCCCACCAAGCTTCCATGCCCTCATCATCTTCATCATTGACTACATGCACATGTGGTCAAAGTCAATCCACATCATCAACATCCTTGCCTTCCACGTCATCATCATCCATCCAACAACCTTCCCAATCCAATCCATCATCATCAACCAACGTTTCACAAGTCGAGTTGATGGATTGTGAGACATCTTCATCTCCACCATTCCCCGAGCCATTATCCAATCATGGTCCTTCCACATCATCCCAAGTCGAGGTCCACCTCACTAATCCTGGTATTGGTGAATATGTGGTCCAAGACATCACCATCACACCGCTCACCATTCCAAATGCTAAGGATTTTGGTCACCCACGTGACCCACCTTTATCCATAGGAGTGGTATATGACATGGGTTCAGCTCCCAACAACATAAATTTTGTATATGGGGGGATTGATTCTTCATCAAATCTAGCTCCCCTAGAAGAACCCAAAGAACCAACACCTACCAACATACAAAACATGTCGGGATTTCCATCCCATTATTTTCACATAGTTAATTGGTAGGGTCATGGCCTAGGATTGCATGAACAAGGAATGCACGACATTATTGATGTTCCATATCGAGAAATGCATGACCATTCAGGCTTAGGTTACACTCCACTTTCCACCACCTCTTCTCTTGAACAAGCCTTCCAAAGGCTTAATCTAAATTCAGGAGAAGAAGCCCTCCACCCCGATGACTCTAACGATGAAATATATGAAGAATTCGAACTCATATCGATAATTTTAGATGAATTTGAAGAGGAATCAGAGCCCATCATTCCCCACACCAAACAAGATGAGTTTTATCTCAGAATGTTCCCCATCCATGAGCCCATATTTCACTTGCTTCTTCCACAAGAATGAGCCTCCCCTACCAGTGAACCACCACCTCCATCTCATTAATCCATTTCATAAACCAAAATTGTAATATATGTACATAACACAAAAATAGTGGTTTTCACCACTACCAAAAAATAAAAAAATCAAAAATAAAACAAAACAAAACATTTTATTTTTTGCATTGCATGTATATAGTATTTAGTTAAGTGCATTTATTTGTGTTGCTTGCTACTGTCCAGGTTTACCAAGATCCTAGCATCGGTTCTTAGGATCCATTCATCCCATTCAACCTCATCCATTTTTCCTATAAGTCAACATGAATATTATTGACTTATTCACCCCCTCTGTAATCCATACGATTTGGCAAAGCCAATTCCAATTGACATGAATCTTATTGATATGGACCGAATCTCTTCACCTCCATACTTTTCCAAGTTTAACTTATTCGAGAAATTGTTAAGGGCTTCAACCAACTACATTCCTCCATCCCCTCCACCTTCACCTTCACCTTTAAATCCCAAGGTTTTCTAGGCAGACATAGAAGCGATTGTGTCAGAAGAACTTGTCAAACTAAGGGGAGTAAGAGTCTGGAGATCCACTTAATGTTATACACTTGAGAGCATTCTATGAATAATATGATTTATAAATATGTATGTATAAATGGCTAATACACAAAAATATTGCACTTCATTTGCACAATTCACACAAAAAATATTGTATTTCATTTGCACACATTTCATTCAAAAACATTGCATGCATACACTCCATTTCACAAAATTGCATTTCATACATTCCATTACCATTTCATATTTCATATTAGGGATCATTTATTCAGTTCAAGGTATTAATTGGTCTAATAAAGTCATGTTGCCTTAATCAGGGGCACCTCCACAACATCATCCAAAAAATTCCACTAGGACAAATATCATTTGCCTCCATATATCCATAATACCTAGGTGTTTTTGGTCACTCAACCACTCCTAGTGTTTTAAGAAAACTCCAAATACATGTCGAGTTCTTTTTAGGACCAAGACACATCTTCACTAAGAAAATATTGAGTTTTGGGAATTGACTCCAAAACATTCTTGAACCAAACACAATTCCACATCTTAAAAACATCTTGTGTCAAAGAGGGATAACACCATACTTGGGTTGAACCTCGAAGTGAAAAGGGTAATCCTCACTAGTCCCATCATGCAACATAGTCCACAAAAATAGTGGTTTTCACCACTATCACAATTCCAAAAATAAAAGAAAGAGTAGGGGAAAATCCCTAATAAAAATTCTAAATATTTTACATCACACACCACTGATCATTGGGTTGTAAGGATCGTACTACATTTCTAGTCAAATGGTTAGGTAGTCATCCCCAAAACTTAAGAGATCAAATCCTTGGACTATGGAGTTAGCCTCCATCGGAGCTATAGATGCTTGACTGGCAGTGGAGTATGCTCATGCATGGTGACACATCTCTTTTAAAGAGACCTCTGACCACACATATGGACAAGCTAGCTTCTTGGTCTCATCCATAACAGGTCACACCTAATTTACTCAAGATGAGTTAATGAACTCACTTGCACACACATTGGTTCTTGATTACCTCGAGTCATTACCATGCTCTTGATTCAGTAAATGAATTTATTGCACACACATTTGGTCCTAGAGGGATTAGGCAATTTTAGTGAGTTTGTTTGATACCACTAGTATGTTCGAGTCTCTGCAAAATAATCAATTTTCCATATCAACATCCATATCTTCTTCCATATCAACATCCATATCTTCTTCCATGTCAACATCCATGTCACTTCATGAGTCATCACCCCACATGCCACCAAGTTTGGTACCCCTGATTAAAAAACAATGCTAGAACATGGCCAAGCAAAATCTAAACTATGAATGATCATTAGAACATTTGCATTCCATACCTTGCATTAATCATCCATACATTTCCACTTGCATTAATCATCCATAACATATCATATGCATTAATCATCCATATAAACATACATTCCACAAAAGCATTCACACAAACACATAACACAAAAGTTAAAATCCATGTATATATATATATGTATATATATGTATGTATGTATGTATGTATGTATAAATATCACATATACAATGAGTGCCAAAAGGCTACATACAATGGAGCACCAAGGCTCATATATAAAAAGTGCATCTAAGCACTAGCTAAGCCCTCCAAGAGGACCCCTATGACCTAGAAGGAGTCTTAGACCTAGCACTATGCCTAGAATCACTCTGCCTAGCAGCCTCGAATACAGATGAGGTTGGAGGATCTGGAAGAGGAATATGATGCTCTATCAACTTATCCTCCAAAGCCTCGATATACCTCTACCAAGATCGAAGGCGTGCTATGTCAACATTATGCCGATGCTCCCTCTCTATCAGCTCTTCCTGGAGCCTCATGACCCTCTCATCCTGAGCCATCACCATCGCATCTCGCTCTACCACCTACTACTCTAGCCTCACCTAATCCTCCTCACTTCGACCTAGAGGTCCATTCAAAGTCTCCTCCACATCCTCCCCATATTTTCCATCTCCTCCACTCCTAGGAGCCTGCCTCATCACACCCTTAGTCCTCCTCCTTTGACTATCAGATCGAAGGTGCCTCCACCACTTAGGAGCCTCATCGATCTCCTTGATCTCAACCTCATCCCCATCTCCACCAACTACTACTAGAGTCGATGCCCATGGTGGCTATGTAGCGAACCATGCATCATACTCTGTAGTAGTCCCTGCATCATCCACATTAGGGAGATCTATCTCCTCATCATCCTCATACATATCCCTCCATGGCTTAGCACATGGTAGCCCTATCTCCTCTTGATACCTCCTATAGAGCATCAACTCCTCAGAAATCCCCTACCTCAAGCCAAACTATTGGAGTACCCGTGAGAACTAAATATACTCAGTCTCACTCTGATACTGTCCAACCACCCACCTAGCCTACCTAAACCACCATAGATGCTCTCCATCGCCCATCCACCTAGTACCCCACCATGGCCTCCATATCACTTGGGTGGATGTCAATCCAACCCACAAATCCCTGTACCACTCACTCATCTACATAGGATGACTCGATTGTACCTCCTCTACCATTACCCATCTCCTAGCATAGGGCTATCCCCTACCCAAGCCTACCGTTGGTAATCCCTTCGATCAAGCCACAATGAAGTGCTCCCATCCCAAACACTGTAGAAGCAAGTTACATTCCAATCCCTTCCTCCTCTGCCTCCTCACCTCATAGAGCTCTCAGTACGCCTACTCTAATAAGGTAGGAGCCCATGCATACACCTACTACATAGTGAGCATATCACTCACCAACCCTATCAGGTTCCAAGGGAAACCTAGCTAATATTATTTGGGGCCACAATGTTGGCCAACACGAACATCACCAAAGCCCGGAGGGCATCCAACTCCTTGTCCACATACATGGACAAGTAGGGAATACCTCCACACTCCACCCTCACACTCTGCCAGCTATCGCCAAACATCTTTCTCATCTTCGCCTCCTAATCATGTCCAACCTCAATGTGAATCCCCTCCAATAAAAGCTTGAGGATGTGATATACATCCTCAAGTGTAAGGGTCACCTCTCCCATGGGGAGCTGAAAGGTTCCCCTATCTAGATTCCACCTCTCTACCAAGGTAGAGAGGTACCCCTCATCTACCCTCACCACATCAATCTGGGCTACCTCCACTAGCCCCATAGCCTCCAGAAAATCCCACTCATCCTTCACCAGTGCCTTCCTCATCCTAGGGATGTAAGGCAAGAACCAGTGTCGAGCCTCCAAAATCCTAAGTTGTAGCACAACACAAAATATTTGTATTAATACATTAAAAAAAAATCACAAAAACATAAAAATTTTGCACAAAACAAAAATAAGGGACTTACCTCAATAACTCACACTCCAGCTCCAGCTCTAGCCCTCGCATCCACTCCTTCCATTTCCATAGCTTCCACACCCAAATCACTTCACCTCACTCCACTCCACTTCACCCAACTCTCCCAGATGCAGCTTCTCAAACTCACAAATGCACAAATGAGCTCAAATTTTACCCAGCAAGCTATTTATAGCTGCTTCAGGCACCTTGAGATGCCCATGGGTATTTCTTGGTGCATTGAAGCACACCAAGGTGTTTGCAAAATGCCCAAACACTAGTGGGCATATGCGCATGCTAAAAGTGCCAACTAGCTTTTGACATCAAATTTGACAAAAGGCCAAATCAATGCAAAATAGTGGCTTACCCCCACCAAATCACTCCATATTGCATCCATACATCATTTTCATCATCTTAACAGGTTTTGTGAAGGTTCCAACTAATTTGGATGCATAATTTTTGTTTGCGACCAAAAGTCGCAAAATTGCATATAAAAGGTTCCAAAACATTCCAAAATGGTCCAAATTTTCACAAAACAACCATAATCATCATTCTCATCATCAATACTTCATTTCCACATCATTTTCAATCATCAATCATAACATTTGCATATTTTCCAAGTTCAAACAACATTCAAGTGAACCTTGTATCTAGTGGTTTATTCTATATACTTGGCGATTGCAGCGATTTGCATCCATGCAATTTGGTAAGATGAATAAATTACCATAAGGACACTTGGTCATTTTCATCATTCCATATCTCATTGTTCAAAATCACAATCACATTTGGTACTTCATATTTTTGCATGAAACCTTGCCAAGAACAATTTGCACAAAAGTTGTCATTGATGGCCTAGTTCATGGGGCTTAAAACATGGACAAAATCACATTTCATCATTTCACATCTCCTTGACAGTCATCATGGTGACTAGTATTAGCTAGGGTGATTGGTTCTGATCATAGGAATTATCTGACAATCACTAGTTGGCCCTCCGAAGTTGACTATTTTTATTTTTGCATCTTCATCCTTGCATATCAATGATGCTAGAAGGCACATTATTCAACAACATCGAATCACCCCAAATTTGGGGTAACCACATTTGGTTTTGATTTTCCCACAACGGGATACATCTTACATGATCATGGCATCTACACTTGGAAAAAATCCCTTCATCTGTTGGGGCAAAAACAGACACATTTTCATCACATTTTCATAAAACCCTTCATCTATTGGGGAAAAATAGACGCAATCATTTCACATTTTCCACCAATCCCTTTCCCACCATTGGGGCAAAAACGGTATCACATTTACATCATTATCATCAATCTCTACCAATTGCACTCATTTTTCAATTGGCTCATGAGATTCATCCACAAACTCATTTGCCAATTGAGGGGGTAAGCTACGCAAATCCAAATTCTTTAATTATTTTGTCTTCAAGCTCATTTTTCCATCCCAAGAGAAAGCTACTTTTGCACCTAGCCCAAGCAAGTGTCTTGTGTTTTTGCACTGCATTGTGTTTCATGCAATGCAATACAAAAAGGGGCATCTCTAAAATTCCCCTATTCTACCTCTAATTCTTCCAATTTTTCTAAATTCCCTTAGATTTCCCTTTAATTCTTCTAATTCCCTCCAATTCCTCTAAAATCCCTCTAATTTCATCTAAATTCTTCTAATATTCTTTATCTTCTCCTAATTCTTCTTTAATTTGCCTAATTTTCCCTATTTCCTCTAATCCATCTTAATTTTCCCTAATTCCTCCTAATCTCTTTTAATTCTCCTAATTTCTCCCAATTCATTAATTTTTCCTATTCATCCTCTAATTTCCCATTACTCCATTTAATTCTTCTAATCCACCTTGAAATCCCCATAACCTTCCCTTCCCACCTAACCCTCCATTAAGCCCTCCATTAGGCCCTAATCACCCTTCTAATCCATAACCCAATCCCAAGGGGAATGCACAAAAGAATTTTAAAATACCAATCAAATCCCCAAAACCCAAGGCAAGCCCCCTCAATCCCTAGGAAATCCCATGGGAATTCCCACCATTTAATTCCTCAACTCTCCTTCCCCTTTTCCCTCCAAAATGGATGAATTAAAAATTGCACAAAAAGCCCCAAGTCAAAGCAAATCTAATATGCACAATAAATTGGTTGGTCCTTCCCATCCACCTTGGCACATTTTATCAATTTTAAATTATGATCACACCCTCCAAGGCACACATGCTTCTATGCACATCTCACATCCTCCTAAATCAATTCATGACAATTGGGTGGATGAGGATTCATCCCACCCAAAACTATATAAAATTAAACATAAAAAATCATCTACTAAATTTATTCAAAACATATTAATTTTGTTTAAACAAAATTATAATACAAAATTAAGATATCATTTACCAAATTTAATCAAAACTTTTTTTTAGAAGAACTATCTTAAAACTTTGTTCTTCATCGAACTTGTTATAATATTTTTGGTCACTTTTTAGAATAAGCATTCAATTTAAATTTATCTCGAAATATAGGGATTTATCTCAATCGATGATATCTACAAGAATTAAAACAAATAAATATATAATTAATAAATAATAATTGATACCATCTTGTCCTTATTTTAACACTTCTATTAACTATTTTAGAATATGTGAAAACATGAATTATTAAAACATGTGTATGTGTTGACTATTTTAACACCTATACCTATCCCAGTCATCTTCATAGCGTTTGAACGAGCTGTCAGATCACACTTCGCAATTCATTATGTCAACCATGTGGTGTTACAGAAGTTCACAGTCGTTACTTTTCTTATTCCCATTCAACACCATTCAATAAAAGTCCACTTTAGATCCCGTACGTATGGGTTGCATAACAGATATTATTAAAGCTTGAAGAGGGGCAAATATACATCTCAATCTGCATTTCGTTCGTGTTTGATATCGTCCAAGAGTTATAGCTTGAAATTGCTAGAATATGGACGGCAATGGCTATGGTGGAAGACTGAAGGGTCACGTTGTTGTCATATCATACCCTGCAGCGGGGCACACCAACCCCATGTTGCAGTTCTCTAAGATTTTGGGCGCCAAAGGTTTGGTGGTCACGTTCGTGAGTTTCAACATCAATCATCACAAGCTGATGCAGGCCAAAAATTCTCTGGAGCGCCTGAAGCTCGACATTCGCTTCGAATGCATTCCCGACGGTCTTCCCGATGATCATGGTGTCGACTCGAATCTCAATCCTTTCGTGTTTAAGCACATGATGGGCATGACGAACGACCCGGGACTCGAACCGCTGATCCGGCGACTGAACGCCACCGCCACCAGTCCTCCCGTCTGCTGCATCGTTTTTAACTCCTTTCTTCCTTGGGTTCGACGCGTTGCCACTAATTTGAACATTCCTCATGCCCTCTTCTGGACGCAATCCGCTGCGGTTTTCTCCATTTATCGTCACTTCCAACACGGTACATGTCCTCCTACCCCTTTTCTCTGTATTTTTTGAATGTGCAGGTAGAGATTTTATTATTATTTTGTGCATAAACAATTGTGACCATTACGTGCTACAGATGAGGAGTGGGATTCGAGTAGGATGCCGAAAAGCGTGGCAATTCCTGGGCTGCCGGAACTAAAATTGGCGGATTTACCTTCCGCGTTCAGAGGTACTGACTGCTTTCTCAACTACTATCTCCGCCAGATGGAGAGCATAGAAAGCGCGTCGTGGGTGCTTGCCAACACAGTCTACGAACTGGAGCGTCACACCATCGATTCCCTCCGCTCAAGAACATCGATCCCCTTTCGCGCAATCGGGCCGTGCATACCCTCGGCTTTTCTCAGCGGACGCAGCGCCGACGACGCGGAGGTGCGCACGGCCCCGCAGAAAGCGGCTGACTGCATCGAATGGCTTGACAGGAAGCCCGACCTGTCGGTGGTTTACATTTCCTTCGGCACCGTTACCGACTTAAGCGCGGAGCAAATGAAGGAGCTGGCTCTGGGGATCCAGCGCAGCGGCCACAACTTCGTGTGGGTGGTGCGGCCGCCTCCCGGCCACGGTCGTATGGGGCAAGTTTTGCACGCGGGATTCGTGGAGGAGACGAAAGATCGGGGACTGTTGGTGGAGTGGTGCGAGCAGCTGAAGGTGCTGTATCATCCGTCCGTGGCGGCGTTCATCAGTCACTGCGGTTGGAATTCCACTCTCGACGCGCTCTGTTGTGGCGTTCCCGTTCTGGCCTTGGGCGTCTGGACTGATCAGCCCACCAATTCCAAGTTTGTGACGGACGTTTGGAAGACGGGAATGAGAGTGAGGCGCCAAAAGGAAGGCGGCTTCGGGGCGGACGAGATCGAGAGATGCATGCGAATTGCCGTGGAAGGCAAGGAAGGGAGAGAGATCAGAGATAATGCGCTGAAATGGCGAGAGGCGGCTCGAGGCGCGATGGAGGAGGGAGGGTCGTCTGATTTAAACTTGGAGGAGTTTGTTCGGGAGATGGTTGCCAATGCCGAGGAAGCAAAAATGAGGGTCGTTTAGTGAATGATTTTTTATTATGAATTAACTGTCTGTCGAAGTCCTACTCTAGCTTCAATCTAGCTTGGAAATTCTACTCTAGCTCAAAATTGCCCGTGTGACTTCTTGATGCATTTATTACTACCATGTCATATTTGATATTTAGGCCTATTAAATGACTATCAAGATCATATTATTTATCCAATTTGTCTAGTTTGGATAATACCTAACAATTGTTAGATTTCTACTTGTCTCACATGTTTGCCTAGTTTCTTTAGCTCTTGGGTAGCTCTAGCACCTCTAGCCATTTTTAGGAACTTTAGAGTCTTCAAAAAAGTTTATGGCTATTATATAACAAAACAATTAGCTCAAAGACAAGATCATAATGGACTATAACACAAATTAAAAACTTTGGCCTTTTGTATTTTTTACTACTAATAACTAGCTACTATCTTTTTTTGCCATTTAATTACTACTACCAAATGGATTATTATTTGTGCTATCAAACTAGAAACTAACATTGATTGTTTTGACTACCAACTATATATTCTCTTTATTGTCATATTGTATATCCTCCATAAAATCAATTATCTATTCCATGGAGTATCATAATAAATATTTTAGACATCGTCAGATTATGATGGGAGTAGTCTCCTCTATAGTATGCTCAAATCTAGTTTTGGTTTTGACTAGAAAAGTATTGAAAACAAGTTTAATAGGGATATTGTAAGCTAAAGTTTGTTTATTTAAAATCATTGGTTGTGATTAATTGTCGATCAAATATCTTAGAGCTCTAAATATGGATGGTTCACCATACCCATAGCCACACTATCAAATTTTTAGTGTACTATGAGAGTAACTTTCTTGGCTAACTGCTTATTGATACACCACAAAACTCAAATGACTAATATCTTCCTATGGATGAAGTCTTCTATTCCTAGGAAGTCTCCCTATATGCCCAAGGGTATGTGGGAGCTCATAGTCATGGACAGGTATTTTCTAAGGTCTAGGTATTAGAGTTTTAGCACTCCTCACTTCACTAGATGCTTTATGGGAAATCTAGCTTAGCCAAAAATATCAGGTTCTCTATGATATTTTAAAACCCTTGGCATGGGAGGGTTTCTAACCTAATCCACCAAAAATAAGAAAAGAATGTATTTATTTTGCATGATATTTTTAATGAAAAATGAGTAGAATGAAAAATTAACAAAATCTAAAATAGATGGAAGGATAAAATTGTTGCTACTAATGTAGAACACTTCCTTGAGAAGAGCTCTTATTCTACTTGTTAGGAACCTTCAAATAAAAATAAGCATAACCACAATAAAAATTTAGGAATTAATGGAAGTGCACAAATGAAATTGTAGACACCAAAACAACACCAATCCGATTATGTGACGACAAGCATTGATCGAATTGACATACATAGCCCCTAGGGCAGCCCCTAGAGGTTAAACAGTGGTCCTAACCACTCCCACAGTTTTGGAAGGTCAGAGGTCAATTTGGCACCTTTTCAGCACTTTGCTCCCTACTCGTCCCACCCTAGGATGATTACAAATTGGTATTCATCCCACCCAGGGATGATTATCAGTATTCACTCCAGGGTGGGGTGAATAGTAGGTTTGACTAGCAAAAAGTCAAACCTCGATAGGTCCGCCACTTAACTGCAACTTCAGGACATGCAATTGTGAGGAACGACTTCAAATCAGAGAGAGAGACTTCAGTCATGCATGCCTTGATTTTGGAGGCCTCATGCAAGGAGACTCTAAATCAGGGAAGAATATTTTCTCCCAAAATAGGACAAGCAACTCAAGTGGCGCCCTCGCATGCGCATTCAAAGAGAGAGACCCTAGGTCTATAAATTGGTGAGTCTTCTCACCCCAAAAGAAGAACAGAGAGGAGCATTTGGAGCAATGAAGTGCTGCCAAATTACATCCTCACCCATCGTTTGTGCTTTTACATCCTTAATCTCTCTTTTGGAAGGGAGGTTATTGGGTGATTATTGGAAGCGCAATCCGGACCCAAACCCAAACATTTGGCCACAATACCCCACAAAATTTTCTGAAACAACCCCATAAGAGGTTTTGGACCCATCCCAAGTGGATTGGTGCCGAAACTGAGTCCCAAACGATGGGCGTCCTGCCCCCGGGTGCCCTCGCATTGTTGTAGTTCTAATCGCCCCACCCCGGAGTGATTAGAAATCTATGGTAGATTTCCATAATTTTTATTTTGCATTTGATTCTAGGTTACTTACATATGCTGTCATTTAAATTTCATGTGATTCTGACAAGTTTTGATCATGCTTTTGTTATTTCCCGCTTTCACTAACATGCAGGGAGCATCATCATATTATGGGTGATAGAGGCCGAATTGGAAAAATCTGACCATCTAGGTCATCCCAAAATACCCCATTTTACCTAACCCCAACTTTGTAGGTGTTTTGGAGGCCTCTGGACTAGACATTTAGGAGGTGGCTTTTGGACAGGTTATGACAGTCCTAATCGTCCCACCCCGGAGCGATTAGAAATATGTGCAAGATTTCTGGACTGTTCCTTTTGCAATGGCTTCCTGGTAATTTTTTATTGCTTCTATCAAATTTTTAGCTCATTCTGATATGTTTCAGTTATCATTTTAATCATTTTATGCATGCACTGACCGTAGGCCTTGGGGATCGCATGTTTCTCTCCATCCGTAGGTGCTACTAATCCTTTTCTATTTCTCTGAACATAGGATCTCAACACCAGAGGGGCAGCAAGGAACCATAGACATATTCATGCAAGCGGCGGTGACATTTGGTCCACCCATTTTACATGTGGGCACGCGGAAGAAAGCGTATCAATCCGTGGTGTAATAGAGCCCTACTTAACGCTCCTAGTCCCCAAAAGGGAGGAGACGTATTGTAACCTGATTTTAAAGAAAATTAATAAAAAGGGTTGTACTCGACATTTTCTTTCTATCTTGTTTCAATTCATTGATGTTTCTCTCCTTTCATGCATTTCAGTTCGTAGGACTTAGCGTTACGTTTTGCTTTTGCATACATCGCACTTGGCATTTCCGTTTTGTTTCCGTATCCTCGTGCTTTCAGTGGTGATCATGGTGGGACCATCTGTCCCTTGATTTTGAGATCAAATTTTTGATCAAAATTTGTGTGTTTTTGCTTACAGGTATCAATATTTCAAGCACTGGACTGCTGCTCGTTCCATCCTGTAACGAATACAGAGCTAGAATTCATGCCACCCTGGGACGAATAGGAATTCGTCTCACCCTATGATGAATACAGATCTATTATTCATCTCACCCCAAGATGAATAGCTCTCTATGCAGTTTTAGAGCAGAAACTCAGAGGCATCCGATTTGGGCAGAGAAGAGGTAGGGGTTCTGAGCATCCTCTATCATTTTTTATTTTTTATCTCTATCATTTCTTGTTTCTTTGCTTGCATAGGAGAGTTTTACTGCATGTTTTTCTTTCTTTTCACAAGTAAAAATAACCCCACACATCACGAGATAATCTGAACATCAAGGCGTTGGTCGTAAAACCCCAACACTTGATCAAGACCAACGGTGGATTTCATCACCACCTTGGCTTGAAATATTGCATACATAACCCCGATCGTGATTGTTGCTAGACGTAAATCCTGATGAAAGCTGACCAAGTGTAGCTGGGGTGATTCCCAGTGCATGAGGATAAGTCTTCTATGGTAGGTGTCAAAATAGAGTGATTCCCCTTCCGTACCGCCTATGTTCCACGTACTGTTCTGCTCTCACGTACCAATAGTCTCCCTCACGTAAGGGCGGGTATATAGAGAGGTTCGGTATAATGGCTTGGTAGTGGTATATTGAAGGGGCGACCATTTTGGGAGATATAAGAGCCCTCATATTGCATATACAACAAAAATTTCTTTACAAGGTTTTCAAAACAAACATCAAAACACACTGAACCAGATTTAGGGCACACTTTTAATCCATAAACAAGATAATCATTGCTTTGATTGTGTGTTTCCATTTTGTTTAGTGTAGCATAAAAAATCATAAAGAAGATAAAAATGTACACATCTTTAGAAAAACATCACCATGGTGTACACCCGTAGCCGAGCCCAATCATGGGCAGAAGCTACAAAAAGTGTACAAAGGGGGACAAGTCACCTCCGATATAGTCCCGAGGACTTGGTCATACCACCTTGGTGGCCTGACCCACAAGATAGTCCACATCATGCCATTACAGAATGGGACTATAGAGGCACCCCTTTGAGGGGCACTCCCACTCAACATAGACCCTTTCAAGAGGAGGCCATACACGTGGCACTCAACATAGATGGGAGGGCTCCCTTAGATGCTCGTTATGAGTGGCCACCACATGATGAAGTGCTAGAGCAACATAGGGTCCATAAGGAGGGGCCACATGATTACGTCATCCCTCCTTTACCCCTTATTACTATCAAAAACAATAGGCCAAATCCAGAGCACAAGGCTCTTCAGACAGGGCAAGCCAATTCTGCCCGCCCCTTTCACACATACGAAAGGGAGTACGAGGAAGACCACTACATTCCTCAAGAGCAATACACAGCATGGGAGCAATGCACCTCCATGCCTGCTATGTATCAAGATCACCCACTGAGGCCAGAACCTCGGGTGAATGCCGCTAACCTCGACAGAGGAAAGCGACCCATAGGGATCTCGGATCACCATGACCGAGATAGACATGTAGGAGAGGCATCTAGGCTTCCTAAACACAAGACGATAGAACAAATTGACTTGGCATTTGCCAAACATGCCACCCACCAAGCGCAAATCATGTAGCTCAGGCAAGACCAACAATAGTTAGAGCACCTGTATCGCCTTAGCAAAGAGCGCATTCGACGTCAGACAGATGAATTGCTCCAAAACACTATGCCTGAGAGGGTCCCAACCCCTCGCGAGCATAAGATAGAATTGTATGAGAGGCACAACCCCTTGGTGCGAGACAGGTCTCCATGACCTTATCAAATATTACCTCCAAGACCTCCTAGACCTGAGCGGGAGGCCACTCCCAAAACAATGATGGGCACCCTCCATGGGTACCCACCCATGTTTATAGGTCTCACCCAGGAACTCCTCAAGAAGCCTATGAGGAGTATGAGCAAGAAGAAGAGTGGGCTGAAATGCCCTACCAAGGCAGGGGGATGTTGTCCGGCTACCCCTCCATAGGCCTCAAGTTCCCCGCAACCCACAACGAGAACAAACCAAGGAGGAAGAGATCAAATCCTTCGATGCATATAAAGCGCTGCTAGAGCGCTTAGAGTCTATGGAGACCAAGACTTCTGGGCCCCAAAATCCCACTTTACGCCAGCTCCGTAGTCACCCTGTGCATCCGTCAGTGCCAGCACCCCCATACCCTGAACACTTTAAACTACCCCAGTTGGCACTCTTTAGAGGGGAGGAGGATGCCCAAGAGCACGTGACTAGATTCCTGAGCCAATGCTTTGGCATTCAGGACAATGATGCTTTGCTGCTAAGAACATTTATAACCATGTTCGTAGGCCCTACCTCGGATTGGTTCACTCAGTTGCCAAAACATAGCATCAGTAACTTGGATCAGCTAGTGGACGTGTTCCTCGAACGCTTCACCTTCAACACTAAGAAGAAGGCATCACTAAGCGACCTAGCTAGCCTCAAGAAGTATGAGGAAGAAACCATGGTGGCCTATGGAAATCGATGGAGGACGTTGCTTTCAAAGCTGCCCTACCTCCCTCCTATGGCCGACCTGACCCAAATGTTCTCAAAGAGCTGTTTGAGATCGATCTCCATGCTATTGTAGCTGCAGCAATATGCCACTCTTGAGGAAGCCCTGGCGCAAGCCAGAATCATTGAGGAGATCAAGATACAGGATGGCGAGATTGCCAAGCCAAAGAAGAAAGAGTGGCCTAAAAATGCCAAAATAGGGACCATGCAACCGAAACCCATTGCGGTCAATCAGGTTGCTATAAACATGTCGAAGCCTACACAAGCAACACAACCCTCATAGGCTAACTATCAGGCAGTTCCTCTTGACAGCTATGAGAAGGAAAATCATCGACAAGAGCAAACTCAGTAGCGTCACCCTAGGCGATAGTTCACACCCTTCACAGAGTCCAAAGACTCCTTGTTTGACCATTTGTCCATGGCAAACTTGATACACCTACCAGAAAGTCGACCCATAGACCCCAATGTGCCAAAACCTAAGGGCTATAGGGAAGACTTGTACTATAGATTTCATAGGCAGAAAGGACATGACCTTTACGCATGTTGGAAGTTCAAGAGCTTCGTGCAAGACCTAATAGACAACAAGACGTTGGCGGTGGACAACCCCGTAGCGCCAAACAACCAACAGATGGGAGTCTTCAAAGACCCCCTGCCTACCCATGATATGCAGGCAAAGACCCTTCAAGTCAATGAGGTGACACAGAACTGCCCCATGCAGGGGTATGTAGGGATGATAAGCATAGTGACTAGGAACAAGAGGTACCCAGGAGCTGCCCCCACGGTGGCCACAGGAGAGGTTCCATCAACGTCACAACCTCAACAGCACCCTACGCAACCTCCCCCGCCTAGACCAGTGGCCACGATTCGGACTAGACTTACCCAAAGTTTAAGGACCACATCGGCTAGGCTCTCCATTTACGAGCTCATTCAACAATCATCGCCCCATCGGGAGGCTCTAATGGAGATATTAAAAGCCATCGAGCTGCAGCCCCATGAAGCAAACTCTTTCAACAACTTTGTGGGACATGTAAAACAATGTACAGAACCAGTCATCACCTTTAGAGAAGATGAACTAAAATCGGTGACTGGTGATATGGCGGATCCACCCCTGCACGTCATTGCATGGGTCAACGGGATTCCGTATAAGAGGGTGTTGGTGGACACTGGCTCATCCAGTAATATAATTACAACAACGGCATTGAAACACCTCAAGTTGTCGGCATCTCACATCGTGGCCTCCACCTATACTCTTCGAGCATTCAATGATGCGATATGCTCGATGGTTGGCACAATTGTCCTACCCATCCAAGTGGGACAAAAGACTATTCCTACATTGTGCCACATCTTGGAAGGTGAGATGGCCTATAATATCTTGTTGGGCCGGCCTTGGATCAGGGACATGAAGTGTGTCCCTTCGATAGCTCATCAGTGCCTAAAGTACACATTCGAAGGGCAGGTGCATGTAGTCCCGATAGACTTAGAGCCCTTCAAGTATTGCAATACGGTGCAACTAATGCCGCAATCGACCCTTCCATCGACACATTTGGATTTTTAGTTGAATCCTTCTAAACAGGGTCCGATTCTGCATGCATCCCCATTGTTAAGTCCATCAAATCACCAATCGGGTCCATCTTCATCATCTGGTCCTTCACCAACAATGCCACCTACGGTGGCCACATCGAAGGACAAGGGGAAGAAACCCCTAGAAGAGGCACCGCCCCTAGTCTCAACCATCTCTACCGAAGAGATGCCTAGCCGAATGGAAGTCGAGATGCCTAGTTCACCCTACATGGAGTGGACCCAGGAAGAACTCCCATTCCCTCCCCCTCCACCGCCAACGATCACCATTGAGATGGCCAATACGGGCCTGGGGGAGTATCTAGTGTGGAATATTGTAGCAACACCCGCACTTGAGTCCATGCAGGACATGGGGAGACCTCGCCTCCCCATCGACACTGTGGTTCCTCTAGGCTACCCACCCAATCAGACAAACTTTGTTTATGGGGGCCTCGATAATGGCATTGAACCTTACATGCAAGAAGAAGAAGATGAAGAGCCCTTTGCTGAGGACGTCAACTATTTGTCCAACCCAGACTTCGCTTTGAGATATCTTGGCCAATGTAATTGGCATGGATATGGGTTGGGCAGGTATGAGCAAGGAGTGCGCGTTCTTTGCCAACCAAGATATCAAATGCCATACGACAAGTCAGGAGTAGGGTTCAACCACCCCCTCCCCTTGACATCTTGGTAGAGAACATGCAAGGCCTAGGGATAGGCAACAAGGATGGGTTGGCATTAGATCCATATGCCAATCCTAACACAACATATACATTGGGGGATTACCTCCCATTGCTAACAACCAACCTTGTTGACCTTAACAACCCTTTCCCTTCGATCGAGAAAGGAGAAAGTTTGAGGACTCACCTACAAGAGGGATATAGACAAGGCCAAGAAGGGTCTTCAGAAGATGAGTAGAAGTATGAGGTAGCACCTTGGGACCCTTTCGAATCTGATAGCAATCATTCACAAGTGACCCCCATAGATGATTATCAGGAGAGCTTCATGACAATGTTCCCTTTGGATGCTCCAATCGAGCAAGTGCCACCTCAAGAGAATCAGGTCCCCCCGTAGAGAGCGGAACAACCCCGATGGGACCAGATCAATTTGCTCGAGCAAGATGAGCCTCACATGTCGCAAATAGCTATTGGAGCCAACGAAGGCCTTTGGATCTCTGATAGCGATTATGAAGATGAGACTGAGATGGCATATCTCAATCATATGCGACAACAACAATACCCCATGGACATAGATGACATGTTTGAGCAGCTACACATAGGGCCAAGGCATAGGTGGCACCTAAACTAGGCGTAGTTGGACCAACTACTGCACCCACCACTTTAGGTATACAGAGAACATCTTCCACCTGGAGACCCTATAGAGCCATTAGTGCCAAGGGCAGATCCTATCCTTTTATCCACACATAGGGCCGATCCATTTGTGCCAGTACCCACAGAGCTAGATCCGGAGCACAAAGATCACCTAGGATGTCCGAGTCACCACACCCATGGTAATGGAGACCAAAATCATTTCATCAACATGATCTCCATTGACTTAACCGCCCCATCCATAACCCAACCGACCCAACATGGTCATTGCATCTAGACCTAGATGCTATAGACTGGGATCATGTTGACACACCACCATCCCCATCAGAGTACTGGCCTTGTGGTGGGATGTTCCATTTCACCCCAGGACAGACTCAGGATGTCTTCCATGCTGAAGAGGAACCCGACGTTCCGAACGTATATCTAAATTCAGCAAATGATATCCACCTGATCCCAACTCCACACCAGTTGGAGGATGGGTCCCACATGTCAATTGAAGAGATGACTGACGTAGACATCGGCTCTGATCCAATGAATTTGCAAATCATCAAGCTGGGGTAAGTCTATCCCTCAAAGAGCAAGCCGACTACATTGCCCTTCTCAAAGAGAAGAAGGAGGTTTTTGCATGGTCCTACAAAGACATGTTGGGGCTAGACCCATAGCTAGTCATGCATAATCTAACGCTTGATCCGATAGTCAAGCCAGTTAAGCAAAAACTATGTAAGATGCACCCAACAGTAGCCTTAATGGTCAAATATGAGCTACAAAAGTTGTTGGATGCATAGTTTGTCATCTACGTGGATTACCCACCATGGTTGTCTAACATGGTGCCCATCAAAAATCTTGATGGGAGGATTCGCATATGCACCAATTTTTGAGATCTAAACAAAGTGAGTCCTAAGGATGATTTCCCCTTGCCTAGCATCGACGCATTGGTAGATGCTACAATGGGCCACGAAATGCTATCCCTCATGGATGGTTTCTCGAGATACAATCAGATTCGTATCAATCTCGAGGACCAACTAAAAATGGCGTTCACAATGCCTTGGGGGACATTTTGTTATAAGGTCATGCCCTTTGGCCTTAAAAATGTTGGTGCCACCTACCAACGTGCCATGACATACATCTTCCATGATCACATGCATAAAACTTTGGAAGATTACATGGATGATTTGTTGGCCAAATCTCTTTTGCGCCCAGATCATCTCGATGACTTAAGCAAGATCCTCGATCGCCTCATTGAACATAAAGTCAGATTAAACCCCAAGAAGTGCGTATTTGGTGTCACATCTAGAAAGCTCTTGGGTTTCATAGTCTCCAAATGAGGAATCGAGGTAGATCCAAACAAAGTCAAGGCAATCCTTGAAATGCTTCCCCCAACTACCATCAAGCAGCTCAGAAGCCTACAGGGAAAGGTCGCGTCAATCAAGCGCTTCATAGCGTAGCTATCTGACAAGTGTCGACCCATGAATAAATTATTGCACAAGGGGGTAGCATTTCACTGGGATGACGAGTGCCGATCAGCCTTTGATGACATCAAACAATACTTGGCTTCGCCGCTAGTATTGGCACCACCTAGACCAGGAGTGTCATTCTACTTATACATCTCGGCTATTGAGGTGGCACTTGGTGCCATGCTAGCCCAAAAAAATGAACTACACAAAGAATAGGCTAATTACTATCTTAGCCGCACCCTGGTCAGTTATGAACTTAACTATGCATACGTCGAGAAGCTATGCTTGGCAGTGGTGTTTGCTACCAAAAAGCTATGCCACTACATGTTGAGCAATACGACGTATGTTGTGTCTAAGGAGAATCCATTGTGGTACATGATGAGTCATACTTATCATAGTAGCCGCACGATGAAATGGATCATGTTGTTGATGGAGTTTGACATCGAATTCATTGGACAGAAGTCCATCAAAGGTCAAGTCATCGCCGATCAACTAGCAGAGGCTCCTCTTGAAGACGATCAGCCTCTGACCATAGAGCTGCCAGATGATGGGGTCTTCCATGTCTCAGAATCGCCAGATTCTGATGAGCCTGAGTCACAAGCCGACATAACCCTATTCTTTGATGGTTCTAAATGTGAGCAAGGGGGTGGCATGGGAATTGTATTCTTCACACCGCAAGGGGCTCCAATGCCTCTATCATTTAAATTAGATTTCCCGTGCACCAACAACAATGTCGAATATGAAGCCTTGCTCATAGGTCTTCAGACAACAATCACCATGAACATCAAACGCTTGAACATCTTTGGTGATTCGTTGTTAATTGTCAACCAAGTAAAAGGGGTATTCCAATGTAAATGCCTAGTTCTGTAGGCCTACAAAGCCCTTGTGGACAAATTCTTGGCAAATCTTGAATGGTACGACATCGAGGCACTCCCTCGATCATCGAATCATTTTGCGGATACTATGGCCTCCTTGGGGTCACTAATCCCGCAAGACCCTTCTGGTGAAATGACAACCATTCAAGTTAAAACATTATCGCAATCCGTGATGGAGCGTGCAAGCTCTGACCTAACGCCAGGAATCCACCTAATCCAGATTGAACCATCTCAGGATAAGTTCTCTCGAATCCATGATTGTCTGAATCGCATCGACTAGGGGTCCTTGTTCTCCTCGACCCCTCTTAATAGCAACACAACGCTATTCTTACAAGTTCTTTCCCGCTCAGCTTTTGCTAGGGATGAACTCCAAGAGGGATTGGTCATTCATACCATCGAGGTTTCTGATCAGCAGGATTGGTACACACCCATAAGAGATTACCTCAAGTTAGGTAACCTCCCACTTGGATTGACACACGCCACAAAAATATCATTTAAATAGAAAGTGGCAAAACATGTCTTGTTAGGAGACATTTTGTATCATCGAAGCTATGAAGGAATCCTCCTTCATTGCTTGGACCAATAGGAGTCCGCTTGGGCGATCACCCAAGCGCACGATGGTACATGCGGTGGCCACTTCAGCGGTATGGCCATCGCAAAGTGCATTCTTTGCATGGGCTATTATTGGCCATATTTAGAGCGAGATTGTTGTGCATATGTAAAGAAGTGCGTGAAGTGTCAACACCATGCCAATTTGACACATGTACCTTCTCAGGCCTTGCAGCCGATCCAATCGGCTTGGCCATTTTCATAGTGGGGCTTAGATCTAATCGAAAAGATCTCCCCTACATCGTCAAGTCATCACACATTTATCATAACGGCCACAGAGTACTTCACCAAGTGGGTGGAAGCAATTTTGCTAACCTCTACGATTGGACCCCGCATTGCGGAGTTTATTTTACATAATATCATATGTCATTTTGGTATTCCATCCAAGATCATCTCGGATAATGGGACGTCATTCAAGAATAAATATGTGCATGCTTTGACAACAAAGTACAAAATTCAGCATAGTTTTTCAACACCTTATTATCCGTAGGCAAATGGGCAAGCAGAGGCGTCAAACAAAATGCTAGTTGCAATCCTCAAAAATACGGTCATAGATAGTCACAAGGATTGGCACATTCAAATCCCGCTTGCCCTGTGGGCTTATCGCACTAGCATTCGGATGCCCACTAGGGCCACTCCATTTTTATTGGTGTATGGCTCCGAGGCAGTCATGCCTCTCGAGTTGGAAATACCTTCCCTACGCATATCAATGCAAGAGTTCATCGATGATGACACTACGCGGTAGGCCCGGTTAGACCAACTTACGTTGCTCGATGAACGACGCGTCAATGCTCTCGAGCATTTACGTATCTATCAAGAGTGACTTAGGAGAGCATACAACATGAAAGTTCACCTGAGGGACTTTCAGGTTGGTGACTTGGTCTTAAAAGAGAACCAACAAAATTCTAACTTGCCGCCCCATCTAAGGGACAAGTTCATGGAAAATTGGTTAGGTCCCTATGTAATTGATAGTAAAATAGGACCTGGAACATACCGGCTCACCTCTCTTGAAGGAATCAAGGAACTAGAACCCTTGAACATCAGTCATTTGAGGCCATTCCACATTTAGAGAGCCATAGCCCACCCCAAAAGCTCCAAGGATTCTCACAATCGCTTGGTCAACCTAAAAAGCTCCAAGGATTCTCACAATCACTTGGTCAAACCTAAAATGCCCCAAAGGTATCCATAAACCCTTTGGTCAAACCAAAAGCTCCAAGGATTCTCACAATCACTTGGTCAACCCAAAATGCTCCAAAGGATTCCTATAATCCCTTTGGTCAAACCAAAAGCTCCAAGGATTCTCACAATCGCTTGGTCCACCTAAAACACCCCAAAGGTATCCATAAACCCTTTGGTCAAACCAAAAGCTCCAAGGGTTCCCACAATCGCTTGGTCAAAAACAAATATTCAAAAACAAACAAAAAAATAAAATCATCAAAAATAACAAAAAAAATTGCATCTCAATTTCATGAATACTCATAAAAATCAAAATACAAAAATATAATAAACTGCATTAGGCATCGCATCCATACATTGCATATTTGTTGGTCATACATGTCACAAACACCATAGACTGTAATTAATCGGCAATTCCATCATTTTCCACTTTCAATCCATTTTATAAACACATCCATCCAGAATAACACCATCCACATTTTAGCATAGTCAGTTGTCTCCTAATGAATTTAGGGTTTTTGCCATTCAGCTGTCTTTAAATTTCTAGCCAAAAACTGTACAAAGTCAGACAGATTTTACAAAGGTAGAGTTTTACTTGGATCACACCTCATTACGTAACATCCCTACACAAGTTAAAACACATAAAATAATTCCCAAGTTGTGTGAACGCAAGAGAAACCTACAAAGCAGTCTAGGGTACCATAGGTGAAAGGTTAGCCTGTTCATCCCCCTATGTGAATGGTTCAAGAATGCTGAGAATTGACAAAAGGACAAGCTCTTCCCCTCCAATTCCCCATAATAAACAGTGGTTTTCACCACTAGCAAAAATCCCAAATCACCGTTGGTCCCCAAAGTCGTAAGGATTCGTACTACACGCCCCTGACAAGGATGGGTAGTCGTCCCCAAGGCCTAAGAGATCAATGCCATTAAATAATCATATCCCCAAACACCTTTGGTCCCCAAAGTCGTAAGGATTCATACTACACGCCCCTGACAAGGATGGGTAGTCATCCCCAAGACCTAAAGGGTCAAGGCACTTACATAATAACATCCGCAATCACCTTTGGTTCCCAAAGTCGTAAGGATTCATACTACACGTCCCTGAACAGGATGGGTAGTCATCCCCAAGGCCAAAAGGATCAAGGCCATTCATAAGCCAAAACCTTATGAAGCTCAAAATGCAAAATCAAATAACAGTGGTTATCACCACTATTCAAATCCCTTGCTCAAAAAGAAAAACAAAAAGAGAAAAATAAATAGTGATTTTCATCACTATGTATGAGAGCAAGTATCCCAACAAGTTGAGCAAATAAAAGATGCCTGAGCTTGAATCCCTAGAATTCTCAGCATTCAAAAAACCATCTAGGTGATCCTCATTACGGGTTTGGTGGACAGCCTACCTGACAATGGCGGTATCCTAAACGCATGACGATATGTCTATCACATTAGCTTTGCGTGTGAGCAGACCAATGTTTGCATGTGGATGAGCTAGCTTATGGTACCTTAGATTGTCCCATGGATTAATCTTACTAAATACAACAATGGAGTTAGTGGAGCTAATTAGGTGATCCTCAATACAGGTTTGGTTGATAGCCTATCTAGCACTGGCGGTATCCTGACAAATACCACATAAACGAACTCAATTGCACACACAGGGATGTGAAATAACTTGGTCAAACTCAAGTCTGATTCATACCTTGTTCAAAAGTCTTGTGAGATAAATGTACAATCTTGGCTAGTTAGTTAAAACATCTGAATCTCAGAAAACCTTAACTACATTTTAAAACAACGGGTACATTTCATTACTTACATCAACATCAAAAAATACGAAAAATACCAAAACAAAATTCACACATGCAAAGTCATTCCACAAAGCCATCACATAAGTACAGAAAGCCAATAAATCTTGTACAGTCTATGGTGCCATCGACAAGTTATCAACAACTCATTTCATTCATTCCATATGCATACATCATATAATTAGAAACATCGCATTCATTATAACACATGCATACATCATCATAAATAAATGTGCATAAACAAAAAAAATAAATCATGACAAGTGTATAACCAAAAAGAAAAGTCATGTATATATATATCATCAAAATGCCCACAGGCTACAATAAGTCGGTCCTCTGACCTCGCAAAACAACAACAAAAACTCAAAAACCCCCAAGCCTAGGGCGTCAGCCACCATGATCACGCAGGATCGGTGCGACGGGAACTACCCCCCGTGGTGTGGGTCCTATGCGACCTCTCAGGGTGGCTGCTGCTAGCCCCCGCATCATGCCCACTAGCACCCCCCTCATCCAACCACCTACGATGAGACGATGCTGACTGCTCAGTATCATTGTCTCTCATCCGACGTGAAGACCCACCTCCAGGGAGCTCAGGTAACCGCCCATCGAGGCGGATAATCTCTGCCTCCAAATCCATCCGATGTCAAAACCAATCCACCTCCCATCGATGGTACGTAGCCACTACATCATCGCGCTACACCAACTGAGTTCATAGGAGATCCCTCTCTCGCACAACATCTGTGTCCCCATCCCATCGATGGTACGCAACAAATGCGTTCTCCCACTCTACCAATTGAGTCCATAGGAGATCCCTCTCCTGCAATGCCTCCCCAAGCTCCTCATCCCATCTCCAAAGTAGATCCTCCAATCATGCTATCTCAGCGATCCCTCACCTCCACACCCTCCGAGACAGCCTGGTGCATAGGCATATCCGAGACTGTGGGCTGCTCCGGTTCCCACTACTCTAGGACGTCCTGCATATCCGACTGCTCCAAATCCCAACATCATCCCCCCAAAGCTATCAACCTCCACCATGTTCGCATCCTCAAGCGGAGCCCCCCAACCCTCTCCCGATGCCTCTACACCCTCACCACCTCTGCCACCTCTGGACCCCCTAGAGGCCCCTCGCCTCGCCACCATCATAATGTCCACCACTGGTCATACTCAACGGTTGCCCCGACATTGTCCACATCAGGGACATCGATCATAGGATCCGACTCCTCACCAAGCGGCTCGATGATCGGCCAGGCAAGAGTCCTCTCATCACCCCAACATCGATAGATCAAGGGCTCACCAGGCAACCCTTGGTGCACCCCAAACTATCACATCACTCGGACGTACAGGAAGTACTCCTACTCGGTCCCATGCCGCCCAATCAGCCATCTCCCCCTGCACCCATCGAAGCCACTCTCCAGCCTCAAGCCAGGCTGGACAGTCATGGTATGGGCACCAGAACACCTCCCCTAGAGCAAGCCGAGCGAAGGCATCAGCATAGTGCCCTACGACACCTACCCACCACCGACTCTGCCCCTGCTCCTCAGACCTGCCACAGAGCCGCATACCCTATCTCCTTGTCCACCATCTCTGCCCGAGTAGTCCATGGCAAACCCTATGGCCGCTCCATAGCTATGTGCTGCCACCCCCAACACTACAACAAGTAGCTGCACCCAATCCCCTTCACCTTCGACAACGAACCTCGTACAACTCATCATAAAGCTATGCCAGAAGCGTCTATCCCCACCTCATAATCAAAGGTGCCTCCATCGGGCACTCGACCAATCTGAACACTACCTCCAGCAGGTTCCATGGGAACCTCGCACCTGAGGAGTCAGGCAACAACATGTTGGAGATGAGGGTCATCAGTAATGCATGCCTCACCCCCAACACGCCCCTCTCTAGCCACCACCATACTAGAATACCACCAATATAGTAGTCACCCTCTACCCTCTCCACTAGGCTATCCACACCCACCTCCGTCCCATGCCCGAAGCACCGTGTACAGCAATCGTCCGCTGATCACGCGACGTAGTCCGAATCGGCAACTCATCTATCAAAATCCATAGAATCCGATAGACATCCTCAAGAGTCACTATCATCTCCCCTATTGGGAGATGAAAGGTATTAGTCCGGGGATCCCACAAGTTGATCAGGGCCATCAGATAGGCCCGATCCCCCACCATAAGCTCTAGCCGAGTCACCTGCTTGAGCCCAAGGGCATCAAGCCACTCCCAGTCAGCCACAGTTAGCGCCTCCCTGCTTCAAAAAAATCGTAGGCACACGGTACCGGCTCTTCACAACCTGCAAAAAAAACAAATCAAAAACATTAAAACATGACAAAAACAAAAAACAAAATAAAATTGTACAAATCAATACAAACTGTACAACAACATTAAAAACATTGTACAAAAAAACACATCACAAACATTTTAACCTAGGGTTTTAACTTTAGTTTAAACTTAAAAAATAAAATACAAAAAAACAGTTAACCTAGGGTTTTCATCCTAGTCTAAACTGACAAAAAAAAAAAACAAAAAAAAAAAACAGTTAACCTAGGGTTTTCATCCTAGTCTAAATTGACAAAAAAAAAACAAAAAACAAAATTAAACAGTTAACCTAAGGTTTGACCTTAGTCTAAACTACTAAACAACAACAAACAAAATAAAACAACATTTTTTAAACTAGGGTTTTTTCACCTTAGTTTACAAAAATCAAAATCTAACCTAGGTTTTTAATTCTAGTTTAAACTAAAAAAAAACAAAACAAAATAACAACCAGGGTTTCCAACTCTAGTTCAACAAAAATAAAAATTTACCCTAGGTTTTTCATTTACTGTCACACTAAAAAATCTAATACACAATAAAAGTTTTTAGTTCCTAGGGTTTAACATTCTCTAAAACACCAACAACAACATCAAACACATTTTTTTACGCTAAGTTTTCAATCTTAGTTCTAGACTAGGGTTTTCTTTTTTTATTCAAAAAAAAAAAAAAAAAAAAACAAAAAATTCACACAAAAATAACAAACATTTAACTAGGGTTTTCATTTTTAAATCGAAAAACAAAATACAAAAGAAAAAAATGAATTACGGTTTTAAAACTGTAACACAAACCAAAATACAGAGGAGGATCACTTACCGATCTCGCTTTGGCTCTACCACTTGATGATCCGGTCCATGAACTCATGGTGTCCGAGAAATTTGACAGCGCTCCGCTACGCGAACTCGACCTCCTCCTCATAGCTCCCAAACGCCAGAAAAAACAAATGCAAATGAGCCCAAAACCTAGTTTTGGCCCTTAAATAGGCTTTTAGGCCTGTAATCATTCCCCCCTAGGATGAGCACTCTAGTTAGCACTCGTACCACCCTAGGATGATTACTAAACTAGTATTCATCCCACCCAGGGATGATTACAGAGCAAGAAATTCAAAAACAACAAAAACTGCACCAAAATGCACAAAAAAATAGCAATAAACTTGCCGATCAAAGGGGCCTTTGCACCTATGATTCTTGGCATGCAAAACCAATGTTGGGGTCACAAATCCTCACTATCCTACTCCCTAAGAAGGCTATCATAGCCGGACCACTCCACGGGAGGATGGATTTTCGAGAATTTCATCCCCAAACGACATCCCAAAAAGGGTCAAAACCCAACCAAAAATAGCAATAACATTGCCAAACAAAGGCACCTTTGCGCCTGACATTCTTGGCATACAAAATAGACATTGGGGTCACAAATTGTCACTATCCTACTCCCTAAGAAGGCTACCATAGCCAGACCACTCCACGGGAGGACGAATTTTTGACAATTTTAGCTCCAAAATGCGTCACAAAAAGGGTTCAAACCCACCAAAAATAGGTCAAAATGTTCAGAAACTGCATAAGCATTCAACGAAAAACAACTGAAGGCACCCTTACATAAGTCATCTTGGGTCAAGCGACTCATCACTTTTCTCATGTCGGTCATTCCCTCATCGATTCGTCGCTTGAGGGGGTAGTCACACTTAGTCACCAATCAACAAAAACACACCCAATCAAAGAAATGGCACGCATTCAAAGGATCATTGACAAAGACAATCACGCTCCTGCTTGGGGCAGCAAACAAGCAATAATCACAAGCTGATCAAACACTTGGCATTCTAGAATCATGAACTCAAGGTTCCCATAGACAAAAGGTTGCGCCCTTTGCCTATTCATGACTGAACAATGTCCAAGATCAAGTAACACCTCATCGAAAAAGGTTAACACTTGAATTAAGCTCCTTAGCTCGTCAGAAGCAAGGATTCAAGAATGCGTGCCCTTTCCATACTTGGGGCATCAAAATTTGGTTAGGTTACTAAGAAACCCTAATCATTAGTGCTTTGGTTATCTATTTTTGCTCAACATTGCGCCACGCACAACGCATCCCAAAAAGGGGCATCTATAGACACCAAAACAACACCAATCCGATTATGTGACGACAAGCACTGATCGAATTGACATACATAGCCCCTAGGGCAGCCCCCAGAGGTTAAACAGTGGTCCTAACCACTCCCACAGTAGTTTTGGAAGGTCAGAGGTCAATTTGGCACCTTTTCAGCACTTTGCTCCCTACTCGTCCCACCCTGGGACGATTACAAACTGGTATTCATCCCACCCTGGGACGATTAGCAGTATTCGCTCCAGGGTGGGGCGAATAGCAGGTTTGACTGGCAAAAGTCAAACCTCGATAGGTCCGCCACTTAACTGCACCTTCAGGGCATGCAATTGCGAGGAACGACTTCAAATCGAGAGAGAGAGACTTCAGTCATGCATGCCTTGATTTTGGAGGCCTCATGCAAGGAGACTCTAAATCAGGGAAGAATATTTTCTCCCAAAATAGGACAAGCAACTCAAGTGGCGCCCTCGCATGCGCATTCAAAGAGAGAGACCCTAGGTCTATAAATTGGTGAGTCTTCTCACCCCAAAAGGAAGAACAAGGAGGAGCATTTGGAGCAACGAAGTGCTGCCAAATTACATCCTCACCCATCGTTTGTGCTTTTACATCCTTAATCTCTCTTTTGGAAGGGAGGTTATTGGGTGATTATTGGAAGCGCAATCCGGACCTAAACCCAAACATTTGGCCACAATACCCCACCAAATTTTCTGACACAACCCCATAAGAGGTTTTGGACCCATCCCAAGTGGATTGGTGCCGAAACCGAGTCCCAAACGATGGGCGTCCTGCCCCTGGGCGCCCCTCGCACTATTGTAGTTCTAATCGCCCCACCCCGGAGTGATTAGAAATATGTGGTAGATTTCCCTGATTTTTCTTTTGCATTTGATTCTAGGTTACTTACATATGTTGTCATTTAAATTTCATGTGATTCTGACAAGTTTTGATCATGCTTTTGTTATTTCCCGCTTTCACTAACATGCAGGGAGCATCATCATATTATGGGTGATAGAGGCTGAATTGGCAAAATCCGACCATCTGGGTCATCCCAAAATACCCTGTTTTACCTAACCCCAACTTTGTAGGTATTTTGGAGGCTTCTGGACCGGACATTTAGGAGGTGGCTTTTGGATAGGTTATGACAGTCCTAATCGTCCCACCCCGGAGCGATTAGAAATCTGTGCAAGATTTCTGGACTGTTCCTTTTGTAGTGGCTTCCTGGTAATGTTTTATTGCTTCTATCAAATTTTTAGCTCATTCTGATATGTTTCAGTTATCATTTTAATCATTTTATGCATGCACTGACCGTAGGCCTTGGGGATCGCATGTTTCTCTCCATCCGCAGGTGCTACTAATCCTTTTCTATTTCTCTGAACGTAGGATCTCGACACCAGAGGGGCAGCAAGGAACCATAGACATATTCACGCAAGCGGCGGTGACATTTGGTCCGCCCATTTTACATGTGGGCACGCGGAAGAAAGCGTATCAATCCGTGGTGTAATAGAGCCCTACTTAACGCTCCTAGTCCCCAAAAGGGAGGAGACGTATTGTAACCCGATTTTAAAGCAAATTAATAAAAAGGGTTGTACTCGACATTTGCTTTCTATCTTGTTTCAATTCGTTGATGTTTCTCTCCTTTCATGCATTTCAGTTCGTAGGACTTAGCGTTACGTTTTGCTTTTGCATACATCGCACTTGGCATTTCCATTTTGTTTTCGTATCCTCGTGCTTTTAGAAATAAAAAGAGTCCTTAAGAAAATAATTGACTAGAAATACAACCTTATATTAATCAAGAGGAATAGAAATCATAGGATTCTTTAAGGGGCCAACATCCTTGGAAGCAGAGCTCCAATACAATATGAGAAATATATTAGATACCTTCTACTCCTATCCATACCATTAGATGGATTATTATTTATCCTAAACCTAATGCTCAAGGGTCAATCCACATGCAAAAGGAGACCCAAGCTACTAACTCCTACTTACAATAAAGTAATGGTTACATCATAGCTAACTCCTACTTACAATAAAAGTAATGGTTATATCATAGTGGACCTATATGCATTAGGCATCCAAGGTGCAACATACACCAACACTAGACAATTACATAATGATGCTTGTGTTAAGAGAGGATCCTAATAGATGTTGCTTAAATTTTGTAGTAGATGATGCTCTTAGTATCATTTGAAGAGTATTTCATATGATATAAATAAATTTTATTTTTAGCACTAAAGTGGTGCTAAAGTAACTCTATAATAACTCTAAAGTGATCAATGCCAAGGTACATAACTTAGCATCATTGTGGTGCCATTTAAAACATTGATATACTTCAAAAAGCTAAAATTCATTAACAAGGAATCCTAAATTCAAATCCTAATGATAATATTAAAAGGGAATACCCAATATAAATTTTGGGAGTGGTGGTATTTAGTGGGAGTCTCAAATTTCAAACCATAGTTGAAATATTCTAACTCAATTGTTCCTCCTTTACATTATATAAACTTCAGAAAAATATCTCTATACAATTTCTTTATCGTTTTAAACTTTGAAATCTATATAAGTTTGAAATCCATGAAAGACCATCTATATTTTTCACATCCTCCAATTTTATATTTATATTTTTCTTGTTCTATAAGATTTTTGTCTTACATATTTAATTTTAAAGAGTTGTATTGGAGTCTTCCACACTTTACAAATTATAACTATATCTTTTAAAGTTTGAGATTTTATAAACGGATTCAATTTTTATCTTAATTTAGTTTTTATAGCTCAATACTTACATGATTTTATAAAAAAGTTTGAATTCTTAATTTTATTTTTTGGATCTTTAATTTTTTGTATGAATACAAATATTTCAAAATTCGGCATCTAGTCCTTGCAAGGACACCCAACAATATGTTAATTTTTGCTTTACAAATTATAACTATATCTTTTAGAGTTTGAGATTTTATAAATAGATTCAAATTTTTATCTTAATTGACTTGCTATAACTAGATACCTAATTTTTTATTTTTTGAATCTTCTTTAATTATTTTGTATGAATACAAATGTTTTAAAATTTAGCATCTAGTACTTTCAAGAACACCCCCAAAAATATGTTAATTTTCTGTATGAATACAAATATTCTAAAATTCAACATCTAATCCACACCCCCAACGTTGTTGGTATTTCATCTTGATGACCTAAATTTTAATCACAAGAAGAAAAGCCCCACGTGGCTATGCCCCTAAGTGTGGCCCTAGTTGTGCCCCCGTTATACTTTATATTACTTTAAAAAGCATCTTTCTTAACATTTTCTTAAAGCAACTTTACAATATTATAAGCATCCCCGTGATTGTGGTCTACTGGAAAGGATGCCACTTGCATTATGGGTGATGTGACCCGGGTTCAATCCCCATGGTGGATGTCTATAAAAAGTATTATTCAAAAAAATATTATAAGCATTCAATTTGAAATGATCTTGGATTTATTTCAATCAATAAGTTTTATAAATTTTTATGGTATATATAATTAATAAATAAGAATTGATATAGTCCCAAGGGGGACAACCCAATAGTTCGGCCTTTAGCTCTTCTTTGGGGCGTCCAGGTTCAAATCGTGGCATGGACGAGTGTGTGAAGGAGTTTGTGTGTGGTGGTTGTGTGTTAAATTTCCTATTGATAAACATATAATTAATAAATAAGAATTGATATAGCCCCAAGCGGGACAACGCAATAATTCGGGCTTTGGCAATTTTTTGGGACGTCCAGGGTTCAAACTTGGGGTGGATGAGTGTGTGAGGGGGTTTGTGTGTGGTGGTTGTGTGTTAAATTTCCTATTGATAAGCATAGCTCTCGACTTTACAAAGGGTCATGTTTGGGAGGAGACTGCTCAACCTTATGCACTGGTTATAAGAGTTTCTCACATTAACCAAATAAAAAAAAGTCAATACCATCTCATCACTATTAAATATTTTAACACATGCATTAAATATTTTATTAAAACATGTATTTTTATGGTATATATAATTAATAAATAAGAATTGATATAGTCCCAAGGGGACAACGTAATAGTTCGTGCTTTAGCTCTTCTTCGGGGCATCCAGGGTTCAAACCGTGGCATGGACGAGTGTGTGAGGGAGTTTGTGTGTGGTGGTTGTGTGTTAAATTTCCTATTGATAAGCATATAATTAATAAATAAGAATTGATATAGTCCCAAGGGGGACAACGCAATAATTCGGGCTTTGGCTCTTTTTCAGGACGTTCAGGGTTCAAACTTGGCTTGGATGAGTGTGTGAGGGGGTTTGTGTGTGGTGGTTGTGTGTTAAATTTCCTATTGATAAGCATAGCTCTCAACTTTACAAAGGGTCATGGGTTTCTCACACTATCCAAATAAAAAAAAAATCAATACCATCTAATCACTATCAATTATTTTAACACATGCAATAAATATTTTATTAAAACATGTATTAACTATTTTTTTTTATTTTTTCCTTTCCACATTTCTGTCTAAAAACTTTACTTTGAGCAAACACATGTCATAGCTTTGAACGAGTTGTGTGTCAAATACCCTTTAAATAAATAAATTTATTTAGTATTATTATTTTTATATATAGGAGAGTTGGTTAGAGCCACATTATTTTTAGTAGCTAATAAGTACATGTATTAAATATTTTATTAAAACATGTATTAACTATTTTTAATTTTTTTTTCCTTCCCCTTAACCAAAAAGCTATTTCCTTTGAACAAACACGTCATAGCCAATTGTGTTTTTCCTTTCCTTTAACTATCAATCATTTTACATTCCTGTCTAAAAACTATTTCCTTTGAACAAACACGTCATAGCCAATTGTGTTTTTCCTTTCCTTTAACTATCAATCATTTTACATTCCTGTCTAAAAACTATTTCCTTTGAGCAAACACATGTCATAGCTTTGAACGAGCTGTGTGTCAAATACCCTTTAAATAAATAAATTTATTTATTATTATGTTTTTATATATATAGGAGAGTAGGAGAGTTGGTTATAGCCACATTATTTTTAGTAGTTAATAAGTACATGTATTAAATATTTTATTAAAACATGTATTAGCTATTTTTAAATATTTTTTCCTTTCCCTTAACCATCAACCATTTTGTATTTCTATCAAAAAGCTATTTCCTTTGAGCAAACACGTCATAGCAAGTTGTGTCAAATACCCTTTAAATAAATAAATTTATGTATTATTATTATTTTATATTATTTTTATATATAAGAAAGTTGATTACAACCACATTATTTTTTAGTAGCTCACAAGTACATGTATTAAATATTTTATTAAAACATATTTTAACCATTTTTTAATATTTTTTCCTTTCCCTTAACCATCAACCATTTTGCATTTTTGTCTAAAAGCTATTTCCTCTAAGCAAACACATGTCATAGTGTTGAACGAGCTCTGTCAAATACCCTTTAAATAAATAAATTTATTTATTATTATTATTTATATATAGGAAAGTTGATTACATCCACATTATTTTTAGTAGTTGATAAGTACACATTATTTTTAGTAGTTGATAAGTACAGGGTCCAAATCACAGAGGCTGCTCACAACAAGCTTGTTCTATCTTATTGTTGTTGATCAGATGTGAGAGGAAGACCATTGATCACTTGGGATTCGTATCATCATCATTCTAACACGCACTCAAAACAGGATTCAAAACATACTACTATCTTTACACATTGATACCTCATAAGTTTGAACCTAGTACCAATGTTTGAACCCAGACCTTTGCTTGATAAGTGCCTGGAAAAACAAGCAATTACCAATCCTTCAATAACAAGCAATTATCAATCCACCTAAAAGATTAGTAAATATCCTTGGTATAATTGATCATAACACATCAACAAATTTATTTATTATTATTATATACTGTTGAACACACTTCTCAACACATCAATTAATTTATTTATTATTATTACATACTGGTGGTATAATTAGACACACTTCTTTAACCGCACGATAAAAAAGTTACTTTTGTGATTTGAGTTTAAGTATATAAAATCTAAGAATATACCAAAGGAGTGTTTGATAAAAACTTTATATTCATATTTTAAATTCATTACGTCCGCCATGACGTCTCAACAATGTGCATTGCATACGTAGGAAACCAAATCAAATTTTGACGAGGGGACAAAAAGCAAATAAAAGTATTAAAGCTTGAAGAGGGGCAAAGTTTCCATCATGTTGACAAGCATTAGAGTTATAGCTTGAAATTACTTGAATATGGACAGCAATGGTTATGATATCATACCCTGCAACGGGGCACACCAATCCCATGTTGCACTTCTCTAAAAATTTGGGCGCCAAGGGTTTGGTGGTCCCCTTCGTGAGTTTCAACATCAATCATCATAAGCTGATGCAGGCCAAAAATTCTCTACAGCGCCTGAAGCTCGACATTCGCTTCGAATGCATTCCCGACGGTCTTCCCGAAGATCGTCGTGTCGACTCGAATCTCAATCCTTCCGTGTTTAAGCACATGATGAGCCTGACGGACGAGATCCGCCGACTGAACGCCACCGCCACCTAAGTTGGACCCAAACTTATGAAAGGGGCAAACAATATAACTTAAATTACTCCAATAAACAGAGCTTAAAATAAGCTAAAAGCACAATATACCTTACTGCTCACCTCTGTGAATGATTTGCTATGATGTAGTTGATTGGAACCTAACTTCGACAAGAACCATATTTATCTGGATGATTTTTGTTGTTCTGATTTTGGTGAAATTTCCTTTAGTTGAGGCCTCCAATAGATTATCAAGTAGTTGTTCTCTGAATCTGGTGGATGTTGGAATTTGGACCTGTAACTTGTTCACTAAACAAGGGCATATAAAAAGAGGCACAATATGCTATCCATGGTGTTAACACTCTAAGAAAAATGACTTCTCACAATGCATACAAGTGGGGTCTGGAGTAATTTTGGTAGAGTTTTCCTAAGCATAATCTCATCCTCTTAAAATGAAAGGAAATGAGGGATATTTATAGATTTTTTTCAAGAGTGATGGGGTGGTGAGGTGGAGGTGAGGTGGCATGGTCAAAGGGGCATGGGTGCACCATGCCTCATTAATGTTTATGGATGGAGGAAGTCCTCACCCCACCCATATGCATTAAATGAGTATGGGTGCACCATGCCCCATTAATGTATATGGGTGGAGAAAATATTCACCCCATCCATGTGCATTAAATGAGCATGGGAGGGGGTGTGGGTGCATGGGGATGTAGAGAGTAGGGGGTAAGGTAGACTAGGGTGATAGGGTAGACTAGGGTGATGTGCACATAGGCTAGGTGAGTGGGATGGTCACATGGTGACCATGGGCTAGGTGTAGGATGGGGCTTAGTGGGGCAAAGGTTCTAAAGTGGGTAAATTAGTTTTTAAAGATAACAATGCCAAATAATTTAATATTTGGAGCAATTTACAAAATAATTAAACATTAACACCACATAACAGATAATGTGATATTTTTAGGTGTCTACAATAAAATATATCACCAATAATTATAGCTTTTGATGTAAATATACCTTCTATCTATCTATCTATCTATCTATAGATCTTGCATTGTATCATAAAGCTTTTATCTTTGAGAAACTTTGTGTTTACCAAGTTTTATAGATTTTAGAGTTTAAATGTTAATGTCTTTAAGCCAAATATTGATGTTTAGTATCTTATATTTTTGCCACCTCCACTCTCAATATTATAATAGACACAAGGTTCATATATACCCAATATCATACCACATGGATTCATATCAAGACAAATAAAATAAAATATATTTGGAGTAATATGACACTACTTTTAAGGTCTAATTGAATTTAAGATATTTTTATTGAAATGGTGAATGGAGGGATGGTGTTGGTTCATATGAAATAGAAGAAAAAAATTCTCCTTCCTTTTTCATCCTCCCAAAAAAAATCTATTGTGTTATATTTTTTCAATTTTATTTTTGAAGATAATGAATAAGATTCACATGAAAATTACAGTTAAGGTTTTTTTTTTTCAATCACAATAGAAAGGATTTTGCAAACAGGGTTTTCTAGATAGTCCCATTTATAAAAGGAAAATTAAATTTTCTAAAAAGGGCTCTTCCATGTCCTAAATGTGATCTTAGTATATTACTAGTAGATGTTAAGGCAATTTTACAATGTTTTTTGAAGTATTTATGATTACTTTTGCATTAAAACAAGAATTGGTGAAAAGCCAAATTTAATCCATATTGACACATGTTTGCAAATATCATTGTGGCTCGAATACCACAAGTCTCTCTCTCTCTATATATATATAATCAACATAATGCTAATACACATTGTTATAAAAACCTACCATTGTCATAGAAATGATGGACACAATAAGGTGTATAATAAATATCATGAAAAAAGGTACCTAGAATATAGGGTGAATATAGAGGGTATATCAACTTAAAAATTTATTAGAATGGGGTAAATAATATAGGATTGAGAGGGAATTTGGATGGAGATGCCGAGCGAAACATTAGGCGACGCATTAGCAGCATACGAATCACAGACCATATTCATCATTCAAATGGGGAGCTGCACGCAATCATGCGGCATATCCAACCATTCCACTACGGCTAACATCACAAAGGAAAACCCGCACACCGGGCCAGAATGTCTTTTAAGCGAGATCGTCAAGAGGAAATACCCCCCTAACAAACTCGGTAGTAGCAAAGAACATCGCGGATAAACCTCATACGCAGAGCTCCTTAAGGGCAATACCAGTCAAGAAACAGTTGTGCTATGCAATTTTCTAACACAGGGGGTGGACGTTTTATGCCCTAAGAAACTGATGGAGGGATATGCCATTCGAGACTCTTTTTCCCTGGTAGGGAAATTTATGGGGGGATGTCCGGACATGGACTCCATTCACCGATGGGCGGTGGCCAAATGGAAAACCCTAGGTAGCTTGGAGCTATCTGCAATGGCCAGAGGGTTTTTTATGATCCAATTAAACATGCGAGAGGATACAAAGCGCATTTTGTTAGGAGGTCCCTAGTTTTTTGGAAGACGAATCCTGTTCCTCAAAAAATGGGAACCAGATTTTGATCTTGAGACCTAGAGCATTAACTACACTCCCATATAGGTTTGGCTCCCAAACCTCCCTGCTCACTTCTTCTACGAGGACGCGCTCCGAGGGTTGGCTCGCACATTTGGGGAATTAGTTGCCATTGACCCAGCTACTTGTGCCAGGACCCGTTTCACCCAAGCGCGCATCTGTGTCAACGTGAACCTGGAATCACAGCTTCCATACCACATAAAATTCATCTATGGATATTTCAGGTGAAGACAACCTCTAGTTTATGAAAATAAGCCCACTTTTTGCTCAGAATGTCAAATTCAAGGGCACCTCCAGGCCCAATGCCCGAAACATAAAGTCTTGAAGGATGAGGCACAGACTATGGTCTGCCCAGATCATTTTGCCAATCGAAGGAGGAACCAAGATTCGAAATAGACCCTGAACCTCAAGAGAAAATAGCAAAATCGACCCCTACCAATCAGAGATTTGCAAAAGACAAGTAGTCTCTTTTCTGTCTCTAACAAATTTAATTTTCTCAATGATTCTATTTCTTTTGAACCAATAGAGGAAGGTGAAATCCTTGTCGAAGGTTTCCTTAAATAGTGCCTTTGTGCTAGATCTTCCCAAGAATTTCCCTTCCCCCTCGCCCTCCTAGGCCCTCCCCCACTGCTAGTATCCCCAATCGAAGTCCACCTCTTGTACCTCCCCTCCCCTCCACACCCTTATCCACTTCTCCCCCGCCTTTGAAACATGATTCCCATGCATCCCTAGCCAATTCCAACATCACTGAGTCTGATAGTGAGGAACCTGCCCAAGATTTCCCTAACCATTGGAGCCCCAAACAGACCCAAGGCTTCAAAAAGTTCCAGATTGATGTAGGAGGTGATAGAAATAAAGGCAGACCTTCTAGCGTAGAAAAAAGAAGCCGTGACACCGCTGAGGACATAGCCAATGGAATGCATAAAACCTTGTTCCAAGAAATCGATAACATCATCAAGGAAGAAAATAGAAAACCCAAACCCCCTTCGCAGTAAGGTAAAGGGGGCAAAAAACCCTCCAAAAGTTCCAAATGAAAGTCATATCATCGAATGCGAGAGGACTGAATGGGGTAGCCAAATAAAGACTGGCTACCGCCATGAGGAAAGATATCAACCCCTCAATATTTCTCATCCAAGAAACCAAATTAGATGATTAGTGGTCACCTAGGGTTACCAAGATCATTTGGAAAAAGTGTGAATTTTTCTACTCACTAGCTACTAGTTCCTCTGGCAGACTCCTCTGCCTTTGGAATCCCACCAAAGTGGAAGGCAAATTTATCTTAGGATAAGACAGGTTGTCCAATGTCTTATTTCATGACCATAACTCCCAGCTTTCTTGGGTCATGACTAACGTCTATGCCCCTAACACTTCGCAGGGGAGAATGACTCTGTGGAATACCATTACCCAGATGAGGCGAGCGTTTGTCAACATCTCGTGGGTCCTAGCAGGGGACTTCAACTCTCCCCTACACCTTTCAGAAAGAGGAAACACTATAACCCATAGAATAACCAATGATTTGGGTCAGTTCGTAGATTCCAATGCCCTAATGGACGTTCAGCTACGGGGGTCCCAATACACTTGGACCAACAGGAGGAAGGGTGTTAATCTAATACAAGAGCACCTCGACCATTTTTTGTTATCGCAAGAGGCTCTCCCCTTATTTGGGTATGCCAGTCTATAGGCCCTTTCGAAGATCGGCTTATATCACAACCCTCTCATTTTCGAAACTATCAGCAGGCCCCAGTTTAAGACCCCCTTTCATTTTGAGTCAATGTGGATCCAACACCCCAACCTCAAAAACCAGATCACCGATTGGTGGAATAGAAAATTCCTGGGGAATGCTATCAATCAGGTCATGCAAAAACTATGGATGGTCAAGGAAAATTTGAGAATTTGGAACAAGGAGACCTTTGAAAATATCTTTGAGAACAAATAGAATATAAAAACCAGGTTTAACCTTATTTTTGTTGTTTTGAGTAACTGCTTCCTAATTCAACCTGAGTTAGTGTGACTACCTATTGGGTGTGCCTATCCACCCATTTTTTTTGTTGTAAAGACTTGCATTTTTAAATTAATTAAAAGTTAGGCCTTTACATTAAAAAAATAATAATAATTGATTTTTTAAAATAAAATACTAAAATAATATTTATAACTATTATGTTCAAATAGTAGATTAAAGAAAAAGGTGTAATGTTTTATTGACCAACCAACATGTTTGAAACAAATATACTTCAAAATTAATGATTAATGATTATGAAGGAATTAGACGGGTGAGCCATCATAAAAGTATGAGTTAGAGGACACTTGACTTTAATGGCCATCGTTCCCTACGAGATAGGATTACAAAAGGTGACAAGTTGCATGCATCTTATTATTTAATTAGACATGCAACTGATATGCTTTGAATCTATAAAGAGTTATGGATTCATAGAAAGTAGAAAGTCAAGGTATTAATATTTTTTTATTAGTTGAAAGAAGGGTTTTTGGTAGAAAGTTGAGGTTTTTAATTTTTTTTTAATTAGGTGAAAGAAGGGGTTTTAAAAGGATTTCAAACTTTTTATAAATAATATGTAAAAGCTTTCAGAGAGAAACCAAAGTGAAACAAAAAATAATTGTCTCACCTAGGAATCCAGAACAAAACTTCAAAAAACAATGAGAACCAAGAGAAGTTAGGATCCAGAAGAAGTGGAACCCATCAAAAGCATAAAATACCAAAATTGAAACTGAAAAATAAGAAGAAAACAAGAACATTCAAACCCAATAAGTGGTTCCTACCCAAAAAAATATTTTTTTCAATGAGTTTACATAGGTTTTTATGAGAGGTCCTGGTCCCCTCATACTGAGTGGGTTTTAAACCTTGGACCTCTTAAAGAGAGGCCAAAGCCCTTACTATTTCTTGGGTTTGGGACAAATACTTAATGTAGCCCACACCAAGGTTTCATGACATCACCAAATAACTCAATATGACTAATGTGAAATGGAAAGAACAACCATATTGAGTAGGTATAGAGGTTTTTAATTGAATGAATTCATGTCGTTTAATATAATTTAATATATATTAAATTATATATAGAGGCTCTGTGATCTGGAATGGTTTGCTGGGGGTTAAAAGTTTGGTTATGGAGGGTATGTGGTGGCAAATTGGGAATGGTAAGGATGTGGTCTTTTGGTAGGATACTTGGATTCTTCTTAAACCCCTCTTTATTAGTACTAATTTTTACGAGTTGAAGGCTCCTTTGTCACTGAAATATGACAAAAAAGTAATTGATTACATAATCATAACTAATGGCAAGAGGTTTTGGAAGCATCTGACTTGACATACAACTGATCTTTGAATCCTATAGAGTTTTTCAAGTTTGAACATGTTGTTGCAACAATACTTTCTTCCTCAACAAAATGATAGGGACTTCCTTCTATGGACTCATTCTCCTAAAGGTATTTTTTCTATCAATACTGCATATGAGGCCCAATCATTGTCCAGGGAAGGATCTTTTCTAGAATAAAGGGTTTGGTATCCTCACTTGATCCCCAAGATTGTATTTTTTGTGGCTATGTTTGCAAAATATAATTTTGATTATTGATCATTTATGTAAGAAAGGATTCCATCTTCCCAATATTTGTCTCTTGTGTTCTAAGGATGCTGAATTTGTGGATCATATTTTCATCCATTGTGATTTATCAAATAAGGTGCTCAATGCTTTATTGGATTCTTTTTCTATCAAATGGATGTTACCTCAAAATTTTGATAAAATTTTCACTTAGTGGAAATCCCCTTCATCAGTCACAGCCTCACTAGGGTGTGGGATTTGGTTCTTCCTCATTTTTATGGGGTATCTGGTGGGAGAGGAACAAAATAATTTTCAAGGATATTGCTAGGGATGAATCCTTTATCTTTAGAAGGATTAAAGTTTCTATTGAGAATAACCTCGCTATCTTTGCTATTGGAAATGGTAGGGAGGAAGCTATGGAGAAAGGGGTTGTTGTTAGTTGGAATTTGAATCTAGGGAATTATGCTTTTGTATCCACTATTCAAAAAATATTGGCTACTAGATGGCATAAACCAACTAAAGGGTGGGTCATTCTAAACTTTGATGGGGCTACCAAAGGTAACCTCGGGAGGGTTGGTGGAGGGGGTGTTGTCAAAAATGATAATGGTGAGGTCATTTAGGCTTACGTTGAAGATTATGGTATTCAAAACAACCATCTAGCTGAAGCTAAGGCACTTTTATTAGGTGTTCATTAGGATTTTGAGAGGGGCTTTAGAAGGCTTCTCGTTCAAGATGACTCCTTGAACATCATTCGAAATCTCTAAGTTGGAAAGACTAAAAAATGTTTCATCATGAATATTATTAAGGGCACCTCAAAGATTTTGGAAGGTATGTTAGAAGTTAAAATTGAGCATATTTATAGGGAAGGTAACTAGGCTACTAATGTTATGGCCAATTTAGGGTGGATAGTGGTCAATTCAGAATTTGGGAAGACAATTTCCCTTCACAATTAATGATAATTATTGCTTGGAAGCATTTGGCCTACCTATACAATAGTCTTTTTATTATCTTTCTGCTTGGATGAGATCTTATTTGTGTTGTAGTGATCCTCTCTTTGGGGGATATTTTTTGGGGGGGCTGACCCTTTTACTCTGTAACTAAAATACTTGAACACTTGTAATATAAAAACACACAGACACAAAGAGATTGCCCAAAATAATGAAATTCTTTATATATATTGACTCTTGCGATACAGATTTGCAATATTTTAGATTGCCCCAAGTAGCTTGGGTACAATGTTACAATCTTGGCCTCGATGTGATACAAATTTCTCTCTAGGAGTTCTCCAGATCTTCCGCAATGTACAATGCTCTCCTTGTATCCAATTATGACTTCAAAGGGTGAGTGGGCTTTGGTATCCAAAGACGGGACCACTCCAGCTTTAGCAGCCTATCCAAGATACTCGTTACCTGCACACATGCAAACCAACAAAGGGGATTAGTAGCACCCGTATATTCAAGCGATAAATCCAAATGCTACACATAAACCTATTACTGATATGGATGAAAAAGCAGATAACACTAAACAATTAACAAACAAAACCTTACTTAATACTCAAATCGCTAATCTCCGTCGATGAAACCCATTTTTGTTCTCGAGACTATGGAACCGCAGAAGCGCAATTGTGGGCTGGAAACCGCGGACCTACGGTTGTGAAACCGCGGATGCATGTTTTTGACTGTGGAACCGCGAATGGGCGATTTTGGCTGAATAACAGATTGCCTCATAATTCGAGCCAACGGTCAGAGTCAAGCTCGCACTCTCAATTTCTCGTTGGATCTAGATCTATTTCGGTAGCCTGTCGATATGCAGATTTAGCTCCCTTTGTTTGGTGGATTGATGGTGTCTTTATAGGCTGCCTGGGGCTTTGGAGGGAAATGTGAGGTGGCAAGCCTGATTTGCCAAGTGGTAAATTTGGGTTGTCAGGTGGAAGGGGCAGTTACAGTGAGTCACTTAGTGTGGCTCACTTAACTAGGGTGATGTGGCTCCAAGTGGAGTGGGATGTGGGATGTTGTTTTATGTGAAGGGACAAGGGGACAACAACAAAGGAGTTGTGGCATGGGTGTTGGAAATCTGTCTCATGTGCAAGGACAAAGGGGACAGGAGTGGGTAAGATGTGGCATGGATGTTGGATGAAGTGTCCAGGACACATGTCCAATGGGTAGACAGGGTATCCTAGGGTGATTTTCCTAATTAAATAAATTAGGAAAGTATAATGATGTGTAGGATTTTATATCCCTAAGTTAGAACTTAGGCATATATCTTTATTATGCAGGATTTGATGGTGAGGTGGTGAATGTGAACTAAAGGGTGCTAGATTTTGGTGTCTATAGTTGCCCCTTTTTGTATTGCATTGTGTACAACACAATGCGGTGCAAAAACTAATGACATCTAACTTTATTGGACGAATGGGTTCACTTCTCTTTGACATACAAAATGAATGAATTTAAATTTTTTGATTTGTTTGCTTACCCCCTCAATTGACGATTGGGTAAAGGTTGACACCCATAAGTCAATTGATGAAATACATATGTTGAAAGTGGTTTGTAATTGAATGATGTTGATATTGTTAATGCATTTTGTCTTGATTTCTTTGTGCCCCAAGCTTGGGATTATTTGTGTTCTTTCAATTTTGCTTTTGGTCTCATTAATGTGTAGAATACATGGTAAAAATCCGACCACTCTTTGAGTTTTCGTCCACTATGACTTTAGCAATTCCTTCCAAATGATGGGCTTAAGGAACCAGTCGTCGAGGATTTGATGCTCTAGCGGTTTTTGATTTTACCAAATTGTTGTTTGTTGTTCCGCTTTTTACCCAACGAAAGGTTTTTGTAGGATTACCTTGGCAAATCTGTTTTTGAACATATTTAAGCTTATAGATTTAGGGGCCTATCGTCTGATTCATTGTTGCTTGTTGCGATTTTATAATGAGCTTCCTTATGGTGATTTACCCATCCAACCGGATTGCATGGATTGCTAGTCGTTGCAACCGCTAGGTGTATAGGATAATCCACTAGATACGAGTTTCACTCCAGATGATTAGGTGGATTGCATTTTTTATTTTTTATTTTATTTATTTTTTGAAACCGTTGACTTGCGGTTTTTTTTATGAAAAACGCGGATTTGCGTTTTCCTTTATGAAATTGTGTTTTTGTGTTTTTGCACCTCAAAACGCGGGTTTGCATTTTTGCGTGCTGCAGAAAATGCGGGTGCACATTTTCGCATGCCGCAAAAAACATGGGCGCGCATTTTTCGTCGCTAAAAGCGGCTATTTATAGGCTACTGTCGTTTTCAGAATCATTCTTCCAGTTGTCATTGGTTTATTTATTGAAGTGATGAGTGATATGGAGGTTGGCGAGGGGAGCGGTGGTGGTGGCTCGGTTGGAGCGGAAGTTGGCGGTCGGTTTGCCGAGGTAGGCGCGTTGCCCTTATATATATATATTTGTTTTGCGTTTGTTTTTCTTGTTTGAAAACTAAGCGGGGCTGGTAAATTATTATTTTTTTGCTCATTAAGCGGGGTTGGCAATGAACTTGTTTTTTTTTTTTGTTTATGGTAGGTAGAAATTTTTCATTTTTGCTTTTGTTACCTAGGGTAGGTAAAAAAAAAAAAATTGTTTTTGCTTTTATTACCTAGGGTAGGTAAAAAAAAATTTCCTTTTTTTGTTTATTACCATGTATAGGTAATTTTTTTTTTTTTGCTTTTTATTAACTAGGGTAGGTAAAATTTTTCATTTTTTGCTTTTGTTACCTAGTGTAGGTAAATATTTTTTATTTTTTGCTTTATTTTTAGCATGTTGTGCTAAATTTCATTTTTTTATATTTTTTCTTTTCAGGTTAAGCTTCTTGATGCTCGGCATAGGTGGCCGAGGACCATTCGAAAAGTGCGAAAAGCACTTTTTGATGATGATTGGACTCTACTTCAGACCATTGGTTTAGATGGTTGCGGGTGGTTAGGCACCGTTCAAGCTGATGAGGATCTTCTTTTGGCACTTGTTGAGCGTTGGGATCTAGACAGAGGCACATTTTAGCTCCCAATAGGGGAGCTGACTATCACTCTTGAGGATATCTACCGTATCTTTCGCGTCCCTATCGAGGGTCCTACCGTTCGTGTTGGCCTTGATAAGAAGGAGGCCCTTTTCCCTCTGTTTGGTGAGATGTGGGACATCGATTGTAGCAGGGGCGACATTGCGTATCTGGATATTTTTACAGCTGGCAGCTTGGGTGCATTGCCTGCCTTCATGATGTACATTTTGAGCAACATGTTGTTGCCCAATTCCATGGGATTGAGGATCCCGTGGAACCAGGTGTCTATTGTTCTTGACTTGATAGCTGATCCTCGTCGGTTAGCTTGGGCTCCTGCTCTTCTCTGTGAGGTTTATAGCGAGCTCTATGAGGTGAAGAGGCACGGGCGCAAGGGCCTGGGCTGCAGTTTGTTGCTCTAAATTTGGTTTTGGGAGCATGTTATCATTGGTCGCCCTGTTGGTTTGCCTTGTGGCGTGGATGCCACCTCTCCCCGGGCATACAAGTGGTTACTCAGTGAGGAGGTCAGTCGATCTGCTACGAGTGCATAGGAGTTTAGAGATATCTTGAGTTCTCTGACTAGGGACCTGATGTGTTGGCGACCTTGGAGGGGTTTGGATTGGGCAACGGATGCAGTGGAGATTCGTCACATTAGGCGGGGATGATGGGTTGTTGGCACCCATTTTAGGGATATGGAGTTTATCCAGTTCTCTCGCGTACTACGGCAGTTTGGTCTCATTCAGGATGTTTCAGATGCACCTATTATGTACATGTGATGGGGTGATGAGTTGGGGTTTCCTGTTGCTCTTGATTTCTAGTGAGTCGATGATCCTGTTGACGACTCAAACTTGGAGGTGCTTGACTTGGATGATGTTGGCACGACTGCTGAGTATGACGCTTGGTTTACGAGTCAGCCTCTGTGGACTCCTAGCATCGTTGTAGATGATGATGGGAGTGGTGACGATGTTGATGTGGGTGGATGGATTCCTTGGTCGATGAAGCACCGACGTGGTAGCTCTTCGAGAGCTGACATGGGCATGGACGTTTAATCGCCTGATGAGGGTGGTGGTGATGATGATGAGGGTTTACCTCCTCGACGATCCGAGGAGGAGTGGGAGATTCTCTAGGATGAGCGAGATAGCCTAGATTTGGAGCTGGGTCGAGTGAAGGCCGAGTTAGCACAATATCAGGGTGAGGTGACTCATCTTTAGGTTGAGGTGGACGGGCTATGGGTTGGACCTAGCAACACTGTTGTGGCTACTAAGGATGCAAAGATCACCAGACTCGATGGTGAGATTACCCATTTATAGGGCGAGCTTTCTTGGTTGCAGTCAAGTACTGGAGGTGATGATTCGGCTCTGACTATTGCTTCTCTATGAGTAGAGATTTCTCAGAGGGTCGCTCACCAGGGTGCTAATTTGAGGAGCCTACGTAAGCAGGTTGTCTACATCGAGATGTTGGAGAACATTCTTCATGAGTGTCAGATTCCTTTACTTGTTCCTCCTTCATCATCTGCTACCACTGCTACCCAAGGGACCGAGACGAGTCACAAGACTCATCGTACTTCTAGCTCTCACGGGGCTTCTACTATGCAGGGTCCACAGAGGGATCCTGCTGGCACTAGCTAGATGTTGTATTTGCCTTATTTTTGTTTTTTTGTATATTTTATGTTAGTATGAGCCTTAGCTCTCCGATGTATATTGCCTTCGGGCATTTTGTACTTTGTAGACTTTCGCATTTATATATATACATGGCATTTTATTTCGGTATCCACATGCATTATTTGTGTATGTATTCTTCCTGTTTATGTTGTTTGCAATGTTTATATTATGCAATCTTATATTTCTATTTTAATGCTATGATAATGAATGCAAGTGATCATGTAAAATGCATTTTGATTTATAGTTATGTAACTGAATGAAGGTATGCATGGTGCTCATGTAATCTTATTTAGCTCAGAGTAGTTGACCTTTACTCATTCGTATTTGCAATTGGGGGTATCCCACTTGATTATTCTTTGTGGTGATGTATGTGGTATGTATAAATGGTATGTGGATGGTTATATGGATAATGATTTGGCTTTTGATATGTAACTAAAAATATTCTCATATACTCAAAGAAGCTAGTAATGTTAACCATTTTTCTTGAATGTTATCTTACTTTCTTTAGGACCATATTGTGTGCAAGTGAAGTTCATTTTCTAAATCTTGTGTGTCGATGACCCTAAGCAATCTAGAACCAGTGCATGTGATTGTGATGTTTATTGCCTCATCTTGATTAATTTTTGGGTGGTACCTTTCTGGGTTTTCCTTTTGGCTAGCTTACCCGTATGTGCATTCAGAGGTCTCCCTCTTGAGAGAGAGACATGTCGCCCTGCATGAGTTTACTCCACTGCCGGTCAAGTGTCTATAGCCCCGGTGGAGGCTCACTCCATAGTCCAATGGTTTTATCTTTAAGCCTTTGTGATGACTACATAACTTTCTAAGGGGAACATAGTACGATATTTTCAACTTTAGAGATCTGTGGTGTGTGTTGTTAATTATTTTTTTTGTGTAGATTTTTGGGGAATCGGATTCTCAACCGAATTATGATGAGAATGTTACCCTATCCTTACTACTCTACATTTATTTATATTTGTTGTTTCACTATGGTAGTGGTGATAACCACTATTTTTGTTTTTGGACTATGTTGCGTGATAGGGTAAGCAAAGAATTTGACTTTTTTTCGCTTTGAGGTTTACCCAAATTGGCACTATCTTTCTATTATTCAAGATGTTTTAATATTTGTAAAAGTGTATTTGGTTCTAGATTGCTTTTGGGTCAATCTACCATACTCAAGATTTTCTTAATGTGATGAAAGTGCTTTGGTCCTAAAGAAAATTGGACACTTCATGAAGTTTGGTTTTTCACTAGACATGTTTGAGTGACTGAAAATTGTATGATATATCATATATGATGTGTATGATTTGTGAGTTGTAAAGAATCTTAGTTGAATACCCCCAATTCTTGGAATTTGTTTTCTTGGTCGTATCATCACCACTATTAAAGATTATTGAGCAAGGGATGGGATGGATGCAACTATATATATATATATATATATATATATATATATATATATATATATATATATATATATATATATTGTATGAACATATAATTGAAATGCAAATGCCATATGAAAAATGCAATTTGAAATATGTCTATTTACAATGTGAAATGCATGCAAAATTGTAAAATGAAATCTTTTTTTTTTTTTTTTTTTTAGCCATGTACATATATATACATATATTGCAAGTCGCTTTATGCATAAAATGCCTTTAGGTGCATAATTTTCAGTGGCTCTGGCTCTAATTTGCCTTCTAAATTGGAGTCTGTATGTTCCTTGTCCCAATTTTTTCTTTACTATATATGGGCCCAACCAATTTGCTGCAAATTTATCCCTTAAGTGTGGTAAAGCATTGGTATTTTGTTGATTTTATTTGAGCACTAGGTCCCCCACTTGAAATTCACGAGGATGGACTTTTGCGTTGTAAGCACGCTTGACTCTATCTTGATATACTCATAAATGTTCTAGAGCATTGATACGTTTCTCATCAATAATTGTCAATTGGTCAAGACGCTCCTGTCTAGTTGTATCATCGTTCATGAATTATTGTATCTCGATTCGCAAGGATGGTATCTTGAGCTCCAATGGTAATATTGCTTCTGCATTGTAAAATAGTGGAAATGGTGTTGCTCCCGTTGGCATTCTTATGCTTGTTTTGTAAGCCCATAGTGCTAAAGGGAGGTGAGTATGCCAATCTCGATGATTATCTTTTACCACTTTCTTGAGAATGGATATGATTGTTTTATTTGTTGCTTCAACTTGCCCGTTTTCTTGTGGGTAATAAGGTGTTGAGAAGTTGTGTAGTATTTTGAATTTGTTGCACAATGCTCTAACATCCTTATTCTTAAATGACTTTCCATTATCAAAAATTATTTTTGAAGGTATTCCAAAATGACAGATAATATGCTGAAGTATAAACTCCGTTATTCGAGGTCCAGTCATAGTAGTTAGTGGAACTGCTTCCACCCATTTTGTGAAGTATTTTGTAGCAGTTATGATAAATTTATGTTGTCCTGATGAAGCGGGTGTTATTTTATCGATCAAGTCAAGGCCCCATTGTGAAAAGGGCCACAAAATTTGAATGGGTTGCAAATTTTGTGATGGCACATGGGTCAAGTTTGCATGATGTTGGCATTTTTGGCATCTTTTGACATATTTGCAATAGTCGTTTTCCATTTTTGGCCAGTAGTATCCCATGCGTAATATTCTTTTTGCAATTGCCATTTCGCTAAAGTGACCACCGCAAGTACCATCGTGGACTTCTAATATTGCTCTTTCTACTTCAATTGGATTTAAACATCGTAGTAGTATTCCATCATAACTACGTTTATATAACACATCTCCAAGTAAAGTGAAACGGATGGCTCTTTTTTTTAATGTTCTTTTTGCAGCTCGTGTCATTTCCATTGGTAGTGTGCTTGATTTGAGAAAATATTTTATCTCATCAAGGTAAGAATTGTAAGGTTCGACATGTATCAAACAAACATTCTTCTCACCTACAGATTCTACTTTTTGAATTGATGGTTTAGACACTGTTGTTATGATTAGCGGTTGCATTTCTCCATGTTCATTTTTAGGGATGAGAGATCCCAAGGAAGCCATTGCATCCACAAATCTATTTGTCAATCGTGGCAAGTTACTAATTTCATTCCAATCAAATTTTCCTAGCAACTGTATCGCTACTTTGTGATATCTCTTTAAGACTGGCTCTTTACATTGGTATTCTCCTTTTATTTGGTAGACAACCAATTGAGAATCACAAAAAATGCTTATTCTTTTTATTCCCATTGCTATAGCTGATTTAAGACCTAGTATTAAGGCTTCATATTCTGCATTATTATTAGTGCATGTGAAGTCGAGTTTGAATGATAAAGGAATAAGCATTCCTTCAGGTGTGTAAAACACAACTCCTACACCTTGCCCTTTTTCGCATTTTGATCCATCAAAGAACATTGTCATATCTGCTCTTTCCTCAGGTGAAACTATTTCTTCTTGTTTTGTGATAGAAAAAATTGAATCGTTGGGAAGTTCAATTATTAATGGTGTATCATTGTGCAGCGGAGCTTCCGCTAATTGATCAGCTATTACTTGCCCTTTTATGGATTTTTGACTTGTGAATTCAAGGTCGAATTCTATTAAAATAATTATCAGCGCGGGTGTTGTTGTAAGTGTGATTCATCATGTATCGTAATGGGTTTTCTCTAGCTATAACATAGGTGGTATTGCTTAGCATGTAATGTCTAAGTTTCTTGGTGGCAAAAACCATTGCTAAGCATAACTTTTCAACATAAGCATACCTTGTTTAGTAACTTACCAGTGTTCGACTGATGTAATAAACCACTTGCTCTTTATTTTTCTCATTCTTTTGTGCAAGCATTGTTCCTAAAGCAAAATTTGTTGCAGAAATGTATAGGTGAAATGGGACTCCTATTTTTGGTGGCGTAAGAACCGATGGTGAGGCTAGATATTTCTTTATATCATCAAATGCCTCCTGACATTCAATTGTCCAAGAAAATATCACTCCTTTTTGTAACAGGAGATTAAAAGGCCTGCATTTACCTGAGAGTTGCACAATGAATAGACGAATAGATTGGACTTTTCCTTGTAAACTTCTCAACTCTTTCAAGTTTTTGGGAGGTGACATTTCTAATATTGCTTTTACCTTGCCTGGGTCTACTTCAATGCCTCTCTTGGAGACAATGAATCCTAGAAGTTTTCTTGATGTTACACCAAATACACACTTCTTAGGATTTAACCTTACCTTATGTTCTATTAATCGATCGAATGCCTTTTCTAGCACATCTATGTGTTCAAGACGCATTTTTGATTTAGTAATAAGATCATCTACATAATCTTCGATTATCCTGTGCATATAATCATGAAATATGTACGTCATGGCACGTTGATATGTAGCTCTTGTGTTATTTAATCCAAAAGGCATCACTCTGTAGTAGAATGTCCCCCAAGGCATTGTAAACGTTATTTTATGTTGATCTTCGGGATTAATTTAAATTTGGTTGTATCCAAAGAAACCGTCCATTAAGGAGAGAATTTCATGACCAGCATAGGAGTCTACTAATTGATCTATATTTGGCAAAGGAAAATCATCCTTTAGACACGCTTTATTTAAATCTCAAAAATCAATGCATACTCGTATCCCCCCATTCGGTTTGCGAATTGGTACCATGTTTGAAAGCCATTCAGGATAATCAATTGGTACTATGAAGTGTACATCCAATAACTTTTGCAACTCTTCTTTCACAATTAATGTGACTGTTGGATGAAATTTCCTAAGCTTCTGCTTGAATGACTTGGCATCATGTGCTAGTGTAATGTTGTGGACTACCAAGTTCGGATCTAAGCCAGGCATGTCTTTGTAGGACCATGAGAACACTTCCTTCTTTTTAATAAGCATGTTTATGATGTTTTCTTTTTCTTCTGCGGATAATCCTTTTGCTATTTTGACAATCTGGGGATTATCCACGTCTTCACTAAGGTTCACATCTATAGACTCTTCTATTAGCATGTGAGAACCTTCTTCTAGTTGATGCAGAGTTGGGATGAGGTGGATATCATCTGCCACATTTTCAAATGTTTCCAGGGTGTCCCCTTCTATTTCAGTTTGAAAAACTAAATTTTTTTATGAAGAAGGTTGTTGTAGAATATAAGCATTTGAAGCGCACAATAACTCTTCGGACAGGATGAAGTCATCAGTGGATGGTGGGGATGAAATCCTGTCCATGGCTATGAGACTGGTGTCGATATAGATCAATTTTGTCTCATTATATGGATTGCAAAGTGGGGTGATAAAATCAATAGAAATCATGTTGACTTGATGGAAATGAGGTGGTCGCAATTCAAGAATTGAAGACTCGTATTCTTTAGGTTGCAACTGACCTAATGTGTGTGATTGGTTTTGTTGTAGGCTTTGCCAATGTGATGGAGGAGATTCTAGTTTAGGACCCTCATACTCTTTGTTTAGCCAAAAAAAGTGTGTAGTATATTTGAAACTTTTGTTGATACCAGTTATCTTTCTGCATGGTTTCTTCATTTATTATCTCTTCCTGAGGTTCTTCTTATTCTTGATTAAACCATTCAGGACATGATTCATCTTGGAGCATTCTCCTAGCTTGTATCTCAAGAGCATGGTTGATAAACATCATTTCAGTTTCATCATCATCACTGTCACTCATCCATAATCCATTAGCATTTGTATGAGGTCCTAGCATTAGTGGCTCAAGGTCTTGCCTAAGGTATGCTATCGCAATAGGATCTTCATAATATGCCTCTTGTTGTAAAGCTTGCTCTCGAGGGTAAAAATTGTAGATTTGGTATCTACTTTCTAGTTGTTCATCCTCATCATTATGTTCATCCTCATCATTAGGTTCATCCTCATCATCACTCTTTTCCTCCTCTTGTTCACATTCTATGTCAAGTTCTTGGAAATCTTGATTAAGCGAAGAGCTTGCAATGGAAGGTTTATAGCCTAGACCGGAGCGGTCACTTGGCTCTCTATATTTTGGTTCAATAATGTGGTGAGGACCTTGTTCATGTCTTCCAAGTCCATATCCTTGCCAACTAACCCTTTGAAAATATCTGATTGGGAAACTTGGGTTTGATAGATAATCAATGTTTTCATTAAACTCTTGTAAAGAGTTATCATTTTGAGGGGATGGGTCCGATGAAGAATCCATCCCTCCATATATGAAATTGATTGCATTTGTTTGAGAACCCATTCTATATATATCACCAATAGCTAAATGTGGGTCATGAGGGCGACCGTAATCTTTGACTGACTTGATAGGTGGTGTAACTATGACACTCTCAATAATGTACTCACCAATACTTGGATTGGCGAGATGTACTGTAACTCTAGATGGTTGTGTGGCTAATGGCTTGGTGGATGAAGAGGGTTCTCGAGCCTTAGCTCTTGGGGTGGTGTTGGATTATCTCTAACAAGTTGCCCTATTTGTGAGACTACGGGTTTGAATGAATGTGAAGTAGTGGCTGATGATATGGGTTGTGCTTTGAATGTGAATGGTGGCTTTGAATTTGGACATGTACTAGATGGAGCTGGCAATTGATTAGCAGGATGAGTGGGTGTAATTTGAAAATGACATACGATGTTTGAAGTATGCACTAAGCTAACGCTTTTAGATGTGAAAGCTGGATCAACTATAGGCAACTCTTCTGGAATGGATGCTTTTGATGATGTGGTGTTTGATGGAATGGTTCTAATGACTAGTTGTTGGATGGTTAGATGTGCTAATGGGAGTAAAGGCTCATAAGGATTTGAAATAAAGTTGCAGTATTTGAAAGGTTCAGTGTCAGCTGGTATGCAATGTACCTTGCCTTCATGCACATATTTTAAGCATTGATGCAATGTTCAAGGTACACATTTCATTTCCCTAATCCAAGGGCATCCAAGAAGTATGTTATATTGCATTTCCCCTTCCAAGATGTGAAAGAGAACATGTATTGTTTTCACCCCCACTGTGACGGGAAGAACAACATTCCCTACAGTTGAGCATAAAGCATCATTAAAGGCCCTAAGAGTGAATGTGGATGTTGTGATGTGAGATGATGGGACATTGAGCTTCATCATGGCATGTGTGATAATGAGGTTGATTGAAGAACCTATATCAATAAGCACTCTCTTGAAGGGTTTCCTGTTAATGTGAGCTACTATTTGCAATGGCAGATCGGGTGAATCTACTAATTTTTTTTTTCCTCAAAATCATAGAATACTATTGAGGGTTCCATGCACTTTTGCACACTACCCACAAAGTAATTAAATGCATTTGGGTCTTCTGATTGTACTTGAATAGACTTTAAAATTTCCATCAATTCTTCCCTGTGAGGTGTTGATTGTTGTATTAGTTCATAAATTGACAATTTTGTTGAAGCCATCTTCAAACTCTGTGTCAACCGATTTTTCAATGTAACAATAAGGCGGTTGTGGAACGGTAGTGGTGGCCTACTAGATCCAATTTGTATGGGCACATTAGTTGGTGATTCTACCGGAGCTTGGGTTGTGTGATTAACTTGCCTTTGTCCATGGGAAACTATACTGATAGCCCCTAAAAAAACCTTATGGCAGTTGAGACACATAATTAACCTGATTAGGAGGAACTATAGAAGTCGATGCTCCCATCAATTGTTAATTCGCCTCTCAATATGGCAAAGGTGTCTGATATATGCCTAGGTTTTGGTTATTTTGGGCTAGTGGGTTGTCAATTTTGATTGTACCTACTTCCAATAAATCTTGCATAATTCCTTTAAATCCATGACAACCTTCAATATCATGTCCTCTTTGTCTATGATAGATGCAAAAGAGGTGTTCTTTGTAACCTTTTGTCTTTAGTTTGTTAGGATCATCAGGTTTCATTTTCGGTAAATTAAAAAGTTTTGTTGCATACAAATTTTGAAATACTAATGAATATGGCTCTTGTATTGGTGTGTAATTTCTTTTTGGTTTAAAATGACGTTGTTGCCTTTCCACGGGTTGTGTCTGATTTTGTGCCTGTTGTGGGGGTGGAAATGCTTGATAATTTGGTTGATGTGGTTGTTGTTGTTGTTGGGGTTGTTGGATTTGTGTTTGATCCAGTTGATTTAACTGTGGTTGGCTCAAAACTATCTGATTAACCTATGCGGTCTTGGACTAACCATGGTTATTCCCCTTTTGATTCTTATTGTGCCACTCTTTCTTCTTAGACTTAATCTCGCCTTCTTGAATTTTGATTTCTTCAATCATTTTTGCTTGGGCGAGTGCCTCATCGAATGTTCTATACTGTTGTAGTTGTAGCAATGAAGAGATGGGTCTACCAAAACTCTTCGTGAACATTCATATTATCTCTAGCATTGGGAGTGAAAATGGTAACTTGATCATGATTGATCTCCATCTGTTGCCAAATTCATAGACTGATTCATCATCATATTGTTTTAGGTAAATCAAATCAGTCAATGTTGTTTGTTTTCTAACATTTAGGGTGAATATTTCCAGAGACTGGTCCGCTAGTTGTTCAAAGGTAAAAATCCTTTGATACGGGATATGGTTGTACTAGTCTTGGGCTTCTCCCCCTAATGTTTGAGGAAATGTATGTAATAGCAATGCATCATTACTTTTCATTCTAAAGCATGCATTTACAAATCTTGTTACATGCTCTCGGAGATCCTCTTCTCCTTTAAATTCAAGCTTCGGTATTTGGAAATCATGTGGATATGGCGGTTCCGGTACCAAAGTGTGAATAGGGTGATTGAGTAGTTGCCTTAAAGTTGGCTTTTGGTATTGCAATCCTGGGGTTTGCATGGCAAGACTATCAATCTGACTCTGTAAAAATTGGTATCTAGGATCATCTATAGGACTGACACTCGAATGTGCTTGATGCTGCTGGTAATGGGGTGGATTGTATGTAGGTTGAGGATGATAAGACATGTTTGGCAAAAATGTGTTATGGTATGGATGTTGAGGGATGTTATGATATGGATGGGGTGATGAATGGATGTTATGCTGACCTACTGCATTTGCATATGGGTGCAGTGGTTGATTGTGAACCACAGTGGTAGAAGGAGGACGCATTACCCAATATGGATCTTGGATAAAGGCATTAGGTTGATGAAATGTAGGTGGAATATTTTTCTCAATCCCTTGCAAATGTTGGTTAGGGTCAGGGTTCATGCTACGGTTAGCATTATATAAAATCATTTGCTACAACTGTAAGAAAGCCTGTTGCATAGCAATTGCATTTGACATAGGTACTACTACCTGTGATGTGGTGGACTGAATTGGTTGTGGAACAACCATGGTAGTGAAGGTATATGGGGGGTAAGTAGCAAAGGGTATCGCCACTGACTATGGAATGGTATGAGATGTATGTCCTACAAGTGTGGATGAAGGAATGGATGTCAAGGCTTGGAAAACAATAGAAATTGTTTCATACAAGGGATTAGTGGTAATAGTCATTTGTTGTGATAATATGGGGGGAATTTGGTTGGATGACAATGGTTGATTGGCTAATGCTACAGCAACCAACTCAAAGAGAGGATTGGTGAAAATATGTTGTGACTGTTGTGGATAGGCGAATATGGATTCTTGTTGTGATGAGGGTACGACATGTGATGGGATGGAGAGTGGTGGTAATGATGGGAAGACCATTCTAGCTACATTCAAGTTCATTCTAAAAGTGTCCATATATATCATGGTGACCTGGCTGTCTACTACTGCATGAGGTTCACTCTTAGGTGTCTCGGGTATAGCTGTATGAGTAGCTCTATGCATAATGTCTATGTCCATGTTGGGGGCATTACTATAAGACCCTATATCAATACTCGTGGACATAGAAAGAGGCACATCTACTTGTCCCACCACCGAAGTGTGAGGGACATTGCCAGACTGGGAGGCCATAGGGGATGACCACTGACTTCGGCTTGACACTAATTTCTTAGCTTGATTACGAGTCACTACCATACACTAATATGCTATGAATGAAAAAGAAAGTACAATGCAATACAACATGCTAAGAAAATAAACATACAAAGTGTTTGACCCTAGTTTACACTAATTTTTTTTAATTTTTTTGAATTTTTTTTCGGTGTGTTTTTGTGTGTATTTTTTTTTTTTAAGTTTTTGAAGAGTTCTTGTTTTTTTTGGAATAGAATAATAGAACTAGATGAAGATGGTGATTAAGAACACTCGCACCAAGCGTGATTTCTCAAAAGAGGCTAGAGTACACCGCTTAAATCCAGTGGGGGGTTTGCCTAGCTCTTCCACTTTGATTCAAAAATTGTTCCAATAGTGGGAGATAACTTGAATACCAATGACTTATACCAGCTTAAAGAGCGCTTTTATCCTATCTACGGATGATCTAGGGGGCAAGCCGATGGAAGGAGATGAATTCCAACGTCACCGATCTGAATTGGGGGTTGGTGATGAAATCCAACTAGACCAATGTTTTAATTATACTGTGTGTGTGTGTGTGTGTGTGTGTGTGAAGGTTTTGTTTTCTATTGTGTGATGCAAATATAACATGCAATTCTATTTTTATGCCTAATGCAGAAAGTAGGAAAGGCATAGAATAGCATACAAAATCATATTAGGGGAAAAATTGCAAATCCAGGTAAGACTCGGATCAATTATGTTTAATAGGGCTAACAACGGGTGGGCGGTTAGTTCTGGTAAACCATGGGTACGTGGTTTGCCAACCGCACATGCACGTTTGGGAGATCCCAACCGTGGGTGTGCGGGTCCTTTCTGTCAACAAAACAAAAGCCGAATACAAGCCCAAACCCTGAAAAAGAAATACTTGGGTTATTTCTAACCTGGTACATGCAATATGATTATTCCCTACTATGCATATGCAGATTATCGTTTATTTTGCTTTGTTATTGTGTTTATGAATGCAGGATTTAAGTAGATTTTTCTATCCTAAGACCTAAATGCAAGCATTGACATACAAAACTGAAACCCTTAATCTAGTTAAATGCAACCTAAATCCAGAACTAAAGGAGAAATTAAAAATATGACACAGGGTACATACATGTGTTCCTTTCGCTGCTTCTTCCTTCTTTCAATCGTCAATTTGTGTTTCAACACTGTAGCAACCGCAAATGCACATTTCCTCAAATTAGAAATCATGGATGCGTGGTTTCACAAATTAGAAATCATGGATGTGCGGTTTCATAGTGACAGGTTAAGCGCAATCCATATTTGCCAACCCGATATTGAATTCTCATGCGTTTCAAATCATTAGCACCTGTACATTCAAACAGATATTAGTAAGATTAAAATGAAGTAAGGCAAAATAAAATGAAACCCTTGGGATGTCCTACCATGATCGCCAATTTTGTAACTAAAATACTTGAACACTTGCAATATAAAAACACATAGACACAAAGAGATTGCTCAAAATAATGAAATTCTTTATATATATATTGACTCTTGCGATACAGATTTACAATATTTTAGATTGCCCCAAGTAGCTTGGGTACAATGTTACAATATTGACCTCAATGTGATACAAATTTATCTCTGGGAGTTCTCTAGATATTTTGCAATGTACAATGCTCTCCTTGTATCCAGTTATAGCTTCAAAGGATGAGTGGGCTTTGGTATCCATCACAAGACAACTCCAACTTTAGCAGCCTATCCAAGATACCTGTTACCTGCACACATGCAAACCAACAAAGGATATTAGTAGCACTTGTATATTTAAGCGATAAATCCAAATGCTACACATAAACCTATTACTGATACGAATGAAAAAGCAGATAACACTAAACAATTAACAAACAAAACCTTACTTAATACTCAAATCGCTAATCTCCGTTGATGAAACCCATTTTTGTTCTCGAGAATATGGAACCACGAAAGCGCGATTGTGGGCTGGAAACCATGGACCTATGGTTGTGAAACCACGGATGCGCGTTTTCGATTGTGGAACCGCGAACGGGCGATTTCAACTAAATAACAGATTGCCTTGGAATTTGAGCCAATGGTCAGATTCAAGTTTGTGCTCTTAATTTCTTGTTGGATCTAGATCTATTTCGATAGCCTGTTGATAGGCAGATTCAGCTCCCTTTGTTTGGTGGATTGATGGTGTCTTTATAGGCTACCTGGGGCTTTGGAGGGAAATGTGAGGTGGCAAGCCTAATTTGCCAAGTGGCATATTTGGGTTGTCAGGTGGAAGGGGCAGTTATAGTGAGTCACATAGTGTGGCTCACTTAACTGGGGTGATGTGGCTTCAAGTGGAGTGGGATATGGGATGCTGCTTTATGTGAAGGGACAAAGGGACAACAACAAAGGAGTTGTGGCATGGGTGTTGGAAATCTGTCTCATGTGCAAGGACAAAGGGGACATGAGTGGGTAAGATGTGGCATGGATGTTGGATGAAGTGTCCAGGACACATGTTCAATGGATAGACAAGGTATCCTAGGGTGATTTTTCTAATTAAATAAATTAGGAAAGTATAATGGTGTGCAAGATTTTATATCCCTAACTTAGAATTTAGGCATATATCTTTATTATGTAGGATTTTATGGTGAGGTGGTGAATGTGAACTAAAGGGTGCTAGATTTTGGTGTCTACATACTCCATGCTGGTTACCATTCTCAAGGAATATGCTTGGTATTTTGCCTTCACCCTTGCTCTCTAAGTTTGATTTTTTTTTATCTACATCTTGATGTATTTACTACTTTTCCAATCTTATGCAAAAATAAAGCAAAATTGTTGGTGTCTCTAAAATAAAGTTGAAAAAAAAGTCTCCTTTATGCCCTGTTGGATTGTTGGTGGTAGGCTGGTCTTTGCTTTTGGATGGTTTTTTGGTTTAATTTATGGTTCTTTTGGCCTTGGAGGTTGACTTGTGCTTAATTGGCCTTATCTTTCTCTGCCTCCTCTAATGTAAAAGGTTATGGGACCTTTCAAAACCTTGTTTTTCACCATTAAAAAAATAATAATACATAGTAATTATTTGTGCGATTGAGACAAATAGTTAATGTAGCCCACACTAAGTTTTGGCAGCACCACCAAATAACTCAATATGACTAATGTGAAAGGGAAAGGACAACCCTTTTTAAATTATATATATATATATTTTTTTTTTTTTTCTATTTTTTTTTTATTAAAAAATAAAGGAAAAATGTTTTAAGAGATTAAAAACATGACAAGGATGGTTTGCAAGTGAATATAATAATTTAGGACAAGTGTTTGGTTTGGTTTTGGGTTCTCTTCAAGGGATACTCAAGTTTAAACAATGATGGGGTGTGTCTGCACAAGCATGTTAAAAAATAATAATAATTTATGGTATTTGTTTAGTTGGTTTATACTCTTTTAATGATAATGGTTTACATGATTTTAGACAATGAAGCAAGGATAAAATTTGTAAAAATAATATTAATGTTATAAAATATTATATAATAGATTTTTTTGTTTCCTTTGGTAAAAAGAGTTGTACTAGAGTCTTCCACCCTTTAGAAATTATAATTGTATCTTTAAAGTTTGAGAGTTTATAAACAGATTCAATTTTTATCTTAATTTAGTTGCTATAGCTCGATACCTACATATTTTTATAAAAAGTTTGAATTCTTAATTTTATTTTTTGGATTTTATTTTTTTGTATGAAACAAATATTTCAAAATTCAGCATCTAGTCCTTGCAAGGACACCCAACAATATGTTAATTTTCGCTTTACGAATTATAACTATATCTTCTAGAGTTTTAGAGTTTATAAATGGATTCAATTTTTATCTTAATTGACTTGCTATAGCTAGATACCTACATTTTTTATAAAAAATTGAATTCTTAATTTTTATTTTTTGGATCTTCTTTAATTTTTGTATGAATACAAATGTTTCAAAATTTAGCATCTAGTACTTGCAAGAACACCCCAACAATATGTTAATTTTCTGTATAAATACAAATATTCCAAAATTCAACTTTTAGTCCACACCCCAACGTTGGTGTTTCATCTTGATGATCTAAATTTGAATGAGGAGGATAAAAGCCCCATGTGGCTATGCCCCCGAGTGTGGCCCTAGTTGTGCCCCATTATACTTTATACTACTTAAAAAAATCGTCTTTCTTAACATTTTCTTAAAGCAACCTTTGCAATATTATAAGCATTCAATTTGAAATGATCTGGGATTTATCGCAATCAATAAGTTTTATAAATTTTTAAGGTATTTAAAATAAATAATAAAAAATTAATAAATAAGAATTGATATAGTCCCAAGGCGGACAACACAATAGTTCGGGCTTTGGCTCTTCTTTGAGATGTCCAAGGTTCAAATCGTGGTGTTGACGAGTGTGTGAGGGGTGGGTGTGTGGGGGTTGTGTGTTAAATTTCCTAATGATAAGCATAGCTCTCGACTTTACGAAGGGTCATGGTTAGAATAACATTGCTCAGCGTGTGTTGGTCATAGGAGTTTCTCACACTAACCAAATAAAAAAAAATTAATACCATTTAGTCACTATCAATTATTTTAACACATGTATTAATATTTTATTAAAACATATATTAACTATTTTTTAATATTTTTCCTTTCCCTTAACCATCAATCATTTTACATTTGTGTCTAAAAGCTATTTCCTTTGGGCAAACACATGTCATAGGGTTGAACAAGCTGTTTGTCAAATACCCTTTCAATAAATTTATTTATTTATTATTATTTATATATATATATATATATAGAAGAGTTTTTTATAGCCACACTTAGTATTCAAATTCCATACTTTTCAAGTTCGAAAGAAATTTGATATGTTTAAAAATTCGTAATAAAACTAGACATAAAATTTGATATATAATAAATGTATATACATTTTTAAATATTTTTTTGTAATTTTTATGTAAATATTAAAAATTAAATATATATATATAGCTTTATGTAAATATAATTATTTTGTAAGAAGATTCTTAAAGGTTAAATCAATAATTTTTTTGAAATATAAATTATAAGTTTTCTATCAATTATAATAAAAAATCATAAAAAATAAAAAATTGTTAGATCATGCATAAAAGAAAGCACTTAAAATATCTTATATTATTCAAGTTTAAAAAATAGAAAAGTTTAATTTTAGGTTTCATTAAATTTAGGGTTAAAGAGCAATGTTTTTTTTTTGTTTTATTTTAGGGTTAAGTAGCAATGTTTTATAAAAGAGCAGTTTTTTTTTTCTTTTATTTTAGCCTTAAAGAGCAATGTTTTTTTCTTTTATTTTAATATTAAAGAGCAATGTTTTTTCTTTCTTTTATTTCAAAGAACTTGCAGCTTTTATTTTAGCCTTAAAAGCAATGTTTTTTCTTTTATTTTAGGGTTAAAGAGCAATGTTTTTTCTTTCTTTTATTTTGAAGAACTTGCAGATTATTTGAGACAAGGAGCATTTTAAATAGTAGGTGCAGAAATAATGAAGCCTCCAAATGGGAGACTCATTTGTCAACTGAGCTATCCATTCTTTCAAATGATGATAAAGAAATAAAGAAAATAGCATCCCAATAGATTGAAAATGGTTGCTTCATTTCAAGCTTCCAAATTGCATGTTGCAGGAGGGAGATTGCAAGAGGGTTTGTTCATAGTTGTTGTGTTTATAGTGCTTCCTCTGTATTTTTTTAAGCTAAAATTTGATTTTAGGGTTTTTAATGCTTGTTTTTCACCCAATTTTTTTTTTGGCCGAATTTAGGGTTTGTTCACCAAATTTATTCGACAGGGTTTTAAATTCGACGATTTTCGAATTTCATATAGAAAATTCGACGAATTTAATAACTAAGTAACCACATTATTTTAGTAGCTCATAAGTACATGTATTAAATATTTTATTAAAACATGTATAACTATTTTTAAATACTTTTTCCTTCTCCCTTAACCATCAACCATTTTGCATTTCTGTCTAAAAACTATTTCCTTTGAGCAAAAACATGTCATAGCATTGAATGAGTTGTATGTCAAATACCCTTTAAATAAATAAATAAATTTATTATCATTATTTTTATATATATAGGAGAGTTAGTTAGAGTCACATTATGTTTTAGTAGCTCACAAGTAGATGTATTAAATATTTTATTAAAACATGTATTAACTATTTTTTAATATTTTTTCCTTTCCCTTAACCATCAAAAATTTTGCATTTATGTCCAAAAGCTATTTCCTTTTGAGCAAACACATGCCATACCGTTGAATGAGGTGTGTGTCAAATACCCTTTAAATAAATAAATTTATTGATTATTAGTATTTATATGTAGGAGAGTTGGTTACAGCCACATTATTTTTAGTAGTTGACAAGTACAGGGTTTAAATCATAAAGATTGCTTACAACAAGCCTATTCTATTTCGTTTTTGTTGACCCGATCTCAAAGGAAAACCATGGTATCTGGGGATTTGTATCATTATCATTCTAACACGCACTCAAAAGAGAATTTAGAACATACTACTATCTTTACAAATTGGAACCTCCAAAGTTTGAACCCAAACCTCTTCTTGGTAAGTGCATGGCAAAACAAGCAATTACCAATTCACCTAACCCTTGAAGGATTGATAAATAACCATAATATAATTCATAACAACACATCAACAAATTTATTTATTATTATAATATGTTGTTCGTATAATTGAACACACTACTCAAGACACATCAACCAATTTATTTATTATTATTATATAGTGGTGGTATAATTAGACACACCACACTACTTAAGACACATCAACCAATTTATTTATTATTATTACTTTTTGTGATCTGAGTTTATGTAACTTATATAAAAATCTAACAATATACCAAAGGAGTGTTTAATAAAAACTTTATATTCATATTTTAAATTCATTACGTCCTCCATGGCGTCTCAACAATGTGCATTGCATACGTAGGAGACCAAATCAAATTTTGACGAGGGGACAAAAAGCAAATAAAAGTTCATAACAGCTATTATTAAAGCTTGGAGAGGGGCAAATTTTCCATCATGTTGACAAACATTAGAGTTATAGCTTAAAATTAGTTGAATATGGACGGCAATGTTTGTGGTGGAAGAATGAAGGGTCACGTTGTTGTGATATCATACCCTACAATAGGGCACACGAATCCCATGTTGCACTTTTGTAAGAATTTGGACGCCAAAGGTTTGGTGGTCACCTTCGTGAGTTTCAACACCAATCATCATGTTGAGTGGTATTTTCACCCAGTTGTGAAAACACACTCTCCGATAGGATTCGAGTCCCAAATCCTCTGCTTGCAAAGAAATTAAACAAGTAACTTCTCCAAGGTTTCGCTATGTTAGCATTTTGCATATATGTATTAGTAATCTCAAATAAAAGATATTCAATTTAAATGCTTGGAACACCTTAGTGATTGCAAGTAACTGTTAACAAGGGGCACTGTGGTTTATTTCACCATGAACTTTAGTGATTGTTCATTGTTTTTTAGATTTTGATATTTTTTAGATGTTTATTTTAATTCCTTGAAAGTTAAAGCCTTTGGAAAAATATAAAAAATAGAAAGTAAAAAAAAATGAAATGCAGAAACTGAAATTAAAACGCATTCAGAGTGTTACGATCCTATTTGACAAAACCGAAGATATGAGGTTTTCTGCACACAACCTAACCTATTGAACCTGCAACATGCACAATCCAGATAAGCTAGGTGCTGGTTTCTGGGGTTTTCACTGTAATTTTCAGATTTAGACATTCGCATGAAGCAACCAAGAGCACTTGCATTAAACTTCACCTATAAGCCTAGAAATCTGAAAGGGGAAAATAAAACAATTAAATCTTGCATGCAGAAAATGACTCCTTTCTTGTCAATGAGATGCTAACTCTCTGTATTTTCTGTATTAAAGATTGATCATTTTACAATAACAGAATCTCTAGTTTTCTCAAAACCAGAAAAAGGGGAAGAAAAACACTTCAAAGCAGGCCCAGAATGGCTTCTCACCTTCGGCACTGCAACTCTGCTCACAGCGATTTTCGACCCCTGTATCAATTTGTGCCTCTGCTTTTATACTTTTTGGTGCGGTTCTCCATTTCGCTCTACGGCGCTTCATTTCACCTCCCAGATTGCATCGTTTCGTATTCCCCACATTTTCGTTGCTTTTGACTTTATGTTCGATGCTGAAACGTTTGATATTCTTTGTGAATTATAACGCTTCTGTAACCCTGACACCTGTATGCCACATGTTTTGCGCTCCTCTACATGCTTCGTAACTTCCCCCTTGTAAATCGTGACAATAATAGCATGTCGCGATATCGCGACGTTTTTTTGCATGCAACTCTGCTCTTCCACCTGCACCGCGAAAACAAGACGTGTCGCGAAATCGTGACATTTTTCGGCCAATAGCCTTGTCCGCCACCATGCACAGCAAAAATGATACATGTCATGAAATCATGACATTTTTATGCTATCGGGCCATGTGGGTGCAACCTGTCGCGAAATCGCGACGCTTTTCTGCTTCGCTGGGTTTTGTTGCACTTAGCCGCAAAAACGCGACATGTCGCGAAATCGCGACACTTCTCTCTTCTGCACCATCTTCTAATTTTTGTCACGAAATCGCAACACCTTTTCATTATGTTCACTTTGTAGCTTTCTGTCATGAAATCGCGACGCTTTTCATCTTCGTACGCCTTGGCTGCTTCCTATCGTGAAATTGCGATGCTTTTCATCTTCGTACGCCTTGGCTACTTCCTATCGCGAAATCGTGATGCTTTTCATCTTCGTACCCCTTGGCTGCTTCTTGTCACGAAATTGCAATGCTTTTTATCTTCGTACCCCTTGGCTGCTTCCTGTCGTGAAATCACGACGCTTTTCAACTTCGTATGCCTTGGCTGCTTCCTGTCGTGAAATCGTGACGCTTTTCATCTTCGTACCCCTTGGCTGCTTCCTTCAAAGGGATCTAACGCAAGCGACTCTCTTTCATGGTTTCGGGTCGTAGAATCCTCATCATGCTCCAAAATTTGATGAGATTCTAATTCCTCTTCCGAAACTTTCTCAAATTGTACAAGATTTACAGTATCCTCATATGAGGAAGCAATTGAGTTATCCTGCATATTAATTGAAACAACAAGTTTGTTAGACGATTCATATTGATAATATTCTTCCCATTTCTTCCACGAATCATAGTAATCATCTTCCAAGTTCAAGTTGTGACGTTCAAGTATTTCTTCTTCATCGTCTGATTCATCAACTTGTCTCTCATCCAACTCATCTTCACCTTCCTTAGATGGTCCCGTTATTTCCAAAAGTGGGTTATTTCTTGAATTCAAATTGGTAAATCTATCATAATCCAAATTTGTAACCCATGATTCAACTTTATCACAATTTGGAAGGTGTGGATCCTCTTGGTCATCACTCTCGAGAGCATCATCCTCAGTGTCTTTGGAGAATAAGTGGTGAAAATCGATCATGTCTTCAACTTCATTTGTTGATTTTATTTCAAATTTATTTTCAGCCACTTGTAATGACTTAGGAGCTTCTACAATGGGATCGATTTTTGAATTCTGTGTCATATAGCTGCTCCAATCCTTTGCAAGTTGAAAACACGATATTTCGAAAACAAAAAGGATAGACTAAAAATGTAATGTAAACGAAACTAAAATAACGCTTAAACCCTATGTTATTGAAAAATGCGTAAAAAGGAAGAACATGAACACAAGATATCAAAGCAATATAAAAATAACGGCCCTTTTATTGATATGCTTTACAAATTCGTGTTACAATGCGTCTCCTTCCTTTTTAGGGGATAGGAGCGTTAAATGTTGGTCTTTTACAACTTGTTTCGGAATTCCTTCTTCCGCATGCCCACATATAAGATGGGCGAACCAAAACGTTGTCGCCGCTTGCGTTGGTAAAGGTAGATTCCTCGTTGCTCCTCTAATGCTGCAAATCTGCGTTCAAAGAAACAAACAAAGAATCGAAGCACATGTGTATGAAAAATAAAAGATAAATCTAACGATGGTTAAAATGAGTCTAAATAAACTGAAAACTTGACAAAAGCATAAACATGAAACTAGCTAAATACTACAAAAGAAATAGTCACCAAAAGCAATAAGGCGGGGGTGCCCGAAGGCAAACCACCCGCGGGTGAAACTTTTCTTCGACACCAATCCGCTTGGGATGGGTCCGAAACCTGATGTGATGTGTTGTCGGCAAATTGGTAGGATATTGTGGTCAAAAAAATCGGTTTTGGTTCTTGATTCGTGCCTTCAAAAGTCACCCAATAACCTCTCTTTCGATTAAGAGATTATGGATGTTGAAAGCACAAATCGCAAGTAAGTGAATTAGCAACACTTCGTCGCTCAAAATGCTCCTTCTCTGTATCTCTTTTGGGTGAGGAAACTCACCATTTTATAGACCCAAGGGGTCTCTTTGAATTAACATGCAAAAGTGTTTCTTTGCATGAATGCTTTTTTTTGAAGAGAAGACTTCTTCTTGATTAAGGGCTTCTTAATTGCCTCTATGCATGTCTTTGTATGTTTAGAAAAACTCACTTGCACTCCCATGCAATGAAGGGATAGCTAAGTGGCAAATCTGAGTTGTCATGAAAAAGCCTACTCTCACTCCCATGCAGTGAATGGAGAGTCAATTGGCAGATATGAGTTGTCAAAAGAACTCACTCGCACTCCTATGCCATGCAAGGAAAGCTAAGTGGCAGTTCTGAGTTGTCATGCATCGAGGTCTGACTTTTTGCTGGTCAAACCTGGCATTCGTCCCACCCAGAAGTGAGCGCTAGTAATCGTCCCTGGGTGAAACGAGTACAAATCCATACTCGTCCCTGGGTGAGACGAGTACAAATCCGCACTCGTCCCTGGGTGGAGCGAATAAGAAGCAGAGTGTCTAAAAGGTGCCAAATTGATTTTTGACTTGTAAAACTGCTGTGTGAGTGGTTAGAACCATTTTTTTAACCTTTGGGGCTGCCATGGGGGCTGTGTGTGTTAGTGCGATCAGTGCTTGTTGTCACATAATCGGATTGGTGCTGTTTTGGTGTCTACAGATGCCCCTTTTTGGGAAGCGCTGCACATGGTGCAAGCGTCGAGCAAAAATAGATAACCAAAGCACTAATGATTAGGGTTTCTCAATAACCTAACCAACTCTTGATGCCCCAAGTATGGAAAGGGCATGCATTCTTGAATCCTTGCTTCTGACGAGCTAAGGAACTTGATTTCAAGTATTAACCTGTTTTGGTGAGGTGTGACTTGAGCTTGGTCATTGATCAGTCATGAATAGGCAAAGGGCGCAACCTTTTATCCACGGGGGAACCTTGTGTTCATGATTCACGAATGCCAAGTGTTTGATCAATTTGTGATTATTGCTTGTTTGCTGCCCCAAGCAGGAGCGTGATTGTCTTTGTCAATGATTCTTGGAATGCATGCCATTGCCTTGATTGGGTGTGTGTTTGTTGGTTGATGACTTAAGTGTGACTACCCCCTCAAGCGACGAATCGATGAAGGAATGACTGCCATGAGAAAAGCGACGAGTCGCTTGACCCAAGATGACTTAAGTGAGGGTGCCTTTAGATGTTGTCCGTTGAATGCTCGAGCAATTTTCTGATTTTTTGACCTATTTTTGGTGGGTGAAAACCCTTTTGGTGATGCCATTATGGGGTGAAATTGTCGAAAACCCGTCTTCCCGTGGAGCGGTCCGGCTATGGTAGCCTTCTTGGGGAAGTAGGAGAGTGACAAGTTGAGCCCCGACATCGATTTTCTTATGCCAAGAGGTTAAGTGCAAGAGCACTTGTGTCCGACAATGCTTATTACTTTGTTTTTGTGTTGCATTTTTTTGTTGTTTTTGTTATTTTTGGGGGTTTACTGTTTTATTGTTTTTGAGTGGGTTTTGACCCATTGGGGACATCGTTGGGGGTGAAATTGTCAAAAATCCGTCTTCCCATGGAGCGGTCCGGCTATGGTAGCCTTCTTAGGGAGTAGGATAGCGACAAGGTAGACCCCGACATCAGTTTTTTATGCCATTGAATGTCAAGTGCAAAGGTGTCGTTGTTCAACACTTTTACTGCTATTGTTTGTGGATATTGGTTGTTTTGTTTTTATGTATATGTATTTACATTGATGTATGCAAATGCTTTTATGAATGCGATGTGTCTAATTTGTATGATGTATGCATGTGGAATGAATGAAATGAGTTGTTGATGACTTGTCGATGCACCATAGACTGTACAAGATTTGACTGACTTGCTGTACTAATGGGATGACTTTGTGAAATGACTTTGCATGTGAAAACTTTGTTTTTGTATTTTGCATATATTTTGATGGTTATGTACGGAATGAAATGTACCAGTTGTTTGAAAATGTAGTTAAGCTTTTTTGAGATGTAGATATTTTAACTAACTAGCCAAGACTGTACATTTATCTCGCAAGACTTTTGAACAAGGTCTAAATCCGACTTGAATTTAACCAAGTTATTTCACATCCCTGTGTGTGCAATTGAGTTCGTTTATGTGGTATTCATCAGGATACCGCCAGTGCCGAATAGGCTATCAACCAAACTTGTATTGAGGATCACCTAATTAGCTCCACTAACTCCGTTGTTGTATTTAGCAAGATTAATCCATGTGACAATCTAAGATACCATAAGCTAGCTCATCCACATGCAAATATTGGTCTGCACACACGCAAAGCTAATGTGACGGACATATCGTCGTGCGGGTAGGATACCACCATTGCCAGGTAGGCTATCAACCAAACCTGTAACGAGGATCACCTAGATGGTTTTCGAATGCTGAGAATTCCAGGGATTCAAGTTCAGGTTATTTATTGGTTGAATGATTTGGGAGACTTGCTCGTCAATATAGTGATGAAAATCACTGTTTATTTTTCTATTTATGTTTCTTTTGTTTTTTGAGCAAGGATTTTGAATAGTGGTGATAACCACTGTTATTTGATTTTGTATTTTGAGCTTTGTAAATTTGAACTTGTGAAGGGCCTTGATCCTTTTAGGTCTTGGGGATGACTACCCATCCTGGTTAGGGGCGTGTAGTACGAATCCTTACGACTTTGGGAATCAAGGGGATGATGGAGATTATGAAGTAAGGGCGTTGAAATTTGGGGCCCGGGGGGGGCCCCCCCCCCCCCGGGGGGGGGGGGGGAAGAACACCCCCAACAAGGGGGAAAAAAAGGTGAATGGAAAGGGTTAGGATGATGGTTGGTTGGAATTTTGTTTGTGAATGGCGTTGATCCTTTTAGGTCTTGGGGATGACTACCCATCCTTGGTAGGGACGTGTAGTACGAATCCTTACAACTTTGGGGACCAACTATGATTGGGATTTGGTAGTGGTAAAAACCACTGTTTATTAAGGTGAATGAATAGGGAAGAGCTCGTCCTTTTGTCAATTCTCAGCATTCTAGAACCATTCGCACAGGGGGATGAACAGGCTAATCTTTCACCTATGGTACCCGAGACTGCTTTGTAGGTTTCTCTTGCGTTCACACAACTTAGGAATTATTTTATGTGTGTTAATTTGTGTTGGGATGCTACGTAACAAGGTGTGATCCAAGTAAAACTTTCTCGTGTAAAATCTGTTTAACTGTGTACAATTTTTGGCTAGAAATTTAAAGACAACTGAATGACGAAAACCCTATATACATTTAGGAGACAACTGACTATGCTAAAATAAAATGGTGATATGCTGGATGTATGCGTTTATGAAAATGGATTTGATGTGGAAATGATGGAATTGCCAAGTAATGACAGCCTATGGTGCTTTTGACTTGTATGACCTAGCAAATATATAATGTATGGATGCGATGCCTAATGCAACCTATATTTTTGTATTTTGATGTTTATGAGAATGCATGGAATTGAAATGCAATGTTTTTTTGTTATTTTTTATTTTTATGAGTATGCATGGAATTGAAATGCAATTGTTTTTGTGATTTTTGATTTTTATGAGTATAAATGGAATTGAAATGCAATTGTTTTTGTGATTTTTGATGATTGGATTGTTTTTGTTTATTTTTGAATATTTATTTTGACCAAGCAGTTATGGTAACGCTTGGAGCTTTTGGTGTTGACCAAAGGGTTTATGGATACCTTTGGAGCATTTTGGGGATGACCAAGCGATTATGAGAATCCTTGGAGCTTTTGGCTTGACCAAAGGGTTGATAGATACCTTTGGGGCGTTTAGGGTTGACCAAGCGATTATGAGAATCCTTGGAGCTTGTGGATTTGACCAAGCGATTATGAGAATCCTTGGAGCTTTTAGACTTGACCAAGTGATTATGAGAATCCTTGGAGCTTTTAGACTTGACCAAGCGATTATGAGAATCCTTGGAGCTTTTTAGGGTTTGACCAAGCGATTATGAGAATCCTTGGAGCTTTTGGCTTGACCAAAGGGTTTATAGATGCCTTTGGGGCATTTAGGGTTGACCAAGCGATTATGAGAATCCTTGGAGCTTTTGGATGTGACCAAGGGATTGCGATAATCCTTGGAGATTTTAGGGTGACCAAGTGATTGCGATAATCCTTGGAGCTTTTAGGGTGACCAAGTGATTGCGATAATCCTTGGAGCTTTTAGGGTGACCAAGTGATTGCGATAATCCTTGGAGCTTTTGGTTTGACCAAAGGGTTTATGGACACCTTTGGAGCGTTTGGTGTAATCCACTTGCTCTTCAGGGAATAGAGGTACCCCCAGCTTGATGATCTTTGTGCATCGGATCTAGCTCTGGAAGGATTGGCACGAATGGATCGGCCCTATGCACGGATAGGAGGGCAGGGTCTGCCTTCGGCACTGATGTGGCTATGATATCTCTTGGTGGAAGGTGCTCGCGGTCTACCCAAAGGAGCGGAATCAACAGTTGATTCCACTGGGCCGGGTCTAGGCGCCACTCATGCCCTAGTCTTATGCCTAGTTGTGCCATCAGTTCTTCATGGGTTACAGGGTGATTGTGTCATCATGCATGATTGAGATATTCCATCTCAGTTTCATCTTTGTAATCATTATCGGTGATCCAAAGGCCCTCGTTGGCCTCGACAGCTGTCTGCGACATTCTAGGCTTGTCCTGCTCGAGCAGATTGACATGGTCCCGACGGGGTTGTTCCGTGCTTTGTGGGGGGACCTGATTTTCCTGCAATGGCACGGGCTCGATGGGAGCCTCCAAAGGGAATAATGTTAAGAGACTTTGGTGATGATCACCCATGGGGACCACCTATGAATTAGTGTTGTCTGACTCGAACGGGTCCCATGGTGCTATTGCATATGCTGACTCATCTTTGGCGAGAGAGTCAGGCTCATTAGAATCTGGTGATTCTGAGATATGGAAGACCTCGTCATCAGGTAGCTCTACAACCAGGGGTTGATCCTCTTTGAGAGGAGTTTCGCGTAAGTTGGGCTTTTGGGGCCCCAAAATCTTGGTCTCTACCGACTCTAAGTGCTCTAGCAGTGCATTGCTTGTATCGGGGGATTTCAGCTCCTCCTCTTTGATTTGTTCCCATTGCAGGTTGTGGGGAACTTGGGGCCTTGGGAGGGGTGGCCGAATAGCACCCCCATGCCTTGGTAGGGCATTTCATCCCACTCTTCTTCTCGCTTAGGTTCCTTAGAGGCTTCTTGAAGAATTTTTGAGGGTGGCCCATGAACCTGGGTGGGTGCCTGAAGAATGCGCCTGTCATTGGTTTGAGGAGTGGCCTTCCGCTCAAGTCTAGGAGGCGTTGGAGGCAACGGTTGATAAGGTCATGGATACCTGTCTCGCACCCAGTTGTGTCTCTCATAATGTTCTGTCTTATGCGTGCGAGGGGTTGGAGTCCGCGCCTGCATAGTGTATGGGAACAACTCATCCTCCTGGCGCTGAATGCACTCTTGATTTAGAAGATACTGTTGCTCTAACTGTTGTCGTTCTAGCTCAAGTAACGTGAGTTCCATCCGACGTGCGATATGTTGGGCAGATTCTAAGATAGTTGGTCCTGTCGTCTCATGTCTAGAAGGCCTAGATGCCTCTCCTAGATTTCTATCTCGGTCTTGGTGATCCGAGATCTCTATAGGCCGCCTCCCTCTATTGGGGGTAGCGGCATTCCCCCGAGGCTTTGTCCTCAGTAGGTGATCCTGATGGCTAGCAATTGCGGAGGCGTGTTGCTCCTGCGATGTATATTGTTCTTGAGGAAGGTAAGGGTTTTCCTCGTGCTCTCTCTCGTAAGTGAAAAAGGAACGGGCGGAGTTGGCTCGCCCCGCCTGAGGAGCCTTGTGCTCTGGATTTGTCCTTGTAGTCCTGACAACTAGAGGGGGTGAAGGAGGGATAATGTAATCATGTGGTTCCTCCCGTCGAACCCTATGTTGACCTAGCGCTTCATCGTGCGGTGACCACTCATAGCGAGCATCTAAGGGAGCTCTCCTACGGATGTACCCCTCATGGAAGGGTGTGTGCTGGATGCTATGCTGAACAGGAGTGCCCCTAGAAGAGGTGCCCCTATAGTCCCTTTCCGTTAAGGTGTGGAGGGGACTGCCTTGTGTGTCAGGTCGCCAAGGTGGTATGACCAAATCCTTGGGACTGTAACGGAGGCGACTCGTGCCTCCTTGGACATTCTCCGTAGCGTCTTCCCGTGAGTGGGCTTGACTACGGGTGAATACCATGGTAATGGCTCTCTACAAGCTACGTAGATTTTTATCTTTTGTTTATGATGTTTTTTTGATTTTTTTTTTTTGTTACACTAAGCAGAAAAGAACATACACACACAAAGCAATGATTATCTCTTTTAAAGATTAATGGTGTGTCCTAGACTGGTTTTAGTGTGTTTTTGATGATGATTTTTGTTTTGTTTTTGAAAATTTTTGTGAAGACCGTTTAAATGCAAAATGTTGGCTCATATGACTCCCATAAATGGTCGCCCCTTCAATATACCATTGTCGGACCGATATACCAACCTCTCTATATACCCACCCTTACGTGAGGGAGACTATAGGTACATGAGAGCAGATGATACGTGGAACATAGGCGGTACGGAAGGGGAATCGCTCTGTTTATGACACCTACCATAGAAGACTTATCCTCATGCGCTAGGAATCACCCTAGCTACACTCGGTCAACTTTCGTCAGGATTTACGTCTAGCAACAGTCGCGATCGAGGTAATGGATGCAATATCTCAAGCCAAAGTGATAATGGAATCCACCTTTGGTCTTGCTCAAGGGTTGGGGTTTTACGACCAACTCCTTGGTTTAAAATACCACGTGATGTGTGGGGTTCATTTTAATTTGCAAAAATTGAAACAGGCAAACGAAAAAGAAATCTTTCCCTAAGCCATACAAAATCGAAAACCAAAAAATAGAAAAACAAAAATTTGACGAAAGGCTGTTTAAAACCCCTACCTCTTCTCTCGCCTAACAGATGTTTCCGATTTGCTCCGAAAATTGCACAAAAATATACTCATCCCTGGGTGAGGCGAATATCAGAACAGTAATAATTCTAGGGTGAGACGAATAGTTTATTCGTCCCGGGTGAAACGAATACCAATTCTGTAATCGTCACTTGCAGAGACGAATAACAGTCTGATGTTGAAAAATAGGTACCTATAAAAAAACAAGCAATTTTAGATCAGTAATTTAACCTAAAAAAAACAGAGGACAGAGGTCCCACCGTGATCGCCATTGAAAACACGAGATTTCGGAAACAAAAAGGATAGACTAAAAATGCAATGTAAACGAAACTAAAATAATGCTTAAACCCTATGTTATTGAAAAATGCATAAAAAGGAAGAACATGAACACAAGATATCAAAGCAATATAAAAAGAACGGCCCTTTTATTGATATGCTTTACAAATTCGTGTTACAATGCGTCTCCTTCCTTTTTAGGGGATAGGAGCGTTAAATGTTGGTCTTTTACAACTTGTTTCAGAATTCCTTCTTCCGCGTGCCCACATATAAGATGGGCGAACCAAAACGTTGTCGCCGCTTGTGTTGGTAAAGGTAGATTCCTCGTTGCTCCTCTAATGCTGCAAATCTGCGTTCAAAGAAACAAACAAAGAATCGAGTAGAACTGTGTATGAAAAATAAAAGATAAATCTAACGATGGTTAAAATGAGTCTAAATAAACTGAAAACTTGACAAAAGCATAAACATGAAACTAGCTAAATACTACAAAAGAAATAGTCACCAAAAGCAATAAAGCGGGGGGTGCCCGAAGGCAAACCACCCGCGGGTGAAACTTTGCTTCGACACCAATCCGCTTGGGATGGGTCCGAAACCTGATGTGATGTGTTGTCGACAAATTGGTAGGATATTGTGGTCAAAAAAATCGGATTTTGGTTCTTGATTCGTGCCTTCAAAAGTCACCCAATAACCTCTCTTTCGATTAAGAGATTATGGATGTTGAAAGCACAAATCGCAAGTAAGTGAATTAGCAGCACTTCGTCGCTCAAAATGCTCCTTCTCTGTATCTCTTTTGGGTGAGGAAACTCACCATTTTATAGACCCAAGGGGTCTCTTTGAATTAACATGCAAAAGTGTTTCTTTGCATGAATGCTTTTTTTTGTGAAGAGAAGACTTCTTCTTGATTAAGGGCTTCTTAACTGCCTCTGTGCATGTCTTTGTATGTTTATAAAAACTCACTCGCACTCCCATGCAATGAAGGGATAGCTAAGTGGCAAATCTGAGTTGTCATGAAAAAGCCTACTCTCACTCCCATGCAGTGAATGGAGAGTCAATTGGCAGATATGAGTTGTCAAAAGAACTCACTCGCACTCCTATGCCATGCAGGGAAAGCTAAGTGGCAGTTCTGAGTTGTCATGCGTCGAGGTCTGACTTTTTTTGGTCAAACCTGGCATTCATCCCACCCAAAAGCGAGCGCTAGTAATCGTCCCTGGGTGAAACGAGTACAAATCCATACTCGTCCCTGGGTGAAACGAGTACCAGTCCGCACTCGTCCCTAGGTGGAGCGAATAAGAAGTAGAGTGTCTAAAAGGTGCCAAATTGATTTTTGACTTGTAAAACTGTTGTGTGAGTGGTTAGAACCACTTTTTAACCTTTGGGGCTGCCCTGGGGGCTGTGTGTGTTAGTGCGATCAGTGCTTGTTGTCACATAATCGGATTGGTGCTGTTTTTGTGTCTACACAAGTACATCTGCCCAAATCATATCCACACAAGTTTGTTCATCCAAATCCTCCTTTTTGGGTAATGATTCTAGATATTTATTTTCCAAAATAGGATGGTGATTATTTGGTTCCAACTTCTTGTTACCCATCCATAGAATTTCTTCACCAAAATCTTCATGCTCTTCAAGACATTTTGAATAGGTATTCACTTCAACGTGAGTCACCTCAAAATCTCTTGTATCATTTGAAGAGGCATGACATGAAATATCATTAAGATCAGCATTATGAATTTTCTTCCTAGGATGATTTGGATGCATACATTGATGTGCTTGTTTTTGTGGTGGAACACGCCTACATACCTTTTTAACCACGAACTCTTTGGGCTGAGTGGTAGAAGTAGTAGGATTAGTTGGATTGATATCCACGAAATGAGCTTGAACATTCATTGCGATAGTTCCTTGAGTGACCACATGATTCTCTAATTGAGGCATAGTTGGATGGATGGAAGTACTTGTATAAGAAAAAGTGGGAGCATAAGTCGGCATGGTAGGATAAAGTTGATTGTAGGGAAAAACATTTAATATTGAATTTTGTTGTGCCCATGCTTGATTTACCATCGAGGTTTGATTGCAAGCCCCTAGTTGTCCTACCATAGTTGATTGCTCCATTCCATAACCTTGTGGCCTTAATTGTTGATCTACAATCATAGCTTCTACGTAGGCCGATGCCAGATCAGTAACCAAGGGATTCATCCTAACGAACATGGCAAATAATGGATCTAATGCTCAAAAATATATTTGAAGAGCACCACTATCCTCAATAGTATAGGGAGAAATTAATCTCGCATAAAGCTTTCGAAACCTCAAGTTGAAACTTCTTACTGGCTCATTAGGTTCTCTTTTGCAAGAAGCAAATTGTTGAAATATCATGAGAGGATCAATGAACAACCTAAATTGATTGATAAATTCATCTTTCAATTGCGTCCAAGATGTAATAGAACCAGCGGGTAAATTGATGTACCAATCATATGCCACTTCATCCAGGGTTCCAGGAAACATTCTACATGCCACATCCTCATGTTCGACATTCCATCTAATTAGGATATCCACATAGGCTTGAATATGTTCCTCGGCTGATGTTGGACCATTATGCTTAAATTTGGGCAAATGTTTTTCTACGTTCTTGGGTAAATCATGAAAATCTCCACTAATGTTCAAAGGATTAGCATGTATCCCATACCACGTTCCTGCAGTTGTAGCCATTAATGAAACTCAAAGAAAATTTTTAAAACCAATTTGTTAGTCATGAATGAAAGAAGGAACCATGACAAAGTTGTATTCCAAAACAATGCATAATCAAAACACCTTATTCCAAACATCTTATTCCTGTATGAACAATCAAAAAGCGTTAGAACAACGAAATAAACCGTTCAGGCCCTCCTTCTAGCGCCAATCTGTTGAGTGGTGTTAGAGGAGGCCGAAGATGCTAATCAAATGATCTTGAAATATTTAGCAATGTAAAGCTCTTAAACAATTATAAACCTGTAGCATTTAAAATCATAATGAAATAAATCGTTTCATGCCCTCCTTCTAGCGCCAATCTGTTGAGTGGTATTTTCACCCAGTTGTGAAAACACACTCTCCGATAGGATTCGAGTCCCAAATCCTCTGCTTGCAAAGAAATTAAACAAGTAACTTCTCCAAGGTTCCGCTATGTTAGCATTTTGCATATATGTATTAGTAATCTCAAATAAAAGATATTCAATTTAAATGCTTGGAACACCTTAGTGATTGCAAGTAACTATTAACAAGGGGCACTGTGGTTTATTTCACCATGAACTTTAGTGATTGTTCATTGTTTTTTAGATTTTGATATTTTTTAGATGTTTATTTTAATTCCTTGAAAGTTAAAGCCTCTGGAAAAATATAAAAAACAGAAAGTAAAAAATGAAATGCAGAAACTGAAATTAAAATGCATTCAGAGTGCTACGATCCTATTTGACAAAACCGAAGATATGAGGTTTTCTGCACACAACCTAACCTATTGAACCTGCAACATGCACAATCCAGATAAGCTAGGTGCTGGTTTCTGGGGTTTTCACTATAATTTTCAGATTTAGACATTCGCATGAAGCAACCAAGAGCACTTGCATTAAACTTCACCTATAAGCCTAGAAATCTGAAAGGGGAAAATAAAACAATTAAATCTTGCATGCAGAAAATGACTCCTTTCTTTTCAATGAGATGCTAACTCTGTATTTTTTGTATTAAAGATTGATCATTTTACAATAACAGAATCTCTAGTTTTCTCAAAACTAGAAAAAGGGGAAGAAAAACACTTCAAAGCAGGCCCAGAATGGCTTCTCGCCTTCGGCACTGCAACTCGCTCGTAGCGGTTTTTGACCCCTGTATCAATCTGTGCCTCTGCTTTTATACTTTTTGGTGCGGTTCTCCGTTTCACTATGTGGCGCTTCGTTTCACCTCCCAGATTGTATCATTTCGTATTCCTTGCCTTTTTGTTGCTTTTGACTTTATGTTCGATGTCGAAATGTTTGATATTCTCTATGAATTATAACACTTTTGTAACCCTAACACCTGTATGCCACGTGTTTCATGCTCCTTTGCATGCTTCTTAACTGCCCCCTTGTAAATCATGACAAAAATAGCATGTCGCGATATCACGACATTTTTTTGCATGCAACTTTGCTCTTCCACTTGCACCGCGAAAACAAGACGTATCGCGAAATCGCAACATTTTTCGGCCAACAGCCTTGTCCGCCACCATGCATAGCGAAAATGATACATGTCATGAAATTGCGACATTTTTATGCTATCGGGCCATGTGGGTGCAACCTGTCGTGAAATCGTGACACTTTTCTGCTTCGCTGGGTTTTGTTGCACTTAGCCGTGAAAACGTGACATGTCACATTTTCGCGACACTTCTCTCTTCTACACCATCTTCTGCTTTCTGTTGTGAAATCATGACACCTTTTCATTCTGTTCACTTTGCAGCTTTTAGTTGTGAAATCGTGACGCTTTTCATCTTCATACGCCTTGGATGCTTCTTATCACAAAATCGTGACGCTTTTCATCTTCGTACGCCTTGGCTGCTTCTTGTCATGAAATCATGACGCTTTTCATCTTCGTACCCCTTGGCTGCTTCCTATCGTGAAATCACGACGCTTTTCATCTTCGTACCCCTTGGCTGCTTCCTGTCGCGAAATCACGATGCTTTTCATCTTTGTACACCTTGGCTGCTTCCTATCGCGAAATCGTGATGCTTTTCATCTTCGTACGCCTTGGCTGCTTCTTGTCGCAAAATCGTGACGCTTTTCATCTTCGTACCCCTTGGCTGCTTCTTGTCGCGAAATTGCGACAACTTTAGTGCCTTGCCCTGTTTGACTGGTTTGACCACAATTTTATGACATGTCGCGATATCGCGACAATTTTCCATTCTGTCTTTCTCTCTCCTCTATGGACCGCAATTTCATAGCACGTCACGAAATCATGACATTTTCGATCAACACTTCTTCCTGCTTGCTTTGACCACGATTTTATGACACGTCGCGATATCGCGACATTTTCTATTCATGATGCATTATGTTGCTCATAGCCGTGAAAACGTGACATGTCGCAAAATCGTGACGTTTCTTTCTTTCTCTGCATTCTTGCTTGTCTGAGCCACGACAGAGCAACATGTTGCGAAATCGTGACAACTTTCATTTCTTGGCAGTGACAGCGCAACATGTTGCGAAATCGTGACAACTTTCATTTATGGGTAGCGACAGCGCAACATGTCATGAAATCGTGACAACTTTCATTTCTTGGCAGTGACAGCGCAACATGTTGTGAAATCATGACAACTTTCATTTCTTGGCAACGACAGCGCAACACGTCGTGAAATCGTGACAACTTTCATTTTTGGGCAGCGACAGCACGACATGTCGCGATATCGCGACAAATTTTCATTTTTGGCCACGACAGAGCAACATGTCGCGATATCGCAACAACTTTTCATTTTCGACCGTGACGGAGCAACATGTCACGATATCGCGACACTTTTTCATTTTTGTGAAATTTTGCTTTTTTCTTGATTTTTTATCATCTGGGCCACTGAGGTCTTCTTTGAAAGCATGCAAAAAAGGTGGGTCCCCAATTTTGGGGTGTGTTGTGGATCACCCACAACACATCATAAGCTGATGCAGGCCAAAAATTCTCTGCAGCGCCTGAAGGTTGACATTCGCTTCGAATGCATTCTCAACGGTCTTCCCGAAGATCGTCGTGTCGACTCGAATCTCAATCCTTCCATGTTGAAGCACATGATGAGCATGACAAACGAGATCCAGCTTCTGAACGCCACCGCCACCGCCACCAGTCCTCCCGTCTGCTACATCGTTTATAACTCCTTGGGTTCGACGCGTCGCAAATAAGTTGAACATTCCTCAAGAATTTAAAGACATACATCAAAATTATTATAGCAATACAATTTAATATTATTCTATACTAAACTTTTATATATATTTTTATCACATTAATATTATAAATATTAAGATTATTTTTGAAACATATAAGTATTATCAAATCACATTATATTATGTTAAATAGTTAGATTCCTCACTTTTAGAAACCATGGTTCAAATCTTATTAAGGGATACATGCATAATTTCCCACAACTACTATGTGGTCATAATGTAATAAGAGTGGAATCCATTTCAATCTCATATAACCTATTCAAAAAACAACGTAATAGTATTATAAGACATTTTCAAATTCAAACATAAGTGTGGACAAGAAATGGTGTCATTTCATTACCATTTCATCAATGTTACAATATGAATTTTACAAATACCCCTTGGGCTACAAAGTGGTTTTCCAATGTGGAATCCCTTGGCAATACAATCTATGACACTCTTGATTTCCTTGACCACCTCAAGAGGGGTGGGCTTACGTACCATTGTTGGTTGAGTAGAGTCTCCAAGCCTACAAAACCAAATCAATTGTTAGTAGCACCTGTTGGGTCCACCTAAGTTGGACCCAAACTTATGAAAGGGGCAAACAATATAACTTAAATTACTATAATAGCTCAAAATAAGCTAGAAGCACAATATACCTTACTGCTCACCTCTGTGAATGATTTTTTGTGATGTAGTTGACTGGAACCTAGCTTCGACAAGAACCATATCTATCTGGATGATTTTTGTTATGTTGATTTGGGTGAAATTTCCTTTAGTGGAGGCCTTCAATAGGTTATCAGGTAGTTGTTCTCTGAATCTAGTGGATGTTGGAATCTGGACCTACAACTTGTTCACTCTACAAGGGTATACAAAAAGAGGCACAATATGCTATCCATCATGATAACACTCTAAGAAAAATGACTTGTCACAATGCATACAAGTGGGGTATGGATTAATTTTGGTAGAGTTTTCCTAAGCATAATCTCATCCTCTTAAAATGAAAGGAAATGAAGGGATTTGCACAAAGAGACATCTAAACATGTTATATAAATGCATTTCTACATATGTATAAAGCATTGTGACTATTAGGAAAAAATAATATATTATTTAGATGGTTGGTTCCATTGATAAATATAAGGAACAACTTGTTGCAAAGGGATTTGCACAAAGAGAAGGTATTGATTATGCATAAACATTTTCACCTATAGCTAAGATGACTATTATTCATACACTTTGTGCACTAGCAATATAGTTTGGGTAGAAAATTTATCAAATGGATGTTAAAAGTGTCTTTCTCAATGGTGATCTTCAAGAAGAGGTGTACATGATCCAACCTAAAGGTTTTGTTGTCAATGGACAATAACAAAAAGTTTTTAACCTAAAAAAAACACTATAAAGGTTGAAGCAAAGCTCTCAATTCCTAGTACATCAAAATTAATGATCACCTCAACATGGTTTTACAAGAATTCCATTTGATTCAAATATTTATATCAAAAAAATTGGTTCTAACATAATGATCCTTGTGGTGCATGTTGATGATCTACTCATCATGGGGAGTTTTGATAAATTGGTGGATAGTGTAAAATATGATTTGAAATAATAATTTGATATGAAAGACCTAGGACTTTTACACTAATGTCTTAGCTAAGAATTTTGAAAAAAGAAGAATCACATTGTGATCATGTAGACAAAATATTCCTAGACATTACTTGAAAAATACAAGATGGAAGATTGTAAACTTATGGCAACACCCATGAAGCAAGGGTTTTAATTGTCTAGGTATGACAAATCACCTTAGATATTTTCTACTCTTTATCATCAATTGATCAGGAGTCTCATATAATTGAAAAACAACATTCCTAATATCAATTATGTTGTAAGCTATCTTTCATTATTCATGTAGGACCCTGAGGAAAGCTATTGGAAAGCTACAAAATTCATACTACATTATGTTTGTGGTACAGTAGAATATGTCTTGGACTATAAGATGAATAATATTTTTTCTTATAGGGATACACAAATTTAGATTATTTTGGATCTACAAATGACAAAAATTATATGTCTTGATCTATGTTTCATATTGGATCTAGACCTATCTCATGCAATCGTAAAAAAATAATAATGGTATTGTCATACACAAAGGCAAAATCAGGATTATGCATAAGGGGATGGACTTAAAATGTACTTGTAAAAAAATGGTGAATCCTAATCAAAATCAAGGTGAATCATGGATAATCCTAAGAAAATCAAATTGAGCATATTCACACCAAAATTTGGGGCATTTGAAGCCCTAAAATGTAAGGTTATCTTTGGGTCCACTTTTGACCTATTAAATTATCTTATAACTTCAAAAAAATACCACCATTAGATTAGGTTTGAAAAGAGCTTTCCAACGAGTACAAATATGCCTATGTTTGGATATATTGTGGTGAATTGACCCTAAGAAAAAATTGATCCTAAAAATTTTAGGTGAATGGGCTGATGTCGAGGATCCTCATATTCGCCAATTTCCAATTTTTAAAATCCTAATATTCACCCAATTTACGAATATTCGCCACTATGCATAACCTTAGGTAAAATATCATGTTGCATGAGAAGCTGCATGCAAAGCATTATGGTTGCAATACATACTATAAGATATGGGTGGGTGTCAAAATAGACCAACCTTGTTGAATTATGATAATTAAGGTGTTATGAAATTGATCAAGAATCTAGTGCTTCATGAAATAACAAAGCACATTGAAGCTCAATGTCATTTCATTTGAGAACACATTTAGAATCACCAGATTCAGCTCTAGTACATTCTCACCATAACTTGTAGATATTTTGATAAAGACACTTTCACATGTCGAATTTGAATTGTTTTGTAGATTTCTTTGTATACCAAATAATGTAATAAGAGGGGATGTTATGAAAAAATATTACGCTATTTAGATAGTTGGTTAGTACACCTCATGAGAGGATAGATCAATTATATCCTACTAATATATTTGTTAGAAGGTTGAATTGTTAGTAAATAGAAGACTAAATTTACATATTCTTATAACATCTAGTTTATATTTTTTATTATCAATACCTCTCGATTGATTATTCTATCCAACAATAACTAATTTTAAATAGAGTATGTTATGTATGATATATTAAACTAATAACTTTAATAGGAAGCATGACATTTTTGGGACAACATGAGAAATTCTACACAATTACAAAGACATGGACATCCATGGCACATAAGAAAACTTAAGAACATGATAGGAGGTACTCATAATGGAGTTTTGAACCACCAAATATCCTTGAACTATGCAAACCTCAAACGATGAAAAATTTTATTCATCTTCCTATCTACATTTTATGTCATCTAAATTAGAACACAAACAAAAGATTACACGAGAATATAACACATAACTATATATTAACATAGTTGTACAATATTAAGTCAGATAGTTTGGGATGAAAAACACATTTGAGAGTCTTAGAGGCAAAGGATATGTTAATTAATTAATAGAAATTTATTTCAAGATATAATTATAAAAATAAACTCACCAAGACCATGAGGTTTAGAGCAATTGGTAAGGCATGGGGAGTTTCACGTACTAAACCAAGGTTCAAATTTCAGGGGTGAACCTTAATGTTTATCAAATGGCATGAGATCAACTGGTTAAATTATTTTAACTTTTTAAGGAGAGACCCAAGTTCAAATCTTGCCAAGTGATACATGCATAATTGCCAAGCTATTGTAATACCACTACATGATCACAATGTAGTATGAGTGGGTTTTGTTTCAATCCTATATAACCAATCAGAAAAAAAATTTAATTCATCAACTGAATGACTATGCTTCCCTTATTGTAAGTAATACAATAATTTTTAAAGGGGTATCAAAGGACCAATGATATGTAGCAGTCTTTAACAAGAGTTACCAAAGTAAAGGATGACATCAAGGTTTCAAAGGATGAAACTAGATCATAGGATAATCTCACATTGATCTACAAGATTTAATCTCTTTTCTTTACACAATAATGTAATTAATCCCTTTGTGTTGATCTCACACTCTTCAAAGTCAAACATAATCACTAAATCAAAAAAGACAAATAAAAAAATGAAAGAAATAAAACCTTACAAATAAACTTCCATTTCTAAAATCATATAAACTTAAATAGGACATAACCATAAAAACCATTGAAACATTATTTAGATTTCAAGATAGACAATGTATAATATTTAATAGAGTTTAAAATTTAAAAAGTAAAGTCATAAATTAAAATATAAATTTGAGTACATTATAATAATAATTAAAAATAAAAAAATTATAATATTAATATATATCTTAATAAACCAAGAATAGACTTTGGAGCTCTGCTAGGGTTTCATGAGGAAAAACTACTCTGCTAGGGTTTGATGAAGAAAAACTACTCTGCGAGGATGGCAACAACTTTCGGAGGAGGTCTAAAAAATTGGAGGAATGTCGTGATGGCATTGGGTCCGACACAAAGAGTGCATGCTCGTGATATTTTTTCATCTAAAAATGATTGGAAGGAACATGATTTTCCAGTGCATGTCGGGAACCGCTTGTTAAAGAACAATGGATGTTTGGAACGATGTGAAGCCAGACCAGTTCTAGTGGTTCAACCAGACTTGGTGGCGTAAGATGTGGAGTATCTAACCAAACATGCCCTTATTGGCAAATTTTTGGGCATTCAAATTTCTCTCCTCTTTGTGAAGGCTTGGGTCAGGAAGACTTGGAATCTTGAAGGAGATATGGAGGTGATGCTGAGTGCGAACAACTATTTTATGATGGTTTTCTCTTGTATTGCATATCGTAACAAAGCATTTGAAGGGGGTCCTTATTTCTATAACCAAGTGGGACTCTTTCTTAAACCCTGGCATGTAGGTTTCAACCCATCAGAGAAGCGATCGTCACGGGTTCCAGTATGGGTGCGGCTTCCATGGCTCCCATTGGAATTTTGGAGAACTGATATCTTGCATAAATTGCCCTTCTGCTTGGGAAGTCGGTTGGACCGTCACAACAGACAATGGATAAAAAGGTAATCTCTGTTGCTCGTATTTGTGTTGAAATTGACTTAAATAATCCTATTTCAGATTCTATTGAAATACAATTTGGATCAACTACATGGGTTCAAAAACTTGACTATGAAGCTCTTCCATTTCGTTGTTAGATTTTTCGTGAATATGGCCACCTGCAAAGAAAATGCCCTAAGTTTGTCTTGCCTGTGGCTTCAAATCCTGGGCCCTCTCGGTCTGGAAAAATTTTGGATAAAGGAAAAGTCCCGATAAAGGAAGAGGAACGGGTTAAGGAAGGTTTTCTTTCGATAAAAGCCCAAAACAGAGGACGAAGGGCAAACAAAGACCTTACGGATAGCCAGCCAGATGCTCTACTCAACTGTTTTGAAATATTAGATGATCTTGATCAGTGCATGGAGATACCTGAAACGTCGCTACTTGATGCAAATATAACAAGGCCAAATCATATGTCTCTTCTTGAGGGGGAACTTAAGGAATCGGATCTAGGGGGTTTAAATGAAGAACAAAGGGCTTTGGATCTGAGTATAAGGGACATGGTTGGGTCTAGCCCTATAATGAAAACTATTTTGGAAAGTGGTACAGATTTAGTTATGCCCTCTCCTACTCAGGCACTGATGCAGTCATCCTTGGACTGCAAAACTCCTACGGTGTTGGGATTGCAGCAGAAAATAATTATAAAAAATAATTCGGGTAATAATATGAAGGTGGGTCGGAAGAAGGACCAGGATAAAATTAAGTTAATGGGGGAGAATTTGGTGGAGTCAGGCTTGGTGAGAACATTGGACTCCCATTTTTATAACCCCCAAAAATGATTATCCTCTCATGGAATGTAATGGGGTTGAATAGCATCCCCAGATAAAAAGTTGTTCGTGATTTGGTTCGTGTGCATTCTTCGGATATGGTTTTTATTCAGGAGACTAAATTGGTTATTGATAGTATGTTCAATATTGCTCCCAAGTTGTGAAGAAGGGGGAAATGCCAGTGTATTGGTGCATGTGGATATGCTGGTGGCATTGCTTGTTTATGGGATCCGGTTAAGATATCCCCTCTTACTTGGATTTCCAGCAGATGGTCTATTTCAATGGTCGGGCATGATAATGAATCTGGTGAAATCATCCTACTTACAAATGCGTATGCTCCTGTTGATTACAATGGTAAAGTGAATTTTTGGGAGCACATTTGCTTTGTGAGAAATTTGGTTCCCCTGTACCCATGGATTTTGGCTGGAGACTTCAACTCTATCACTTGTCTCGAGAAGAAACATGGTGGGGTGGACCGTCTCGAGCCTTTTTCTTCTATCTTCAGTGCTCATATCTAGGCCCTAAACTTGGTTAGCATCAAGCCAGATAGTGGGATATTTACTTGGCACAATAGAAGGTGTGGGGAAGCTTCCATCTCAGAGAGACTGGATAGGTTTTTGATATCCAGTTATTGGATGGGTAATAACAGAGGTGCTATTTCTATTATTCTAGAGGGTAGGGGATTTGATCATTGGCCTATCAAACTCTTTGTTTTGGAGTTAGGGCTAAAAAATAATCCCTCCTTTAAGTTTCAAATTATGTGGCTTCGTGATCCTAAGCTTCATGATTTCATGCGAGGTTGGTGGACCACTGGCAAACCTCCTCATGGCATCGCTATATATTCCTTTATGAAGCGACTACAATTTGTAAAACATAAATTGAAGAGATGGAATAGACTAAATTTTGGGAACCTTTCCTTGGCTAAGTTGGAAGCTCTTAGGAGGATGGAAGAAGCTTCAAGGAAGATTAGATATCAGGGATTCATGAAGGAGCTTCTTGTTGAGGAATCTAAGGCTGCTAAAGACCTTGCTGAATGGGAACTGAGGGAAGAATTTTTTTGGAAACAAAAAGCTCGAGTAGATTGGCTTCAGGAAGGGGATAAGAACACAACCTTCTTTTATAACTCAGTTAAGGCTCGTCGTAATGGTAACCTAATTACCTCTCTTGTGAATTCTTAGGGTGCCCTACTCTCTTCTTTCAGGGATATTTTAGAAGATACTAAGAGGTATTTTTCCTCTCTCTTCAAGGACTCCCTATCAGATGATGAGAATCAAAAGCTTATTCTAAACTGTATTCCAATGATTGTTTCTAGAGAGATGAATGAGCACTTGATGGGTCCAATTTCCCCTGAGGAGTTGGAAAATGTTGTATTCAATATGAAAAAAGGAAAATCCCCAGGCCCAGATGGATTCTCGATTGAGTTTTATCAGGAGTTTTGGTATTTAGTAAAATTTGATCTTTTGGAGGTGGTACATGAGTCCCAAAAGAACAAACATATGCTAAGGGCCCTAAATGCTACCTTTGTGGTGCTTATACCCAAAAAAAAGGGAGAAAATTCCTTGGATATGTTCAGGCCTATTGCTCTATGCAATGTTGTGTATAAGGTTATCACAAAAATTATTACCGAGAGGCTGAATATATGGTTGAGCAAAATCATCTCTGAGGAGCAAGGAGGGTTTGTTGCTGGCCAAAAAATCTTGGATGGGGTTGTTATTGCTACGGAAGCTATTCACTCGATGGAAACTTCAAGGAGAAAACTATGTTCATTAAGTTGGACATGGCCAATGCCTATGATCGGGTCAGATGGTCCTTTCTTCAGAAAGTTCTTGCTGCTTTTGGATTTGAGGAGGAATGGATTAGATGGGTGATGAGCTGTGTTTCTTCTTCCTCATTCTCTATTCTTGTTAATAATGAGCCATCAAAGTTGTTTGAGGCCTCAAGGGAATTGAGGCAAGGATATCCTTTATCTCCTTATTTGTTTATCATTATGGTGGAAGGGTTGGGAATATTGCTCAAGTCTCAAGTCATGTAGGGTCTCATTCAAGGGTGGAAGTGGGATAGTAGTTTGCCACATCTTTCCCACCTTCAATTTGTTGATGATACTACTTTTTTGGGAGTTGCCACTATCATGGAAGTTGGCAATATTAGACAGTCTCTTGACATATATCTTGGTGCTTCTGGACAGTTGATTAATGAGGACAAGTCTTCTATTTTCTTCTTCAATACCCCTCCTCTTATTCAAGCTAGGATTGCTCGTATTCTAAGATTCCAGGTTGGGACTCCCCCCTTCATTTATCTTGGTATTCCAATTTCATCTCACCCTCTACCTAGATATTCTTGGCAGTCTATGCTTGATAAGTTTAGAAGGAAGGTGAATCATTGGACTTTCAGATGGCTATCCACTGCATGTAGAGTGTTGCTTTTAAAATCTGTTGTTCAAGCTTTACCCATTTATAGATGTTTTGTACAAATAGCTCCCTCTCACTTCATCAAGGACATGGATGCTTTGTCAAGACAATTTTTATGGTCTGGAAAACTTGATCAATCTAAATGGAGTTTGGTTAGGTGGGATTCTATATGTAGGCCGGTGTAAGAGGGAGGCCTTGGGTTGCGATAGACAACTCTTTTTGGGCAGGCTTTGGCTGCAAAACTTTATTGGAGATGGTGTACCTCTCAAGATCGAATTTGGGCTAAAATTTTATCTTGTAAATACTTGAGAGGTATTTCTGAGGCTGAGATCCCTAGAGTCAGCTTGGTTGGGAAAGGTTCGATTATCTAGGACAATATGAAAAGAGGAGCTAATTTAATCAAGCAGGGTTTGTTCTGGATTTGCAATCAGGGATCAAATGCTCTTTTTTGGGAGGATTCTTGGGATGGCCACCCTCCTATCTTGAATAAATATCCTAGGTTACGTTCCCTAAGCATTTTTTTCTTGGAAGCAGGTTGGTCTCATGTGGAGGAATTTAAAAAAATCCAGTCTTTTGGAAATATGGAGATGTACAGGTGGAAAGATCCACAAGAATGGCCCTAGGGGGACTGGCCAAGGACAGAGAGGTGCTTGCTCTTATTCTTACGGGGAGGTCTTGTTCTTCATTGAGGGGTAAATATATTCTGGCTTGGAACCCTGATCCTAAGGGAACCTACTCGGTAGCCTATGGTTATCAGGTTCTTGATAAGCAAAAGTATGGGAGTCTTCCTGTCACTTGGAGGAAAAAGGTGTGGAACAAATTTGTATGGCCAAAATTTAACTTCTTTCTCTGGTTGGTAGCTCGTAATAAATGCCTCACTTGGGATAATGTGAGGAAGAGGGGATTTCAGGGTCCCTCTTTTTGTGTCCTTTGCGGTAAGAATGAGGATGACTCTTCTCATTTATTTTTCCAATGCTCCTTTGCCAGAGACATTTGGCACCGTTGGTGGAGTGCCTGGAACCATCCATATTTTCATGTGTTGTCCCTGGTGGAGTTTTGGAGTAGTCTGGGAAGACCTCCGGCCAAGGCCCCCTTCCTTTGGGTGGCTTGGAATTTGGGCCCTTCTTGCATCATCTGGAAAATTTGGCTCGAACGAAACCGACGCATATTTCAGGGCAGTTATTTGGCTATTCAACAGATCTAGCAAAGGATCCTGTATATGGTTCAGGAAAACATCCATAGCAAATGTAATGTGGGCCCTATTTTGGATTCTAGGGAGGAGAAGGTACAACAAGCCCTTGGTCTCTTTGAGGATGGTGTGAACTCTTCTAGCCCTAGTAGGGTTCCTCAGCTCAGCAAGAAGGTTAGGAGAGATGGTAGGTGGAGGCCACCCCCTAGAGGAGTTTTAAAAATTAATACTGATGGATCGTCTAGGGGTAATCCTGGACATGTTGGCATTGGCGATGTTGGGAGAGATTCTACTGGTGGTGTCAGTTTTTTCTTTTCCATTTATAAAGGTGTTCACTCCAACAATTTTATGGAAGCTCTTGCAATTCTTGAGGCCTTGCGGAGGGGGTTTTCTCTTGGCTGGCATAGGATTATCTACGAGTCTGACTCTCAAATTGTGGTTAATCTTTTAAACAGTAAAAGGATGGAGGAAGTTAATTGGCAGTTGGCCTCTATAGCCGTTCAAATTCTCATAATGAGTGAAGAGTTCGAATTTATATCCTTTGTGCACATTCCAAGGGAATGGAATGTGGTTGTTGATTACCTGGCCAAAAGGGCTTCTAAGTTGCTGGATCCTTGGAGTATCGATAATTGGGAGAGTCTCCCGTTTGGGGACTCTCAACGCCTGTGGGAGTTGATCCACAAGGATGTACAGACTTAATGTGGTTTATTCTTATTGTCTTTTCCGGGTATCATTCTAGTCTAGTGGTTTTAGCCTGTTTGGCTATTTATTTAAGTCCTGGTTGGAAGCTGAGTTGTACTATGTAATCCAGACTTTTTATCAATAAATTTTTACCCCTTTATTTAAAAAATATATCTTAATAAACCATTAAACTAGGTTTTAGACCATAAAAGTTAGCTTTTTATTTTCACCTTAAATTAGAACTCAGGTACTTTAATATTACGTATTATTTTAGCAATTATGTACCTTAAATTTGAATATGAATCTTATTTGAGTTCATATCAATTTATAAATATTAAGGTTTACCGTTTGGAACCTAGTTTACAACGTGAAATTCTTTGTTCTTGGCCTGCAACCCTTAGGTGATTATTGTTTTTTTTGTTTTGTTGTTGTCTTACATAGGTACGACATACATATTTTCTTGAAACTAATATTACATTTTATTTTTATAAGGAATAATTTATTTATTTAATATATAAATTAAAAGTTATAATTAACTTATTTATTTAATATATAAATTAAAAGTTGGAATTAATTATTAAATGATAATGAAGGAATATACTTCAACATTAATGATTAAATTATAATGGTTAATGTTTTTGAATGTGTTCGGCGGGTGAGCCATCGGAAGCATAAATCTATGACTTAGAGGACATTTGACTTTAATGGTCATCGTTTCTTAAGAGACAAGTTGCATGCGTGGTATGAGTTAGAGGACACTTGACTTTAATGGCCATCGTTCCTTACGAGATAGGATTACAAAGGGAGACGGGAGACACGTTGCATGCGTCTTATGGTAATTAGGTTATGTAGACAGATAAGATTTTGAATTCCTTAAGAGTTCAGGATTCCTAGAAAGTAGAGGACAAGAGGTTATATAGGTGTTATTTTATATATATACAGGTAGATATAGGTTTTTAAATAGATTTAAAACTTTATTAAATATTGTATGTAGGTGGACATAATAACTTATGACATTTATTTAATTGTATGATTTTTAATGGTAATAATTTACATGATTTATGACAATGGAGTTGTTAGAATAATTATTTGATTATAAGTTAAGTGGTTGCAATCACTCAACATAGAGTTTATGAGTCTACTAGTGATTGAAGTTAATCATTGTTGGTTATGGTTTGTTATGTTTTTTAATACAAAGGAGAATCGGTAATACCATTAGGTGTTGCCACTATAAATCCTAGTCTATTAGGTTAGATGAAGTTAATGGGATCCTCGATCCTTTAAAGCATCAAACTAGAGAAGCCAACCAACAAACACTTGGTCCCTACCGTCCAACCTATCCCCTTCTAGGTGCATCATGGTTTGAACCTTGGACTTCCCCAAAGAGAATCCAAAGCCCTAACGATTGTATTGTTCTTGTCGAACCAAAAAAATTGAGTTTACATGGGTTTTTATGAGGGATCCCAATCCCCTCATACTGAGGTTTGAACCTGGGTCTCCTAGATGAAAATCCAAGGACTTACCACTACGGTATCCCTCACGGATCATGGTTTGTTATGTTATACTAGGCAAGCCAATTATGTATAAAAAATTCAAACCAATATTGCAAATCATTGAAGCATTCTCATTAGTGGTATTAGAGTAGGTTGAAGGAAGAGTCAACTCTCCTTCTAATCCATCTTCCTCTTGCTTTGACATGGATAGGCTACAAATCACTCCATAAATAAATAAGAGATTGTGCAAGGGAACTCCTTGCAAATCAAGGAAGTTGCTTGTGAACCAAATCCTACATAAGACTATGATTTTGGATTGACATCGGTCCTGCATTGCATTAGCAACTACACTTCCTCTAAAGAGAATATATGACCCTTTTAGGCACACTATGACCATGAGTTAGGCTCTAGTATAAACCCAAAAATGTTGAACCTATCTAACATTGCATTAATGCTACCTAAACACATGTTGAGAGCCAAGAAACTTCTTTTACCATTCATCAATATACTTCAACTATCCGAGCACTAATACAAATGAGTATAAGGCAAAGGAAAGAGGTCCAATCTATGACATCTTTTGATGACTACACCTTCTCAAACATTAGCTTAAAGCCTCGCTCCTACAAGACCTTCCGTAGTATGAATAAACAATATGACCTTATGAGATAAATTAGTAGCATAGACATGATAATATAGGAGAGCACTCAAGGCAAAATAAACACCATCATCATTAGTTTGCAATCGCTCACCAACTTACAACAGGTTGTGTGTACCAACAGATGCTGCAACCAACTCATGTATAGGTTGTGTCAACCTCTTTTGGATCGGTTTATTGCATTCAAAATTGATGGTTATTCAAACACACGATATCTCTAAAGAGCCTCATGAAGTTGATGATAGTTTGGTGGGGTTTGCAGAAGACTCAAGCTCCTTTGTGTTATCACAAGAGCCAAATATAATTAAGTATTAGTTATTGTTTTGGGCTTACCATCACTTACAGTTTCTTCTTTAAATATTAGTGCACCACATGTTTCTCTTCCTCCCACCTATGAGCGTCAACCCTAGAGCATGTCATTCAAAACCTAGGGACAAGGAATCTACAAAAAATTGATGAGGTATGCAAGGTGCTTGTGGGATGGAACCCATGCCTCTATCTCTAGCCATCAACAATGAGTCAAACAACTCATGTTAATTATCCCACATGAACCATGGGAGGGCTCATTGAAGCCCATATTTTTTTCCTTTCTTTTCATTGGATGTAGGTATATAAGAAGAAGATTCATATAATATTTTTAAAGCACCAAATAGAATATTCTCGAGAAATTTTGGCTAGAGGAATCCCCTCTACCTAATTTTCTTGCTTGTTGAGAAACTATTTTTTTTTTAAGCGAAAAACCCCTTGCGGGGCCGCCTTCGTCTGAGAGACCACGAACAAGGGCTTCTACACCGTCAAAGTCACCCGGGAGTCGCACCCGACCCTGCCCGCACCAACATTATCAATTGGATTTTGGATACCCAATTTAGCTTTTTGGTAGGGTGGAGATTTGAACCTGGGACCTCTCTTGGAGGATTTTCCTCTCCTCTCCAACTCACCTACAACACCTGGGTAAAACTAATTTATAGTGGAAAACACCCCTTTCGGGGTGCCACTTTCAACAGGTTGGGCATAGGAGAAATGGAGCCTTGTCGGCCTCTACTAGCACATAGGACATTCCTAACTATACCATATATCTGCAAGATGGAGACAATGGGAATGGAACCTGGGTCAGCCTCTACCAGCACTCAAGGCATTTACCACTGCACCACAACAAGCAGATGTTGATGAGACACTATTAGTTTCTCACAATTCGAGGCATTAATCAATTTACAAGTATAGACTTATATATACTTGTTAGAAAATATTTTTTGAGGTCAATCTAGTGGAATTGAAATTTTATAGTTTTGTGAAGGTTTAATATGGCTAGTGGTGCACCAAAGTTCCTATTTCCCAATTCCAACTATTTGAAGGAAAAATATTTTGCTTGCAAAACTAAATTTAAAACTCTTGAATTTGAGGAAGTGTGGAAGTTGTGAATGAGTCCATTATCCATCCTGGTACAAATGATGAAGAATATAGAAAATTTAACAAAGCAAATAGAAATTCTCTATTGATCATCATGTTAGGTGTCTTTGATGAAGTTCAACCATGCATTGTTACTTGACCACAAATAAAGATGTATGGGACAAGTTCCAAATAATATTTGAGGTAAATAATAAGAACATGTTTTTTTTTTCCTTCAAAGCCAACTTCATTGCTTAAAAATGAAGAATGGAGAAAAAATCGAGTCATTCTTGAGATGAGTTGTAGAGCTATGTGCATCACTACAAGCTTTGGGAGAAATAGTGTTTAATGACACACTTGTTTCCATTATTTTGATATCTCTTCCTTCATAGTATAATGTGTTTGTAACAACTTTGAATGTCATTGAGCAAACACCAACATTTGAAAAATTGATGAATCTACTTCAAAAAGTAGAGGCCTCTCATACATCACAAGATGAAGATTATTTTTCTCATTTCAAATCAAAAAGTGAAGTAACTAATCAAAATATGTAGGGAAGTAACTAGTCAAAAGAGGTACAAGACCTCAACACTGCTTCTAGCATCAAATAAATAATTTTTTTACATCCTCTTATCAAGTAATGCATTCGTAGTAGAAGTCATCAATGGTGAAGAAATCCAAATTGGAATAACATGTCAAAAAAATAGTAATGTTGTTGAAGATGATTGCTTAAGAGAAGAAGAAAATTACCACTCAGGAGAATAAACACATGTATTTATTGCTCATGATCCACTAAGTCATTCCAATGATGTTTGGTATGTCAAGTTTAGAGAAACCAAACATATGATTAGTCGAAAAGACTGGTTCTAGAGTCAATACTATCCTAATTATATAGGAAAGGTCTCTTTGGGTGATGACACATCCTGTGACATCAAAGGCATAGGTGATGTCAAACTACAAACTTGGATCACACACATGCAAGATAATAAAAGTCTATATATTCTAGGACACACTAAGAATTATCCTTAAACTAATTACTCAACCATAATTTGAAGATTGATTTTGACAAATAACAAGGCTCCAAGGTATGTCTCGTTCATGACAAAGCTAGAAATTCCATGAAACTTGCATATGGTAAATGAGTTAAAAAAATATTTGAGCTTCATATATTTCATCATAACAATTTGATATTATTTTTCAGCTCTAATTTGTATGCATCACTCTAGCATTGACGATATGATCATCTAAGTTTTGGACATGTTATTGCACTTTAAAATAAGCACATGGTTAGAGGTCTTCCTTATTTGGAGAAATCTACTAAAATTTACCATTGTTTCTTAGCTTGAAAGCAACATTAAGCTCCATGTGGTTCCTTAAAATCTTGAGCCAAAGGGCCTCTCAATCTAGTTCATACTAGTATTTGTAGACCCTTGGCTCTGAGCTATCAAGGCTTTAGATATTTTTAGCTTTTGGTTTATGATCATACTCACAAAATGTGTGTATTATTTTTACAAAATAAGAATGAAGCCTTTTTTATTTCAAAAAAGTTTAAGGCTCAAGTTGAGACATTCATAAGTCATTGAATCCATGTCTTTTGATAATATCCAAGGGGATTTTACTGATAATGAATTTTTAGCCTTCCTAAAGAAACATGGCATTCATTGAAAATTGATAATTGATTACACACCATAGCAAAATGGTGTTTTTGAATGTAGAAATATAACCATCATGGAAATAATTCATTACATGTTAGAATATTCTCAACTTCCACCCTTTTTTGGGTAGAAGCAATACATACTATAGTTTACTTACTCAATTATGCCTCTACTACATCACTTGATCATATCACTCCAAAAGAAGCATGGACTAGATATAAACCATCAATATCCCATCTTCGTATTTTTGGTTTTAGAACATATATGCATATCCCAAATGAGAGGAGACAAAACTTTGATGAGAAGTCTCATCAATGCATTTTATTAGGCTATATTGATGAATCAAAAGCTTCTGATCTAGCTACCAAAATATTATGTATTATTCATGATGTAATATTTGATGAGAAAGATAAATCACCCTCATCCACTCTACATGAATCTTCATCCAACTCTGTTCTAGTAATACTTCAAAGTGATGAAGATGAAGAAGATGCTAATGAGGAAGTTTCTAGGACAATAATGATGGAGATGTGGACTATTATGCTCTACCACATCATACATGGAAAACACCCAAGTGGTACATTAGCACATTAAGAGATTTAGGGATAGATGAAGTTCTACACACATCTACCACAAGACCAAGGACATGTAACATGGATCATGATGAGGTAAAGTTAGTCCTAATGACAACTATTGTACTATTTTTTGAACCAACCATAGTGCAGGAAGATCATCAATCTAATTCTTGGAAGAATACTATGGATAGTGAATATCAAGCATTAATGGCGAATACGACTTGGCAACTTGTCGATCTTCCACCAAGGAAGGAAGCCATTGGATGCAAATGGATTTTCAAGATCAAATATAAATCAAATGGCAGTATTGATAAATACAAAGCATGACTTGTAGCCAAGGGCTATGCACAACAATAAAAAATTCACTATGAATAAACATTTGCACCTACAACAAAAATAAATACCATCAAAATGATCTTTCCTCTAGCTACATATTTTGGATGGAGGATTCATCAAATGAAAATCAAAAGTGCCTTCCTCAATGGAGATTTAAAATAAGAAGTCTTCATGAATCAACCAGAGGGATTCATTACACCTATACAAGAAACAAATGTGTGTAAATTGATCAAATCTATCTATGGTATCAAATAGGCTCCTCGTGGTATATAAAAATAGATGAATATTTTGAAAAAAATGGTTTAATAGAAATCCATATGATTCAAATTTGTACCACAAGGAATAAGAGAGGAAGGTGTGATCATCATTGTATATGTGAATGATTTGATCATCACAAAAGCTTCTAATAAAATAATTATTGTAGCAAAGAATGACTTTAAAAGCTCATTTAACATAACCGATCTTGGACTATTGCATTGTTGTCTACGAATGGAAGTGTGGCAAACACATCATCATGTATTTTTCTCACAAATAAAATATGTTAAGACACTTCTTGAGAAGTGTTGCATGAATGATTGTAATCTCATAACTGCTTCTATGGAACTAGGACTACAACTCTTACAATCTGACTTCTCTCTACTAGTGAATTCAACTCTCTATCAATAGTTGGTTGGAAGTCTCATTTACCTAACATACACTAGACATATATTAGCTTTGCAGTAAGTTACCTCTCATTATTCATGCAAGAATTCAAAATACCTCATTGGAAGGCAACAAAAATAGTATTAAAGTATATCCATGGTACCATTGAGTATGGTCTAAAAGTTAAGAAAATCGATAAATTCTTCTTAATCAACTACACGGATGCAAATTATGCAGGATGTATTGATGATCAAAAATCTATTTTTTTTATGTATTCTTTTTGGAGTCTAGACTTATATCATAGGGAAGTAAGAAATAACAAGCAATTTATCAATCTTCCATAGAAGCTAAATACCGTGTTGCAGGAGAAGTTGTCTGTGAGTCAATATAGTTGAAACACATGCTAGCAAGTATGGGTGTACCACAAACTAAACCAACAACCATATATTGTGACAATCAAGGTGTATTGAAACTTGTTCATAATATAGTGTTCCATGAGCACACCAAACACATTGAAGTTTAGTGCCACTTCATACATAAACATGTTCAACAACACAACATTCAACTCAAATTTTGCCCTGCTGAGGAACAGCGTGCAAACATATTCACCAGCCACTTGCACATGTTAAGTTTGAAGCATTTCAAGATTTTTCACTCCAAATAACTCTAAACTATGATGTAATAAGAGGAGAAATGTTAAGAATTACTACTATCATAGTTAACATGATTGTAATTCAATGATTGCAACCAGTCAACATAGAATCCATGAGTCCACTAATAGTTAAAGTTAGTTGTTGTTAGTTATGGTTTGTTATGTTATATTGGACAACACAATTATATATAAATATCTTCGAACCAATAATATAAAACATTTATAGAAGAAGAATAAAATTAATAAAAATAATAATATTAATATTATGAAACATCATATATATTATAAAAATATAATTATAATATAAAATTAAAAACAAATAATCATCTATAAAATTTATTCAAAACAAGTAATTATGTTTAAATAAATAAATATTACGCATATTAATGCAAAACTAAAAATTCATCTACCAAATTTAATCAAAACATATATTTTTTATGCTTTGTTCTTGATATCTACTTTTTAATATTTTTGTTTTCTTGGTATAATAAAGATTCAATTTGAGATTATCTTATAATATAGGGATTTATCTCAATCAATATTTTTTATAAATCTTATATGATATTTATGAAAATAGTATTGGTAAGTTTTCGAAATTAAATAAATATATAATTAATAAATAAAAATTGATACACATGAGGATTAGTGGATTGGTAAGTGTTTGTTTGGTAAGGCATTTATTAAGAATACACTCAAGTTTAAACCTTGGGGGCAGCCTTTTTGTAAAGGTAGTAGTCTGATCTGAATCTTCTAAATGTTGAGCGATTGGTAGTCCCTTTCATGTCAGGTCAACAATAACAGGGCATAATAGGTTTGGTGGGAGCAGCCCTTGTGCTTGTCAATTACTGATGGTCCCCTCACATCGGGTCAACAATAACACAATATAATAGGTTTGGTGGGAGCAAACCTTGTGTCGTGTGTCAATTATTGGTGGTCCCCTTCATGCCGGATTGGATCAGCAATACCACGACAGAATAAGTTTGGTGGGAGCAGCCCTTCTGGTTTGAACCACGCGCTTGTCAATTACTAAAAAGTAATCTGGTTGACTAACTCTCCTGTATAACTAAAAAAATGAATCTCGAGCCTCAGGTCAACAATGATATGGTGAAACACTAAAAGTAGTAAACCCTGCATCTGTCAATTACTAAAAGTAGTGAATCCAGCATTTGTTAGTTACTAAAAGTAGAGTAGTGAACCTTGCATTTGTTAGTTACTAAAAGTAGTGTGGTTATGACCAACTCTCCTATATAACCAACAAAATAAATAAATAAAAATTGATATATCTTATTTTAATAACAACAACACAATTAAAGTTTTGACTTTTAAAAAATCTAAAATTCAATCCAATATGCAAAACATTGATACATATTGTGATTATTGATATTTTAAGACATGTATTAACTATTTTGGAAAATTTTAAAACATGTATTGACCATTTCAACACTTATTCCAATCATCATCTTTGTAATACATGTATTGAATATTTATTTATTTTATTTTTTAATTATATTTTTTAAGTAAACGACATACAGTTGTATTTACTATTGTATTGACTATTTATTATTATTTTTTCCTTTCAATTAGCAATTTTGCATCTCTGTTTGAAAGCTTTTTTCTTTGAGCAAACACATGTCATAGCGTGTCAGATCACGCTTTTAAATTCATATTTTATAATTCATTACGTCTGCCATTACGTCTCTTCACAGTCGTAGTTTTGGACTTTCCCTTTTCTTATCCTCATTCAATGGATGACTCAACACCAGTCACTTTTTCAGTCTGATCTCGCAATCCCGAGAAGCGGGTCGGAGCGCCATGGAGGAGGGAGGTCGTCTGACGTAAATTTAGAGGAGTTTGTTCGGGAGATCGTTGCCAAAGCCAAGGTAGCAAAAATGAGAATAAGGTTTTGGATTTTGGTTATTTTTAGGAGATTTAAAGTTTAAATTATAATTATGTGTGGTGAATTTTAATTTTTTTTTTTAAAAGATTATAGTAAAATGATTATATTTATAAGAAAGATTATAACTAGCTTAAATATATAAAATATATATCTATAAACGCAGAGAGTTATCAATCTGGAGGCGCCTATTTCATTTCTTGGGGGTGTGATAGATAGGTGCCTCTAGATTGATAACTTTAGGCGTTTATAGATATATATATTTTATATATCTAAACTAGTTTAAATATTTTAAATCCACCATAACCGCGGATAATTTTCTTAATGTCAGTTTAAGAAAATATATATATTAATATTGTTTACGGCATGGCTGACCTTCCTGCCTGCCATTGTAGGACGCCTATCGAAAATAAAAATATTCAACACTAAATATATTCTCATACTAATCAAATTTTAAAAAATAATTTTTATTATTTTATTATGAATTAAAAGTCTCTGGGCCCTACGGTAACATCAGCTTCTCATATAATTATTTTTATTTCTCATTATTTTTTATCCTCAAAAGTTATACTTAGATTTTTTAAATTTATTTTTGAAGATAATGAAGAAGATACATATGAAAAATTTGTTTAAGGCTCTTTTTCAATCACGCGAGAAAAGAAAAAAATTTCACATCAAAATCATCGTTAAGGTTCCTTTTTCAATCACATTAAAAAAAAGTTTTTAGGAACTTGGTTTTCTAGATACTCTCATTTATAGAAAATTAAAGTTTAAAAAATAAAAAAATTCCATGCCCTAAATATGAGCTTAGTATTAGAAAAGATATTCCAAAATAATGGTTTTAAGTAATTTTATTTATATAAGAAAAATAAGGTTTTTAAAAAGGTTTTTGCACATCTTATATATATGATTTTAGTACATTAGTAGTTGTCAAGGTAATATTACAATGTTTTTACAATGTTTTTTTAAAGTATTTATGATTACTTTTACATGAAGTCAAGAATTGTTTTTTTAGTAAAAGCTAAGATTATATTATGTCATCAATCAAAACATTATAATAAAATGGTGTTAGCATTGTCCGCTAGCAAAAATAAAAAAGTGAAGTGGATAAGTACACATAAGAATAGAAGCTAATAGCAACAAAGAGACTATAGTTGTATTCTCATGCAATATCACTAATATCATCACTCATCCATGGGAGAGCTTGTCACGTGGAGAATCTCTGAATTTTTTAGCATATCTTCCATTATTTCTTCTAAATTCTTCAAGGAAGAAATAGAATAAATGAGTTCTTCAACTGGTTCATCATTGTTTACTGCATTTTTTTTTTGTTTCTTACAAGAACTTTGGAAGATCTTGGATGATGTGAAAAATATGATGAAGCCTATTGGTAGCATCTTCTCGTGTGTTGGAAGCTCTAATAATATGGAAATGAATGCATCCCAAATGTAACAAAAGTTCAAAGGTTGAGACTACTAAAACAATACCCCATGGAGAAGTGGAATCGATAAACACCTTTTTGCATCTGAATTTTTGAATGTGCTTGAGAAGAATGAGTCTACAAACATCCCAGAGTTTGGTACAATGACCTTGCTTGAAAAACCAAGTAGAGCAAGCTTACAAGTTCTAATGGAGGGGAATGAAAAGTGTAGAAAATATCTCAAAAATATTTAGCCATGTCATAGAACCAAAACAAGTAAATAAGAGTTTTTGAAGAATTACAAAATTTGCATTGAGAGGTGTTGTGGTTGATCCACAACACACCCCACTTGGTGGGGACCCACCTTTTTGCAGGTTTTCAGGAAGGATCTCGGTGACCCAGATGCCAGAATTGAAGAAAAAGAGAAAATGCACAAGTGTAGAAAGGGGTCGCGAAATCGCGACAGGTAGCGAAATCGCGACATGTCGCGAAATCGTGACCGAAGCCGAAAAATTGTAGCGAAATCGTGACATGTCGAAAAATCGTGATCAACGCGGTCAACGGCAACAAAACAGAAAAAGTGTCGCGAAATCGCGACGTGTCGGTGACCAGGATGAAAAGGATGTCGCGAAATCGCGACATTCAGCTGAGAAGAAAAGAAAAGGGTCGCGATTTCGCGACGCATTTTGGCAAAATGTACGGACGGGGAAATGGTAGCGATTTCGCGATGAGTTTTGCAGAAACGTACGGATGATGAAAGGTGTCGCGATTTCGCGACGCATTTTGGCAAAGTTGTACGGTACAAGGAAGATGTCGCGAAATCGCGACGGAAATGAAAATCAGGCTCGAAGCAGAGAAGCGGTAGCGATTTCGTGATGTGTTTTGAGGAGGTGTACGAAAGGTGATAATGGTCGTGATTTCGCGACGCAAAGTTGCCCAGGAGGTCCGAGAGAAAAACGGTAGCGATTTCGCTACATTATTCAGTGACAACACCACGAGTCGAGAAGGTAGTGATTTCGCTACATTATTTTGAAAGTGCCATGGAGGCAAAGGGTGGCGGCGAATCGCTACCATACTTCAGAGAAAGGCTTAAGGCCAAAGGTGGTAGCGAATCGCTACCACTTCGAAAAAATAAGGGCTTAAAGAAAAAGTGGTAGCGAATCGCTACCACTTCGAAAAGAGAAGGGCTTAAAGAAAAAGTGGTAGCGAATCGCTGCCATTTCATCAAACAGGGCCGAAAGCCAAAATGGTAGCGATTCGCTGCCATTTCATCGAACAAAGCCAAAAGTGGTAGCGATATCGCTACCACTTCAAAAGAGAGACTCGAAGCTCGAGGTCGAAAGGTAGCGATATCGCTACAAATTTCATAAAGGCCCGTCTCAAAGTCAGAGGGTAGCGATAGCGCTACAAGTTTAGTGAGAGAGGGCTTGAAACAAAAATGGTAGCGAATCGCTACCATGTCACAAGGAGAAGGCTTGAAACGAAAGTGGTAGCGAATCGCTACCACATTTCAAAAGGAGACGTTGCAAAGCCAAAGTGGTAGCGATATCGCTACCACATTTTGAAAAGACACTGCAAGGCCAAGGTGGTAGCGATATCGCTACCACATTTTGAAAAGGGTTCAAAGTTAGAAAGTGGTAGCGATATCGCTACCATTCGAAGAAGAAGGCTCAAAATGTTAAAAGGGTAGCGATATCGCTACGAGAAGTTGCCGGAGGTAGACAAATGAAAAACGGTCGCGACATCGCTACGGGGAGCTGATGAAGGCGTACGACAGGAAAGCAGGTAGCGATATCGCGACATGTCGCGATTTCGCGATCGGGAAGGTGAACAGGCGGACTTGCAGTTTTGTCGGGTTCTTTCCTAGGAAAGCGTTACAGGGGGCACAGAAAATGCGTGACACGTGGCGTGCAGGTGTCAAACTTGCAGAGGCGTTACATACAGAGGTGGATTTCGAGCGTTTAAATTTGAGCGTGAATCAAAAGCGATAAAAAGCGAGATTTCGGAAGGTCACCTGCAGGAAGGTGAAATGAAGCGACGGAGGAAATCGAAGAGCCATAGCAGTACTATAAAACCAGAATTGCAAATTGAAGAAAGGGTTGGAAATTGCCGAATACAGAGTTGCGGAGACAAGAGCTTCGTGCTATTATGGGCCTGTACTTGGGCAATTTCCTTCTTTTTGTTATGGAATTTTATACCGGAACATTTTTGAATGTAATCGAAATATTCTTTAATACAAAATACAGAGAGTTGGCATCTTTTGGATGAGAAAGAAGGAGTTACTTCTGCATGCATGATTTAATGTCTATCTTTCCTTTCCAGATTTCTTAGGTTTCTAGGTGAAGTTTAATGCAAGATCTCTTGGTTGCTTCATGCGAATGCCTGAATATGGAATTATAGTAGAAACCCTCGAGACCCGCACCTAGCCTATTTGGATTGTGTGAAAGTGCAGGTTCATTAGGTTAGGTTGTATGTAGAAAGCCTCGGTATCTTCGGTTTCATCGGATTAATGACGACTTTAGACTGTAATCTATTCTTATTGTTACTTTTGTTTACTTTTGTCTTTGCTTTTCAAACCCATATTTTATTTTCAGCAGTTTAATTACTGTGTTTGAATAAATCACTAAAAATCCATCAGAATTAAAGATTAAAACAGATTTTATTCATTTTAGAGTCCATTGCACTTTTAGAATTAAATAAACCACAGTGCCCCTTGTTAACATCCACTTGCAAACCCTAAGGTGTTCTTAGCATTTCATTTTAAACAACATCCTTGATAATCAATAATTAGCATAATAAGAACCTTGGAGAAATCGTTTTTCTTTGCAAGCGAGAGGATTTAGGACTCGGATCCTACGGGAGAGTGTGTTTTCACAATCGGGTTAAAACACCACTCAACAGATTGGCGCTAGAAGGAGGGCCCGAATCGGTTTATCTATTTCAATTTTTATATCTGAATATTTTGTTTTTGATTTAATTCTGAAATTATTTACGGCTAAATTGCAACACTTGTTTTTGTGTTTGTTGCGGGTTTTCTTCGAACTAGCCGAGGGTTTCCTCGGGCGAGTTTGGACCCACCACGCCGTATTGCGACCGGGTCTCAAACAACCAGGAGAAACCATTTTTCACGACCTTCTTGGTACTCCCAAGGGTAAAGTCAAGCAAGTCGTAAGCACTCCGGTAGCAAAAGGCCTATTTTCTCCGGGGAACGTCGAGTGGACCTACGCCGGTAATATCCGTTTCCCCTAGTGTGCCTATAGTTTGTAATATTTCTTATGCTATTGTAGGTCTGTCTACATCAATTACGAGTCAAATGGCTCAAGCTCCAGCGGCTCCTTGGTATGGAGCTAACAATACTCCTTTGAATATTCGCTGGGGATATCCATGAAATCCCCAAGAACATTGAAATATTTCTGCCTAAATACAAGCCAGATGGCCTAAGAATAGTGAGAAGAACATATCCAAGCCTATAGAGATGTTTTAATTAGGCTGCAAGTTCAGCATGAAGATGTAGCCTACAGACTTTTCCCCATGAGCTTGGATCCAATAGCATATGAATGGTATATATGCTTGCCAAGCTGGTTCAATCACCTCTTGGACACAAATGGAAAATGCATTTGTCAATCAATTTAGGTCGCCCTTAGATCCCGCAACTATTTACAATCGGTTTATTACATGCAAAGCGGGGCCAAGGGGAACCAATCCGAATGTTTAATCGAGAGATTCCAAAAGAACTATAACAGAGCAATTAGACATTTTGCCATCGATCCTGCGGTAGCTTTGCGAGATATATTTTGGGGCATTGGACCCCATGACGGCCATGTTTGCAAGGCGTAATCCTCGGGTCACCACGCTGGCTTTGGCCTATAATGAAGCCATGACTATTGAGCGGCAATTGACATCGCAAGGCTACGGGTTTACCCGGATGCCTATGTTGGGACGAGTGTGCTCCATATGGTCAAGTTCCCCGAGCAAATCAACTCATGGCACCACAAATGCCAAGTATGAACGCCTTCCCATATCAGCAGTCGTATCCACCAGCACCCGCATATGCACCCATTCCAATCCAACCAATCATAGCCATTCCACCTGTTCCTGCATTTTTGCAGAACAGTCAATCAACTACGCAAGAAACTAGTCAAGTCAATCCTCAAGCCATAGTTCCTGTTTCGAATCCAATCCCAATTCAAGGTATCAATCCATATGGGAATCCAATTCCTCAGAACCCCACCCAAATGTGGAATCAAGACCCCATCAATTATGCAAATCCAATGGGGGTTAACAACAATGTGGTTCCACCGAAGGATGTCTTTTCGAAAGTCGAAGAGCTCAAGAAACTAGTGCATAAACTAAGTAATGACGGGGTTCAACGACGGAAGCATGAGTCCCGTGCCCCTCACCCAAGTCAGAATTTTAACAATAGAGGGAGGCACTTGAACACTAAGCCAAACAATGGGGGAGTTCCTGCTCCCATTGCTAATCAATTAGATGCTTCGCAGGCCCTAGCCAATCCAATTCTCTTTTGAATCTTTCAGATTTGGCATGGGAAAGAGGGTGCAGGTTACATAACACAAAAGAACACAATGAGAGGAATTGTCCTGAGATTGCTAGATACACTCATTGTCTTCGAGCACAAGTTGATGATTTGGAGCTGGTATCAAATGAGGATCCATCGTATCGGCAAGATGAAAATATTATGGTGATGGAAACAGTATATCACCAAGAGGGTGAGAGCGAGGAGGAAGAAGACGAAGTTTTGGGGAGGTGCAAGCTTTTCGAGATTTCAGAAAGGGGACTCATGGGTACCATTTGAGGAGTAAGTCTAAAGCCCCTAAAACCTCATCAACACCTCCAAACAGTTCTATTCTTCCTCCAGATACAAAGGCAAGTAACAACCCTCCCCCTCCACTCAGAAGAGAAATGTCTAATGACGTCCGGGAAGACAGTCAAATTCGAAAAACCAAATTATGACGTAGTGGAGGATATGAAGAAGTCCAAATCTAGCCTTTCATTCCTGGACGCAACTAAATTGCCTGGTCAAAAGGAGGCGTTGATAAGAGCTTTGAACTCACCTGATCCGATGTGGAAGGAAAAAAGAGTTGAATCCCATCCGATTTTGCGAAAGGAGAGAAGGGATGTCCCGCCATTCTTATTAACTATGAGAATTGCGGGTAAGAACTTGCATAAGCTGTTTGGTAGACACGGGAGCCACTAGCAACCTCATGCCTACGGAGATATGTCAAATGTTGGGTCTACAACCGGTTTCATCCAAATGCACGGTCTTGCAATTGGACCGTTCGAGAGGTAAATGTAGTAGGGACCTTATATGATGTCAAGATTCAATTAAATTCCGAACCCAGGGTCCAGCAGGTTGTAGACATTTTGGTGGTTAACATCCCAAGTAGGTATGGAATGTTACTTGCGAGAGATTGGATGAAAACGTTGAATGGCTATTTTGCAACAGACTGCTCGCATATGTGGCTGCCATGGAAGGGCATTGCTAACCAAATTAGAGTGGAAAACGAACCGAGGCTTAAGGAGATTATAACGGATTTTAACAAGCCGAATGAGGTTCGGGTTTTACGAGCCAGACCTAGGGGTCTATGCTCTTGATGTTGAGAAAGCTGCTGATGAACTTAAAGAAGAAGTGTGTCATGGTGGTTCTTCTGAGGAAAAGGATTACACGTGGTTGCTCAAGTTTGATGGATCAAAATCTAGACAGGGAGCAGGAGCTGGAGTCGAGCTCACTGGTCCAGGAGGTAAACCATTATTGGCTGCCTACGGACTGCAATTTCCTTGCACAAACAATGTGGCAGAATACGAAGCATTGATCTACGGTTTACGTCTAGCATTGAGCAAACATGTTAAATGCTTGAAGGTTTTGGGAGATTATGAGTTGGTTGTCAAGCAAATCAAAGGACAGTATACATGCCGCGACAAAAGACTGAGCCTTTATAGGACTAGGGTTATGGACCTCATGGAGGAGTTTGATGCATTCAACATAGCCCTTATTTCTAGGAGAGGAAATCGAATAGCAGACTCTCTTGCAGTCGCCGCGGGCATGTTAAACCCGGTGGATATAAAAAGATGTAAAAAGTTTTCCATTGAGCTGGTTCCTTGTCCATCAATACACGATAATGTGAAGAATTTCCAGGTTTTTGAGTGTGACGGGCACATCTTCAAGTTTGTCACAAACTCGGGTATTTTTGAAAATCGGGTGATCGATGAGGAACAAAGGTGGCGAGGATGAAACGAGAAGAAAGTGAAAGCTGCGTATCAATCCAACAAAATTCCTAAAGACGTGGTTTCATTAGAAAAGATGTTCGACATGGAATGCAAGAACAAGAAAAGAAAAAGAGTCCCGCTCCCCAAAGATGCATGCGATTCAATTAATGCGGGAGTGCGGACAATCCAAAGGAGGTGTACATAGCAAAGGCATGTACGAGAGGAAGAAAGGAGCAATATAATACGGGCTTTGAAGCATTACATAGATTGTATTGCTTGGAACTACAATGAGTTGAAGACTTACAACCAGAACATTATCACGCATACCATCCCTTTGAAGCCAGACTCCAAGCCTTTTAGGCAAAGACAGCGAGTTGTTAACCCGCTATTGGAGCCTTTGATCGAAAAGGAGGTTAAAAGATTATTGGAGGCGAAAATCATTTTTCCTGTTAGGCACTCAACCTGGGTGGCCAACCTCGTTCCAGTGAGAAAAAAAGTGGAGAGATTAGGCTGTGCATAGATTTTCGAAATCTTAATAAAGCCTCCCAGAAAGATAATTATCCATTGCCATCAATCGATGAAATCTTGCAAATGGTAAATGGATCAGAAATGATGTCCTTTCTCGATGGATATTCTGGGTACAACCAAGTTCTTATACATCCAGATGACAGGATGAAAACAGCCTTCACTACCAAGTGGGGGACATTTGCATATAAGAGAATGCCATTCGGACTGTTAAATGCTGGTGCAACTTTTCAACGCGCCATGGATTACGCATTCAAAGGGCTAATAGGCAAATGCATCATCGTGTATGTGGATGATATCCCAGTTTTCTCGAAGAAGAGAGAGGATCATGTTAAAGACTTAAAGAAGGTGCTTCAAAGATGCGGGGAACATGGAATTTCATTAAATCCCAAGAAATGCATTTTTGGAGTGACGAAGGGAAGCTGCTAGGTCACATTATTTCAAAGGAGGGAATATCCATCGACCCGAGAAAGGATACAAGCTATCCAAGACCTACCTCTCCCGAGCAGTAAAAAAGAATTGAGGTCTTTCTTTGGGCAAGTCAATTTTGTGAGGAAGTTCATTTCTAGCTTTGCTGAGATAGCTAAACCTCTAAACCGAGATGCTCAAGAAAGATGTGGACGTAAGGTGGAACGAGGAAAGTAGAGTGGCTTTCCAGAATATCAAAGACGCCATTTCCAAAGCCCCGGTCTTGATAAGCCCAGACTATTCCAAGCCTTTTTACATTTATGCTTTTGCATCGGAGCACTCCTTGGCGAGTGTATTAACCCAAAAAGGCGAAGATAATGCCGAAAAACCCATTGCATTTTTAAGTGCCCCCTAAAAGATGCCCAATTAAGGTATTCAATCCTTGATAAGCAAATGTATGCACTTTTTAAAACTGTGAAAAAATTTAGGCACTACATCGTGCACAGCAGAATTATCGCCATCGTGCCCGATTCTGCTTTCAAGACCATGTTTTTACAGAATGAACTAGGTGAGAAGAGAGGAAAATGGATTTCGACCATCCAAGAATTTGATCTCGAAATCCAACCAATGAAACTAGTTCGAGGACAAGGACTGGCAAAGGCGATCGCAGAAAATGATCCGCAAATAACAGGTCAATGCTCAAATACAGAATACATGGCTAAGGAGGACTGGTATGTTGATATTGTGCAATTTTTATTGACTGGTAAGTGCCCTTCTAATTTGAATTCAACACAGAGGAGAGCTTTAAGGCTTAAATATGTTAACTATCTGATAAAGTCCGGTGTGCTTTACGGGAAAAATCATGAAGGTATCTACCTGAGATGCTTGAGCAAAGATGAAGCCGCCAAGGTGTTGCAAGAATTTCATGGCAAGCATGGAACTGGTCATGGTGCAGCCAATGCTACAGCACATCAAATCCTGAGAGCAGGATACTACTGGCCTCATATTTTCAAGGATGCGCATACTCATGTACGATCTTGTCACATCTGTCAAGTGGCTGCAAATAGAGAAAGAAATGCAGCCATGCCGTTGCAGCCTGTAGTCGAAATGAGACCGTTTGCACAGTGGGGACTGGATTTTATCGGGGTTATTAACCCAAGTTCTTCTGACTCTCACAAATTTATTTTGATGACTACGAGACTATTGTACAAGGTGGACGAAGCGATTCCCACTAAACATGCCACCACAGACGTTGTGATTAAATTCCTTGAGGATCAAATTATCACAAGATATGGAATGCCCGATTCTATTGTCAGTGACAATGGTAAAGCTTTCATTTCCACACAATTTGCAGAGTGGGCATATGATAATAAAGTGAGCTTGAAATTTGCATCCAATTACTATCCTCAAGGAAATGGGTTGGCCGAATCTTCAAATAAGAATTTGTTGAATACTATTAAGAAGTTTTTGGAAAAGAATCCTCGGGACTGGCATAGTCAATTAAAGTTTGCCCTGTGGGCAGATAGGACCAGAGTGAAAGAAGCTATAGGGAATACTCCTTATCATTTGGTCTATGGGCAAGACCCGATATTTCCAGCAAATTTGAAGTTGCAGACCTTACATTTCATACAAGAGTACATGGGGACGAGATGATCAAGTTGAAGCTAGATTGAGCCGGTTATTGCACCTGGATGAAAAGAGAGAAGAAGCCATGAATCACATGAACAAACACCGGGAAGTCATCAAGAGATGGTTTGATAGAAGGGCCAAAGTTAAATCATTCAGAATTTCAGATTTGGTGTTACTATGGGACAAAAGACATGAGGAAAAAGGGAATCATCAAAAGTTTGATTGTCTTTGGTTGGGCCCATATCAGATTTGAGAGATCCTTGGGAAGAACACCTTCAGGCTAAAAACCTTAGAAGGGAAAGATTTCATGCTTCCGGTTAATGGGAAGATTCTAAAACATTATTTTAGCCCTTATATTGTGGAAGTTTTCATTTTATTCTTTTGGCTTTAACAAGGGGATTTTCAAACTGTGTTTTATTTATGATTGTTGGTTTAGCTAGGATTTTGTTTGCTAGATTTTGATATCCTGATTTTGGTGGAGATTTTCAGATTTTGGTTTTTATTTAGGATTGCTAACCTAGTTAGGATTTTGATTCTGAATTTGATTTCAATTGTCATGTTTTGCTTTAAAAAAATAAAAAAAATAAAAAATTGAGATGCCAACTTATGCTTAAGGTTAGGAGGTTATGAAATATTGGAATTGTCTCGTAAAAGCTCCACAAGTAACACAAGCATATTAAATTATATTGTTTGATTTTGTGATACATGAAAGAGTCAGTTTTGCATGACAAATCATTTCATTCACAATTCAAGAAGTAATGCATTCATATTCCATCTCACCTCACATACATCTCATCTTAGTTACATATGCATCTTAGGTACAAGCCATTAAAGTATGTCAAATCCTCTTAGGGTTATGTTATAACATATATGTAAGTGAATCCTAAGGTTGGAAACTGAGTCTTGAGATATCTAGAATCAAGCACGTCCCATAAATTAAAAAGGATCTTGAGCAAAATGATCAAAACCTAACTTGGAAGAAAGGGTTGGGCGAAAGTGGTTTTCATGTCTATCCTATTATGCAACATGATCCTTAAAACAGTGGTTTTGACCACTTCCATAGAGCTTAAAGCCTAAAATCAGAGTAGTAAGGATAGGGTTAAATCCTCATCAAACTTAGGTTGAGGATCCAATTCCCCAAAGCTTATGATTTGACCCATCATGGAGTAGTAAGGATAGGGCATAAATTCTCATCTTGGTTGGTTGAGAATCTGATTCCCCAAAGCTCTTATGTCTCATTTCATAGTAAGTCTTGGATTGTAAGGATCGTACTACTTGTCCTCTGCAAAGGATGGGTAGTCATCCCCAAGGTCTAAGCAACAAAATTAATATTTTCCATTTACATCTAAATTTTGGATTGTAAGGATCGTACTACATGTCCCTAACCAGGATGGGTAGTCATCCCCAAGGTCCAAGAAGTAAATATATATAAATAATGAATTTTTCCCATCTCATCTTTATTTTGGATTGTAAGGATCGTACTACTTGTCCTCTGCAAGGGATGGGTAGTCATCCCCAAGGTCCAAAGAAATGGAGATATGTTTTGGATTGTGGGGTTAGATATGCCCATGCATGGCATCATGTCTTGCCTAAAAAACAAGACCACTGATTGTCTAGAGGGTTAGACTAGCATGACTATTTCTTCCATAATTGGTTTAATTATTTTGCTTAAAGTGAGGTAATGAACTCTAAATCAGAATAGTAAGGATAAGGTTAAACTCTCATCTCGGTTGGTTGGGAGTCTGATTCCCCAAGGTTCTGATTTCACATTCACTTGCACATGGGTTCTAGATAGTAGGGACTCATAACCAACTTTGGGATACAATAAGGAAATGAACTTGTGGATCCTAAGAGGGTTTGGCAGTCTTGAAAGCTTGTACCTGATAATAGAAGAAGGACTAGGCCTTTATAAAAGAAAATATCTCCTAGCACATTCATTAGGGTGCACAAATCATTCACCATCCCACATATGCATTCATGCAAAGCTAATAATGGAGTGTGGATCAATTTCAAATGATAGAAAATGAAATTCATTGCACACACTAAGCTGATACTTGATGATTACGATGATTCATGTACTTTTGACTTTTGGGCATTTGTTATATTGCTTATGTGCTAACATGTGTTTGCGAGTTTGTGATATGTTTCGAGGTTGGGTTCTCACTAAAATGCTCGAGAGCATTTGACAGCGAAGTCGCCATTTGTTGTGGTTGATCCACAACACACCCCACTTGGTGGGGACCCACCTTTTTGCAGGTTTTCAGGAAGGATCTCAGTGACCCAGATGCTAGAATTGAAGAAAAAGAGAAAATGCACAAGTGTAGAAAGGGGTCGCGAAATCGCGACAGGTAGCGAAATCGCGACATGTCGAAAAATCGCGGTCAACGCGGTCAACGACAACAAAATAGAAAAAGTGTCACGAAATCGCGACGTGTCGGTGACCAGGATGAAAAGGATGTCGCGAAATCATGACATTCAGCTGAGAAGAAAAGAAAAGGGTCACGATTTCGCGACGCATTTTGGCAAAATGTACGGACGGGGAAATGGTAGCGATTTCGCGATGAGTTTTGCGAAGCGTACGGATGATGAAAGGTGTCACGATTTCATGACGCATTTTGGCAAAGTTGTACGGTACAAGGAAGATGTCGCGAAATCGCGACGGAAATGAAAATCAGGCTCGAAGCAGAGAAGCGGTAGCGATTTCGTGATGTGTTTTGAGGAGGTGTACGAAAGGTGATAATGGTCGTGATTTCACGACGCAAAGTTGCCCAGGAGGTTCGAGAGAAAAACGGTAGCGATTTCGCTACATTATTCGATGACAACACCACGAGTAGAAAGGTAGTGATTTCGCTACATTATTTTGAAAGTGCCATGGAGGCAAAGGGTGGTAGCGAATCGCTACCATACTTCAGAGAAAGGCTTAAGGCCAAAGGTGGTAGCGAATCGCTACCACTTCGAAAAAATAAGGGCTTAAAGAAAAAGTGGTAGCGAATCGCTACCACTTCGGAAAGAAAGGGCTCAGAGCAAAAGTGGTAGCGAATCGCTGCCATTTCATCAAAAGGGCCGAAAGCCAAAATGGTAGCGATTCGCTGCCATTTCATCGAACAAAGCCAAAAGTGGTAGCGATATCGCTACCACTTCAAAAGAGAGACTCGAAGCTCGAGGTCGAAAGGTAGCGATATCGCTACAAATTTCATAAAGGCCAATTTCAAAGTCAGAGGGTAGCGATAGCGCTACAAGTTTAGTGAGAGAGGGCTTGAAACAAAAATGGTAGCGAATCGCTACCATGTCACAAGGAGAAGGCTTGAAACGAAAGTGGTAGCGAATCGCTACCACATTTCAAAGGGACGTGCAAGGCCAAGGTGGAGCGATACGCACACAGAAACGAGAAAGGGGCGAATGCTACAATTTCAAAGGACGCTGCAAGGCCAAGGTGGTAGCGATATCGCTACCACATTTTGAAAAGGGTTCAAAGTTAGAAAGTGGTAGCGATATCGCTACCATTCGAAGAAGAAGGCTCAAAATGTTAAAAGGGTAGCGATATCGCTACGAGAAGTTGCCGGAGGTAGACAAATGAAAAACGGTCGCGACATCGCTACGGGGAGCTGATGAAGGCGTACGGCAGGAAAGCAGGTAGCGATATCGCGACATGTCGCGATTTCGCGGCCGGGAAGGTGAACAGGCGGACTTGCAGTTTTGTCGGGTTCTTTCGCAGGAAAGCGTTACAGGGGGCGCAGAAAATGCGTGACACGTGGCGTGCAGGTGTCAAACTTGCAGAGGCGTTACATACAGAGGTGGATTTCGAGCGTTTAAATTTGAGCGTGAATCAAAAGCGATAAAAAGCGAGATTTCGGAAGGTCACCTGCAGGAAGGTGAAATGAAGCGACGGAGGAAATCGAAGAGCCATAGCAGTACTATAAAACCAGAATTGCAAATTGAAGAAAGGGTTGGAAATTGCCGAATACGAGTTGCGAGAGACAAGAGCTTCGTGCTATTACGGGCACGTACTTGGGCAATTTCCTTCTTTTTGTTCAGGAATTTTATACCTGGAACATTTTTGAATGTAATCGAAATATTCTTTAATACAAAATACAGAGAGTTGGCATCTTTTGGATGAGAAAGAAGGAGTTACTTATGCATGCATGATTTAATGTCTATCTTTCCTTTCCAGATTTCTTAGGTTTCTAGGTGAAGTTTAATGCAAGATCTCTTGGTTGCTTCATGCGAATGCCTGAATCTGGAATTATAGTAGAAACCCTCGAGACCCGCACCTAGCCTATTTGGATTGTGTGAAAGTGCAGGTTCATTAGGTTAGGTTGTATGTAGAAAGCCTCAGTATCTTCGGTTTCATCAGATTAATGACAGCTTTATGACTGTAATCTATTCTTATTGTTACTTTTGTTTACTTTTGTCTTTGCTTTTCAAACCCATATTTTATTTTCAGCAGTTTAATTACTGTGTTTGAATAAATCACTAAAAATCCATCGGAATTAAAGATTAAAACAGATTTTATTCATTTTAGAGTCCATTGCACTTTCAGAATTAAATAAACCACAGTGCCCCTTGTTAACATCCACTTGCAAACCCTAAGGTGTTCTTAGCATTTCATTTTAAACGGCATCCTTGATAATCAATAATTAGCATAATAAGAACCTTGGAGAAATAGTTTTTTCTTTGCAAGCAGAGGATTTAGGACTCGGATCCTACAGGAGAGTGTGTTTTCACAATCGGGTTAAAACACCACTCAACAAGAGGAAATATGTAAATATTAGAGCCAAACCTTCAAAAATTGGTAGTTTTTGATTCAAAACTCGCTAATCAAGAAGTTGAGTTTTTAATTCAACATGAACTTTTTAAATTTGAACAGTAAGATACTTCTACTAGGCATTGGTAAAATTGACTTGCCACTTGACATTGGGCTTAAAGTCCAATGATAAAAAAAAGAAAATTGTAGATACAACTAGATTAAATGGAAGAGATTCTATGATCATTAAGCCATCTCCAATTAGTCTATATGTAGAAGGTAGTTGTTCTCAACTTTATAAGGACCTCATAGGAATAGAAGCCATAATGAATCCATAGGACTCCTTCAACAAAGAAGGAAGGGAACACTAATTGCTAATCTAGGTCTAGGTGAGAATTGAACAGTTGCTCAGATCCCAAATATCTCTTATTTTATTTATACCTTTCTTAAAAAATGCTAGTCCTTGAAGAGAACTAGATAAAACTAAAGGTTTATCATTATGAAGGATAAGTTTACTCAACCAAATATTGTTTATACTAATTCGTAAACCATGACATAAGGAGTCAAACTTCTAAGCCTATAAATAAGAAACTAATTGTCAAGCTCTCCAATTATGGATAAGAGGAATATATCCTTTCACTGTAAAATATGGTGCATTAAGAACCTCATCCTCCCATGGGGTTTATTTCTATTTACCTTTGTGATTATCTTGGGATAATTTCTATTAGAACAGGTGTTTCTAATTTTTTCTCTAGTGATGGCTCTAGCAACCCATTTTGCAACTAAACTTTTGCTCTAGGTAAGAGGATCAATAATACCTAGACCTCCTAAAGCCTTTGGTTGAGTTTAAATTTTCCATGAGATGGTTGTCATGCCTACCTTCCCATCTCATTTGGTCCATAAAATTTTACAAATGACATAAGTAAATTTGTTATAGGCATACTTTGAGGACATTGAGCAAGAGGAGTAGTAAACATGAGATGCTACCATAAATTTATTCACAACTTGAAATATTTCTACTAAAGAGAGAAATAGAGAAGACCATGCATGAAATTTCTTTTGAAGTCTTTTCATAACCCAAATTCATGTATCTTCAGGAGAAATATTAATTCTAAAGGGGATTCCCAAGTAACAATTAATCATTCAATGAGGGATGATATTCAACTCAGTTGAGGATTTACAACCATTTGGATTGGAAGAAGTATAGAAGACTTTTTTTTTAGAGTGGTTGATATGAGAGCCATAAATATCACAAAATAATTGTACAATCTCTTTAACCATTTCCATGTTCTGCTAGGTATTTTGAATAAAAACAAGGGAATAATTAGTAAAATGTGAGTTAAGAACATATTTATCCCCAATAAGGTTAATACTTTGAATAAAGCCATTAGATTAAGCCTTATGAAGAAGATAACCAAGAGTATAGGCAACCAAAACATACAAAAAAGGAGCAAGAGGGAAACCCTATCTAATATACCATTATAGATGGAAGGAGGGGGATAGAGATCCATTAACCTAAACACAAGTTGAAGCATAACCAAAGAGCATAACAATTTGATTATAGAATTTTGGACTAAAACCAAACCAAGAAAGCATATAAAAAATAATATCCCATTTGATTATATATCATAAGATTTCTCAAAATATAACTTAACCAAGAAGACATCTTGATTATAGCTTATAGCCCATTACATTTTTTTCTAGACCATCATAATATTACCTACAATATAACAACCTTTAAAAAACTAGATTGTTTTGGACGAATGTATCGCCCAAATTTTTTGTACCCTTACCTTCAGGCTAAAGGATCCATACCCGGAAGGGGGGTGAGAAAAGGATGGGACAATACCTCGGACGGAGAGGCCCTTTGAAGGTCGCGCCTCTCGGGGGAGGGGGTATAAGGGTGAATTTTCGACGGATGGTGGGGTTCACCAGGAAACTTTGAGTGGCAATTTCCACGCCTAGGTTGAGAATGGGTTTGATGTGTTCATTTTATATTCAATCATTCATATTCCTAGGTTGGCCAAAATGAATCTAAGCTATTCTATATGAATATTCTGATTTATATGAAGACAACAAACATGAATGAATCCTAATGTGATTGAATATAGAGAATATATAAAATGGAGAAGAGTACACCTAATTTTTGATGTTTGATGAAGATTATGAAGCTTGTAGGAGTCCATATCGTCCCGGATATGACATGATCATCTGTAATTGTATAGAATCATCTCAATCATAGGAGATCATCTGAGATCAGCCAAGATCATCAGCGACTCGACGAATTCGTTAGGCGAATTCGTCAGAAACCTGCAATCAAGAAAATAGACACCAAAAACCAAAAATGCAATTGCAAGAATGATACAAAATGATAGAAATAAGAGTATAGATGCTTAAATGATAAATCCATATATCAAATTAAATGAGATGCACTGTATTAATAATTTATTTTGAATTTTATCATGCAATTATGCTAAATGAGGTGAACTCCAAGATGCAAAACAAAAGTAAATTAATCTAATGCACAATTAAATAAGAAAAAATAAGGTAGAGAATGCAAACTCGGGGCTCGATTGCCCCCAAGCTGAATTGCGAGACTAGATCATCATCGTAATCGTACAAGATCATCTAAAATCGTAGTTGAATCACGTGCGACGATTCGAGCTTCCTCACGCTGAAACACAGTGAAATCCTGCAACAAAACTTGAAAACGCAAGTGCAAATGATGGGCGAAGATATTCTAATACAACAAAAAAACTAAAATTGTAGGGAAATAATTAGCCAGGAAGCGGGGGAGTTAGGGGGATAAATTGGGAAAATCCCAAGTTTATATAGGATTAGGGGGAGGTTAGGAGGTTGGGGATCATCCCAATCTGGGAGATCCCCAACGTAGGAATCTCCAACCGCGTAGACACGCTTCTGCCCAAGTTGGAGAGGTTGTTGAAACATAAGCTAATTGAGAAAATTTGGTTTTGGGATGAAATCATCTGGACGTTCTGTTCCAGACGAATTCATCCGATTTGGGATGATATCGTCAGATCGGTGACGATATCGTCCAACGGTCACAAAAACCTCTAAAAATGGCACGAAAAATGAGGTGAGAGGTTAACGGGCGATTTCGGGGTTAAAATTCAAATTTCTATCTTTTTACTGATGGTTTAACTGCGCCAATTTTAGGGTGCTACATTTTGCCCCCTCTTTAGCGAATTTTCCAGAGAAAATGCATTAAAGACGAGTTCTTCATGCTTTATGAGAAAGCAAAAATTTATTCCATTTTTTAGACGATGATTCTAGGTCGAATCGTACAATTGCTTGCTATGGTGCCCCCTCCGAGTTTTTACCCAAATCGAACGTTTGAGGTAAAAGCACGAAAAAGCAAAAATTAAAAAAATGTTGTTTTAAATAAAAATAAGAAAAATAGGGTAAAACCCTAATTCATTTTTACTGTTCACTTTCACTATTTCAGAGCTCTGCAGGCGAAATGGTGGAAACAACGCACAGATCGACAAAGGTCCGACGCGGGTTGCGAGTAAGGATCTAAACCTAGTGTACTATGTTTTTAACTTGATTTGCTTGATTTTTTACTTGAATTTTAATTGTTTTTGGGCATCGCGGCCGTTTTTAGGCCTTCGACGCGTGGGATGAAATCGTCTCTATATTGCCAATTTTGTCTAGGAACGAAATCAAAGAAATAGGGGTGATCCCGTCCAATAAGGGGCAATCCCCAAATTGAATAATCGAAGACGATTTCGTCCTATTAAGGACGATTTTATCTAAATTTGGTACGATATCATCCAATAATGGGCGATATCATATTTTTATGAGATGATCTGATTTTAATTGATTTTTTTAATGATTATGTACTAATGATTTTTGTTGTTTTATTGTTTATTTTGCGGAGGGGATTACTAAAGAGTCGGGAGTGGAAATACGGGGGTCTAAGAGATGATTTGGCCGTGCTCGATCAGGCCGAGCAAGATAGACTAGCGGAGGTTGGACTACAACATGTGGTAGAGATGCCACAAATTCCTATGGACATGGGGCTACTAACAACCCTAGTAGAGAGATGGTATCCGGGGTCATCCTGCTTTTGGCTATCGATAGGGGAGATGGCTCCCACTCTAGAGGATGTATGGAGGATCTTGAGGATCCCCATACATGGGTGAGTCATGACCCCTTCGGCCAATCAGGGCCATGCTATGATGAGATTATGCGAGGACCCGAGCTTCATCCTGGAGAAGGGCAGAGTGAACATCGAGGCTTTGAGGCGGATTCCTAGGGCATCTTGGTTGACCCGAGTTTTGGTAGGGGTGGTGGGTGGCCTTCTTCTATGCCACCAGAGCGGATGTAGATTACCGTGGCTACTTTTAGATGTGGTCTATGACATGAGAGACCATGGATACAGGTTTTCTTGAGGTAGCTTTGTACTATGCCGCTTGTATAGGATCCTTTACGGGGTCATATACAAGGGAGGTCGATGTTTGGTGCTGACATCGCTTCTACAGGTTTGGTGCTTGGGAGCACATTACGGTGCGGAGGTCGATAGGGCTTCCACCGATAGGAGTTGACCGGGAGAGACCTCGAGTTTTCTATTGGTGGCTCCAAAGAGGGTCACAGTGACGGATAGATCTGTCGATGTCTTGGAGGTTGCTAGATGACCTCACCCTAGATCAGATTGCCTGGAGACCATAGAGAGAGCATCCGGAGTGGGTAGAGGATGGACGAGGAGTTGGCTCGCATCAGGCGAGTCTACTGGTTGAGGATGGAGCGGGGAGAGGTAGAGCTCCACCGCTACGACCAAGTTTTGAGGCAATTTAGTCTACAATAGGGGATCCCTTCTCTCAGGGATTATGAGTACTCCCGGATCGTGTGGGATAATACCACACTAAGCGGGGCTCCGGACATGTAGTGGTTCTGGAGTTAGGATGCTGATGATGCCACCATTCAGCCAGTGGATGGGGATGATGTGGGGATAGCAGAAGGATATGATTCCTAGTATGCAGACATCTACCCTCCTCGGATGACGAGGGCATAGGGTCTGATGCACTCTGTAGTGCAACGGATGGAGAGGCGGTGCCTGGCTACCATCGATGTAGTGAGGGGTCGTGGAGGGAGGGATCAACGATGACCTCCTCAAGAGAGACATCAAAGAGTACCATAGGATCCAAAGATACAGCAGCAGCCAGAGAGGAGGTAAGAGAGGAGAGAGGAGAGGAGAGAAAGACTCCCTCCTCAGTAGATGGATAGGCCACCATCACCCGATAGGAGCAAGGGTGTCGAGGTGGGGGAGAGCAGCGAGATGGCAGCTCTTCGGGAAGAGAATTCCCACCTACGAGCTCAGGTGTAGACTTTGCAGGATGAGGCTACATGACTCAGGGCTCGAAGCGGAGGGACGAGCATGCAGGAGTTGGCATGGTCAGTTTCTCAGACCGTGTTCTATCAGGAAGTATACTTCCAGCTGGTTCTAGAGGGCCAGAGGATACAATTGCCAACTGGCATTGCGGAGCCGATCAGGATGGGGTCGTCGAGGACATCCTCACGATTGACATTGAGGACCCATGACACAGGATGGGCTTCGATGGGACCACCTCCTCCACCTCAAGGTGGGAGAGGAGATGAGGCTGAGAGCTCGAGGGCTTCTCGAGACTAGATGCACATTGTACATAGACTATATTTTTTGAGAGGATTGAGTATGCCAGGGTATAGATTGTGGCATACCAATCCATTTTGATATGATGTACATATATTTCTTGATATATATATGTATGTTCTTTTTGTGATATGACTTGTGCATATGTTTTATGATGCTTTAATATTTTAATTGTTGATTTATTATTCATGTAATTATGTCATTTGAAAATATTATAATTTTATGTCATGCTATAAAATTTAAATGAAATAATCTGATGTAAACAAATTGGTTGTTGTGGTGATTTGATGAAAAATAAAGTGACTTCTAACAATAATTTCAAAGGACATTATCGTTGTTATATGACCATTTCATGGAGTCGCCGCTCGCTAGGTCATCAAGCTAATCCCGGTATGGGAGAAATATTGCTAAAAGTAAAAGGGTGCTTAAGAGACTTTCTTAAGATTTTGTGTTGTGATGATGAAAAATGATGATGGTGATGATTTGTTTTCAGATTTCCATGAAAATATTATGCATGAAATATTAAAAATATGATTTTTGCTAGGCATAAAATTCCTAAGTGTGATAGAAATTTGAACAATTCCCTAGGAATTATACCATCGTCGCAAAAAATGAATGTTGACATAATGAAATGAAATAGAAAAGGTTTTCGTTCTTTTTAAAGCACAATTGTGTAACATAATGATTTAAGCCATATGCTTTTATGGATTTAAATAAATGGGAAATAAAATTAAAACAATGGTTTGCGCTAGGCATAGAATTTTAGGTATAGACTTATACCATCATCGCGAAATCCAAAGAAAATAGTTTTATTGCATAGTTGATTTTTGATTTTGAGATAAACAAAAAATATAAAAATGAGGACTTGCACTAGGCATAAAATTCCAATTTAGGTTTAGGAACTATACTATCGTTGTGAAAGTTGAAAATATATAAATGTGACTTTATTGCTAGATTTTTGAACATGTTTTGAAAGAAATTTTTGGATTTTTGAAAAAATGTATTTAATTGATTTTACGCTAAGCAGATATTCTCAAGTAAGAAAGTCAAATTATTTCAGAAGATTTGCATAAATATTTTAAATTATCTCAAAGACAAAATTTAGATTTATAAGGAACCCCATGTGCATATGTGAGTTCATTGCCGATCTTGATCTATCATAATGATACAAAATCTCTCAAATACAAATGTGTGTGCAATTGTATTGTTCATTTACCGATTTTGAGCAAGATAATTTGATACAAGTAATTTGAATTAACCAAATGAGTGTTCATTGACCATGATTTATATGCATGTAACCATACTAGACTACTATGTAAGTCGGGTCATCAAGAGCTAGCTGATCCATAAGCGGACATAGGTCTGTACAAAAGAAGGTCGCTAATGTGACAGACATATCACCACGCTAGGAGTTACCCAAGGCCAAGCGGGTTGGGCACAAACCACACTGTTATGGGGCTTACCTCACAGTTTTCGAATAATTGAGAATTCCAGGGATTCAAGCTCATTCACCCTTCTTCTCCTTTCAAAGGGGGGGGGGGAAGGGATTTTATTGCTTTTTGCTTTTTCTTTTCTTTTATTTTTGTATTTTCTTTTTTTTTTGCTTGACATTGAGATAATGCTGAAATATTGCTGAGATAGTACAAAATGACACTGAAATAATGCTTCTGAATAATTTCTCTTTTTCTCATGATTTTTCTTGATTTTATTTTTCTTTTTCTTTTCTTCCTATACTAGGGATACTTGCTCGGATTGGCTATAGAGCAAGGGATTTTTATTCGGGGCAGGGAGTGAGCTTGTCCTTTTGTCAATTCTCAAAGATTCTAGACCATGTGCATGATAGGATAGCAGGGGAAATTTTTGCTCAAGAGACCACTTCTACTATGTAGCATCATTTTGAATTTGCAATGAAATCATTTTAATGTGAAAAGGTATACTTGGTTCAAGTAAATAACAAGATCAGTTCTCTATGCTCAAAACTTTATTTAATTCAACTGTGGACTTTGATATAAGAGAGATTAATAATCATACCAAATAAAATCAAGATATTTATTCATGTGAGTGTGAAAGTGAGGGATTCCAAATAAATGCTAATTTATCCAAAATAATTGAAAATATAATCGCAATACTTCAAGAATTGACGAGTGCAAAAAATAAAAGATGTTTTTGAAGATTTTGATTTTTTTATATTTTGATTTTGATTTATGAATTGAGAGAATACATAATATTATTGTTTTTGAAATTTTTATATGAATTACTAAAATGAGACAATATGTACAATATATACAATGATGAAATTACCAGATTTTATGCATAATAGCGCTTAAGATGCATAATGTTCATAGGTTCTTTAAGATCTTTACCATCTAAGGTAGCTAATCCGTATGCTCCCGATCCAAATTTAGCAATGATGATATATGGCCCAAGCCGATTAGGCTCAAATTTACCTTTAAGGTCTTTAGTTGCATTAGTATTTTTTTGATTTTCTTTTAAGACGAGGTCGCCAATCTCAAAGGATCGATTATGAAATTTCTTGAGATATGCTCGTTTGAGCTTGTTCTGGTAGGCTCGAAGATGCTCCAAAGCATTGATGCACTTCTCATCTAGGAGTTCTAGCTGACTAAATATGCCAGCACGATATTCATCTCCTACTTCAGTATCTTGAAGTAGCAGAGCCAAAGAAGGAACTTCTAATTCAAAGGGAAAAATAGCTTCAACGCCATAAACCAAAACAAAAGGTGAAGTGCCCATGGGAGTACAAACGCTAGTTCGATAAGCCCACAAAGCAGGATATAATTGAATGTGCCAATCTCGGCCAGATTTATTGACCAGTCTTTTGAGGATTTTAATTAATGTTTTATTAGATGCTTCAGCTTGGCCATTACCCCGAGGATAATAGGGAGTGGACCAACGATGTTGAATTTTATATTTTTGACATAGTTTCTTTACATCTTTATTTTTGAAACAAGTTCCATTATCCGAGATGAGATTTGTAGGAATTTCGAACCTACAAATAATTTGATTAAAAATAAACTTGGAAACTTGCGTTCCAATGCAAGAAGCTAAGGGCATAGCTTCAACCCACTTCGTAAAATACTCGATGGTGGTTATGATGAATTTGTGTCCATCAGATGACACAGGATTGATTTTTCCAATGATGTCTAAGCCCCATTTTGAAAAGGGCCAAGGAGATGAAATAACTTGCAGTTCTTGTGCAGGTGCATGGACAAGGTCAGCGTGTTTCTAGAACTTGTCGCAATGGCACATGTAATCATGTGCATCATTTTCCATGGTAGGCCAAAAATATCCTATCCTAAGGAGCTTCTTAGCAATGGCGCTACCACTAAAGTGTCCCCCACAAGATCCATCGTGGGCTTCACTCAAAGCTGATCTAGACTCTTCTAGATTCAAACATCTCAATAGGATACCTTCAAAAGATCTCCTATACAACGTATTGCCAATTATTACGAAGCGACTTGCTCGTCTACGTAATAACCGACGCTGGTTTCTATTAAAACCTTCAGGGAAGGTCCCATTTTGAAGAAAATTGAGGATGTCAGTGTACCAAAGTTTAGGAGTAGTTTTGTTGATTAGAAACACGTCCAAAGGTTCCAAGCATGATTTATTTGAAGCGGGTTCTTGGAGTCGACGAATAATGATGGTAGCATATTCGTCATCTAACTCCAAGGGTAAAAGAGATGCAGTTGCGGCCATAGCGTCAACCGCACGATTGCTAGTTCTAGGAATAGCTTCCAAGGTAACTTGATCAAATAAAGATATTAATTGTAATACATATGCTTTATATGGGCACAATTTATCATCTCTGGTCTAATAAAAATCGTTAATTTGATTTATAACAAGTTGAGAATCATCAAAAACTAATAGATTTTTAATTTTTAGTGCCAGGGCAGCTCGTAATCCAAGGATTAGAGCCTCATATTCAGCAGTGTTATTAGTACAGGCAAACATTAATTTAAAGGATAGAGGTATGAGATGTTTATGTGGAGATATCAAAATAATACCTGCACCAGCCCCACTCATGCATCGGGCTCCGTCAAAGTATAAGGACCATTGCTCTGAATGATCCGCCTCTAGTTTAAGGCATTCATCAGGAAACTCAATGATGAGGGGATGGGTGGACTCTAAGGGTGCATCAACTAATTGATCTGCTATGATTTGACCCTTAACAAACTTCTATCCTATAAACGTGAGTTCAAACTCGCTTAGCGCAAGAACCCACTTTGTTGTGCGACCAGATAAATAAGGTCGACTCATGAGATACTGCAAGGGATCGAATTTAGCAATAACGTATGTTTTCTAACTGAGCATATAATGGCGTAGTTTTTGTGTAGAAAATACGACTGCTAGACATAACTTCTCTAATGCTGTGTAGCGGGTTTCATAACTAATTAATGTTCTGCTAATGTAATAATTAGCACGCTCTCTTTTCTCATCATCAAGTTGAGCTAACATAGCTCCTAAAGAAAAATCTGAAGCAAAAATATACAAGATAAATGGGCGATCAGGTCTAGGTGGTGAAAGTACAGGTGGGTTAAGAAGATATTGTTTGAGGAGTTCAAATGCTTCCTGACATTCGTCGTCCCAATGGAAAGAGACATCCTTCTTAAGAAGCTTAAGAAAGGGTCCAGTTTTATCCGCCAACTTATCGATGAAGCGACGGATAGCTTGAAGCTTACCTTGTAGACTCCGTAATTCAGATATATTTGTGGGTGCGGGCATATAGGTGATAGCCACAATCTTGAGAGGGTCAATTTCGATGCCACGTAAAGAAACTATAACCCCAATAATTTACCTAACTTAACTCTGAATATAAATTTGGCTGGATTCAATCGGATAAGATATTCCCTTAACCGATCAAATGCTTTTCTCAAGTCATCTAAATGGTCATCTTCTTCATGGAATGAGCTATAATGTCATCTACATAATCATGTAGTATATCATGCATCATATCATGAAAGATATAAGTCATGGCTCGTTGATAGGTTGCACCTGCATTCTTCAAACCGAATGGCATCACTTTCCAACAAAAGGTCCCCCAAGGGGTAATAAATGCTGTTTTAGCCTAATCTTCAGGAGCTATCATGATCTGATTATAACCAAAAAATCCATCCATTAAGGATATCATTCCACTCCCAACAGTAAAATCAATGATCCGATCCATGTTGGGAAGGAGAAATCATCTTTAGGGCATGCAACATTAATATCTCTAAAGTCTATACAAACCCTAACCTTAGTAGCTTCTTTCTTAGTTACTGGAACTACATTCGAGATCCATTCAGCATAATCAATGGCTTGTATAAAAATAACATTCAAGAGTTTTTCTAACTCCCCTTTGACTAGTAAGGCCACTTTAGGATGCATTTTTCTAAGTTTCTATTTAACAGGTTTAGCATCCGGATGGACTACTAGGTGATGCATAACTACAGAAGGGTCTAAACCTGGCATATCTTCATATGTCCAAGCAAAGACATCTTCATATTATTTAAGAAATGCAATGTATTTATCCTGTTTTTCTTGACTCAATTCTGATCCAATGTTGATTATGTGAGGGTTATCCTTGGTTCCAATGTTAATTTTTATGACATTTTCTACTTCCATGTGTAGATCTCTCTCAAAATTAGGTGGGGTGGGTGAAACGCCCAATTCTTGTAATTCTTCCAAGGTTAGCTTGGATAATTCGTCTTGAGGAGTCGTGGCCTCAAGCTGGGCTATACTAGGTATAGAGCCATCAAAATAAAATCCATTATGTAATAATTCCTCAACGGAGACATCATGGAAGATATCTCCCTCCAACTCATCGTCGGATTCAATGATCATCTCAGGATAAGCTATAGATAGCATATTACATGTGAATGGATTATTTGTTAAACGCAAAGCATCGCGTTCATCTAAATAATATTGGTAACATATAAGATGGTCATCATCCTCAAATGGGAATGGTTGACCCTTACTAGAAAATAGGCCCACACCACATCGGGCGGGCCACGCTTCTACCTCAAAAGGTTCTTTCATACCATTCTGGAAAGGTCCCAAACCTTTCCCTTTATATCCCAATTTAAGCATTATAGGTTTGGCTTTAATATACTCATTAGTAAAATAACATCGAGCATATCCATCATAATGAGTTTTGATGTTTCTGGGTATTCTACCCCAGTCATATCCCTTATAAATAAAGGCACAACTCCCGACTTGGTAAATACTTCCCATAGGCTGTGGGAGGCCCAAGGTACGAGGAGATGGTGGCAAATTATTTAAAATAAGGGAATCTTGCATAGAAGCATTCGTTTCTTCCGATATAAGAATTTTAGATAGATCGGGTAAGAGCTCGTCAGTAAGAGCATAAGAGGTAGAAGGAACATTTCCTACATCTTCTGATGCAGAAAATATGACTTTGGTGGATGTAGACGGTGTAGAGGTGTCGATAGATGGGTCTATTATAGGTATGGAAGTTATAGGAGTAGAACAAGAGACATTGGTTGTGGGTTTAGGATCTTTCTTAGGTCCTAATGCGGTTTGTTCAGAAGATGGTTGAGCTATATGTGGAGGTGCAACTGATGGAGAAGAAGTAGATGACGTTGTGGGTGTGAGTTTCACACGTTTAGATGGATAATGAGAATTAGGATGTGTGGATGACAAAGCGGGGCAAAATTGAACTCCAATAGGTTCTGCCAAAGCACACATATCAAAGGGTCTTGGATCACCATGAATGGTAACCAACTGATTTTTAAATTTGAATTTAACACATTGATGTAAAGTTGAGGGAACAACTCGCATCGCGTTGATCCAAGGGCGACCCAAGAGTATATTGTACGATGCAGGGCAATGTACAATAAACACGAGTCGTATCCAAGGTTCTTGGACCAACTTGCAATGGAATGGTAATAACTCCACACGTTTCTTGTGTTTCGTCATTGAAAGCTTTTATGATCATATCGGTTCTTTTCATTTCATCACTTCTAAACCCAAATATTTGGTAGAAGTCAAAAGTGCAAATATTTAAAGATGAACCATTATCAATCAAGACTCGTTTGACTGCTACATCTCCAATTAAGGTATTAATATACAAGGGGTTATCTTTATGTAAACTATGTTGCGATATGTCTCTGTCTCAAAAGTCAATACAATAAACTTCATGAGGTTATAGTATTGGCCATGTAGCTTTGAGGGTTGAATGTCTTGTGGTACCATCTGATCGGCTTAATGTGAGCATTAATTCATCTCTATGTGGGGGAGAAGATCTTAAGAGGTCCAAGAGGAGGAAATTGTGGGAATATTTGATAATTGTTCATTAATATTATAAGGAGGTTTAGGTTGAACATTAGGTGAATGATTCCCTTTATTAGTGTTGTGGCTGATCCACAACACACCCCAAAATTGGGGACCCACCTTTTTGCATGCTTTCAAAGAAAACTGCAATAGCCCAGATGCTAAAAAAATCAAGAAAAAAGCAAAAATTTCACTAAGGAGAAAAAGTGTCGCGATATCGCGACATGTCGCTCTGTCGCGACCGAAAGTTGTCACGATATCGCGACATGTCGCTCCATCGCGAAAGAAAAAGTGTCGCGATATCGCGACATGTCGCTCCATCGCTGCCAAAATGAAAAAGTGTCGCGATATCGCGACATGTTGCTCCGTCGCTGGTAGAAATGAAAAAGTGTCGCGATATCGCGACATGTCACATTTTTGCGGCCCAGGCAAGCAGGAAGAGGCATTGATCAAAAATTGTCACGATTTTAGGTGTTGTGAAATCGCGGTCCAAAGAGGAGAGAGAAAGACAGAATGGAAAATTGTCGTGAAATCGTGACATGTCACAAAATCGCGGTCAAACAAGTCAAACAGGGCAAGGCACTAAAAGCATCACGATTTCACGACAAAAAGCAGCAAAGGGGCACGAAGCGAAAAAGCGTCACGATTTCGCGACAGGAAACAGCAAAGGGGCCCGAAATAGAAAAGCATAGCGATTTCGCGACAAGGCCAAGGCAACAAGGAAAAATGTCACGATTTCGCGACATGACGGCAAGGCAACCAAGAGAAAAACATCATGATTTCATGACAGAAAGAAGCGAGACAAAAGAGAAAAGCGTCACGATTTCGCGACAGGTTGCATCCACGCGGCAAAAAAATGTCGCGATATCGTGACATGTATCATTTTCACGATGCATGAGGAGAAACAAAGCTTGACAAAAAACGTCGCGATATCGCGACATGTCTCATTTTTGCTGTGCATGAAGGCAGACAAGGCTATTGGCAGGAAAATGTCGCGATATCGTGACATGTCACGTTTTCGCGATGAAAGTAAAGGAGCAAAGCTACATGCTATTTTTGGTCATGATTTACATGGGGCCATTACAGAACATGCAAAAAAGTGTGAAACACGTGGCATACATGTGTAAGGGCTGCAGAGGCATTACAGTTCATAGAGAAGATCTCGAGCATAAAATCAAAAGCAATGGAAAGGCGAGGAAGGTGAAACGAAGCAATCTGGAAGATGAAACGAACCATCATGGAAGGAGAAGCAGTTTGCCAACAAGTATAAAATGCAGAGGCACAGATTGATACGGGGTCGAAAACCGCTACGAGCGGGTTGTAGAGTTGATGGTGATTAGCCGTTCTGAGCCTGTTGTGGAGTGCTTTTCTTCCACTTTTGCTAGTTTTGAGAAAAACCAGAGATTCTACTATTGTAACAGGACACATATTTTTAATGCAGAATTGTTCAAAAATTTGCATTTTATGGGCAAGAAAGGATGAGAAATTTTTTGCATGCTTCATTTTAACTGTTCTATTTTTCTCCTTTCAGATTTCAGATTTATAAATGAAATTCATGCCATTGTTTTGGATTATTTCATGTGAATGTCTGCAATCTGAAAATTATTTTAAACCCTAGGAGCTAGCACCTAGTTTACTTTGATTGTGTTTGTTTTGCAGGTCAAATAGGCTAGGTTGCATGTACGAAACTCTCACGTATTCGGTTTTGTCGGAATAGGATAGCATCAGACTGAACGTGTTCAATTTTTAATTTTCTGTATTTCTTGTTCATTTTATTTTATTTTTCCAGAAGGTTTAACTTAGTTAAAATAAATATTTAAAAATTACAAAATCTAAAAAAAATAAAATAATGAACAATCACTAAAGTTTCATGGTGAAATAAACCAACATTGCCCCTTGTTTACGAGTTACTTGCAATCACTAAGGTGTTCCAAGCATTTAAATTGATTATCTTTATTTGAGATTACTAATACACAGTTGCAAATGCTAATACAACGGAGACCTTGGAGAAGTTGGTTGTTTAACTTCTTTGCAAGAGGGGATTTGGAACCCAAATCCTAAGGAAGAGTGTAATTTCACAAGTGTGTGAAAATACCACTCAACATTTTGGCGCTAGAAGGAGGGCCTGAACCGGTTTATTTTAGATTGATTTAAATGCTATAGGGATTTAAATTTTGAATATTTCATGCCCTATTGATTATTATCTTTAGCCCTCTTTTAATATTACAACTTTGTACTGTTAAAAGGAGGACATGAATTGCTATGCATTGTTCTAACGCTTTGATTGTTCATACAGGAATAATGTGATTTAATTTAATTTAAAAAAAAAATAATAAAAAAATTAAAATAAAAAAAGAATTTTTTGGGTATTAAAGTTATATTCTTTAAGATTCACTAATGGCTATGTTTTCACCGTGGATGACGGGTAGTCCATTGAACATACCAGGAGTTCAACATTATTTGCCCGTTGGTTTTAAGAGATGTCTTCCTCGATTTTTGTCTAACGGGACAAATACTGCAGGAGAACACATTCAAGCATTCAAATTTGTTGTGAATCACTTAACAATTTGGCATGATGATGTTGTTTGTAAAATGTTCCCTTACACCTTGGACAAAGTGGCATTTGATTGGTTTACAAGTCTGCCTTTAGGGTCTATCACTTCTTGGGCTCAACTAGAGGCAACATTTCTTAATCAATTCAACAAAAAGCAAGTTGACCCAATCCGCATGTATGAGCAGTTTCTCACTATTAAAAAAGGACCAAGTGAAAATGTGAAGTCATTTTCTGAAAGATTCTTTGGATTATATGCTCAATTAGTGACATTTTATGCTCTTCAAGAAGAAATGGCTCTCCAAATATATGTAAATGCTCTTGACCCACTCATTTCCACATATTTGCGAGGGATGCCTCAAATCACATCTTTGTCACAAGCCTATACTCAAGCAATGGCAATTGAGCAACAATTGAGTTGTCAAAATTATGGTGTGGGTTTTGGATCATATAATCTTCAATCATTTAATACATCCTTTACCCATCCAATGATTTATCCACCTCAACCAAATTCAAGTGTGAATCAATTTCAGAATCAACAATCATTCCCAAGCTTCAATCAATTTCAAAATCCTCAACCTACTATGCAAGATCAACCATCTTTCTTAAGTATGAATCAACTTCAAAATACTCATCTTGATTCAAAGGATATTTCTAAAATCAATTTTAATGATTTTCATAAGAATATGATTTTAGGCAAGGGAGGAGTACTAGATCCAACTAGTATTGAAACATGTGACAAATTGGAAACCCTTGACTCACCAAAAGATGAATTCTATGAGGATGAATCTGTTTCGGATGACATTGTTGAAAATGATGACCAAGAGGATCCACACCTTCCAAATTGTGATAAAATTGAATCATGGGTTACACATGTGGATTATGATAGCCTTATCAATTTGAATACAAGCAATAACCCAATTTTGGAAGTAATTGAACCATCTAAGGAAGGTGAAGATAAATTTGATGAGAAACATGTTGATGAATTAAAAGATGAAGAAGAAATAGTTGAGCATCACAATTTGATTTTGAAAGATGATCATTATGATTCTTGGGAAGAGTATGCTCACTCCAAAACTGCTAATGAAATTTGTGTGCCTATTGATATGCGGGATAATACAATTGCCCTTTCATATGAGGATATTACAAGTCCTGTACAATCTAAGAATGTTTTGGAAGAAGGGTTGGAATCTCATCAAAGGTTGGAGAAGGATAATGATTTTACTACCATGGATGAAGAAGGAGAATCAATTGTTTTTGTTCCCCTTGAGGGGCAAGAAATCAAAAATCTTGATCCACCTATTGTTTCTACAATGTCTATGCCATCTCAAAATGATGAAATTACAAAGCCTAAGTGGTGTGGGTTTGATACTATTGATGATCCTAATGAAAATATGGATTTTGAGGCAACTCAAGCCATTGATCATGGAAAGGTGTCACGTGACACATATCTTGAAAAATTAGGCTCTTGTTTTGAAAAATATGGATGCATGTTTGATTGGGTGCCTAACTTTGGTGTTTTTGAACAGGTGTTGGATGATGAAGAAGACAATGAAGAAAAAGAAAAAGCTACTAACACTCATCAAGTTGTGATAAATTCTAATCATGATGGGTTGAGTATGGGTGACAAAGTGAAATCTTTACCTTTGGTAGTAGCCACAAAAATTTTAAGTGATGGGTTACATGATGTCCCTTTGGATGCTAATGTCATTGATGATGAAATGTCAAATCTTGGTGATGTTTGTCAAGTTTTGATTGATTTTGATTGCTTTAAAATCTTGAAAAATAATTTGAATTCAAGACTTTTAGAAATAGGCTCTTGTTTGCAATATCTCACATTTGAAAAGGAAAGCCTACTTCTAAATCATGAATGGAATGATGAAACTTGCACTTTAAAGAATAGACAAAATAAAATTGAATATCAACCATTGTCTAATCAATTTGAATTTGAATCTCACCTATGATGTTGCTAATAGAACTAAATCAAATTGGTATGGTGAGCATGGCAAGTTGAAATTTGTTACATTGCTTGGTCTGATCTTATTGTTGTTGGATTCCTACAACATTTGGCATGTGTATTGTGACATATGTCTTTTGAAATGTTCTAATCATGTTTGGGATCCAGGAAAGTAATAGTCCAAGCTTGGCATCATCTTGTACTATATTGTATATAAATTTTGGTTTTGGTTTGAGTTTGTGTTTTCAAGTTTCATTTTGGGATTGCTATTTGGATTAGGATTTAAGTTGTGTGTTTGATTTCATTTGACATGTTTGGTTTGTTTTGATAAAAAAAAAAAAAAGAAGAAGAAGAAAATTTGAGATGTCAACTTATGCCTAAAATCAGGAGAATATGAAACATTGGAATTGTGTTGTAGAAAGCTCCACAAGTAACACAAACATTTAAATATTATCGTTTGGATCTTGTGATGCATGAAGTTGTCAGTTTTGCACATTATGGTAAAATAGATGATATATTCCAAAAGAAGTGCAGTGCAGTCATATCTCATGTCATATTCCACATTGCATATACATGTCATCTCGGTTACATTTTCATTCCATGGGCAATTATTGAGAAGGTGTTGAATCCTCTTAGGATTATTACATAACATATATTAAAAGGATCCTAAGGTTGGGAACTGCTGCCCAAGCTATCTTGAACCAAGCACATTCCATGCACATTAAAGAGAGTCTTGAGCAAAATGGTTAAAACCATACTTGGATGAAAAGGTGAGGTGAAAAGAATATTTCATGTTTGTCCTATCATGCAACATAATCCTTAAAACAGTGGTTTTTACCATTTCCATCAAGCTTAAAGCCTAAAACCAGAGTAGTAAGGATAGGGTTAAATCCTCATCGAACTTAGGTTGAGGATCCAACTCCCCAAAGCTCTGATTTGACCTACATGGAGTAGTAAGGATAGGACTTAATTCTCATCTCGCTTAGGTTGAGAATCTGATTCCCCAAAGCTTCCATTTTTCCCATTTCATCATAAAGCTTGGATTGGAAGGATCGTACTACATGTCCTCTACAAAGGATGGGTAGTCATCCCAAAGGTCCAAGCAATAAAAGTAAAACTAATTTTTTCCATTTCATCTCAATCTTGGATTGGAAGGATTGTACTACGTGTCCTCTGCAAAGGATGGGTAGTCATCCCAAAGGTCCAAGAGATAAAAGATAATATTTTCCATTTCATCTTAATATTGGATTGGAAGGATCGTACTACATGTCCCTAGCAAGGATGGGTAGTCATCCCAAAGGTCCAAGAAATAAGAGAGAAAAGAATGAATGAAAGCCAAGTCATGGATTATGGGGTTAAGTATGCTCATGCGTGGCAACATGTCTTGTCTAAAAGCAAGACCACTGATTGCTCATATGGATAGACTAGCCTGACCATTTCATCCATAACAGGTTAAATTATTTTGTTCAAGATGAGGTAATGAACTCCAAATCAGAATAGTAAGGATAGGGTTAAATTCCCATCTCGCTTAGGTTGGGAATCCTATTCCCCAAAGTTCTGATTTCACTCACACTTGCACATGGGTTCAAGATGGTAGTGACACATAACCAACTTTGGGATCTAGTAAATTTAATTCAATATACATATATTTGGTCCTAAGAGGGTTTGACATCTTTAATATGTTTGTCCATGATATAAGAAGGTTTGAGCATTTATAAAGCAGGTTGTTACATCTCTAGCATCTTCATCATGCATCAAATCCTGCACAAATCATTCATAGCCTTGCATACAAATCATAAGTGAAACTGACAATGGAATGTTGAACAAGTTCAAATGATAGGGAATGAAACACATTGCACACACCGAGCTGATACTTAATGATTCTGATGTTTCATGTATTTTTGATCCGTCGGTATTTGTTTATCTTCTATGTGCTGACGCCTGTATCTAAGCTTGTATGTTTCAGGTTGGGTTCTCACCAAAATGCTCAAGAGCATTTGACAGCAGAGTCGCCATTTGTTGTGGCTGATCCACAACACACCCCAAAATTGGGGACCCACCTTTTTGCATGCTTTCAAAGAAAACTGCAGTAGCCCAGATGCTAAAAAAATCAAGAAAAAAGCAAAAATTTCACTAAGGAGAAAAAGTGTCGCGATATCGCGACATGTCGCTCCGTCGCGGCCAAAAGTTGTCGCGATATCGCGACATGTCGCTCCGTCACGGCCAAAATTTGTCGCGATATCGCGACATGTCACTCCGTCACTTGCAAAAATGAAAAAGTGTCACGATATCGCGACATGTTGCTCCGTCGCGGCAAAAATGAAAAAGTGTCGCGATATCGCGACATGTCACTTTCTGCAGCAAGAGAAGAGGCATTGATCAAAAATTGTCACGATTTTGCGACGTGTTGTGAAATCGCGGTCCAGAGAGGAGAGAGAAAGATAGAATGGAAACTGGTCGCGAAATCGTGACATGTCACAAAATCGCGGTCAAACAAGTCAAACAGGGCAAGGCGCTAAAAACGTCGCGATTTCACGACAAAAAGTAGCAAAGGGGCACGAAGCAAAAAAGCATCACGATTTCATGACAGAAAACAAAGGGCCCTGAAATAGAAAAGCATAGCGATTTCGCACAAGTGCGAAAGGCATACAAGTGAAAAACGTCACGATTTCGCGACAGTGCGCAAGCGTACCAAGAGAAAAACATCACGATTTCATGACAGAAAGCAACGAGACAGCCCGAAAGAGAAAAGCGTCACGATTTTACGACAAGTTGCATCAAGGAAGAGAAAAATGTCGCGATATCGCGACATGTATCATTTTCGTGATGCATGAGGAGAAACAAAGCTGCTGACAAAAAACGTCGCGATATCGTGACATGTCTCATTTTCGCTGTGCATGAAGGCGGACAAGGCTATTGGCAGGAAAATGTCGCGATATCGTGACATGTCACATTTTCGCGATGAAAGTAAAGGAGCAAAGCTACATGCTATTTTTGGTCATGATTTACATGGGGCCGTTACAGAACATGCAGAAAAGTGTGGAACACGTGGCGTACATGTGTAAGGGCTATAGAGGCGTTACAGTTCATAGAGAAGATCTCGAGCATAAAATCAAAAGCAATGGAAAGGCGGGGAAGGTGAAACGAAGCAATCTGGAAGATGAAACGAACCATCGTGGAAGGAGAAGCAGTTTGCCAGCAAGTATAAAACGTAGAGGCACAGATTGATATGGGGTCAGAAACCGCTACGAGCGGGTTGCAGAGTTGATGGTGATTAGCCATTCTGAGCCTGCTATGGAGTGCTTTTCTTCCACTTTTGCTAGTTTTGAGAAAAACCAGAGATTCTACTATTGTAACAGGACACATTATTTTTAATGCAGAATTGTTCAAAAATTTGCATTTTATGGGCAAGAAAGGATGAGAAATTTTTTGCATGCTTCATTTTAACTGTTCTATTTTCCTCCTTTCAGATTTCAGATTTATAAATGAAATTCATGCCATTGTTTTGGGTTATTTCATGTGAATGTCTGCAATCTAGAAATTATTTTAAACCCTAGGAGCTAGCACCTAGTTTACTTTGATTGTGTTTGTTTTGCAGGTCAAATAGGCTAGGTTGCATGTACGAAACTCTCACGTATTCGGTTTTGTCGGAATAGGATAGCATCAGACTGAACGTGTTCTAATTTTAATTTTCTGTATTTCTTTTTTCATTTTATTTTATTTTTCCAGAAGGTTTAACTTAGTTAAAATAAATATTTAAAAATTATAAAATCTAAAAAAAATAAAATAATGAACAATCACTAAAGTTTCATGGTGAAATAAACCAACATTGCCCCTTGTTTACAGTTACTTGCAATCACTAAGGTGTTCCAAGCATTTTAATTGAATATCTTTATTTGAGATTACTAATACACAGTTGCAAATGCTAATACAACGGAGACCTTGGAGAAGTTGGTTGTTTAACTTCTTTGCAAGAGGGGATTTGGAACCCAAATCCTAAGGAAGAGTGTACTTTCACAAGTGTGTGAAAATACCACTCAACAATTAGGAACCTTCAAAACAAATGGAGCTGATCCACCATTCTGAATTTGATCTTGTTGAGAATTTTGAGCTTGTTGTCTAGTAACAACTTCGATGGTACCCACAATATTATTTTGTGGATGATGAATGGGTCTTGGTCTAGCATTTATGGCTTGCTCATTAGAAAGTAATTGGTGAGAAGATGGTCTAGTAGTGACTCTTCTTGGAAATGGTTCTTCTGGAACCATAGAACTTGTGATAGGTTGAATAGGATCCGATTCATCTTTAGAACTATTCGATTGATTTGAGGTGATTTCCATATCACTCTCAGTCTCGTATTCTGTATCACTAAGATCAGGTATCTAAATATTATATAGAGGCCTGGTTGTAACCACGAATAAAGTTGTGTCAAATATTTCCAGATCATGAACAGGTAAATGCCCACTAATAGTTCCTACATATCGGGTAGGAGGAGGGACATTATGATGTTCAATTTGATTAGCCACCTCCTTACCATGTTTTGGTAAGGGATGTTGAAATATGTCCAATGATTGATTGGCATTCTGATTCTGATTTTGGGGGGTGTTCTTTTGAGCATTATTAGGAGGATTTTGCTTAGGTTGAAAGGCTTGCACCTCCATCTCATTGTTATCAATCAAGTCTTGTATTTTATGTTTTAATATTTTACAAGAGTTGGTAGTGTGTCCAGGTCCTCTATGGAAGTCATAGTGTAAATCAGCTCTATATCCAGGTATAGTTGGATCAGGTTCCCGAATATTTGGTAATTGGATCAAACCTCGTTCTAATAATTGTGGTAGAATGGTTGATAAAGGTTGATTTAACCTAGTAAATTCTTGAGGAGGTCTATCGGGAGGTTTCAGTATAAACTTCTTCGTTGTCTTCGTAGCATTAACATTAGCAATATTTCTGCTATCGGTGACTCCATCACCCACAACTTGTTTATTCTTATATTGATTTTTGGATGTTTTCTCATCATCTCTCTTTTTAAGTTGGCCTCTCCTAATGAGAGCATCTTCCACTCTTCGAGCTAAGTCTATAGCTTGATCGAAGGTGGTCAAGGTAGCAGTTGATAACTCATAGGATAGTTGTTCTTGTAAATTATTGATAAATATATCCAACATCTCCCGATAAGGTAACACAAAGTGTAATTTTCCTATCAACTGTCTCCACCTAGCTAGGAAATCAGCAAAGCATTCATCTTTGTCTTGTTTTAAGTTGTACAAATCTTTAATGGTCACATGCCTTTTGATGTAGGCACTAAATTGATGAACAAAAGACTCGGCTGTTTCTTTGAAATTCCTCAAAGAATGAGTGGGTAATTGATAATACCACTCTAATGCCATTCCTCCCAAGATTTTTGGGAACATTTTTAGTAATAACAAGTCATCATGTGATATATCATGACATGCTATCCTAAACATACGAAGATGCTCTATGGGATCTTCGGTTCCTTTATATATGGGAAGGACAGGCATAGGAAAATGTTTAGGATATGGTTGTGCTACGACTATAGGATCTAAAGGCTGACTACACATCTCTCAATAATTGTACGAGGGATGGTAGGGATCTATCTGGTCCATGCGGGAAACTAACTGTTTCACCATGGCTTCAAGATTGCTAGTTTGTCCACCATATTGGTTCGGTGGCACATAGGTATGGGATCTATGAGTGTATGATGGCGTGACATAAGGATTAGATGTTATATTGCTATTATGCAAAGTGTTGGTAGGAAGAGTATTATGAAGGGGATTTGTAATAGTATTATGTTGTACCTTAGATTGTTGGTAATTGGTGTTCGGTTTTTTTTTGGGTTTTTGTTGATTTGAGGTATGTTGATCAATAGCTTGGCAAAATAGAGTAGTGAATGATGGTTTATTTTGTGTGGGAATGACCCTAGGCTTGGTAACATGCACTCTAGATGGTTGGGTAACCTGTTGTTGTTGCATGTTCTAGATCATAGCTGCCATATCCAAATTGGATGGTCCATCTTGATCACTTTCTTGATCAATAAAGGACAAGGGATTAGTGCATGTGTGATATATTTCTTCTAGGGTTGCTTGAGTGTCACTAATTTGATCCTTGTCCATATGGGCTGCTCTATTAAGAGCACCAATATTAGTATTGAGGAACTTCCAAAATTGTTCCATGTTCTCAAAAGTGATAGCTCCTCCCGAAGACATTTTAGGGGATGAGGATCCTTCCTCTCTAATAGTTTCTTCTTGTTCATTTCCTACAAAAATCTCTTCTTCTTGTTGATCTAGGGTTCCTTCTTCCTGAATTGGGTCTTCAGGAAGGACATTTGGGTTATTTAATGGTATTCCTAACCAATCTTCTTCTACTTCAGTTTGTTTTCCATTCCTAAGTCTAGTCATTATGCTTAAACTTAGATTTTAGCAAAATATATATATATATATATATATTTGCGATAAGTTTGGGAGGTATATATTTTAATTATATACCTACTATAATACTTTAAAAGGAAATGTTTTGATTTTGTTATTGTGTTTTATGATTGTTCTATTTTTTTTTTGATTATATTATTATTTTGCAAGAATAAAGATAACAAACAACATGCTAGTTGCAAGAAATAATAGTAGAAAGAATCACTTAGTTTTCTATGAATAGTTTATGGATATCATTGATAGGGTCAAGTTCATCAGGAGTCATGAAATGCTCCTCTTCAAATTGGAAGTTGTTTTTCAAGAATTTGACAAAGTGTGCTATGGTGATATTATCTATTTCAGACTCGGACATGTAAAAATAAAGTTCATGGCAATACTCTCGATATAACACAACTCTAGGAACTCTATTCCATCTCTTTCTATCCGTAAGAATGACCTCTTGATCCTCTACACGAGATAGAAATTTATGTACTACAACTGCGTTCTCGAGGTATTCCTCAAAGGTGTACAATTCAAAAGACACAAGTGCTCTTTTATTGGCTAACCACCTATGGCAAGCTCTCTGAAGTTCATGGTACAAAGGTCACCTGATCAGGATCCAGGATTCTATCTAGGACAAACCTCTTAATTTGCCTAAGTTCTGTAGATCTAGATTCAATAATACCCAATCTCCTATTAAGTTCGTCCCATAAAGGTGGGACTCTATATGTTTGAGATACTCTAAGCACAGAAGTAATCTCTATGGCCATTAATTGATTTTCAACATTTATGGTGATAGCTCGTCTTCTATTATAATCTACCATCTAAATATGATATGCAAATTTAACAATTTTCTAATGATTCTAGATGTTCTTAATAATGTATTTTTTTTTTTTTGGATTGTTTTCAAAAGGTGTTTTTAGTTTTCACGTCGGGTTCACCAAAATGTATCGCTCCAAATTTTTTGCATCCTTACCTTTAGGCTATAGGATCCATGCCCGAAAGGGGGATGAGAAAAGGATGGGACAATACCTCGGACTGGAGAGGCCCTTTGAAGGTCCTGCCTCTCGGGGGAAGGTGTATAAGGGTGAATTTTTGACGGATGGTGGGGTTCACTAGGAAACTTTTAGTGGCGGTTTCCACGCCTAGGTTGAGAATGGGTTTGATGTGTTCAATTTTATGCTTAATCATTCAAATTCCTAGGTTTGGCCAAGATGAATCTAAGCTATTCTATATGAATATTCTAATTTATATGAAGAAAGAGACATAAATGAATCCTAATGTGATTGAATACAGAGAATATATAAAATGGAGAAGAGTACACCTAATTTTTGATGTCTGATGAAGATTTTGAAGCTTTTAGGAGTCCGGATCATCTCGAATATGACAAGATCATATGTAATTGTACATAATAATCCCAAATCATAGGAGATCGTCCGATATCACCCAAGATCGTCAGCGACCTGACGAATTCGTCAGAAACCTGCAATCAAGAAAACAAACACCAAAAACCAAAAATACAATTGCAAGAATGATGCAAAATGATAGATATAAGAGTATAGATGTTTGAATGATAAATCCAGATATCAAATTAAATGAGATGCATTATTTTGGAAACTTACTTTTAATTTTATCATGCAACTATGCTAAATGAGGTGAACTCCAAGATGCAAAACAGAAGTAAATTAATCTAATGCACCAATAAATAAGGAAAATGAGATAGATAATGCAAACTCAGGGCTCTGATTGCCCCCAAGCTGAATTGCAGACTGGATCGTCTATAATCGTACAAGATCATCGCCGATCTTGACAAGATCATCTAAAATTGTAGTTGGAATCGCCTGCGACGATTCGAGATACCTCCAGATGAAACACAATGAAATCCTACAACAAAACTTGAAAACACAAGTGCAAATTATGGGAGATCACAACAAAAACTAAAATTGCAGGGAAATAATCAACTAGATAGCCAGGTAGGGATTTAGGGGGATAAACTGGGAAAATCCCAGTTTATATAGGATTAGGGGGAGGTTAGGAGGTTGGGGATCATCCCAATCTGGGAGATCCCCAATGTGGGAATCTCCAACCGTGCAAACACACTTCTGCACAAGTTGGAGAGGTCGTTGGAACATAAGCTAATTGCGAAAATTTAGTTTTGGGACAAAATCATCTGGACGTTCTATTCCAGATGATATCGTCAGATCGACGACGATATCGTCCAACGGTCACAACAACCTCTAAAAATTGCACAAAAAATGAGGTAAGCGGTTAATGGGCAGTTTCGGGTTAAAATTCAAATTTCTACTTTTTACTGATCGTTTAACTGTGCCAATTTTAGGGTGCTACAACGAACAATATATTATACAATAGTTTTGATTTTTCTAGGCAAACAATAGCTATGATTTTCATTGTGTTTACCTAGAAGCTTATAGCAATGCAGGGTTATTACCCTTAGTCAAGAATTGGTAAGGATTTAACGTTTAATTTTTCTCCAAATCTATTCTTCCTTGCCTTTTTTAAATTTCTTTCTTCTTCTTTTTGGCTTCTTTAAGTTGTGTTTGTTCTTGCTCATATGCATCAATTCTTGGCCAAAAGCTAAACTTAACCCATATTGACACATGTTCACAAAAATCATTGTAACTGTTGGAGAATATTACATTATTTGGTATATTCTAATGTACCCCATGTTACCTATGGTACAATATAAAGATTAGAATAGGTTTTAAGTTTATAGTTTAGGAGTGTGATTTTTTTTTTAATCTTCTTTTCTCATCCACATAAATAATTAACAAATTACAAAAATATTAAATAAATAATCATAATGAATAATCTACATAAATCAATACAAGATAAAATATGTAAATTATTCAAATGTTTTTCAAAAAAATTTCAAACCCTTAAGGTAGGGAAACACTGTACAATACTCCTTATTGGAAGGAAGCCACTCCTTAATATATCTCACTTGAGATAAATTACAATATTCTTCTTTTCATATCCTCTCTATGATTATTTATCTATATTTATAATGCCCAACTACCTACCACTCCCACTTATCCATACATGTGGGATAATTACATATTTTTCCATATTTATAATTCCCAACTACCCATCGCTCCCACTTATCAATGCATGTGGGATAATTATATCTAATATAATATTATAATATTTATATAATATTATAATATTAAATACTTATCTTGGGTATATATTCCCCTTACAAAATGTTTTATCCTCAAAATATAAGAAGAGGCTAAACAATATGATCTTTTGAGCCTTACCATAAATTGGTACTGATCTTGATCATCCATCCATCCCAATGAAACTTTGATTGGTGGCAGTCTTTGTTGATGTTGAAATGCCCTTCTACCATTTTAATTTTTGAAAGTAAGCCTTTGGTTTCATGTTTTGGAGGTATCTTTCTACTAACAATATATATCACTTTTTTTCATATATACTTGTTTGTGTTTACCACTTGAGTATCTAGGACTACTTTTTTGGCTCCACAATTCTACTGATTTACTCTAGTAACTCGAATTATGGGTTCATTTGTTCCTTATGTTGTTGCACCACTTTGAACCAAAGTTCGTATGCTTTATTTTCTAAACACTCTCATGGTTCCCTTTTGATTCCATGTAGAACCATAATATTGTTGCCTTAAGCCATGCCTCCAAGATTATTTCCACTCTTGGTGGTGTGGATGGTCGTATGTTGCAACCTTAACCTAATGTTTTATTAGCTTTGATTGTTTAGTATTTTGTTCTTTTTTTTATGCTTCTTTGTCATTCTCACATATTTTGGTTTTTTCTTGGACTCTACCTTTACTTCTTCTTTGATTTTTGCTATTGCCTCCTCCTTTGCTTCTATTTCAAGTTCTTTTTATTTTTCTTCAATTTGTTTTAGAGTTTCCTTGATTTTTAACATAGTTTCCTAAATATTTGTTGTTGTTTTTTCCAAAGTGGTTTTTGTAGATTCAAATTTTGATTCTTCTATTGTTTTTTCAACTTTTTCTCCTACTATAATTGCTTCTTTTTTACACTAGAAAATATCTTGTACTATTATATTTTTTTGTACCAAAACTTCATGTACTTATTTTGTATATTAATGTTAACAATACCCAAAGAATTTAACCAAGGATAACTAAGAACAATATCTACATCATCCATCTCAATAGCATAAAAATATGAATGTAAAATATATTTATCCATGGTGATCTTTAGATCTTCAAAAAAATGAAAATTTGTACCCTCAAGTTATAAGTATTTGACTTTCCTTGTCTAAACCTACATCCTCTTCACCAAAGACATATTGATGACATTGTATCTACTGCTAGGATTTATAGAAATAATAATATTTTCCTTCTAGATGCAACCATGAACCTATAAAATAGAATTTTTAGAATTAAACAAATCCTTCTAACCACTCTTTGAATTATTTGATACCAACAATGTGGTTCTTTCAACTTGCATGTTGTCATCTATATATTTTTTCATCATACCTATTCATTTTTTTTAATGTTTTTCCTAAATCCTATTTACCTCTTTTATCAACTTCATATTTTTAAAATTTTCTACACAATATTTGGTGCTTCCTTTAGTATGTATACTATCATCCTTCTCTTTTTTTTGCCAATGTTTTGCAAATTATCTACATGTTTATTTTGTTTATTTCTTTATATTTTGGAAAACACAAACCCTTTTTAACATTGTTCAACTTATCTGACATCTAAGTTATGCTTCCTTCAATATGCATATTTTCAACCTTATATTTTTATTTTGTTAATTTCTTAAAAAAATTAACTCTCTCTTTAGTTCAATTTGTTCAACCTAGGTTTTAACTACCATTTTTTCAAATACCCATCTAATTAAGAATGCATCTTCAAATTCCTCTCATGTGAATTTATATTGATGGGTCCACTAAAATTTTATAAACCATGATGCAACTACCCCATTGAAAGAATTATAAATCTTACCTTTCCATTTAGAATTATTTAAAGACTTAAAAATTCTCCACCATCCCTTAGAATCATCATTCCTTCTAGTGAATACTGGAAAATCCATGACTTCAAATCCAAACAAATTTAAAATTTGGATTTTTTTGTTTAAAAAAGCAAACTACCTTCAAATGGTAATTTTTTTCTTTGGACTATGACCAAACTGTGGACGCCTTTATCTCTATTTTTAAACAAACTATCACTTTTAGACTACTTTAAAATTGTGGAATTTTTTCAAAATTGTTACCAAACTATAATCTTTTTTTTTTTTAAACTGCTACCTAATTATGGACTAAGTATTTTAGCACTACTACCAAACTAAAACTGCTACTCTAGGGACTACTACCAAAATACAAGTTGCTACTCTACAAATTGTTTTTTAAATATTGATAATAAATTGCTCTACTATTTTTTTATTTATTTAAACAAATTGTATATTTCTCTCTTTGTTTCTTTTTATAACATCTGCTACTTCCAAATTATTGATAGAATGTAAATTGTTTGCTCTGTTGAAGTTGTGGAACTATTCTAGACTATAAAAACTATGCAAAGAATCTTGTTGAAGCTTAATGTTGATGATTGTATGATACTTATATGGAAATATTGGCAATTCATCCCAAACTTTGGCTTCCTAGTGGATTAAGACAAATCTCATTATTCACAAAGGTTGCCTAAGTGAGTATCGCTATTTGAATATAATTTTTTTGGTAAGGAATAATTTTTGAAAAACCAACCATGGTTTTATCTCTAAATGATTGCTCTTTGTATACTCTCATAGGGTAAAATACTATTAACATGTTATGGGGCCGTTGACCCTTTTCACTGGTAACACACTCAAACTAGTTACTCTGGGGTTCCTGAGGTACTCAGAATGAGTTTTAGGGTAATTATTAGCCCAAGTACTTTCCCTATTTAAGCGATCGATACTTACACATACTTACACCCAATACTATAAAATATTATTAACCTAATGTAGGTGCTTATTAAGCACTATAACTTTTGTAGTTGAACTTGACCTTGAAATGTCCTTTGGATTTGAAGCTTCTGCAATGAAACACAACCTTGTAAAGCACTCTAATACAACTAGTTATGAACCTCCTTGCTCACCCATAGAAATTATTATAATTTATAGAAAAAACCACAATGAATAATAAAACAACACAATCAATGCAAATTACTCAAATATTCTCAATTTATAATTCAAACCCTTAAGGTAGGGAGACATTGTACAATGCTCCTTATTGGAAGGAATCCACTCACTTGAGATAAATTCCAATATATTTTTTTAATATCATCTCTATGATTCTTTGTCTATATTTATAATTCCCAACTACCTACCAATCCCACTTATCCATACATGTGGGATAATTACATCTTTGCCCATATTTATAATGCCCAACTACCCACCACTCCCACTTATCAATGCATGTGGGATAATTATATCTAATATAATTTCTTAATATTTATACAATATTATAGTATTAAATACTTATATCGGTTACCTAACATTAATATGTATAAATATTATAATATTATATTAGATATAATATTATAATTCCCTTTTATGTAAGTGTCTATGTGAAAGATCTGCACAAGTGTCATTTAAGTATGTGTGCAAGTGTGTAATATGAAAAAGTGTACAAGTGTCATGTAATTAAGTGTGCTAGTGTGTAATGTGAGAAAGTGCACAAGTGTCATGTATGAGGGTGTGCATGTAGAAGTGTGTGTGTATCATTTAGTAAAGTGTGCAAGTATAAAGAGAGTCAAGATTTATGTATACAATTGGCAATAAAAGGTATTAAAGTGGAATGGAATTCCAACATAGGAATATACCACTTGAAATAAACATGTGAGGAGTGCAATAGTTAAGTATTGAAGAGTCACCTTTATAAGGTTATATAATGGAGACAAAGCTCCATGAAATGTATGCAAAATTGAATATTATATTCAAGCATTAATATTGAAGCTTGTATGCATATTTTGAGCAATTCTACTATAAGTTTTCTTCATGTTATTGCATGAATTATTTTGGTCATTTATATTCATATTATTGTCATTTTTATGAATATTATTGTTAATTATTTTGGCCATATAATATATTGATTGCTCTTATATTTGAGACTACTCAAGATCTAAAATATTGGGACCTGAGATAATCTAGCTTAAAAGCGAATAATAATTGGGACTTGAGATTTAGAATCGACATAATGCTAATACAACCTACCATTGTTATAGAAACCTACCATTGTCATAGAAATAATAATATGTATAATAAATATCATGAATTGGGTGAAAAGAGAGGGTATATTAATTTAAAAATGTATTAGAATGGGATATTAATAATATAGGATTTAGAGGTAGAAATGAAATTTAGGGGGTATTCTTTATTATCCTACTTAAATACATGGTATACGATAGTCTTATTGAGTTGACTCCTAATAAGAAACATATAAAAATATTATATAAATACATTATACACATGTATAAAATATTATTTTACTAATTTTAAATATAATTTTTTATGTAGAAGATATTGAGCTAATAACTTTAAGAGGAAGCATGAATTTTTTTAGAAAAACATGAGAAATTTTACACAAACACAAATACATGGACATCCATGGCACACAAGAAACCTTAGGAACATGATAAGAGGTACTCATAATGGAGTTTCAAACCACCAAATATCCTTGAACTATGAAAACCTCACAAGATGAGAAACCCTATTCATCTTCCTATCTACATTTTATGTCATCTTAATTAGAACAAATAATAACTTACATGAGAATAAAATACATAACTCTATATTAACTTAGTTATAAATTATTAAATGAGATAGTTTGACATAAACACTTTTAAGAGTCTTAAATGCAAAGGATATATCAGTTAATTAATATAAATTTATTTAATTACTAGGACCATGAGGTTTAGAGCATATTGTAAAGAATGGGGAGTTTCATGCCCTAAATCAAGGTTCACATTTTATGGGAGAACCTTAATATTTGTAAAATGTCATGAGCTCAATTTATTAAATTATTTTATTTTTTAATGAGAGATCCAATTTCAAATCTTTCCAAGTGATACTTACATAATTTCCAAGCTATTGTAATACTACTATGTGGTCATAATGTAGTATGAGTGAGGTTTGATTCAGTCATATATAACTAATTAGTAAAATATCAATTCACTAATTAAATGACTGTGTTTTCCTTCTTGTAAGTAATACAATAATTTGTAAAGGGGTATGAAAGGACCAATGATATGTACTCTTTAATAAGAGTTATCAAAATAAAGAGTGACATCAAGGTTTCATGGGATGAAACTAGATCATAGGTTTGAATCCTTTAGCTTTTTATATTAAAACCTAAAATATTTGTTGAAAATTAATATAAATAATAATTCAAATAACGAGATAGTAAATATATTTCTTTAGATCATATATAACTAATCAGAAAAAATCAATTCATCAATTTATTGGCTATGTTTCCCTTCTTGTAAGTAATAAAATAATTTGTAAAGGTTTATCAAATTACCAATGATATGTAGTATTTAACAAAATTCATCAAAGTAAAGGATGGCATCAAGGTTCCATGGGATGAAACTAGGTCATAAGTTTGACTCCTTTAGCTTGTTATATTAAAGACATTCATCTTTGTTGAAAATGAACATACATCAGACCTGTACATCAAATAATGAGATATAAATTATTTTCTGTAGATGATAAGGGGATTGTATTATATATATTTATATATATTATTGGATAATAAGGGGTTGTACTTGGGTCCCCCACCCTTGACAAATTACATATCTCTTATTTAGAGCTTGAGAGTTTACAAATAGATACACTTCTCATCTCAATTGAGATGCTATAACTAGAAACCTACATCATTTTACATAAAATATTTGAATTCTTGATTTTCATTTTTTGGATCTTTTCAAATTTCTGTATGAATACAATTACTCCAGAATTTAGCATCTTTCTTGACATTTTTCTATAGCAACCTTCACAATACCAAAAATTCACCTATACTATCTATGCCCTACATCTTGGTAGAGTAATATTTCCAAAATATCTCACTATCATAATCCGCTTTACCAAATCTGGATTGCTAGTTTCCTTCCTGAAACACAAGTGCAACCATAAAAATTATAATAAATAGTCTAGAAAATAAAGTATATATTACCAATGGAAAACATTAAAGTAAATCTTAATCATTAATTGATTTAGGCAATCAACATTTTTTATCAGCTTCAACTAAACTTTCTCCTTCCTATATGGAAAGGAGAATTTAAATTCATGATCCTCAATCAAAACACCTCTATTGGCTTGCTTATCTGCATATTTGTTTCCTTCCCTTAATATATGTGTAAGCCTGATTTCTTCAAACTCTTTAGCAAGATCTTGGATTTCCACAATTATCTCTTGTATGTTCCATGGAGCCTTTGCTTTCCTCAAAATTACATTTATTACTATGAGAGAATCACCTTCCATCCATACTCTATTCCATTTCATTTGTTTACATATTTTTAACCCTTCTAAAGCTGCCCAAGATTCAACTTCATTATTTGTCTTAAATCCACTATTGAAAGAATAATGAGACAAAATCTCTCCTCTATTATTTCTAATTATTCCTCCTCCTACTAGTCCTGGATTTCCTTTAGATGCTCCATCAAAATTCAATTTAACCCACTCCACATCTGGTGGTTTCCACTTTATATTCTTTACCTTCTTTTTGCTTCTCTTGTACCCAACATCATAATTCCATTTAATGACTTGAATCCATCTATCAAGACTCTTTGCTTCCAAATTAGGGACTGGGTGAGTTGATAGGGTTGGTTTAGACTCCTCCATGGCTAAACATATCTTCTTTTTCATTACCTCTAAACTGCTTTCCTTTCCTTTAAATATTCTTCTATTCCTTTCTAGCCATATAGTCCAAAGTATTGTATCTTTTGATATATCCCATATTGTTTGTAAAGCCTCACTTTTATAAGTGCTCTACCATTGCTTTAACCAATATTCAATTCTACTATTCATCACCATGCATTTACCAAACATATTAAGAATCCATTGCCATAGATTCCAGACTATTGAGCAATGTCCCAAGAGATGATCTATACTCTCCTCCTTATTACATAAAACACATTTAGAGGGGCCATGAAAACCCCTTTTCATAAGGTTATCCCAGGATAAAATTCTTCTATGACCTACTAGCCAAACAAAAATTTTAACTTTAGGAATGCTTGGGCTATCCAAAATATCTCTCCATATTCTAGTGAAATTATTATTATGTTGGTTTTGAATATTATATCCACTTCTAGTTGTGTATTCTCCTAAGCTATTCAACTCCCAAATCAATTTATCCTTGGCACCCCTTGGAATAATCATAGTTGTTATCTTTCTACTCAATTGCCTCCTAGCATCAATGTCTTGTATACTTGTAAAAAAATCTTATTTCCATTTGTATCTTCCTTCTCAATCCTTGTACAAAATGTTTGAAACCCTATCACCATATTTGTCTTGAAGCAATCTCATCCAAGATTTCAAAATTGGATCTAAATTGAGTGGTTTTTTATCACACCAAGTATCCATCCAAATAGAATTTTTTTCTCCAGTTCCCACCACCCATATTAAAACTTTAATCATAATATCAATAGATTTTTTAAACCATTCCAAAGAGTAGAACCATTTGGAAGAGAGAATGCTATAAATATTAAACTTGGGTCATTGGGATCAACATACTTAGAAGAATTCTTGCCCATTGTCTTTGACTCTCTTTGTACAATCTTCAGATAAAATTTTCCCTAAGAGCTAAGTTTGCATCTGTAAGAGCTCTTAAACCAAGACCTCCCCTAGTTTTTTCATCACACAACTTGCTCCATTTCACCAAAGGAAATTTCCTTTTATCATGTAAACCTGACCATAAAAATGATCGCATAATAAAGATTAAAAAATTTTCAACTAATTTTGGCATAGAATACAATGACATATAATATGTTGGAATGGCTTGTAATACTGACTTAATTAATTGCACTCTTCCTTCTAATGATAACCATCTACCTTTCCAAGCTGGAAGTTTATTTTAAACTTTACTAATAACTAGATTCCATAAATCTATCCTCATTCTCCCCTCAAATAAAGGTATCCCTAGATAAGTTGTTGGTAAATTTACCTCCTCCATTTGAAGCAACCTACAAATTCTTGCTTTGATATTAGTAGGAGTGTTAAGGAAGTAAATTTTGGATTTAGTCCTATTAATTTTTTGCCCTGAAGCTCTTTCATACTCTTTTAAAAAGTTATTCAAAGCTCTCGCCTCATTTATCCTTGCCCTTACCAAAAAGGGTTGTATCATCTACAAACTACTAATGGGTGATGTTATCGATGTTATTACTAACCTTTGTATCATATAATAATGAACAAATAAGGATATAGAGGATCTCCTTGTCTAAGGCCTCTCTTGGCTTTAAAATACTCTATCACTAACCCATTGACCAACACTGAATAAGAAATTGTAGAGACACAAGCTTTAATCCATCTATCCCATTTCTTCCCAAAACCAAACTTATCTAAAACTGCAAAAGAAAATCCCATTTAACCCTATCATAGGCTTTACTCATATCAAGTTTTAATATCATAGCTTTCTCTTTTCTTGAAGTTGTTGAATGTATAACTTCATGAGCTACTATGATCCCATCCAAAATTTGTCTCCCTTTCACAAATCTCCCTTGCTCTTCTGAAATAATTTTGTCTAACAATGGCCTTAATCTATTTGCCATCACTTTGGAAATAATATTATAAGCCATATTACATAGGCTTATGGGTCTAAAAGAATCAAACAATTCAACATCCTTATTTTTTGGAATTAGGGTAAGATAATTGTATTTATTTTATAAGGAATATATTGTTTTACCCTAAACTGCTCCATTACCACCAATAAAGAATCCTTCACTATATCCCAATTATGTTGGTAAAAACTTGTAGAGAGCCCATCTGGACCTAGGGATTTATCCTTATTAAAAGAGAAAAGAGCTAAATGAACTTCTTCTAGAGTAATAGACTTCAGCCTCCATTAGTTTCCTATTATCTTCATTTGTTATAATTGAAGGAACATCTTGAAGAAGTTTATCATTAAGAACTTCAATCTCCTATGAACCTAGAATATTATGATAAAATGACTTTACCTCTTTTCTAATTTCACTTTGATATTCAATCCAAACCCCTTCTATTGATTTAATTCTACTAATTCTAGAAGATGATCTCTGTACTATAGCCATCCTATGAAAAACTTTGTATTTTTATCTCCTTTTAACCAAGTTTGTCTTGATTTTAATCTCTAGAATTTCTCTTCCTTACTCAAAATATTATGATATTCACTAAGAAACTCCCTTTCCTCTAAGCTTGGATTATTTTCATCACCTTTTTAGAATTTTGAAAGTTTATCTTTTAGTTCTTATTTCTTCTCAAAAATGTTTCCAAAGGTGTTCTTGTTCCATTCTTTTAATCTAGATGTCATCATAGCTTTAATTTGGTTTGGAAGAGCATACAACCCACCATTATCTAAAGAATTCCATGTTTGAGCTATCATATCAAAAAATTGAGGATGGTCTTTCCACATCTACTCATATTTAAAATATGATATTTTTTTGAATTCACTTACCACCATTTTAACTCTTATTGGCTAGTGATCTGAACCAATCCTTGTTAAGGTATTAATTTTAGCACAAGTTCCTTCATCTAGCCAATTATTTGAGAGAATGCATCTATCTATTTTTTTTGCTATTAGGTTCTGCCCTCTCCTATTATTGGTCCAAGTATAGTTGTCTTCTTCAAACTCAACTTCCCATAGATTGTTGTTTTGAATAAAAGCTGAGAAATATTTCATACTTTGGGTCAATTTCCTAATTCCCCCAAATTTTTTATTCATCTTGGTTATGGCATTAAAATATCCAATGATCATGAATCAGGTTTCTTGGTCTTTACTTCTCATAAAGGCTTCAATCCCACTCCAAAATTCTAATCTACCTGATTGAGTTGTAGGTCCATAGATATTGATAAGGATGAAGTGAATATCTACAAAGTAGCAAGTGACTAAAGAGGCTATCCAATACCTAGTTTTATGAATGGTTACACAAGAGGTTCTAGAAGGATTCCAACAAGTTAGAATTCCCCTTGCCACTCCTTCAGAATCCATAGCATCCTATTCACATCTTGCCCAAACTACTTTCATAGTTTTTGAAACTTCTTATTTTCTCATTTTAGTTTCCTCGATACAGAGAATATCAGGTTTATTACTTAAACATAGGTCCCTAATAAACCTATGCTTTGAGGGGGCATTAGCACCCCTTATATTCCATGAGATGATAATCATGTCTCATTAGGGGCTTTTGGCCCCTCCTATGTATTACCAATATCATTTTGTTGTTTGGTAAAGAGAAGTTCAACCAACTTAGTTCATGTTCCTTTCTCTATGTTAGCTCTTGCTTCCCTGGATCTTGCTTGATAATTTGAGGGTTTTCCTCTTTTTACCTTGCCTATATCAGGAGTAGGTCTTATTATTCTATTCCTCGATATTCTTTCATAATTTTGTTTTTCAATATATTTATCCTCTCCTAGCTCTATTATAGAAGATTTTGACTTGTCCTACTCATTTTATGGTATTTCCTTATTAATGATAGAGGTATTAACTTCTAAAATTACATTTTCTTTACCAATTATTTTTCCTGAATGGTGCATGGTACTTCAAGAGAGTCTTCAAAATATGATGAGACACATTCCTTGGGTTCATCAAGAATGTTCTTCCTTAAATTAGGATCATATTGAATAGACGGTTCCTTGCTAATATGTTGAAATTGTTGTCCTCTAAGTTTTGATCTACTTTTTCTTCATAGGCTAAAGCCTCAAAAGAGTTGGTATTTCTTCCAATATCCTTCCTTATTGATCTCCATTATTTATTTTCTTCTATTTTCCTAGATCTATTTTTTGGAAGTTGAAAATTATTTGTAAATTTCTCTTACAATTTTCTACAAATGATTCTATTGGGCTCTTCATAGGGTATGATATCTCAATATACCCACCTCATGACATATTCTACATCTAAAAGATATGTTTTCATAATATATAGTTTGGGTCCACATCTTATCCCCATACTTAAGAATGATTGTTTTTGGTAAAGCTTTACTTATATCAATCATGACCAAAGAAAAATAAAAATCCACTTTGTGAGTTAAATCTCAAGGAATTCAAAATTTTAAATAGCATGTTGTGGTCAAGCGGATAGTTGACGAATTGCACTCTAGACGTTTTTCGCAGGATTGCCCAAACTACCAAACTCGTTTTGGCCATATCTCACTCATCCGAACTCGGATTGAGCTAAAATTTTGAGGGTAGATGCCTAAAAAACCCTAGAACGTCTCCACAAATTTTTATATCATTTGGAGCAACACATATCCTAGAGCATCCCTATGTGTGAACGATATATTTGGCAAGCGACTATGCGAGGGTTTCATCTAGGTTGAGTGCAAGCAGCTCTAGAGGTTGGTTTTTAGGGCCTTCGGGCCCTAGCGGCCAATATTTTTGTGGTTTATGCTCAATATTTTAGCAAGAAATGTTGCAGGGGATCCAAGATGGGTTAGAAATTTATCTTTCAATAGATCATACTGTGAACTTGAGTGACAACGACTTCCAATTTGTTGCACAAAAGAAAAGTGAAAACCATACCTTTCCACGACGTCTAGGGCAAGGATTAAAGAGACCACGAAATAAGTTTCAAGCAGTTGATCAAAAAATGGCTCATATCTCAAGTGAATCTGGTGCTAAGGTGCACCCACAAAATAATTCTACCGTGAAAACCCCTATCAAGGGTAAGAATTTCGAAGACTCAGCCCCAAAAATGAATTTTAGGGATGCCCTTCATGGTGGACAGCCTCAACCCAATGCTAATATCAATATTAGGGCTTCTCATAAACCTCTAAGAATGCCTAAGATTGATCCCAGGAAAATAGAGTCAGGATGTCTTAAAGCAGCTGATGGAACTCCTATTGTTAAGCTTGATATGGGTAACATTCAGACTGGCATTGAAGATTTGGAAAAAAGAGGACTAATTTATCGGTTCGTGGGTTTTCGTCCGAGTCTATCTCGCTTTCAAAGTCGGGGCTGCAAAAATCTGGAAAACTAAAGGTGAGTTACAAATCTCTATTTATCCAAATGGTTATTTTCTTGTTTTATTTGCTAATAATGAAGATAGAGAGAAAACTTTTCAAGGGGGTCCTTGGTTTTTGGAAGGGCGAGGCTTTTCATGAAGCCCTGGCATACTAAATTTAAAGCGAAAGAAGAGATGTATAGTTAGATCCAAAAATTTAAAGCCGAAGAAGAGATGCCTTCTATAGCTCCCATGTGGGTTAGACTCTTTGGCCTCCCTATTGAATTTTGGAATCCTACTATTTTTTCTTCAATTGGAAACTCTTTAGGAACTTTTATGATGACTGTTGATTGTACTCAAAATTTTGAACATATTATTTATGCTCGAATTTGTGTTTTAATGGATTTTGACAAACCCCTACCTAAAAAGATCACATTACAATTTGGGGAAGACACTTGGGAGCAAGTAGTGGACTATGAGAACATTCCTTTTCGTTGTAGAATTTGCCATGAATATGGTCATTTGGCCAATGCTTGCCCAAATAAAATTCCTGATCAAAAGAAAGAAGATATAAACTCAGTAGGTTTCCAAATACCTAAGAAGAAGAACACTAAAAAAAAACTAGTTATGAAGGATCAATCAAAGTCATTTGCTAATATGTTTGAAATCCTTTCCACAAATGATGTCCCAAGTGAGGAAGAGGAAATAATGGAAACTGAAATCTTAGAAACACAATTTAAATATGAAGGAAAGAACTCAGAGACAAACCAACAAATCAAAGGTTTTCAACAAAAAAAAAGGAGAAAATTTACACAAGAAAAACAATATTTCAAATGTCAAAACTTCAAATAATGCAGGTCCCAATATAGACTCCATTGAACCATCTAGTAAAATTTTGGCTGTGTACGAGCATTCTTCAAGGTTAGAAGCCATCTCAGATTCAATTGGAATAAGTCAAGAAACAGGGAAAAAAAATTGAAGATGGATTCTAATCAAAAAGTAGGTCGCAAGACCAATCAATATCATATGGTAAAAGAAGGTGAAAAGCTTGTAGAGGAAGGTAAGATTAATGCCCTTCCCAACATTTTTAGCCCTGGTATTAATGAAGATCATCACTTGGAATATTAGAGGACTCAAAGGGAGTCTTTCAAAACAAAATGAAATTAGAAGAATGATTCAGATAAATCATCCACATCTTGTTTTCCTTCAAGAAACAAAGATGTCAATGGAGGATATGGACTTAATTGCCAGTAAAATTTGGCCAGCTAGAAAAGTGGTTTCCCTCAGTTCCCAAGGGACTTTGGGTGGCATTGCTTGTCTTTGGGACCCAAAAGAGGTAGTTATTCACCATATGGTTGGCAGTTGGGGTTTGTTGGCTATAGCTATTCAAAGTAGACATTCCAACCAGATTATGCTCTGCATTACTGTTTATGCCCCGACTTCTTTGGAGGAAAAAAGAAGACAGTGGAAGGATATTACTCATATTATCTCTCATTTTCCTAAAGCTTGGATCTTGATCGGAGGAGATTTCAATACCATCCTCTCTATGGATGAGAAAAGGGGGGGAAATAGAAATTTGGACAAAAGCACTGACCTCATGAGCGAATATATTGCAAACCTCCATCTTGTGGATATCCAACCAGATAATGGCCTTATGACTTGGTCTAACGGAAGGCAAGGCTTAGCTTGTATAATGGAGAGATTGGATAGGTTTTTGCTCTCTGAAAATTTCTTAATCCATGGTCACATTCCTAAAGTGAAGACTCTTAATAATGCTGGTTCGGATCATTGGCCAACATGGTGGAAATGTGGAAAACCAATGTGAGTTTCTCTCCTTTTCGTTTTCAATTAATGTGGCTTAGAGACATTTCCTTCAGACCTCATGTGCAACAATGGTGGAAGGAAGGTAAACCTAGGCATGGGACTAAGATGTTCTGTTTTGCCAAAAGAATGCAATACATTAAATCCAAAATCAAGACTTGGAACTGGAAAGAGTTTGGGGATGTTCATAAAAAAAACATGAAGTTATTGCTCATATTGAAAATTTGAATAAGAAAATCCATTTAGATGGCCTCACAGGAGAAGAGAAGTGCAGATGAAATTAAACTCACAACTCGGTTAGAGGAATGGGAAAAAAGAGAAGAAATATTATGGAAGCAAAAATCTAGAATTCAATGGCTCAAAGAAGGAGATCGAAACACAAATTTCTTCCACAAATCTCTTCTAGCTCGAAGATCTCACAACTTTATTTCTTCCTTAAAATCAGATTCTGGAGATGTTGTTTATACTTGGGATGGCATGAACTCTATTGTTGTTGATTACTTTTCCAATATTTTTGCTGCTACTCCTCTTGACTCAACTTCACAACAAAATGTTCTTCAAGCAATCCCTTCTCTTATCACTTCGAGGAGAACTCTATTTTGACTCGCTCCTGTTACTATCAATGAGCTTCAACAAGTAGTTTTTAAAATGCAAAAAGGGAAAACCCTAGGTCCTGATGGTTTTCCTATTGAGTTCTACCAAGAGTTCTGGGATATCCTTCATGTTGATTTATTAGAGGTGGTGGAAGAAGCCAGGAAATCCAAAGAAATTTTGAAGGTTATCAATAAAAATTATATTACTCTTGTTCCAAAAGCTCAAGAGGTTGATCATATCTCAGCTTTTAGACCTATTGCTTTATGTAATGTTCTTCTCAAAATCATTACTAAAATCATGGCAGAAAGGTTGAAGCCTCTTTTGCATAAGATTATTTCCCCGAGCAAGGGGGATATGTGGAAGGACGTCAAATAGTAGATGAGATAGTTCTTGCTCAGAAGCCATCCATTCCATGGATATGCAAAATTCTCCTTCTCATGTTCATTCGGTTAGACTTATCCAAAGCTTATGACAGAGTGGATTGGCACTTCCTTATCAAAGTTTTGAGGCAATTTGGTTTCTCTAAGGATTGGATGGATTGGATTATGGGATGTATCTCTTTAGTTTCCTACTTAGTTCTTATCAATGGCAGGCCTTCTCAGTATTTCCCAGCTTCCAGAGGTATTAGGCAAGGTGACCCACTATCCCCTTATTTATTCATCATTCTTGCTGAATGCTTGGGTAGGACTATAACCAAAAAGAGGGAAAACAAAACCCTTGAGGGAGTTACCATTGCTCATGGAGCTAGACCTATCTCTCATCTTCAATTTGTGGATGACTCTACCCTTTTAGGTAAAGCTACAGTTAAGGAAGCTTCTAATATTAAGCAAATCATTAGTTGTTTTTCTAAGGCTACTGGGCAGTTGATCAATGAAGACAAATCTAAAGTTATTTTCTTTCACTGCTCTGCTAGACAGGAATCCATGGTCTTGGATAAATTAAGATATAAGAAGACCTCTCTTCCAATCACTTATTTAGGTATTCCCATAAATATTCAAAGGCAGAAAAATAAAGATTGGAATTGGTTGTTGGACAAAGTCAAGAAGAAAATTGGAAAGTGGACCAACAAGTGGCTTTCTTCCGGGGGTAGAATCACCTTGGTAAAATCAGTCCTTCAAGCTATTCCTATTTATGTTTCTTCCGTTTTGAATATCCCAAAGGTTGTTCTTCGAGAATTGGATCAAATCAGTCATCGTTTCCTTTGGAGTGGTACTAAGGAGAAAAGAAAATGGGCCTTGGTGAAATGGGATACTTTATGTCTTCCTAAGAGTGAAGGGGGGTTAGGATTTCGGTCTTCAATTAATAACAACAAAGCTTTAGCTGCTAAATTATATTGGAGGATGTTGCATAACCCCAATGCTCTTTGGGCCAATAATCTCCGTGCTAAATATGCCGAGAACAAAAGTCTTGAAGACCTTGTTCGCTATCAACTTCCTACCAAAGGTTCTCCCATTTTAGCAGTTCTTAAGACTCGGTGAGGATTTGATAAAGAAAAAATTATTTTGGATCATTCATAATGGTCAACATGCAAATTTTTGGACAGATTCTTGGGATGGTCACAAGCCTTTGATAACTCGGCTTCCCGATTGGAGGCCTTGGATGGAGGAGCTTCACCGAGCTAATTGGATAAAGGTGGCTAATTACTCGTCGATACCATACCGGTAATTCAAAGGTTGGTAGATATTGGATCCCTATTGAGGACTGGCCTATTCAAATCCCAGAAAGGCAAAGACAAGATATCCAAGGCATCCTTCATATGAGATCCCTCTCTTGGTCCCATGAAAAAGATTGTTTTGGATGGAACAACACTACTAAGGGTGAGTATTCAGTTGCTCAAGGTTATTTGACCTTATGCCATAATAATCCCAACCATTCTTCTGACATATTTTCTCAATTGTGGGCTCAAAAGCTCTGGCCTAAGGTGAGGTTCTTTAATTGGATTTTATTGCATCGTAGGGTGCTTATTGGTGAGCAACTTATGAAGCATGGTTTTCATGGCCCTTTTAGATGTGAAATGTGTGAAGAGAATGTAGAAAATATCAACCATATTTTTATTGAGTGTACTTTAGCCTCTGAGCTATGGAGGAGAATGGCAACTTTACTTGGCTTACAAGTGGTCCAATTTTTTCACTTTTGAACAGACTTTGGAGGGATTGGCCTAATCAAGAGGGTGTTGATCATTTTATTAGGCAGTTAGTTTGGATGGGTTCTACCATTCTTCTTTGGAATATTTGGAATGAAAGGAACAACCAAATTTTTAATCAAGATAGGAAGGATATTCACTATATTTGGCAAAAGACCATAGCCAACTTAGTTGAATCAGTCCATCAACTCCTTAATCACCCCCAAAACTCCCACCAAAGATGGGATCAAGTGATGCAAAGATTGAAGATTAAACCTTCTAAGGGCAACCAACTTAAAGGGAATGTGAGTATTAGTAAGATGGATAGGACTAGAAATTGGCAACCTCCTCCTAAGGATTTTGGAAAAGTCAATACTGATGGAGCCTCTAGAGGGAACCCTGGAAAAGCCAGTGTGGGAGGAATTGGTAGACTTTCGGATGGCTCCCTGGTTTTTACTTTTGCTGAGAATTTGGGTATTCTTTCCAATAACCTTGTTGAGGGGTATGGTATCCTTAGAGGCCTTCAGGAGGCTACTAAGGTTGGATGGGAAAAGGTGTTAGTTGAGTCCGACTCTCAACTTATGATTAATCTCTTGAAGACTCCTAAGAATCATAAGGTGGATTGGAGAATAAAAAGAATTATTGAGAAGATTCAATTAATCCAGATGGGATTTTTGAAAGTTGATTACAATCATGTGGTCAGAGATCAAAACAAGAGTGCTGATGCTTTAGCTAATTGGGCTTTGGACAAAGGTGATCTTACTTGTTATGGCCACCCTCCTATATGGTGGGCTTCTCAAATTAGGGAAGCTCTTCTTTCTATCATTTCTTTGGATGGCTCCAGCTTCGAAGGTACCTAGTTTCTTCTTGTTTTTTTTTTTTTGCTTCTCTTTGGTTCATTCAGTTTTTTTAGTTCCCTAGCTCATTCTATTCTTTATTTTGTTTCCTCTCTTGATTCTTGCCTTAATAGTCTTCTGGTCTAGATAGGTCATTGTTTTGTTCATTTTTTTTCTTTTTCTTGTTTTTTTTGTTTAGTTTTTTAAGGTGGGTGGGTTCTTTTGTTTTGTTTTGTTTTTGTGTTCTTTGTGTTGTTTTTTGTTGTTCTTGTGTTTTTGTTTTGTTTGTTTTTTTTTTATGTTTTTTGTTATTGTTCTTGTGTTTTTTTCGTTCTTGTTCTTGGGTTTCTCTTTGTTTGTGTTATTTCATTTTTTTTATGTGTGAGTGTTTTCTATGTTTTTTGTTTTTGTTTATTGTCTGTTGTTGGTTGTTTTTATTTTTATTTTATTTATTTAATTTTTAGGTTTTGGTTGTGTTTATTTTTCATGTTTTTTTTGGGTTATGTCTTTGTAGTGTTCTGTTGTTTTTGTCTTGTTTGTGTTTTGTTATGTGGTTCTTGTGTTTTTCTATGTGGTTTGTGTTGTGGTTTCTTTTATCTTATTGTGCGTGTTTGGTTGTGCTTTTGGTTTTGACACACTCAAGGAGCATGTTTTTTATTTTATTTTATTATTTTTGTTGTTATTTACTTATTTTTAAATTGGTTTTGTGTGTTTGTTTGCTCCTTGAGTATGTCAAAGGTGGTAGGCCAGGTCCGAGTCCTGGGCATTTTTGGCGGAATGGATACCCCCGCCTCCTTGGGTCTTACCCGAAAGTGGCATCCCTTTTGGGATGTTTTCCACAAAAAAAAAAAAAAAAAAAAATCTCAAGGAATTCTCCTAGAGTGTTTCCTATTGCCTTGAAGGTATCTATTTTCCAAAATTCAATGGAAAACCCAAACATCCTAACCTAGACTGGTACTAAGGATAGATTTACATTTTTAGGTGAAAAGCTTTCATACCAACGAGTAAGGAAGAGTCATGCTCTTCCCATAAACCAAGGAACTCCTTTTAGGATTATTTCTCTTTCATCCTTAGAATAACAAATGGCTAGGAAAAACCTTTGGGAAGAAATTATAATATCACTCTTGGAGACTTCCAACTCTTATCAATCCATTTTATCAAGGTTGAAGCCCCTAGCCAATACCCATTAAATTTACCAAAAATGACCCTATCTTGTAGCAAAAATGATCTCTCTAAGGTGCGCTCACTAACCTCTACAATTAGAGATGATTCTAAAAATTTAACTATAAATCAATCCATGGAAAATGAACTAAAACTCAAAATCTATTGAAATTTATTTAAAAATCCTATAGCAAATATAATATTTAATAAAAACTATAAATTTTTCATGCACAATTTCTAAGATAAAGAAAGGGAAAAAAACTTAGCTAAAAAATTCTTTGTCCAAATAATGATGTTTTACCTCACTGAATTCCTAGCCCTTCATTGCTCTTCCCATTGTTTGAACCCTAGTTGGCAAATATTTGCAATTTCATTTTTTTGTGACTTGAAAATTCATCACTGCCCTTGTTCCAATGGTTGACTTCACAAGGTCGTATCTCCCTTAATATTGCTCTAATTTTTACATATAACCACTCATAATAAAACTATTCAAATTTTGCACTAATTTGATACAAGAATTAGTTGAATCGGATAACTCTTTACGAAGATATGGCTCCTAAAAGATGAGATGTTTTTTAGGAAAAACCCTAATCCTTTGCACTTTGCAATTTTTTTTCACGACTTGAAAAATTGTCATTGTCCTTGTTCCATATCCATATATATATATATACCTCAAAATAAGATCCATTGCATGGCCAATATATATATATATATATATATATATATATATATATATATATATATATATACCTCAAAATAAGATCCATTGCATGGCCAAAATTCATTAACAAATCCTAACGATTATATTGGCACCCAAAATCTCCTTCCATGAGAACTATTTGTGGACATTATCATGGATGAGCCATAAAGAGGATCATAGGACAAAGAATACAATGATATCTTCATCAAAAATAATATCCATGAAGATAATGGATTTCACTTTCACATTTAGGAAAAAAATTAAATGAAGAGGACCTTTTAGTAGTTCAAGAAGAAAATATTTTTACCTTCCCTATGAATGTACATATCACAAAGGAAATCTTGCATTGATCACACAAGAATTTATCTCTTCTTTCTATATAATAATGTACTTCATCCCTTCATATTTATCTTGCACTCTTCAAACCCAAACATAATCATAACACCAAATAATGCACAAATGAAAAAATGAAAGAAATCAAACCTTGCAAATGGATTACCATTTATTAAAATAACATAAACAATTTAAATAGGATGTGAAAATAAAAACCATTGAAACATGATTTGAATTTGAGGATAGACAATATATAAGAGTACATAGAGTTTAAAATTTAAAAAGTAAAGTTATAGATTCAAAAATAAATTTGAGTATGTTACAATATAATTAAAAATAAAAGATATATCAACATTTAAGGACGAGGCCTAGGTTTAAATCCCGCCAAAAGATATATAAATAATATTCAAACTATGATATTACAATAATATATTAATATATTAGTCTTCAAATTATTAGATTAGAACATAGATAGTATAAGATTAAAAAATTTATTTATGTTATATAATGATCACTATTATTATAAAATTACATCCGATTGTATTTTTATAAATTATCTTATCAAAAAAAATATCTATTACATTATAAAGATTTAAACTTAAATTATAATTAAATTTTATGATTTAAAAAAAATAATTATATGAAATTAAATAAACCTAACTTATGCATTATCACATAATTATCATGTTCTTACATAGAGTGTGTATCACTCTACAATATTTTGAAGTTGGTTTATATCCTATTTATTGGAATAAAATATTAAAATAAATATTAAAATATAACTCATAAAAAACATCACATTGGGCATGGATATGTGATATTGTTAGACTCTACACTAAGTCTATGACTATTATGAAGACAAGCTGGGATTCATAATATGGATACTATCAAACTAAGGTCTATATGCGCTCAATTACAGGTCCATGACTAGTCATAAGTTTAACTCTACATCTAGGTGCCCTTGTTATTTGGGTGTCTTCTTGTGGGATTAGAGCCTTTGCGATAATTGCGACAGCATAGATACGGCGGAAGCTTTTGCGATAATTGCGACAGCATAAATATGAAACCAAATCAATTTTTATTTTGAATTCATTGTAGATATTCGATTTAAGCAAACAAAAGTTTGTGCGTGTAGACCAGTAAATTCTGGTTCGATTAAACTTGGAAGAGGGTAGAGGTTCAAGGTTCATATTTTGGGTTTTATTGGAATGAAAGCTTGTTATTTATTATCATATGGTGGTTATTGATACTAAGTGTGCGCCATTAAAGTTCACATTTTGGGTTTTATTGGAATGAACGCTTATTATTTATTATCGTATGGTGGTTATTGGTACTAAGTGTGCGCCATTATTAAAGCTTGGAAAGGATGCAAAATCAAGAAATCAATTTGCATTTAGTGGCTGATGTCTTCTTCTATGTTGTTGACAGACAAATGATTAGGGTTACAGCTTGAAATATCTTGGATATGAACGGCAATGATGACGTTGGAAGAAAGAATGCTGGCTTGAAATATCTTGAATATGAACGGCAATGATGATGATGTTGAAGAACGAAGGATGGCTTGAAATATCTTGAATATGAACGGCAATGATAATGATGTTGAAGAACGAATGCTGGCAATGATGATGTTGTAAGAATGACATACCTTTTGTTGATGTGTTTGATAATTCTAATTCTGTGTCATTTGAATTTAGACAAAGACGACATTATAAATTTCTATATATGTAATATATTCATGTGTATTATTCAAGATATTTCAAGCTGTAACCCTAATAATTTGTTGTCAACAACATAGAAGAAGACATCAGCCACTAAATGCAAATTGATTTCTTGATTTTGCCTCCTTTCCATGCTTTACACATGAATATGAGCCGCAATGATGATTTTGGAAGAAAGAATGCTGGCTTGAAATATCTTGAATATGAACGGCAATGATGATGATATTGAAGAAAGAATGCTGGCTTGAAATATCTTGAATATGAACGGCAATGATGATGATATTGAAGAACGAATGCTGGTTTGAAATATCTTGAATAGGAACGGCAATGATAATGATGTTGAAGAACGAATGCTGGCTTAAAATATATTGAATATGACCGGCTTGGAAGAATGACATACCTTTTGTTGATGTGATTGATAATTCTAATTCTGTGTCATTTCAAGTTAGACAAAGACGACATTAGAAATTTTTATATGTAATATATTCATGTGTATATCCTATTCTATTTTATATTGTAAATCTTAGTCGATTATAATTTTTTTTTTAATCAATACTTATAGACATTTGTTATGAGGTTGAAGTCTTATCATTATCCATAATGTTAGTGAGTCTCTATTAATGTGATTTTTGAATTTTGTGCTATACATACACTTAACAAAGAATTATATATATATATATATATATATATATATAATTGTATTATTTTAATTATAAATATTATATAAAGTAAGTCTCACTTATATTGCATCATCATTATATAGTAGTATTACAACAAAGCTTGGATATTATTTATGTATTGCTTGGTAAGATTTGAACTTTGGTCTTTTTTTCACGTTGAGGAATCTAACCGATTAAACTAATGCCACTTGGCCCTTCAAGGAGTCCAACCAAAGCAACCAACTAGAAACCACTCAACCGCTACCAACCTATCAATCCCTTTGAGGTGATGATGGTTGATAGCTAAATAATGTTGACATGAGTGCCTATGTTTTAAATATTATGTAAGATCTACATTTTGTATGATAACAATATGTTTTTATGTTTTATACCATTTTAACTATAATATATATTTTTTTATGTAATTCAATATTTTATGTTATGTCAAATTTTTTTTTTTTTTTTTTCAAAATAAGCTTTTGAAAGGGTTGTTTTTTCCCTTTTACATCAACTTAGTCACATTGAGTTATATAGATTTGAACCTTGGTGTGAGTTGTATCATTTATTTGTCCCAGCCATTAAACCAAGGCTTTTATGTTAAACAATTGTTTTTAACAATGGATATATTATGTTAAATATTTGTTTTTAACAATGGATATATTATGTTAAATATTTGTTTTTAACAATGGATATATTATAGGTTCTAGGTGTAGACCAATTGGTTTGACTAAACCTCGTAAGGGGGATGGAGGTCCAAGGTTCAAATCTTAGGCTTTAGTGGACTGAATGTTTGTCTCTTTCCTGGTGCTTTCAATGACGTAAAAGGTTTAAAATGATTATGGTATGGCTATTATAGGGATGGACTATGCGAAGAACTGTGTGGTGGTTTCCGGGGTGGACAACACAAAATACTATGGTGGCCATAAAAGTCAAACAATCTATTCGGATTCATGTCAGCTACTGATTCCACCATGTAAATTAAAAAAAAATAATGGATATATTATGTTAAATTTTTATTTTTAATAATTGATATTTTGACTTTGAACTCATGCTTTATTGATTCTATAGACTTCTATAAAATTCAAAAGTTACTTGTATTAACAAATATTTACAGTTTTGTGCTACAATTGAGGAGGGATTTCAAGCAAGATGCCAGAAAGTGTGGTGATTCAACTTCAAACTTTAGAGACACATAGGCCTTACTTAAGAAATTAATTGTCTATTATGTTGAAGGAACATACACTAGCTTAAGCATTCCATAATCCTGGCGTATAGAATATAATACATCTAAATATCAATGTGTTTTATCCTCGATGAAAAACTAATTAAGTATCAACTTGATGAATTTTTTGCCATTACAATGAAAGGTAATTGAAAATTACTAAGAAATAGCCAACTCCTCCAAAATCATGAGCATCCATCAAAGATGTTTGGCGGTCTCATTGACAACACAATATTAAGCTTTAACAAAAGATTGAGAAATGGTGCTCTACCATCTACAATGATAAGAGACCAATCTAGGGCCAATAGAAGACAAACCTAGTGGTAAAGCACTAGTCTAAAATTATCGACCTAATCTACATAAGAGAATACTATCAAAATTAGAGCTTCTCTAAATGAATATTGGATATCCATCGATATGTACCTTTGATATATAGAAGGATCTTCTTGGCCATCATTCAATGACTCTCACAGGGTGCTTACATGTACATGGAACAATAACTAACAACAAATGTAATATTTAATAAAGTGTGGATAAGATAGAGAAGTCACATGACAAGTGACCGACATAAGGTGTCAATATTTATAAAAGAAGCAATAATAGCTGACTTTGCAGGTGGTGGAGAGTCTTCTCCTCCTATTTATAGGATATGGATGGACTAACTTTGTTAGTCCTTGGATAGGTCAACGAGCATATTGGTCAATGATTTTGGTTCCCTTTCTTCACTTGATTATCATTTTTTGCCATCTTTCATGACAATTTTCCTTTTAACATTCCTAAAATTCAAAAAAAAATATAGAGGTAGGGTTAAGGGATGTCATGACACATGTCCCCCAAAGCATGCTTCCTAAACTTACCAATATCATGATCATCAATTTAAGTAATTGTAGACACCAAATCCTAGCCATTTGCCTTCCATCTTAGCCTTCCCACCATTTCCACCATCAAAATCTAGCCAATTTGACCACTATTCCTATTTTATCGCCATTTTCGATCATTATTCACATTTATTTATATATATATATATTTTTTATATATTTAAATATAATATTTTATATTATATTTTAATATATATTTAATAAATATGTATTTGTTTAAGTGAATTAATCCCAGCAATCCAATTTCATTTAATCTCGACCACCCATTTACATCAATCCATGGCAAACCCTAAATTTATTATCTGCCCTTAGATGTGCTTTAATCTCAGCCACATGATTAGTGTTGTTGAAACCCTAGCATGTCCTAGGTTAGATGATAAATAGGAGCCATTTTGATGGCTCAACCCCTAAGTGCTTAATTTTTTGAATACCATGATTCTCTGAGTGCCTTAAGTCTTTTACCAAGTCTTTTGTGCCGTAGTCCCATTCCATCTATCTCATTTCACTCCCCTCGCTTGCCATCATTGCTATCGCATCCTATGTCCTCACCTGATCTACTTTTACAGAATTCCTCATCAACTGCTAGGCACCTTCGGACACTTTTTGTCAATACTAGGTACCTCTGGGTGCCTCCCTACCAACACCAAGTGCCCACGGGCATTTCTTGCAACCGCCAAGTGCCTGTGGGTGTTGTATACTCCCACTCCTAAAGTCCCCCTAGCCTTCAGGCGATGCTAGGGCATCACTGTACTGATCCTCTACATCAGATTTCTCACATCATAACATAGTACGTAAGCAAAATAGATATACTATTTGTTATTTTAATTAATGTGCTTTCTTTTTTTGTTCACTATACTTGCAACATCTAATTAGGTTTTTATTGTTACATGTAGATGATCTCACACTATGGAGCCCTTGCATATACTACAAAATATTTTATGTGTCATTGTGTACAGATCTAAAGGTGCTACATCAGAATATAGAGTGGCCCAACCTTGGATACCGAAAAGCCTACTCAACCCTATTGGGATCAAGACGCATTTGAAGACACCATGACCTTACTTATTAGGGTTTCAGAGAACCCTACATTGTTGTAATATTGTATCAAAAGTATTCAAGGATCCAAGCTTGTAAACAATGGAGTTTCTAGGCTCCCCTCGTCAATAAAGAAAATTATTCTATTGTGCAATCTTGTGTTTCCTTGTATTTCATTTGTTCAAGCATTGTTTGGGTGTTGTGTTTTGCATCTTTCAAATGGCGATCATGGTGGGACCCCCTAAGGGTTTCTATTTATGATTTGTTTTACTAATTTGCTTGCTATTTTTTGTCATCTTGCAAGTTTTTTAGAAGTACACAAATTTTGTTGGATCTAGGGTTTCTAAAGTCTGTAGAAGCTTGTAGAAGGTGCGCAAAATGCTTGCCGACGTCCGAAGGCAATCCAAAAATACCCAAAGGCATTCAAATCCATCCAAAAGCATCCAAGGGTGTCTCAACAGCGTTTAGAAGCACCCAAAGGTATTTACAGAGAGTTAGGAGCAAAAACGTAGGCTTTCCAGTAAGTCGACTATTTAAAACCTTGGTTTTTTGTTTTACGTATTTTGGGTTATCTTCTGTATTTTTTAGATGTTAAGCAATAAAATTAATGATCATTAAGAAATCTAGAAATGAACGCATATTAGCTTGCATTTTTAGATCTAATTCATTTACATATTCGAATTAGGGTTTTTGTTTTTTGGATGTAAACTACTACATTTTGTCTGCATTTGAACTAAAACTTGCATAATCTAGTGTTGCATCTTAGGGTTAAAGACATTTTATTTTGTATATCTAAGTTGGAACAATATTAGATTACCAAAATTATCCCTACCAATTGGGTGATTCTAGGCAGAGGGGTGGATGAACCCTCCGATTGTTATTTATACAGGGGGTCGTAAGCGTTGTACTTCATGTCCTTTGAAGAACTTGGCAATATTTTGTTGGCTTCTGATTTAGGTTTATAAAATTAATTATTTTAACGTTGTTTGTATACAATAGAAAACATAAAACCTAAAAACAAATTCACACACATCACGATTCATGCAAGACAGTAGTGGTTGGATTTCATTACCAACCATTGCTTGATATTTGGTGATGGTGGCGTTCATATCCATCTACCAATCTCTACCCTTAGACACCATAGGAATACCCCTGAGCAAACTTGTTGAATTTCATCACCAACAAGAATCTCTTTGCCCTACCTTAGCCATATTTTTTCACCTTTGTTTCATTAAGAAATATTAGAAAATCAAAACACACAAAACTAACACACAAAATGAATATACATTAAAAGGAGATAATTAATGAATGAGGGAAGCCACATTGGTTGATACTTAGCATTGTTTGTTTATTTTCTTAAGCATTCTAGTTTTTGTGTTACACTTGGTATTTTAATTTACATCTTGATTTACTTTGCTTATGGTATTAACTAGAAATAAAAATAAAGCAATAAGTCAAGACAAATTAATGGAACCTTCATCCACCTTTCCCACCACTTCAGTGGTAGATACCTTGAATGTGACACAAGCAGATTTATCTGCACATTCTTTATCTTCCATAGTCTTCCACATGGATATACCCCAGGATGATTCAATATCTCCTACAATTCACAACCACATCACCCATATAGACATGGCAAGAGTATAATCCTTCATGAATTCTTCTAATTATGTCTTAGATTCTATTCCCAATTCACTTAGATAGGATTCTGCTTTATAGCAAGAGCATGTCTATTCCCAACCCCCATCCACATTTATCCAAGTGTATACTAACCCTCTTTTTGAGGTATAAGTTGCACCTTCATCCCAGACATCCATCCCTCAACCTTCAGGTGCTCCTAGCACCTCATATACCTCCACCTACACCAACCCCTTGTATGAGGCACAAGTCAATTCTACTTCACAAGTCCTAGCTTCACAAGTTACTATACCTAGTGTAACTTGTATCCCAACCACATCTTCCATACGATCTGCCTCCATAACCCTAGAATATGATAGAGATATTAGTGAAGCATAGGAACACCTGAAAAAATTGCTTAGACAACATTAGAAAACTCAATAGAAAGTATAGGTTAACCCTACACCTTTACATAACTCTACTCAGACTACCCTTGTCAACCAAGGTCCATCATGGGCACCTTAGTCTTCAGTGGTATCTATCCTGATTCCCCCATCAAGCCATAATATTACCCATCCTATTTCCATTGGCCAACCTAGCGATAACCTTAATCCATCAACATTATTCCATAATTCCCCATCCTTTCATCAATAATCTCCCATTCATCATATTCCATCCAATTCGCCTAACCATAAATATCAATCTCCTCATCATTTTATCACTCCACAACATATATCCACACCCTCGAAAACCCATTAGGTAATTTAGGGTTTCCACATTCCTAAGAAATACCCTCGAATTGAGGCCATGTTTAAAAAATAGATCAATTGATGCAATTCACTCTTGCCTTTTCAAACCAAAAACCAACCTTACACCAATTGATCAATCAACACATTCATCCTTTGGTACCAACCCTGCCATATCCAACAGACTTTACGGTGCCTAAGTTTGAAAAATTTAAGGGAACTAAGGATACCAAAGAACATGTGAGCACCTTTGTTCATGCATGCTTCAGAATTCAAGACGATGATTATCTCATGCTTCAAACTTTTCCTTAAACATTAGGAGGGGATGTCATAGAATGGTATAATCAATTTCCAAGCCATAGTATCTATACTTTTGAACAATTGATTGATCAATTATTTGATCGTTTCATCCTAAATATTAAAAAGAAGATCTCATTATCCGACATCTATGCCTTAAGACAATAGGATGATGAATCTATTTATGATTTTGGAAACCATTGGAGGGTTATCATCAAAAAATTGCCATTCACCCTACCAATGGACAAGCTAATTAAGCTATTCACCAAGAGTTGCTTAAAATCCATTTCTTGGATGCTCCAACTAAGAACTTATCAATCCTTTGAAGAATATTTAGCTCAGGCTAGTGTCATTGAGGATATAAAAATCAAATAAGACATCCTTAATACCAATAAGAAATAATGGAAAAATAAGGGCCAATACAAAAGTAATTATTCAGGCCAACAAAAATCAACACAGGCTACCCCATCCAACCAATCCAATCAAGTCAATCAAGTGGTCATGAGCCAGCTGATAATGGCTCAACAACAACCTGTGCAACAAGTACTAGAACAAATTTCATATCATGCGGTCCCCTCAACAACACAAGCTCCAACAATTCAAAACATAGTGCCACCTATGGAAAACCATCCCCGACAATATTATGTCCGACATAATCGCCAATATACCCCACTAGATGAATCATATGCATCTTTGTTTAGAAGGTTGTATGAGAAAAATAAATTTTCTTTGCCCAACATTAGACCAGATGATCCCACCAAATGTGGTAAAAATTATCTAGAATACTTATTTTACCCCTATCATAGGCAAAATGAGAATGACATCAACAACTGCCATGCGTTTAAATATGTAGTCGAAGATCTTGTTGACTTGGGGTGATCAAATTCTATTATCCCATCCCTCAACAAAACTAAAACCTTGGTATATTTAAGACACCACTTCCTCATCATGAGGAGGTGCAACCAAACATAGAGGGAGCTAACACTAAACTCCTCCTAACCAAGTCAACCATATTCAAAAATACCAAGGGTTTGTAGGGGTCATTCATGTAGTCACTAGAGGTCAACAGAATAACCAACAAAGGCAACCACCTCAAGAAAGTGTCTCACAACCCTCTACATTGCCACCCATCCAATTTCCTCCTATTTCATCATCACCCATTCATATACCTAGTCAATCGAATCCATCAATTCCACCCATCAATTGTCCACCCCGACCAGTCATCTCATTGAGTAGCCGATTAACTACAAGTTTGAAAATGGCATCCACCAAATTGTCAATATATGAGCTAATCCAAAAATCTTCCCCACATTGGGAGGTATTAATGGAAATTCTAAAATCCATAAAATTGCAATCGTAAGATCCTAATGCCTTCAACAACTGTGTGGGGAGCATTCAAACATGCATGGAGCCTTCCATAATATTTTATGACTTTGATATTAATCTAATATCATCGGGATTAGTAGAACCTCCACTGCATATCATATCTCTAATTTATAAGAAGCCTTTCAAGAGAGTCCTCATTGATATTGTTTCCTCTATCAACATTATCACCACATCCACTCTCCATCATTTGAACCTTCCTCTATCTCACATCACAAAATCATCCTTCACCCTCAAAGCATTCAAATATGCTTTGTGTTCCATAGTTGTACATGTTGTTTTGCCCATCGAAGTAGGGGCTAAAATGTTGCACACAATGTTCCACATCTTGGAAGGATCCATGGTGTACAACATACTCCTTGGAAGACCTTGGATGTGGGAAATGATATGTGTCCCCTCCATTTTACATCAATGCTTGAAATATTTCTATGAGGGATAGGTACATTGCATACCAGTGGATGTCAAGCCATTTAAATATTGCAATCTCATCTCACATCCTTATGAGTCCATGCTCCTTTCCACTCATTTTTTCTATCATCGTCATCCAATCCATCCACCACTCCACCAACCTCTTTATCAAAGGATCCCATTACTGAAGAGCTATCCATCACCAAGCCTCAACCAACCACTATACCCTCATCATCAACATCATTTCCATCCACATCATCATCACCCATTCAGCAACCTTCCCAATCTAATCCATCTCCTTCGCCTAACGTCTCATAAGTCAAATTGATGGATTTTGAGATACCCCCATTTCCTCCATTCCTTGATCCATCACCTAATCATGATCCTCCCATATCATCCCAAGTCGAATTCTATCTCACAAATCCTAGTATTGGTGAATACATGGATGATGGCATCACCATCACACCCCTCACCATCCCTAGTGCTAAGGATTTTGGTCACCCGTGTGACCAACCTTTAGAAATAGGATAAATTTATAATATGGGTTCGGATCCAAATAAAATTAATTTTTTATATGGGGGCATTGAATCTTCATCAAGTCCAACATCCATAGAAGAGCCCAAAAACCAAAACTTGCCAATATTTCAAACATGTCAGGATTTCTATCTCGATACTTCCACATTATCAATTTGCAAGGCCATGGCCTAGGATTGCATGAAAAGGGCATGCATCAACCTATAGATGTTCCATATCAAGAAGTGTACGATAGTTCAGGTCTAGGTTTCCACCCACTTCCTACCATCTCTTCTTTTGAACAAACCTTCCAAAGGCTTAACCTCAATTCAGGAGAAGAAGCCCTCCATCCTAATAATTTTGATGAGAAAATCTATGAAGAATTTGAGTTTATGTTGATTATTTCAAATGAATCTGAAAAATAATAGGATCCCATCATTTCCCATACCGAATAAGATGAGTTTTATCTCAACATGTTTCCCATCCATAAACCCATTTTTCACTTGCTTCTTCCACAAGAGCGAACCGTCCCTACCGGTGAACCACCCCCTCCATTTCATTAAGCCATTACATAAGCCAACTTGTAACATATGTAAATAATTCAAAATAGTGGTTATCACTACTACAAAAAAAAATCAATCAAAAATAAAAAACATGTTTGCTTTCTTTGCATTACATATGTAAATATACCATTTAATAGAATATGCTTTGTGTTGCTTGTTGCTATTCAAGTTAACCAAGCTCCTAGAACCGCTTCCTAGGTGTAGCATAGGGGTGTAGTATTCCTGGTGGGGATATGATTTCTAATGCTTAGGATGATGTACTATTCTCAGTTTGTATACCAAATTGTACAACCGTACAGTCCTTAAAACTATCATTTTATGCCCAATGAACAATTTATATGGAAGTCAGTTCGACACACTGTACGATATAAAATAATATAGTGGTATGGATTGTACAATTATACATTCAACCAATCCTTCAAATTCAGTTTTCTAGGCTGCCATACACAGTTTTGTAATCAACAAGTCGATTTCCCAAAACTTCCAAATCGGGTAAGTTTTCTTCAATCGCCTAAATTGCCAAATCGGGTAAGTTGTCTTTGTATGATTTATATGAACTTTGGTGTACGATATATATGGAATGAAAGTACATCCAAGTGCTAAATTGGATACTCTAATGGTCCAATCTCTCTCAGATAAGTTTTGTAAGGGTTTAATATGCCAATTAATCATTTTCCTGTAACATGTAAAACATATCAACGGGGCTTGAGAGGGATGCAAATCTAATGGCTACATTAAAAAATCATACAACAGGGTTCACTACATCCTCAATAATACTTCCATCATCACATATAATTCTACAAATCTTCACCAGTGCCGAATTAATCCATTCTATCACCACAAGACATAAACTAGCCAAAACATTCACCAAAAAGTACATACAACACCATTAAGCCATCAATTGTCATTCATCAATGCCAGAATCGTACACAACCTAGAAATACATAAATTTACTCATTTTTATATTATTCTATCATAATTACACTTACAACATGGCTGATCTACAACAATTATAGCTAGAACTCAAAATATAATAGCATAACTCAATCAGATTACAACCAGCAAATATCCAAACCTACAAAATTGAAAATGGGGCCTTATATAGCATTGCCCATGCCATTCCAAAGTGGTTATTGAGGAAATTAGTTATGTACAACCACCCATGCATAATTAAAATGCATTAATTAAGACTTTTACTAAGTCTAACACCTTAATTATCAAACCTATGTGCCATTTCAACCTAAAATTACATTTCCCATGTATTTCAATGCATTTTAGTGTGCCTTGTATGGTTTTTATTTGCCTTGTATGATTTACCCTCATGGTTGTATGGTTTACTCCTACTTGTATGATTTGAAAAACTTGTACAAACTGTTAAAATTATCAAAATTGAGCAAATTCCTTCTATCACTTTCTCTTCTTCTAGGAGGTGGATTTACTTCCTACATATACCCTCCCCTTTACTTTGGTTTGTATCCTCACCGACTGACATTTCAGCTCCCACTACATATCGTAACTTCCTACTATCACTCAGGTCCTTTACTTGGGATTGAAGAACTGCACATTCAATTTTCAACTTGGCTGCATAGCTTTCCATTTCCATTGTTTTCACCCCATGGAAATTAGCCTTCTCTTCAGTAGTCTTCAGGAATTACATCATTTGCTTTTCACGATCAGTGGCACTCCTCTTCAACCTCTATTGCAAGTGAGATTTTGTTTGATTATTCACCTTCAACTCTTCATTCTTCTCAATTTTTGTCTTCAGGTGGTGGTTAATATCAACCTCCAAGGTATGAACAATATCTTCCCTAACCTTCAATTGTGCTTGCTTCTCCAAGACCAAATCATTATATCTTTTGTTGTCCTTTTGAAGTTCTTCTATCTATTTGGCCTATGTCACCACTTGATCATTTTTCTCAACCAACTGTGTTGTCATATGTTCATCCTTTACCTTGAGTTGTACCTCCAACTCCTTAATCTTATCTTCTATTGTCTATGAGATCTGTCGCTTCTCCTCTCCAAGCAAATTAAGTCTGGTTTCAGACTCAACCTTTATGCTTGTCATATATTCCTCTAGTTTTTTATTTTATCCTCTCATACAACCTTACACTTTTTCAATTCTTCATCCATTGCAATCATTTCCTTTTGAGTGTCTTCCGTCTCCTCCTTCTGAGATTTCTTGAGCTGATAAATTTGCTCCAATCCGATGCTCAATCACTCTATCCAATGTGTTAGGAAGTTAAAATTCCTAAGAGTGATAGCCAATCCTGTAGTAACTCTCTTTGTTGGCAATTTTGGGTTTGAGATCCTAGCTTCTTGTCTATGAGTTGTCATTGATGTCAAAAGGAAATGGCATTAATGTTAAGAGGATGTGTTGGCTTCAAAGGTGGAAGATTCCAAGAGAATATTTTTAAGAGAATCCGGAGAGATTCCATTGGCAAGGGTTTTTCATTAAAACCAAACCGGTTTTTATTAAAACCAAGTTGGATAGGGTTTTTATAAAAACAAAGTAAAATGGTTTTTATTAAAACCAATGGAGGTTCTCTTTATTATTTATTTAATTATTATTTAAAACCCTTCAAGGTTTTAATTAATTAATTATTTAATTAATTAAGGGAGAAATTATTTTTAATTTATTAAAAATACTTAAAGGTTTTTAAACCTTTTTTTATTCTTAATTTATTAAAATTATTTAAGGGTTTTTAAACCCTTTTTGAAAAGACTTTTGATTAATTTCGAAATGGTCTTTATTTCCGCCGACGTCAAGGTGTCTTCGAAGAGACTATTTATTCTCCAACTCCTAAGGTTGGAAGGCTAATTAATTCAAAATTCCTCGAATGCAATTTGCGGTGTTTGTGCTCTGTATTCGCTGCGATCGAAGGAAGACTTAGAAGCACGTGCGGTTGAAAAGTCTTCGGGAGTTTTTTCGAGGGTGAAGTGGAGGGAAGTTCACTTGTGAACTTCGTAGCCCGCGTGGGCTAGTGGCAGCGAAGGCTGTTGTTGGGCGCTGCATTGGCGGAGGTCGTCGTTTCGAGTCTCGCGGGGGTGCTTTGCTAGAGTAACACACGTTTTTATTAAAACGTCTTTATGCCACGAAATTCGGAGTTTCTTGGACAGCGATTTATAAGGTGTGATTAAATTTTATGAGTTTTGGCTTTTGTGATTAGCATTGAATAAAAGCTTAGGAGAAATAAGGGCATATTTCTTTGGATGTATTTTTAAGATTATTCTTTGCTATGCTAAAATTAAAAATGGAGGTATAAGGTGTGAGTCCGTGATTGTTGATTTATTGGCATGTTATGGTGGTTGTGTTTAAAGAAGTGGAGCTAAAAGGTGTAATAAAGGAAGTTTATATTATTGCTCATTTCTTTTTATTCTAACCCTAACTTGGTTGGAAGTTTGAGAGTTGTGTGTGGTGACAGCTTGAAGGTTCAATTATCTTCTACTCCAATAAGGTATGGGCACATTCTTCTTATGAGTATGATTGGTGTATGTTTTCTGAAATAAGGTTGGAGTGAAAAGGTATTCTACTAGGTATCCTTTGGCTAGGTGTAAATCCTATTTTCTGGTTTGTTGAAGACTACTTATGCATTGTTATCCTTAAGGAGAGTTTTTGGTGAATGCATAATTTCTGGTTTGAGATAGTGGAAGCTTTGTGCACTAGGGTTTATATTTGTGAGTCTAGCTACTTGCATTGAGTTGGTGGAACCCTTGGTTGGCTGTTTTGAGTTTGATGGTTGAGTTGCTTCCATAGAGGTTGTTTGATCAAGTTATTGCTTTACTTGATTCATGATATTGGGCTTACTCCATTGAGTTGATTTGAGCAAGTTATTCTTTGCATTTGGTGATATTGTGTTGGTGGCTGTTTTGTTCAAATATCTTTGGAGGGAAAAGGATTTCTACTTGTTTCCTTTTCTTGTGATGATTGGTTGAATGCTTCAAGGTTGATGTTGAGTTGAATGGTGTTGGTTGACTAAACCTTGTTTGATGAGCATTGTTGTTGAAACCCTAATTGATGGTGAAAAGAACATGAGTATCATTGTTATGTGATTCTTTGCATAGTTGGCAATTGTTGGGGTTTCATGTTCTTGAAAGAAAACATTCTATCCTATCCATTTCAGATATTGAGTTGAGTTTTCAGATTTGAGATTGAGATTGAGCTGAGTTGATTTGAGTTGAGTTTTGAGATTGGGATTTGAGTATAGAACATATTGAGTCTCTAACAATTCTCTTTATGCTTCTATGAGTTTGACAAATCACATTGGGTCTCTAACAATTCACTTTGTGATTTCCTACTAAGAAAGTTTTTCTTGGTGAGCTTGTTGAGTTTTTGGACAGGTTCCAGTGGGGACTTGTGAGCAGTTCTTGGACAGGTTCCAATGGGGACTTGTGAGCATTTTTGGACAGGTTCCGGTGGGGACTTGTGAGCAGTTTTGGATAGGTTTCGGTGGGGACTTGTGAGCAGTTTTGGACGAGGTTTCGATGGGGACTTGTGAGCAGATTTGGACGAGGTCCTAGCAGAGGACTTGTGAGCTGAGTTTGATAGTTCTATCGAGAGAACTTGAGGACAGAGGTGCATTGGTTCTATGAGAAGAACCCGAGGATAGATTTGGCAAGTCTTTGAGAAGGCTTGTATGCGGAGGATTGATTTGTTCAAGAGTTGGATAGATTTGATAGACAGAGGAAGACTTGTACTAGATCGACTGACTGTGTTTGGTACAGGTTGTTGAGCTACTATGGACGTGATCATAGAAGGCAGAGGTCTCTTAGGCTAAGCATTGAGGATAGGAGGTCTTCGGTGGAAAGGAGTTCCACGTGCTGGCAAGAGGTAGAGGCGGTTGATCTTCCGAGGGATCATTTCCAGAGCAGAGGGGAAGGTATCTCCTTTGAGCGAGAGGCTCATAAATTCTGATTGGGGGAAGGTATCTCCTTTGAGCAGAGGCTCATAAATTTTGATTGGGGGAAGGTATCTCCTTTGGGCCGAGGCTCATAAACATTGTAATTGGGAAGGATTCCCAAAGAACTTTGAGATAACTTTTAGAGAAAAGTTTTGTGGACGTAGCCTAGCCATTCTGGGTGAACCACGTTAAAATTGGTGTCACTTTGTGGATGATATTGTGCATTGCTTTGATATTGCTTTGGGTATATTGCTTTACTGTTTTGAAGTATAAAGGAAAAAGTAAAAAGAGGTCTTATACTGTTCACCCCCCCTCTCAGTATAAGCTTGTGTTCTTCAATTGGTATCAGAGCAGGTGCCTTCGAAAAGTTTAACAGCTTGAAGGAAAAGCTAGTAAAGAACACAATGGATCATTCAAGTGGCAATGCAGCACCTATTCTTGATGGGTCAAATTTTGGTCTTTGGAGTGCAAGGATGAAGGTTCATCTAATGGCACTTGGGAATGAGTTTTGGGAAGTGATTGAAGATGAGTACACTATTCTTGAACATGGTCCTAATACTAAAGAAGAAAGGCTCCTACATCACAGCAATTCAAAAGCAATGAATGCAATCTGAAAGGCTTACAGAAAGCAGATCTCACCAAAGTGATTCACTGCAAGACAACTAGTGAAATGTGGAAATTTTGGTCACCTTGAGGATGATTGCACAAATAATGATTTGGTTTCTAGTATGTATGAGGATGCTTCAGAAAACTATAAGGAAGATGCATGTATGGTTTTTGAAAAGGGTAGCACCTCTAGTGATAAGAAATCAGAAAAAGGCTTTGATGATTCAAAAAGAAAACAAATAGAGAAGATAAGAAAAAGTAGATCTTGAAGGTGAACTTATTAGTGCTCTTAGTGCTTTGAAAAAGGAAAGAAAGAAGAATGCTAGACTCAAGGATAAGTTAGATGAATGTTGTATGGAGAGAGATGATCTTATAGAAAGTCTTGACTTCTCTATGGCTAAGACACAAGAACTCAAGGATGAGTTAGAGTCTAAGGTTCTTGAGTATAGTGAGTTAGAACAGAAAATGGCTTCTTTGAAAGAGGAAACTAAAGAGTACAAGGATAAGCTTTACAGGTTTCAAGATAGCTCCAAAAAGGTTAAGTCACTCATCAAAGGTCAAAGAAAGACAACAGATAAAACAGGCCTTGGTTTTGTTAAGCCACACAAGGAACAAGTTGGAGAGTCTAGTAAGAGACTCCAAAAGGAAGAGAGTTCTGATGAGGAAAGTATTTCAGAAAAGGAGTCCTTGAATGATAGATGCACGAAAATAGAAAACAGAATTCAGAATGAGAAGAAGAAGTTTTCAGAACCTAAGAGGTCAATTAAAGGAAAGTTTCAAGGCAGATGTTTTGCTTGTCACGGGTTTGGTCACATGGCTTCACATTGCATGGCTCAAGTGAAGGAGGTAAATGACAGTTTTAGAAGTGCTAGTTACTTTCAAGGGTATTGCTACTCTTGTCAATAGTTTGGGCACAAGGCAGTTTATTGCAAGGCAAATAACAGGAACAGGTTTGGTCAGAACAGGTTTGGCCAGAACAGGTTTGGTCAGAACAGGTTTGGTCAGAACAGGTTTGGTCAGAATAGGTTTGGTCAGAACTGGTGGATTCAAAGATCAGGTTTACCTCAGAGAAACAACATCGTCAAGTGTTTCAAGTGCAACAATGAAGGTCACACAATCAGACAGTGTAGAGCTGAAATTCCAGAATACAAGAACAGGAACAGTGGCATGATCAGGTCCAAGGATCAAGGCATGGACAAGAACAGGGATGAGAACAAGAACAAGAACAGTGACAGGAATAGGAATATGGACAAAGAGTTCAAGAGAAGGCCCGAAAAGGAAGTTATAGACGCTGATGATGATCAGTGCCTAATGGGAGTTTTACTCCCACCCAAGAATTAATCACCTCATCGGGGAGGTGGGGGAGGGACTAAGCTAAGAGGCTCATTCTTAGTCCCGAGCCCCAAAGGTGACCCTTTGCCATTGATGACAAAGGGGGAGAGATTTGAGTAAGGGGGAGAGCCTCAAGACAGGGGGAGCTGTTTATGTTGAGTTTCTGTGTTGTTGAGAAGCATGGTTTGCCATCAATGACAAAGGGGGAGATTGTTGGCAATTTTGGGTTTGAGATCCTAGCTTCTTGTCTATGAGTTGTCATTGATGTCAAAAGGAAATGGCATTAATGTTAAGAGGATGTGTTGGCTTCAAAGGTGGAAGATTCCAAGAGAATATTTTTAAGAGAATCCGGAGAGATTCCATTGGCAAGGGTTTTTCATTAAAACCAAACCGGTTTTTATTAAAACCAAGTTGGATAGGATTTTTATTAAAACCAATGGAGGTTCTCTTTATTATTTATTTAATTATTATTTAAAACCCTTCAAGGTTTTAATTAATTAATTATTTAATTAATTAAGGGAGAAATTATTTTTAATTTATTAAAAATACTTAAAGGTTTTTAAACCTTTTTTTATTCTTAATTTATTAAAATTATTTAAGGGTTTTTAAACCCTTTTTGAAAAGACTTTTGATTAATTTCGAAATGGTCTTTATTTCTGCCGACGTCAAGGTGTCTTCGAAGAGACTATTTATTCTCCAACTCCTAAGGTTGGAAGGCTAATTAATTCGAAATTCCCCGAATGCAATTTGCGGTGTTTGTGCTCTGTATTCGCTGCGATCGAAGGAAGACTTAGAAGCACGTGCGGTTGAAAAGTCTTCGGGAGTTTTTTTCGAGGGTGAAGTGGAGGGAAGTTCACTTGTGAACTTCGTAGCCCGCATGGGCTAGTGGCAGCGAAGGCTGCTTTTGGGCGCTGCATTGGCGGAGGTCACCGTTTCGAGTCTCGCGGGGGTGCTTTGCTAGAGTAACACACGTTTTTATTAAAACGTCTTTATGCCACGAAATTCGGAGTTTCTTGGACAGCGATTTATAAGGTGTGATTAAATTTTATGAGTTTTGGCTTTTGTGATTAGCATTGAATAAAAGCTTAGGAGAAATAAGGGCATATTTCTTTGGATGTATTTTTAAGATTATTCTTTGCTATGCTAAAATTAAAAATGGAGGTATAAGGTGTGAGTCCGTGATTGTTGATTTATTGGCATGTTATGGTGGTTGTGTTTAAAGAAGTGGAGCTAAAAGGTGTAATAAAGGAAGTTTATATTATTGCTCATTTCTTTTTATTCTAACCCTAACTTGGTTGGAAGTTTGAGAGTTGTGTGTGGTGACAGCTTGAAGGTTCAATTATCTTCTACTCCAATAAGGTATGGGCACATTCTTCTTATGAGTATGATTGGTGTATGTTTTCTGAAATAAGGTTGGAGTGAAAAGGTATTCTACTAGGTATCCTTTGGCTAGGTGTAAATCCTATTTTCTGGTTTGTTGAAGACTACTTATGCATTGTTATCCTTAAGGAGAGTTTTTGGTGAATGCATAATTTTTGGTTTGAGATAGTGGAAGCTTTGTGCACTAGGGTTTATATTTGTGAGTCTAGCTACTTGCATTGAGTTGGTGGAACCCTTGGTTGGCTGTTTTGAGTTTGATGGTTGAGTTGCTTCCATAGAGGTTGTTTGATCAAGTTATTGCTTTACTTGATTCATGATATTGGGCTTACTCCATTGAGTTGATTTGAGCAAGTTATTCTTTGCATTTGGTGATATTGTGTTGGTGGCTGTTTTGTTCAAATATCTTTGGAGGGAAAAGGATTTCTACTTGTTTCCTTTTCTTGTGATGATTGGTTGAATGCTTCAAGGTTGATGTTGAGTTGAATGGTGTTGGTTGACTAAACCTTGTTTGATGAGCATTGTTGTTGAAACCCTAATTGATGGTGAAAAGAACATGAGTATCATTGTTATGTGATTCTTTGCATAGTTGGCAATTGTTGGGGTTTCATGTTCTTGAAAGAAAACATTCTATCCTATCCATTTCAGATATTGAGTTGAGTTTTCAGATTTGAGATTGAGATTGAGCTGAGTTGATTTGAGTTGAGTTTTGAGATTGGGATTTGAGTATAGAACATATTGAGTCTCTAACAATTCTCTTTATGCTTCTATGAGTTTGACAAATCACATTGGGTCTCTAACAATTCACTTTGTGATTTCCTACTAAGAAAGTTTTTCTTGGTGAGCTTGCTGAGTTTTTGGACAGGTTCTAGTGGGGACTTGTGAGCAGTTCTTGGACAGGTTCCAGTGGGGACTTGTGAGCAGTTTTTGGATAGGTTCCAGTGGGGACTTGTGAGCAGTTTTTGGACAGGTTTCGATGGGGACTTGTGAGCAATTTTGGACAGGTTTCGGTGGGGACTTGTGAGCAGATTTGGACAGGTCCTAGCAGAGGACTTGTGAGCTGAGTTTGATAGTTCTATCGGAGAACTTGAGGACAGAGGTGCATTGGTTCTATGAGAAGAACCCGAGGATAGTTGGCAAGTCTTTGAGAAGGCTTGTATGCAGAGGATTGATTTGTTCAAGAGTTGGACAGATCTGACAGACAGAGGAAGACTTGTACTAGACCGATTGACTGTGTTTGGTATAGGTTGTTGAGCTGCTATGGACGTGATCATAGAAGGCAGAGGTCTCTTAGGCTAAGCATTGAGGACAGGAGGTCTTCGGTGGAAAGGAGTTCCACGTGCTTGGCAAGAGGTAGAGGCAGTTGATCTTCTGAGGGATCATTTCCGGAGCGAGAGGGGAAGGTATCTCCTTTGAGCAAGAGGCTCATAAATTTTGATTGGGGGAAGGTATCTCCTTTGAGCAGAGGCTCATAAATTCTGATTGGGGGAAGGTATCTCCTTTGGGCCGAGGCTCATAAACATTGTAATTGGGAAGGATTCCCAAAGAACTTTGAGATAACTTTTAGAGAAAAGTTTTGTGGACGTAGCCCAACCATTCCGGGTGAACCACGTTAAAATTGGTGTCACTTTGTGGATGATATTGTGCATTGCTTTGATATTGCTTTGGGTATATTGCTTTACTATTTTGAAGTATAAAGGAAAAAGTAAAAAGAGGTCTTATACTGTTCACCCCCCCCTCTCAGTATAAGCTTGTGTTCTTCACTCTTGTACTCCAAATTTGACATGTTCATGGGACAATTTGGATGATTGGTTGTATCTAGATATAACCTCAAATATTGCATGTAGTTGGTTCTCACTCCTTCTGGAAAGTTCTCTTCCCAACATCATTGTTACCTCTTCCATCGATAACTTCCATGGGTTTTGTACATGAATTTCTACAATTCTCCTTGTACGGTCATCGTTACTCACCCATTCCATTATTTTCTCCAATTTGAGAGACACTTGTTCCTCCCACAACTTCAATTCTCCAATGTGTCCAATACAAAACTATAATATAGCACTATCTAAGGCATTTATTATCTGATAGAAGTGTTCCACATCATATTCTACTTCCTTCACCTCCTCCTTAGTTTCGATCTTATCAAATTGTGGTACCTTTAAAAGGTAACTTGTTCTCATTCTCTGTTGTTCCTCTTCTGTAGGAGTTCGATCTTCCTCTTCCTCCATGTAGTGGCTAAAGCTTCCTCCTAGCTCTAGTAGTGCTCTCTCTGTATTTATATTTTCTCTTGGTGGAGTCTATTCCACTATTTTTTCCACCTTCTTATCATCTTCTATATTTACAATATCCTACTAAGATTATTGTTTTTCTATCTGTTCTTGGGCTTCTTTATGTTCAGTGGAGCCTACCTATTGCTCTTCAGTCACCTATTCTTCCTCCTAATTATGTTGTGTCTCCATTGCTATGGCATTTTCAACAACATGTTCTTCTTGTTCTTGTGATGATTTCACTTCTTCTTGCACATCACTTGGATTATTTTATTTTTAACTTCCTCCCATCACAAATTTGAAATGGGGCTTCTTCATTTTCCTAGACTCTTCCTCTAAGGCTTCCACTCTCACTTTGGTTTCCTCCTTTTCCTCTTGAGTGGTGGCTGCTACTTCCTATGCTATCTACCCCACCTCTATATCCTTTAAAAATTTTGAAGAGTCCAAGATTTCAAATTCATTATGTTGGAAAATTTGTGGAGATACCACTATCTTCTCTACTTCTACCCAACTCCACTCATCCAGATATATCTTCTCTGAATCTGACCGTTCTTCCTCTTGCTGATATTTCTATGCAGGCTCGTCTTGTTTTTATAGGACATGATTCTTTGCCATTATTTCCCATTGTCATCTCATTCTTATTCATATTGTTATTACTTATTTCTCCATAATTTTCTCCCTTTCTCAAATTGATAGCTGCTCTTGCTACTATTGCTACATTGTTTGTTGTTCCAGTTTACGTTCTAATCTTCTTGGCCTTTTTCTTTGGGGGTGTACATCCTCATCATCTGAAGGAGTATCCTTTGGTACCTCCGTGGCATGTTGCTCCTTATTTATTCAAGACTTATCTAGAGTCTCCTTTTGAATAGGTACTGAATTTTCCCACCTCAAAATGGTTGGTTGTCCTACCCTCACATTCCTAGGTTCTATAAAAACTAGAAAGCAAATTTCCAATTCTGTAATAGCATTTAATAATAGTCCAATGACATGGAAAGTCATTCCAAAATTCTACGGTCATTTTGTTAGTACTTCATGTATTTTTCTTTCTATATAGGTACTATTGACAATATTGTCACATTCCACCAAGGGGCAGAAAAATTAAAACTTTGTATGATATCTGTTTTGTTGAAAGTTTTCCTTTGTTTATAAGTTATAACAATTTTGGTTTTCCCTATCGCCCCCTGGTGGACAAAATGAAAAAGAAAAGAGCTTAGGGCCCGAAGCGCTTCAAATCATCACTTCGGGCGAGAACTTTGCCAAAAAAAGTACAAAGGAAATGCTTCGCACCCGAAGCATTCCTAGCGACTACTTCGGGTGAAGAGTTTTGCAAAGTGGCATCCAAGCAACTTCGCCAAAGAAGAAAAGATAGCCCGAATCAGCTAAGGCAAAGAAATTACTTCGGGCCCGAAGTATTTCTAAAATCCACTTCGGCTAGTTTTCACCCGAAGCAGTAGAGGTCAAGAAAGTGCTTCGGCCAAAACTCCCCCAAACCGTCGTTTCAAAAGAATATCGGCCCGAAGTGTTTTTCCCGACCCATCAGCGAAGCAGTTTTTCCAGTGAAGTAGCGAAGGATAGAGGGAGATCGGCTTCGGCACTCCACCCCCTGAAGTAGTTTTGCGAAACAAAAATCAGCGAGGTGCTTCCCAAGAACGCTTCCCAAGTTGGGTATTTTATCGAGGCGATCAAAGAGCATCATAAATGCATATTTTCTTGCCCGATAAGCCCGCTACTCATTTTTGGCAATTGGATGCGAAGTATCAGTCCATGAAGAAGAGCCCGGAAAGCATGGCCGCCACTCGAGCATCGCACCTACAATCCAAGGACACCCAGGTTGCTCATTTAATGCGACTTTCCCTGACTGACTCGGTCACCATTACCAGTTTTGGTAGCCGATTTGAGAGATCATCCGTAAGAGCAGCGAGGAGCCGATTTCTCAGGGCTCGAGGGTGTAATCTGTCATTTTTGTAATAATGATTCAGAGGGCCGGGTCCTCTATAAAAACCCAGGCTTTGCAATGTATAAGTGGGGGAAACTTTCTGCTAGAAAGCTGTTGTAACTTGATATCCTACGTTTAATACTAAAGACCTTTTGTGCTCTATTTCTCTCTTTTATTCTGCCTTCTGTGCTTAATTATTTTGTCTTTTCTCGTTCGCATACTGAGACTCTAAATCCTGAATCTAGTGTGCGACCGGGGACTAAACCCATGAAATTTGCCCTAAAGGATACATAGGAGAGGAAAAATGCCTTGTCGCCTTCCTTTATGCTGCCTAGTGGATTGAGGTTTCTGTTATTCCCTTATCTCAATCGTTGTTACTCTAAATCCTAAATTCCAGTGAGAGAGAAAGGAGAACCCTACGAACCCATCTAGAGGATACATAGGAAGTTCGACATTTCGTTTCTTTCATGTTATTCTTGGTATTTCTTACTGTTATTCGAGTTGTTAGCAAGTAATTGTGCTTCATGTTCTCTCCAACCTTAAATCATCATCTTCTAACACTTACTCTTTTTATTTCTTTCTCTAACCCTTACCCCTTTTTATTTCTTTTCCTAACCCTTACTCTGTGTATTTCTTTCTTGCACTCTTGTCTCAAACCCCAAAGGTAGATTAGTATAGGAGTCGGCCTTTCTTCGGAGATTGGCACGAGGGGCATCTCTTCCCTTTGGCCTTTCAATGTTGGTCGTAGGTCCAGGGCATGCAAACCCATCGAAAGCCCTTTCCTATGCAGATTTGATGACCAACAGTTTTTGGCACGCCCAATGGGACTCAAGGTCCCATATTTGAGAAAATTTCTAGCCCATATTCATCGAAGACAGTAGTTCTAAGAAGTTCCCGGTGAGATCCGATCAGTATCATCCCCTGAGTAGTAGTGAGAATCGATGCTCTCGTTACTAAGAGACTCTTAGCATCTAGCGACTTTGTTTTACTTGAGAATCTTCAAGTCGTAAAGACCAGTACTGAAGCCTGTGCCTTCATGTAAACAAGATGGAGAGTTAGGAATAGAGGAGAGGAAACCGAGTTCTTTGAGCTTGATATTGACACCTTTGGGTAACGCTCTAGGTTAGTTACCCTCGAATATCTCTTACACAAGACATCCTCGCAAGAGGTTGCTATTGATGAGCAAGGCCTAACTTCTGATAGCACAGCAGCTAGTTTTCCTCCGAATCCTCCCAACTCACCAAAGCATCCTAGTGCCTCCATTCCCATTGGCCTTTCGACAAGCAACCCAAGAGGGACTTCGGAGACCTCTGTTCCACAGAACCTAGGCACAAATATGGCCCAGCAACAACAACAACAACAACAACAACAACAACAACAACAACAACAAATGTAGCAGCAACCATCGCCCAAATTGTTTCCAGCATGGAATTCTTTGTCACCGTTGAATCTTGCGGGCCAAGGGCAAGTTCCACCTGCTGTAATAAAAAAGCTTCCGACGTTCGACAGAACCAAAAAGACTTCTTTGGAGCATATCCAGGACATCATTTCCCTGGCGGCAATCCACGATATCACAGAAGAGCAAGTGATGGTGAAGCTCCTGGTTCTCTCCCTTAGAGGAAAAATCCTCTATTGGTACATATCTCTGCCACCCGGCACTATTACGGGATGGGACAAGTTAGCCGGGCAGTTGATGCAAGGCTTCAACGAGTCCACCGATCCAACTTCTCTTCTGCAGCAATTCACTTCAATCCAAAGACATCCACAAGAAGAGATTACAGACTTCAATGTTAGGTTCGCTCGAACCTGGCAAAGAGTCCCAGTTGGACTTCACCCAACTGACGAAGCCACGATGTACTACTTCCTTCGGGCCTTCAACCCTAATATCGGTCTTATGATAAGGTACTCAAATGTCAATACTTTTCCAGAGTTGTATGGGTTATCCAAGAAAATAAAAATAGACCTCATAGCCGTGGGTAAAATCCCTCAAAGAATGCCAATGCCCATACTCCCCGAGTTCCTTCAAGCCCAGTACGTGAGCGCAGTTGCTCCACAAATTTTTGCAATCCCTGCATACCCGATCTCGTCCTGGAACCCGAATCCCGTTGTGTCACAAATCACCGCTCCACAGATACATTTCCCCACACTTTCAACTATGCCCCCACCATCACTCCAACATTTCCAATGTTGCCAACACCCCTCCAACATCCTGCCCTACCTCCGATATCGACTATGGCTTCTTTACCATCAGTTTCCAAGGTCGATGATATGCAGGCCAAGATACTGCAAGAAATGCAATCGTTAAATGCCACAATGCAGACCTTGTCCAATGACATGACCATTGTCAAGAAGAAGCAAGCATAATAATATTTTCTACCAAGAAGGTCTTATCCCACACCTGCGCTTACCAGAGATCAAGCGGTCCATCAAGGAAAAGCTTCGGCAAGAAATGCTGCAATAGATGAAGCCCCAAGCACTTTCAATCATGTATATTAGTGCTCTACGTGTAATGATCCTCACGAGGAGAATACATGCATGTTGCACCAACACTACGTGCAGACACTAGCAAGCAGTGGTCAAGGTGGTCAAGTCAACGTCATCAGACAATTGGATCAGAAATTTTCGATCGGTGAGGAAGAGCCAGTCGCAATCCTTACCAAGGGAGGTAAAAGGTCGATAGAGGTGGATGCTACTCAGATGGCTCCTTGGAAGGTACACGCTCGGTTTGAGAAGGGACAACCATCCTCTTCAGCCTCGAGCGAAGCTCCTCCGCCAGCTCCAGTCAAAGAAAAGGCCCAAAAGGTCACTATCGAACCACCTCAGGTGGAGACCAAAGAACAGGCTAAGGAGAAGCTCAAGTTTCCCTTGCTCACCAAGCAAAAAAGGGTCAAAGCGAAAGAGCAATATCGCACCAAGTATGAATTGAGAAAGGAACCTAAGGTGCATAGCTCCCCAGCTTACAACATTGTAGAAGAGTTGAAGAGGATTCCAGCTAAAATCAGTTTGTATGATGCTTTGCAACTTCCTGGACAAGTGGACCTGTTGCAAGAATCATTGAAGATGATTAATACAAAGAAGGCAGAGTTGTTCGCCCTGGTGCAAACCATGTCCGCGTCCATCATGGGAAAAAATAGACCACCACTATTCTACTTATCCTTACAAATGGAAGGGTATATCGTGCATAACTATATGATAGATTATGGAGCCACGACGATAGTCATGCCGAAGGTAGTATGCGAGGAAATAGGTATGGAATACACACGAAGTAGTCATGGGGTTCTCCAGTTGGACGGTACCCCAGTGAAGACTATAGGTATCATCAAAGACATTCCTATTCGGCTACATAAGACACCTCAAATCACAGTCATACAAGAGGTGGTAGTCGTGGACCTTGAGCCCTACTTCAACATGTCCCTGTCGAGGAAATTTACGGCAAAGCTGGGCGGATATCTGTCCATGGACTACACTCATCTAGAGATCCCCTTCAAAGGGAAGAAGGTGAAGATCTATAATGAAAAGCCTTCTACGTTCCTGGTTCAAAAGATGTCCGAGGAAGAGAGCAATGACCCTGTGCATACGATCGTGGAGGAACTAGAGCAAGTGGATCTGGTCCAGGAATCCCTCGCACAGTTGTGTTGTGAAGACAAATTTTCATTGGCAGATTTCAATGCCATGATAAAAACTGAGGTGGGGTGCTACACCATCTCCAAGTCCGAGAATCCAACCAAAATGGAGGGGAAGGTTTCTGCTCAAGAAGGACTATGGAAATTATTCTTCGACGGTGCCCGATGCAAAAATGACGCCGAGGTAGGAATCCTTCTGATTTCACCGTCCGGTGAGCAAAAGGAATATTGCTACCGATTGACATGGAGCTGCACCAACAATGTAGTAGAGTATGAAGCCTTGTGCTTAGGACTCAAGAAAGCTGACAAGTTAGGCATAAGGCATCTTCAAATCTTTAGATATTTCGAACTAGTTTGCAACCAGGTCATCAACAGATGCTCTTAAAAGAAGCACTATATTAAATCATACCGTAATAGGGTATGGGACCTATTCGACCAGTTTGAATCCCTCAATCTACAGTCTATTCCATGAGAAAATAATCGACATGCAGATGTCTTAGCATCCATCGTAGCCCGATATTCTCCAGTGGACGATATGGTGCATAAGCCAAAGGCTGTAAGGATGATCTATAGACCCTCTGTCCCAGACAAAGATTTACACTGGCAATTTTTTGATAGTGACGAGAAGATTATCAATTTCATGATCTAAAAAACCACCACAGTCAAAGACCGAAGCCCTGATGAGGAAGAATACGAAGTATTGGTCCAGGTGAAGAAAAACCATGTTACCAAGGGATTGATCATGCTTGAGAGCCTTTTCAATCAGAATGATCGATCACTCTCCCTTAGGATCCAGATCAGTGCACAACAATGTCAATATTTAGAATTGGAACCTGGGAAAGTAATAAAGGTCGAGACCGATTGTACTTCGAAAGAAATAGAGCGAATCCGATGTTTGTGTAAGAGGTACCCAAATATCATGGCTTGGTCTTATCACGACCTCAAGGGATATGATCGGCAGCTGATCCAACATACAATCAAATTACAAGAAGGGGCCAAACCTTTTTGATAGAAGCAAAGGCCGATTAATCTAAAGATCGAGGTCCTGATGAAGGCCGAACTGCTAAAAATACTCGAAGCAAAGATCATTTATCCCATCAAGCATTCTTCTTGGGTAGCGAACTTGGTCCCTGTCAAAAAAAAGAACGGAGACATCCGGTTATGCGTGGACTTCTACAACCTGAATCATGCTTCTCTCAAGGACCACTATCCTCTCCCGTAGATCGATCAGATCTTGCATTCGATGGCTGGAGCTCAACAATTCTCCCTGCTTGATGGTTTTTTTGGATATAATCAAATCTGGGTCAGGGACGAAGACCAGCATAAGACCGCATTCACAACCAAGTGGGGCACATTTGCCTACCAGCGAATGCCTTTTGGCCTCTCGAACGTGAGAGATACTTTCTAGAGGGCGATGGACCTAGATTTTGGCGAGCTTCTGAACAAGGTTATCATTATATATTTGGATGACATGACCGTCTTCTCCCGAAGGAGAGAGAGCCACCCAAAACATCTTCAACAAATCTTCGAAAAATGCCAAGAATTTGGCATCTCAATCAATCCAAAAAAGTCTATCTTCACAGTCAGCGAAGGAAAGCTGCTGGGACACGCAATTTCGAAAAAGGGTCTTGCCGTGGATCCTGATAGAGCTGAAGCTCTGATGAAGCTCCCAATCCCAGCGGATAAAAAGGGCCTTCAATATTTCTTCGGTAAGATTAACTTCGTAAGGAAGTTTGTCCCAGACTTCGCCCAGGTCATTAAGCCAATGTTTGAGCTTTTAAAGAAGGGCGTAGAATTTGTCTGGACAGAAGAGAGGAGAAAAGCATTCAAAGAAATCAAGGCCCGAATTGTTCAGGCACCGGTCTTGATCAACCCCGACTACAATTGAGATTTTATCCTGTATGCAATAGGAGAACCTAAAAGCTACGCCGCAGTCTTAACGCAAAAGGGGGAAGATGGAGAGGAACGTCCCATCACATTCCTCAGTCAGATAATCAATCCCCATGAAGAAAAGTACAATTTCATCGAGCGTCAAGTGCATGCAGTAATGAAGTCTCTCAGGAAATTCAAACAGTTCATTTCTTAGAGTCAAACTACAGTCTTCGTCATTCACCCCGATGTGCGTAGTTTCATTATTCAGGGGGAACTGGTAAGCAAGAGAGCTGGTTGGGTAAGCAAAATCCAAGAGTTTGATATTGAGATCAAGCCTACCAAACTAGTTCATGATCGCGCATTATGTCAAGAGCTGGCGAAGAGCGCAATGACTAAAAAAATAGACTGTCAGTCGGATGACTCACCAACAGGAGAATGCCTCGCTAATCAGGAAGATGCAAAGAAATATTAGGTCAGTGAAATAGTGGAATATTTCAACACCAATAGATCCCCCTCACATCTAAATGCTTCGTAGTGAAGACATTTCAGGATGCGGTCCGCCCGATACACCGTGCGCCCAGAGGGCTTATTTTTTAGGAACATTGATGGCGTACTCCTCAGATGCATAAAAGATGATGATAAGAGGAGAGTCCTGGGTGAATTCCATTCAAGACTATCTAGAGGACACTTTGCCAAAAGAGCGACGATGCTGAAGATAATCAGGGTGGGTTACTATTGGCCCACACTCTTTGTCGATGCCTTCTCTGTTTGCCGCAGGTGCGAGCAATGCCAGAGATTCGCCGATCGAAGCAGAAATGCTTTGATGCCCCTCTGATTGATACAGGTGGAAACATCCTTTTAGCAATGGGGACTGGATTTTGTAGGGGCCATATCACCAAACTCCTCCATCGGGCACAAATTCATTCTGACTGTGACATTACTTCACCAGATGGGCCGAGGTAGTCCCCACAAAACACGCAGATCAAGATACTTTTGTCACCTTCCTGGAAGGATTGATTACCCGCTTCGGCATTCCTGAAGCAATTATTATAGATAACAGTTCTGGTTTCACGGGAACAAATATCAACGAGTTCTTATACAAGTATGGGATATATCACAAGGTGTCTTCCAACTATTACCCCCAGGGAAATGGATTGGCAGAATCCACCAACAAAACCTTGTTGAGGATACTGAGAAAGCTAATCGATCAAAACAAAAGAACTTGGCACCTCCTTCTGGATCAGGCCTTGTGGGCCGATCGGGTGTCTGTCAAAAGATCAATCAAGACTTCGCCTTATGCTCTGGTCTACAGCAAGGAGGCCATCCTGCCCACTCACATCTAGATCCTTGCATTACATTTGCTAGAAGAAGATGAGGCTAACCCGATGGAGAGACGCCTGGTTCAGCTACTACAACTAGAAGAGGAACGTGAAAAGGCCTACCAAAACTTTGCATGGCATGCTGAGGTCACCCGAGAATGGTTCAAAAGGAAATCATCCGATCGCACATTCAAAGCAGGAGACCTGGTATGGAGGTGGGATTCATGGAAGGCCAAGCCTGGGAATCATGACAAAATGGATGCATTCTGGGACGGACCGTTTGAAATAGTAAAAGTGAATTCGGCCAATTCCTTAAGCCTCAAATATGCGAATGGCCAAGTTTTACCAATTTCCGTCAATGGTCTCCACTTGAAGACCTTCAATCGCTGAGGTATGTAAAAAAAAAAAATTTATCTTGTATATATTTTTGTATATAGGGTTTCAGTGCTTTGTCTATACTCTGTTCAAAATATCACGGAGAGCAAGCACCACTTCAACCGCAAAAGCTAGATTCCTGGCTTTGGCTTCACAAAGCATGATCGGAATCACCTTCGGGGGGTTTCGGTCCGAAGTAGCCGACGAAGGGAAGTTCGCCATGAAGCAGTTCATCCTCATAGAACCAAACCACATGCAAATCAAGGACATGGAAAATGCTTCGCTAAAGAAATATGCCGAAGGATTTGTTCGAAGTAATTCTTGGCAAAGGCCCTCCTCTATGAAATAGGTTTTGGTCGGTGGTATTCATGAACCGAAGCAACAGCATGGCAAAGAGGAACTTCGGGCCCGAAATGAAGGAAATCAGCCCGAAGAAGAACTTCGCGACGAAGTATTTTCTATGCCAACTCCATATCACTGAACCGCACATACGAGGCAGACACATTTAGGATGTGCATCGGGGAACATTCTGACAACAGCCTCAAAAGGGGGCCGAAGTAGATGAACTCAATACAAAAGAAATGGCACTCATCCCAAGGCAGTTTGTTAACCAAAAAGCCGTGCTAAAGTACCAGGTGGCAGCGATTCACGTTCCCAATACAAAATCCAATCGTTGAATTGCATGGCCTCGCATACAATGCCGCAATATGGCCAATCAGATGCCATAGCGATGCTTTCAGGATAGGCCTACGAAGTAATTACGATAGTTGCCATAAATGTAGGAAGTTGCCCTTCGAAGCTATAAAATGCAGATGCCCGTTAAGAACAAACCATTTGCAAGTGTGAGAGTCGAGTTTGCATTCTATCACCTCAGAGAGCTTCTGCATAAAAGTTTCCACTGTCTGCTATGATTATCCTGTCCCTTTTTTTGAGGTGCGAAACTCTTCTACATCACAAGTCATTCTGCTGCGATCGTTCACGATGGGAAAGAAGAACCCCACTCAAAAGGGAAAAGAACCAGAGACGACGGTTCTAGAGAAAGCGAGAGCCGCAGAAGAAAAGAAACAGAGACCTAGGAGGGTCAATCCTCCCCCATGCCTAGGAAAACAAGTGATGGAAGGAAGGGAGGAGTCTGATGATGAGCCCAGCATAGAACCACCTATCGATAAGTGGGCAAAAATCAGAGACCCAGAGCTCTCAAGAACCGTGGCTGAGCTTCGGTATACCGTCGACTTCATGCGAAGCAGGCTTTCGACAGAGAACAAGAGGTCTATGGCATATTATTCCCACATATACTGGTATCTAGTCCCTCCTACACATCACTACCCCGAGCTCATGTACGCCATCGCTCAAAACTACCAACCACAAACCAGGCAGGTGTTGGATGTCTCGGGTCAAAAGTTGTTTTCCATTCTGAAGGAGGATGTGTAGGCAGCGTTCGTACCATAACAAAGGCCACCAAAAGGCTATACCATTCATAATGTCAGCCTGAGCAAACACATAGAAAAGTTCACATCTAATCCCTTCATCCTGAGCTTTTTGCGTGAAAACCTCAAAAGCAGACTTTCTTCCAGCAAGCGACCCCAGATGCCTCTTCCCTTGGAGGCCTTCAAGAACATAGATATATTCTCTATCATTACATGGGTGGCAGGCTTGTCAAGCGATACTTTGGTATACCCATGGCAGGTGTCGCTAGCCGAATGCATTTCCAGAGGAGAGTTCTACGCCCCCGATGCTTCGCGATCGAGCATCAACCCAGTTTTCTTTGATTGGGTAGAATGGGTGGCCCAAAATCTGTATATGCGGTTGACATCCATGAAGGATGCTAGCAAGGACCCGCACTTCTAGCCTTGTTCCTTCTTGGTTTGGCTCTTCTTCTTTCATGTACATAAATCCCTTAACCATTATGATGTTTCACCAGTCGGCGAATATGGGATCCCTTTGCCTGTATATTAGTGGACCCGTCTCCTGCTAAGGTCGAAGTCCTATTACCCTTTCAATCAAAAATTTTTGGGACCTGCGATGCACGTTCTGACAAAGTCTAGCCCTCGGGTGCCTCTCTGCCTTAGAGATAAAGTGGTACTGGAGAAAAGGGGGGATGTGTTTCAATTTCCATAAGGGCTTGTGATCCGCCTGTTTGGCTTTACGGGGAAACCCTTTCTGCTGCATTTTTTCCCTTCGTAGTACCAATTTGCCCTAGAAGTTGCTCGACAAAGCAACGTGACCGACGAAGCCTACGACCACGGACGAAAGTGGGCACACACTTACGACTTCTCCTTCAAGATGGGAGTGATCGAAGTCTTTGCCCTGAAGTAGAACATATACCTGAAGGAGAAGCTCATCGATTTTGGTCTGCTTCAAATACCACAGAGGTGGCTCTACGACCCATTGGGGGTGATGAGAGATCACTTGAAAAGAAAAAACTTCCATGTCTGTCCTTGCCCCAAAATTTTGGAGCAGAGGAATAACCCCAATGGTATAGACCTAGAGTGGCACTTAGAGGAGATGAGGACGTTGCCTCCTTGGCTTGAATTCTATCCTATGGAGGTTGAATTCAACCCAGACCAGTACCCATTCCCAACTCCTGACTCCACTTTCTGGAGAAAAGCAAAGGACGATTTAAAAGAGGAGTTGAAATACTGGGATGAGGAATAGTTAATAGAATGGTGGATTATGAGAGTCCATCACAAAAATATGAATTCTTACGGGCTTCTAAAAATGGACAGGGAATTCAAAATTGTATATCAGACCAATATTGGGTCTTGGGAACCCTTGTCCTTCATCGACTTTGTTCCATCGGCCACCCCAAGTTCGGACAAAAGCCCTAGGAGGACTGATAATGTTCCTAAGGAAAAAGCAGCCAGGGCTGCGCCAAAAGCTTTACTACAGAGGCCATCCAAAGTTCTCGAGATGACAATAAAGGAGTCAGAGCAACCCCTCGAGAGGAAGAAAAGAAAGGATCGAGAACCTACACAGGCACCCCCAAACTTCCCAAAGCGACTGCGTACAGGCACTTCGAGCACCCTTGCTGAAAGATCAGTATCGGGCTTGACCGAAGCAAATGACGGAGGAACTCCACCAAGTGCCAGAACGATCCCAAACATAGATGTCATTAACACGGAGGAACTCGTGGAAGTCACAAAAGCTGAAAGTATCGAGGCCTAGGAGGAACAAGGGTCAATCACCTAGGATATCACCATGGCCGCTCTGCCAGGAGGGCATGCATGTATGTTTTCTTCACCTTATGCTCTGGTTGCTCATAAGTCTATCCTAGCCCTAGCCAAAAGCTCTCACCTGTCCACCCTACCTCCACAAGGTCAGTCGCCTTCTTACGCCGTGTCCCTAACTACTCCCCCTGAGTCTTCCAGCCAGGACAAACCTATCGAAGTTACTTCGCCCAGCCACACCGCCAATCCTCCAGTCATCAACCAGGGTGAAGCTAATAGTCCAATGTCGAACCTCGAGGCTCATTCCTCCATTGTACACAATGTGCTCCCACTCACCGAAGCCCCCGTCACCCCTGTTGCCGAACCTTCGGGTGAGGCTATCCCCTTCAACTCTTTATATTTGTTCAATCCCTTGGCTAGAGATCTAGCCACATTCGACTCCGAGTTGTCCTCAATACAGGAATCCCCCTTGGCCAAAGAACTCCTTCAAGCCTGACATAACACAGAGAGAATGTTAAAAGAGGCAAGAAAGAAGAAAGGGCGCTCGCTCGCTCAAGTTGAGAGGTGCGCCATCTTCGATTTGGAGGCGGGAAAGTTGCATAAAGTAAAGAAGATACCCAAAGTCCAAAATCCCCTGGATGAAATGAATCTAGTGGACTATGAATATTAGGATAAAGAAAAGGACTTGGAACATCTGAACGTGGACAAGAAGTCTGCCTCTATGCACACTGGAATCGAGACCTTCAAGGCGCATGCCAACATTGCCAACAAGCGCAGGTTCAGAGACAAGAGTGCTAACATCAAGCTGGAGGAGGAGCTAGCAAGGGATCACTCCAAGTTGGCAGAGGCCGAGGAGCAGTGCAAGCTAATGCAAAAAGAAGCACACACCCTAAAGCTACGGATAGCACAGCTGTAGTGCACAGCTGAGAATCAAGCACAAAGGCAGGCCGGAAATGATTTGAAGGCCAAGGAGCTTGAAAGTAAGATCTTGCAAGCTCATATATAGCTACATGAGAAGGAAGGCCTAGGGCTACTTGATAGGAGCAAAATCAAGGAGATTCGCTCACATCTGCTCAAGAATTTTAGGTCTCACGCTGTCAGTGCCCTTTTAGTTTTAGCTTACATCCTAGAAGCCCGGGTTACCATCGTCGAAGGAGGGCCAATCGTCGAAGTGGTCATTCAGAATGTTAGAGCCTGACTCAAGCTGGCCCTCAAGGTCCAAAATGCAAGGTATCAAGATTTGAAGCTCACAGTGATGAGTCGGACAACAAGGGATTGGTCAACAACCCAATCCACAATTCGTGCCTTTTTCTCTATAGCCAAGAAAGTGCAAAAGGTGAAAAGCCTACTGGACACATTCAAAAGTGAGAGGCACATGTCAATGGGATACTTTGAGGACCTCTTCTCCTTAGGCTTCCCGAGCTTCACGGATAATGATGGGAAGCCCTTAGCCAAGGAATAAATCATGCCAAAGTGGCAGCAGTTTGAAGGCGACATCTCTGAGATAAACGAGTGGGCCAAACCAATAACAGAGAAGCAGGTTGCTGCTTACATATTGAAATACTATAGAATCGTCGCCTCCCTAAATGATCTATATACCAGGTCCCAACATGCAAAAATTGGGTAGATCGATAGGTTCCACGCTTTGGTCAAATCCTTGGAGGATCAGGAGCTGTTCACGAAAAGCATCTAGTCTCAGGTTTGCCAAACCTTAAGAGACATCCGCGCCCACCTGGCCCCATTGCCAATGGCTGAAGACGTAGCAGAAGCAATGGCAATAGGAGGAGAAGAAGTAGTAGTGGAAGAAGAGGAGAGAGAAGAGGAAGAGGAAGGACAAGCTGTGGAAGCGCCCCCAGAAAAGGAACAAAGAGAAGGGTCTGGAGGTAACTCTGGCCCAATGGATAAAAGTTGAGGGTTCTACCATCGAGACGAGCTCGTTTCCCCACGAGCCACAAATAATGTTGACAATATTGTCACATTCCACCAAGGGGCAGAAAAATTAAAATTTTGTATGATATATGTTTTGTTGAAAGTTTTATTTTGTTTATAAGTTATAGCAATTTTGGTTTTCCCTATCGCCCCCTGGTGGACAAAATAAAAAAGAAAAGAGCTTCGGGCCCGAAGCGCTTCAAATCATCCCTTCGAGCGAGAACTTTACCAAAAAAAGTATGAAGGAAACGCTTCGTAGCTGAAGCATTTCCAACAGCTACTTTGTGTGAAGAGTTTTGCGAAGCGGCATCCAAGCAACTTTGCCAAAGAAGAAAAGATAGCCCGAATCAACTAAGGCAAAGAAATTACTTCGGGCCCGAAGTATTTCTAAAATCCACTTTGGACAATTTTCACCCGAAGCAGTAGAGGTCGAGAAAGTGCTTCGGCCAAAACTCCCCCGAACCGCCATTTCAAAAGAAGATCGGCCCGAAGCGTTTTTCCCGACCCATCGGTGAGCGTTTTTCCAGCGAAGCAGCGAAGGATAGAGGGAGATCGGCTTCGACACTCCACGCCCCCGAAGTAGCTTTACAAAGTGGAAATCAGTGAGGTGCTTCCCAGGAACGCTTCCCAAGTTGGGCATTTTCCTGAGGCAAGCAGAGAGCCTCATAAATGTATATTTTCTTGCCCGGTAAGCCCCTTGCTCATTTTTGGCAATTGGATGTGAAGTATCAATCCGTGAAGAAGAGCCACTCGAGCACCGCACCTAAAATCCAAGGACACCCAGGTGGCTCATTTAATGTGACTTTCCATGGCTAACTTAGTCACCATTACCAGTTTTGGTAGCCAATTTGAGAGATCATCTGCAGCAGCAATGAGGAGCCGATTTCTCAAGGCTCGAGGGTGTACTCCACCGTTTTTGTAATAATGATTCAGAGGGTCGGGTCCTCTATAAAAACCCAAGATTTGCAATGTAAAAGTGGGGGGAACTTTTTGCTAGAAATCTATTGTAACTTTATGTCTTGCGTTTAATACTAAAGACCTTTTGTGCTCTATTTCTCTCTTTTATGTTGCCTTTTGTGCTTAATTCTTTTATCTTTTCTCGTTCACGTACTGAGACTCTGAATCCTGAATCTGGTGTGCGACCGAGGACTGAAACCCTGAAATTAACCCTGAAGGATACATAGGAGAGGAAAAACGTCTTGTTGCTTTCCTTTATGCTACCTGGTGGATTGAGGTTTATGTTATTCCCTTATCTCAATCGCTGTTACTCTGAATCCTGAATTCTAGCGAGAGAGAAAGGAGAACCCTGCGAACCCATCCAGAGGATACATAGGAAGTTCAACATTTCATTTCTTTTGTGTTATTCTTGGTATTTCTTACTGCTATTCAAGTTGTTAGCGAGTATTCGTGCTTCCTGTTCTCTACCACCTTAAATCATCATCTTCTAACCCTTACTCTTTTTATTTCTTTCTCTAACCCTTACCCATTTTTATTTCTTTTCCTAACCCTTACTCTGTTTATTTCTTTCCTGCACTCTTGTCTCAAACCCCAAAAGTAGATTAGTATAGGATCTAGCCTTTCTTTGAATATTGGCATGAGGGGCATCTCTTCCCTTCGGCCTTTCAATGTTGGTCGCAGGTCTAGGGCGCGCAAACCCATCGAAAGTCCTTTCTTGTGTGGATTTGATGACCAACAGGTACCCCAATCATACTTGATTCACTAGGTGATACCTTCTACATATTGGGCCATCCATATTGGCATCTCTATGGCTCTTGTATCCCCTAATAGTCGAGCCATTACTGTATTCATAGCACATGGCCAATCATCCCCTTTCAGCTGGCTCTATTTAATTCCTCGAGTCCCTGCACCCGAGATCTTTGCAGTAGTTGATGACTTCACATCTGTTAACTAAGTGATGATACGATATGTTTCAATTAGATCAACCAAATTATTAACTATCTCTATGTCGTATACTGGCAATCTAAATGTCTTCTTGAATGCATCCACCGTAATTTCTATTCTCATCGACCTCTTGTCTAAATTGACAAAGGCGGTTCTGGTCGCAGGATTATACACCTAAACCATATGCAACATAGAGTTGTAGAAGAAGGTCTTATGGTGTGGTGGTACTTGCGCTATTATAGCTACACCAACCTCCTCAAACCATTCCCTCTAGGGATGATTCTTATTCCATTTATTATTCCACCATCACCTACATGTTTCTCCTCCATGTTTTACGAATGAAATATTCGTTATCTCCACCTGACCTTCCTTAGGTACACTACTCAGATCCTCTTCTAGATCTAGAACATGTACCTCACTCCCTAATTCCCTTCTTGGGACCCTTTCTTATGTCATCCTCTCCTCTCCGTATCTCGATGGTGTTCTCCTTCTGTCAGCCCTCTAGTACCTCTGACCTCTCCATGACCTATATCCTCCTCTTCTCCAAGGATGAGTACCATGCCAATCATGGGACTAAGACTCTCACCCTTGGTACTATCATGGCCATGAATCTCTATCGTTTAGAGGTCCTGATGATCATTCCATCCTATTGGATGCAATCCTCATTAACTAGTATCCAAAATCTTTTGCTGAGATCATATTCTCGCCATACCTTTGGTTGTCTTACTACTCGAACATCACCAATTCTACAATTGCAAGTGTGTTTTAAATCGTACAAATTGTTGCAAATCATACAATCTACTCTTATTATTACTCCTGTATAGTTTCCTTAGGAGCAACCCTTCTAGATCATACAATCGTTCAAATTGTTGCTATTCAGTATTAAAACTGCTCCATATCCTTCAAATTGTATAACTATGACATGAAATCATACAAGCCCATACTACTCTATACAATCTTCCTCTCCAATTGCTTCCCTTCATTGAATTCATACAATTCTGTACGATTTGCTCAAAATGGCTAAAAATAGCCCAAAACGTGCCCAAAATTGCATAAACTTTTTCTTGAGACCGTACACTCCACCACCAAATCATACAGTACATCTTTTCAAACCCTCATCCACCTAAAAATTATGTTTTGCATTTTCCCTATATGATTTCTCTTTGACCCAGTTGTCGAAATGCCCCGATCTACCTTTTCAATGTTTTTCGAGAATATTTCTCAATTCTTCCACCCTTGGTGTAATCTATCCCAAAAAAAAAAAATTGGCTATCAAATACAGTCATACAGACTGCTCCTTCCTTTCCTTTGTCTTCTCCCTTTCATTTTTAGCTGCTTTTGTCTGATTTAGGGTTTGTATCTTCCTTCTTGCAATTTCTTTGCTCTGGCTCTAATCTACCACTTCTTCGAACCCTAATGTACATTTTTCAATGACCTGGTTCATATTTGGAAGTCGTCTACTGCAAAACCTTCTTTCTTTTTGGCTGAACTCAAATTCTTCTCCAATGGAGTCAAACCCTTATTTTTTCTCCTTTTTCCTTCTCCGATTTGATTTCTTCGAATGCAAAAGTCTCCTTGGTGCGAATTTGAAAATGGGTCATGAATTATTGTAGCTTAATGCCCATGTAGTTGCCTCCATTTAGTTGCATGCTTTTCACCTTCGTTCTCCTAAAAAAAATTGAATTCTTTCTTTGTACGATTTAAAAAAATTGCAAGGTAAGCCTTCTATTTAAACTTGTTCATCAAACCCTAACTGATTTATTTTCAAAATTGTGCCACTTTGCATGTTTTCCATCCTCCTAGCGTGGATGATTGACAACTCATCACTTTATTTGAAAAAACTTGTCTTTTTCCCACTTTTTCTCCAACCACTTCTTATTTCACACATGCGACATTAAATGGGGTAGTTGAAAATCATACAACCTGCCTAAAATCATACAGTGTATGACCTAAATCATACAACATGCCTTTTTGTATGATTTCCCATGTTCTTTTGCCAATTTTACTTGTACGATCTCTCTTTTATGCTTTTTGACTTCAAAAATTGGCTTGTACGATCTATTACTTGTGCTTTTTCATCTTTGATTTGTACAATCTATCACTTAGAGAAGTTTTTGTCTATTTTCTCTCTTGAAGAGGCCACCATTTTTGGTTTTCAACCCACTTCCTTCCTAATTGCGTCCCGAGGGATTTTCACAATTAAGGCATTTTATTTTTATTTTCTTTTTCTTTTTCTTTTTCTTTTTTCATTCCTAGTCTATTTACACTTACCGTCGTGGAAATCGTACAGTGACATTCACTTGTACGATCCCATCGAATTCTTCTCTTGGAGGTTTGACTGTGATGTTTTGAGTGGTTGTGTCACCTATCGGTACTTGCTCCCTAGGTCGATTCATCTCCACTTGTGATGTTACTGAATTTCCTGGCCTTCCCCTACCATGTGTACAATTTGGAATTGTACAATTGCAAGTTGGAGTATCTTCACCTGGTGTCCTTTCCTCTTGTCACACAAGTGATTGATCCCTTGGTAGCGGTGTCCTTACTACTCTACTATCATTCGAGCGACTTCTCCACCTATCCCCTCGGATCAATTCTGGCTCTAGACTTGGTGATCAGATCCTTAGTTGTCCTTGGTTTCTTTCATCTACAAAATGTACTCTTCCTCTACCAGCAAGGCCTCTCCCATGCGAGTGTCTTCCCCATCCTATTCCTCTTGACATCGGGTTTCTCTACGCCAATGGTGATTCCTCCCTTTCTTGGAGTAATCCTCTACCACCTACCACTCTTTGAGGTCCTCATCGGATTAGTGGTGGTCATCCTAATGGATACTACCTTGTAGGGCTAGGTAAGATTCCTCTCATCCGTGGTAACCCTCATAGATTCCTTATCTAGTTCATACAAGCTAAAGGTGTATCTCCTGGCCATCTAGGAGTAGGGGGTCGGAACCTTCCTCATCCTCTTCCTCCTCTGATTGTAACATCACCTTGTCCTTGCTCACTTCGTAGTCGAATACCTCCTCCCCTTCCTGGCTGAAGCCTTAGGGGTCCTTCTCTGTTCCTTCCTCCCATTGCTCGGTTATCAGGAGTTATCTCTACCAACTCAATGTTGGCTAGTGGACTTCTACTTCTTCTTGTGCTTGGTGATAATTATCATAGTGCTTTGATTCTATGATCCGCACATGCTAGGTGACGTCTCCATCTTCTCTCCTCGAAGCTTATTTGTGGAGATGAGGTTGCCAAGACCTCTCTATATGCGTCAAAAAAGTCTATCTCAGAACTTGAGTTATTTTGATTCTCTTCTCTCTGTTCCACCCAATCTGTTGGTAAATTCATCAATCTCTCCAATATTTGTACTTCTCTCCTTTGTCTTCTCAACTATCGATAGGCTATTATGTATGCTTGTGGTTCAAGGTTGGTTTGACGTCCCTGTGATCTCCCTAGTTGTCGTTGTGTTGTTGTACATGTTGGGGGATCATGATTATCTCGAGGATTCTGGGGGTTCTCTGGGCAATCATCCTCATCACTACTTTCTGTACTAGGTTCCATTACTAGCCAAGGCATTCCTTTATTACTGGAGTCACTCAAATCCAGTCGTACATTACCTTGTGATTCAGGTGATGTGGTTGCTTCCTCAATGTCTCACCACAACATTTTTGCATCTTCATTCATCATTGGTGGATCACTTGGTGGTACTTGTGAACTTGTGCTCGCTCCATCATTTCTTACACTGCTCCTTGGAGTTATCCCCTCATCATCCTCAGGTTCTCCTTCTAGCTCTTGTAGCCTAGTTGTTCTTTGCTCATCCAGCCTTCGTATTGTACTATCCAATTCCTGGATGATTTGTTCTCTCAACCTTGCATTATGACCTCGCAACATCTGGTATTCTTCTTGTAGTTGTTGAGTCTGTAACCACATTCTCTATTGTAATAGCCCTATCTGAGCCAATGGAGTAAGTCCAACCAATTCTTGATCGATGGTCTCGTTCCTGTCTTCCTCCAAAACTTCCATTTCAAAGGTGTCCACTCTATCCTCGTATCGTATTGTTAATCGTATCCTTCTTCGTCCTTCCACTTGTTGGGGTAGTTCCCTCCATTCTACCTGAGGATACATCATATTTCTACTTACTAGGGGTGCTTCTTCTTGCCTTCCCCTATTCTTGGGTAACAGTACTATCTCCTGATGTCCTCTTTCATTTGGAGGAATCCAATCTTCATCTTCTTCCTCTACTCGTTCGGTCCCATCCGCAAATCTGACATGTACTCACAATCTTCTTCTTTCTTCGGGTCGAGGTGCCAAATCTTGTTATTCTATGGTTGGTCGTGTCTCCTCCCATTCTACAAATAAGTGTGTGAGTCCTATGTTAGGCTCCTCCTATGATGGACCTAGCTCACTCTAAGCTCTCCATTGAGCTTTTGCTCATCTTCTTCGTTCAATCTCTTCTGAAGAAATGAATAAGCATTGTACCTTGTAAGGCTTCAACTTTGAGCCATTTACAGTGTCGGGTACCTCCATCCCATTCAATTTCTATAACTTGACTACTCCATTATTCATTACTTCAACTACTTTATAGGGACCAAGCCATAACATCTTCAACTTACCGGGCTTGATTTCCCTCTTTCCGTTAAACTTTAGAACCAAGTCACCCGGACTAAGTTCTAACTTCCTCAAATGTTTGTCATGCCATGCCTTCCATATTTTTTGAGCTACCTCAATCGCCCATTGTGCCATGACTCTTCTTTCATCTAATTTGATCAGTGTTGTCAGTCGCTCTTCCAAACTTTCTTGATCACCCAAGCGATGCTCTACCGTGACTCTCAAACTTGGTATCAAGAATTCAACTGGCACCATTGCTTCCTATCCATACATTAATTGGAAAGGTGTATGTTCTATTGTAGGTTTAAAAGTTGTTCTATATACCCACAAAATAGATGGTAGCCTTTCCTCCCAATCTTCTCCCTCTATTCCATAGGTTTTATACAGAGTAGATACCAGGACTTTATTTGTTGCTTTCACCTGCCCATTAGCTCTGGGATAATACAGACTAGACAATGAGTGTAAAATCTTGAACTCCATTGTCAATGTTTTGATGATTTCATTGACAAAGTGTCCTCCTCGGTCACTTGTTATCTGTAGTGGAATACCAAATCTTGTGATTACCTGCTCATACAAAAATCTTGCTGTACTTTTTGTTGAGTTATCAGGTAATGCTCTTGCTTTGACCCATTTTGTTAAGTATTCCATTGCTACTACGATGTATCTACACTTCCTTCATCGAGATGTCTTCAATGGTCCAACGAAGTCTAATCCCCATCACTCAAATAATTCTTGGGGTTGCGATGGATGCAAAGGCATAAAGTCCCTCTTTATCGGATTTCCTACCCTTTGGCAAGTATCGCATGCTTTCACATACTCTTTCGCATCATTATACAGTGTGGGCCACCATAGTCCAGCTAGTAATATTTTTCTAGTTGTCGCATCTGGTCCCATGTGCCCTCCTGCTAAGCCTTCATGAGCTTCTTTCAATGTCGCTTTGACTTCTTCTTCCATCACACATCTTCATAGGATACCATCGCTTCCCATCTTATACAACAATCCTGCTATCAACTGGAAGGGTGTTGACTTCATGATCACTTTATTTTTCTTGGTTGTCATCATTTCTTGTGGCAACTCACCTGTGGATAGGTACTGGCCAATCAACTTGTACCATGATGGAACAATATTGATGGCGAATAATTGTGCATCTAGGAATTCATCCGAAACTCCTGTTCCTATAGGCTCTCTTGATCGTATCCGAGACAACTGGTCTGCAATGACATGCTTCTTACCAGGTCTCACTACTACTCGAAATACAAACTCCTGTAGGGTGATGAGCCACCTACTGACCCATCCTTGTATCACTAGTTTATTTATCAAGTACAATAGAGCTTGGTGATCGACGTAGAAAGCAAAGGGATTTGCCAATAGGTAATGCCTAAACTTTTGGACTGCATATACCATTCCCAAAGCTTCTCTTTTTATTGTACTATAATTTCTCTCTAGCCTTGACAATAGGTGACTAGCAAAGAAAATAGGTTGATCTAGCCTAAACTATCCTTCTTGTGCCAAAGCACATCCAATTGCAAAATTTGAAGCATCAATATGGACATGGAATTCCTTATCCCAGTTTGGGAACACCAAAATTGGACTACTCACAAGCTTAGCCTTCAGCTCCTCAAAGGCTCCTTGGTGCTCCTCTGTCCATCTGAAAGGAACATTCTTCTTCGTCAATGAATCCAATGGGTAGGATACATGTGCATAATTCTTGATAAACCTTCGATAATATCCCATCGATCCCAAGAAGGTTTTAAGTGAACTCACATCATATGGTTCTTCCATGTGCAATATCACATGGATCTTATCAGGATCTATTTTTAATCCTTCACTGCACACTATGTGTCCTAACAATTTCCCATATGGTACCATCAGGTAGCATTTCCTAGGATTTAATGATATCTATGCATTTCTGCACCTACTCATACATTCATGAAGGGTAGGAAGATGCTCCTTGATCTTCCCATAAATGGACCAATCATCCAAAAATGCTTTAAAGTTCCCTATTGCCAACTGATCAAATATATACAGTATGATGCACTAAAATGTAGTTGGGGCATTACAGAGCCCAAATAGCATTTGATTGTATGCGTAGATGCCATTCTCCACAATAAATGTGGTCTTCATATTATCCTCCTTGGCTATACTTATTTGATTGTACCCCAAAAACCCATCCAAAAATGAATAGATCTCGTGTCCTACGACTTCTTCCAAGATAGAATCTGTGAAGGGAATAGGGAAGGGGTCCTTAATAGTTACTACATTTAGACTCCTAAAGTCCACACATATTCTGATCTTGTCCACTTCCTTCTTCAAGGTGATCACTATAGGTGATACCCATTCACTAGTTGTCACCCTGAAGATGATTCCTGCCTCCAACATATTTTCTATCTCTGCATTCACTAATGCAGCATACTTTGGATTCATTCTATATGGTCTCCTCCTTACGGGTTGAGCTCCAGGCATTAGCATAATCTTGTGGACACATAACTCTGGTGGTACTCCCTTTAGGTCCTTATATGTCCATGCAAAGACATCCTTATATTCCAAGAATATCTTAAAAGCTATCGCTTTCAGTACAGGGTTCCAATCATCACCGTAGTGAATCATCCTAGGTTCCTCCTCTATTCCTAGATTGATGTCCACTATCCGAGGTCCTTCATATTTAATATTTTCCGGCTCACTCACTACTTTCTCTAAATTCTTTGGGTGTGGCGATCTTGTATCAATCTCCGCATCTCCTACTATATACTCTGCAAAATTTTTTGGGAATGTCCATTTCTCTTCTACCTCCTTCTTAGGTTCTTGACTGACTTTTGGTTCATCTTATTTTTCCTTGATCTCCTCTGACTCAATACAGAGGCAGTTGGGCTAAAAATTTTGTACTCCTCCATTTTCCAATGAAGAAGTCCGCTATCAAATCTAGCTTCATCTTCACTACATTCATCCAGGTACAACATTCCTTCTCCATCAAGTTCATACCCTTCATCTCCTGAGGAATTTTTTGATTCATCCATCGTAGCTACATCCTCACTAACTTTTTGATTAGCTAGATTAATCATATATTTATGTTGTCCCTTCTTAAAAGTGATCTGATTCTTTCCCTAGTTGTGATTAACTTTGGATACTCGTGACCATCCTCTCCCAAAGAGAGCATCGTATGCAAGCTTTTGCATTGTAATCACAATGAAATCCAAGACAAACTCTTTGTTAGCTATCACCACTTGTTGTGCTGTTAGGACTCCCTTTGTCTTGATACCATACTGGTCAACACCATATAATAGAAATATTGGTACCCATAGATATGAAGCACCTAGTTCTAGCTAGGTTCTTTCAGGTAGCACATTGACGTTGGATCCTCCGTCTACAATCACTTGTGTCAATTTGTGTCCTAGGATCTCCATATGAACTAATGTAGGTTTCTTTCCCACATCAATCATCAATATAGTCGGATCCATAAATTGATCTTTCCTTTCCTTCTCTTGAATTGGTTGGCTTTGCACTTCCATCACCTTATGCGATTATATTTCTTCCACCATTGCTTTTTGCAATGCTGGAATAGCTTCCAATAGGTTCGACACTTTAATCTCTACTATGGTGTCCAAGACTTGTGCTACCAGAATTTGCACAACCGCCTTCTCTTCTGATGGCTTTTCAGTTTTAGAGATCTTACAAACTTCTTCCAACTACAAATATGTTTCTGTGGAATTTTTAAAGCAACATTAAGTTCCCTCGTATATTTCTCCTAATGCTATAGTTGATGTCATAGGTTCTTTTGGGATACATCACATCTCATTCTTGAATGATGATAAACCATCCTTAAACTTACAAGAAGATTCTTCACTTTACATCACTGCACTTATTGAGGATACCTTTATTAAGTGAAATTTGATTGATAATGGTTCTTCTCTCAATTTGTGTACGTATCAATTATTTCAAAAATTTGGATTAAAAGAGGAATATTTAACAAAATATGATATCACTATAAAAGCTTTCAACAATGAGTCCCAAGAGGCCTGTGGTGTCATATTTCTTCCTCTCAAGGTTGGGCCTAAAATATTGGATACTTTATTTTATGTGGTGCATTATATTGCATCTTTTTATATTCTTCTTGGACATCCTTGGATTCATGCAATCAAGGCCATCTCTTATACTATTCATAATGCCTCAAGTTTGAGTTTAAAAATCGAGTTATCACCATTCTGAGTGACCCTCAACCATTTGTGTTTTGCTCAAATATAGAGTGATCTCAATTTGACTTTAACCTGTGTTCTATTTCTTCAATGGTTTCTCTACATTTCTCATCTCATATATCAGAACATTTTCAAAATTAAAAATGAGTGAGGAACACATTTTAAATTTCTCATCCTAGGATCATGATAATTAGTTTCTTCAAAAAACTCTTCTATATCTAGCCAATCTACCCCCATCACCAAGAACCATAGGTTTACCCCATAAGAAATGTGATGTTGTACACATTGTCACATGTACATTTATATTTGTAGGAATTTCCTTCAAATAAAATATATGTGGTAGCAACCCCTCTCTCATTAAGCATTCTTTTGCTCATTGTTACCTTTCCAATGATTACCCACTTCCTAAATAAATCCTATCAAGTATGGGATATGTAGGTAAAGGTTTGAGACCACAACATAAGGGCATTCAGGAGCCTTTGGATGTCAATATTTGACCTAGAAGATGTTATATAGGTTTTATACCTAGTAAATACCAACCTTTACCATTTGAAAATGATGATCATCTTATGACTTATGTTGAATATATAGATTATCAAAATTTAGGAATGGATGATGAGGATGATGGTACCCCTTATTATTCTGAGGTTTTGTTTTGTAATATGATTGGTTCTGTATGTTCCAAAAAAATCTTTCTATTTTAAAAGATCCTATTGTGTTGTCTTATAATGATCTTTATGTTAAAAATAATGGTCTTGGTCAAAAATTTAATGATTACCGTGCCATCAATATCAAAGAAAGAGTTGTAAAGGATATTCTCTATTATTTTAATTATTGATATAACTTGATTTTTAGAGATTCCTTTGATAAAAAAATTCATGGGATGCTTGTTTATTATGCCAATAAAGGCAACACACTTAGGCTTTGTGTCAACTATCCTCATGTTTGATTCTATATATATATATAATAAAAATATATTAATAATAAATAATTTTTAAACACATAAAATAAATCAAACATCATTTAGCTATGTATTTGCATCTCTGTTGCATCCATCTGCTTGTTCATACTGCATTATTGTTTATCATCTTTTGCACTGCTTTCCTAACATTTAATACAACCTGCATGTTTGATTTTCATATTTTGCATGATTTTTTGTTCATGACTGCTTGATCATATAGATTTTTTGAGATCTTGCAACAATGGCATGTGATAATTCCTAGTTAGATTGTAGCTCACTTGTATTGCACTTTCACTAGGATTCTGATGCCTAGCAAGATCCCAACCTATGGTTTTCTTTTCATTCTTCTATCTTGCTTTTCTTTATTTATTTAAGCTTTATTATTCCTTGGTCTTGGAAGCATTGATTTATCATATTTCATAGTACAAGGATGATAGTTTGCCAAATATCTCCTTATCACTTCTTTATTGCTTTCAAATTTTCTTCATTTTTGTCCATTTGTTTTAACAAGGAAGTTTGTATATCTATCTCTTCCTTTATCTTTTTGAAAGTTGTCTTCTTCTGCACATTTGCACACACTCACCAAGTGGTTCATCCTTAAAACCCCCTATCGAGGGTAGTACTCGCCTAATATATATTATCATTATATTGCACCCCACATGGGATAATTTTACATCCTAGCAGGTATCTTATAGGATATGACCTCTTATTGGGTTATAATCCCTTTTGACTCAACGGGCTCAACACCCAATTACATGATAAGCTCCTTGGCCATTTTCAGTAGGCCTTAGTATACAACCTAGTGGGTAATCACCCCATAAAAATAAATTAGTGAGCAACCATCCATAGCGGGCCAGACTTCAATATTTCATCCTCTATAGTGAGTACTACACCCATACCGGGTTTGTCTCCCTATTTCTAGCATGATTCATAGTGTTAATCACATTGGTCCAGTGCGACCTATGCTGGTTGAAATACAATGTTTCACTTATCCTTCACTGTTTTACATGGTTGATCTTTGGATCTTCTTCTTCTTCTTTTGTTCCTTCTTCTATTTTATTTTTCTTGCTTTATTTTATCTTGTGTTTCTTCTTTCTTCCTTCCATCCATTTCAGCCATGCATTTCATAAATTTTTGCATTAAGATAGTTTTCATACATAAAATATAAAACATAAAGAACACTTAATTAAATCATATCATATGAACACACATTCACACAAAATATAAAAGAAGCAGTAATGTATTACTCAATGAAAGAGAAAGATACATATGTGTCTGGTTGGTGTACCACAATACAGTCTTGGTACACTCAACCAATCCCTAGGGATGCATACCATAATAAAAACTAGTATGTCATCATGATCCCTAGCCCTAGCTCCGAGAACCTGACTCCTATGTACCATTGCCTATAGCCGAAAACCACTCCCGCATCATCAAAACTAGAATCCATGTAAGGAGGATTGTCCAAGTTCTCCTCTACCCACCTATCCAAGTATGGATTGTCCCTAATCCATGTTGGATCTCAATAGACTCTCTGGTACCATAAATCATCTAGGTCTCAATCGAACCAAAAGATCTCTAGCTCCCCTTTCTTTGTAGTCGGCAATCTGATCCTCCTAATCCTAACTAGCTCTATCCTATCCTCAGTCCATCATGGATGTAGATGCTATGGTCACCATATAATATTAGCCTCCCTTAGCTCATCTATTACCCACTCACTAGTGGTAGATTCTCGACATAGGTCCTTACGACCTGCTCTAGAGATCTAGACCATCTGTATGCAATTGGTTGCTCTAGGCTGGACAATTGTCCTAGTAGTGCATCCATTATCTGGACTGCTATATGCTCCTAGATCCATACCTAGAGCAAATTCATGCACACTACATGATGTTTTATAATATCCTATATAAACGGGCCAACACATATGGACCCCATGTGAACCTAACACTTTGGTGTTGCATGTCTACTACTACACTCACCATAATCCACGGTAGATATCACCTATTCATGTGGCACATCAATAATCCTACCACCACCCTACAGAGCATGATCATCAATGGATCCGCCCCATATCATCCCACCAAGTCATCCATGACTATGGTTCTCTCTCGCACCTGGTGGGTCTAGCCTACAAAAAATTGCTATAAGGTTGCTGGCCACCCTTGTGCTCTGTAAATAGTCATCCCCCTGATAGTGATGCACAAGATGCACCAAACATCCTCTAGTGTGATAGTCATATCTCTCATAGGTAATCAGAATGTAGATAACTTCTGATACAACCTCTCTGCTAGTGTTGTTAGTAGTGCCCTATCTGTCTCTACTCGAGGCATCATCACCAAGTGCTCTAGCCCCACTGCTCCCAATGTATCTCTCTACTTGACTGAGTACCTATAGCTCCACTTCCAAGGATCCTTCTCACCACTCGTAGCTCTCGAGTAATCTAAGTTGCATTCACAAAAATAATAAATTTTCCATTAGTTTAATTAATTAATCAAAAAATAAATTAAATTAAATTAAATTAAATTAAATTAAAAAATTTAAAATTCATTTCTAAAAATCAAAGTTTGCACTTCTATGATGTAGCTTGCTTGCTTCCTTTCCTTCTTCCCTTGTTTCTCTTCTTCTTTTCTAGTTTCTTTTATTTCTTTTTGCTTTTTTCTTTCCCTTCTATAAAATCATGCCTTGTTTTCCACGACCACAATTTTGCCAAGGTGAAGTAGCACCCTATCTTTCGTGAGGTACGATGTCATAAAATTGCACCTGGTCCTTATCGTTGGGTGTGATTTTACTGCTACCACCCAAGGAAAAATTGTGGTTGGGCCATGAAATTACGCTTGTGACATACGCAGAAAAAGCACTGGTTTTGGTAGAAAACTTCCCAAAAGCATGATTTTTTTTTTAGTTTTCATGATGGATGTGTCCCTCATAAAACTCGAGGGGGTACCCTGTCCTTAGAGGTATTAAAGTCCCTAATGCCTCTATTTGCATACAAAATAATAAAGCATTCAGAACAACACCATTTTTGCACCAGCCTTTTTTATAAACCAGCCATCCCATTTTTGCTCATCATCTTTTGTCTGTAAGTGTTTACATCTTTTCATTGACACATTTATTAGGCCATAAATGTGTCAAAGAGGGAGTAAAATGTAGACACAAAATATTGACCCACTTTAGTGGGCAATATTCCTTGAGCCCTTTGGGAGATGCCTTAGACTTGCTTAGGGTAAGGATTAGGCTTCTCCCCCCCTCTTTTACCTTTTTCTCTCTCTATGCAAAATCATGCTTACTCTTGATGGAGCACGATCTTGCATAGGAAAAATCATGGTCAGTCTTGATGGGGTGCGATTTCACCTCTTTAGGGTTTCTCCTAAGAAAATCCTAATTCTTCAGAGTTGGCATGTTTTCAAGAACCCTCCTCGATTTTCCCACCCACCTCACCTTCAAATATGATATATAAGGAGGTTTTGAATTCATTTTTTTAGAGCATGCACAATGATGATGATAATTGGTGATTATTATTGCAAAGTGTTTTAAGTGCTTGCTAATTGATATGCATCCTTTCTTCTTCTTTCGCAAGCAAGTTAATTCTGAAGTGTGAAGTTTGATTTGTTCTCTCTTGCATTGGATTATTGATTACTATTGCTCACTCTAGTGGATTTTTGTTGAATCCCTAAGGAGAGATCAACTACTTGGGATGTCTCAACCCTTCTGCTCACTTCCTCACTCTCTACCAAGTGAATTCATTCTGTTACATTCTTATTTTAGTTTACCACATCTGATATTTAGTATTTTGCATTGATTTGAGATGTTTCAACCCACTTCTATGAAACCACGCTCGGGTCTCTACGGGGTGCAATTTTTCTAGTGCAATATCATGGTTACCTGTTACAGGGTGCGATTTTGCCTAGGTTGTACCTGGGGGTAAATTGTTGTTCTAGAATTTATACTTGCATTCTAGGCTACATATAGAGTATAGTATCATATTCTATTCTATATTTCTATCATATTATTATGTTTTACTGTCACATGTTTGATTTATTCCAAAGGTCAATTTTTTCTTCTATTTTCAAAGGTAATCTAAAAGGACCTAGGGGGCTTGACTGCTGCACCTCCAAGCATTTTTGTATAGATGCCTAAGTAGGCTCCCTAACACTAGTCATATTTTTTAAGTGCTTGTCAAGTTATCTTGCAGGAACATGAATTGTTGATATCATTGGATAAAGGATAAAGTTAAAGATAAACCACAGGATGAGATAAGTGTTCCAGTTATCTTTAGGCTATTTTTTGAGTGCCTTCTATTTTTGTTGTAAAATCCTAGATCTGATTTAATAGAAATACATTTGATTAATTTCTAGGCATTCAAAATATAAACAAAATATAGTGTGCACTTAAGGTTAATACTATTTGTGCATATTCTCTTGAGACCTTGCTTAAATATTTTCTATCTTGAAACCCTAGAGTTAGAAAAGCATTCAAAGAAATAATCATTCTAGGGTTAGCTCTTATTTCTTGCATTCTGTATTTTTGTATTTTCCTTTATCTTGTATAGCATAGATCTAGAAATGCCAAACCTAGGTTATTGTCATGAATTGAATACATCAAACATTCTTTAAATTCTTGTGGACTTGGAGTGAGTCCTTAAAGTTATTCTTGGTGAACCCTTCTCCCCCCCTTTAGCACTGAGTGTAGAGAACAAGATACCCCGCAGTGACCCTGGATTTCTCTTGTAGATCTAGCCAATAATTGTACATATTAGGGTAGCTTTTCCCCTCTACAGTCACTACCTAGTCACCACCCCCTCTCCCTTGCATAAATTCTAAAAATACCCCCTCTTTTTCTTCATTTAAAAGAACAATTAAAAATACAAGCCAAAACTCTACCAAAATTTCCACTCACATCATTTTTTGTGCTTACACCCCTTTTATAATCTATTATCTATCTTACATGTAAATCATCCATGGAGATAACTATGTCCTTAAATATACACACACTTTACTTTTTAAGCTACTCATAGACAAAAGGTCAAACCTCTACCAAACTTCCACTAGAGAACATTGGAACCTTGATGGAGGTCCACAATGAATTTCATTACTATATGAGAAAAAGGAAAGAGACCATCAGCCCCTGGAGGTTAGCAGTTGAGACTTCCATCCCCCTAGAGGTTAGTAGTTAGGACTGCTCAACCCCTTGTAGTTGCATCCCAGAGCTTGAAATAGATAAATTATCCTCAATAGATAGAACAAGGTAAGCAAGGTATGTTTTCTAAAGCTTTATGACATTTTGAGGTTATGTTCTCATTTTAATCAATATTTATCAAGTTTTAGTGTTTTCATATTTGATTGACTTGGGCCTAACAAAAGTAGTTCCATTTTATGCTATTAACCTCTTATTTTTGGTTGTGTAAGGTACCATGGAGGAGAATTCATCCTAGGGTGGTCAAGCAACCAAGGCTACAAAACCCTAGCTAACATCTTGAGGTGGCATAGAATATTGTTGGGACACCATTATTGTTATATTTTATGAAAGGGATATTCTCCATATTAGAGGTCTTATTATAATCCCCAAGAGGACCATTTGTAAAAAGATAATATTTATAACATCTTCTTTTTAATCAATGAAAGTGGTACATCCTCTATATCACACCATAATTAGACATTTGGAGTCCTTCATTGTTAATGCCTTGGGTTTTATGTTACCCCTTGGGTCATCCTCCCCATTTTTAGTTTAATTCTTTATCTATTACTTGGATAATCATGTCTGATTGTGGGAGGCAAATGATTTCCCTTGACTAGGTAGGAGAGGGGTCCATGTTGGATGGGGAAATTCTTGTTGAGAGTAGGATCCCATTAGCTATCATTGAAAAGGCTTCAAGATTACTACTCTTAGAAAAACTCCCCTTATTTGTTATTAGAAAGGCTTGATAACTAGTTATTCAATCTGGTCGATCAGCTAAGGTTTGTGGTCAAGAAAGCTTTAGGTTCAACACCAGTTCGTAATAGTTGTTTCTCCTTTGTTGCACTTTAAATGATCTTCTAGATTTAACTGCTTTGTAAGTAGTAGGGATTTTGGGCCCCTTCACTTCAACTTTAAGTAGTCACACTCAATTTAAATTGCCTTTGGAGGCTAGATTGTTCTGGTGTAGTGAATATTTACTATAGCTTTGGTGACTCACAAGGGAACTCTTGCTAGAAAGAGTCAAGGAAACTAGAGATAAGGTACCTTTTCCATTGGGCATGGAGTTTGAATAGGAAAATTTTTGAGGCTTTTATAAAAGTGATATATGCCTAAAGAAGGAAGGTTTTGGAGATAAATTTGCTCAAAATTTTATGAATATCTACAATGAGTTTTGCCTTAATTTATAGTCCATATTATTTGGACCACTCCTGAGGGTCACTCTCATTTTTATGATCTATTGATGATAGATGGTTGTACAAAGACTCATTTCTTTATGCCTAGGATTTGGGGATATCATCATCTTCCATAGTTCCTCCCATATAGGTATGGCTATTGTCCTTTAATTGATCAAATGGAGTATCTAATATTAAGGGGTTGTTATACATACCTTAATCCAAATAACCTTGTCCTTTGAATTTGTGTGATTTCAATATTCCTATTGTAAGTATAAACTCACTCATGTCCTATATTGGTTAGGTGGATCTACCATAATTATGTTCCCACCCCATTTTTTCTTTTTTCTTTAATTTAAAAAGGTTCATTGGGCCAATGAATCACTCCTTATACCAATAATTCATCCGATGCCATTCTAGTTGAAGGCCCTTATAGGATTAGCTTACCAAAATTCCATGGTGCATCACTTCTTCTTATGGTTTGGATGCACTCTATATTTGAGTTGAAATATTCTTCCTTCCTTTATCAAAACCTCATGAAATTCTATTCTCCATATCCACTTTTTCTTGCTTTATTCTACTTAATGGATCTTTAGGTTTTGTCCTAATCCTTGGCCTCCTTTCAATTTCAAATTTTGATCCCAAGCGATGTCATAGTGGTATTATGGCAGGAGGTCGATCATAAATTTGGGATATTTATCCACTTGTCCCACTTCTTTTTTGTTAGCTACTACGTATATTTTAGTACATGAGCCACTACTTTTGGTAAGAAGGAGGGAATGAACACTGCATTCACAAGGCAACTCTAGATTACCTTTCCCTTACATATTAAGGTCAGGATAAAAGGTCCTAATTCTACTCTTGAAAGTGACTCTATCTCTATCCCTCTTCATTGTGCCACTATATTTTGTTAGTATTTTTTTGGCATGGATTTGGGTTGTAGCTTGGGTACTTCTAGGGAATATTGGTTTTTGATACCCGTGTTGGTCAGGAGATCTGGTGGCTATCTCTCTGGTTCTTTTGTGGTAATAGGTCCCTCATTCATTCTAATTTATTTGATTTCCCAAGAATATTTGATAAGATTGGTTTTTATTTTCATTCTATATTTTGGTTTCTTCTAGTCCATACATGGTGGTATCTCATAGGTCTAGGTCCTCACCATATGTGTCCCATGCTCTCCCTCTAAAAATAGGATTTTTCCTATAAGTGGTAATTATGTGGTGTTAGCACTCTAGTAATATATTGATCAATATTGGATTGGTGTCATCAATACTTTCTTTCCTTGATCTTCCTCTAGAAGTTGTATATTTTGTCATGACTAACATTTGAGGTAAGCCCTTGGAACTAGATTTTGACTCCTGGACGGAAAACCCCAAGAAAATACTCCCATGTTTGATAGTAGAGGGTGTTTATGTTGTTGCACTTCTTCCTTAAGGTAATTAATTCTTCTTCAAATGACTATACCCTTATTTTTATTTTGCTCATTTTGATTATACATAAGGAATTTGGGCTAGGAAGGCAAGGGGAAGGGTGGTTAACTAGGTTCATGGGTGATGGAGTAATTAGTAGTAGAGGGTGGATAGTTTAAGGGGTGGGGGATTTGGGAGGATCTTATCTATTAGTATAAAGTCTTTTTCTATTTTTAGGACTATATGATAGGCAATGGTAAAACAATTCCCTCCCCAAATTTTGATCATCGTGGCAATCTCTAAATTGAAGGCTTTAAGATAAAAATGAGTGTCATACCTAGGGAAGGCCTTATCTCATATTGGATATTATGTTAGGTTTTGTTGGGCCATGAATTAAAATCCTCCATTTCCACCATGGGAGATCATTTGATAATTTATCAATTGGTCTAATAGTGATACCTCTTCCTTATCCTTAAACTGCTCCACCAGTTGGAGGGCCAACTAGTCCCAATCCTTTATTGATTATGCATGCAGGGACATATACCACTCCCACACTTTCTCTTTCGGATATGTTGTTAGTAGTCTAAGGTATACATATTGAATAGCCACATTGTGCATGATGTAGTGTGTTACCATATGGTGTAGGTGATCCAATGTGATAATTGCATCTTATTCGATTAACTCTAGTAGGAACTCTAGTGCTAGAACAAGAATTGGGTCTCATGTATCTGGTGGGACTAGGGTGATAAAGGGGCTCTAATTCTTCCATGTCATAACTCTTCTAGCCATACCTCAATTGATATTCTCACGTATCTCTTGATAAACTTATAGAACATAAACTCTCCCATACTTCTGAAAGATTCCTACTGAGGGATTCAATTTGGGTAGTCTAATGGTTAGTAAAGTGATCGAATGAATGTGATAGGGTATCTATAGTAGATGGACTAATTTCTTCATTGGTAGCTCAATATAGTATTCTTTTTGGGTGGATTATTTAGGTTCTATTTGTGCAAAGTCAGCAGGTAGAGGGGTTATTTCTAGCTATATAGAGGTTCCCACCATAACCTCAGTCCAAAATGATAATTTTTTAGTTCTTATTTTTATAAAGGAGTCACCAGGTGAATCTACAAGGTGCTTTAGAAAGTTGATGATCATAATATTCATTGGAACCAAGGTTTGACTTCCTAATCAGTGGAATAATTTTATAATTTGGTCTTATTGGGCATGCTATTTTTAACTATTGGAGGCCTAAAATGGTCCTTGCACCTTGGGTGTCATGACCCCCCATGGTTTTGGATATCCATAATTAGGTGTGTATAATGACCTAGGTCTCATATGGTGTACATGTATTGGGAATTCTAGAGAGTATAGGACATAGCTCCTTTGAATGACCTTCAAGATTTTTTACCAAGACTAACTCCTTGCTATAATGCAATGCTCGATGCTTATATATCCTTGCTTCCTATGCTAACCTACTCTACTAGGTGTATCTTGCTAGAGAAAATGGGAAAAGAAAAAAAATCAATAAAAGAAGTATTAAATCCTAACTAGCCTATCTAACCTTTCTATAGGTGGTAATACACAAAATATCTAATAAACTCTATGTGCCACAATGGGATAAAGTGAACACATGTAAAGCAATTTGATAGTGCATGAGGAACACAAGTTCCTTTAAGAACATGCATAAAAATAGAACACCCACAACAGAACTAGGACAAGGAATTCATAAGTATTCATAATTTCTATTCAATGTGAACTTCAAGTTACATACATGCATAGAGAAGAGGTTCAAAAACTAATGAGCAGGTAGGGTAAGGCAAGGCTCGAGCTAGGCTGTGACACAAGATAAAATAAAACAAAGAAACCTAAGAATAAGGTATGACTCTTGATGATTAAATAAGAGGAAGAATACATGTCTATAAGAAGAAATGGGGAAATTTTCCCCCCAACAATCCATGCAAGATTTCAAAATTTGAATTCATTTTTTTTGCCTAGACTAGTTGACATCAATAATGAATTATATTTGGGTCTTAGAGATTTGTAGCCATATATTACATAGGAAAATTAAATATTATTAAGCTACTTCATGTTAGAAATATCTATGATTAAACCTTTAGAGTCCTTTATTGTTAATGCCTTGGGTTTTTTGTTGCCCCTTAGATTGTACTCTTGTTGTTGCTTTAATACTTTAGTTCTTGCTTGAAGAATCATGTCTGATTATGGGATTCTAGGACCAGTACGGGATCATCATCCACTCTCTTGCATCTAGTAACTTGGGGTTGGTTTGAAGGTTTTGATAGTCAACTTTTCATGCATTCTTAGTCGATCCCTTTGCGTAATATGTCCTTCTATACATCCTATAGAGGTTGTGGGTGTTATATTTTTCTTATAGGGAGAGGATATCCATCATCAATGGTTCACTCATTGCTATCTTTATCAATGTTGGGCATGCTTCTAGGTATCCTTCTCCTCTTGTACCCTCTACCATTCTCTTTCCATGATATTTGGGGTAGACCTTGTGGGGATTAATAAACCATGAAGCACAATCGAGGCCTCATAACTTGGAAACCTCTAAGGTAATAAGATTTGGATGGTCCTTTAGACCTCAAACTCCTTCTAAGAAAGAGGGAGTTTCTATGGCCTTATTCCTTCTTTCCCACTCTAAATTACCCTAGTTTCTTCCTCCATTTAAGCACCCAAGAATTTGGAGGAAATCTAGGCTAGTGATTCTCCTCGACTACGTAGGAGAGGGATCCATAGATTCTATATGGAGTAGAGTCTTGTGAGAGTAGGGTCCCATAAGCTATCACAAAAAAGGTTCTTGAATTACTACTCTAAAAAAAATCCCCTTAGCTTGCATAAAAAAGGTTTGACAATTAGTTGTTATTTAGTCTAATAGATTGGCTAAGGTTTATGGTGAAGGGAGCTTTAGGTTTAGTACCAGTTAGTGATGATTATTTCTCCTTGGTTGCATTTTATATTATCTTCTAGATTTAACTACTTTGTAAGTAGTAGGAGTTTTAGGACCCTTTATATTGACTTCAAATAGTTCCACTTGATCAAAATTACCTTTGGAGGTAATATTTTCCTTGTAGTGAATCTTCACTATAGGTACTATCAACTAGCCTAAGATTTGGAGCTAGTCAGACTTCCTATCAATTTGATATGGATGTCTCTAATAACCATTTAGGGGAGTTTGGTAACCTTGTTATCCCTATTGGAAAGGAGGTTTTAGGTAGTTCTGATATTGGAACATTTGGATGTTCTATTACCTCTTAAGGGTTATAACCTCATTATATACCATCCTTAATAGATTACTCATCTCATCCAACTAAGAACAGTGTGCTTTTATAAAAATTTGTTTTGGAATATGAGGCACTTGTATAGAGATTGGGCTTAAGCAAGGGTCTGCTAAAAAGTAGTACGCTAAATAACCTGAGGTTGAACATTTGGAAATAAAGGCATCAATGGCCTGGGATCAAGTCTCCCTATCTAAATCAAGTAATTTTTACCTAAATGGAGAGATTATAGGCTTTGGATAAAGAGTTTTTTTCCTTTTGACTTTATCATCATAGAAATATTAGAATTGATAGCCTTCAAGAAGTAAATGAAATTCATACCTAGTAGTGGTCATACATCATTGGGTATTATTTTCTAGGTCTTCTAGAATCTAGTGTTGAAGTCATCCAACATATTTGTATTGGCTCTTTTTATGGTGATCAATTACTCTAGAAGAGTCATGTTGTCTACATTTTCACCAAAGCTAATAATCAAGAGGTACCCAAGATGATCCTACATATTAATTGAATGTGGTTGGATACTAATGTACCATTTGTGGACCTTTCCTTTGAAGGATGCAACTAGTAGCCTTAGGGTGATATTTTATGATTTGATATTATGCATAGCATACAAGTTGACCAAATGATGAGGATGAAATCGTTACCCATAAAATAGGGTGGTTACTTCAATATAGAGGCTAAAATATCATTCCATATTGCAAGAGGAATTAGTGGTTGCAGTGGACCTCTATCATTCAATATAAGGAACCTTTTGGGGGACTAATTCTAGTGTGCTTCCTAAAATTCTTAAAAACCAGTGTACAATAAAGGAACAATGATAACACTAAATGCATGAACACCAAAAACATGTAATGTAACACACTATGATAAAACAAGGAAGTAATGATAAATCAGGTCCCTTTTGTATTAATAACAACTTGTTCTTTCAAAATATGGTTACAATTGCATCCCCTTGAGGGAGTTCACCATTTGATACAATCAATACAATAGATAACTCAAAGGATTTTATTTTCATTTCAAAATAGAACTGGTGAACTTTGAGGTCTTCTTGCATCCACAAACCATCCTACAAAGGGTTTCTTCATGACCTTTGCAAGGGGTGATGATGTCAAACTTTTGCGTTCCTCCTTCCTTGCACAAAACTTATAATTTGCACACAAGGAACACAAAGAGGTTAATAGAATGTGCAGATGAAATGATAAGTGAAAGCAATTAATAAATAAAATACGATGAATAAATATGTAAAAAAAAATCTAACTATGCTAAGATGGTGGATATAAATGATGCTAAAAATCATCAAAACTAGAAATAATAAAAATATATCACTACCCTAGAGGTTATCTTTGTGTAGGATGGTTGTACCTATGGGTTGTATTTGGATGGGATGGTCGTACCTGTGGGCTATCTCAGGGCGAGATGGCCACTAAGCTATAAAATATATCCTAGAGGCTGATGCAGGATGATTTTTGGATTTGATCTACAGTTGGGTCGATGGATTGGTGCACTTCGTGAGCATGACTTGGTGGGTCTAGATCAATATTTGAAGTTGGAATGTGCAATTACACTACAAACATGGGTATGGCCTTCAACCTTTAGAATGAGCCAACAAAATAGCTTCTATGACGATAAGAGTGCAAAATCTCAAGAATCCATGGTTAAATTATGACAACACTTCATTGCTTAAAATTCAAAAACCTAATCTCCCTTCAAATCAGGGTGGATTCCAATTTATAGATCCTTCAAAAGAAACCTATTATTAGAAAATAATATTTGCATGGGAGAGGTGGCCTACATGCTCTTCTTTGAAATCCCATGTGACACCACTTGGCTATCCTGGCCTACCCAACACTATTATATGGTTAAGTGCACGTGCTAAAGTGGGCTTGAGTGTGCATGAAATCAATTGTGCAAGTTGACATATGGATTATCTTTTTTTTGTTCCACTTCTAACACAATCGTCTTGGGGTGGGATGACCTTGATTGGGGGTTGCTACTTGTTAGGATGACCTCTGGTGGAGGGTTGTCCCTCGATAGTATGGCCTCTAGAGGTCATCCCTAGGAGGAGTGTCCTAGGTTATAAAGGGAAATATCCCTCATTTGAGTGGTGAAAACCACTGTTCAAGCCCTAAGGCTACCCAAAGTGGGTTATTTGATCTTCAGGGAGTCCATACAGGTAGTCTCCTTGACATGACATATTTTAGGTGTCTACATATACCTCTTTTTGGGATGCATTGTGTGAAAACACAATGCAAAGCAAAAATATATGACCTATAGTCAAATTGAGGGTTGATGATGTTCATTGATCTGATCAATGTTGGATGCCCCAATCACAAAAAGGGTATGCATTTTTGAACGATTGCTTCTTTCAAGTTTATGAACTTGATTTTAGTAAACCTTTTAGCCAAGATTTATGACTTTGAGTTATACTTGATCTTAGCAGAATTTTTAATCATGGGAGACACTAGGGATCTATGAGCCTCCATGTTGCATGAAAGCCAAGTCATTTGTATTATTTGAATTTTTTTTCTTGTTGTATGCCCCAAACAGGAAGGACATGATTGTCTTTGGTCATTATTATTGAATGAATACAACTTGCATGATTGAGTGTTTAATTATTGATTTTATTATGAATTATGTGATGTATGACTACCCCCTCAAGCGATGAGTCAATGAGGAAATGGAAAAAATAATGAAAACAATTAGTCGCTTGACCAATAAGAGTTTATTTGAGTTTGCTAGGACTATTTTGATAGTTTAGAGGGCTCATGTCCTCATTACAACCTTGATTTGACCCATTTATTACTATTTTTGGTGAGTGATCTTATGGTAATTTACTCATCCTACCAAATTGCATGGACAACCAATCATTACAATCTCCAGGTATATAGAGTAAATCACTAGATACGATATTCGCTCAAATGTTTTTTAGATTTTTATGTGACCAAAGGCGTTAGGCACCTTTGGAGCCTTTTTATTGTGACCAAATTAATGTGAGGACCTTTGGAGCTTTTTGATGTTGATCGAAGGACTTAAGTACCTTTGGTTTTTTTGGATGAATTTTGACCAAAGGAATGTGGGTACCTCTGGAGCCTATTGATTGTGACCAAAGGAATGTGAGTACCTTTGGAGATTTTTGATGTTGACCAAAGGGCTTAAGTGCCTTTGGGGTGTTTTGGATGAATTTTGACCAAAGGAATGTGGGTACCTTTGGAGCCTTTTGATTGTGACCAAAGGAATGTGGGTACCTTTGGAGCCTTTTGATTGTGACCAAAGGAAATTGAGTACCTTTGGAGCCTTTTGTGATGATTTGACCAAAGGGCTTAAGTGCCTTTGGGGCTTTTGGATGAATTTTGACCAAAGGAATGTGGGTACCTTTGGAGCCTTTTGATTGTGACCAAAGGAAATTGAGTACCTTTGGAGCCTTTTGTGATGATTTTACCAAAGGGCTTAAGTGCCTTTGGGGATTTTTGTTGTGATGATTTTGTTATTTTTTTTTAACATAATGAATATAAGATGCAAAAAACCTAAATATAAGTACCATAGATGTACAAAATTCATCAATCAAAATGTTAACCTTTTACCAAAGTCATACATTTATGGAAGAGAATTCTTCATAAAACAATTGCAACACACTTTCGAATGAGAAGATAAATAATTATTTGCCACTTTTGGAGGGCTAAGTCCTTTCCCACTTAGATAGGGCTAAGTCTCTTGCGAATATGTAACCGGATAATAAAAATGAATGATATATGATGAAATATAAATCAACCTACTTCTATTAATATTATTAAATCAATGAATAGATTATAATTGGAAATATAGCTGACTTGGCTATATTGGTGTTGTAACATGGCTCCCCTCCTCGGAAAGATTTTTCCTCAAATTTGAAAATGACTCAAAAATACTTTATGTTTCCCATGTAGCATCTTCTACTAGTAGGTTCTACCATTTGATTAAAAATTCTTTAATGTGGCAAGATCGAAGATGTTGTGATCTGCTTTGCAATATTGCTTCTAGCTAAATATTTATATGTCCTTCTTCATCAAGTACTAGAAACTCTGATTGGGAGTATACTTTTTGGTCAATCACCTTTTTTAGACAGAAAACATGAAAAAATATATGTATATAGGATGAGGGAGGAAGCTCCAATTGATATGCTACTTCGCCTATGCAATGAACTATCTTGTAAGGACCATAAAATCTTGGAGCCAAATTCTAACTAGTTTTTATCTTCAATGATAGTTGTTTTTAAGGTTGCAAATGTAAGAAAACCATATCTCCTATATTGAATTGTCACTCTAAACAGTGTTAGTCTTGTTGTTGCTTCATACGATTTTGTGCCTGGATCAAATTGTTTTTAAGAACATTGAGAATTATCTATTGATGTTGAAACCAATCATCTACTTGAGCTACTTTGGAATATATTGGAACATAATCTGTTATTGCTTGTGGTTTTAACCCATACAATGCTTCAAATGGGGACATCTTGAGGGAAGAATGGTAATAAGTGTTATACCACCATTCTGCTAATGAAAGCCAATGACTCCACTGATACTGCTTATCTTGAGCAAAGCAATGCAAATAGGTACCCAAATATTTGTTAATAATTTTAGTTTGACCATCGGTTTGGGGATGGTATAGAGAAGATATATCTAATTTTGTACCATTGAGATGAAATAATTCTTGCCAAAAATTGCTAGTAAATATGGGATCACAATCACTTACAATAGTTTTGGGTATTCCATGTAACTTGAAAATGGAGTCAATAAATACCTTGGCCATTTTGCTTGTTGAATATGGGTGTTGTAGAGCACTAAAGTGATCATACTTGGAAATATGATCCACTACTACAAAAATCACTATTTTACCTTCTAACTTGGGAAGACCTTCAATAAAATCCATTGATATGCATTCCCACTGGCGGTCTGAAATTGGTAATGGTTGAAGAAGTCCTGGATATTTGACTATTTCACCCTTATTGCATTGGCATGCTTCAAATGCAACCATAAAAATCTTGACATCAGATTTTAATCCTTTCCATTAAAAGCATTATTTCACCCATAGATATATTTTTAAAAATATTTATTGAAAATTTTGAGTCCCTAAGTCAAAGTTGTCATTGATGTCACCAAATGAGGTCATCAGTAATTTCAGTAGGAAATAAAGGCGAAAAATATGGTTATTTGATATCCAGCAAGAAGGTAAAAGATCGAGGAAAACAGTGCAAAATATAGAAGTTAAAAAGGAGTTATAATATTTATTTTATAAATTATTTAAATTCAGAATGAATTTAAATTTTATAAATAAATATTAAAGGTACTTTATCAAAGGATTAATATTATAATGGTGGTTATTATAATATTAAAATTGCCATGGTGAAAACCCAAATAAAATAATTATAATCCTTATTATAATATTTTATAAGGCAAGGGGTTTTATAAAGTCCAAAAGTATTTTTTATTAAAACCCAAGGTTGGGTTTACTAAGGATTTCGAAGCCTTAAAGCACCGACATAATGCATTTCAATAAAATTTCTGAAATATAGACAAGGGAGGAAGGACAATATAAATACATGCCCAACGTTGTTTATTATCTATCCTTGCTCGATTTATTATTGAGTGGCACATGCGAAAAACAAGCTCGTGGTTAAAATGTTTGGAAAGGAGAGTACAAGATAACACGGAGAGAGACCACCCACAATTCGTATTGGGCAGTGTTTCCTAGTGGCAGCTTGGAAAGCATGAAGGCATTGGTAGAACAGAGGTCGTGCGTTCGATTCTTGCAAAGAAGTTTTTGGTGGAGTTTTTGTAGAAGTGCCAAGCCACATGTTTTTAAACATGGGCAAGGAAAGCGTAAATAGGAAGCACATGGTGCTTTCCCCTTTGTGAAAGAGTGTGTAGCCCGTGTGGCAACCTTAGCCATGGCTAAGGTGCTCATGGTGAGGGCAAGACACGGGGTCAAATCCTCTTCAGGAAAGTACATTTTTTTGTGTTAATTAAGTTTATGGTTATGCCTTAAGGTTGGAGTGATAAGGATGTTATAAGGTTTATTAATGTTTTAATAAAATTTGTTAATTAGAGGTTGTTGTGATTATTACTGAAGGTGAAGTGTTGATAATTATTTGAGCTTTATTATTTTGAAAGTAGTATTTTGAGAGTTATATTTTAGGAGGTATAAGGATTTATGGTAAAGTGTTAATTGAGATTTATTTTGAGACTTGTTGATTATTATTTTTGATAAGGTTTTCTTCTAAAAGGACTTTGGTGGATGAGAAAATTAAGTTGGAGTAAAAAGGTGTTGTTGTGGCTGCTCCACAACGTACCCCAAAATTGGGGACCCACCTTTTTTGCATGTGTTCCAAGAAGACCGAAGTGGCCCATAGGCTAAAGATCAAAGAAAAAAGCAAAAAACCACAAGGAGAAAAAGTGTCGCGATATCGCGACATGTTGCACTGTCGCGGCCAAAGGAGAAAAAGTGTCGCGATATCGCGACATGTTGCATTGTCAGCCAGAACAGAAGAAAGAAAAAGTGTCGCGATATCGCGACATGTTGCATCATCGCGGCCAAAAGAGAAAAAGTGTCGCGATATCGCGACATGTTGCATCATCGCGGCCAAAGGAAGAAAAAGTGTCACGATATCGTGACATGTTGCATCATCGCGGCCAAAGGAGAAAAAGTGTCGCGATATCGCGACATGTTGCATCATCGTGGCCAAAAGAGAAAAAGTGTCACGATATCGCGACATGTTGCACCATCGCGGCCAAAGGAGAAAAAGTGTCGCGATATCGCGACATGTTGCATCATCGCGGCCAAAAGAGAAAAAGTGTCGCGATATCGCGACATGTTGCACCATCACGGCCAAAGGAAGAAAAAGTGTCGCGATATCGCGACATGTTGCATCATCGCGGCCAAAAGAGAAAAAGTGTCGCGATATCGTGACATGTTGCATTTTCACGATTCAAAATGGGCAGGCAAGCAGAGAAAGAAAAAGTGTCGCGATATCGCGACATGTTGCATCGTCGCGGCAAAAGGAGAAAAAGTGTCGCGATATCGCGACATGTTGCATTTTCGCGATTCAAAATGGGCAAGAGCAGAGAAAGAAAAAGTGTCGCGATATCGCGACATGTTACATTTTTGTGGCTAAAAGCAACAAAAGAGAGCAAGGAGGAAAAAGTGTCACGATATCGTGACATGTTCCATTTTCGCCAAGGTAACGGACCTGCATAGTGACGTGGACATAAGGACAAAATCTAGTGAATAAGACAAGCGTTACATAAGGAATATTTAATGATTTGAAATCATTTAAGATGGTCGTTACACATGGAAGGAAACGGACGCAAGCTCATGTGGAGAAAATGAAACGAAGGGCCACAAAATAGAAAGGAAAAGTTTTTCTTGGAAACCAAAATGCACGCATGCACAAGGGAAGGTGAAACGAATAGTCAGGGAAGGTGAAATGAACAGCCATTGGAAAATGAAACGAACAGTCATGGAAGGAGAAACAATTGTTTTTCAGAAGTTTAAATACGCCATTCAAAGAGGCCAGAAGGGGGGGAAACTGCTGCAAGTAGCGTTGCAGGTTTGAAGGCGAGATAGCCATTCTGGACCTAGTTGGGCTATTTTTCTTTCGTAGACTAGTTTTTCTTCTTCATGGACATGGGTTGGAAATTGCTGCGAGCAGAGTTGCAGACTTGAAGGCGATGAGGCCATTCTGGACCTGTTTGAGTCGTTTTTCTTCCATGGACTGGTTTGGGAAAACCAAAAATTCTGCTATTGTAAAATGACACATTTTTAATGCAAAAGTTTCAAAAATGCATCTTGTGGGCAAGAAAGAAGGAGATTTTCTTTGCATGCTATGGATTTAATGTCTATTTCTTTCCCTTTTTCAGATTTCGAGTTTGTAGATGGAGTTAATGCAAGTTTTCTTGGTTGCTTCATGCAAATATTTGAAATCTGAAATTTATTTTAAACCCTAGGAACCAACACTTAGTCTATGGGGATTGTGCTTGTTTTGCAAGTCCAATAGGTTAGGTTGCATGCATGGAAACCTCACATCTTCGGTTTTGTCGAAATAGGATAGCATCATACTGAATGCATTTTATTTTCAGTTTTCTCGCATTTCATTTTCATTTTCTACATTTTATTTTTTCTAATTTTCAGGCATTAAAATAAACATTTAAAAAAATTCAAAATCCAAAAAAAAACAATGAACAATCACTAAAGTTTCATGGTGAAATAAACCAACATTGCCCCTTGTTTACAGTTACTTGCAATCACTAAGGTGTTCCAAGCATTTAAATTGAATATCTTTATTTGAGATTACTAATACACATATGCAAATGCTAATACAACGGAGACCTTGGAGAAGTTGTTTGTTTAACTTCTTTGCAAGAGGGGATTTGGAACCCAAATCCTAAAGGAGAGTGTACTTTCACAACTGGGTGAAAATACCACTCAACAGATTGGCGCTAGAAGGAGGGCCTGAATTGTTTTATTTCAGTGTGATTTAAATGCTATAGGGATTTAAATTTTGAATATTTCATGCCCTATTGATTATTATCTTTAGCCCTCTTTTAACAATACAACCTTGTAGTGTTAAAAGGAGGACATGAATTGCTATGCATTGTTCTAACGCTTTTTGATTGTTCATACAGGAATAATGTGTTTTGATTTGATTTTAAAAAAAAAAAAATTGGTCTTGACTAACGAGGTTGTCTCCATGCAATTACTTTCATTTGATTTTAATGGATACATCTCTTGGTTGATGCTAACATGATTATTCATACGTTACATGTTTGATATTTGCTAGTCATTTCATGCTTATTTGTAAGGAATTATTTTGTCTAAAAATGTATTTGTTGTCGGTATTATGCTCTTCACCTGCGCGTAATGCGATCTTGTGAATCAGAAAGCCTACAACACTAGGAGTATGCTCTTCACTTGCGCATATGCGATCTGGTGAATCAGAAACTAATTTACATTTTTAGAATACTGCTTTGTCATGGTTCCTTCTTTCATTCATGACTAACAAATTGATTTTGAGGTTATTCTTTGAATTTCATTAATTGCAGGATTTTCTGTGTGTCGCAGGTTTTCTTTGAGGTACTTGAGAGTTTTGTCAGGTTCTTGTAGGGTTATCATCATCGATTTTGAATCAAATGGCCCAACCTCCACCACCTCCTTGGTACGGAGCCAATAACATTCCTTTGAATATTGCAGGGGATATTCACGAGATCCCTAAGAATATAGAGAGATTTTTGCCCAAATACAAATCAGATGGCCCAAGGACCGCAGAAGAACATATTCAGGCCTATAGGGATGTTTTGATAAGATTGCAAGTTCAACATGAAGATGTGGCTTGTAGACTCTTCCCCATGAGCCTAGACCAAGTGGCCTACGAATGGTATATTTGCTTACCTCATCTGGTTCCATTACGTCATGGACGCAAATGGAGAATGCTTTTGTCAACCAATTCAGGTCACCATTAGATCCCACAATCATCTATAATCAGTTCATTACATGCAAAAGAGGCCAGGGTGAGCCAATCCAAACTTTTAATCGGAGATTTCAGAAGTGCTATAATAGAGCAATTCGGCATTTTGCCATTGATCCCGCAGTAGCTTTGCAAATATATTTTGGGGCATTGGATCCTATGACGACAATGTTTGCAAGGCGAAATCCTCAAGTTACCACGCTTGCTCTAGCCTACAATGAAGCTATGACCATTGAACAACAAATGACACCACAGAGTTATGGGTTTTCCCAGATGCCTATGGTAGGACAATATGGTCCATATGGTCAAGCTCCTATGATGAATCAGATCATGGCACCACAAATATCAGGCATAAATGCTTTGCCTTATCAACAACCATATTCATCAACACCCGCTTACGCACCCAATCCAATTCCGATTCAAAGTGTGAATCCCTACGCAAATCAAGTGGCTCAAAATCCAACTCAAATGTTAAGTCAAGATCTCACCAATTACGCAAATCCTATTGGAACTAGCAATAACATAGCTCAACCAAAAGAGATTTATTCAGAGGTTGAAGAACTCAAAAATATAGTTCACAAATTGAGTAATGATTTGGTTCAAAAATAGAAGTATGAATCCCATGCCCCTCACCCAAATCAAAATTTCAACAATAGAGGGAGACAGTGGAATACGAAGCCAAACAATGGGGGTGTGCCTTCCCCTATTGCTAATCCAGATAGATACTTCTGCAAGACCAAGTCACTCTAGTTCCATTCTTAATATTTCTGATTTTGCATGGGAAAAGGGGTGTAGATTGCATAATACAAAGGAGCATAATGAAAGGAATTGTCCCAAAATTGCTATGTATACCCATTGTCTCCAAGCTCAAGTGGATGATTTGGAACTTGTGCCAAATAAGGGTCCACCCCAACATCAACAAGGAGAGGACAACATTTTGGTGGTGGAAACTCTATATCGTCAAGAGAGTGAGAGTGATGACCAAGAGGATCCACACCTTCCAAATTGTGATAAAATTGAATCATGGGTTACAAATTTGGATTATGATAGCTTTACCAATTTGAATTCAAGAAATAACCCACTTTTGGAAATAACTGGACCATCTAAGGAAGGTGAAGATGAATTGGATGAGAAACATGTTGATGAATCAGAAGATGAAGAAGAAGTACTTGAGCATCACAACTTGAACTTGGAGGATGATTACTATGATTCGTGGAAGAAATGGGAAGAATATTATCAATCTAAATCTTCTAATAAACTTGTTGTGTCAATTAATATGCAGGATAACTCAATTGCTTCCTCGCATGAGGATACTATAAATCTTGTACAATTTGAGAAAGTTTTGGAAGAGGAATTCGAATCTCATCAAATTTTGGAACATGATAAGGATTCTACAACCATGAATCAAGAAAGAGAGTCATTTGCTTTAGATTCCTTTGAAGGAAAAGAAATTGAAAATCTTGATCCACTTACTTGTGCTACAATGATTATGCCATTTCAAAATGAGAAAATTACAAAACCTGAATCATTTGGGTTTGATATCATTGATGATCCAATTGAAAATCTCACGTTACCCAAAACAACCCAAGTGATTGATCATGGAAATGTGTTAGTTAACCCACCCCTAGATAGACAAGACTTATGGTTTGAAAGGGATGGGCATATTTTCAATTGGGTACCTAAGTTTGGTGCCTTTGATAAACGAGTCATGGAGAAAGAACAAGTGCTACATGATGATGAATGTCATGAGAGAAAAGAGGAATTTTCAAATCCTCTTCAAGTAAGGTCAAATGAAAACATGCCAAAGGTAAAATCTCACCTTTTTGGTTTCACCATGCAAAATTCGAATGAGGGTTTGCCTAATGAATGGTTTGATTCAAATATTATTAATGTTATGGCTTTATTGAATGAAAATGAAAGCTTATTTCTACACCATGAATCAAAGTGCGGAATGGACATCTTAAAGAATAGACATAAAGGAATTGAATATCAATCATTGTCTAATCAATTTGAAAACTTGAAACTCCACCATAGGATTATTAATGAAACTAAATCAAATTGGTATGGTGAGAGGGGCAAGTGGAAGTTTGTTTCTTTGTTTGGTTTGATCTTGTTTTTGTTGGATTCCTGCAAAACTTGGTATGCGTATCACGTCATATGTCTTTTAAAGAATTCTAATCAGGTTTGGGATCCGGGAAAATGATAATCCAAACTTTTTGTACATTTGTATATACTTTTGGTTTTCGTGTTTTGGTTTTGGATTGGATCTCATTTTGGTTTTAAGTTTTGTGTGTTGGTCCTTTGGACACTTTTGGTTTGTTAACTTAGGTCCTTATGAATGTTGACTAAGACTAGGAGAATATGAAACATCGGAATTGTATTGCAGAAAGCTCCACGAATTTCGCAAACACATTAAAGAGTATCGTTTGGAACTTGTGATGCATGAAGTTGTCAATTTTATAAATTATGGCAAAGTAGGTGGTATACTCCATCCGCATTTCAAAAGGAGCAATGCATTCATATCTCATGTACATTCCGCATTGCATATACATTCCATCTCGGTTGCATCTTCATTTCATGTGCAATCATTGAAAAGGTGTCGAATCCTCTTAGGGTTATTACATAACATATATTAAAAGGATCCTAAGGTTGGGAACTGATGCCCGAACTATCTTGAGCCAAGCACGTTCTACATATTTTAAAAGAGGATCTTGAGCAAAATGGTCAAAACCATACTTGGAAGAAAAGGTGAGGCGAAAGGAGTATTTCGTGTCTGTCCTATTATGCAACATAATCCTTAAAACAGTGGTTTTCACCACTCCCATAGTGCTTAAAGCCTAAAATCGGAGTAGTAAGGATAGGGTTAAATCCTCATCGAACTTAGGTTGAGGATCCAACTCCCCAAAGCTCTGATTTGACCTTCATGGAGTAGTAAGGATAGGGTCTAATTCTCATCTCGCTTAGGTTGAGAATCCGATTCCCCAAAGCTTCTATTTTGCCCACTCAAGAACTTGAAATTCCAAAGAAAATATTTTTCATTTCATCATTAATATTGGATTGGAAGGATCGTACTACATGTCCCTTGCAAGGATGGGTAGTCATCCCCAAGGTCCAAGAAATCAAAAGTAAAGCCAAACCATGGATTATGGGGTTAATCTCCATCGGGGCTATAGACGCCTGGCTGGCAGTGGAGTATGCTCATGCGTGGCAACACGTCTTGTCTAAAAGCAAGACCACTGACTGCTCAAACGGATAGGCTAGCCTGACAGTTTCATCCATAACAGGTTAAATCATTTTGTTCAAGATGAGGTAATGAACTCCAGATCAGAGTAGTAAGGATAGGGTTAAATTCCCATCTCGCTTAGGTTGGGAATCCTATTCCCCAAAGCTCCGATTTCACTTACACTTGCACATGGGTTCAAGATGGTAGTGGCACATAACCAACTTTGGGATCTAGTAAATTAATTCAGTATACATATATTTGGTCCTAAGAGGGTTTGACAGTTTTAATATGTTTGTTCATGATACTAGAAAGTTCGAGCCTTTGCAAAGCAGGTTGTTATATCTCTAACATAGTTGTCATACATCAAATCCTGCACAAATCATTCATAGCCTTGCATACGAATCATAAGTGAAACCGACAATGGAAAGTTGAACGAGTTTCAAACGATAGGGAATGAAGCACATTGCACACACCGAGCTGATGCTTAATAATTCTAATGCTTCATGTATTTCTCATCTAGTTTCATTCTTGGGATATTTGCTGACGCTTGTATTTGAGTCTCGTGTGTTTTCCAGGTTGAGTTCTCACCGAAATGCTCGGGAGCATTTCCCAATAGAGTCGCCATTTGTTGTGGCTGCTCCACAACGTACCCCAAAATTGGGGACCCACCTTTTTTGCATGTGTTCCAAGAAGACCGAAGTGGCCCATATGCTAAAGATCAAAGAAAAAAGCAAAAAAACCACAAGGAGAAAAAGTGTCACGATATCGCGACATGTTGCAATATCGCGGCCAAAGGAGAAAAAGTGTCGCGATATCGCGACATGTTGCACTTTTGCAAGAAAAACAGAAGAAAGAAAAAGTGTCGCGATATCGCGACATGTTGCACCATCGCGGCCAAAAGAGAAAAAGTGTCACGATATCGCGACATGTTGCACCATCACGGCCAAAGAGAAAAGTGTCGCGATATCGCGACATGTTGCACCATCGCGGCCAAAGAGAAAAAGTGTCACGATATCACGACATGTTGCACCATCACGGCCAAAAGAGAAAAGTGTCGCGATATCACGACATGTTGCATCATCGCGGCCAAAGAGAAAAAGTGTCGCGATATCGCGACATGTTGCATCATCGCGGCCAAAAGAGAAAAAGTGTCGCGATATCGCGACATGTTGCACCATCGCGGCCAAAGAAGAAAAAGTGTCGTGATATCGCGACATGTTGCATCATCGCGGCCAAAAGAGAAAAAGTGTCACGATATCGCGACATGTTGCATTTTCACGATTCAAAATGGGCAGGCAAGCAGAGAAAGAAAAAGTGTCGCGATATCGCGACATGTTGCATCTTCGAGGCCAAAGGAGAAAAAGTGTCGCGATATCGCGACATGTTGCATTTTCATGGCAAAATGGGCAGGCAAGCAGAGAAAGAAAAAGTGTCGTGATATCGCGACATGTTACATTTTCATGGCTAAAAGCAACAAAAGAGAGCAAGGAGGCAAAAGTGTCACGATATCGCGACATGTTCCATTTTTGCCAAGGTAACGGACCTGCATAGTGACGTGGACATAAGGACAAAATCCAGTGAATAAGACAAGCGTTACATAAGGAATATTTAATGATTTGAAATCATTTAAGATGGTCGTTACACACGGAAGGAAACGGACGCAAGCTCATGTGGAGAAAATGAAACGAAGGGCCACAAAATAGAAAGGAAAAGTTTTTCTTGGAAACCAAAATGCACGCATGCGCAAGGGAAGGTGAAACGAACAGTCAGGGAAGGTGAAACGAACAGCCATTGGAAAATGAAACGAACAGTCATGGAAGGAGAAACAATTGTTTTTCAGAAGTTTAAATACGCCATTCAAAGAGGCCAGAAGGGGTGGAAAACTGCTGCAAGTAGCGTTGCAGGTTTGAAGGCGAGATAGCCATTCTGGACCTAGTTGGGCTGTTTTTCTTTCGTAGACTGGTTTTTCTTCTTCATGGACATGGGTTGGAAATTGCTGCGAGCAGAGTTGCAGACTTGAAGGCGATGAGGCCATTCTGGACCTGTTTGAGTCGTTTTTCTTCCATGGACTGGTTTGGGAAAACCAAAAATTTTGCTATTGTAAAATGACATATTTTTAATGCAGAAGTTTTCAGAAATTTGCATCTTGTGGGCAAGAAAGAAGGAGATTCTCTTTGCATGCTATGGATTTAATGTCTATTTCTTTTCCCTTTTTCAGATTTTGAGTTTGTAGATGGAGTTAATGCAAGTTTTCTTGGTTGCTTCATGTGAATGTTTGAAATCTGAAAATTTATTTTAAACCCTAGGAACCAACACTTAGTCTATGGGGATTGTGCTTGTTTTGCAAGTCCAATAGGTTAGGTTGCATGCATGGAAACCTCACATCTTCGGTTTTGTCGAAATAGGATAGCATCATACTGAATGCATTTTATTTTCAGTTTTCTGCATTTCATTTTCATTTTTTGCATTTTATTCAGGCATTAAAATAAACATTTAAAAAATTCAAAATCCAAAAAAACAATGAACAATCACTAAAGTTTCATGGTGAAATAAACCAACATTGCCCCTTGTTTACAGTTACTTGCAATCACTAAGGTGTTCCAAGCATTTAAATTGAATATCTTTATTTGAGATTACTAATACACATATGCAAATGCTAATACAGTGGAGACCTTGGAGAAGTTGTTTGTTTAACTTCTTTGCAAGAGGGGATTTGGAACCCAAATCCTAAAGGAGAGTGTACTTTCACAACTGGGTGAAAATACCACTCAACAGGTGTATTTAAAGATTTATTTTACATTGTGATTTTAATTGAAGTCCTCTAACCCTTATGTGAGTTTGGAAAATATTTTTTGTGAAGTGTGGCAGATTTTGTGGACAACTTCTTGGCAACAAAAAGGTATGGGCAAAATTCTTCTCTATTGAGTTGGTTTATTGGCTTGATTAAAAATTAAGTTTGGAGTGAAAAGGAATTTATTAGGGTTTCCTTTTAGAAAGTGGTTGAGTTAATGCTTCAAGGTTTTCTGAATTGAGAGTTCTTATTAAGCCTTATTTTACTAGCATTGTTGTTGAAGCCAATTGGTTATGCAAAGAACTTGAACTTGAGTTAGAAAAGAACATAAGTATCATTGTTATATGAGATTTTTTGTTGAGCATTGTTGGAAACATTTTGAGTTGGTTGATATATTCTTGGACTAGGGTTTGTGAGAAAGAGTTGTTCCTTGAGGTGATTGGTTGAGTAGATTTGATTGAGCCTAGTCAAGTGGTTGTTCAAGTTCCATGAAATAAACTATTCTATATTCTGATTTGAGTTGAGATTGAGTATTGAGTATAGAACATATTGAGTCTCTAAAAATTCTCTTTATGCTTCTATGATATTGATTTGAGTTGATATTGAGCATTGAGTATAGAACATATTGAGTCTTTAAAAATTCTCTTTATGCTTCTATGAGATTTATTTGAGTTGTGATTGATCATTGAGTATAGAACATATTGAGTCTCTAAAAATTCTCTTTATGCTTCTATGATATTGAGTTAAGAAAGTGATTGAGCATTAAGTATAGAACATATTGAGTCTCTAACAATTCTCTTTATGCTTCTATGATATTGAGTTGAGAAAGTGATTGAGCATTGAGTATAGAACATATTGAGTCTCTAACAATTCTCTTTATTATTCTATGAGATTGGATAAGTTCTATGTGGACTTGTTAAGCTGATTTGAGGTAAGTCTTTGAGAAGGCTTGTGGACTGATTTTGTGTGAGCTTTTATGGAAGCTTGCAATGCAGATTTGAGCAAGTCCTAGAGAGGACTTATTGAGAAGATTTGGACAAGTTTTGTGTGAACTTGTTGAGCATATTTGGACAAGTTCTATGTGAGCTTGTTGAGCAGATTTTGATAGGTTATGTGTGTACCTGTTGAATAGATTTGATCAAGTTCTATGTGAGCATGTTGAGCATATTTGGATAAGTTTTGTGTGAGATTTTTGAGTAGATTTGGACAGGTTTTGTGTGGACCTTTTGAGAATATTTGATCAGGTTCTGTGTGGACCTATTGAGCAGATTTGAGCAAGTTTTGAGTGGACCTATTGAGAAGAGTTGTGCAGGTTCTGAGTGATCCTGTTGAGTAGGTTTATGCTAGACCAAATGTATTATATTTCATGTGTGATATTAAGAAAATTTATGCTAGACCGACTGGACTATGTTTAGTAAAGTATTGAGACAGAGCTTTGGAGATAACAGAGCAGAGAGGATAGAGTCTCCAGTGGATAGAGATCCATTAGCCAGGATATTGAGGATAGGTCTTTTGAGTGAGGATAAGAGTCTTCAAGTGGAGAGAGATCCAAAATTGATGCATTAGAGGTAGAGTCTTCTAGATAATCACCATCCAGAGCAAAGGAGAAGGAGTTCTCCTATGGATAGAGATCCACATCCAAATTTAGGGGATCAACATCTCATTTGGACAAAGGTCCATAAACATTGTAATTGGAAAGGATTCCCAAGATATTATTTGAGAAATATTTAGAAGAAATATTTTCTCTATGGAGGTAGCCCACATTGGATGAACCACGTTAAAATCTGTGTCTCTATTGTGTATGGTGTTTTGTACATTGCTTTGATTATTGCTATTGATACTGCTATCTATACACTGCATAATATTGATTCAAAAAGAAAAATTAAAAAGTGATCTTATATTGTTCACCCCCCTCTTAGTATAAGCTTGTGTTCTTCAATTGGTATCATAATGGGTTCCTTCAGAAGAGTTTGACAACTTGAAGGAAAAGAGGTATAAAAACATAATGGATTAAAAGGATCAAAGGGACGGGTCCATTAATAATGCAGTACCAGTCTTTGATGGAAGTGACTTCTTGTATTGGTGTATGCTAATGAGATTTCACCTGATTGCACTTGGCAATGAAGTTTGGGATGTAGTGGAACTGGATATGATTCAGCAGTCAATCCTCCTATAGACAAGGAAGGTCAGCTTCTAATGCATGTAAATTCAAGAGCTATGAATGCAATTATAAAAAGGTTGCGTAGATCAGAATATATGAAGGTTGTGGAGTGTACAACAACAAAATATATGTGGGAACTATTGCATACCATATATGAAGGAGATAAAAGTGTTAGGAAAGCTAAGATCAAAAATCTCAAATAAGAATTTGAGAATCTAAGAATACGGGATGATGAAAACATTTGTGACTATCTCAGCAAGGTTGATGAACTTATACACGAGATGAAATGTATTGGAATGATGGTTGATGAGTCTGATGATTGTGATAAGGTCTTGAGAATTCTTCCAAAGAGGTACAGTGAAAAGGTTTATGTTATAGAAACATCAATTGATAGTGATTCTCTGACAAGGAATTATTTTCTTAGCATGCTTACGACATTTGAGATAAGAACAAAATATCTTATCCCTCGAAAAGAGGTTACATTCAAAGTGAAAAATAATATGAAGGGTAAGAAGTCAGAATCAAGCAATGAGTCATCTAGTGATGAAGAAGCTAACTATGGTAGAAGAGATAAAGGTTCCATAAGACCCATAGATCTAAGATCTGTTAATTGTTTCAATTGTGGAAAGTATGGACATTTTGCAACAGATTGTAAAGAGCCAAAGAACAACAATGATGAAGAAAAATAGGATCATAGGTATAGGGAATATGAAAGATACAAGTACCAAAATAAAAGCAAGGATGGACAAAACAGACAAGGAAAGAAGTTCTTCCAAAGGCAAAAGAGAAGCTACTATGCGGATAATGCAAGTAAGTACTCAAATGATAGTGATGCTAGTTTTTTAGATAATGATAGAGATGAAGTCCTATTTATGATTGAAGAAAAAGAACCAGTTAAGAAAAGGACTCCAATTATTCTCAAGTGTTTTAGATGTGGTAAATTTGGATATCTTGAAGATGATTGCACAAGGGATGGTTATAGTTTCAATGATGATGATTTTGAAGATGCACTTGAAATACCAGATGAAAATCTTCTAATGAAATTAGAAGAAGAAGTGAGTGATCCTATAGATGACAAGCCAAAAGAAATTAATGATATGGGAAAAGGCAAAAAAATAGAGGATTATTTAGTAGAAAATGGTTATGATCTCAAGGGAGAACTTATCTATGCCCTTGACATAGTAAATAAGGTAAGAAATCAACACTCTAAGCTTGAAATTCAGTTTCAAGAATGTGATGAAGAAATATTATTACTCATAGAGGATCTAGAAAAATCAAAGGCTAAGGCAAGAAAGTTCAAAGATAAGTTAGAACCAAAGATCTTGGAATGTGAGAAGTTAGAACAATAAGTGGCTCTACTAAAGGAATATGTAGAAGACTCCAAGAATAAGCTATACAAGTATGTAAATAGTGCAAAGAGTGTGGATAAAATAATAAAGATACAAAGAGGAGCAACAAACAAGGCAGGTCTTGGTTCAAAATAGGTTCAAAATAAAAAGGAAGAAGAGTCTACTACAAGTCTTGAAGAAGAAGAAACTTTAGAATAAGATACATCAGAAGAAGATAGTGTAAGTGGGAGTGAGACATCAGAGGATGAGTTGGACAACAAAGAGTTTAACAAAGATAGGAACAATGCATGGTACAAATGGAAAAACAATCAGAACAGAAGACCAATGAGGTCAAGACAAGGAAGCTTCAATGGAAGATGTTTTTCATGTCACAAGTTTGGGTACATGGCTTCATAGTGTAGGACACATGAAAGAAAGGAATATGGGAAATGATAGTTTTTCCAAGGGTATTGCTACTCATGTAATGAGTTTGGTCACAAGGCAATGAATTACAAGATTCATGATAAAAGAAGATATGGCTTCACTAGGATAAATCCTAAGATAGTTGCACCTCCAAGGAATAACAATATTAAGTGTTATAAGTGCAATAATGATGGTCACACAACAAGATGATGTAGAGAAAATATTTAAGAAATAAGTATGAACAAAAATAGGAACATGAACAGGAACAGGAATATGAATAGGAACAAGAACATGAATAGGAACAAGAGCATGGATATGAACAGGAACAAGAACATGAACATGAACAGGAATAAGAGTATGGATGAGAACAAGAACAAGAACAGGAGTAGGAACATGGATGAAAACAAAAATAGAAACAAGAACAAGAATGATGATAGGAATAGGGATGATCACTTGGAAAGAAACAATCAGAGGATTCAGAAAACTCAAAAAAGAAGAGAAAAATATAAAGGTAAAAAATAGTGCTTTCGGGGAGTAGAAATACTCCCACCCTAGAATTAACCACCTCATATGGAGGTGGGGGAGGGGCTAAGCTAAGAGGCTCATTCTTAGCCCCGAGCCCTAAAGGTGACCCTTTGCCATTGATGTCAAAGGGGGAGAGATTTGTGTGATTTGTGTATTGGGGAGATATTGGATATGGGGAGAGATTTGATATTTGAGAGAGCATTGTCCTAGGGGGAGCAATGTCCCAGGGGGAGTAGAAGAAAAAGAAAGGTTAGGTTTTAGTAAAAAGGATATGGGTTGCCATCAATGACAAAGGGGGAGATTGTTGGACATTTTGAGTCCCTAAGTCAAAGTTGTCATTGATGTCACCAGATGAGGTCATCAGTAATTTCAGTAGGAAATAAAGGCGACAAATATGGTTATTTGATATCCAACAAGAAGGCAAAAGATCGAGGGAAACAATGCAAAAGACAGAAGTTAAAAAGGAGTTATAATATTTATTTTATAAATTATTTAAATTCAACATGAATTTAAATTTTATAAATAAATATTAAAGGTACTTTATCGAAGGATTAATATTATAATGGTGGTTATTATAATATTAAAATTGCCATGGTGAAAACCCAAATAAAATAATTATAATCCTTATTATAATATTTTATAAGGCAAGGGGTTTTATAAAGTCCAAAAGTAATTTTTATTAAAACCCAAGGTTGGGTTTACTAAGGCTTTCGAAGCCTTAAAGCGCCGACGTAATGCATTTCAATAAAAGTGTCGACGTCTAGACAAAGGAGGAAGGGCAATATAAATACATGCCCAAAGTTGTTTATTATCTATCCTTGCTCGATTGATTATTGAGTGGCACATGCGAAAAATGAGCTCATGGTTAAAACATTTGGAAAGGAGAGTACAGGATAACACGGAGAGAGACCACCCCCAATTCACATTGGGCAGTGTGGCCTAGTGGCAGCTTGGAAAGCGTGAAGGCATTGGTAGCACGGAGGTCATGCGTTCAATTCTTGCAAAGAAGTTTTTGGTGGAGTTTTTGTGGAAGCGCCAAGGCACACGTTTTTAAATGTGGGCAAGGAAAGCGCAAAGAGGAAGCACGTGGTGCTTCCCCCTTTGTGAACGAGCATGTAGCTCATGTGGCAACCTTAGCCATGGCTAAGGCGCTCACGGTGAGGGCAAGACGCAGGGTCAAATCCCCTTGAGGCAAGTACGTTTTTTTGTGTTAATTAATTTTATGGTTATGCCCTAAGGTTGGAGTGATAAGGATGTTATAAGGTTTATTAATGTTTTAATAAACTTTGTTAATTAGAGGTTGTTGTGATTATTTCTGAAGGTGAAGTGTTGATAATTATTTGAGCTTTATTATTTGGAAAGTATTATTTTGAGAGTTATATTTTAGGAGGTATAAGGAGTTATGGTAAAGTGTTAATTGAGATTTATTTTGAGACTTGTTGATTATTATTTTTGATAAGGGTTTTCTTCTAAAAGGACTTTGGTGGATGTGAAAATTAAGTTGGAGTAAAAAGGTGTATTTAAAGTTGTATTTTGCATTGTGATTTTAATTGAAGTCCTCTAACCCTTATGTGAGTTTGGAAAAGAGTTTTTGTGAAGTGTGGCAGATTTTGTGGACAACTTCTTGGCAACAAAAAGGTATGGGCAAAATTCTTCTCTATTGAGTTGGTTGATTGGCTTGATTGAAAATTAAGTTTGGAGTGAAAAGGAATTGATTAGGGTTTCCTTTTCGAAAGTGGTTGAGTTAATGCTTCAAGGTTTTCTAAATTGAGAGTTGTGATTAAGCCTTGTTTTATTAGCATTGTTGTTGAAGCCAATTGGTTATGCAAAGAACTTGAACTTGAGTTAGAAAAGAACATGAGTATCATTGTTATGTGAGATTTGTTGTTGAGCATTGTTGGAAATATTTTGAGTTGGTTGATATATGCTTGGACTAGGGTTTGTGAGAAAGGGTTGTTCCTTGAGGTGATTGGTTGAGTAGAGTTGGTTGAGCCTAGTCAAGTGGATGTGAAGTGGTTGTTCAAGTTCCATGAAACAAACTATTCTATATTCTGATTTGAGTTGAGATTGAGCATTGAGTATAGAACATATTGAGTCTCTAAAAATTCTCTTTATGCTTCTATGAGATTGATTTGAGTTGAGATTGAGCATTGAGTATAGAACATATTGAGTCTCTAACAATTCTCTTTATGCTTCTATGAGATTGATTTGAGTTGTGATTGAGCATTGAGTATAGAACATATTGAGTCTCTAACAATTCTCTTTATGCTTCTATGAGATTGAGTTGAGAAAGTGATTGAGCATTAAGTATAGAACATATTGAGTCTCTAACAATTCTCTTTATGCTTCTATGATATTGAGTTGAGAAAGTGATTGAGCATTGAGTATAGAACATATTGAGTCTCTAACAATTCTCTTTATGATTCTATGAGATTGGACAAGTTCTATGTGGACTTGTTAAGTTGATTTGAGGTAAGTCTTTGAGAAGGCTTGTGGACTAATTTTGTGTGAGATTTTATGGAAGCTTGCAATGCAGATTTGAGCAAGTCCTAGAGAGGACTTATTGAGTATATTTGGACAAGTTCTGTGTGAGCTTGTTGAGCAGATTTGGACAAGTTCTGTGTGAGCTTGTTGAGCAGATTTGGACAGGTTCTGTGTGGACCTATTGAGAAGATTTGATCAAGTTTTGTGTGAGCTTGTTGAGCATATTTGGACAAGTTCTGTGTGAGCTTGTTGAGCAAATTTGGACAAGTTCTGTGTGGACCTATTGAGTAGATTTGATCAGGTTCTGTGTGGACCTATTGAGAAGATTTGAGTAGGTTCTGAGTGGACCTATTGAGCAGAGTTGTGCAGGTTCTAAGTGAACCTATTGAGAATATTTGTGCTAGACCGAATGTATTGTGTTTAGTGCAAGATATTGAGCAGAGTTATGCTAGACCGACTGGACTGTGTTTAGTACAGTATTGAGACAGAGCTTTGGAGGTGATAGAGCAGAGAGGACAGAGTCTATAGTGGATAGAGATCCATCAGCTAGGACATTGAGGATAGGTCTTCTGAGTGAGGACAAGAGTCTTCAAGTGGAGAGAGATCCACAATTAGTGCGTTGGAGGTAGAGTCTTCTAGAGGATCACCAACTAGAGTAGAGGAGAAGGAGTTCTCTTGTGGATAGAGATCCACATCCAGATTTAGGGGATCAACATCTCCTTTGGATAGAGGTCCATAAACATTGTAATTGGGAAGGATTCCCAAGAGATTATTTGAGAAATATTTAGAAGAAATATTTTCTCTGTGGAGGTAGCCCACATTGGGTGAACCACATTAAAATATGTGTCTCTATTGTGTATGGTGTTTTGTGCATTGCTTTGATTACTGCTATTGATACTGCTATCTATACACTACATAATATTGATTTGAAAAGAAAGAGTAAAAAGTGGTCTTATATTGTTCACCCCCCCTCTCAGTATAAGCTTGTGTTCTTCAATATTGAGTGCCCTACTGATGGAGAAGCATGTGATTCTTCAAGGATCATGGATTTAATAGTGGAACTTTATGGAATGTAAATGTGATATTTCTTTCATAACACCTTGTCAATATATGAAAAATAAGGATGCTTTGATGATCCCATAGTTATATCTTGAATAATTTGAGTTGTTTCAGTGTTAACAAAACATTCTTCTTGGAGTTGAGAAACCCATTGAGAACAAGGACCCAAAATGAAATTAATGGAAAATTCATCTTCATATTTACGAGATAATACATCTACTATTACATTTTCTTTGCCCTTATAATACTCAATGACAAAATCATATCCCAATAACTTTGTCATCCACTTTTTTTGCTCTGGATAGGAGAAACATTGTTCTAGAAAGTGCTTATGACTACTATGATACATTTTTTTATTAAATGACTACTAAGTAAGTAATATCTCCATTTCTCGACTGCATGTAGAATAGCCAATATTTCTTTCTCATATGTGGATCTCCCCAAATTTTTACCTGAAATTTGCTTGCTTTCGAATGCCAAGGGGTGACCATATTGCATTAATATTGCACCAATACCTGTGCCCAAATCATCACATTCAATAATGAATGGTTTGTGAAAAACTGGAGTTTCCAATACCGAATAAGTACATATAGCTTCCTTGAGTGCCATGAATGCTTGAGTGGAAATATCAGACCAATGAAAAGCATCCCTTTTTGTGAGGGCAATGAGATGAGATGCAATTTTATCGTAATTGCAAACAAACTTGTGATAATAACCTATAAGACCAAAAAACCACAAAGTTTTTTTTATGGTTTTGGGTAAAGGTCAATCTTGAATGGCTTTAATTTTATTAGGATCCACTTTAACGCCTTCATGAGAAACGATATGACCCAAATATTCAACTTCTTGAACACCAAAAGAACACTTGGAGTGCTTGAAAAAAAATTCTCCTTATGCAATACATGAAGAACTTTTCCCACATGCATTAAATGATAATTCTAATATTTTCTATATATCAAAATACCATCGAAGAAGACTAAGACAAATCTGCAAACAAATGGATGGAAAACATGGTTTACTGAGATTTTAGAAAGTGGAAGGGGCATTGGTGAGACCAAAAGACATGACCAAAAACTTGTAATGACCTTCATGAGTATGAAAGGTAGTTTTGGGAATGTTCTCATCTCTTACTCAAATTTGATGAAAACCCGAACATATATCCAATTTTGTGAAATATTTAGCACCATGCAATTCATATAATAAATCATCTATGATAGGGATAGGGAACTTATCCTTGATCATGATTTTATTGAGGGGACAAAAATCAGGACACATGCACCAAGAATTATCTTTACGATGAGCCAAAACCACTAGTGATGAATAAGGACTAGTGCTATGATGAATGATGCCATGTTCTAATAGTTCTTGGACAATATTTTCAATTTCTATTTTTAAGGTTGAGGGTATCGATAAGGACACACATTAGGAGAAATAATTTTGGGGACAAGATGTATGGCATGGTCATGAGATCGCTTGGGAGGTAGCTCTTTTGGTTCACTAAAAACTTCATCAGAGTTATACACAATATATTGAATATCTTTTGTGGGGATTATAGGAGTATCCTATGCTTGAAATTCCATGCAATTTATTTGAGCTATGAATCCATAACCTCCTTTATTTAGTATCTTTTCCATGCAGTGGGAACTCACTACCTTGTATGGTGGAGATTGAATTTCTTGGAGGTGAATAGTCTTCCCATTCTCTTTCCATTCCACATATAATTTTTGAAAGTTAAAACTAACAACTTATAGTTGTTCTAAACATTTGACACCCAAAATAACATCTAAAATTCCCAAATTCATAACGAAGATAGTTCCTTTCCAAGTGTAATTTCCCATTTGGATTGAAACTGAAGATGTTCTACCAATACATTGAGAGTTTCCTCCATTTGGAATTAAAACTTGAAACTTATCATGATTGGAATAATTAATGTACAATTTTAGTGCTTTAGCAATCTTGAGGTCAATAAAGTTATGTGTACTACCTAAATCAATCAACACATTTATATGTTTGTGCCTAATAAATCCTGGTACTTTAATTGTATGATGATTGATGAGCATCAAAAATGCTCATATTTTGTATACATTTTATAGATTATTATGTGGCTGTATAATAAGGATTGCATATGTTTATGAATGATTTTATAATTATTTGATGAAATTATGCGTGTTATCTAATTCGTGTGTTTTTAGTGTGTTTTTGTGGAATTGTAGTTGATTTAGTCAAATTTGGATCAGTCGAGGTCTTTTCATGGACCTGGAACTTTGTTTCTTTCAAAATCAACGTAGAGAAGGTAGGCGCCTTCCTCTTCCAGGAAGGCGCCAAGCGTAAGTAGATGCCTTCCTCTTCCATGAAGGCACCAAGGAAAGACAAGCGCCTTCCTCTCCCAGGAAGGCACCAATATAAGGCCAGCACCTTCCTCTTCCAGGAAGGCACCAAAGGAAAAGAAGTGCCTTCCTCTCACAGGAAGGCAATGACAGGAAGGCACCACTAGAAGACAAGCACCTTCCTCTCATAAGGAAGGCATCGACAAGAAGGCACCACTAGAAGGCAAGCACATTCCTCTTATAAGGAATGCGCCACTAGAAGGCAAGTGCCTTCTTCTCATAGGAAGGTGCCAACAGAAGATAAGCACCTTCCTCCTCTAGGAAGGCACCAACGGTAGTAAGGTACCTTCCGCATAGAGAAGGCACCCGACATACTTAGGCACCTTCCTCATAGGGAAGGTGCCCCTGTTCTTCGCTCGTTGACAAGACAAGCACGATGTGGACAATAGAGACTGGTGCAATTCCAACTCTATGTCATGTAGAGTTAAATTGGGGATCGCATCAACATATGAGAATGTCCTACCAATTCTAGGTGAAGCACAAACCAATCAATGAACACACCACTATTAGAAACGAATGCCAATTTTAGCAGACGTTGATCACATTTACCAGACTATCTTAGTTTAGTCTGGAATGAATCGACTATTATAACTTCTTTGTAACAGAAGATCTACGGGTGTGCTATATAAACACACATAGACCTCTTTGAGGGGATATAGAATATTTTTATAGTAAATGTAGAGAGATATATAGAAGAAGCATTGTAATACTTTGATAATTATAATACAGTTCAAAGAGTTTCTAAGTGCGTGTTCAGCTGGGAGGAAGCTGTTGGAGCCTGGGCCCACTCCAAGGCAGTATTTATTCCTCTATTTTTCTTGTGTTTTCTAGATTAGTTTACCGCTTTTATAAGATTGTTTATCGCATTGTCATTTCTAGTATTATAATAGGTTTATTTCCAGGAATGTGTGAATATTTCCTTTCTGTAGATTTAATTGTTTTTATGTAAATTATTGAGGAGTGTATGAATGATTAACGACCATTGAAACACCCCCAATAGTGGAACTAGCAAACTTATCTCAAGTGGTATTGTAAGAAATCTTGTTCAAGACCCTTCGCAAGTTTACGAAGCTCCTTGGGTTGATAAATTAAATGCACGGGCATGTGACAAAAGTAGGAAATAAGTTAACCTTGTTTGGCCTGCAACATTTTGGCATCATTGCTGGGGAAGCGTCTCAACTAGATTATTTACAATACCTGGAAACATTCCATATGACCTTTATGAGTTCTTCGAGAAGAAGAGGACCTGACGGTCGGTTTATAAAAACCAATACAGCAGAACCTAAGTCAGAAAAACATTCTGAATTTGAATTAGACTCACCCGACCCACCTCCAGCAATCCATTGGAGTGAGGATCCGCACTTTGTGCAAAGTGCCTCCTCATCCCATCAACTTGGGGAAGAACGAATCATCATAAATCCCCTATTTAATAGGACACCCTTAGAGGAAGCCCTATTATGGAAAGCTATAGAAGATCGAACGATAACACCAGAGAACCTTAGAGCCTTGAATCGAAAAGTCTTAAATGACCATAAGGCCATAAATACTGCATTAGAGACCGCATTTCTTGAAAAATGGCTGACAACGAAGAAGTCTCATCTGGCTTTAGTTTCCCGATTGATGAAGGAGTAGGAGATACCAAAATGAAAAACATATCCCCTGCTCACCTTTCGGCCTTCAGAGGATACCCAACTGAGGACCCTGACCTATTTTTATTTAAGTTTGATGTCTTATGCAAGTATGTGGACTAAAAATCTGATACATAGAAGCTGAAACTCTTTCCTTCCACATTGGACGATGCAGCTCTATGGTGGTTCATTGGTCTGGGAGACAAACACATTGCCACTTGGGATCAAATGAAGAAGCTCTTTTTAGAGCAATACCAAGATTTTGGGAGAGCAAGAGACTCCAAAGAAGAGATCCTGAGCATGACGTAGAAAGAAGATGAGTCTCTCAAGGAATACTAAGAGAGATTCAACTTCAATCTTCAACGATCTCCTCACACGAAACTATCTGATAAGTCCCTAAAAAGCATCTTTTTGAGAGGACTTACCAATGAATCCTTGGATGCTCTTAACATGATTTTTGGAGGTGATGTCTACCAGCATGCTATGAAAGACATCTGACAACTATGTCGGAACTACTCAAGAAGGAGAGGCAAGACAACTTCTAGAACCATGAAAGTGACTGCTTCAGTCACGAATATAGAAATAGGTAACATGCTAGAAGATTTAAAGAGCAAAATGCTCTCATCTCTAGCATTGCAGATGGTTACACTACTGTTAGAGAAAACAAAGCAGCATTGGCATATTTCTATCCAAAATACAAATGGAAGCATGCAAATAATGCATGCTCAGAGAACAAAGTTAGAGTATGCACAATTTGTAGGCTGAACCATAAAACTCGATTGTACCCACAACTACCCAGTAATCAAGAGGATGCTGAAAGCACGGATGCCTATTTCATAGGCAATCAAAAGAGTTGGCCACAACCCCTTACGGGGAATATGCCAATCGGAATGTCATCATATGGGGGAGGACCATACATGCCCTAAGGCCCGCCTCAACCACCTAACATGGGGTGGTGGGGGCCATCACCCTAGTACAACGTACCACCAACAACATTCTTGAGCTAGCAACCATGAATACCATATCCATATCCTGGGCAGCAGTGGAGAGGCCACACTGCATGGAATCAAGTTCCACATAATGTAGCACTTGCTCACCCCCAAAAAAATTTACTAGCGTTTCCAGTAGTGAGACCTACACAGCTACCCGCACAATCGATGACAAATCCCAATAATAGGGTGAACCAACCAGCATACAACGTGGAGGGTGAGATGTATCCGATGTACCATATTCAGCTTAGGTCTGGTAGATAGCTAGGATTTGGAACACCTCCACGGGTAGAAGATGAGGAAGAGGTAGAAACACCTCTTGTAGAAGAGGTGATAGAAGAAACGCCTGAGAGAGCAAAGGCTTCATTTCCCAACCGACTACAAGAACAGAGGAAAGTAACACAGTCGAAGTTTGATATCTTGTCTAGCTTGAAGAACCTCACCATGACAATTCCATTATTTCAAGCCATCCGATATGTTTCGATATATACCAAGGCGATAAGAGATATGTGTCTAAGGAATCCAGGACAAAGAGCAACCCAGACTATCAATGTCATGGGTAAACTAGAATATTTGATGATGGGCAAAATGTGCCATCCTAAGTATGCAAACCCGGGCAACCCGATGCTGACTGTAAAAATTGAGGGACATTCCCTGTTCAATACGTTGGTCGATATCGAAGCAGCTATCAACGTAATGCCTCAGGAGACCATGCAGAGGCTACAGCTCACAAACATGAAACCCACTATGATAGTGTTGCAGCTGGTCGATCGATCGATCGTGGCATCGAAAGGAATTTTGGAAGACATAATAGTGATAGTCAACACATGGGAATACCCAGCTGACTTTTTAGTCTTGCAATCTAAAACTAGGTTGGGCGGTTACCCGCTCATCTTGGGAAGGCCATGGCTGGCAATAGTTGATACTTACATCAGCTACCGGGATGGGCTGATGACCATATCCAATGGATGAAATGTTAAAAGGTTGACTATTTCACCCCCAACACAGTCCGTCAACTCAGTAGGAGAACCCATGTTGACAGAGCATGAAAATCCTGAGCTATCCATGATTCAATCAGTGATGAAATTGGATGATTTGGTAGAAGAAGATGAATATGGTGCTATTATGGAGTTTCTCCATGGGGAGTCCTCCATATCTATACCTAGATCATCGTTGGCTGGCACCCAAGATTACCATGTTCACCAGATGCACGTCGGGCCAGGAAGAACATTGAATATCAGCAGTGGGTTGACTTCCACATAATTGATGAAAGTAGAAGAGCTCCTAGTTAGACACCAATAGGCATTTGCATGGGATTACTGAGATATGAAGGGTATCAGCCCATAGATCTGTACCCATCATATATACCTCGATGATCAAGCAACTCCAAGCAAGCAACCACAGAGAAGAATGAATCCGGAAATGAAAGACATTGTCAAGGAAGAACTACAAAAACTCTTGACTGCTGGATTCATCTATCCGATTTTTGACAGTGAGTGGGTATCACCATTAGTGGTAGTCCCTAAAAATAATGGGAAATGGTGAATCTATGTGGACTATAGAGCATTAAACAAAGCGACCAAGAAGGACCACTTCCCGCTCCCATTCATTGATCAAGTCTTGGATACACTCTCCGGGAGGAAGTATTTCTCCTTCCTGGATGGATTCAATGGATACAACCAGATCTAGATAGGAGAAGAGGATCAGGATAATACAACATTCACCTGCCCATGGGGAACATTTGCCTATCGGGTATTACCTTTCGGATTGTGCAACGCACCTGCCACCTTTCAAAGGGCGATGCTTAGCATATTTTTAGACATGATGGGAGACGCGATCGAAGTATACATGGATGACTTCACCGTCTATGGATAAACATTTGAAAAAGCAATGACAAACTTGGAAAGAGTGCTCGAAAGAAGCAAAGAAAACACTTTGTCCCTGAGCAATGAGACATGCTTTATGATGATGCAAGAAGGCATCGTACTAGGACACCACCTCTTCGCAAAAGGAATAAAGGTTGATAAAAGGAAAATTGAGGTCATAAAAGACCTACCCAACCCCAGAACGCAGAGAGAGGTGAGGAGTTTTCTTGGATCAGCCAGGTACTACCGATGATTTATCATAGAATTCAAAAAAATTACAAAACCACTACACACTCTATTATCCAAGGATGTGGAGTTCAATTGGACGAAGACTACGAAGAAGAATTTCAGTTACTTAAAGAGAAACTAATATCCACATCGATTTTAAGAGGACCAAATTGGGCCATACCATTCCATATCTATTGTGATGCATCCAACAATGCGATTGGAGCAGTCCTTGAATAGAAGGATGGCGAAGAATTTTATGCTATCTACTATCTTAGAAAAAACTTGGTAGGAGCCACGGTGACAGAGAAGGAGTTCCTTGTAGTTGTGCATGCCATAAATAAATTCTACCATTATATCATCGGGTATAAGGTATTTGTCCACACGGACCACGTGGCTATCAGATACTTGATGAGCAAGCCGGCCATTGGTGGAAGAATTATCAGGTGGCTCTTGTTACTGCAGGAATTTGACATCACAATAGTCGACAAACTAGGCAAAGACAACGTCGTAGTAGATTTTCTATCTAGATTGATACCGATAGACCATACAGTAGTGGAAGACCAATTTTTGGATGAACATTTGTTCACCATTAGTGAGAAAATCTCGTGGTATGCAGATATAGCCAATTACTTGGCCACCAAAATAACCTCACCTGCTCTCTCTTTTCGAGAAAAGTAGGTGGTCATAGATAAAAGTGCATCGTTCCTATGGATTGATGGCCTCTTGTTCAAAATAGGACATGAACAGATTATAAGAAGATGTGTAGCAGAGCAAGAGTTATCAGAAGTACTCAAGGCGTGTCACGATGAACCATGCAGAGGACACTTTGCAGGGAAATGAACTACCTACAAAATCCTACAAGCTGGATACTTTTGGCCCACTCTATTCAAGGATGCGGCTACGTACGCAAAAAAGTGCGATGAATACCAAAGAATGAGCAGACCAACCCATCAAGATGAAATGTCCCTCCAGCCTCAGGTACACCTGGAACCCTTCGATAAGTGGGGCATGGACTTTGTGGGACCAATTAATCCACCTTCAATAGGGAGGAGGTTTATTTTGGTCTGTACATATTACATCACCAAATGGGTTGAAGTTCAAGCATTGAGAGATTCAAAAGAAAGAACAATCATCGATTTATTATTTGCCCATATTTTTACATGATTTGGGGTCCCTAGAGAGATAACAACAGACCAAGGGCCTCAATTTACCTCAAAGTTGATCAAGGAGCTGATGGAGCAATACAGAGTTCAGCACAATAAAACTACACCCTACCATCCGCAGGCAAATGGGCAAGTGGAAGTGACGAACAGAGAAATAGAGAACATCTTAATGAAGACCATGCAGCAACACAAAAAATATCAGGCTACATGGTTGCTAGAGGCAGTCTGGGCATATAATACCATGTGGAAATCCACCACAGGCTTCACACCCTTCCAACTGGTCTATGGGAAGAGTGCAATGATGCCCATTGAATTTGAAATCAAGACATTGAGGATGGCTTCAAAATTGAACTTGAACTTGGATGATGCTCAAAAAGAAAGGATTCAATAGCTATATCAGTTGGATGAAATCTGAATGGACACTTTGCAGAGAACAAAAATCATACAAAAGCAAAGAAAGCGGTGGCATGATCACCACATTAAACTGAAGCAGTTCCAAGAAGGAGAATGGGTGCTGTTGTACGATTCTCGATTCCAGGAAAGAAAAGGTAAATTAATGTAAATATGGATGGGACCATATGATGTGGTAGAGCTCATAAAGAATAGGGTAGTGCATGTTAGAACAATTGATGACACCAACACTATGCTAACGGTCAATGGCCATCGATTGCACCCCTATAACACATCCAAAATAGGTGGAATCTAGAATAGACATGGGGGAGACCCCATCTTGTTAGATCTGGACCAAAATCTTAATAAATGAAATGTTGGGCATGGAGGTGCTCACCAAAATTAGTTAATTTAGTTTTTTTCTTACGGTGTGTTTTGCAGGGACGACGCTAGCATGCAAGCTGCAGGCATCCTAATCCAGGTCTTAACAGGCACAAAATGCATCTAACTGCTTTTATTTTTCTTTCTTTTCATTTGCTTTTTGTAGGTGGAATACATGACAGCACGAGGAATAGGTATCTAGGAAACCAGGCCTAATTCGGCTCAGCATTCCGACACCGACACTCGTAGGTAGAAGCTGAGGCAGCATAAAGCGAGACTGAGAAGGCTTGATCACCCTTTCCCAGTCAATCACAACATGATTTCCAAGAATAAGGCTCATTTCGTATGAAGAAGGCACCTAGCTAGAAGAAGGCCCCTTCCATATGAAGAAGGTGCCCCGCCAGAATAAGGCGCCTTCCTTATAAAGAAGGCACCCAGCCAGAAGAAGGCACCTTCCTTATAAAGAAGGCACCCAGCCAGAAGAAGGCGCCTTCCTTATGAAGAAGGCGCCCTGCTAGAATAAGGTGCCTTCCTTATAAAGAAGGCACCCAGCCAGAAGAAGGCGCCTTCCTTATAAAGAAGGTGCCCAACTAGAAGAAGGCACCTTCCTTATGAAGAAGGCACCCCACCAGAAGAAGGTGCCTTCCTTATAAAGAATGCGCACACAAAAAAAAATAGGCACCTTCCATGGCGGGAAGGCACCACACATAAAAAAAAAAATCCTAAGGCCCCTTCCACATCAGGAAGGCGCATACAGACCGAGGCGCCTTCCACCCCAGGAAGGTGCAGGTATACAGTGGCACCTTTCACCCTAGGAAGGTGCAGGTATTCAGCAGCACCTTCCACATCAGGAAGGCGCACCCATTTAGAAGAACCTTCCATAACAAGAAGGTGCCATCATCAAAAAGGCACATTCCACCATCGAAAGGCATATCCAATCAGAGACGCCTTCCACCATCATAAGGTGCATCCATTCAGAAGCACCTTCTATAGCAGGAAGGTGCCATCACCAAAAATGTGCCTTCCACCATCGAAAGGCGCATCCAATCAGAGACGCCTTCCACCATCGAAAGGCACATCCAATCAGATACACCTTCCACCATCGAAAGGTGCATCCATTCAAAAAGCATTGACAACATCGAGAAGGCACCATATAAGAACCTTACACATTGGGAAGGTACTAAAGAGCACCTTCCACGTACAGCCAACACTTAAGTCTCTCGAATGCCTCGATTAGAATGAAATCACCCCACGAACGAGCGATATCAGATTACCATACCCCTCCCCCGTGTCACAAATCAACAAATCAATGCTCTTCACAACACATGAAACACAAAATAAGGTACATGCATACTAACTCAAATTTTTATATAATTATTCATAAATTATGAAGTATCAGAAAAAATAATGCCGTCATAAAAAAATAATATCCCCCCATGGCCGAAACCACGTGCCAATGATATGGCTCAAAAGGTGTACCCTATAATTAAATGCTAGGGTTAGGCGCCTTCCCTATAAGAAGATGCCTTTCTAAAGAAGTAAGGATAGAAAAAAGAAGCGTAGTAGTAAGGGAAGGCACCATGGGAGGAAGGTCGAAGAATCATGCGGTGAAAATGAATGAGTCGAGTGATACAGAAGGAATCAAGGGGATGATAAAAACATAGTTTGAGTCCAAGGGATGGTTCGAATACTATACCTTGTTCAGTCAGGGCCAAGATATGGAGGCAGCCAAGGAATTCACTACCTCCTTGAGGGGTGACATAGCTCAGGTGCGAGGGGTAGAAATTCTGGTCACCCCCAAATACATCTTGCAGGCAACTGGATTGCCCCTCACAGGGGAATGCATTTACAAAGGTGGACTGCTAAATCCATACGCCAAAGTGCTACTACCAGGAGAAAATATGTAGATAGATAAGGAAGGGCTACCCAAAAGCAACCTTCCCATGAATCTATAGAAGATATTCGAGCAAGTTGCTCGATTCTTTACATGCATCGGGAAGTATACCCATTTGCACACTAACCATGTGTAGTTTCTGAATCACTTGGTGCATGGAAGGAAGTTAAACGTGCCCTTCTACCTAGAAAATTCCCTAAAGGAATAAGTGGCTAGGTACCAGAAGGGAGCATCGTTCACCTTGGCCCACCATGGGCTGATATCAGTACTGGTTCGCCATGCAAAAGCGCAGAGGCAGAACCCCGATGCAGAGGGAGATGGCGGCCAAGAAAGGCAACATGATGTTGTTGCTGAAATAGGGCAAAAAGAGGGAAGACCTACAGAGGATATGGTAAGTATCAGGCAATTGGAATTACCCTATTTCATGAAATAAAGAGGGCATTTTCCAGTGCCCGAATGCATAGAGGAAAGAGGGCATTCCCCAGTTCCCGAGTATGAAGAGGAAGGAGCACCGCTTATTAGAAATTAGACTGAGTTTCAGCTGCCAGAACTAGTCCCCAAGAGGAAACACCTTTGGTGACTCCTCTTGGTAGAAGAAGAACAAAATGACTTGGAAGTCGAAGTTGCAACCCAAACCCTCCGAGAATTGAAAAATTAGAGCCCACAAGATGCAGGGACTTCCAAGAGCAATGATCAGGTTGACATAGCCTTGGAGGAAGCGCTAGAGTGGAAAACCAATTTCTGGATGACCCACAAAATTTTGGAGGACTACCAGAATGAGCATAGAGGGGAATTGGAAGAATGAGAAAGACAAATCACCTAACTCAAGCAGCTGGTCCAACAGTTGTGGGAGGAGAACCATCTACTCCAGGACAGGGAAATAGAAAGAAGGGAACATCAACCCAAACTAACTGGGCAAAAGAGGTCCCGATGAATTCTCCCACATCTACAAAACAAGTATTATCTTCGAGAGAATTTCGATCAGACGCTCGAAAAAGTAGCCCAGAGGCAGGGGAGAATTCCTCTATTTTTGGGAGTGAAAGGGAAAGAAGTCCCACAACACCCCCTGTCATCGATCTGAGTGATACAGAGCAATAGACATGACCGAGGAATAAGGAAGAACTCCCTAGACCTAAGGAAGATAGAGAAGAACCTAAGGGGTCAGCACAGGATAGACAGGGGGACAAAGAAGCACCCCCAAAGATAGTAGCACAGGTCCCCCAGAGTGAAGAGAACACTCCAGGGACCACAGAGCAGGTCCCTTGGAGCGAGAAGACATCTGCCAAGGAGAAAGTGAAAACCCCTATTCGATTCATCGTATTTTTTGCAGATGCCAAAGGAAAAGGTCCCAGGATGGCTCGAAAGAAGGCAAAGGTGACCTTCGTCGAACCAGAAGAAGATGAGTGGGATATGCAGCCGTTCGTAGAGGCAAAAATAGTTTGAACGACTATTCAAAGAGATGACAGTAGCTAAGGAGACCAGGAAGGCAACCTCGAGGATGTAGGGGGACTTTGGTATCTACTTCAATCTGGCAAAGGATAGCCAATTTTGGGAGATTTACGGGTCATCCCGGGGATAGCCCTCCAAGATAAGGAGGTATTTTGAATGATGGGGGGTATATGGCCCCGAATTGGAAGTCACTGCCATTGCAAAGGAGAACGCAAGACTTACTCCTGAAGCAGTCCGATTGTACAAAGCCTAAGTAGTTCATCTCAAGAGGGATAATTTAGATATCCCTCTTGTAGCGGTCAGACCTCTAGACGCTGACCTATGGCAAGCTACAGAAGCTACATTTTAGGCAGCAGAGATGATGTTGGCTAGATCACCTCCGATAGTGGCCAGGACAAGGAAAGCAAAGTCGATAGTAGCACCTGCAACCCCGCATAGAAAAATAGGAGCCACACCTCCAAATGCCAGTGCATAGAAGAGGCAGACATAGGCCATAGGTATAGCCGAATCCACCAAGAAATGGCAACGATGAGGGGTCAAAAGAGCTACCTACAGTTTTGATGCCACGAGGGTGTGGCATATGTTAGGCGTGGGGGGATGATGAGCATTAGAAATGCTCATATTTTGTATACATTTTCTTGATTATTATGCGGATGTATAATAAGGATTGCATATGTTTATGAATGATTATATAATTATTTGATGAAATTATGCGTATTACCTAATTCGTGTGTTTTTAGTGTGTTTTTGTGGAATTGTAGTTGATTTAGTCATATTTGGATCAGTCGAGGTCTTTTCATGGACCTAACACTTTGTTTCTTTTGGAATCAATGCAGAGAAGGTAGGTGCCTTCCTCTTCTAGAAAGGTACCAAGCGTAAGTAGGTGCCTTTGTCTTCCATGAAGGTGCCAAGGAAATACAAGCGCCTTCCTCTCCCAGGAAGACGCCAATAGAAGGCCAGTGCCTTCCTCTTCCAGGAAGGCACCAAAGGAAAAGAAGTGTCATCCTCTCACAAGAAGGCACCGACAGGAAGGCACCACTAGAAGACAAGCACATTCCTCTCATAAGGAAGATGCCAACAGGAAGGTACCACTAGAAGGCAAGTGCCTTCCTCTCATAAGGAAGGCACGAGCATGTGACAAAAGTAGGAAATAAGTTAACCTTGTTTGGCCCGCAATAATGATATTTTAACCCCATAAGAGCATGCACTGAAATAGCTATGGTGTCATATTCTAGTGTTGCTTCACTAGTATCTACTGAGATTTATTTTGTATACATGGGCGACTCTTGCTAAGTGATATCTTCCACTTCATCTTCTTCATCCTTATTTTCATACTCTATTTGAAAGGTTTGATGTGGTACACATGCTTGATCTCTAGGATGATGGTTGTGACATATAAAGCAGAAATATCTTGATGGTTGTTCATTTTTGTGAAAGGAGTTATTGCGATATTGAGGATGAGTATTAGAGTCTCGCCTAGAGGATGTCCAATTTTAAAAATTTATTTTAGCAATCTTATTAATCCTCATGGTATCATCCAAAGTGCAAGGATCATGTAAGTCTACTTTGAGTTGAATATTTTCCTTTAGACCATGACAAAAAGTCAAAACCACCATAGAAGCTTTTACATATTTTGTATATACAAGAAGACTTGTGAACTCCAAAATATAATCTTAGACAGAACAAGTCTGTTTAAGATCCAATAGGCGCACAATGCAAGAAGAAGAAACACCTTCATCAAATCTTTTGAGGAATAGATCGTTAAATTCTAGCCATAATATGGTACATTTATGTTGACACTGCTACCAAAAAAACCATTGGTAAGCTTATGTACCCAATTTGAAAGAGGCATAAGAAACCCTTATGACTTTAGGAATATAATATAAGTTTAGAATACCTCCATTTTAGCTAACCAACTACATGGATCCCTACCCTCAAATATGGGCATATCAGTATGTAGAACATTAACACCTGGAGGTCATTTCAAGTATTGAGTAGCTTCCTCCATATCTGATTTAAGATCATGGTGACCTATGGGAGGATCTTGATCCACAATATCATTTTGTCTATGGGAATTAGTTGGAGAAGGAGGAGGTTCAAGGTTTTTTTGGATAATTATTGGAGAGATTTCACCATTTTGCTCATATTACTAGTTATTTTAGACAAACAATCTTGTAATTCTTGGGATACAGTAGAAGGGACTACGACTTCCTCATATTGGATATTTTTGCGAGATGAGTTTGAAGGATCCATGGAGTTAAGGATAGACTGATTGGGATTACAATTGTTAATGTGTAAAGGAGAATTATGTTGCATACCTTTATTTCTTAGGGGTTTTCTTGGTGAATTTAATGGTCCTTCGTTTGGATTATCTATCGTAAATAATATTCCATTTGGTCTCCTATTCCACCTTTCTCTCATGTATTTGTTTTTACCTTTCAATAATCTGTGCTTGGAAAAATATTTTTATAATGTTGTTTAATACCTCCAATTATGTGCATTAAATTTTGTTTTGGATAATGTTTTTTATTTTCTGCAAATAAAATTTGGTTTAAAAAAAATTGTTGTCAATGAGTTTCGCTTCTACTGTGGAACTATTCGCTCCAACTACAAAATTATTTTCTTTCAACGACTAGTTGCAATTTGAAATTTCAATGGCTAGTTTAGTGGTGATAATTTCTATATGGTACCCAATGGCTATGTCAAAATACTCAACATAAAACTATTGGTACCCAACATCTATGTCGTCATACTCGACATGTCACTACATGACTAGGTTTTTACACGATCGATACGAAAGAGACTTGGTTTGACCCAACCAATGACTACTTTTGGATAATGAGATAATCTTGGTTTGACTTGACCAATGGCTACGTTCAGATAATGAGATGATAGCTAGATGTAACTTGAGGACTTATACAATGAATGATACTCACCACGCGACTATGATGTGACTGATGAACACGATGCACTAATACACCCAACCTTAACAACTATTATGAGGATTATGACAAGGCTTGGAATTAATGCAAGATCTGAACTGGATTAGTTGGATGAATGAAGAGTTTGGATAGTTGTAGCGAAAAAGACATGTTTCACCTTGCACTTGAACCAAGAATGGAAACAAAACATGACAATTACAAGTGAACCAGAGATTGCAACTAACACACGAAGGAAGGTGAATCAATATGTGACTAAAGTCACAACTACTATAATGCTTAAGGCAGGTAATAAATCCCTCTATGCTTTCTATACAAGTCATGTGGGATAAAATGCACAACAAAATATAAAATGATGTCCCTGAATATGTTATAATTAAATTTTAAACCTTAGTACATGGATTAAATATTTACACATGATTGGAGGAGACTTCTGGAATTTCTACGAACTTGATTTCTCACTGTCACTTAATGAGCAAATCAAAAATTTGTATAGACACTTGGTGATTTTTGGTTGGAATATCAAAGTAGGGTTTGAGCATTACATAACTATTTTTTTCTTGTGAATTTGTATATAATTCTGGATGATTGTTCTTCCGTGTCTTTTTTGGTGGTACTTCAATATGCTACACTCCAAAACATTGCTTACCTGAAAGTAATCAACCAATGAAAGTTTTTTATGTCTTATTATATCAATACTAAAAATTATTACCAATACTCGCTTCAAACACATGATGCATGGCATGAGATAAATAATTTAATTTCTAGCAAGCTTAGGATATCTAACATTGGTAAAATATTTACTAGACGAACTAGTTTCTTCTTTAACCTAAAATTTTTATCGACAAAGAAATATAGAATACCTCTACTATGAGTTATGTCCTGGGCTCCTTCTGTTCCAATAGGGCAATAAATCCTTTTGTGATGTATTTGTATTGCGTTTTATTTAAGTTGGCTATGAAATACTTTCATGACAAATTAAATTTTTGACTTGTGTTTAAACTAGGCTACAAATCCTTCTATGACATTGTGGTTCTTTGGCACTACGTGAGTTATATTGAAACTTGGTGGCCAAAACCTGGTAGGTTGCACAGTTTCGAGGATGGATTTCTAAATTATTTCCAACTTGCCTAGATCGTGCTCTGATACCACTTGGAAGAGAATTATTTGTAAAATAATTGAAACACACTTTCAAATGAGAAGATAAATAATTATTTGCCACTTTATGAGGGCTAAGTCCTTTTCCACTTAGATATGGTTGTCTCTTGCGAATACACAACCAGATAATACAAATCAATGGTATATTATGAAATATAAATCAACCTACTTCTATTAATATTATTAAATCAATGAATAGATGATAATTGGAAATATAGCCAACTTAGCTATATTGGCGTTGTAATAATTTGAAAGCCAACCATATGTAAGATGATGAAAATGTAGATGATGGATGGATGACTAGTAATATGCTATAGGGAAAAACATGGTTTTCATGAGACTCAAACACCCTAGTTAACTAGTCAAAATATGCATACTGACTATACAGGACTTTGAAAGATAAAATTCGGCTAGGAAGACCAAGATATTTAGTATCCCTGTGTGTGCATGTGATGTTCATTAATATGATGCATACAACTGCCCCATTTCTAGGCGGGTTTCATTCAACCCATTATTGTAATGAGGATCACCCTATGGTCATTATTATCCTAATTTTGGATGCAATTGGACTTGACTACTAGGCAATTCAAGCCACCAAAAGCTAGCCACCCTATGGTCTGTACAAAATAATGTCACTAATGTGATAAACATATCACCATGCATAATACTACCCCACTTCCAGGTGGATTTCATTCAACCCATTGTTGTAATGGAGATCATCCTACAATTTTTGAATAACTGAGGATTCCAGGGATTCAAGCTCATTACCCCCTTATTTTATTTTGATTTCTTTGGGAGACTTGCTCATTTTATTTTTTATGGGGAGCAAGGGGATTGATTTGTATAGTGGTGAAAACCATTGTTTGCTTCCTTATTTTTTGGGGGGATACTTGCTCATTTTTGTGGAGCAAGGGATTTTATTGCTTTGGGTAGGGGGGTCTTGTCCTTTTGTCAATTCTCAACATCCTAGACTATGCGCATAATAGGATGGGCAAGGGAGACCTTTCACTTAAGGGGTAAGGACTACTTTATAGCTTCACCCTTCTTTTTTCAAACTTGGATTTTAATGTGTGAATGTGTTTAGGATTTTGAGATATAAAAGGTACAAACAAAGCAAGACCCTACCTTCTAAAATCCAACATAGATTCCTATAAAATCTGAGAGGAAAACTAGGAATGGTTGAATGACCGAAAACCTAGTGAACACCCCATAACAACTTACTAATTGTGTTCAAAAATATAGTTACTCACAAAGGGAATGTGAATGATATGATATTTGTGATGTGGGGGTTTTCCCTATGATATTTTTTGAACTAAAAAGTATTCATAAAATAGTTAGTGGCCATCTAAACATCATTACTGATGTTCATTTGGGATCTACCCTATCTTACAAAGACCCCTTAATAAGCAAAATCTCATAAGAAAAACTATAAATGATGATGGTGGATAAGGTTGATTAAGAATTATGATAGTCATACAAGCATGGTGCTTATTTGTGGTAATGAAATAACAACATATCCTAATGGAAATGTAATAAATATGCCTAATACAACTAGTATATCAATGTAATGATGAGAAATGCAATAGGATTTGATGATGCAATGTTTTTGTGTTTTACAATTTTCTGATTTTTTTGTTAGTCTTACAATGACACTGAGAGGGGGGTGAATCAGTGTAGCTCTTTAAACTTGAATTTACAGCTCTTAATACCGCAACAATTAAAACTTATTACTAGATACAACAAGTATAACAAAAGAGCATCACACAACACAAGATTTAACGAGGTTCACCAATGTGGCTACTCCTCAAAAATTGACTGCTTGGACTACCATCCAAATCCAGCCTTTGCAAAGCACCAACTTTACAATCAATTTACCAGCACCAACTGGAAGGAGCACCAACCCCTGATTTACCAGCACCAACTGGAAGGAGCACCAACCCCTGATGCCAAGCACCAACTTGGACTTCAATTTGAATCTATAAGTTTGACAGTAAGATACCTTTGCTTTTGCAAGACCCTGACTGGTCTTCTTCACCTTTGCATTCTTTGTGCACTCTGCTCTCTCTGCGCAATCACTTCGCACACTCTACTTCATTACAGTCGAACTTCACGATCATCTTCTCCCTTTTGCGCACTCTACTCTCTTTGCAAATTTTGCACTTAGCATGATTCAACATGACTTGCTCTCTACGCACAATGACCGTATTGCACACACATTTCACACTACTCAATTCTCCAAACAACCCTCCTTTTATAACAATATTTTTATGATGAAAACCCTAATCTTAGTCGGTTGTAAACCCTAATCTTAGTCAGCTTTCATAACAACTGTAAACCCTAATTTTAGTCAACTGTCATCGGTCTTCATCGGCTTCAACTCGGTTTATCCATCGCTTGATGATTTCATTCAGCCAAAACATATTCCTTTACTTCTCTTTTGTTCTCCTTCATAATACCCTCAAATACATGTCGCGATATCATGACACCTTTTCTTTCTCTCTCTTTCTCCTTGCTTTGCCAAAATCACATGTCACGATATCATGACACTTTTTCTTTCTCTCTCTTTCTCTTTGCATTGCAAATCACATGTCGCGATATCCTGACACTTTTTCTCCTTACGCTTTCTCTTTGCTTCGGCCCAAAAAATAACATGTCGCGATATCGTGACACTTTTTCTCCTTGCTTTCTCTTAGCTTGCGAAAATACATTCCGCATATCGCGACACTTTTTCTCCTTGCATTTTCTCTTAGCTTGGCCCGAAAATGCACATGTTCGCGATATCGCGACACTTTTTCTCCTTGCATTTTCTCTTCTCTTCTGGTTGCAAAAATGCAACATGTCGTGATATCGCGACACTTTTTCTCCTTGCATTTTCTCTTCTCTTCGAAAATGCAACATGTCGCGATATCGCGACACTTTTTCTCCTTGCATTTTTTCTCTCCTATTTTAGTCACGAAAATGCGACATGTCATGAAATCGTGACACTTTTCAAACTTACTTTCTCTCTCCTATTTTAGTCATAAAAACATGTCACGAAATCGTGACACTTTTCCAACTTACTTTCTCTCTCCTATTTTAGTCGCAAAATGCGACATGTCACGAAATCGTGACACTTTTCTTACTTGTTCTCTTTCTTCGAACTTGTCGCAAAATCGTGACACTTTTTCCTGCTTTCTCTTTCTCTTCCAACATGTCATGAAATCGTGACAGTTTTTCCACTTGCCTTTTTCTCTTCCAACATGTCACGAAATCGTGATAGTTTTTCCTGCTTTTTCTCTCTCTTCCAACATGTCGCGAAATCATGACAGTTTTCCACTTGCCTTTTTCTCTTCCAACATGTCACGAAATCGTGATAGTTTTTCCTACTTTTTCTCTCTCTTCCAACATGTCGCGAAATCGTGACAGTTTTTCTTGCTTTTTCTCTCTCTTCCAACATGTCACGAAATCGTGACAGTTTTTCTTGCCTGCTGTATATGTCGCGATATCGTGACACTTTTCTTACTTGTCTTTTTCTTTGATCTTTTGCATATGGGCCACTTCGGTCTTCTTGGAAAATCACTTGTACATACTCTGAATAACCTTTGAACTCCTGTCTTCTGCATCTGAATAGCTTTTGAACTTCCTATCCACTGCATCAACGGATCTATCTGATTGTGTTGACAACAATGACAATACTTTTGTTGCACCTTGCTCAACAATCTCCCCCTTTGGAATTGTTGGCAACACATGTGCAATTTTCTGTAACTCTTCTCCCCCTTTGACAATAATACCAAAGGGCTACTGCAGACTCCCCACGAGTCCATGCACAACATTCTCAGGCAAAATTTATTACACTTAGCAAAAATCATGAACATGAGCAAAAAGATAATCAAATACTTAAATGCTCCCCATGAGAATGTGATCCCTGTAGCTAGTCAATTCTTGGGAAGTGTGACCACTCCCAATTTATTGTGAAGGTACTCAAAAACTTCCTTGGGCAATGGTTTTGTGAAGATATCTGCTACTTGCTCTGTAGTTGGAACAAAATCCAACTTAACCTCACCTTTCGCAACTTTCTCCTTCAAAAAGTGATACCTGATAGCAATGTGTTTTGTGCGTGAATGCATAACCGGATTCTTGGAGATGTTAATGGCACTGGTGTTATCACACTTAACTGATATTGGCTCACTGAAGCTAATACCAAGATCTTTTAGGGTTTGTTTCATCCACAATACCTGCGTACAACATGTTGTCGCTGCAATATATTCTGCCTCTGCTGTCGATAAAGAAACTGACTCTTGTTTCTTACTATGCCATGCGACCAATCTGTCTCCAAGATAGAATGCACCTCCACTGGTACTCTTTCTATCATCTACACATCCTGCCCAATCTGCATCTGAATACGAAATAAGGGTGAAGTCCTTACCTTTCGGATACCATAACCCATACTCCATAGTACCCTTGAGGTACCGAAGAATCCTCTTCATTGTTGTCACATGAGTCTCCTTGGGATTAGCCTAAAATCGTGCTACCATGCATACTGCCTACAAAATATCTGGTCTAGTAGTTGTCAAGTACAATAAGCTCCCAATCATAGATCTGTACATGGTTTGATCAACAGGTGGAGATTTGTCATCCTTGCTCAACTTGCAACTTGTCGTCATGGGAGTGCTAAGCTGGCTTACAATCCTCCATTGTGAACCTTTTTAACATCTCTTTCACATATTTAACTTGAGAAATAAATATGCCCTTCTTATTTTGATTAACTTGCAACCCGAGGAAATACGAAAGTTCACCAATCATTGACATTTCAAATTCTTTCTGCATCTTATTTGCTAAATCTTTACATGACTCATATTTGTTGCTTGCCAAATATGATATCATCTACGTATACAACAAGAACAATAAGATGCCCATTTTTTGTTTTGACATACAAATTACTATCCACCATACCTTTCTTAAACCCTTGTTGAGTGAGATAGTTGTCTAGCCTTGCATACCATGCTCGGGGTGCCTGTTTTAAGCCATATAATGCTTTCTTCAACTTGCAAACCAAGTTGGGATCATCACCAAGTTGGAAACCATCAGGTTGCTCAATATAAACCTCTTCTTCAAGTTTCCCATTCAAAAACGCTGATTTCACATCCATTTGATAAACTTTGAAATTCTTGTAGACTGCTAAAGCCAGAAACATTCTAATTGCCTCTAGTCTAGCTACTGGTGCAAAAGTTTCCTCAAAGTCAATGCCTTCAACTTGTGCATAACCCTTACATACCAATCTTGCTTTATTTCTGACTACCTGTCCGTCTTCATTCAATTTGTTTCGAAAAATCCATTTAGTCCCGATTATATTTTTATTTGCAGGTCTAGGTACTAACTCCCAAGTTTCATTTTTCTCGATCTGATCTAATTCTTCATTTATTGCCTTCATCCAACTTTCATATTTACTTGCGTCAGCAACATTTTTGGGCTCAATTTTGGATAATAGAGAGTAGTTACTTACTACTCTTCTTCTTGTCTGAACACCAACTTTGGGGTCTCCAATTATTTGCTCTCTAGGATGATTTTTCTGCCAGCTGCCTGTTTTGAATTTCTTATTTTCTTCCACTTCTGAATCACAACTTAAATCATCTGAGTCAATTTTTTGTATCTTTTTCATTTCGTTTTCCTCATCTCCTTCAATAACCTCTTCATAAATTGGGTAGTTCTTTTCATAGCTAATTACTCGTTCTCTACCTTCATCAAATTTAACATCGACACTATCCACAATTTTCTTTAGCCTCTTGTTGTAGCATTTGTAAGCTTTGCTTTTTGATGAATAACCAACAAAAATACCTTCATCCGCTCTATCTTCAAACTTACCAAGATTATCTTCAGTTCTTTTGATGTAGCACTTGCTGCCAAAAACTTTGAGGTATTTTGTTGTTGCCCTTTTACCGAACCACAACTCATAAGGAGTTTTGCTTTCATGTGTTCTCAGCATGTACCTATTTTGGATATACACCGCAGTATGGACTGCTTCTTTCCAAAATCTATCTGCTACTCTACTTTCAGCCAACATAGTCCGTGCCATTTCCTGCATTGTCCTGTTCTTTCTTTCTACCACTCCATTCTGTTGAGGTGTCCTGGCTGCTGAAAATTGTCTCCTAATACTGTATTTTTCATAGTACTCTGTAAACTCCTCTGAAATGAATTCTCCTCCTCTATCTGATCTTAAACATTTGATCCTCTTTCTTGTTTCATTCTCAACATGGTTTTTGAAAATCTTGAACATGTTAAGAGCTTCTGATTTATGCTTCAAGAAAAATATCCATGTCATTCCGGAATAGTCATCAATGCACAACATAAAATATTTGTCACCATTTATGCTTTGTGTTCTCATGGGTCCACATAAATCAGTGTGTATTAGTTCCAAAGGTTTGCTTGTGTAGTACTCTTTTGTTTTGAATGTGACTCTAGTTTGCTTCCCCTTTTGGCATGAAGCACAAATGTTGTTTGCGGGTTTTGTTGATGGTGGGAATATCTCTCACTACCCTTTTTGAGTTGATTTTTACTAGATTATCAAAACTGATATGACCGAGTCTCTTGTGCCACAACCAATTTTCTTCTTCCTGTCCAATAAAACAAGCTCCTTTTGAAGTCTCTGAGAGCATGTACAGGTTGCAAGATGTCCTTGATCCAATTGCTATCAATTTTCCACTGTTTTTTTTTTGACTTCACAACCCTGCTTCTTAAAAACTACTTCATGACCTTTATCACAAATCTGACTTACGCTCAACAAGTTATGTTTCAAACCATCCACAAACAAGACTTCTTCTGACTTAATCTTTTCGTCACTAAATTTAACTGAACCTTTGCCAACTATCTTAGCTCCATCATTATTTCCAAACTTTACTGAACCACCTTCATATTTCTGTAACTTCTCAAATTTTTATTTGTCACCTGTCATATGACTGGAGCATCCACTATCAAGTATCCATGGTACATATTTATTCTATGCTTTAAATGTTGTTTGTACGATTAAGGATTCCTTTTCTTCCTTAAGTCGCTCTTTTTCTTTCCACTCCGTTTTGATAGTAGTTTTGGGCTCTTGTTTTGCCTTTCCCTTATCAATAGCTTGTGCATGTTTTTCGAGAAGTTTTCTATTTTGTCTCATCCTATTTGGTTGAAATTTTCTTCCCTGAAACTGATTTGATGCAAATGTACTTCTACAGTTTCTTGCAATGTGCCCAAAATTATGACAGTTATAACATTCTATTGTATAATTCATCAAAGGAGAAAAAGCATTTCTACTGGTGAAATTCCTTGGTCTTACATTATATTTGTAGTCTGAGATTTTATGTCCATAGCCATTGCATTTAAAATAGAAACCAGAAAAGGGATAATTGAACCTGGGGGATGGTCTTTGCCATGTTGTCGTAGGAGCCATAGGTCTTCTTCTTCTTTGATGTGTGACATTGGTGAATCCATCATTGTCAATTCTCCTTTCGTGCCTGGCATTATTGCTTTCTTTTGCATGAGATGTTTTTCCTTGATCAACCTGTTTCTTATCTTCATTCTTTATGGATTCTACATTTCTGGCCTTTGATCCATTTGATGATTCTCCTTCGATGAAACCCGGACCAAATTTGATGCCCTGTAGGCCTTTGGTCATTTATAATCTTATCCGACTTCATAGAACTTTCTTCACGTTTGTGATAGCAACTAATTTTGTGATTCATCTCTTCTATCTGCATCCGTAAACCAACATTCTCTTCTTCTAGTTTGTAGCAATAATCTATTTTCATGGTAATTTGTACTTCAAGATCTTCAGATATTTTCTTGTATTCTTCTATCTATACTTTCAGATTGGTTATGATTTCGTTTGCATCCTCAAGCCTTTTTGAAATTTTCTTATTCTTTTTCTTCTCTATTTTCCACTCTTCAAGTGCAGAGATCAACTCACCTTCTAGATCTACTTCAGCCTCAGGGTTTTCACCACATACTTCAGAGTTCACTCCTTCTTCCTTTTCTTCTTCAAATGCCATGAAAAGAGCTTCACCTATTTCCTCTTCAGAATCCTCACCGGAGTTGTCTTCTGATGAACTAGCATTCCTGGAGATGAAACTTTTCTTCTTGAAGTTGCCTTTTCTGAAATTCATTTTCTTCTTCCAGTCACTTCTTTCTTGGTGCGATCCTTCATCATTTTTGTTCTTCTCATTAAGTGGACATTTAGTCACAAAATTCCCAATGCCTCCATAGTTGAAACATTTAAGCGGTAGCTTTCCTCTGTATTTTCCTTTTCCCTTTTTAGTTTTCTAACAAAGTTTGCTTCCATTTCATCTGATGTCTCTTCTTCCTCGGACTCCTATTTTGCATTTTTATTTTTAAGGGCTTTAAAAGCCGCTTCTCTATCTGTGGGTTTAGATCTTCCTATCCTCATCTCATATGCAGTCAAAGAACCATACATCTCATCTATACTAAAATAATTTAGATTTTTAGCTTCTTCTATCTTGAGACTTTAGAATCAAACCTTTGAGGAAGAGATCTTAATACCTTTTTCATGACGATAGAGTCTTCGATATCCTCGTCGAGTCCTCTGATCACATTAATGATTCCATTAACTCTCAACATATATGCCTCAATGTTTTCATCGTCATTCATATTTAATGCTTCGAACTGAGCTCGATGTATCTGTAACTTGGCCTCCTTGATCTTATCATCTCCTTCATGAATACTCCTCAATTTGTCCCATATTTCTTTTGCCATTTTATAGCTCATGATCTTTACTAGTTCACTATCTGCTAATCGCACATGAGAGCATTCTTTGCTTTTGAGTTATTTTCAAACAGTTTCTTTTCATCAGCCTCTTTTGGAGGAGTGATGGGTATTGTGTATCCACTAACTACTGAATCCCAGATGTCGTATCCCAAAGCACAGAGATATGTCTGCATCCTGATTCTCCAGAATGTGTAATTAGATCCATCAAACAATGGTGCTTTGTTTGATGAGAAGCCTTCACCACCTGCCATTGTGTTACTTCCAAGATCACCCTAGCCGGTTAAGCTTGTACAAGAACTTAGCTCTGATACCAATTGTTAGTCTTACAATGACACTGAGAGGGGGGGTGAATCAGTGTAGCTCTTTAAACTTGAATTTATAGCTCTTAATACCGTAACAATTAAAACTTATTACTAGATACAACAAGTATAACAAAAGAGCATCACACAACACAAGATTTAACGAGGTTCACCAATGTGGCTACTCCTCAAAAATTGATTGCTTGGACTACCATCCAAATCTAGCCTTTGCAAAGCACCAACTTTACAATCAATTTACCAGCACCAACTGGAAGGAGCACCAACCCCTGATTTACCAGCACCAATTGGAAGGAGCACCAACCCCTGATGCCAAGCACCAACTTGGACTTCAATTTTGAATCTATAAGTTTGATAAAAGATACCTTTGCTTTTGCAAGACCCTAACTGGTCTTCTTCACCTTTGCATTCTCTATGCACTCTACTCTCTCTATGCAATCACTTCGCACACTCTGCTTCATTACAGTCAAACTTCACGATCATCTTCTCCCTTTTTGCACTCTGCTCTCTTTGCAAATTTTGCACTTAGCATGATTCGACATGACTTGCTCTCTACGCACAATGACCGTATTTCACACACATTTCAAACTACTCAATTCTCCAAACAACCCTCCTTTTATAACAATATTTTTATGATGAAAACCCTAATCTTAGTCGGTTGTAAACCCTAATCTTAGTCGACTTTCATAACAATTGTAAACCCTAATTTTAGTCGATTATCATCGGTCTTCATCGACTTCAACTCAGTTTATCCATCGCTTGAAGTTATTCCATCCATAGTGATATCGGTCCTTTCATACTTCTCATTTTAGTCGGGTTCTCCTTCTTGACTTACGCATTTATCGACCTATCACGAAATCGTGACATTTTTCCTCTATAGCTTCTTTTATTGTTGTTGCCTAAATACATGTCGCGATATCGTGACACTTTTCTCTCTCTTTCTCTTTCTTTAAAATAATGTCACGATATCGTACACTTTTTTTTTTTCTCAATGTACGATATCGCGACACTTTTTCTCCTTACTTTCTCTTAGCTTTAATGTCGCGATATCGTGACACTTTTTCTCCTTAGCTTTCTCTTTAGCTTCTCATCCATATCACAACACTTTTTCTCCTTCTTTTCTCTTAGCTTCTCTTCATGATATCGTGACACTTTTTCTCCTTGCTTTTCTCTTCTTCATGTCATGATATCGCGACACTTTTTCTCCTTGCATTTTCTCTTCTCTTCTGGCCGCGAAAATGCAACATGTCACGATATCGTGACACTTTTTCTCCTTGCATTTTCTCTCTCCTATTTTAGTCGCGAAAATGCGACATGTCGTGAAATCATGACACTTTTCCAACTTACTTTCTCTCTCCTATTTTAGTCGTGAAAATGTGACATGTCACGAAATCGTGACACTTTTCCAACTTACTTTCTCTCTCCTATTTTAGTCGCAAAAATGCGACATGTCATGAAATCGTGACACTTTTCTTACTTGTTCTCTTTCTTCGAACTTGTCACGAAATCGTGACACTTTTTCTTGCTTTCTCTTCTCTTCCAACATGTCATGAAATCGTGACAGTTTTTCCACTTGCCTTTTTCTCTTCCAACATGTCACGAAATCGTGATAGTTTTTCCTCTTTTTCTCTCTTCCAACATGTCACGAAATCACATTTTTCTCCTTTTTCTCTTCCAACATGTCACGAAATCGTGACATTTTTCTTCTTTTCTCTCTCTTCCAACATGTCACGAAATCGCGACAGTTTTTCTTCTTTTCTCTCTCTTCCAACATGTCACGAAATCGTGACAGTTTTTCTTGCCTGCTGTATATGTCACGATATCGTGACACTTTTCTTACTTGTCTTTTTCTTTGATCTTTTGCATATGGGCCACTTCGGTCTTCTTGGAAAATCATTGTACATACTCTGAATAACCTTTGAACTCCTGTCTTCTGCATCTGAATAGCTTTTGAACTTCCTATCCACTGCATCAACAGATCTATCTGACTGTGTTGACAACAATGACAATATTGTTGTTGCACCTTGCTCAACAATCTCCCCCTTTGGAATTGTTGGCAACACATGTGCAATTTCCTATAACTCTTCTCCCCCTTTGACAATAATACCAAAGGGCTACTGCAGACTCCCCTGAGTCCATGCACAACATTCTCAGGCAAAATTTATTACACTTAGCAAAAATCATGAACATGAGCAAAAAGATAATCAAATACTTAAATGCTCCCCCTGAGAATGTGATCCCTATAGCTAGTCAATTCTTGGGAAGTGTGACCACTCCCAATTTATTGCGAAGGTACTCAAAAACTTCCTTGGGCAATGGTTTTGTGAAGATATCTGCTACTTGCTTTGTAGTTGGAACAAAATCCAACTTAACCTCACCTTTCGCAACTTTCTCCTTCAAAAAGTGATACCTGATAGCAATGTGTTTTGTGCGTGAATGCATAACCGGATTCTTGGAGATGTTAATGGCACTGGTGTTATCACACTTAACTGATATTGGCTCACTGAAGCTAATACCAAGATCTTTTAGGGTTTGTTTCATCCACAATACCTGCGTACAACATGTTGTCGCTGCAATATATTCTGCCTCTATTGTCGATAAAGAAACTGACTCTTGTTTCTTACTATGCCACGCGACCAATCTGTCTCCAAGATAGAATGCACCTCCATTGGTACTCTTTCTGTCATCTACACATCCTGCCCAATCTGCATCTGAATACGAAATAAGGGTGAAGTCTTTACCTTTCGGATACCATAACCCATACTCCATAGTACCCTTGAGGTACCGAAGAATCCTCTTCACTATTGTCACATGAGTCTCCTTGGGATTAGCCTAAAATCATGCTACCATGCATACTGCCTACAAAATATCTGAGTCTGGTAGTTGTCGAGTACAGTAAGCTCCCAATCATAGATCTGTACATGGTTTGATCAACAGGTGGAGATTTGTCATCCTTGCTCAACTTGCAAGTCTGTCGTCATGGGAGTGCTAACTGGCTTACAATCCTCCATTGTGAACTTTTTTAACATCTCTTTCACATATTTAACTTGAGAAATAAATATGCCCTTCTTATTTTGATTAACTTGCAACCCGAGGAAATACGAAAGTTCACCAATCATTGACATTTCAAATTCTTTCTGCATCTTATTTGCTAAATCTTTACACGACTCATCTTTTTTGCTGCCAAATATGATATCATCTACGTATACAACAAGAACAATAAGATGCCCATTTTCTATTTTGACATACAAATTACTATCCACCATACCTTTCTTAAACCCTTGTTGAGTGAGATAGTTGTCTAGCCTTGCATACCATGCTCGGGGTGCCTGTTTTAAGCCATATAATGCTTTCTTCAACTTGCAAACCAAGTTGGGATCATCACCAAGTTGGAAACCATCTGGTTGCTCAATATAAACCTCTTCTTCAAGTTTCCCATTCAAAAACGCTGATTTCACATCCATTTGATAAACTTTGAAATTCTTGTAGACTGCTAAAGCCAGAAACATTCTAATTGCCTCTAGTCTAGCTACTTGGTGCAAAAGTTTCCTCAAAGTCAATGCCTTCAACTTGTGCATAACCCTTACATACCAATCTTGCTTTATTTTGACTACCTATCCGTCTTCATTCAATTTGTTTCAAAAAATCCATTTAGTCCCGATTATATTTTTATTTGCTAGTCTAGGTACTAACTCCCAAGTTTCATTTTTCTCGATCTGATCTAATTCTTCATTTATTGCCTTCATCCAACTTTCATCTTTGCTTGCGTCAGCAACATTTTTGGGCTCAATGTTGGATAATAGAGAGTAGTTACTTACTACTCTTCTTCTTGTCTGAACACCAACTTTGGGGTCTCCAATTATTTGCTCTCTAGGATGATTTTTCTGCCAATTGCCTGTTTTGAATTTCTTATTTTCTTCCACTTCTGAATCACAACTTAAATCATCTGAGTCAATTTTTTGTATCTTTTCCATTTCGTTTTCCTCATCTCCTTCAATAACCTCTTCATAAATTGGGTAGTTCTTTTCATAGCTAATTACTCGTTCTCTACCTTCATCAAATTTAACATCGACACTGTCCACAATTTTCTTTAGCCTCTTGTTGTAGCATTTGTAAGCTTTGCTTTTTGATGAATAACCAACAAAAATACCTTCATCCGCTCTATCTTCAAACTTACCAAGATTATCTTCGAGTTCTTTTGATGTAGCACTTGCTGCCAAAAATTTTGAGGTATTTTGTTGTTGCCCTTTTACCGAACCACAACTCATAAGGAGTTTTGCTTTCATGTGTTCTCAGCATGTACCTATTTTGGATATACACCGTAGTATGGACTGCTTCTTTCCAAAATCTATCTGCTACTACTGCTTTCAGCCAACATAGTCCATGCCATTTCCTGCATTGTCCTGTTCTTTCTTTCTACCACTCCATTCTGCTGAGGTGTCCTGGCTGCTGAAAACTGTCTCCTAATACCGTATTTTTCACAGTACTCTGTAAACTCCTCTGAAATGAATTCTCCTCCTCTATCTGATCTTAAACATTTGATCCTCTTTCCTGTTTCATTCTCAACATGGTTTTTGAAAATCTTGAACATTTTAAAAGCTTCTGATTTATGCTTCAAGAAAAATATCCATGTCATTCTGGAATAGTCATCAATGCACAACATAAAATATTTGTCACCATTTATGCTTTGTGTTCTCATGGGTCCACATAAATCAGTGTGTATTAGTTCCAAAGGTTTGCTTGTGTAGTACTCTTTTGTTTTGAATGTGACTCTAGTTTGCTTCCCCTTTTGGCATGAAGCACAAATGTTGTTTGCGGGTTTGCTGATGGTGGGAATATCTCTCACTACCCTTTTTGAGTTGATTTTTACTAGATTATCAAAACTGATATGACCGAGTCTCTTGTGCCACAACCAATTTTCTTCTTCCTATCCAATAAAACAAGCTCCTTTTGAAGTCTCTGAGAGCATGTACAGGTTGCCAGATGTCCTTGATCCAGTTGCTATCAATTTTCCACTGTTTGTTTTTCTGACTTCACAACCCTGCTTCTTAAAAACTACTTCATGACCTTTATCACAAATCTGACTTACGCTCAACAAGTTATGTTTCAAACCATCCACAAACAAGACTTCTTCTGACTTAATTTTTTCGTCACTAAATTTAACTGAACCTTTGCCAACTATCTTAGCTCCATCATTATTTCCAAACTTTACTGAACCACCTTCATATTTTTGTAACTTCTCAAATTTCTGTTTGTCACCTGTCATATGACTGGAGCATCCACTATCAAGTATCCATGGTACATATTTATTCTATGCTTTAAATGTTGTTTGTACGATTAAGGATTCCTTTTCTTCCTTAAGTCGCTCTTTTTCTTTCCACTCCGTTTTGATAGTAGTTTTGGGCTCTTGTTTTGCCTTTCCCTTATCAATAGCTTGTGCATGTTTTTCGAGAAGTTTTCTATTTTGTCTCATCCTATTTGGTTGAAATTTTCTTCCCTGAAATTGATTTGATGCAAATGTACTTCTACAGTTTCTTGCAATGTGCCCAAAATTATGACAGTTATAACATTCTCTTGTATAATTCATCAAAGGAGAAAAAGCATTTCTACTGGTGAAATTCCTTGGTCTTACATTATATTTGCAGTCCGAGATTTTATGTCCATAGCCATTGCATTTAAAACAGAAACCAGAAAAGGGATAATTGAACCTGGGTGATGGTCTTTGCCATGTTGCCGTAGGAGCCATAGGTCTTCTTCTTCTTTGATGTGTGACATTGGTGAATCCATCATTGTCAATTCTCCTTTCGTGCCTGGCATTATTGCTTTCTTTTGCATGAGATGTTTTTCCTTGATCAACTTGTTTCTTATCTTCATTCTTTATGGATTCTACATTTTTGGCCTTTGATCCATTTGATGATTCTCCTTCGATGAAACCCAGACCAAATTTGATGCCTGTAGGCCTTTGGTCATTTATAATCTTATCCAACTTCATAGAACTTTCTTCGCGTTTGTGATAGCAACTAATTTTGTGATTCATCTCTTCTATCTGCATCCATAAACCAACATTCTCTTCTTCTAGTTTGCAGCAATAATCTATTTTCATGGTAATTTGTACTTCAAGATCTTCAGATATTTTCTTGTATTCTTCTATCTGTACTTTCAGACTGGTTATGATTTCATTTGCATCCTCAAGACTTTTTGAAATTTTCTTATTCTTTTTCCTCTCTATTTTCCACTCTTCAAGTGCAGAGATCAACTCACCTTCTAGATCTACTTCAGCCTTAGGGTTTTCACCACATACTTCAGAGTTCACTCCTTCTTCCTTTTATGATTTTACTTCTTCAAATGCCATGAAAAGAGCTTCACCTGTTTCCTCTTTAGAATCCTCACCGGAGTTGTCTTCTGATGAACTGGCATTCCTGGAGATGAAACTTTTCTTCTTGAAGTTGCCTTTTCTGAAATTCGTTTTCTTCTTCCAGTCACTTCTTTCTTGGTGCGATCCTTCATCATTTTTGTTCTTCTCATTAAGTGGACATTTAGTCGCAAAATGCCCAACGCCTCCATAGTTGAAACATTTAAGCGGTAGCTTTCCTCTGTATTTTCCTTTTCCCCTTTTTAGTTTTCTAACAAAGTTTGCTTCCATTTCATCTGATGTCTCTTCTTCCTCGGACTCCTTTTGCTTCCCTTTTTAGTTTTCTAAGAAATATATACCTGATTAAAATAAGTTAATGCAAGTTTTTGAAGAATGACTGCCTTTGTTGATGTTCTGCTGAGATTTTATGAAATATTTAAAACAAGTGCAATTGGTGAATTTGTACAATGATGGTTCATAATTTTTTTTTTTAAGGTTATGCATGCCAGAAAACTGGTTTTCATGCATACCAACCCAGTAGTGCATTAGGAAAGGTTTTCACTGCTGAGCTATTTATTTTTCTTTTTTTTCTTGGTTTCCTTTTTTTTTTTTTTATCTCTCCTTTTCTCTCTTTTTTCTTGATTCTTATTATGCCCATGAAGGAATTCATGATTTCCCTGAAATCATGCCCATGAAGGAATTCACAATCAAAATTTATTCATCTTTTTGTTTTTGCTTTTTTTGTATTTTTTTGTTTTTTCTTGAAATCCATGATCATGTTGATTTTTTTGAAGTGGAAGAGAAAATTTCTTCCACCTGTTGTGTATCCAAACTGTCAAGTTGCTACAAGAATTCCTTTTTAGTCAAAGGTGTATGGTACGCCCTGAGGTGATGTCCATTCACTACCAACTTTCTCTATGACCCATCAATAGGATATAAACGAGTTTCTCCATTGTCAAATACCTCTTCAATTTGGTAAGGTCCAAGCCATCTAGTTCTCAGCTTTCCAGGGAGGTCCTCATAGCGAGAATAAAACAACAAAGCCCAATATCCTTGTTGAAGTTTCCTCTGTTGAATGTGACTGTCATGCCACAGCTTCCTCTGCTCCTAAATTACTTCATTTTGGTGCAGAGCATCCAACCTAAGTTCATCCAATGCATTCAGCTACAGAATCTTGTCTATCACGTACTGTGACAATTCAATTCCAATTTCCAATGTTGTGCGCAATGTTAGTAGCTCAAAATCAATAGGTAGGAGGGGATTTTTACCAAAGACTATTTCATAAGGTGTGAATCCAATAGTGGATTTCCAAGTAGTATTGTAAGCCCAAACTGCTTCAGGTAATTTATCTAGCCAATTTTTCCTATGAAAAGCTACTCTTTTTGTCAAGATTCGTTCTAGTTCCCTGTTTGTTACCTCAACCTAGCCATTTGCTTGTGGGTGATAAGGTGATGATTTTCTATGTTTGATTTCATATAATTTTGTAAATGCCTCAATGAATTTAGATGCAAATTGGGGTCCTTGGTCTGTTGGAGCTCCAAATCTCTAAAAAATCTGAGCATACAAGAAATTAGCGACCTCCTCTTCACGAGCATGTTTGAAAGCACACACCTCTACCCACTTTGTCAAGTAATTAGTGCATACTAGAATATGCACCTTTCCTTGAGAAGGTGGATCAATAGGTCCTACAAAATCAATCCCCCACCTCTCAAATGGCTCTAAAACCAATTGAGGTTGTAGTGGCATTTCATTTGTATGAGTGGGTTTCTCCATTCTTTGGCATGCATCACATTGTCTGATGTACTTTTTCACATCCTTATGAAGAGATTGCCAATAATATCCTGTCCCTAATATTTTCCTAATTGTGCTTTTTACATAGCAATGTCCACCTGAGGGTTCATCATGACAAGCCCTAAGGATATCATATACCTCATCCTTTTGGATGCACCTGCTTAACACAGTCAGGACTACACTTAAAAAGTATACCCTTAATCCATTCAAAAGAAGAACTCTGATTGATCAATTTTTTTTTTTGTTTTGAATTGAAATGTGGAGGAACTTTCCCTATGACCAAATAATTGGCTATATCTGTAAACCAAGGTGATTGGACTGTTATAGCAAATAATTTTTCATCAGGAAAGTTGTCTTCAACTAATTCCCCTTCATCTATGTTCTACAACCTGGACAAGAAATCTTGTACAACATTAGCTTTTCCTGGTTTTTTTATTATAGTGATATCAAATTCTTGCAGCAACAGTAACCAAAGAATAATTATTGCACTTACCATAGGCTTATTCATAAAATACTTAATGGTTGTATGATCTGTGTGAATAAATATTTGATAACCTGTGATGTAATGCCTGAATTTGTTGATGGCATAAATTACTTGCTAGGAATTATTTTTCGAGTTGTGGTATAATTTTTCTTAGCTCCTGTCAAATTCTTGCTAATGTAGTAGATGGCATAGTGTTCACCATTGTCAATTTGTCCTAATGCTTGCTCCAATTGTAGTATTGGAAGCATCGACCTGTATGTGAAATGGTAATGTCCAATTAGGTCCTCTTAACACAAGTGGAGTTACCAATTTATCTTTCAGAGCTTCAAATGATTCCTGACACCTTGCAGTCCAGGAAAATTTAGAATCTTTAGTCAATATGGCAAACATGGTATTGGCTATTGTGCTAAAGCTGGGAATAAACCAGTGGTAAAAACCAATGTGTTCTAGGAAGCTTCTGACATCAGTCTGAGTTTTAGGAGGAAGAATATTCTTGATAATTTCCACCTTCTTTGGATCAACCTTGATCCCTTGAAGAGAGATGTGATGACCAAGAACTATCCCTTCCTTCATCATCATAAAACATTTTTCTGGATTCAAGGATAACTGGTATGTTTCACGACGAGTTAAAACTTTGTCAAGGTTTTGTAATGTAAAGTCAAAATTCTATCCACATACTGTGAAATCATCCATGTATATCTCAACACTGTTGGTAGTTAGATAAAAAAAAATGCTAAGACTGCTCGCTGAAATGTTGTTGGGGCATTACACAAACCAAAAGGTAAAACCCTATAGGAAAATGTTCCCCATGGATAGGTAAAGGTTGTTTTCTCTTTATCTTCAAGTGTAATCTGAATTTGATTATATCCACTAAATCCATCAAGAAAACAAAAGTATTTCTTTCTAGCAAGGGTATCTAACACCTGATATATGAAAGGTAATGGAAAATGGTCTTTGTATGTCACTTTATTCAGCTCTCTATAGTCTACACATACTCTCATTTTTCCATTTTTAGGAACTATAACCAATGGAGAGACCCACTGGCTATCAAAAATCGGGTAAATGAATCCTACCTCCAATTTTTTTTCAATTTCTTCCTTTACAATATCCCTTAGGACAAGATTTAGTCTTCTCTGGGGTTGTCTTACTCGTTTGACTTCTTTAGTATAAATTCGTTGGGTGCATATATCAGGGTGAACTCCTGACATATCTTTATAGTCCCAAGCAAAAGCATGAACATGCTTCTGGAAGACAACTATCAATTTTTATTCCTCTTCCCTAGTAAGCTAGTTGCAAATGTTCAAAAAATTTCCTGGTTGGACTTCTATTTGTTTTGTATTTGGAAGGACTAAATTCACTTCTTCATACCTGGTGATTAAGGAAATTAAGAGTACACTGCTGAGATGGGAGGAAATAAGAAGTTTTTGTTTCATTGCTTCCTGATGGAAGCATATCCTGTATGGAATAGTGAGAAGGAAAAATCAGGTGATGGTGCCACCCATGTGGTAGTGAAACAGAGTTTTCTTGTGATAGTGCAGATGGTTCACCTTTAGAATTTTGGTTCTCCTCATTCCTTAACAATTGGTGGATATTTACTGCTTCCTCTTCTAACCCTTGTTCATTCAGAACATTCATTAGGATAGTTTCATTCTCTAAAGTTTATGTGTCATGGAGGTCTTCTATGTGTTCCCTTACTACCAAGGTGGCTAGTGTGGAAATAACATCCTATGGTTCTTCATATGAATCGGGAAACCATAACTGACCTAAAAAATTGCTAGAGGGTCTTGTAGGAGGATACAGAGAGATCTATTTTAGATCAATACCATTTGAAATAGTCATTTTTCTAGATCTGCAGTCTATGAAGGTTGTTGTAGTTGCAAGCCAAGGTCTTCCCAAAATTATGGGATATCCATGTGCTAAATTTCTTGGCTGTAAAACCAAAAAATCTACAGGGAATTCCCAAGAAAAAACTTCTATAGAGACATCTTCAATGATACCTTCAGGTTTTGCAACTGACCTATCAACCATTTCTAAAACTGTAAATGTGGGGCTGAGATGTTTGAGCTATAATTGTTTCATTATATCCTTGGTCATGACATTTATTGCAACTCCTAGATCTACTAAGACATTTGATATTGGTACTGAACCTATGGTAACTGTGATAACTGGACTTCTTGGGTCACTATACTTTGGAGGTACTAGTTTTCCAGACAAGAGATCAGCTATCTTTCCTTCAACCTAAACAGTCTTAAGAAATACTTTCTTTTTTCTTCCTACTCTTCTAATGCACAAATATCAGATAGTACTTTTAATAATTGGTATATCCTTAATGGCTTGCAATAAGGGCAATGATATAGTTAACTTTCTAAGTTCCTTGACCAGGTCTGACTCAGAATTTTCTACTATGGTATTGAATCTTTCAGGATATGGAATTATCCTTGATGAAGGTAATTGTTCTACCTGTGGTTCTATTTTTTCTTCTTCTTTCTCTATTGTTGGTTTAACTCTAACTGGTTCCAAAGGTTCTTGCTCTTCATTTTCCTTGATTTTAATTGAAACAGGTTCAGGTATAAATTTTCCGAACGAATTTGGATGTTACTACAATCAAGAACATTTATTTCAACATTTTCTTCAGCTTTAGCCACATAGACAGGGGATGCCTGTCTCATGTTGTTTGGATTTGTGACTGATTGAGCTGGAAGTTGATGTTGTTTCACCTGTTGTGGTTTTTGTGGTTAGTTCTATTTTTCTTGAAAATTTTGATTAGGTGTAAGTAGTAAATGCTGAGTTTGACCTTGATTTCTTTGCTGCCTTGGATGCGACTGGTATTGCTGACTCCACTATGGTTGATTTTGCATCCAATTTGGATTATTCTAATTCTTATTCTGATTCTAGGTTGGATTATTTTGATTCCATGATGGATTATTCTGATTCTGATTCTAGGTTGGATTACTTCAACTTGTTTGTGGCCATTCTTGGGAATTTTTCCATTGAAGATAATTCCAAGGATGTTAGGGTGGTTCTGATTGTCCCCAAGGTATAGTCCAGGTATTATGCCCCAAATTTGTAGGAAAATGAAGGGGATTTTGGTATTGAGAGAAATTTCCCCCTTGTTTTTGTCCAACATAGTTGAGTTCCTCAGTCTGATTTTCTAACACAGTTTTGAGTTGTGGTAGCAGGTGGCATTTATCAGTTGAATGCTTCTTTGAACAGATACTACAAATAGCTGAGATATATGTTTTATTCAAAGGACATTCCTACAAAGCATGTTTATTTCTACATCTTGGGAAATAAATTTCCAAAGGTTCTATGGTTTTTGCTTTTGCAAACATTTCCCCCAAAGTTGTGTTCAATTGCACTAGAATATCAGTTTTAAAATTTGCAAGTTCCTCTATTAGGTCCTTCACATCAATGCCATTTGTACTCTTTTTTATTCTTCCTTGCTTAGTGCGAGAGTAATTCCTACAGAGATCCATAATTTTCTCATTACTGAGAGTATTTACATCCCCTTTTCCCATCAAATCCAATACTTCTTTGGATTCATCTTGTAATCCTCTCAAAAATATGGTTTTGCATAACTCTGGTTCTACAAGTCCACATCTCCTTTGAACAAAGGATAACCTATCAAGATAGTCTTCTAATGTTTCATCATATTCCTGTTTAATCCTGAATAACTCATCTTTCCTATTCCTTACATGGCAATACTCTTGATATTTGTCTAAAAACACAGTTTCCATTTGATCCCAAGTTCGGATGGAATTTGGCTCTAAGCTCATGAACCAGTGTAATGCTGAGTCCTTGAGTGTTGAGGGAAAGAGCTTAAGTTTTTGATTGTCATTTACATAATCATAGGTTTGACACACTACCTTGAATTCAAACAAAAATTGATCAGGATCTTCAGATACAACACCTCAAAAGGTTGGAAGTACTAAAGGTGAAATGATTTTCATGGGAGATTTTTGTGTTGGATTCAAACGGATAGGATATTCAATTTTTTTGGAAGGTTGGGGCATATCTTGATCATCTCCTTCATTATGGACATAGCCATGTTGGCCATATCTATCTAGATTGCCTCCCTCTGCCATAGTTTCATGTTTCTTGGGAATAGTTAAACCTATCCAAATTTCACTCTCAAGAGGTCCAAGATCCTCTGTTTATGATGAGTCTAATGATTATTCTTTCTTAGGATATTCTAATGATGATGATACTGGTGATTTTTATTTATCAGAATGTTCTAATGATGGTGAGACTGGTGATTTTTATTTCAATATTTCTGGTAGTTCAAACACAGGTGATTCACCCCTTAGGCGTGAAGATCTCCTTAATGGAACAAGCCAGGGATCCTTTTGGGTAATTCTACCTTTTTCATCCCTAGAATTACTCATTCATGTTTACTCTGAAATGACATAAATTATAGATCAATAGTTGTTACTTTAACCAGCTGCTCTATTCAGATTTTATCTCGAATCTTCACAGCTCAGTCTAATTAAAAGCTATTGGACTGTTGTCACCTTCTAGCAACACAATTCCCTGACAACGGTGCCAAAATGATGCGTAGTCGTTATACACATCATTAATTCTCAATGAATTTATCAATCCAAGGTAGTGTACAAGGCTATCTACAAAAGAAGGGGTGAACAGGGTTATAACTTAGGTCAATCTGGAGCAACGGGTCTTATTGGTGAAACCGATTGTGTGGGGGATTTAATACATTCCTTTCTCTAAATTGCATAAATTAAACCTTAATATAATTGTAGAAATGGAAACTAATCATTAATTGTAGAAATGAAATCCTAATTACAATTGCAGAATGAGACCTAATTATGTTGCAGAAATAACAGTTGTAGAATTAGAAGTCTGATTATAATTGCAAAAAGAAAATCTATTTACTTTTGCAACAATGGAAACCTAATTATAGCATGGAAATGAAACCCTGTCAAGACTCTATAATAGAAGGTTTTCAATCTTCTGTGCAAGGGTTGACAACAAAACACAAAATGCAATAAATTACAAAAAATAGCAAATTTTGGAAATGATAGTCTGCAATAAATTGAAATCTTTGCTGAAAGTGGAGATTACAACCAAACCATTAATCACAAGATTAATATAAACATAAAATAAGCTAATATTACAAATGCTATTAGTTATTTACAAAGAAATGAAATGACAAGTTCTACAACTCATTCTGCTACAACAAAATTAGAATAAAAACCTATTGTTAGTCCTCCTCCTAGGTCTGGAAGTGGCCAGCCTCCTTGTCTAGAAGAAGGTATGAGTCTCTCTCTCTCTAGATCTTACTCACACTCATTTACAAGCAATATTAAATAGAAATAGTACACTTTATTTATTCAAGAACATGATTACAATAATTCTGTTGAAAACCTGTTACAGGACTATAACAGTCACTTTTCTGATTATTGCCTATTTTCTCCTATATTTCTCTACTCTCTGCTTTATTTATTAGCTCAACCTGAACGAGAGCCATATTTATAGATGTCAAAAGATCTAATCCTATTATGCTGCAACAATTCTTGGGTTTATCCTAGAAGAAGATCAAACTTGATCTTTCCATAAATGGTGGCTTTGGTCGGCAAGGACGGCAAAGTCAGATGGGAGATATTTTCCCTTACCCTTTTCAATATTTATTTCCCTTTTTCCAACATCAAAAATCGGTCAACAAGTCAAAAAGCACATTTTTTTTCATTTCGAAGATAAGTGGCTCATTCTGAAGAGACTGCAATTCTCATTCCGAAGATCCGCTCATTCCGAAGACATTGTGTTTTCTCATTCCAAAGATATATGTTCATTTCGAAGAGACTTTGGGATGAAAAATGTGTGCTCTTTAAATAATTTCCTCTACATTTCTCAGGTGGGTTATCTCTTAGGATCAGATTTCAATGGTCTTCATCTTTTTCCATATGTGAATTCCATGCCTTGCCATTCATTGGTAGTTGGTTGGAATTTACATTGAAAAACTAGTTTTTGCTGCACAGTAACAGTTTGCTTGTATTGTTGCCAGATTTAGATAAAATAAATGCTTGAGACATATAAAAACATGATTAGTGAAATGCTGCTATCAACCTAAGCATATCTCATTTAGCAAGTCATAACAAAATAACATAAAACTATGCAAAAAGCTGTAAAAATTAGAATATAGTATTTCAGATACATTTATAATGCAAATAGTTAATACACAACATATTGAATCAACTTAACTAGCATATCAGATTAAACATAAGAGTTTGTAGGCAATTTCAGTGTTCAAAACATGTTATGATTGAGGCATTTCCAGGCCTCATCAGTCGGCCCATAATATTTTTTGCATGGTGTTTTTAAGGTCGCCCATCATTTGAATTTTAAAACATTTAAATATTTAAATTTTAAATATTTAAACTTATACATTATATTTAAATCCTTTGATTTAAATATAAGCCTCCAAATATCCTTCTTTAATATTTAAATATTAAAGCATATAAGATCACTTTTGCTTTGATAACTTTAAATCACCTTTTAAGATATATGCCTTTGATTTTATCCTTGAATATATTTTTACCTTTGACATCAACATTTTATCCTTGAAGATATTTTTGCCTTTGATTTTATCCTTGAAGATATTTCTACCTTTGACATCAATGACAACTTAATATTTCCAACAATCTCCCTCTTTGTCATTGATGATAATTCTATACTGAAACTGACCTTTTACTAAATAGGATCACAAGTTGCTCCCCCTGACAAGTTGCTCCCCCTTACTAAAAACTCTCCCCATTTGGCATCAATGGCAAAGGCTCCTCAGGGCTTGTAATATAAGTCACTTAACAATAACCTCCACTCCCTGCTCTTACTGAGACAATAAATTATAATATGGGAGTGAAACTCCCAAATTACTATGTTCCTATTCGTATTTTAATTTATTTCTCCAAAATTTGGAGATCATACCATTTTGAACATCTTGATCATTTTTCTTTTTGCTTGAATTCAAAATTTTAGGGAACATTGTTCTACACCATCTAGTTGTATGCCAAAAATTGTTACATTTATAACAAATAATATTGTAGTCCATGACAGGTGCAAATGAATTGAAATTCCTCTTGGTGAAGCTAAAATAATTCATAGCACAAACTCTACAATTTATAGCTTTATGACCAAAATGATTACATGAGAAACAATGACCATGGAAGAAATTTTGAAACCTGTCTGATTGCCTTGGAGGATATTGTTGAATGGTTCTCTCACTACTTTTATATGATGGTTCTTGTCCCTTGATGGTGCTTTATTTTCTTCTTCATTGATGCTTCCACCTCTCAACACATCCACATAGGTCTTAGGCATTTCTTCAATTACTTTATTTGATTCCTTTGTTCTTTTTGAACTTGATTTCCCCTTTTTTTCTCTTGAATTTGTTCACATCCAAGTCTAGTATTTATAGATGAAGATCTCTGTGCTTTTATAATATCATCCAATATTTCTATAATTTTCTCATACCTCATATTTTGGTGTAACGTATCCTTATATTTTTCCACTTCCATCCTTAGACAAACTCATGTTGTCATTTTTCAATTCCAGCTCCTTCACCTTTAACTACGCAACCATCCCTTCTTCAATTTTCTTTACCTCTTCAAATTTAAATTTCAATTCAATGAGTTCTTGAGATAACTTTACCTTTGTCTTCTCATCCTCTTGTACTTGAGCCTTCAATATTGAGTTCTTATTTCTAACCCTTTTCAACTCTTCAAGAGCAACAATAAGTTCCTATTCTATGTCAATTGTGGCTTCCTCTTCACTTTCTGAATCTTCTACAATAGGAGTATTTTATTTTACCTTCTTAGCCATGTGTGTTCTTGTATATGATACCAATTTAAGAACACAAGCTTATACTAAGAGGGTGGTGAATAGTATAAGATACAACTTTTACTTTTCTTTCCAAAGTAATAACTTCAAATATTATCAATTACAATAATGAAACAATGCACAAATCACCACACACATAAGAGACATAGATTTAATGTGGTTCACCCAATATGGGATACATCCACGAAGAAATATTATTTATAAATTTCTTAAAAAATTTCATGGGAACCAACCTATAGGAGACACCAATACCCTATTACAATGTTTGTGGACACCAATTCATATGAGACACCAATACACTTGCTCAAATTCATGGACAAAAATCCACAGGAGACATCAATACCCTTGCTCAAGTTTGTGGACACCAATCCATAGGAGATACCAATCCTCTTTCTCAAGTTCATGGACACCAATACACAGGAGATACCAATCCTCTTGCTCAATTTTGTGGACACCAATCCATAGGAGACACCAATCCCCTCTGCGGGTTCATGGGAAGTAACCCATAGGAGACGCCAATATCCTCTACTCTGGTTTGTGGACACCAATCCATAGGAGATACAAATTACCTCTAAAACCTTCTGAAGTCTGCTCATATAACATGCTCAAATCTGCTCCAAAACCTTCTCAATTTTGTTCACACAACCTGCTCATCTACTACTAAATCTTGCATACATACATTTATCATCTATTTCCAAAACCAAACATAACAATCCACAAATCTGCCATACTCATCTACTTCCAAATTCAATCAAAAACCAATGCACACATTTGCTTATAAATTTTATCTAAATCATTTGCTCATTTAATTCAAATTCAATCAAAATAATGCACATCCAACAATTCCTTATACCTCCCACTATATGACAACAAAAATATTTTCCTCAATCAAAACCACTTTGAGAAAGGAATTAAATCACCATACCTCTAAATCTACCTCAATGATGATCTTATTTTGCATGAACTTTTCCAAACCCGTCTTGACAAAAATAATTTTCCTTTTGTTTGTCCCTTCAAAATCTGGTTAGCAATTCTCTTTTTCTTTTCTTGATTAAAATATCAAATCACCATTTTAACCTTTATCACTTCTTTCAAATCATACACAATAAAGCTTAAAAATAACTCCTTATATATCCCTTTTTGAAACTTACAATATAAAGCTTCATTCTAACATCTCCTTTATATTGACATGCAAAAATAAAATCACAACATCATACCTTATATCTCCCTTTGCAAAAATCAAATCACAACATAATACCTTATATTTCCCATTTTATAATTTACAAAAATCAAATCACAATATTATGCCTTATATCTCCCCTTTTATCATTTATAAAAATCATATCCCAATACTATACCTTATATCTCCTTTATATCAAATTTAATAAAATAAAATTTATAAATACCTTGCACAAACACAGATGGGATTTGTACCTTGAACTATAGAAGTGCATCATCCTAACTTGGGCTAGTGACCAGCTACACTAACACAACCCATGAAATTAACCAGTACAAAATAATATGTATTTCCTTCAGTACCATGTTTTCTATCCTTCAGCAAAATGGCATCGAAGGAATTCGATCCCTTAACCTTCTGTATAGCAGCACTTCCACACAAGCTAGATAACCATATGGGCTACCCCAGTGGATGGAATTAAAGGTACAAAAATATTATTTAAATCCTTCATAACTCATATTTTAACTCTTCAGTAAAATGGCATCAACCATATTTTACCCCTTAACCTCTCATAATATAGTGCCTGATGGAAGGTAATTTCACAGCCTTCAATTTCTTGTGCTTGCTGCTGATTCTACTCTCTTTATTTCTTGTTGTTTCATATTACCTCGAATTCTGTCCTACTAGACAAGATGATGAAAATGTGCTCGATGTTTGTTTGATGGTGGGATTATTGTACTTGACTTGGTCTTCCCTGCATATATCTCCAAGCAGTATGAGCTTAAGGAAAACTTGAATGTCCTCTCGAACTGGTATATTTTTTAGCATTTATAGTCACACTAAAAATTGTGGAAGTTTTGAACAATAGTGCAAGTTTGTGTATGATTTAAGACAAACAATAATTCCTTATATTTTTCAATTGTCCTCTACATTCATCTTCTCTATATTGGGTATTAGACTGTGAATCATTGTTTAAGAACATGAATGTAACAAGATTCGTTGACATTGAATAATTTAAACTTGTACTCTAGCTTTTAACCTTTACACATTTGACCCAACAACTAGTTCTACTTTGAGTTTCTGTTCTCACACTGCTTTTTCAGCAATGACATTCTGCCTCATTTATTGTATGACATAAACTTATGCTTGTTTTGTGACTTGGTTTGTGCACTCGTATGTATGTATGTGACACCATCCTCAACAACACACTACAACAGAGTCCGACCTTCACCTTTGACTACCTTCTTACCCTAATACTACAACCAATACAGCTCATAAATCTCACATCTACATCGTTCACTTTTTTCTACACTACGAATGCTAGTTTGTTCTCCAATACACACAATACACCCTCAAAAACATCCTCAATGACATCCTCTTTCATCATTTTATGATAAATATTATACTCCCTCTGCCTCTCATGCGAAGTTCACATTTGCATGTGTATTTTCACCACTATTTTTTGGTTGTTATTCTATTTCAAATACATGTGCTAAATCTATCGTTGGATGTAAGCTCACATTCATAGGAATCACAGACGATGAACACTGAAACCTCCAATCAACTTGCTCTCCACCACCTTACTGCCACTCTCCGCTCGATCAATTTTCATCCAAATTGCATTGCTTGCACCAAAGTGAACTTAGGGTATTCCATTTATATGCTTTTTCACGCTCCCAATGAAGTTGGCCCAAACTTTTGAATATTTGAATTTTCAACATTTTGCATGGTCGGCCCATAATATGTTTTACATGGTGTTTTTAAGGAGGTCGCCCATCATTTGGATTTTAAAATATTTAAATTTTAAATATTTAAACTTATACATTATATTTAAATCCTTTTATTTAAATATAAGCCTCCAAATATCCTTCTTTAATATTTAAATATTTATTTAAATATTAAAGCATATAATATCACTTTTGCTTTGACAAATTTAAATCACCTTTTAAGATATATGCCTTTGATTTTATCCTTGAAGATATTTCTGCCTTTGACATCAATATTTTATCCTTGAAGATATTTTTGCCTTTGACATCAATGACAACTTCATATTTCCAACATTAAATATACAATCTTCTCCTACAACTTTTAAACTCTAATATGGTTCTTAACAAAACTTAATAATAAACTAAATAATTAATATTCAAGTAATGAAATTTGTGCACCAAAGTTTCTTACCTCAATAACATCAGTAGATGATGGAGATCTCAATGATTAAAATCACCTAATTGTTGCCTTGTAATTGATGAAATTGCAGGTCTTCCTTGTTGTACGGAACAAATCTTTAACTCACATATTTGCAACTTTGAAAACCTCTAACTTGTTGCATTGAAACTATAGTTTGGTGGATTTAATTCTCCTTCTTGATTCTTCCTTGAATTTTTTAAATTAGCAGCTAGTAATTTTGCCCAAATTGTTGCCCTTTTACAATCAATTTCTCTTTCAAAATACTATCCTTGAATCTCTCAAATTTGGTAGGAAAATCCTCCAAATTGCAATTGAGATTTATATCCTAAATACTTTCAATTTTTCTATAAAATTTAGCAATATCCTATCTTCAAAATAACCTTCAAGCCTTCAATGGAAATCCCTAAATCTTTCATATTTGGTGGCTTCTCTATATCCTTTCTCCTTCAATCTCCTTATCCAATTCTAGCTTCAATATTGGCTTATTGTTGGCCTTATTCTCAAGATTTTAATTGTCCTAAGGTCTTCACTATCCTCCCCAAAAATTTGGCAAATTCCTTGCCAAATTATTCACCTTTTGGGATTATTTTTGGATGGTGATAACTGTCCCAAATTGTGTTCTATCAAGAATTCCTCTTTCCTAGTAAATTTCTCCAATGGATTCTCCTAGGAACTCCTCCAATGAATTTATCTAAAATATACTTCAATGGCCTTCTTGAACTCTATAATAAGGCTTTCCTAACCTTCTTCTTCTTTCTCCTTGAGACTTATTCTCTAGGGTCTTCAATATCATAGCTTCTTAGATATTCTCAATGAGACTTTTTCTTCAATTTTCAACTATAGAAGTTTCACAATGAGATCTCCCTCTTAGATCTTTGAAATCTGAAATAATACTTTTGCTAGTCCTTCACTATCTTCAATCTTACACGAATGCAAGTTATTCAATGGGACCTCTTGTGGGTCTCTTCAGCTTCTTAGGTTGATTTATCTTCTTATTCAATATACAATATTCAATGGAGATCACCAATCTCTAATCTTCTCTTGGAATCTTCTTTGGAGTCTCTTCTTACTTCAATCTACAATAAGGCTTCTCTAGTCTTTTCTCTCTTCTAAAATCTGGTAATGGGACCTTTTGTTAGGCCTCCAAGTCTTCAATATTTCATTTGTTGCTTCAGCTACTAGATTGATTCCAAAGAATATATTCTTCCTAGCTCTTTGTAGGGAGATTTCCAACTTTATTTGAATCTCCTTTTCTTCAAACAAATATTAGAAAATATAATGGAAGAAACTCTAAATCTAGATATAATAAATCTTCACTAGTTAATTTATCAATCTAGTGGTATCTATGCTGAGTCCTAGTCTTCATAAGTTTTTCTACAACTATGTGGAAAGACTCTAGTCAAATTTATTTTCAAAAATTATTAAAATAATATTTCTAATTCCTCTCAATCTCTCTTATGATTCTCCCTATTTCCTATCAATCTACCGTATGCTTTGATACCACTGTTAGCTTTTGAGGATGTATATAAAATGAAATGCAACCACAATATGTGAAATAAGTAAGCTATGATAACTATATTACAATGACACTATAATATACATGAAAATAATGAGATAAAATTTTTCAATAACTCAGTAATATGCCATTAATGAAAGCTCACAAAAATAGTACAATGCAATTTAATGGACTTGAACACTCTAAAATTTTCAATGAATAACTACATTGTACCTATTCACTACCATTGTCTCTCTCTCACTCTCACTATTATCACCTCTATTATCTATATTCTATATATATTAAATTATCACCATCTTAAAGGTCTATATATAAGAAGATATGTGCCTTGGCCTTGTACATGTGGACTACATATATATTTACATCATTGCACATTCTAATACTTGTGCATTTATTACATTGTGTGAAGTAACTCAAAATTTACTCTAAAGTAAACTCCTACTCTAATTATGTACCCAAGGTGGTACATTGACATGTACCCAATAATATAATATACTCTAACAATAAGAAAAAATTTTAACTAGAACAAAACTATAAAAGAAAACAAGTTTAATTGTTACATTTAACACAAAGACAATGCTACTTGATTTGCTATTATAAATGATAAAAATAAATCAGTGAAAAAAACTTGAAGCTATGCTAAAATTCCTTCCATTGTTCCAAAGAGTGGGACCTTACTCTGAGGTCCAATAAAAGGTAGAATATTTCAATAACAAAAACTAGTCAATGCAATCAAAGTCATAATATAGGATAGAGTATTTATAATTCAGAATATATTTTGAAAGTTAATTTCTTATTTGCATTTTTCAATCGATATTTTTCCTTCTAACATACATCATTATATGTAGGATTTTATCTAACTACTCAGCTTAATATCAGGCTTCTATTTATTGATAATTATAACAAAGATTAATTTGTTAATTTATTAATATAATATTGTGTGTTTCAACTATCCAATCAGATTGCAACAACAAATATGATAGGATATTATGTATAGGTGTCTATTCAAACAACAATTCATTCTTATATTGCATTTCCTTTGATTGATTGGTTGCAAAAGTTTTAATATTCTCAATAATTCTTCCTCCATATAGGTTGTGCTTATGTTGCTCCTCATTTTATGTGCAATTGAGTTTATTCTAGTGCTACACAAAATTAATAATTCTGACACTTTTGCTAGTCAACATCCTCAACATTGTACATAGTCAATAAATTCAACCTTGATGCTAATTATGGTCATCATTAGGATGAGTTGCATGGTTAACAACTAAGGCATTATGCTTTTAAAGTGGGTTGACTATTATTTTACTATTATATCTTGTGCACAGTTATTTTGAAGCAAACTAAGTACCCCGTTATTCTGATGCATGAATCACTCTAGTGCACAAGTGAAATTCAAATTACTCTTGTACTTTTGTTATTCTAGACTAGTAAATCTAACACACAAGGGTTATGTCACAAAATTTATTTAGGGTATTTTAGCACTAATTGTCCAATTATAGAATCCTGCAGATTTATTAATAGACTAATATTTTATTCAATTAGAAATAAAACATACAATTAGTCCCTTAAGAATGCACAAAATTATTTCAAAATAGATAAATAAAATATTCTTTTTTTTTCACCACATTCATAATTAATATCAACATAAATTATAGATTACTATTTGGCATAAAATTATATCAATCATTAAAAATGAACAAAAAGGTATTTGGCTACTGAAAATGAAGCAATTTTGTAGCCTTATCACTCCTTTGTCCTTATTTCAATGTATATCCTCATGCATTCCTCTCAGCTAAGGTTGCATTCATATCTAGATCCTTATCTATATCATCCCAAAACATTTTTTCTCTAGAGTGATATCCCTTATCTTGCCTGATTTGTAGTAGCCATTACTTGAATTAAGTCTCACCTTGTGGTCCAGTTTCTTCATAGGGTAAAATAGGAGTCAAAATTATGGGTGGCCAAAATCTAAGGCCTATCCACTCATGTTTTAAGACAAAAAATCCTTCAATTATTGCAAGTACCCATTTGTAGAACCGTATTAATCCTTTAGGTGTAATCAATACCCTTTTCTTCAAAATAATGGATATTTTATCCCATCTTTGTTTACATGCAACTTTGGTCCTATCAAAATTTTTTCTAAAAATTTGTCTATAATATATTAAATAAAAATTTATCTAATGGATATATTTATTCTTAAATACTACATTTCCCATCAAAGAATAATGAGCACTGATGAGACCTTTAGGATTAGGTTGGTCATTTTGTAGCAGTAGGCCAATCCCCACTTCATTGGTTCTGTGCTATCTAAGTATATCTCACTAGTGAATTTAATTTTACAAAGTGAAATCAAATACTCTTAATTACACATCCTTAGTATAAGTATGTGTAAGGAATTATACATCATCAAGACGTGCAAACTTGTGCAAACAAAATTATTATAACAAGTTTTTCTATTCTATTGGACTAGACAAGAAAGTTTGAACAAAATTCTTAACATAATTTAAATCATAGTTTATATCAGAGGTTATTCTTATTACCTACCACGTATAATACTATTCCTTAAGAAATAATAATAAATCCTATCAAGTGACTTTCATTTAATTAGTATTTTTACAATGTGGCACAAATCTCTCAATTTGGTCTTAAGACTGGTAATTTCTTTAGCCTACTTCCTATTCTACTCTTCCAAGGTTCTAATTGTTGGAATTCTCTATTCCAAATAATGACCACGCCTTATGGAGTAACAACGATTGGTCTTGGAATTTTTAATGGTTTAATTTTGACCTACTTAATGATTGTGACTAGCTCCTCTTTAGATGATTTTAAAGTATTCTAATATTTTGGTACTCTTAATAATGCAACCCTCCATTCTAGTGCCTATTCTAGTGTATATTGGGTCGGTTTCTATTCTAGCACACCTTGTTCTTGTGCCCATTCTAGTGCACTTTGAACTAGAAATTATTTTGGTGCTTGCTCTGACACCTACCATTTTGCCTAGAAGTATTTCTAACTTTCATTTGGTGCTTTCCCTAATCAAAAAATTCATGAGCATATTTGTTTGTAATATTTACAAATTTAGAGCTATATGGTGTTTGACCCTGCTCATGAATATCTTGCTCATTAGTGAGTTCAAAAAATAATTCTAACAATATATCACTATATCAAATCCAAGGTTTGTCTCAAAAGGTGTATTTCCTTCAACTTTTCAAATCATTTATTTCTTATAAAAATTATGAAATATATCTTTCATTTTTTCTTCAACTTCAATTAGTCTTTATCTAGCCATTGCTATTGTGATTTAACAACTACTATGGCATGTACAACCATAAATAAATCTAGAACTTTAGCTTCTTTATTTGCAACATCCATGTTTAGTTCTTCATATAAACATGGAGGATCCTATGTTGCATTACCTTCAACAATATCCTACTAGTATGTAGAAAAGTCAACATCATCTAGTGAGGGCCATAAATATTCCTCTATTGCAAGAGAATAATATATGTTTGTTTGTTGTCATCATCATCATTGTCATTAATGACTAATTTTTACCTTTTCCATATTCTAGCACCAAATACCTCTAGCGTTTTTTGTGGAGCAGTTGATTGTCTTTGTCCTTGGCTTCTTCTTAGTTGGGGTTCCTCTATTGTAACTTATTCTTTTCCAGGTTCATTAGGACCTTCCTCTTAACTACTAGAAATAACTTCAAGAGATTTTAGGATTTCCTTTTATGCATCTGATTGTTCTATCATACTGACAATTTTTTCCTTTGGACAACCAACAAACCTTGTTCTGCCATTGATCCCCTATTTATATGATTTGAATGTCATCACCATTTTGTTTTATTCTTTCTCCTACATGATCTAGCTATGTGTTTTTCTATTTTTATTAGATCCAAACATTGTAGCTATAATCATCTCTAGAGGAGGTATTTCTTTTTCTTTTAATTTGTTTAGCCCTAGGTTGCTTCTTTTTGCTTCTAGCACATCTTCCTTTGTCAAGTGTGGACTCCTTTAATGCAGGTGTAGATTCTTTTGATGAAAGGGTTTGTTAATTGTCCAATATTTTTATAACCTTTAGGTTGTCTCCTCCTACTGGTGATAGACCTTCTGTTTATAGGTGTAATCTCCTCTAGCGTAGGGGCTTCTTCTTTAGTTGATGTTTTTATATCCCTAGGCTACTTTCTATTGTTGATAAATTTTTCATTGTAGGTATGTATTATTCTAGCATAGAAGTCTTCTTATCTTCTAAGGTTTTCAAAACCCTAGGTCATTTTTCCTTACTACTAGAAGCTTCAAAAATTTCTTGGCTATGTTGTTTCAGGGTAGAGATATTTAACCAAAGATCCAAAAGTTATTTCCAAGAGCATTCATTTCCTCCAAAATGATGCTTGTATAGTAATTAGATTAGGTTTTGGTGTCAAATAGACCCATGACCCTCTTGCACCCATTTGGGCATTATGTGTAGAGTACTATGCAAGTAAGTAGGCAAGTTGATTCTTGCATCAAGTCTATAGGCACCACACTTGAGGTGAATCAATATCCTAATATGCGACCCTAAAAGAATGCCAAATTGTCCATCATAGGTCAAATATTTCATGATCCATAATGCTACTTACACCTAGGATGTTATTAAACATGATCATTTATCCTTTTACACTCATTTTCCATTTTGAATTTAGGATATGGATCACCCCCTTTATTAAAATCATTAAAACAATTACAAGGTTGGATTTGGGCTTTAACACCTCCTCCTCTTCACAATAAATTTAAAACATAAGACTCAAAATTTTAGGGATTACCTTGATAATTATCCCATCAATCCTTGCATGGTTTTCCCAAAGCAAAAGCATAAATGTTTTGGCCAATGACTCCACATACCCTATGAACATGCACAAAAACTTTATCTAGCCCAATTACTAAAAATTGACAACCACTTTAGGGTATCATTAAAGCTTTGAGATGCTATTAGGTTATTCTTTTCACTTTTATTCATCGATGATGTTCTGTTTCTTCTTCGATGAACAATAAACTATGCAATTTATTTTTGTCAATACCTTTTTTATAACAAAAAAACTACTACAATTTTGTTTACTGACATGCTGTTAAAATGAAGAAGATAAAAAAAATATCCTTTTTAAAATATTTCATCGTGCCAATGATTTTTTTTATTATGGGGTAATCACTACCTTGGTAATTGTCACATGCTCTGGCATCATCATTGCCAGTTGCATGTATCAAGGATGTCTATTTTTTGACACACGATTCAAATCTTTCATGGTTCACATGCATATGGTAAGGTAAGTGGCATTTGGTGGGTGGTTGCAACAAGGTGATAAATCAAAATTTTTACCATGTTTTACCTACCATGTGCAATAACTTATGATTAAATTATTATTTCAAATGCAACGTGTTTCCTATGGGTTGTTGGCTTTGTGGTCACCGTCATGCTAGCTCATTTTTTAATTTGCATCATGGGGATAATGAATTTTCATTACTTTTTACTTAATTATAATTTGCATGCCACTTGTTCCTAATGATCATCTACAATAGCATGCCACTATATGCAAAAAATATGTTCACGTTATTCAAAAAATGATTATGATTTTTTTAGCATGCACATTTGATGCTTGCTAAAAATTTGACTTGAGCTACCATGTTTACCACCTAGATGTCTAGAAACGATGACAAAAACCCAAGTTTTTTTTGTAGGTCCCTTTTTTATTTTATTTTATTTTTGTTCTCATTTTTTATTTTTTATTTTTTCATCAAATTTTATTTATTTTTTATCTGATAGGGAATCATGCGCCATAATATACATATTTAATAATGCACTTGTAGGAAACCTTCTAGAATGCAAACCTTTAGCCCAATATAATGTGCGGGTAAGAGAGGATAGAAACACATTAAATGGTGGAAGCATTCTAGAAGGTTACCTATAAGTGTATTATTAAATATGTATATTATGGCACATGATTCCTTATAATTCCTCCCCACCATAGAATCATTGGACTCCAATACATACATACAAACATGGAGGATACAGAGGTGGAATATAGGGGAGTGTCAAGTACAATTGAAATTGCACTCAAAAATATAAAGAGAAGAAGATAAATGATGAGGTAAAGCCGGTATTCACACAACACAAAAATAATGATGCCATGGAGTCGGACTTGGAAAGAGTGTTCTAATGACTATAAAAATAGTAGGGCTCTCGAGAGCAAAATAAAAGGACATTTGACCCTTTTACACCTTGGAAATAGAATATTTCATAGAAATTTTAACATGAACATAAAATTTCCTTTGGAACATACTAATGCATATTATTTTAAAAGTTGAAATGTTCACCTAAAGTTTAACATGAAAGAATATTTCGTGTGGAATATACTAATGCATATTATTTTAAGATTTGATATGTTAACCTAAAGTATAACATGAACGTAATAAATAAAATAATTATGGATATAAACATGTAAAATGGTCCACCATATTTTAAAATAATTGTATGTGAACCAATGAACCACCATTTTAAAACAATTGTATGTGAACCGATGAACCACCATTTTAAAACAATTGGACGATTGTATGCTCCACCATATTTTTTATTTTATGGGAACATAAAATACTAATTGAATGTACTGGAAAAATAGGTATAAATAGGGATTACAATGCCTTGGGGAGAACCCATAAGATAAGATCATATATAATTACTCTTGGCAAAATTCTTATCCAATAATCTACCTGCTAACAAAAATTTAATAAGGTAAATGGCCTACAAATAAAATGCAATAATATTTACACACCTATTAAAAGATATGATGAAAATAAATCATTAGTATATTAATCCCTATCATTCCTCCCCACCATAGAATTATTGGACTCCAATGCATAAAAAAGGTAAGGAAAATATCGAACCAACTGGCTATGAGATATCCACTAGGCCTAATGTGGAAGTTGTCCCTGTTTGGCTACAAGGTAGGAAGTGGAAGATCCTTGGTGAGTATGGCACATATTGGTGTCAAATACATGATCATCCACAAGTGGAAGCTAAAAATTAGGTATAAAATTGATCTAATGATTGATGGTTGGTGGTGTCTCCAATGCAGACTCATGGCATGGTCTTGTTGTTTCCATCGCATAACTTACCCCAAATTTGGGGACCCACTTGAAATTTTTTATATTCATGTGATTTTTTGGTTTGCATAGTTTGTTTTGTTTATGATGTCATAAAAGGGTTAATGAAATCTGAGGGTTTTTCATTGTTATTTTTTTTATCACCAGATAGTTTGTGATCAATTTGTTTGATCTCATGTGTTTGTTCTCATGTTTTTATTAAGAAATCACCCCACTTTCAAATACCATGTGGAACTTACACATTAATAAAAATAAATATATAAAATAAATTAATAAATAAATATAATAATAAAAAGAATTACATTTTCACTTTTATAAAAAGTATTGAAATAAAGTCCATTTATTTTACTTTTATCTTATGGATTTGTACGAAGTTGTTTTGAAACAAATTACCTTTTATATCTTATAGATTTGCATAAATTATAATTTTAAAAGTTGGTTCAATATGAAAGTTACAAAAAATGATGGTGCAATTTTCAAGGTGGAACCCTGACCTAACTAAGTGGTAGCACGATTTTTGAGGTGAGCACAATTTTGAGGTAAACCCATCGACCTGGCCAACCAACAGATGCAACGCTATATCATGATCAACGTGGAGGCATGGAGTTCGAGAGGTACAGTAAATGCAAAGTTAAATACCAAGATGATCCAAAGGGCTAGCTGAGTCACTTCTATTGATGTGTGTTTGCATTGATAAAGGACATTTGGTGCTTTCACTTGGCATATGTGGGACTAACCCAAGAAGTGTATATAAAAAATGAGATCTCATAGGATGCAACATTATAAGAGGCTAATACATTGGTCTGGACCTATGGACAACATCCATGCTACGAATACAGTTTGAAATCTCCTATAAAGGTCTTTTAAAGCTTTTGAAATATGGTATGCATTTCATCTCATGCTAATTGCGTGGGAACAAAATCTTGGTGGGCATCTCCAAGTTTTACCTAGAGCTTGGGTAATTCAATATCATCCTCTTCATCCTCGATTTTCTCATACATGAAAGAATTGAATTTGCCATCGATATCATGGGTCTTCTTCAAAATTTCACTGATGAAGACATCATCAAAAACTCAAACAAAAAGAATAATTGCTCGATGGCATCCATCGACTTAATAAATGTATTTATTGTTGGTATTTTGCATATATATGTTCATTTGAAAACTATAATTTTACACAGTTGCCAATGAATATATGTGTTTTAATCTATGCAAAGCCAAGAGTAGGACAAAATGAAGACATTTGAGGACTATGTGAAGGAACAAGTCATATGGATGAGCCATGTTGCATTCAACATTTCATGTCACAACACATTCCTCGGTGTTGTTCATCGTCAAGATAAATTTTTTCTCAGGCCATGTCTATAGTTGGTAGCCCACAATGGAATGGTGTTGTGTGTTGTAAGATCACTACCCTCTAAAATAACGGCTCCTCGATTTTGTCTTGTTATCTATGTAATTATTTCAAAGTAAATATACCCATGAGCACAATGGGTGACTATAGAAGCATTTCAAAGACTATAATCCTACATACGTAGAGTAGGACAATGTGAGGCTCTACACATTTCAAAAGCATTATGGTTCTCTCTCAAATGGTAGTTGGGAATCATAAAATGGCTGAAAGAATTTAGTATTGTTCCATTCCATGGTTTCAAGTATGATCATATGTTTGAACTACGATTGCCACAACAATAGACGTTGCTTCAACCAAATAGATTTACAAAGAAATATTGAAAGCTCTTTTATATTTCATTGGGGATAAAAATAAATAGCAATGTGTTACATTTAAAAATATATAGAATAAAAAATAAATAAGAGGGATATTTTTGCATGAATTATTATTCAACTTGTGTCTAGAAAAGGTAAAATAAATAAGATAAAGATGAACTGATTATGAACCTACTTTCAAAAGGGTTACGAAAAGGAACCAGCGGAAAGGGAAATGAAGGGGTTTTGTTTGGTTTATTTTGAAATTTTAAATATCGATTCAAAGGCACAAAAAAAAGGTCAAATACTTTGTGGATCAAGTGCATGTTGGAAATAGGATTTTTTTGAAGAACATCTCCTCCCTTGTTGTTGGATGAGACCAAATTTCTGAAGAACATAAGCTTATACTGAGATGGGGGGTGAACAATATAAGATAAAATTTTACTTTTATTTCCCAAATAATATTATCCAATGTTATCAATTGTAATATCTTTCCAAAGTATTTTTAACCAATATAATCAAAATTAGCAATAAAGCAACGCATATATCATCACACACAATGAGAGATACAGATCTAACGTGGTTCACCCAATGTGGGTTACGTCCACGAAGAAAATATTTTTTCTAAATTTTCTTAACAAATCTCTTGGGAATAAATTCCCTATTACAATATTTATTGACCTCTATCCAAAGGATATCTCAATACCCTATGCTCAGGTTTGTGGATCTCTATCCGTAGGAGAACTCTATCCCCTTAACTCTGGTTTGTGGAACTCTAACCATAGGAGATATCTACCCCCTTGTTGGTCTGGTTCATGGAACTTTATCAACAGGAGACTCCTATTATTTGATCTGGTTTGTGGAAATATATCCATAGGAGATCTCTATCCCCTTGTTGGTCTAGTTCATGGAATACTATCCACAGGAAACTTCTCTCCTTTGCTCTGATTCGTGAACTCTATCCACAGGTTACACTTCTCCTTTTATCTGGTTTACCTCCAAAGCTGGTATAAAACTCTACTCTAACTCTACACACATTACATGAACAAATATGTCTCAAATATGTCCCAAATTTGCACATATTACATGTATAAATTTGTCTCAACTCTATCCCAAATCTGCACATATTATGCATGAATTTATCTCAATTCTATCCCAAATATGCACACATTACATGCACAAATTTGTCTCAATTATGTCCCAAATATGCACACAAAGCATGTACAAATCTATCTCAACTCTATCCCAAATTTGCACACATTATATGTGCAAATCTATCTCAACTCTATCCCAAATATACACACATTACATACACAAATATGTCTCAAACCTACTTCAAGTCTTTCCATAAGACTTGATCAAATCTGCCTCAAACCTGCTTCAAGTCTTCTCACAAGACTTGCTCAAATCTATCTCAAACATGCTTCAAGTCTTCTCACAAGACTTGCTCAAATATAACTCAAACCTGCTTCAAGTCTTCTCACAAGACTTGCTCAAATCTACCTCAAATAACTCTACTCTACTCTGCTCTAATACATGCTCAAATATTGCTCATAACCCATGCTTTGATCAAAGTACCTCAGACATATTCTACCCATATTTCTTTTTCAATAACATAGAAAATAATATACAATATAATTTCAATATATTCTTTCCAAATATCACTCAAGCCCAATGCACAAATTGCTTCACAAAACTGCCCTATAACATTTACGAATTTGTCTCAATATCAATCAAAGCTAGTGCATAAATTTACTTCACAAAACTGGTCTCTAACACTTGCCAATTCACATTCAATGTCACATAAATAAATTGCCCAAATGCTTCACAAATGCATTTAAACAAAGCTGCTAAATGTTTTCAAAAACTCTAGCACATGTGTTTCCAATCTCATTCAACAATGAAACACAATTTGTTCACAAACTCTAGCTCAAATATTTCCAACAATGCACATATATAATCCTTATTTCTCCACATTATGATTCAAAAATAACCAAACACCTTAGATAAGGAATAATGTCAACATACCTCTTAACTTTATTTGATAAAAATGTGCCCTCAAAAATCTATCTCAAAATAATTTCCTCTTCAAAATGCCACTTCAACACTGGTTAGTATATTTTTCTTTCATTTTTTCAACATTAGCTGTCTTCTTAAAATATGTGCTCAATGAAATCTGAAAATTATGTTCAATGAATTTCCTTTTATTCTCAAAATATAGGACATTAACAATTATCAAAACCCTTCAAACTTACTTTTCACCATACAAAAATTTCAACCAAAAATCAAACCACAATAACACCTTATAACTCCTACTTGTAAAATACAAATAATTTTCAATATCAATAATGTACCTTATAATCATCCAAAACCCTAAGTGCAGAATAATTTTAAGTTCCCTTTCATAAACTTATACCTCCTATTCTCACATGCAAAAATATCCCCTTTGTATTTTCTTTTTATGTTATTTGCAAAATAAAACTTTATAAAACACCTTAAATATTTTTATTTGCAAAATATAAAGCTTTTATAACACCTCCTTATAACTCCTCATTTGCAAAACAAAACTTTATTAACTCACACCCTTATCCATCCCTAATTGCAAAGACAAATCTTTATTAACTCACACCCTTATGACTCCCACTTCTTCTGTAGAGGAGAGTTGAACACGAACCCTCACGAAGTCAATGCTCTAGCATGACCTAGAGTGTCGGATAGGCTAGCCCACCAATTGAAACCAAATGTGCACAATCAAAATTTTATTAATATTTTCTTCAACCCAAACGTAGTTCAAAAATTAGCTGTCGCTATATCTCAAACCTGAAACCTTCTCAAACATCAACACCTTGCGCGGGGTCTGCCTGCCACCTGAGCTAGCTACCCACTTGGAACCAATAAAGTGTTGCCTCCTGTATTGAGTTTCATGCACCATCCACCTTGCTTTAAAACCTGTGCACTCTCCTTACTCCTCTTTGTCCTCACATTCAACTTTGTGCATTGCCTCATGAATGGAACAAATGGTATTTTTACCTTAATCACAACATCACAAATGATTTTTATTTTCCTCCTTATATATGCAATTCAATACTTAGGAAGACATCAGCTCTCTTGCCACATTTTTAATTTTAAATTTTGGTGCCATTTAAAATTAAAATTTGTTTTTATTATAATATTTAAACCTTGGTTTAAATATTATAATTTATTTTTTAATCTTTTGTCTTTTTCTCTTGAAATAATTTTCACCCTTGCAATAAATAAATCTTTTTCAATGGAACCTTGTCTACCTTGTATTTTTCTTGCTAACATAACCATAGAGAACATTGTATTTGTAGACACCTAAAATGCGTCATGTCGAGGGCGACTACTCATATGGACATGCTACAAAACCATATGGAGGATCTTGGACAGACTCCAAGATAGAGCAGTGGTTCTAACCACTCAATTTAGGCATTTTGGCCTAAGCAGTCTGAACCGTAGCCCAGACCTATGGTCTCCAGTCTAAACCATGGTTGACACTTGTAGTCTGTGTTGAGAAGCAACACACCCCCATTGAAAAATAAGATTCCATCCTTAGAAAGCCCTGAACTTCCATTTTTGCAGCAGGGACCCTCTCGATAATTTTCAGGTTTTAAATCCAAGAATTCACTTTTTACATGCTAGAATCATTCATGCACAAAAAAAATCTTGCACCGGTACCGAGAAAAATGCTGAAAACAGTTGCATAAATTCATGAAAAATCAAACTTTCCATTTTTGGTAGTTCGGAAATGTCGCGAAATCGCGATAGGTAAATCAAAAAGCAGCTAAGTCATTTTTGTGTCGCGATATCGCGACACTTTCCATTTTTGGAAGTGTCACGATATCGTGACATTTCCATTTTTACAAAGTCTCGCAAAATCGCTGTCGATCGGAGGAGAGAGAAAGAAAACGTACGGAAGAGCACGATTTTGTGACATGTCGCGAAATCGCAACATGTCACATTTTCACGGTAGGAGAGAGAAAGTGGGCTGTAGAATGAAAATCGGCTAAGTCGCAAATGTGTCGCAAAATCGTGGTCAACGCGGTCAACGCATGTAGCTACAGAACTGTCACGATATCGCGACGTGTTCTATTTTCGTGAGTTGATGAAAACGCTTAAGTACAGAAGGTGCAGCGCGTCGCTAACATGTCTCAAAATCACGACATGCTTGAAAAATTTGTGCGACAGCTAGCAGGAGGCGCGATTTCGCGACATGTCGCGAAATCGTGACATGTCGCATTTTCGCGGCCGATAGGGGAAGAAGCAGCGCAGCACTGGGGACGTCGCGATTTCGCGACATGTCGCAGAATCACGGTAGGAGAGAGAAAGTTGCCCAAAGGGCCAAAAGTGCATTCCAACGGGAAACAGAAGGCATCTTGGGGTAGCGACACGTGTCAAAGCGTGAGGAAGACAAGCAGAGGCCGACATGCAAGCTTGTTTTAGGGTTTTTAGCCTGATTTAATCTGTTTTAACCTTTAAAGCTTCTGATTTAATGATTTTAAAGTACTAATATAATCTTTTTGTCTTTCATGCAGGAATCCATCTGGCACTTACGGGACAACCGGGAAAGGCCATAAAGTCAAAGTTAAAGTGCAGATTTGATCGAGGACCGCCATGCTAGAGGAGAAGAAGCCGGTAAAAGCATTCAATGGAGATTTATTGCAGAATTAATAGCATGAAGACCATTTCAACTCAAATATGGCCTTGCGGAGATCAAATTGATGGAGAAGTGGTGACTCATCCGGCTCACCAGCAGAATTAATGGAGGCATTTATTTGTAGCTGCGGATGAATGCAAGTGGCTTTAGATTTTATCTTCTCCATTTATGGCGCTGACTCCCTGATTTGCCGAAGGGTTAAATTCTATCTGGACTTTGATTTTAAATGGATTTTTATTGTAAAACCCGGGTCCTAGGGTTTAGATGTGATAATATTTGCAATTATGAGAAGAAGATATTTACGAAAAGATCAGGGCTCGTCCTGAGTCTATAAATACTTCTTCTCAATGTAATCGCGGGAGGCGGAGACTTAGAAATAAAAGGCTTATAAGCAATTTCTTGCAAATTTTGTGAAATCCTTTGTTTTTGGACTTGGAGTTGATGTGCTTTAGCTTTTATGTGATAGCATGGCCAGGAGCCTAATATTTTGCAGAGTTTGATAAGTGTATCTTCTTTTGTTATCCGTTCCATTAAAGTTTGTTAGATATATGTTGTGAATCTGTATTATCAAATTTAAATATGTTGTTAGGCTTTAGTTGTTCTATTGTCTGCTAGGGGAAATTACAGATTTGAGGTTAAGTTTGTTCTAATTGCTCTGTCTTCACTTTGTGTGAGCTAGAGTTGTCAGGTGAAAGATACCGATTTTAACCAGTGCCCTTGGATTTATAATTTTTTGCTAGATCTGTTCCACTTTGCCTTGTGCTCTTAGTTGAAAGTGATCTTAGACTGACTGGACACTTTCTTCTTTGATTTGTTCTGTTGTGAAGATGATAGCATAGATAAGATTGATAGTTTAGAGTTTTACAGTTTAAAGTCTGATAAACTTCTCTTTCTGCCCTACCCTACCCTCTCTTTGTTTTTCATGAATGATCCATTTTTATTTTCTTTGTTTGTATTTTATTTAAATCTGCTGACCCATGAGAGCTAGATCAAGAATTCAAGTTAAATCTGATAAACAAGTGACAACTACTGAACAAGTTCAAGAACCCCCTGTAAGGTAACAGAGCAGTCCATATTGAAATCTATTTCAAAAGTGGAAAAGAGTGAATAGCCATTCGACCCAACTCTGTAACTCGCACCTTGGATAACCAGCTAGATACTAAAGTGAGTGGGATTCGTCCCGTGGGTGTCTTCGGGGCTTCCTACCCATCCTTTCATGGGGTGCGTATGAAAGCCGGACCAACACCTAATTGGCACTAGAAGGAGGGCCACAGAGCATATGTTCTTAGTGCACTTGAGTTGAGAAATCCGACTGTATGTGGTGCTTGACAAATACTGTATTTTATCCAAAGTCTGGTAGCCAATTTTCCCCTCCTCCTCAGCCTTTAAAATTTTGTTGTCTGAGTTTTTGCCTGAACAGCGGGACTTAACACAAACACCTAATTGGCGCTAGAAGGAGGGAGAGAACATATCAGTGCAAGTTCAGTAGTCTGTTAAGTATTGTAAAGTTGTATGTGCTGAGTCTGGTATTTTATCTTTTGAATCCTTTTCCATCCTCCTCAGCTCTTTTAAATTTTGTTGTTAAAGTTTTTGCCTGAACAGCGAAACTTAACACCAACACCTAATTGGCGCTAGAAGGAGGGCCTGTTGAACTCAGTTCAAGTATTGTAAGTTTGTGAGTGCTGATTTAAAATTTTGTGGTTAGAGTTTTTTCCTGAACAGCGGGACTTAACACCAACATTTTAAAACTGGCCCAGTGAAATCCGGGCAGTATTGTAAGTTGTCAGTACAGTTTTTAAAATTGCCAGAGAAGACCTCAAGTTAAGAACAGTTTTATCTCCACTGGCAGTTATCCAATTACAACTCAGAATATCACTGTCAGCTAGGTGGTAATTAATGGCAAATTGGTTGGGCCCCACTGCTTTGAATATCTCGGGTATAGCCCATGACCTGCCCAAAATCCCGGAAAGGTATCTCCCTAGGTATAAACATGATGGGACAAGAACTGCAGAAGAACATCTGCTAGCTTTTAAAAATGCTCTAAAATTGTTAAATATACAGCATGAAGATGTTGCCTGTAGATTGTTCCCGTTCACTCTCCAGGAGGGAGCTTATGACTGGTTTTTAAACCTCACTAGCAATTCCATTACTAGCTGGGATGACCTAGAGAAATCTTTTATATCACAATTTGGGGAAGTGATAGACCCCGATGTGTTATACCAACAATTTTCCAGCATCAAGAGAGAGTCGGGAGAAACTGTCAGGTCTTTCAATATGAGGTTCCAAAGAGCTTACGGTAGAATGACTGGCCATTACATCCCAAATGCAAATCTAGCCTTAGAAATCTATAAGAATGCATTGGATGCGGTGACATCTATTTTCCTCAAGAGAGACATTAATATCACAACCCTGGCAGGGGCTTATAAAGAAGCCTTAATTCTTGAAAGACAGTTAGGGCCTCAAATTATGAGTAGTCCTTTGATATCCTATGTTACATAGAACATGCCTATTTTGAATCCCATTCCACATCATGAGTTAGTGCCAACATGTCATGCTCTACCCAAGGAGACTCCGTTAACTGTGACATCCACTCAGCATGTGCAAAATACATAGAAAAGTTCTGACAAATTCAAAGTGCAGGTGCTTGAACTAAACAGTTGTGATCTAGCATTACCCAAATCTGAAGTTTTTCCTGGTGAGTTAAATTTTCCTAGAGATCAAAGAAATATTGATATTTCTAGTTCACCCAAAAATAGTACAACCAGGGTTTCAGATTCTGTCACTTTTCTCGAAGAGTCAGAAAGTCTTGTACAGACTCCTGTAGATGAAATGCAAGATTTTCAACAGTTAAAAAGAGACAGTTATGACTTGAGATGTCAGAGTCCAAAATCTAACAATGATCCTTCCTCATCAGAGGATGATGAAAGTGAGATTCAATGTCACTATGCAGAAGTAACTGAGAAAGAGGATAACATCATTGAGGATATGAGGGAACTTAAAGCTGACATCACCCTCTATGAACTGCCTCAGATTGTTGAACAAAAGGTTAACTTGATTGAGGTTTACTCTGGACCACCTGTTAGATTTCAAGAAAAGGAGGAAAAGATAGTAAATATGAATGTGGTCAACCAACTTGGAATTGATGAACTGTCTCAACATAAGCCTGCAACTTCTCAACATAATATCAAAGAAAAGGCTATAAACTGTGTTGATGCAGATATTGGATCTTATAAGTTGGCAACTGAAAAGGTGGGAACAGTTACAGCCCTAATCAATCACAACCATGATGTTTGGACATTGCACATTGATGAGGTTAAATCTAAGCAAGGCTCAGGTGAAGAGGAAAATTGTAAACATTCTGCTAGAGGGATAAAAATTGAAGTCCTGGATATTGAAGCAGTACAGCAACCACAAAATGTTCAAGTTGTTAAGAACCGGGGCATACGAGATAAAACATGATTTCTTTCGGTTGTCACATAATTTTGAAGATGTGGTGGTCTGGGTTTGTCAAGATTTTAAGGTATTTGATCCTAGGGGTTTTTACATTCAGTCCTTTTGAAAGAATTCTGCAAACCCTTCAATTAGAAGCATAAACATGTTATCATATGATTTGTTATTATATGATTTGTTTAATTTGAAGGAGTTGCAGATTTTTTTTTCAAATGGGACAGGGAAGACGATAAACACAAGTCTTTCCCAGATAGAAAATTTTTGAAGCATAGTCTGGAGTGCATTTCGTCAACAGGACCTGAAAGGTAATTTTTCTAAATTACTTGCACATGGTCAAAATTTTTTAAGGCACCATTTCTCTGCTTTCCCAACTGCTGCATTTTTTGAGTATGAAGGGAAGTTGTAACATATGTATACATTGTAAGTAAGCTTTGAAGTTTTTCAATTTTATTTCTTTGTCTGTACAGTTTTAGCTTGTGCAGTTTATTTCTTTTGTCAGTGCTTTTTATTTCCTTTCTTTGTCTTTTTATGTCAGCTTGTTGTTTAAGTCTGTACAGTCTTTTGTTTCAGTTTTATTTGCTTTAGTTCTTTATTGCAGTTCTTTTTCTTTGTTGTCTGTACAGTTGCAGTTTAGTTTATTTCAGTCTTTGTTGCAGTTTAGCTTTCTTTGCAGTTCAAAAGTTTTAGTTGCTTTGCTTCAGTTCTTTTAGTTTATTTCTTTTATTGCCTGTTCAGTTTTTATTTTCTTCCTTGCAATTCCTTTTCTTTGTTGCCTGTACAGTTCTGTGCTTTAGTCTGTATAGTTTTATTTTGTTTTGCTTTGAGGCCTGTCTGTCCTTGGAAGTCTGTGCAAAGTCCTTCAGCTCTTAATATTCTGTCCTTTAACCTCTGCCTGAGCAATCAATGAAAAGTCAGCCTGCTGAAGATTGTTTTATTCTGAGCTGATAAATCCACAATCCAATGCCCATGCTGTTCACCATTCTAATAGAGATAGTCTGCTTACTCTGAACTGTAGAACTATTTTGTTATTCAAAACAAAGGTAGAGAGATGATGGGATCTTGTGTCTTACTTGCCACAGTTGTTTTAATAATAGAAAAACTGCTATCTTTATTTTGTTGGAGGAACTCCCGAGGAATCCAAGAAAAGTTGGTTATAAGAGGGGACTATGGTTCATGCAATTATTTGGGTATCCACAGAGGCTATCAGTGCCTAGACTGAAACAGTTCCAGATTGATCAAATGATAAAAGAAAATTGTAATTTCTCTAATGCCTTTCAGATATTGATGCATTTCAAAAATAAGAGAGATATAAAAAAAAAAAAAAAGAGTTGAACAATTAAAAGAGGCAGCCAATACTTCCAAAAATATTTTCTTCTAAGTTATAGATTCTGCCCTACAGTTGTAAATTTGGGTCATGTAAATCTAAAGGGTAACTCTGTCTAGGCTGTAAAAGGCTAAACTAGTAAACAGAGCTCTACTCGGTTTCCCTTTTTTACAATCTAGAAAAGTTGATCAGTCCAGAGTTCAGCATTCAATTCAATAATCCTTGAAGAAATTTTTATACCCTTTGAAATTGCACATCAGAAATCTTCCTTGAAGTATTTCAGCCTAGTATGTCCTTGGGAAAATTTTAACAGCTAGCAGTTGGCAGTCAATTTATTGTGAAGAATGTCTGTGGCAAGGCATGATGCATGGTCTTTTTGTTTTGAAGCCAGAGTCCTGGGTTCTAAAATAGTGCTACTATTTTACCCGCAGATATCGCCATTTGTTGAGAAGCAACACACCCCCACTGAAAAATAAGATTCCATCCTTAGAAAGCCCTGAACTTCCATTTTTGCAGTAGGGACCCTCTTGATAATTTTCAGGTTTTAAATCCAAATTTGCTTGCCTCCTTTTTAAAGTTGTGTTTTTTCTTGCATTCCAGCTGTGTTATCCAAGAATTCACTTTTTACATGCTAGAATCATTCATGCACAAACAAAATCTTGCACCGGTACCGAGAAAAATGCTGAAAACAGTTGCATAAATTCATGAAAAATCAAACTTTCCATTTTTGGTAGTTCGGAAATGTCACGAAATCGCTACAGGTAAATCAAAAAGCAGCTAAGTCATTTTTGTGTAGCGAAATCGCGACACTTTCCATTTTTGGAAGTGTCGCGATATCGCGACATTTCCATTTTTGGAAAGAGTCGCAAAATCGCTGCCGACCGGAGGAGAGAGAAAGAAAACGTACGGAAGGGCGCGATTTTGCGACATGTCACGAAATCGTGACATGTCGCATTTTTGCGGTAGGAGAGAGAAAGTGGGTTGCAGAATGAAAATCGGCTAAGTCGCAAATGTGTCGCAAAATCGCGGTCAACGCATGCAGCTACGAAACTGTCGCGATATCGCGACGTGTTCTATTTTCGTGAGTTGTTGATGAAAATACTTAAGTACAGAAGGTGCAGCGCGTCGCTAACATGTCTCAAAATCACGACATGCTTGAAAAAGTTGTGCGACAGCTGGTAGGAGGCGCGATTTCGCGACATGTCGTGAAATCATGACATGTCACGTTTTCACGACCGACAGGGGAAGAAGCAGCACAGCGCTAGGGACGTCGTGATTTCGTGACATGTCACGAAATCGCGACATGTCGCAGAATCACGGTAGGAGAGAGAAAGTTGCCCAAAGGGCCAAAAGTGCATTCCAACGGGAAACAGAAGGCATCCTGGGGTAGCGACACGTGTCAAAGCGTGAGGCAGACAAGCAGAAGCCAACATGCAAGCTTGCTTTAGGGTTTTTAGCCTGATTTAATCTATTTTAACCTTTAAAGCTTCTGATTTAATGATTTTAAAGCACTAATATAATCTTTTTGTCTTTCATGTAGGAATCCATCTGGCACTTACAGGACAACTAGGAAAGGCCATAAAGTCAAAGTTAAAGTGCAGATTTGATCGAGGACCGCCATGCTAGAGGAGAAGAAGCCGGTAAAAGCATTCAATGGAGATTTATTGTAGAATTAATAGCATGAAGACCATTTCAACTCAAAGATGGCCTTGCGGAGATCAAATTGATGGAGAAGTGGTGACTCATCCGGCTCACCAACAGAAATTAATGGAGGCATTTATTTGCAGCTGCGGATGAATGCAAGTGGCTTTAGATTTTATCTTCTCCATTTATGGCAGCTGACTCCCCTGATTTGCCGAAGGGTTAAGTTCTATCTGGACTTTGATTTTAAATGGATTTTTATTGTAAAACCTAGGTCCTAGGGTTTAGATGTGATAATATTTGCAGTTATGAGAAGAAGATATTTCTAAAAAGATCAGGGTCTGTCCTGAGTCTATAAATACTTCTTCTCAATGTAATCGCGGGAGGCGGAGACTTAGAAATAAAAGGCTTATAAGCAATTTCTTACAAATTTTGTGAAATCCTTTGTTTTTGGACTTGGAGTTGATGTGCTTTAGCTTTTCTGTGATAGCATGGCCGGGGAGCCTAATCTTTTGTAGAGTGTGATAAGTGTATCTTCTTTTGTTATCCGTTCCATTAAAGTTTGTTAGATATATGTTGTGAATCTGTATTGTCAAGATTAAATATGTTGTTAGGCTTCAGTAGTTCTATTGTCTGCTAGGGGAAATTACAGATTTGAGGTTAAGTTTGTTCTAATTGCTCTGTCTTCACTGTGTGAGCTAGGCTACCAGTGAAAGATACCAATTTTAACCAGTTGCCCTTGGATTTATAATTTTTTGCTAGATCTGTTCCACTTTGCCTTGTGCTCTTAGTTGAAAGTGATCTTAGGCTGACTGGACACTTTCTTCTTTGATTTGTTCTGTTGTGAAGCTGATAGCATAGATAAGATTGATAGTTTATAGTTTTACAGTTTAAAGTCCGATAAACTTCTCTTTACGCCCTACCCTACCCTCTCTTTGTTTTTCGTGAATGATCCATTTTTATTTTCTTTGTTTGTCTTTTATTTAAATCTGCTGACCCATGAGAGCTAGATCAAGAATTCAAGTTAAATCTGATAAACAAGTGACAACTACTAAAAAAGTTCAAGAACCCCCTATAAGGTAATAGAGCAGTCCATATTGAAATCTATTCCAGAAGCGGAAAAGAGTGAATAGCCATTCGACCCAACTCTGTAACTCGCACCTTGGATAACCAGCTAGATCCTAAATTGAGTGGGATTCATCCCGTGGGTGTCTCCGGGGCTTTCTGCCCATCCTTTTGCGGGGTGCGTATGAAAGCCGGACCAACAGTCTGTAGTCTAGACCACAACTGTGACCTGTGCTCTTAACTGAAGTTCAGTTAGGCCTTCCATCCAAGTCAAATCAATTGAAACAGTCGAAAGATCTAGAAGGAGGCAGTTGAAGGATGGAAGATTCTAGAGGATTCCATCCCAACTATCCTAACCACCCTTCTTGGTCTTGGCTTCTCCATGAAGCGACACCTAGCCCTAGGGGCATGCTATAAATACCCCCTCCAAATGGGGAGAAAAAGGGGAGAGAGTTAATTGATCAAGAGAGCAGTGAAGCCCTATCAAATTGCATACTAAATCTGTGCATTTGAGAGCCCCTTTGTTATTCACCTAAAGACCAATTAGCCATGGATGCCCTAGGTTCCTAGGATATTCAAGAAACATAAATCCGGGTAAACGAAGGCCCTTCACAGTGATTTGACCATAAAATCTATTAGATAACAACAAAGGCAACCCTTGAACATCAATTTGGATAAGGAGGTCAAGCCCACTGCCCCTAATTCTAAGGGTAAACCTACCAGAGGTCAAACCATAGTTGCCAACCATGGTTCACAGTGCATACCACCCAGCATAGCTATGATTTGCAACAGGTGACTGATTACCTTACTTGCTTTGCTTTTGATCGCATATATTAGTTATATTAGTCTTTTCATAGGTTTAATTGCATTTTAGAGAAACTTTGACCATAGGAATTAGTCGTTTCATGCATTGTATTAAGTAGGATTATATTGGATATTTAATACACTTTATTGCTCCTAACTTGATATTTGATCCATGCATCATTTGCTTATTCATGTCCTTCATGTTGTAGTATAATTTTTGATCAAATTAGAATAGTTTAAAGTCTTTCATTATGTTTTCTTGTTTACTAGTTTAATGGCATTTACATATATATTTCCTTAAAGTTCCCCATCACAAGAGGCTATCAATATTTTTAATCATGTTTTGTTGTTTCTTGTTCGTAGGGAGACAAGTGCAAGAGAAGCTTATGTCATAACCCTTCAACATCGTGAAGAAGGGGGTCAACTCCACCCAAAGGCAATTTATGACTAATCAATAGAGCACTATAAGTTTGCCTACCCTATTGAGGGCATTGGCAATTGTAATATCAGTATCATCGCTCAAGTGACCCTAAGAGGACATCTTTGTAATCAAATTTCATTCAAATATTAATACAAGAAACCTTACTTACATTGTTTTTGTTCAATTTATATACTTGTGTGAATATTTATGCTTTCATGATGATATAGATCAATACAGTAGCTAGGTGCACGCTTCGTGGTTAGTTAAGATGGTGATCACAATGAAACTCCACATTTCTAGCCCCTGAGTATTGACATCTTTATTTTTTTTTATCTCATGTGCTAACCGCAGCTAACAAGCTGCGGTTATTTTTTGGCCCGCGGTTGTAACCTACGGTCACTACTACAGCCCACAGATCGGACCTACGATTAATAGAGGAAAAGGCAGACAACAGCAAACTCAGTGGGCAATAGAGTAGGCCCCAATTTCACTATCTATTTTTTATTTTCTGCTCTGTGTTTTTCCAGAAAGCATTGAATTGTTGCAAACTAGGAACTTAAATAAAAAAAATCAATGAATAAGTCTTAGTTTGTTTTTGTTTTCCTTTCATTAGAAAGGCGTTGGTGGGAATAGCAAACCTCTGAGTATAGTCTTCCCCTAAATACAGTTACCTTGATAGATATTGCGTGTCTTTTGCATGCTTGAGGCCCAGTTAGGGGCCATGTCATTGTAATTGCATCGTCGAAATATCATATAGGACATTAGCATGCATTCTTTCTGAATTTTAAACGTTCCTTTCTTTTCATGCATATCATGTAGGAATGATCATTATGCTCTCTATGTATTTGTCATTTTTGCAAAGAGGAACCATGCACACCACTTGGCACTTAAAATCTAGTGATTTGGGCTTCATCTCCAACCACTAGTAGGGTTTAACGACGGTGAGCATAATTTCCATCCGTTGGCCCAAATCCCACGTACCTTGTGTTACTAGACCATACCAGGTCCAAGATCCTTTTGTACCCTAAAAAATTTGCATATACTCCTCTTCGGAGGGTATGACGCTGGACCTGTGCCCCCTAAACGTGTGTGGGCTTCACTTCCACACATTATAGGTTGGTTTACGTGACTTGGGTTTCATCACCAAGTTGTCGAGCTGCAGGTATACAGGTGAAAGATAATTTAACTGAGTATAAAATCTAATAATCTTTCAAAACACATGAGAGTTTCTAGCACTGATACAACACATCTGAAAACAACATCAAACAGTTTAGGGCTCACAATAAAAATTTAAAATGAGATAATCATCATTTGTATACCTTGTTTGCATAATAAAACACATCTAGATGTTAGGTACACAAATGGTGAACACACGAGGTGATCGGCAAAGGTCTAGGATCGATGCCCATGATCAACCTCCAACTGGTTCATAGCAGCATGTGTCGAGTCCTCATACACATGAACGAACCGAATGACATTCGACGAGCATTAGAGGCGACAACTCAACATGGGGAGATCCCGTTGAGCATACCCTTGATAGAGGAGCTTCATTACACTCCTCTAGGCATAGGACTAAGAGCGAAGCTTCTCAGCATGAGGATGCTCTACTCCAAAGCCATTATTGAGACCGCACTACACACGCATCCACAAGATCGGTCAAGGAATTTTTTGTGCAGGGGACCAAATTGGTTCCCATACGTACTAGGTCCATAGGAGGTTCTAACCCTCCATAGTCAGAGTATAGATGGACCAGAGATCTACCCATTTAGGGGTAAGAGGACAGTCTCACTTCTGAGCATAGGTCCACCCATACTACCCCGCATGGCCCACCATGCAAGATCACCATTGATATATCAAAGGTGGTAGCTAATGGAACACCACCGCATGAGTGGTGGAGGTCTAGAAAGTTAGATGGTCTAGGTAGTGTTTCTTGAGCATCTAGGCTGTAAGCCTACAAATCTGGCCACTTGTGCTCCGAGTGAGCATAGAGGTAGTTGTATCAAGATCACTAGAGAGCATGGAGAGGCTTCTAAGCACCCTCATGTCACATGTCCACCATCAACACATTTGTTCAATGGGTACAAAACCCATAAGGTAGCTCACATGAAGCATACACACTGAAGGCCTCCCACGGCTGACCAAATCGACAGATCACATAGACTGGTGCCTGAGCAAAGACGTCAACTACTCCAAGATAAATTGGAGTATGCTTACCTAGAGAGGTAACATATTGAAGATGAAAATATTCAAGTGCAAAGGCTCCTACGATAGAGATTATATGAGCAGCGCATGCACAAGGAGAGTATTCTAGCTCATAAGGAGCACATACATAAGGAGGATCGACTAGACAAGGCTGGCCTATACCTTCCCAAGGAGCATAGAGAGTGTGTGCATAGAAGGGTTGTATCCCTAGCCGATATGCATGAGGAGCACAGAGACGTTCATACTCATGTTAGTGCCCAACATAGGGAGCAACTATCGTCACTCAATAATCTTAGAAAGAGGCAGCATGAACATGTAGATGTAGACATATATGATCAAGAGTATCCTGAGAGTTACCGAGTTGAGGAGGAGGAAGAGCCACATCCTCCACCTCCCCCAAAGAATACCTTACCTCCTAAACCACATCCACGTCAGCTTAGGGAGGAGGACTTTTTGTCTTCTGAGGTGTACAAGGTTTTGGTTGATAAGGTCAAAGCAATAGAGAGGCAAGGCATGACTATGCAAAAGACGACACTGAGGAAGATACACAATGAACCTCTAGACCCCTCGATGCCTACGCATCCATATCTTGAGTATTTTGATATACCCAGGTTATAAAAATTCAAGGGTGATGAGGATGCCCAAGAGCATGTTACGAGTTTTTTGGATGTTTGTTTCTAGATAAAGAGTCATGATGCCTTGTTGTTGTGCACCTTCATTACGACACTCTCTGGCCTGGCCTAAGAGTGGTTCAACCAACTGAAGAAATACAGTATTACTGGTTTTAAGCAGTTAGCTGATGCATTTCTTTAACGCTTTTCATTTGGCATCAAGAAACAGGCCAACCTTTCCAATGTGGTTGTGCTAGCTTAGCGTGATGACGATCCCATCAAGTAATAGGGAAAGATATGGCGTAGAATAATGGCAAAGCTACCATTCCCTATTCATGTAGTAGAACTAACCCAAATTTTTAAAAAGAGTTGTACCAACCACATCTCGCTACTGTTGCAGTTGTAGTAGTACACTACATTCGAGGAATCTATGGCACAAGCCCAGGTGATCGAGGACATCAAGTTGCAAGAAGGCAACTTGAAGCTCAAGACTAGGAAAGAAGGATTTAAAAAGAGTACTACAAAGAAACAGGGCAAGTAGGCCAACGTGAATCAAGTAGTACTAAAAATTGGAGGAGAGGACAAGGGACAGCAAAAGCCTAATTATCAGGCCCAACCTCCTCTTGCGTGTTATGAGACAAGAAAAAACAACTATAAGGGCAAAAATAGAGAAGAGCATCCACCTCACCAGTTCACACCTCTGACGAAATTGATGACTTCAATTTTCCATCAACTATGCGAGGCCAAGGCCATATGATTTCCCGAGGTCAAATTAATAGATCCAAATGTGCCAAAGTCAAAGTGGCATCAAGACGATATGTTCTGCATATTCCATAGAGCAAAAGGCCATGACATCGAGACATGTTGGTCCTTCAAACACATTATGTAGAACATGATAGAAAAAGGAGAGCTTGTAGTACCAGGAAATCCACAGGCGCCCGATAATAGAAACATGGGTATTTTCAAGAATCCACTACCTAATCACGAGACACCTCATAACAATATCGGCCAGTTCAATCAAGTGAGAATCGAACCACCTACCCAGGGGTTCGTAGGCATGGTCAATGTTGTTACTATACACAGGAGGTACGATCAACCGAATCAACCTCGTGCTCCCATTAGAATACAAGCTATGTCGGATCAACGACCATCTCAAAACATTCTAGGCTCACAAACTAGATCGGTGGTGACATAAGGAGCAGGTTAGTTCAGAACCTGCAGACAACTCCTACGAAGTTGTCAATATATGAGCTTATTCAATAGTCCCCTAGACACAAGGAGACTCTTATGGATATTTTGAGGTCCATTGAGGTATAGTCCCAAGATGCGCACGCATTTACAAATTTTGTGGGACATGTACAATAATGTTAGGAACCCATGATACAATTTTATGATCATGAAGTGAAAATGATTCCTACTATTATGGCTGACGCATTGTTGCATATTATCACATGTGTCAACCACATGCCTTTCAAAAGGGTCTTGATTGACACTGGGTCCTTGATCAATATAATTATGACCAAGGCATTGAGCCATCTTAAGTTACCCAAATCACACATTGTGCCTACCACATTTACATTGAGAGCATTTAATGATGCATTATTCTCGATGGTTGGTACAATTGTTCTACCTATTCAGGTGGGACTCAAGACCATATTTGTGATGTGTCACATGATAGAGGGTGCCATGCATTACAACATTCTGCTCGAAAGGTCTTGTATCATGAAATGTGTTGTGTACCCTCTATCTTGCATCATGAAGTACATTCACAAGGGACAGGTTCATGCAGTGTCCTCAAATGATGATCAATCTAAGGAGGAAATCAAGCCGACCTTTCCAGGTTCGGTGTTTATACATCATCTGTTGCCTATGGAACAAGTGGAAGAGATGAATGAGCACTTCATAGTCGATAGTGATTATAAATATGAAATAGAGGAGGCCTATTTAAGGCCTCGTCCAACTAATATCCCACTGTGCATAAACACAAAAGAGTGACCACAGTGATGTAGATGAGAGGACCGATTCCAGGCTCATGTATCGAAAATATCTATTGCCTAGGAAATTAGAGCATGTTACGAAGGAAGTACCTCCCAAAACTGAGCGCTCTGAGGAAGAAGCAGTACTAGTTTACATGGCAGTATCATATATACGATCATTCTATCAGATTTATTCGAATAGTGATGATAGTGACCGCAGAATCAGATACATGGGGCCACATCTAGCATATCACCCCTTAGAAGAGGGGGGAAGTGATAGATTGTATTTGTACAGTGATTATGAGGATTTGTTGGAGATGGCCTATTTAGGACCTCATCACCTATGTAATAGACCTCCACCTCGAGGTCCCCCACCCATTACAGCTACAAGTTTACATCGGGATATCAATATCCATTGCATCATGAGGGAAATAAGAGAGCTCTAAGAGAGGTATCAGGAACTCTTTCCCCATCTGCCTACGTACGTGGAGCTCCTTGAGTTGAGAGATCCCATTTTGCAACTAGTGCACTAGGAGGATCCAATTATATGGGCATCCCACATAGAGGATCCATTTGTACCCATACCATCCAAGCCAGATCTTGGGTACAGAAGCTACGCTTTAGATATAGAGTTTTTTCTGTGTGGTTCATGAGATAAATTTCATTCCATCAGTATGGTATCTATTGATTTGACCACTCCACTTCATAATCTGACAGATCTATCCAAACCGCTGCATCTAAACATGGATGCTATCGATTGGGATCATGTTGACTCATTGGTCCAGCCTGAAGATTTCTTCCCTAATGAAGAAATGTTGCAACCATTTCATTTTGTACTAGGTTGTGCTTATGATGTTTATCATGCTGAGGGTGCTTCTCGCAAGGAACATATGAACCCGACTGATGACATCCATCTGATTCCTACACCTCACTAGCTTGAGGAAGGATCACATATGTTAGTAGAGAAAACCTTCGATGTGGATATCAGTTAAGATCCCACCAATCCAAAGAAGGTTATATTTGGAGAGAGTCTCACTCTAGATGAGCATGATAGCATCATCTCTCTACTAAAATAGAGACCTGATCTCTTTCCTTGGACTTACAAAGACATGCTGGGTCTAGATCCGAAATTGGTTACTCATAACCTTTTTCTAGATCTTTCGAAGAAGGCAGTCAAGAAAAAACTCAAAAAAATGCATCCAACAGAAGCCTTAATGGTGAAATATGAGTTGCAAAAGTTGTTGGACATAGATTTCATCATCTCCATTGACTATCCATAATGGGTGTCCAATATGGTACCCAAGAGTCATCTTGGGCAATTTTAGAAGCTCATGATGGTACACGCAGTGGCCATTTCAGTGGCATGGCTGTCGTCAAATGCATCCTTCACATGGGTTATTATTGGCCCACTATGGAGAAGTATTACAATGTGTATGTCAAGAAATGTGTTAAATGTCAACATCATGCTAATCTTACGCACTTGCCATCATAGGCCTTACAACCCATTTAGGTGGCTTGGCCATTTTATCAATGGGGACTAGATCTTATTGGCAAGATTTCTCCTCCATTTTCAGGCTGACATACATTCATTATCACGGCTACTGAGTATTTTTCAAAGTGTGTGGAAGCCATTCCCCTTACAACGACCATTGGAGCTCGCATCACAAAATTTATTCTCTAGCATATCATATGTCATTTTGGGATACCGTACAAAATAATTTTGGATAATGGAACTTCTTTTAAGAACAAAACTTTGTGGGCTTTAACATTTAAATACCGCATTAAACACAATTTTGCAACTCCATACTATCTGTAAGAAAATGGGCAAGTTGAGGCCTCAAACAAGACTGTGGTAGCTATCTTGAAAAAGACAGTTGTAAGAACACCACAAGGATTGGCATATACAACTGCCCCTTGCATTATGGGCTTACAGGACTAGCATTTGGATGCCCATTGGAGCAACGTCATTTTCACTAGTATATGGTGCCAAAGCCATTATGCCCTTAGAGTTGGAAATTCCAATGCTGCGCGTCACATTGAAAGAGTTCATCGATGACGACACCGTGCGGTAAGCTCACCTCAATCAATTGATGTTGCTTGATGAACGTCGCATGAATGCCCTTGAGCATCTTCGTGTTTATCAAAAGCGATTAAAACAAGCTTACAATGTCAAATTCCACCAGAGAGACTTTGAAGTTGGGGATCTTGTGCTGAAAGAAAACCAACATAACTCGAATTTGCTGCCTGATATGCAAGACAAATTCATGGCTAATTGGCTGGGTCCTTACATCATATCTGAAAAGATTTGTCCAGGTACCTATCACCTAAAATCGCTAGAGGGTGTGTAAGAGCTTGAGCCTCTCAATATCATCCATATTAAGGTGTTCTATGCTTGAGAGTGTAGTAAAGGCCCCAAAGGCATCTGTAAGCCCTTTGGTCAACCCAAAAGCTCTAAGGGTTTGTCCACAACCGCTCGGTCATCTCAAAAGGCTCCGAGTTCTCAAATTGAGAAGCTTGGTCAAGTAAATGCACCAAAGGCATCTATAAGCCCTTTGGTCAACCCAAAAGCTTTGAGGGTTTTGTCTCAACCGCTCGGTCATCCCAAAATGCCCCAAGCCCTCTATTGAGTAGCTTGGTCAAGTAAAAGCTCCAAAGGTAGTTCCTCACCGTTTGGTCATCCTTAAAAGCTCCAAGGACATGTACTCATCATTTGGTCAAATATGAAAGCTCAAAAATGTATAAAAATTTGAAAATATATAAAAACCCATAAAAAAATTATAAAATCAATAAAATCCAAAAAAAAAATTGGTAAAGCATAAAATCCAAAAACATTTGCTTTTGTAGTTTGCATTTTCATACATGCATTCACATCATCATATTGCATTTAGGCATTTGTCATCCGTTGCATTCCACAGTAGAGCTTAATGTGTATATCAAAATATAACTAATGATCGCACGTTTGTGTTTCAATCATGCACCCTTGCATTTATCATAATTCATTGCATTCATACATGATACTTGTTGCGGAGAAATATGTATGTATATTAAGTTTTCCAGTCACTCAACCATATCTAGTGGGTTATTCAGGTGTTGTAGAAATCTTGCTTTGTTGTTATAGACAAGGTCATTAGTTGGGATAGTGCTTCAACATATCATAATCCTGTCACTAAGCAAAACAATATAAAATCCTGCTAAGACAAGAGAGGATGAAAGCTGCGAAAGTAGTCTTAGGTATCTAGAGATATGGGTTTCATGACCTGCTTATCTTGCAAATAGTCGGTCTAGAAAGGTGTGCTTTGGCAAAAGGACAAGATTTTCCCCTATAAATCCCAAAGTCACAAAGTTTAAATCCCAACTTATAAAGTGCAAAAGTACAAATTTCAAGTTCAAAATGTAAAGTGACATAGTGAATCAAAAGCACTATAAAAATCCCTTGCTCATATAAAATGGTAACACGTGGACTAACAATGATTTTTATCACTACATATGAGCAAGTAAAAAGGGTGAGACCTTGAATCCCTAGATTGTCCACCTTTTGAAAGCCATAGAGTGATCCCCGATCACAACAATGGGTTGGAAGAGTCTCACCCACAATCAGAGGGGTAGTTCTATTGGGTGATCCCCAAACGTAGAAATGGGTTGAAAGAGTCTCACCTACATTTGGAGATGTAGCCCTAATCAATTTACAAGATGAGATAGCTCTAGGTACCTAGGATTGTCTAGTTGTATAAGTCTAATCAAAGCTAAAACAAGGATGGTACGATCATATGAGGAACCCTATCTCACATATGGGTTGAAAGAGTCCCAACTGACATATGGGGTATGCTTATGATCTATCTAAAATCACTCACATGCACACACAAGGATAATGAATAGTTGGGTCTGTCACGATAAAAGCCTTGTCCAATATAAGCCTTGTATAGTTAGTAAATGATTTTTGGAGAAGTCTACTAGGGTGTTTGAGTCTCAAGGAAAACTCCAAAAAGTTCTCCAATAGCAACAAGATACCAAATATCATTAGACTTCATAAATACAAGTCATTCATTCATCAGAATGCATTTTATAAAGAACAATCAAACATATAGGATAGATATCGCATGAATATCAGAAATGATGTTTAGACGGCCACTGACTATTTAGTGCAGTAAAGAAGAAATATACAAAATGACATATTCATTCATTAGAATTATACCAATCCATTTCACTACATTTCATACATGGGTGATTAATTGATTAAGTTCTTGTAATGAGAATTATCAATTATTTTGCATGATTGTTATACATTATGTGGGGTCATATTTTAAAAATTGATATACACAGTATACATTCATTACTTATGTTTTAAGTGATTAAAGCATACAGGTTCATTTCCATTAGATTATGATTATGTACGTAATGTATTACCATACATTGCATAGCATACCATAAACTGCATAAAATAAGTGTATGCACACAAAGTAAAAATAAATATGCATTTAAAAATAAACATCGCATCCATATGCATATATCATATCTCGCACATCTAATCATCTAGATCATTGCATATCATCATCATAAAGTAAAATAGCTATCTAGTGCATGTCATCCATACATCACATCATATAAACATAGCATTTTCATAAGCCTTGCATCCATGTGCATCAAATAAACATAAAATAAAAAACAAATAAATAAACATGTACACATAATGAGCCATAAAAGATCACATCATATATATATATATATATATATATATATATATATATATATGTGTGTGTGTGTTTCCAAAAGAGTACATAGGGAGTACAAAATTCTCACAGGCTACAACTGTGTAGGTCCTCGACCTTACACACAAAATGATATATAAAAAATGTAGTCGACAGCTGTTATAACTCAGATCTAGGCTGCTCCCCCTATACTAGAGATCTCATCACCTCCCTCAGCGCTGTGCTCTAGAGCCTGATCTCCTGGATGACCTAGCACCTATTGTGGATCTTGCTATGGATCATGCTTGCCTCCAAAGCCTAAAGCACCCAGCACATGGGAAACTAGTAACTACAACAGGCTAGTCCTCTAACTGGAGGCCCCTGATGTCTACCCTAGATCTCTAGTCCTAGCCTACGATCTCGCTATGTGTGTGCTAGAGGACCTGTGCGTCCTATTATTCTTGTGAGTCCTATGACTCGAGATCACTATATACTGCCCTGAGGTCCTAGACTTGGTACGCTGTGACTCTAAGGAGAAAGGATCCTCTAGAACCTATAGCCCATGCATCTCAATGTACCCGACTACCTTATCAATGCGAGCAAGTCAGGCTACATGCATCTCATTTGACCTCATGACCATACCACACAGTCGCTCTACCTTAGTCATCGGATCCTATGTAGCTATTTTACCTACTATTGGTGCTACAGGATACCCCATAGTCACCTGAGGAGGTGGCATAGACCCCTCAATGCTCGAGAAAGATCCCACTCTGCCTCTACTATAGTCTACTGCACCTATGATAACTCTAAGGCAGTCTACAGTCTCTGCACCTGGGCCTCTACATCTGTGGCTCGAGTCGTAAGCTCCTATCTTGGCCCTACACCTCAGTTAGGCACCACTCCCTATCAGCCACCTTCACCTCCAGAGTGATGATGGTAGTGTCTCTCTTGAGCTGCTATGTGTGAAACCACCCAAGCTGACTCTGCAAGTCAACCACCTGAGCTAGTAGTCGTCCCTATGCACTGTCAAGAGGGACCTCAACCTCATCTGGAGTATCCTCATCAGGGTCAATCTCTAGAATATCCTTAATGGTGGCCTCTATGCCCCAACCACCCTTTGTACGCTGGCACACCCTACGCCCATTAGGATTTGCCTCTACCTCTGCCTGAGCTGGATCTCAGCCCAGAGGCCCTATCCCATTCCGTCTAAATAAGGACCACCACCCATCATAGTCTGGCATGGTCCTAGCTATCTCAACCCTTGACTCCTAGAAGTCATTGGGTGCATCTCCTAGTGATGGAGGAACTATCAATGGGAGGTCCCTCTCCAGAGCTAGGCATTTGTACCTTAGTGGCATCTCTATTATGTCCTACACCATGCCAAAATATTACAAGACACAAGAAAATAACTGATACTCTCTAACCTCTGGATTATGCCAAATAAGTCATCTATCTTAGTGGGCCCATCATAGCCACTCATTCGCCTTAGGCCATCCAGGGCTATCTATGTAGGGGCACCAGACAATGTCCCCCCAGCCCAAGTGATTTAAACCTAATAATATAGTGCTCAATATTCCCAGCATGAGTCCTGCTACAAATACCCTTCTCAACACGAGGCCAACATGCAACGTAACATTGATGGTCGATATCTATGGTGGTGATGCATAGTGGTAGCTCCGTAGGATGCTCAATTCAGATGTGCTACCACCCCCAGATCTGTAACAATAGACTGTAGTTGATGCCCTTAGGGCTACGCTCTGTGATATGGTATATATCTCTATAGAGCTAGCATAATAGGGTGCTCCCACAAGCTAATCATAGTGGATACTTTGTAGAGCTTTGAAGCACCATATAAGCAATGGCTAACATGTTCTAGGGAATCCTTGTGGCTGAGGAGTCTAGAAGGGTAATCTACATAATGAGATGCATGAAGAGGGCCTCTCGTAGAGAAAAGACATCATCGCAGTACCAGTCCCTGATGTGCACCCCTCCATGGTCATCATCATCCTGTGCATCGGTGCTCTGGTCACCGAATATGGTGGTGAAGACAACATCCTTTGCTGTGGAGGTAGAGGAGACAATAACCTCACCATCGATGGGGATCCTAAAGATCCTATAGACATCCTCTAAAGTGATAGTCATCTCATCGGGAGGAAGGTAGAAGGTGTTGGTCTGCGCATTCCAGAATCAAGCCAATGTAGTAAGATAGGCTTGATCTACCCTAATGGTTGGTAGATCCATGATGAAACCAAACTCGATAGCTCAGAACCAAGCTCGGTCATCACCAGCAAAGAGTCTTCATAAGGTCAGGATCTTGCACTCTAGAAGTTAACTTTTAAAAACAAAAACATAATGTAAGCTAAATCTAGCTAAGCATGGCTAAAGAAAATTAAAAAATTTAAACTAAACAACAACAAAAAAAAAATAGCAATAGCAAATAGCAGTTGAAACCTGTAGTCCCCAATTTGCAAATTGGGAATCGTAGCTGAAACCTACGGTCCCTAATTTGCCAACTGGAAACCGTAGGTACCAGCTACGGTTTAGGAGCGACACCCATTTTGGGTACCCTCCTAGACCATTAAGGCATAAAATTAAATCCTATAGCTAGCCTAAACTAGTGGGGTTCATTACCGACAATTTAATGAGGTTCATTTTTTTGCATTACTTAATGTAGTTCATTTTATTGGTATTGAGTGTGTGGTCTCAGTTTTGGGTTACCTTGCCCACATCCTGGCCCCATATAATAAATGGATGATCAGGATCTTCCATCGAGGTAGAGGAGTGTAATTGTGGTAGATTTTGGTAGCATTCCAGATCGAGGAATGTCCTCTCTCTCTCAGAGCTCCCAAATTTCTAGTAGTTGCAAGAAAAATAATGAAAATTTCAAATGGGAATTCAATTTATAGGTCCTCCTAGTCTCTATGGACCGCAGCTAACACCTACGGTTCAAAAACTAGGGTTTTTCGCCTACAGGTCTAACCTACAGTTCCAAAAATTTGGAAATGTAAACCATAGACCGTACCCACGATCCACAACTAGCAATAAATACACTCAAAACCCATCGTGGGAAGGTCTAAAAAGACAAATTACTGACTTCCATAGGAAAAAAATTCAAAATAAATGATCAAAATTGTAAATTTGGTGATGTTAAAAGCACCAGGATCAATCAAATAAATGCAAAATTAAACAAAAAAATACAATAATGAAAAACCAAATGTGCCACGTATTCAGTGATTTATCCTATAATATTGGTGGTTGCAGCGACTTGCGATCCATGCAATCCGACAAGATGAGTAAATCACTATAAGTACATTTGGGGTAAACTTGTCATTTCTTTTATGACATCTTTCAGTAAATCATCGACAATATGATTCAACAAGAGTCTAATTGCATTTGTATTATTTTGATTCCCTAAGATGGCTATCATAGCTTGACTGCTCCATGGGATAGATATGTGCAAATACTACTAAGAGTTGCAATCATAAGTTGGATCAGGACTAGCCAAGGCATTAAAAGACTTGAATCTAAATTTGTTTAGGATCATTCATTATGGTCAAGTGATTTTGTCACTTCATACATTGTCATTACCCTCATCGACTTGTCACTTAAGGGGGTAGTCATAATTTCATGTCATAATAAAAATCAACAGAAGATCCCGGAGATTGTAGATCCCTTGATCTTATCAAAATTACATTCATTCTTGCGAATCATTGCTAATAGCTATCATAAGCTTCCCCCTTTGCTTGGGGTAAATAGCAAATATGAAATTTTATTTGTAACTCTCATCCTTCGGTTATATAGGCCTAACTCCTATTGTAGCACCAAAGCTACCCGAACGTCTGATGGCGAGTGCAAACTTTTCAAATGTAAGCCTTTCCAAGTTGGAAGCAATGATTCCAGGATGCGCATATTTTTTCTGGACCTGGGGCATCTAATGTTGATCAGACTAATGATCAACATAGAACCTTCAACATTGTTTTAGGATGTATATTTTTGCTCAGCGTTGTTTGATCTCATAACACATATCAAAAGGGGCATCTGTAGACACATAAAACACGTCATGTCAAGGGCGACTACTCATATGGACATGCTACAAAACCATATGGAGGATCTTGGACAGACTCCAAGATAGAGTAGTGGTTCTAACCACTCAATTTAGGTATTTTGGCCTAAGCAGTTTGAACCGCATCCCAAACCTATGGTATCTAGTCTAAACCATGGTTGACACCTACGATTTGTAGTCTGGACCACAACTATGACCTGTGGTCTTAACTAAAGTTTAGTTAGGCCTTCCATCCAATCCAAATTAGTTGGAATGATCGAAATATCTAGAAGGAGGTAGTTGAAGGATGGAATATTCCAGAGGCTTCCATTCCAATTGTCCTAACCACCCTTCTTGGTCTTGGCTTCTCCATGAAGCCACCCCTAGCCCTAGGGGCATGCTATAAATACCCCCTCCAAATGTTGGCAATTTTGGGTACTTTGGGTACATTGCCTTTGCTCCAATGTATAAGTTGTCATTGATGTCAAAACGCATTTTTGTGTTGATTTCAAAAGAGTGTGATGTCAAGAATATCTTGAGAAGCTTCATTATGTTAAAGGGTTTTTATTAAAACCATGATGACAAGGCTAAAGGTTTTTCTTAAAACCATTTGGACTCATTAAGGGTTTTTATTAAAACCAAGCTTAACTTAATGCAAAGGTCCATGTGTATTATTAATAATTAAATTAACTCAAACCTTTGTCAAAGGTCCAAGTTGAATTTATTATTAATAAAATAATAATAATAATTATTTTAATTATTATTAAAGGGTCTTTCAACCCTTAAGCATCGCCAATTTGTTGCCATCGTTGGAGGAGCGCCGACGTCAAATAGTGAAGGAAAAATTGCTATATAAGTTGGCATGGTTTTCAAAAGTGAGGACCTCCGATTATTATTTTGATATCTATGATTTTTGGTTCTCTATATTTTTCGATTTGTGCTCGGCTTCTATGATTTGCATTTACACTATTTTGTTCGATTTGTGCTTAGCGTCCATGATTTGCATTTGCACTGTTTCATTTTTTTTGTGCTTGGCATCTGCGATTTGCAATTGCTCTATTTCCTTCGAACAACACTTGGTGACTTCGAGTTGAGCTTGCTCTGTGTTTTTGATCTTCGTTTGACATCTTTGATATCGTGCTTGTTCTGTGTCTTGGAGACTGTGCTTGGCAAACTCGGATTTGAGATTGGGCTGCATCCTTACCTTTTGGCTTGACGACAGTGGTTTGTTTGCATACGGTTTGTGGAAGACGTTTATGTTTTCCAGATTCTTAGCAGCAAGGAATCAAAAGAGAATATTCAGCAGCAAGAACTCCTCAACAAAATGGAGTAGTTGAAAGGAAAAACAAAACTATTGAAAATATGGCTAGAGCTATGTTGAATGAGTCAAAACTTTCAGATGGTTTTTGGAAAGAGGCGATCAGTACAACGATCTACATTACCACCGGGGCCCAACTTAGATTCAATCATCATAAAAATCCTTATGAGTTGTGGAAAGGAAGACCAACTACAGTAAAATAGTTCAAAGTGTTTGGGAGTAAGTGCTTCATCAGAAGGGAAGATCAAAATTTGGGTAAGTTTTATCCTAGATGTGATGAGGGAATCTTTCTTGGGTATTCCAGCAAAAGCAAGGCCTACAGATGCTTCAACAAAAGAACTCATACAGTTGTAGAGAGCATAAATGCAACTATCGATGAAAAGACAGGGATAAGAGAACCAATCCAGGAACTCAGTGATGAAATCTGTCAAGAAGAATTCAGAGAGGTTTTAGATGAAGAAGAGGAAAGACAACAACTGCTTCCCAAAACTCCTTCACAATATGTTCAGAAACATCATCCCAGAGATTTGATCATTGGTGATCCAAATAGGAGGCAAACAAGAAGAAGATTCATTCCCTCAGATGATTCTATAAATGTTTCATTATTATCTCAAATTGAGCCAAAATATTTCAGTGAAGCATGTGCAGATAAGTTTTGGGTGAAAGCAATGGATGAAGAGCTACATCAAATAGAGAAAAGTGAAACTTGGGAATTGGTTCCAAGACCTAAGGACAAGAATGTCATTGGCACAAAATGGATATTCAGAAATAAACTCAATGAGGATGGAAAGATTGTCAGAAACAAAGCTAGGTTAGTCTGCAAAGGTTATGCTCAAGTAGAAGGTGTTGACTTCGAAGAGACATTTGCTCCTGTTGCTCGTCTTGAAGCTATCATAATGTTTTTGGCCCTTTCAAGCTTCAAATATTTCAAGGTTTATCAAATGGATGTAAATTCAGCTTTTCTAAATGGGGTGTTGGAAGAAGTCTACATAGAACAGCCAGAAGGAGTGTCTCTCTCAGAACAGTCAGACTATGTGTGTAAACTGAAAAAGGCCTTGTATGGGTTAAAGCAAGCACCTAGGGCTTGGTACTCAAGACTTGACAGGTATCTTCATGAGCAAGGCTTCAAGAAATTTGGGATGATAGATAGCAAACCAGTATGTACTCCAATGATTACAGGATGCAAGATGAGTAAAGATGATGAATCTCCAGCAACAGATCAGAGGTTGTACAGATCAATGATTGGCAGTTTATTATATGTTACGACTACCGGACCGGATATCATGCGGGCAGTTGGGTTAGTAGCAAGATTTCAGGTAGCTCCTAAATATTATCATGTTATGGCAGTTAAGAGGATATTCAGATATCTGAAGGGCACTATGGACTTTGGGCTTTGGTATCCCAAAGGTGATGATTTCACCCTCATAGCTTATACAGATGCAGATTGGGCAGGTGGTATTAATGACAGGAAAAGCACTAGTGGTGGAGCATTATTTTTGGGAAAGAGTTTGGTTTCTTGGCTAAGTAAGAAACAACCTTCAGTTTCCCTATCTACAGCAGAGGCTAAATACATAGCAGCATTGGCTGGGTGTACATAGGTTCTATGGATGAAAACCACCCTAGAGGATTTCAAAGTCAAACATGAACAACCCATCTCCATACTTTGTGATAATACGAGTGCCATAAGTATTTCCAAAAATCTGGTAATGCACTCAAGGACAAAGCATATTTCTATCAAGTATCATTTTCTAAGGGAAAAAGTGCAAGAAAAACAAGTCAAGGTAGAGTATGTGTCTACTAAAGAGCAGATTGCAAATATCTTCACCAAACCTCTTCCAAGGGATACGTTTGAGTATCTAAGGGAGAAATTGGGAGTTGTACTCCCACCCCAAAATTAATCACCTCATCAGGAGGTGAGGGAGGGACTAAGATAAGAGGTTAATTCTTAGTCCCGAGCCCCAAAGGTGGCCCTTTGCCATTGATGACAAAGGGGGAGAGATATGAGTAAGGGGGAGAGCTTCATAGTGAAGAGGAAAGCTTCAAGTCAGGGGGAGCAAAACTTCAAAGGAAGATTCTTAGTTGTTAGCACAATTGGTGTCAGTTGGTTTCAGTTTTGGCTCTTGAGAAGTGTTGTCAGTAAAGGTTTGCCATCAATGACAAAGGGGGAGATTGTTGGCAATTTTGGGTACTTTGGGTACATTGCCTTTGCTCCAATGTATAAGTTGTCATTGATGTCAAAACGCATTTTTGTGTTGATTTCAAAAGAGTGTGATGTCAAGAATATCTTGAGAAGCTTCATTATGTTAAAGGGTTTTTATTAAAACCATGATGACAAGGCTAAAGTTTTTTCTTAAAACCATTTGGACTCATTAAGGGTTTTTATTAAAACCAAGCTTAACTTAATGCAAAGGTCCATGTGTATTATTAATAATTAAATTAACTCAAACCTTTGTCAAAGGTCCAAGTTTAATTTATTATTAATAAAATAATAATAATTATTATTTTAATTATTATTAAAGGGTCTTTCAACCCTTAAGCGTCGCCGATTTGTTGCCATCATTGGAGGAGTGCCGACGTCAAATAGTGAAGGAAAAATTGCTATATAAGTTGGCATGGTTTTCAAAAGTGAGCACCTCCGATTATTATTTTGATATCTGTGATTTATGGTTCTCTGTATTTTTCAATTTTTGCTTGGCTTCTACGAATTGCATTTACATCATTTTGTTCAATTTGCATTTGGCGTCCGTGATTTGCATTTGCACTGTTTCATTTGTTTTGTGCTTGGCGTCTGTGATTTGCAATTGCTCTATTTCCTTCGAACAGTGCTTGGTGACTTCGAGTTGAGCTTGCTCTATGTTTTTGATCTCCGTTTGACGTCTTTGATATCGTGCTTGTTCTGTGTCTTGGAGACTGTGCTTGGCAAACTCGGATTTGAGATTGGGCTGCATCCTTACCTTTTGGCTTGACGACAGTGGTTTGTTTGCATACGGTTTGTGGAAGACGTTTATGTTTTCCATATTCTAGGTGTCACAGGAAGATAAAAGAGAGGGCAGCGGTTTATTTTTTTTGTTGGGCACTTGTGACCCAACGACGGTGGTGTTTAAGTGAAAACGCTAGAAGACAGAGGTGCTGAGTTTGATTCTCTTCATTGGGAATTTCCTTTTGGTCGTGGTGTGCAAAGAATGGTGGTCATGAATGTGTGGGAGGTATAAGGTTAAGGTATCATTTTCTGTTTTGACATTGATGTTTAATGTTTAATGTTTATGAGGAGTAATAAGGTGTAAAGAGGTTTTACTTTGTATGTTATTGTACTTTGGTGGTTTTTACTAAGTTGGAGAAATAAGGTGTTATATTTGGATCTTTATTATTATGTATTATTGTATAGTTGGTAACTCTAATTTGGTGGCAAATTGAGAGTTAAGTGTTGTGAGAGATTTTGAGTTCTCCTTCTTCATCAAAGTAAAGGTATGGGCAACTTCTTCCATGTATGTTGTTTATGGTATATTTTCTAAAATTGAGTTTGGAGTGAAAAGGTTGTCTACTAGGTATTGTTGGTGTAAATATTATTTTCTGGATATTGAAGATTGTTTATGCATTAAAGTTATTGTTGAATTTTTGGGTAAATGCATAATTCTGGTTGAGGAAGAAGAAGCAATTTTTGCAATAGGGTTTATGTTAGTAAGTCTTGATACTTGCATTGAGATGATGAAACCCTAGTTGTTGGTGAAAAGAATATAAGCATCATTGTTATATGAGATATTGCATAGTTGGCAATTGTTGGGTTGTGTTTCATATTATTGAAAAAAGCATACTACATCTATCTTATTCTTTTGAGATTGAGTTTGAGTTGAGATTGAGTTGAGATTGAGATTGGGAATTAAGTATAGAACATATTGGGTCTCTAATAATTCTCTTTATGTTTCTATGAGATTTGAGATTGAGATTGGGAGTTAAGTATAGAACGTATTGAGTCTCTAACAATTCTCTTTATGCTTCTATGATGTTTATGAATCACATTGGGTCTCTAACAATTCTCTTTGTGAGTTCATGCTAAGTAAGTTTTTCTTGGTGAGCTTGTTGAGGTTTTCGACAGGTTTTAGACAGGTTTCGGTGGGGACTTGTGAGCAATTTTTGGACAGGTTCCAGTGGGAACTTGTGAGCAATTTTTGGATAGGTTCCGGTGGGGACTTGTGAGCAGGTTTTGGACAGGTTCCGGTGGGGACTTGTGAGCAGATTTGGATAGGTCCTAGTAGAGGAATTGTGAGCTGAGTTTTAGAGAGTTCTATCAGAGAACTTGAGGACAGAGGTGCATTGGTTCTTTGAGAAGAACTTGAGGATAGATTTGGCAAGTCTTTGAGAAGGCTTGTGTGCAGAGTATTGATTTGTTCATAGAGTTGGACAGATCTGACAGACAGAGGAAGACTTGTACTAGACCGACTGACTGTGTTTGGTACAGGTTGTTGAACTGCTATGGACATGATCATAGAAGGTAGAGGTCTCTTAGGCTAAGCATTGAGGACAGGAGGTCTTCGATGGAAAGGAGTTCACGTGCTGGCAAGAGGTAGAGGTAGTTGATCTTCTGAGGGATCATTTCCAGAGCAGAGGAGAAGGTATCTCCTTTGAGCAGAGGCTCATAAATTTAGATTGGGGGAAGGTGTCTCCTTTGGGCCGAGGCTCATAAACATTGTAATTGGGAAGGTTTCCCAAAGAACTTTGAGATAAATTTTAGAGAAAAGTTTTGTGGACGTAGCCCAAGCCTTTTGGGTGAACCACGTTAAAAATGGGCTTCTAATGTGTGATGCTTTCTATCTTGATTAATGTTGTGTTGATGCTACTGCTATCTAAAGTTAAAAATATTAAATGGTTAAGTCTTATACTGTTCACCCCCCCCTCTCAGTATAAGTCCATGTTCTTCACAAAATGGGGAGAAAAAGGGGAGAGATTTAATTTATCAAGAGAGCAGCGAAGCCCTATCAAATTGCATACTGAATCTATGCATTTGAGAGCCCCTTTGCTATTCACCTAAATACCAATTAGCCATGGATGCCCTAGGTGCCTAGGAGATTAAAGAAACACAAATTCAAGAAAACGAAGGCCCTTCACAATTATTTGATCATAAAATCTATCAGAGTACAACAAATGCGACCCTTGAACATCAATTTGGATAAGGAGGTCAAGCCCACTACCCCTGATTCTGAGGGTAAACCTTCCAGAGGTCAAATTATGGTTGTCAACTGTAGTTCATAGTGCAAATCACCCAACATAGCTACAGTTTGCAATAGGTGACTGATTACCTTATTTGCTTTGATTTTGACCACATAGATTAGTTATATTAATCTTTTCATAGGTTTAATTGTATTTTAGAGAAAATATGACCGTAGGAATCATGCATTGTATTAAGTAGGATCATATTGGATATTTTATGCACTTTATTGCTCCTAACTTGATATTTTATCCATGCATAATTTGCTTATTCATGTCCTTCATGTTGTAGTATAATTCTTGATAAAATTAGAATAGTTTAAAGTCTTTTTTTATGTTTTCTTATTTTACTAGTTTAATGGCATTTACATATATATTTCCTTAAAGGGCCTCATCACGAGAGGCTATCAATATTTTTAATCATGTGATGTTGTTTCTTGTTTGCAGGGAGACAGGTGCAAGAGGATCTTATGTCATAATCCTTCCACATCATGAAAAAGGGGGTCAGCTCCACCCCAAGGCAGTTTGTGACTAATCAATAGAACACTATAAGTGCGCCTACCCTATTGATGGTATTGGCAATTGTAATATCAGTATCATCGCTCAAGTGACCCTAAGAGGGCATCTTTGTAATCAAATCTCATTCAAATATTAATACAAGAAACCTTACGTTGTTTTTGTTCAATTTATATACTTGTGTGAATTTTTATGCTTTCATGATGATATAGATAAATACAGTAGCTAGGTGCACACTCCGTGGTTAGGTTAGTATTTTTATTGCAAAAATAACTATGGAGAACCTTTTTAACCAAATAACACCTTGTCCTTTTCTTGCACACACAACCATGAAGAATGCTTTTACCTTGATAATTATTGTACCCTTGAAGATATTTGCCTTGCACTTTAATATTTCAACCTTGAAGATGATTTTCAACCATTTCACCTTTGACATCAATGATAACCAATATAATCTATTTCCAACAATATCCCCCGTTTTCATTGATGGCAACCCTTTCTATCAATTTATTTTCCAACCACTGAATTCCAAATCTACTCCCCCTGATAAGTTGATCTCCCTTACTGAAACTATCCCCCTTTGACATAAATAGAAAAGGGACTCCTTTGGGGCTAAAAAAATAAGACTCTTAGCTCAACCCCCTCACCATTTCCTATCCTTGAGGTGATTAATTTTGGGGTGGGAGTAAATCTACTCCCAACCAATACTCTTATTAATTTTCAACCTTCTTTTTCAACACCTTTGTAATCATACCATTTTGATCCTTTTGAGTGTCCCTATTCTTGCTTGAATCTGAAAGTTTTGAAAACTATTTTCTACACCACTTAGCCTTATGCCCAAGATTATTGCAATTGTAACACCTGATGTTGTATTTCTTGGAAGATACAAATGACTTGAAGTTTCTCTTGGTGAAGCCATAATCATTTCTATCATGAAACCTGTAGTGTATAGCTTTATGACCAAAGTGATTACATGAGTAGCAATAACCTTGAAAGAAATATCCATATTTGAATGAGTTGAAGTTCCTCTTAGTGAATCCATAATCCTTCTTTCCATGAACCCTGCAATGCATATCTTTGTGACAAAAATGATTACATGAAAAATAATGCCCTTGAAATAAATATTCATCTTGTCTTGAAACATCTTGTCTCTTCGTCATTTCTTTTCCTTCTCTATGATGATCCTTGTTTCTTGTTTGTGCAATTTTTTATTTCTTATTGAAGCTTCCACTCTTCAACTTATCAACATAGGTATTAGGTTCTTCTTCAATCTCTTCCTCTGAAACTTCCTTTTATTTTGATCTTGACTCCTCTTTTTGTACCTCTTGTTCTTTTTCAAAACCAAGTCATGTTTTGATAAATGAAGATCTTTATGCTTTGATAATGGTATCCAAAGTCTTTGAACTTTTCCTAAACCTGTGTGACTTATCCTTAGAATATTTCACTTCCATCCTTAGAGAAACCACTTCATGTTATAATATTTCACATTCTAACTCTTTTGCCTCTAAATTTTCAACCATGACTTCTTTAAATCTCCTTGCCTTAGCTTTTGATTTTTTGAGATCTTGTAGAATATTTTCCTTTATTTCCTCATCTTCTTGAATTTGAGCCTTCAGTATTGGTTTTTGCTTTCTAACTATTTTCAACTCTCTAAGAGCAACAATAAGTTCTTCTTCTAGATCAATTGTGGCCTCTTCTTATTTTTCTGAACCTTCCTCTAGGTCTTTAATTATAGAAGCATTTTCTTTTTTTCTACTTGGTCTTAAATAGAATTTTCCTCTTCCTCTTCTATTTCCAAAAATATAATCTCTTATTTTTCACTATTTGAGAAACTTTCATCACTATCACTTGAAGCATTGCTTGCTTCTTCCACATAGAAAATCTTTTTTTCTTTAAAAATTCTTATTTTCATGCTTGCCTTGACCATACCTATTTTTCTTTTCATACTTGAATTTTATTTCTTCTTTTTCTTGTAATACTATTTCTATTAACTTCTACTACTTCTAGCATGTGGATAATTAGATGCATAGTGATCAAAGTTACCACAATTAAAACATTTCACAGTCTTTATATCTTTGTGTTTTCTTGAGTCATTCTTATTTCTTCTCATATAGTTAGCTTCTTCATCATTGCTTGACTCATTAATTTATTCTAGTTTCTTATCTTTTGTCTTATTTGAAACTTTGAATGCTGCCTCTCTCTTGGAATTTTAATCTTTTTCTATCATAAGCTATGAGAATTCCATGTAACTCATCCATTTTCAACTTATCAAGATCCTTCATCTCTTCTATTGCTGAAACCTTTGCATAATACCTCATAGGGAGTGATCTTAATACTTTATGAGCAACACTAGAGTCCTTAATATCCATTCCAAGTCCACGCATGGTATTAAAAACCTCATCAACACGAAGTAAGTATTTAGCAATGTCTTCCTCATATTTCATATTCAACTCTTCAAACCTCCTCTTGTGATTTTGAAGTTTTGCCAACTTGACCTTGCTATATCCTTCATATGTTTGCTTTAATTTGTCCCATATTTCTTTTTCTTATTTGCATTGCATAACTTTCACAAATTTTGATTCACGTAATCCACTTAAGATTCCATTCATAGCCCTCACATTATTCACATAAAATTTCTTTCCATTCTTATTTGTGGGAGGAGTAGCTATAGGTGTGAACCCATCCTCGAGAGATTGCTATGTTTCATATCATTGTACCATCAAATAAGTCTTCATCATCATACTCCAAAAAGCATAATTATTCCCATCAAACATTGGAGCCTTATTTTTTGAATATCCATTTTGAGAAGCCATATGTGTTCCTATAATATCTTCCTTCAATCTATTAGACTTTTTTCTAAGGAACAAACTCTGATACCAATTGAAGAACACAAGCGTATACTAAGAGGGAGGTAAACAGTATAAGATAAACTTTTACTTTTCTTTCCCAAACAATATTATCCAATGTTATCAAATGTAATATCTTTCCAAAGCAGTGTTAACCAATATCATCAATAGGAGCAACAAAGTAATGTACATATCATCACATACAATGAGAGATACAAAATTAACATGGTTCACCCAATGTGGGTTATGTCCAAAGAGAAAATATTTCTTCTAAATTTTATTAACAAATATCTTGAGAATCAAATTCCCTATTACAATATTTATGGACCTCTATCTAAAGGAGACCTCAATGTATCAACTCTGTCTCAACTCTATCCCAAATATGCACACATTACATACACAAATATGTCTCAACTCTGTCCCAAATATGCACATGTTACATGCACAAATCTGTCTCAAATCTGTCCTAAATATACACACATTACATGCACAAATCTATCTCAACTATGTCCCAAACCTACATACATTACATGCATAAATTTATCTCAAACCTACTTTAAGTCTTTCCACAATACTTGCTCAAATCTACCTCAAACCTGCTTCAAGTCTTCTCACAAGACTTGCTCAAATCTGCCTCAAACCTACTTCAAGTCTTCTCACAATATTTGCTCAAATCTGCCTCAAACCTGCTTCAAGTCCTCTCATAAGACTTGCTCAAATATGCCTCAAATAACTTTGTTATGCTCTGCTCTAATACATGCTCAAATCTTGCTCATAACCCATGCTTTGATCAAAGTACCTTAGACATATTCTACCCATATTTCTTGTTCAAGAACACATAGAAAATAATATGCAATATAATTTCAATATGTTCTTTCCAAATATCACTCAAGCCCAATGCACAAATTGCTTCACAAAACTACCTTATAACCTTTGTGAATTTATCTCAATATCAATCAAATCTAGTGTATAAATTTGCTTCACAAAACTAGTCTCCAATACTTGCCAATTCACATTCAATGTCACATAAATAAATTGCCCAAATGCTTCACAAATTCATTCAAACAAAATTGCTCATTTTTTTCACAAACCCTAACACATGTTTTTCCAATCTCATTCAACAATGAAACACAATTTTTTCACAAACTCTAGCTCAAATATTTCCAACAATGCACATATATAATCCTTATTTCTCCACCTTATTATTTAGAAATAATCAAACACCTTAGACAAGTAATAATTTCAACATACCTCTTAACTTGCTTTGATAAAAATGTGCCCTCAAAAAACTATCTCAAAATAATTTCCTCTTCAAAGTGCCACTTCAACACTGGTTAGTAGATTTCTCTTTCAAATTTTCAACATTAACTTTCTTCTCAAAAGATATGCTCAATGAAATCTGAAAATGATGTTCAATGACTCTCCTTTTATTCTCAAAATATAGGACATTAACAATTATCAAAACCCCTCAAACTTACTTTTCACCATACAAAAAATTCAACCAAAAATCAAACCACAATAACACCTTATAACTCCTACTTGTAAAAGACAAAAATAATTTTTAATATCAATAATGTACCTTATAGTCATCAAAAAACCTAAGTGCAGAATAATTTTAATTTCCCTTTCATAAACTTTATACCTCCTATTCTCACATGCAAATATATCCCCTTTGTATTTTCTCTTTATGCTATTTGCAAAATAAAACTTTATAAAACACCTTTATAATTTTTATTTGCAAAATAGAAAGCTTTTATAACACCTCCTTATAACTCCTCATTTGCAAAATAAAAATTTATTAACTCACACCCTTATCACTCCCTAATTGCAAAAACAAATCTTTATTAACTCACACCCTTATGACTCCCTAATTGCAAAAGCAATTTTTTATTAACTCACACCCTTATGACTCCCACTTCTGCTGCCGAGGAGAGCTGAATGTAAAACCTCATGGAGCCCACGCTCTAGTGTGATCTAGAGTGCCAGCTAGGCTAGCCCACCCGCTAGAACTAAAGGTGCACAATACAAATTTTATTAATATTTTCTTCCACCCAAACGTAGTTCAAAAATCAACTATCATTATGACATGAACTCGAAACCTTCTCAAACATCAACGCCTTGTGCAGGGTATGCTTGCCACCTAAGCTAGCTACCCAGTTGGAACCAATCAAGTGTTGCCTCCTGTCTTGAGGTTTATGCACTGTCCACCTTGCTTTAAAACCTATGCACTCTCCTTACTCCTCTTTTTCCTTGCATTCAACTTTGTTCACTACCTCACGAATCGAACGAATGGCACTTATACCTTAATCACTTCAACATCACAAATGATTTTTATTTTCCTCCTTATATATGCAATTCAAAACTTAGGAAGACGTCGGCTCTCTTGCCACCATTTGAATTTTAAATTTTGGCACCATTTAAAATTCAAATTTATTTTTATTATAATATTTAAACCTTGGTTTAAATATTATAATTTATTTTTTAATATTTTATCTTTTTCTCTTGAAATATTTTTCACCCTTGCAATAAATACATCTTTTTCAATGGAACCTTGTCTACCTTGTCTTTTTCTTGCTAACATAACCATAGAGAACCTTGTATTTTTCTTGCAAACATAACCATGGAGAACCTTGTCTTTTTTCTTGCAAACATAACTATGGAGAACCTTTTTAACCAAATAACACCTTGTCCTTTTCTTGCACACACAACCATGAAGAATTCTTTTACCTTGATAATTATTTTTGTGAGAAGCGAAACTAATTCTCATTAATGTGATGAAGTATAAATAATACATTCGAGCCAAGATTAGTCCGGAGGTTGTGGAACCACCCGAGACTAAAACAGGTGCAGTTGCAACAAATAACAACTAGCCTAAATTAAATCAAATCCAACAATATAAGATTGTTAGGATCGAATTAATTAAAAAGAAGAAATATTGAAATATATTCTAACATCCCCCCTTATTACAATATTTGAGGAAACTTATAACTACTAGCTATACTAGCATCCCCCCATTATTTTGAAATACATAGAGAGCTGCGAAACAATTCAAATTTGACACGTGCAAGTGCCTTAGTGAATATGTCTTCAACTTGAGCATTGGTGGAGATGTACTGAAGCTAAATTCGATGCCTTGGTACTTCGTCTTGAATAAAGTGGCATTGTGTATCAATGTGCTTGGTTTTTTCATGATGCATTGGATTATTAACAAGGTTCAAAACACCCATGTTGTCGCAGAACAAGTGTATTGGAGATTTTTATGGAAGACCCATACTTTTCAAGATGCGATGCAACCATATCATTTTGCACACAGCTTCACGTGCGACATGATATTCTGCCTCTGTTGATGATATAGCAACCACCTGTTGCTTCTTGTTGTGCCAAGAGACAAGACCAGATCCAAGATGAAAAAAATATCTTGAAGTTGATTTACAATCATCATATGACCCGGCATAGTCGGAGTCTGTGTATCCCCGTAAGAAGAATTTGTTGTTCCTCTTGTATTCTAGGTCATATTCCATTGTACCATGAACATAGTGAAGAACTCGCTTTGCTACTTTCTAGTGTGTAGTCTTAGGTTCCTGCATGAACCTCGAAATATAGTTGATAGAAAATATGATATTTGGCCTAGTATTGGTCAGATATATGAGACTCCCAATCAATTGACGATAGAGAGTAGCATCTACCTGAGGTGATTTGTCATATCACAATAACTGAAGTCCTGATTCCATTGGTGTTGTTACCGACTTGTAATAAGTCATGCGATATTTTTCTAGTAGTGTCTTGGCATATTTTTTTTGGGACACTTTGATGTAGTTCTCATTCTAGTTCACTTCTAGACCAAGACAGTAATGGAGAAGTCTGATATCTATCATTTCAAAATATTTTCTCAAATCCTGTTTGATAGAAGAGATCATTGTTTTTGAACTCCCTGTAATGAGCAGATCATCAACATAGAGTACAAGAAACACTATTTCGGAGCCTTGCTTCTTGAAATAGAGGTTTGCATCTGACGCACATATCTTGAATTCATGCTGTAGTAGGTGATTATCCATTTTTATATACCAATCCCGAGGGGCCTGTTTCAAACCATATAAGGATTTGACCAATTTGCAAACTTTTTGCTGTTGGCCTTCCACTTCAAATCCTTCTGGTTGAGTCATGTAGACTTCCTCTTGGATATCACCATTTAGAAAGGCACTCTTGACATCCATTTGGTGCACTTTCCACCCATATTGTGCTGCCATAGCACAAAGAACTCGAATGGTTGTCATCCGAGTAGTAGGTATGAAAGTTTCCTCATAGTCAATGCCTTCTCTTTGAGCATAGCCCTTTGTAACAAGTCTGGCCTTATGCTTATCTATCATTCCATATGCCTTGTACTTGAATTTTTACACCCATTTGCAACCTATGGGCTTCTTTCTATATGGTAGATCGACAAGCTTCCAAGTTTTGTTTTTCATCAGAGACTTATACTCTACATCCATAGTGGCCTTCCACTGAGGCTCACTAAGGGCATCTTGCACTGAAGTAGGTTCAAGTTTATCTATTGAAGACATAAACACCCTGTCATCATCAATATCCATATCTTCTATATCTCTATCTGGATCTATAGAAAGTTCCTAAAAATATTGACAAAGATCATCAACCCTAGTAATCTCTGCTGCAACTCTCCTGTCGAGCCATGCTAAGAGTACGAGGCCTATCCAAAGTTAAATTTGGTGGAGTGGATAGCTTAGAGTATTTTATTGTATTTGTATACCACTTTGGATTCTTCTTCTGTGGGTTTGAATAAGATGAAGAAGGACCTCCAACCTTTGATGATGAAGGAGACTTCTCAACTTTGGATTCCACAAGTTCTAGGTATACATCTGATGTGTTTTTTGATGTGAAAGCCTCATCAAAAACTACATCTCTACTGATGTGAATCTTCTTAGCCAAGGGATAAATCAATTGATAACCCTTATAGTTCTCATCATACCCAAGAAGAATGCACTTCAATGTTTTCTCATCTAGCTTCTTCCTCTTTTATTTTGGTATGTGCATGAATGCTTTACAACCAAAAATGTGTAGATGAGAGATGGAGGGTTTCCTGCCACTCCATGCTTCCTATGGATTCATTCCTTGTAGGGCCTTAGTGGGTGCCCTATTCAACAGATATACTACTATGGTGACATCTTCTACCCAATATTGTTGCCCAATTCTAGCTCCTATGAGCATGCAATGAACCATTTCCATGATGGAATGGTTCCTCCTTTCAACAACTCCATTTTGTTGAGGAGTATAAGTAGTGGTTAACTATCGTGTGATCTTGTTTTCAGTCAAGAATATAAAAAATTATTTAGAGGTGTACTCCCCATTGATCTAAGAGGAGGTTCTTTATAGAATTCCTTGACTCCTTTTCAACAGATTTCTTGAATTGCTGAAAGAAGCCAAATGCTTCAGATTTTATTTGAAGAAAGAATACCCACATCTTGCGTGAGTAATCATCCACGAATAATTGTAAATACCTCTTTCCCCCACAAATTTTGGGTGATAAAGGACTGCAAATATTGGTGTGAACCAACTCCAAAGGTTTCTTTACTCTTGTAGAGATTCTCTTGAAAGGTACTCTATGCTACTTTCTTGCCAAGCAGTCAGAGCAAACTGGAAATGTGGTAGAAATGGAAGGAAGACCCTTTACCATCTCATACTTACTCAATTCAAGTAAGTAACCAAAACTCATATGTCCATATCTCTTGTGCCATAGGGAAGTTGCCTCCCTTGTAGAGACAGTCATGGCAACATTTGGAGTAGAGATAGCATCTAGGTCAAATAAGCCATGCTTATATGAAGCGGTTGCTATGTTCTTACCCCTCTTGGTAATAGAACAACACTTATTGACCCCATCAACACTAAATTTTACAACCATATCTTTGTCCAAAATTTTTGTGACTGACAACAAGTTCACAAATCCTGGAACATAGAGAACATTTTCAATCTTGCACTTGCCATCAGGAAGAGTAACAAAAATTGTACCTTCTCCCTGAACCTTTTAGGTTTTATCATCGACAATAGTGATAGGTTTGCCCTCTTTGGCATCAAAAGACTCAAACCATGATTTTTTGCCAGTCATGTGCTTACTAGATCCAGAATCGACATACCATACATGATCCGTCTGCTTGGATACTGCAGTATGTTGGCAATTTTGGGTACTTTGGGTACATTGCCTTTGCTCCAATGTATAAGTTGTCATTGATGTCAAAAGGCATTTTTGTGTTGATTTCAAAAGAGTGTGATGTCAAGAATATCTTGAGAAGCTTCATTATGTTAAAGGGTTTTTATTAAAACCATGGTGACAAGGCTAAAGGTTTTTCTTAAAACCATTTGGACTCATTAAGGGTTTTTATTAAAACCAAGCTTAACTTAATGCAAAGGTCCATGTGTATTATTAATAATTAAATTAACTCAAACCTTTGTCAAAGGTCCAAGTTTAATTTATTATTAATAAAATAATAATAATTATTATTTTAATTATTATTAAAGGGTCTTTCAACCCTTAAGCGTCGCCGATTTGTTGCCATCGTTGGAGGAGCGCCGACGTCAAATAGTGAAGGAAAAATTGCTATATAAGTTGGCATGGTTTTCAAAAGTGAGCACCTCCGATTATTATTTGATATCTACGATTTGTGGTTCTCTGTATTTTTTGATTTGCGCTCGGCTTCTACGATTTGCATTTACACCGTTTCATTCGATTTGTGCTTGGCGTCCGTGATTTGCATTTGCACTGTTTCATTTGTTTTGCGCTTGGCGTCCACGATTTGCAATTGCTCTATTTCCTTCGAACAGCGCTTGGTGATTTCGAGTTGAGCTTGCTCTGTGTTTTCGATCTCCGTTTGACGTCTTTGATATCGTGCTTGTATTGGATACTGTGCTTGGCAAACTCGGATTTGAGATTGGGCTGCATCCTTACCCTTTGGCTTGACGGCAGTGGTTTGTTTGCATGCGGTTTGTGGAAGACGTTTACGTTTTCCAGATTCTTGGCGTCACAGGAAGATAAAAGAGAGGGCAGCGGTTTATTTTTTTGTTGGGCACTTGTGACCCAACGACGGTGGCGTTTAAGCGAAAACGCTAGACGGCAGAGGTGCTGAGTTCGATTCTCTTCGTTGGGAATTTCCTTTTGGTCGCGGTGTGCAAAGAATGGTGGCCGTGAATGCGCGGGAGGTATAAGGTTAAGGTATCATTTTTTGTTTTGACATTGATGTTTAATGTTTAATGTTTATGTGGAGTAATAAGGTGTAAAGAGGTTTTACTTTGTATGTTATTGTACTTTGGTGGTTTTTACTAAGTTGGAGAAATAAGGTGTTATATTTGGATCTTTATTATTGTGTATTATTGTATAGTTGCTAACTCTAATTTGGTGGCAAATTGAGAGTTAGTGTTGTGACAGATTTTGAGTTCTCCTTCTTCATCAAAGTAAAGGTATGGGCAACTTCTTCCATGTATGTTGTTTATGGTATATTTTCTGAAATTGAGTTTGGAGTGAAAAGGTTGTCTACTAGGTATTTTTGGTGTAAATCTTATTTTCTGGATATTGAAGATTGCTTATGCATTAAAGTTATTGTTGAATTTTTGGGTGAATGCATAATTCTGGTTGAGGAAGAAGAAGCATTTTTGCAATAGGGTTTATGTTAGTAAGTCTTGATACTTGCATTGAGATGATGAAACCCTAGTTGTTGGTAAAAAGAATATAAGCATCATTGTTATATGAGATATTGCATAGTTGGCAATTGTTGGGTTGTGTTTCATATTCTTGAGAAAAGCATACTACATCTATCTTATTCTTTTGAGATTGAGTTTGAGATTGAGATTGGGAATTAAGTATAGAACATATTGGGTCTCTAACAATTCTCTTTATGTTTCTATGAGATTTGAGATTGAGATTGGGAGTTAAGTATAGAACATATTGAGTCTCTAACAATTCTCTTTATGCTTCTATGAGGTTTATGAATCACATTGGGTCTCTAACAATTCTCTTTGTGAGTTCATGCTAAGCAAGTTTTTCTTGGTGAGCTTGCTGAGGTTTTGGACAGGTTTTAGACAGGTTTCGGTGGGGACTTGTGAGCAATTTTTGGACAGGTTCGTGGGAACTTGTGAGTTGGGTTCGTGGGGACTTGTGAGCAGTTTTGGATAGGTTCCGGTGGGGACTTGTGAGCAGGTTTTGGACAGGTTTCGGTGGGGACTTGTGAGCAGATTTGGACAGGTCCTAGCAGAGGACTTGTGAGCTGAGTTTTAGAGAGTTCTATCAGAGAACTTGAGGATAGAGGTGCATTGGTTCTTTGAGAAGAACCCGAGGATAGATTTGGCAAGTCTTTGAGAAGGCTTGTGTGCAGAGGATTGATTTGTTCATAGAGTTGGACAGATCCGATAGACAGAGGAAGACTTGTACTAGACCGACTGATTGTGTTTGGTACAGGTAGCCGAGCCGCTGTGGACGTGATCATAGAAGGCGAAGGTCTCTTAGGCTAAGCATTGAGGACAGGAGGTCTTCGGTGGAAAGGAGTTCCACGTGCCTGGCAAGAGGTAGAGGCGGTTGATCTTTTGAGGGATCATTTCCAGAGTAGAGGGGAAGGTATCTCCTTTGAGCAGAGGCTCATAAATTCAGATTGGGGGAAGGTGTCTCCTTTGGGCCGAGGCTCATAAACATTGTAATTGGGAAGGTTTCCCAAAGAACTTTGAGATAACTTTTAGAGAAAATTTTTGTGGACGTAGCCCAGGCATTCTGGGTGAACCACGTTAAAATTGGTGTCACTTTGTGGATGATTTTGTGCATTGTTTTGATATTGCTTTGGGTATATTGCTTTACTATTTTGAAGTATAAAGGAAAAAGTAAAAAGAGGTCTTATACTGTTCACCCCCCTCTCAGTATAAGCTTGTGTTCTTCAATTGGTATCGGAGCGGGTGCCTTCGAAAAGTTTAACGACTTGAAGGAAAAGCTAGTAAAGAACACAATGGATCATTCAAGTGGCAATGCAACACCTATTCTTGATGGGTCAGATTTTGGTCTTTGGAGTGCAAGGATGAAGGTTCATCTAATGGCACTTGGGAATGAGGTTTGGGAAGTGATTGAAGATGAGTACACTATTCCTGAACATGGTCTCAATACTAAAGAAGAAAGGCTCCTACATCACAACAATTCAAAAGCAATGAATGCAATCTTGAAAGGCTTACAGAAAGCAGATCTCACCAAAGTGATTCACTGCAAGACAACTAGTGAAATGTGGAATCAGTTGAAGGTGGTTCATACAGGTGATACAAATGTCAGAAAGGCCAAGTTGAGACACTTCAAAGGTATGTTTGAACAACTCAAGATGAATGATGATGAAAATATTAGTGACTACATGCTTCGTATGGATGAGGTTGTTAACTCCATGAAAGACTTAGGTCTTGAGCTTGCTGAAAATGATGTCTGTGATAAGATTTTAAGATCTCTTCCTAATAGATTTAGTGAAAATATTTCTGCTATTGAGGAAGCTAAAGATTTGGATAAATTGAAAAAGGATGAGCTCCATAGTATACTTGCAGCATTTGAGTTAAGAACTCAAGTGAAGGTTGATGTCAAGAAGGAGGCAACTTTCAAGGCTACCAAGAAATCCAAAGGTAAACAGCTTCAAGAGAGTGATGAGTCTTCTAGTGATGAAGAGGCATATTACAGCAAAAAAGGCAAGTTCTCTAGAAAGCACAAAAATATGAAAAATGTAAGATGTTTCAATTGTGGAAAGTTTGGTCATTATGCTACTGATCGTACTGTTGCCAAGGATGAAAGTGATGAAGATAAACAGGACTCGTAAGAGCAAGGATTCTGAAAAGCACAAGCATCATAGGAAAAACAAAGATGAGCACAACAATCAAGGAAAGAGGTATTCTCACAAACACAAGAAGAGTTTCTACCTAGACAAAGCAAGTAAGTGTTCTAGTAGTGATAGTGAAAGTTCTTCAAGTGATAATGAAAATGAGATGTTGTTCATATCAAAAAAAGAGGAAGAACCAAAACATAGATTCATTATCATGAAATGTCTTAGATGTGGAAATTTTGGTCACCTTGAGGATGATTGCACAAATAATGATTTGATTTCTAGTATGTATGAGGATGCTTCAGAAAACTATAAGGAAGATGCATGTATGGTTTTTGAAAAGGGTAGCACCTCTAGTGATAAGAAATCCGAAAAAGGCTTTGATGATTCTAATAGCAAACATATAGAGGAAGGTGAAGTAGATCTTAAAGGTGAACTTATTAGTGCTCTTAGTGCTTTGAAAAAGGAAAGAAAGAAGAATGCTAGACTCAAGGATAAGTTGGATGAATGTTGTATGGAGAGAGATGATCTTATAGAAAGTCTTGACTTCTCTATAGCTAAGACACAAGAACTTAAGGATGAGTTAGAGTCTAAGGTTCTTGAGTATAGTGAGTTAGAAAAGAAAATGGCTTCTTTGAAAGAGGAAACCAAAGGGTACAAGGATAAGCTTCACAGGTTTCAAGATAGCTCCAAAAAGGTTAAGTCTCTCATCAAAGGTCAAAGAAAGACAACAGATAAAACAGGCCTTGGTTTTGTTAAGCCTCACAAGGAACAAGTTGGAGAGTCTAGTAAGAGACTCCAAAAGGAAGAAAGTTCTGATGAGGAAAGTATTTCAGATCATGAGTCCTTGAATGATAGATGCATAGAAACAGAAAACAGAATTCAGAATGAGAAGAAGAAGTTTTTAGAACCTAAGAGGTCAATTAAAGGAAAGTTTCAAGGCAGATGTTTTGCTTGTCACAGGTTTGGTCACATAGCTTCACATTGCATGGCTCAAGTAAAGAAGGTAAATGACAGTTTCAGAGGTGGTAATTTCTTTCAAGGGTATTGCTACTCTTGTCAACAGTTTGGGCACAAGGCAGTTTATTGCAAGGCAAATATCAAGAACAGGTTTGGTCAGAACAGGTTTGGTCAGAACAGGTTTGGTCAAAATAGGTTTGGTCAGAATAGGTTTGGTCAGAATAGGTTTGGTCAGAACTGGTGGATTCAAAGAATAGGTATGCCTAAAAGAAATAACATTGTTACTTGTTATAAGTGCAACAATGAAGGTCACACAGTCAGACAGTGTAGAGCTGAAATTCCAGAATACAGGAACAAGAACAGTGGCATGATCAGGTCCAAGGATCAAGGCATGGATAAAAATAGGGATGAGAACAAGAACAAGAACAGTGACAGGAACAGGGATATGGACAAAGAGTTCAAGAGAAGGCCCGACAAGGAAGTTATAGACGCTGATGATGATCAGTGCCTAATGGGAGTTTTACTCCCACCCCAGAATTAATCACCTCATCGGGAGGTGGGGGAGGGACTAAGCTAAGAGGTTAATTCTTAGTCCCGAGCCCCAAAGGTGGCCCTTTGCCATTGATGACAAAGGGGGAGAGATATGAGTAAGGGGGAGAGCTTCATAGTGAAGAGGAAAGCTTCAAGTCGGGGGAGCAAAACTTCAAAGGAAGATTCTCAGTTGTTAGCACAGTTGGTTTCAATTTTGGCTCTTGAGAAGTGTTGTCAATAAAGGTTTGCCATCAATGACAAAGGGGGAGATTGTTGGCAATTTTGGGTACTTTGGGTACATTGCCTTTGCTCCAATGTATAAGTTGTCATTGATGTCAAAAGGCATTTTTGTGTTGATTTCAAAAGAGTGTGATGTCAAGAATATCTTGAGAAGCTTCATTATGTTAAAGGGTTTTTATTAAAACCATGGTGACAAGGCTAAAGGTTTTTCTTAAAACCATTTGGACTCATTAAGGGTTTTTATTAAAACCAAGCTTAACTTAATGCAAAGGTCCATGTGTATTATTAATAATTAAATTAACTCAAACCTTTGTCAAAGGTCCAAGTTTAATTTATTATTAATAAAATAATAATAATTATTATTTTAATTATTATTAAAGGGTCTTTCAACCCTTAAGCGTCGCCGATTTGTTGCCATCGTTGGAGGAGCGCCGACGTCAAATAGTGAAGGAAAAATTGCTATATAAGTTGGCATGGTTTTCAAAAGTGAGCACCTCCGATTATTATTTTGATATCTACGATTTGTGGTTCTCTGTATGTTTCGATTTGCGCTCGGTTTCTACGATTTGCATTTACACCGTTTCGTTCGATTTGTGCTTGGCGTCCGTGATTTGCATTTGCACTATTTCATTTGTTTTGCGCTTGGCGTCCGCGATTTGCAATTGCTCTATTTCCTTCGAACAACGCTTGGTGATTTCGAGTTGAGCTTGCTCTGTGTTTTCGATCTCCGTTTGACGTCTTTGATATCGCGCTTGTTCTGTGTCTTGGAGACTGTGCTTGGCAAACTCGGATTTGAGATTGGGCTGCATCCTTACCCTTTGGCTTGACGGCAGTGGTTTGTTTGCATGCGGTTTGTGGAAGACGTTTACGTTTTCCAGATTCTTGGCGTCACAGGAAGATAAAAGAGAGGGCAGCGGTTTATTTTTTCGTTGGGCACTTGTGACCCAACGACGGTGGCGTTTAAGCAAAAATGCTAGACGGTAGAGGTGTTGAGTTCGATTCTCTTCGTTGGGAATTTCCTTTTGGTCGCGGTGTGCAAAGAATGGTGGCCGTGAATGCGCGGGAGGTATAAGGTTAAGGTATCATTTTTTGTTTTGACATTGATGTTTAATGTTTAATGTTTATGTGGAGTAATAAGGTGTAAAGAGGTTTTACTTTGTATGTTATTGTACTTTGGTGGTTTTTACTAAGTTGGAGAAATAAGGTGTTATATTTGGATCTTTATTATTGTGTATTATTGTATAGTTGCTAACTCTAATTTGGTGGCAAATTGAGAGTTAAGTGTTGTGACAGATTTTGAGTTCTCCTTCTTCATCAAAGTAAAGGTATGGGCAACTTCTTCCATGTATGTTGTTTATGGTATATTTTCTGAAATTGAGTTTGGAGTGAAAAGGTTGTCTACTAGGTATTTTTGGTGTAAATCTTATTTTTTGGATATTGAAGATTGCTTATGCATTAAAGTTATTGTTGAATTTTTGGGTGAATGCATAATTCTGGTTGAGGAAGAAGAAGCATTTTTGCAATAGGGTTTATGTTAGTAAGTCTTGATACTTGCATTGAGATGATGAAACCCTAGTTGTTGGTAAAAAGAATATAAGCATCATTGTTATATGAGATATTGCATAGTTGGCAATTGTTGGGTTGTGTTTCATATTCTTGAGAAAAGCATACTACATCTATCTTATTCTTTTGAGATTGAGTTTGAATTGAGTTGAGATTGAGATTGGGAATTAAGTATAGAACATATTGGGTCTCTAACAATTCTCTTTATGTTTCTATGAGATTTGAAATTGAGATTGGGAGTTAAGTATAGAACATATTGAGTCTCTAACAATTCTCTTTATGCTTCTATGAGGTTTATGAATCACATTGGGTCTCTAACAATTCTCTTTGTGAGTTCATGCTAAGCAAGTTTTTCTTGGTGAGCTTGTTGAGGTTTTGGACAGGTTTTAGACAGGTTTCGGTGGGGACTTGTGAGCAGTTTTTGGACAGGTTCCAGTGGGAACTTGTGAGCAGTTTTGGACAGGTTCCTGGGGACTTGTGAGCAGGTTTTGGATAGGTTCCGGTGGGGACTTGTGAGCAGGTTTTGGACAGGTTTCGATGGGGACTTGTGAGCAGATTTGGACAGGTCCTAGCAGAGGACTTGTGAGCTGAGTTTTAGAGAGTTCTATCAGAGAACTTGAGGACAGAGGTGCATTGGTTCTTTGAGAAGAACCTGAGGATAGATTTGGCAAGTCTTTGAGAAGGCTTGTGTGTAGAGGATTGATTTGTTCATAGAGTTGGACAGATCTGACAGACAGAGGAAGACTTGTACTAGACCGACTGACTGTGTTTGGTACAGGTAGTTGAGCTGCTGTGGACGTGATCATAGAAGGCGAAGGTCTCTTAGGCTAAGCATTGAGGACAGGAGGTCTTCGGTGGAAAGGAGTTCCACGTGCTGGCAAGAGGTAGAGGCAGTTGATCTTCTGAGGGATCATTTCCAGAGGAGAGGGGAAGGTATCTCCTTTGAGCAGAGGCTCATAAATTCAGATTGGGGGAAGGTGTCTCCTTTGGGCCGAGGCTCATAAACATTGTAATTGGGAAGGTTTCCCAAAGAACTTTGAGATAACTTTTAGAGAAAAGTTTTGTGGACGTAGCCAGGCATTCTGGGTGAACCACGTTAAAATTGGTGTCACTTTGTGGATGATTTTGTGCATTGTTTTGATATTGCTTTGGGTATATTGCTTTACTATTTTGAAGTATAAAGGAAAAAGTAAAAAGAGGTCTTATACTGTTCACCCCCCCTCTCAGTATAAGCTTGTGTTCTTCATGTTAGTAATGAGCACTTTGTGTGCTCGCTCGAAATCCATGTCAGATTCCTCAATAGCAACATTCACTTTGGGTTGCTTGTTCTTGTGTGGTTTGTTCTGGCCTTTATCTTAGGTTTTTGAGGTTATTGAGTGTGTTTCCATTTTGAATCCTTTTGAGAATTCCATCCCTTCTAAAAATTACCCTTCTTCTTGGGGCCCTTCCTGTTGGTGTAGAGGGCGATGTTAGAAGAATCATCTCGCTGTAGTTGGCATGCTTCCTCTTCTTGGAGAAAATTTACCAACTCAACAAAGGTAACTTTCCTTTGTGATACCTAAAGTGAGGTGATCAACACTCAAAAAGAATCAGGTAATGCTCTTAATACCACTGAGGTAAGGAGCTTATCATCAACTGATGCTGCCAAAGAATTCAAATTTCCTTTCAACTCAGGCACTCTACAGAGAAATAGTTCAACTATTTCTCTCTGTTTCATGCTTAGATTGTGTAATTGATATTGAAGAAATAGAATGGTGGAATCATTATTTCCTTCATAAATAGTTTTAAGAGCATCCCATGCCTCTTTACTAATTTGACAATCAGCAATATGGGGTTGAACTTCATCAGATACAACAAGCAAAATGAGCACTTTTGCCTTGCTATCTATCTTATCAAAGTCTTTCTGATTAGCAGTGAGAGTTGTGGCTCCAGTTGTAGATGAAGGTCTTACTATTGTTCCAAAAACAACATCCCAAAGATCATCCATCTCTAGGATTGCCTTTATTTTTTTTTTCCATGGTGTATAGTTTGGACCTTTCAACAACTGATGAGCATCAGTCATTAATTTTGCAGACATTGTGAAGGTTCCTTATAACACCAAATGGTCCCCCTTTCGATATACCTTAATGCTAGGCCGTTATACCGTACAAAATACCCACCCTTACGTGAGGGAGACTATAGGTATTTTGAAAAACCATAAAAATTACCTGCCCTTATGTGAGGGAGACTGTAGGTAATTTTAATGGTTATACGATACATGGTACTTAGGCGGTACTGAAAGGGAATCATCTCGTTGATGGCATCGACATTATAAAGTCTTCAATCCTCATGCGTGGGGCATAACTTCCCCTAAACACTTTGTATATCCGAACGTTCGTCTATATTTAAGTCTAAACACGAGAGCAATTGGGGTAGTGGATGGAGTAAAAAAATAGCAAAATGGTAAACTTATCTCTCCTTGACGATTAATAGAGAACTAGCTCAGACGTTGTTTTGACAACTATATTAGGCAACGGATACAGTAGCGCAATCACGACAACTTTACCTATAAGTGCTGGCCATAGGTATCACAAATACCGAACACTGTAGTGCAATAAATTGCACGGATGGGTTTTATTTATTCTGAGGACTTAGGGAGTGAATTTGATTTTACTTTTAATGATGTAGTGCAAAACAAGAAAAAATGCAACATACAACATAAAAGTGCCCACATAAATAAACCACTAGGTTTCAGGCGTTGCCAAAAATGCACCTTTACAATAATGCCAAAATTTGCTTTTTCTCAAAAAATTACTCTCTATCCCCCTTTGATTTTTGAAAAAAATACTCCCCCCTTAAAAATTTCTCTTTTTAAAGCATTTTTAAAACATTTTTTTTATAACTAAAGTTAAAAAAAAAAAAATTATCTCATATAGCAAAAAAATATTTTATAAAAAAAATAACTTTAAACCTATAAAAAAAAATAATTTAAAATTATTTAATTTTTTTTAACTTTAGAAAAAAATTTATGAAAAAAAATAACTTTAAAAAAATAAAAATTTTACCTTTGCTTTGGGGGGGGGTCGACGGGTTTTGACCCCGTGACCTCAGGGCTCCCAGAGCCCTTACCACTCGGCTCACAACTAGTGAGCTAGTGGGCTGATCCGATATTTGATCTCAGTGCCCTCCCTCAAATAGCGTAGCCACGAGCGAAAAGAAAACTTGCGATGGCTCTTCCACCTTGTCTGCGGCTCGGGTGGCGCTCAAGCGGTAATTTGGGGTGGTAGTAGGGTGGCGCACAGGTGGCAATAGAGTGGTGCAGGGGCGGCAACAGAGTGGCTACGGGGTGGCGATTCAACAGTGCAAAAAAAACATGTTTTTTTACTCAAACTGCTCGCTCGATGCATGAAATGCTCTCAGCAATTGATTCCCACAAATATTGTAGCTAAAAAACTTAGTAAACACCCTGAACAGATAGCTTGTCAAAGTGAGTTTGACGTCCTCCGGGAGAAAAATTCTCTTCCTCGATGAGATCTGAGAATAAAATAAAAAAACCAATCCAGCAGATCGTGCCAGTTTTGCCTCCTGAATCCTTTAAAACTCTCAGAATCTGGATAGAGCACTCACAGACATAACGAAAAATAGGAGGTGGTGTGTTTAGGTGATGTCGTTGACGGTTTGGTCGCAGAGTGCAGGTGACAGATTTCATTTTTTGGTGAGCAATTGTCCCACATCGACGGGACTGCGAGATATTAAAGTGTTTAAAACACTTTATACTCCATAAAGGAGTATCTCCTCTTGGGGAGAGGCTCTCCCGAGAGGGCGCAGGATTTCCTCCTGCGTCGTGTTGGCAGCCTCAGTGTTAGCTACCATGCGGCTCACTTCTATTGATCTTCCCCTTGCTTACTTTTGTTTGATTTTGTGTCTTTCGACATTTCTCTCAACTTTCGACCTTCGACCTCTCTTTCGACCGGTTGGTCGATCCCAAATTTTTGGGATTATGCTAGCATGAATTCCAATAGGAATTTAAAAATTCACAAAAAAAAAAACCAAATTAATTCGTAGCTTCACCTCCAAAGCTTCGCTCTCTAACCGCTACTACAAGATCATTAAAAATGAGAGTGGCAGAGAGGGTGGAGATATCGCTCTGATACCATGTGAGAAGCGAAACTAATTCTCATTAATGTGATGAAGTATAAATAATACATTCAAGCCAAGATTAGTCCGGAGGTTGTGGAACCACCCGAGACTAAAATAGGCGTATTTGCAACAAATAACAACTAGCCTAAATTAAATCAAATCCAACAATATAAGATTGTTAGGATCGAATTAATTAAAAAGAAGAAATATTGAAATATATTCTAACAATTGTACCCTTGAAGATATTTGCACTTTAATACTTCAACGTTGAAGATGATTTTCAACGATTTCACCTTTGACATTAATGATAACCAATATACTCAATATTTCTAATAATTTCACCCATTGTAATCGATTTAAGCAAGGTATTATAAAGGAACATGAATTCAATATCTTCTATTTTGGTAGTGTATTGTAATTTTTAATAAGCTATATGCATGCAGATGGTATACTTATTCATTTTCTAATATATTGTGTTATTCCCTTAGAATATTGCATCACATTAATTCTGGGTTGTGTGAAGATTGACCGGTTTAATGTTGATTTAGGTTTAGAATATTTGTTTATGCAGATTTGGGTTGAAATTTTAGAAGTTACAACAACTTGTTCTTTTCTTTTTATTTTTCTAACCCTAGCCTTTTATTTTTGTTAAAGTTTCATCAAATAAAAAAAAATCAAAACCCTTAAAAAAGGAAGTACATCAATTTCAAAATTAAAGTTCAAATTTTCATTTTACGTAAGTTCACATTTTTAATGAAAATTTGAGGTTTTAAACTTTGCACAATTTTTTCAAATAATCAATTAGTTTCATTTTATGAAAATTGAAATTTCAATAAATTCCAATTTTCATTAAAGTGAATAATTAATATGATATTCCAAATTTTTTACATGGCAAAGTTAGATTTAATCATTCATTTTTATTTTCAAGAATATCTTAACAATCAAAGATAAAATTTGATTAACAATCAAAGATAAAATTGGCTTAACAATCAAAGATAAAATTGGCTTAACAATCGAAGATAGAAAAAAAATTGTTAGGTGGAAATATTATATTAACAAATGGGTTTTGAAAGGGCCCCAAAACCTTTTACAAAAAGTTACAGGTCATTCGACCAAAAATACCAACACAACACTAAAGGACAGGGTAAACAACCACAACAAACAAAGCTCAAAGTCAAGGGCATACAACCGTAACAGAAAGAAAAAAAAAGGGTCCCATCAAAATTATTCTAATAGAGTGATCCCACTAGAATAGTCCTGATCAAACCTAGCAAAGACCATAGAAACAGATCACAATGCCATTACTCTTTAGCATTGGCATTTGTATTCACATTTTCATTTGGGGCGTCACTTGCATTCTTCAATTCGCTGTGAATTTCATCCAGAACCTTTGTAGCTTGTTGATAGATGGTCTAGGCCAACTTGGAAGCATCAACAATCGCAATTAAATTTATCATAGTGCTGGAAATCTAGCTAAGAAAGGAATTTTATCTTGGAGTAGCAGAGGGTTTCACATTGGCTTTGATGGTTGAATCCATAGGGGGAGTGTCATCAGTGGAAGCCTTTAGGAGGGGATCCTCAGTTTTTAGTTTTTTTAGGTGAGGGAAGACCTTGGGGGTGGCAAGGGTGGGATTTCTCTTAGTAGACGTAGGGCTTTTAGAATGCATGGAATTTCTGAGGGAATGACATCTAGATTCATACTCAACATAAGGATAAGACTATTTTTTATTGTTTCCTAGAGAGTGCTTCTTGGGAGAGGGAGAAACAAAATTAGGATCTTCACCATCAGTCAGGACATTTTGGAAGGGGTTCCATGACTAGGACTCTCAAAGGGATTGGAAGGGAGTTGGCTACCGAAAACCACCACTTTCTTGGTGAAGGTATTGAGAGCATGCTTGTAGATAATGATGTGGAGGCCTTTGTGGATAATGTGAGTGGATTTTCTCTTCCTAAAATTTGTAATGGAGAGCTCGATGGATCTGAAGAGGTAGTCAAGGATATTGACTTTCCTAATGTCTCGAAGGTGGTTAAGGAAGGCAATGTGAAAGCTATGTAGGGGACTATCAATTTTATCAATTGTGATAAACTACATTATGAGAATCATTATGCGGTCCCAAGGAGTGGGAAGAGAAGTTATTTTAATTCCACAATTCTCAATGAGAAGGTCCTTACCTTTCTATGCAAAGCTCTCCATCTCTAACACCATTGAATGTATGACATTCCTGACCACCCAACCATCAATAGGAAATCTGGTCACGTATGCCGTCAACTAGACATTAATCTAGAATTCAATTTCACAAACAATAACGTTGTCGTTGTTCCAAGTTTCCATGATATCCTTAGTGACTTCTTCATTGCTATTGGTGAGCATATTTAGGAAAGGCAAATATCCATGGTTGTTTAATATTTCTTTTACCAGAGCATTGATATTGAGGGAATGAGGCTTATATAGGTCCATGGTGGAGTAGGGGTGGACAAATGGGGCTCTAAGATGATGGCCAAGAGAAGGGTAGAAGTGGGGGAGACAAAGCGCACCATAGAGGAGGTTGAACTTAAAGGTACGCATATTCTACATGTCGATGAAATTCCAAATTCGTTGCCATCTTCGATCTATGGAGGAGGTTGGGATGTGTGCTCTAGGCCAATGGAAAATTCGAGCATGGGAAATAAGTGAGTGGAAAAAATTGAATAGGTGTAAAAAAAAAAAAAAAAAAACTTAGCCAAAAAACTAAAAAAGAGGGTTTTCAAGGTAAGGGTAAAAATGAAAGTCCTTTGTTTGTTTTTTTTTTACAAGATGGGGTGAAAAGGAATTTCGTTGGAGAAAAATGATTTTTCCCAGCGAAATCACCTTTGGCCAATGAAAATGACTTTTTCTTCTTGCAAAAGAATAAACAAAAATAAATAAATAAAAACTTAGCCAAAAAACTAAAAAAGAGGGTTTTCAAGGTAAGGTAAAAAATGAAAGCCTTTTTTTTTTACACCTCTTCAAGACAAACTACACAAGTTGAATTTCTATTTTCCAATTCTTCAAGAACTCTAGAGTTAAGCATTTTTCATGGAGTAGTGCTCATATGGGTGACCTCCTAGGAAGTCCCAGTTTCTGACCAATTTTTCACCTCAATTATTTTTTCATTGGAAACTAGAGGAATAAGGTTTTCGTCGATGAAAATGGATTTTTGTCAGTGAAAATACTTCTACTCTAGGAAAAGGAATTTCGCTCCCCATCCTTTATCATTGTTTCAAATAGAAATACATTAAAAAAACTATGCACATATTTATATTTTCGATCCCAAGTTTTTTACTAGTAGTAGGCCTTCAAATGAAGACCATTCACCAAAATTGGCAACACACAACCATCCATATCCTACAAATAATATGAATTAACTTGATTCACACTGGAAATCTAAAATGATCCCTCCCAAATTACCTCAAACTTGTGATGTTTTCCTAGTTTTGCCTTGTTCTCACTCAATTTTAACACAAGATCCCTAACCTTGAATGCCTTCTCTGAAGTCTTATTTCTAAACCAATTTTTTGTTATCTAAGCATGCTCCATAAATGCATTATATTATTTCTTCCATTCTTCCTCCAACTATAATAGCTAAGCCAACCTTGCACTCATAGGATCAAATTCATCATCCTTATCATCAAGTAAATGCAAATATTGAAGGGTCGACAACTCAATGTGAACTGGCAAGATTGCTTCCTTAACATACACCAAGGAATAGGGGGACGTATTGATAGACTTTTTGAATGATATGTGGTTAGTTCATAAATCTTGGTTCAAGAGCAAATGCCAACTTTGCTTGTTTTCACTAAGAATCATTTTCAAAACCCTAAGTAGATTCTTGTTTGTGGATTTGGCCAAACCATTTTCCTAGGGATAGTAGTTTGATGAAGTTTTCAAATAAACACTATACTTACCTGCAAACTCACTGATTTTTGTGCATTTGAATGGAGTTCCATTGGCTGTTAAAATCACCTTTGGTATACCGAAGTGAGTGATCAATCCTTCAAGTAAAATGATGACTACCTCCTGGTCTACCTTCTTAGTAGGGACTGCTTTGATCCATCGAGTGAAATAATTAGTTGTAGTCAAAATGTGTTTATGTTTGGAAGATGAATTAGGATCAATGACCCCAATAAAATCTAAACCCCATTGTTGAAATGGTGCTTCTACTTGGATCAGGTGAAGAGGCAAAGATGCATTTTTGCTCCTACCAACATACCTTTGGCATTTGTCACAACTTTTACTAACCTTAAATGCATCTACAAAAAGGGTGGGCCAAAAATAACATGCTTTGATAATTTTTAATGCCATGGGCCTTCCTTCATAGTGGCCTATTGATAATTCATAATGAAACTCTTCTAGGATTTTTTGCTTCGTTGATTCTTTAACACACCTAAGAAGTACTCCATCAATTTTCTTATGAAACAATTCACTAGGCAACATAACATACCTGAGGTCCTGTAGTCTGAATATCCTTATTTGTGAAGCATTGAGATGTGAAGGACACCTTCTTGAATTGAAATATTCAACAAGGTCCTCTATCCAATAAATATCAACTATGGAATGATCAGTAAGATTTATCTCGCTTATTAAATCTTTATACTGGTAAACTATGGATTTGAAAGTAACACTCCTTGCAAGCTCTTGACATAGTGCTCAATCTCAAACTAGATCTATTGGTCATATTTCAATATGATATTCTTGAATTTTAAAAACCCAACCAGCTCTCTTGTCTCCAAGTTCACCCTAGATAATGAAACTTCAAACATCTAGATGAACAACACAAATTATTATTTTGCTCTGGAAAATAAAATACCAAAACTTCTTTAGGGACTTCATCATTGCATACACTTGCTTCTCAATGAAATTGTACTTTTTATCATGTGGTTGGATGACTTAACTCAGGAATGCAATTGGCCACTCATCAGCATCTTCTCCCTTCTGTGTGAGCACACCTACATAACTCTTTTGTTCACCAACAGCATAAAGGATAAAATCCTTTGAATAACCAGGGTTTACCAAAATAGGGGCTTGAACAATCCTCTTATTTATTTCTCTGAATGCTTGCTTCCTTTGCTCAGTCCATTTGAACTCTGCATATTTCTTCAAAAGTTCAGTCATTAGTTTCACAACTTGGGCAAAATCTATAATAAACTTTCGGATAAAATTAATCTGACAAAAAAATAACTGCAAACCTTTCTTGTTAGCTGGCAGTGGAAGTTTAAAAATATCCTCAAATCTAGCTGGATCAAAAGCTAAAACCTTTTATGATATTATGTGGTCCAAGAGCTTTCCCTCCTTCACTGCAAAGATAGACTTCTTTGGGTTTATGGATATTTTGAACTCTTGGTATTTTTCAAACACTTGTATTAAATGTTAACTATGCTCCTCCCTGTTATGAGAGAAGACAATCATATCATATAAATAAATAACAATGACTTAGTTTAGTAACTCATCGAAAGCTACATCCATCACTCTCTGAAAGGTTGCTCCAATGTTTGAGAGACAAAAATATATTCATTGATAAGGAAATGTACCCCATTTTGTGGTGAATGTTGTTTTGTATTGGTCTTCATCCTTGACTCATATTTGGTTATAGTCAGAGAATCCATATAACAGAGAAAATATTTGAGTTCTTGCAACTATGTGAAGAATATGATCAATCTAAGGTAAAAGATAATTATCCTTCAAAGAAGCTTGATTTAAATTTTGGAAATCAAAACACAGGTCAATATCTCCATTCTTTTTTTGTACAAGGACTAGATTCGCTACCCATGTAGAATGCTTGATTGGGTAAATAATTTTAGCTTTCAATATTTTCAACAATTCAGCTTTCATCAAAACTTTAATTTTAGGATTGACTAGCCTTTGTTTCTTCCTAAAGGGTTTCACTCCTTCTTGCAGTTCAATAGTATGTTCGATCACATCCTTGTTGTACCCTTTCAAATCTTGGTAGCTCTAGGTTACAATGTCTGGAAATTCATGGTATAGCTCCTTGATCTACTCAAGTTATTTTGGAGTGCAATTGGTGCTAACTTTGATTGACTTTTTGGGTTCCAACTATAGCTTGGTGTACTCCTTCTTATCTACTTTGATATTATGTTTTTTAGTTCTATCATTCTGATCAAATACTCCTTTGAACAAAATCAATATTTTTGGGATATGATTATTTCTTAACTAGATAAGTCCCTCAACTTCTTCATCGAGTGTTCTTCCTTCCATAGTACTAGCTTATTTTATCAAGAATTTCATGATCTTCTCATCACTTTCAAACACTTGCTAGTAGATATTATTATCAGGAAATGAATATCTGTAAACTCATCTCACAGTATTTGGTTTCTTCACCACGTGCTCAATTGGAGAAAAATTGGCACCAAGGGATGCCAAAATATCTGCATGTTTATTTTGTTCCCAAGAAATTTCTTATATGTTCAATGCCATGTAGGCTTCAAATAGATCCCATAATTTTTTTCTATATACCTTTACATAGTGATGCTTGCAGACACACTTACTGGTTACTTGATTTACAATCAGTTCAAAATATCCAAAAATTTAGAGTTGTTTTATCCCAAGCTTCTCTACTTTCTTCAGGCCTAGGAACAATGCTTCATACTCAATAGTATTTTTGGTACAACTCCAAGTCAAATGGTATGAATAATTCTTTTGTATGCCATAAGAAGATATGAGCACAATTCTTGCTCTTGCACCATTTTTGCATCTTGCACCATCAAAGTAGAGCTTCCACAACTCATCTAGAATAGGATCCTGATAATCAGACACCTTCACTTCAGCATTTTTGGGATTGGTAATGGAGTAATACCCAATTTTAGATTCAATAATTATATTAAAATCATTCATTGAGAATTTATATTTTGTATGAAGCTCCTCTAGAGACTCTTCCATTAAATCTAATTCTTCTAGCTCTTCAGTCATCATGTTGATAGAATCCATGGATTTTTTCTTCTTCCTCGATTCTCTCTACATGAAACGTAGAAGGCTTCTCATTTTAGATTCAGATTATTTTACCTTTGAAAGGAAATTCCAGGTGAGAGTAACCTAAGGATATATAACCTCCTAGTTTATTAGTAAACTCTCTTGAGAGGTACATACTGAAATATGGATCTAAGTCAACTACAACCACTTCTTGGATCACAATGATTCGAGGCATCTTATGTAGGACAATGGAATTATATTTTATGACTCCTACAATTCTTATAGGATTACCATCCAAATGCAAAACTCCCAGGATACTCTTGGTATACTTCATACCCATAACATCACAAGCCACCTTCAACATGATAGTTATCGCAACACAATAGTCAATCATGCAGTTATGCACAATCCAACCCTTCATCCTGAGAGAAAAGTAAAATTGTGGTGGTCTATTCTTTCTAGTAGCAAAAGTTGTAAGCATCTGAGCTAGCACAGTCTAAGTGGGATTCTTCCTTTTCTCTTTAACTAAAATGGTGCTTAATGGAATTATATAATAACACAAATTAAAGTTCAACTAATGAACCTATTTAAATCCAAGTTGCTTACCTTAATAATATCCATAGATGAAGGATTGCTATATGATTAGAATCACCTTTTTGAAGAAGTGAAATTCACGATATCGCCTTAAGGGCATTTACTTGCAATGTATATCAATTATAAAGCATTAAAAGGGAAATATGGCATAAGCATGTAATATACTAAAATGAGACAACATAGACAATAAAGATAATAAAATTCTCTATCTATTCATTCATCCATAGCTTTAAAACCAGATTACAAGACATCCCCTTGAGGGCTTTACAAATTTGATACATTTCATTACAATCTTCCAAGGGATCTAGTCCCTTGGAAGGAGGCCTTTAAGGCGATAAATAATAGTTTTGTGAATTCCTGCTTCCCACACTCGAGAGCTATTGTTGGGCTGATAATATTATGCCTCCTTAGCTCCTCCTCTTGCCTAGCATTCCTGTTCCTGAAGACAAGGGATTGAAAGGGGATTAATAGCACCTGTGTTATAGAATAAAGCCATTAAACCATGAAAAAGGAGCATATTCTACAACCATAAAAAGTGATCTACATGCATGAAAACTGATCTACATTAAGCATAAACATATTTTAAGCTATTATAAATGCAAATAAGGAATTTGGAAGCAATATCAAAGGTGAAACAATGCAAAAATGGTGACCATTCCTGGGTGAGCCAGATAAACCTGCAACATTGGGGATCACAAATCCTGCATCAAAACTCCTCCAAATTACCTCAAATTTGGACCAGAGGTCCCTCTAGACATTCCTAAGGGGTCTATGGAGGAATTTATCTGAAATTCCAACCTATTTTGTGGCCGTCCCTAGGTGTGCCATGCACAGACTGCTGATCGTCCCCAGGTGGGGCGGTTACAAAACTGCCTTAGTTTTGTCACCTATGGCTATGGAAATTGGTCCAAAACTTGGGTAGGGGTGTTGTCGACATATGGGGCCAAAGAATTCTTCAATTTGGCTGGTTTGGAATTGGTGGATTGAGCCTATTTCCCCTGAAATCACCTTCGAATGAAGAGGGTTTCAAGGCCAAGGTAAAGGCAGGTTTTTGGTTTGCAAAAGGTGGGGTTCAATTTGGGCAGCACTTCATTGCATTAATCTCCAAATTCTCCTCTCTGAAATTGGGAGTTTGGAGCTCTTTTTATAGCCCAAAAGGGCATCTAGGGAAAAATGGCATCTTTTTGCCATGCGAGGCAGGTGATGCCATGTGTCCTAATCGTGTCATGGGGTGATTGGGAGAAGGTTGCCCCTTTGGGTGCTCCCAATATACTGCCTCACTATCCATTAGTAGGTCCCCAATCAATTTGGGGTGATTGGATATGCTAATGGTAGTCTTTGATTGCCATTTAGTGTATCCTTTGACTTTTTCAAGGGTCTAGTTAGGGGCCATCCCACCCAGGGACGGTTGTGGATGGTCATCCCTGGGTGGGATGGTCACCAACTATGACCGTCCCTGGGTGGGATGGTCACTAGTAGGAGCCCCAAAACTGCCCCAGACTGCTAGGAACCCTCCAAACTAAGTTTTGGAGCCTTTTGGAAGCCTTTTTCTAGCCTAGAGGGGTGCCCAATAGGGCCATATGTTGTCGATAAGAGGGCATATGCAATGCATTGATAGTCTTATCTGATTTACGTGATTTAGGTGTCTACAGATGCCCCATTTTTGGGATGCATGATGTGAAACAAAGCATTGAGAAAAAATAGATCACTAAATCATCAAATGATCAAGGTTTTTCATTAACCTAATCAACTTTGGATGCCTCCATTATGGAAAAGCATACATTCTTAGAATCCTTTCTATTGACATAGTCGAAGGATCGATTTTAGGTATACCTTTCAGTCATGTTGTAATGACAGTCTTATGGGGCTTAGGGCATACTAGGTCTTGGTGCCTTGTATTCTTGTAAACCTTTACATGGGTCAATTCCCAAGGTTTCAAGGAGGTCAAGCCTATTTAATTTGCTTCTTATGCTGATTCTTTGCCCCAACATGGGCTTGAAAATTTATCTTTAGCCAAGATTCTTTTGAATGCATGGAATTTACACTTTTGAGTGTTTTAATGTTGATTCAATTTTTGAATTCATTATGATGACTACCCCCTCAAGAGATGAGTCAATGAGGGCATGAAAAATGTTAAAGTGATGAGTCACTTGACACATATGACTTAATTGGGGTAACTCTTTGTTTTGCCCATGGTACTAAATACCTTTTGGAGGTGATTTTTGACTATTTTGATGAATAGTTTTGGAAGCAAAAGGCCAAATATATCATTCCCGTGGAGTGGTCCAGCCATGGAGGCCTTCTTGGGGACTAAAATAGAGTCTTTTGATGCATCCAAAATTATTATAGGTTCAGTCTTGATCCCTCTCATTTTCTTGCCCATTCTACCTTGTTTTTGGTGGGTTTTTGGCCCATTTTTTGAGATTTTTGATGTTTTTAAGTGCAATTTTCTTGTGACCATCCTATGGGGGGATGAGGACAGAATTTATGACCATACCAAGGTGGGAAAGCCAGCCAATAGTGTGCTCATCCCACCCAGGGGCAGTCGGCTTCTTTTAGAGCTATAAAAGGCCAAAATGGGCCATATGAGCTCATTTATGCATTCTACTTGGAGGAGTTGGAGAGGAGAGGAGTAGGAGAGGAAGTTATGAAGTGGAGTTCTATAAAAATATCAACCCACAACATGATCCAACCAATGGACGCGATAGGCGGTGGAGCCGGTGCGAAACGGGTATGAACTACATGCTTTCTCTGCCCTATTTTATTAAGTTTTTGCAATTTCTGCTCTAATTTCATGACTACAGCCACACCAATGATTAATAAACCCTATGAGGACTAAAATACATAAAATTGAACTTTTATTTATGTTTTATTTGCAAAAAATTAGGGGTAAATACCAATTTTTTGTGTTTTTTAGGGTTTTTAGGGCATTTTTAAGGGTCAAATTGACCCTATTTTACCCCTATTTGGGGACCATCCCTGTGAGGGATGGTCACTGGTGGCCATCCTTGGGTGGGATGGCTACCAAATTGGGGGCGTCCTTGGGTGGGACGGCCAAAAATTAGGCCAAAAAGGGCCCTTTTTAGGTGTTTTTTAGGTATTTTTATAGCAAAATTTTGCATTTTTAGGGCATTTTTGACACCCTAATTTGCATGAGCAGATAGTTAGGAGTCGATACAGGGTACCGAGTCTCTTTCAGGTCACTAGAGACCATTTTACTACTATATACTAGCATTGGCTTGATGCCATCGGTCTGAAGCAAGTTACGCGGTTAGATCCTGTGGTGGGAGACCACGCCTATCTGACTACATTGATAGACCTATGGGACCCTCGTACTAATACTTTCCATTTAGATATGGGGGAGATGATAGTGACACTAGAGGATATATATCAGATACTACATATTCTGATAGAGGGGTGCCCGATAGTATCTTCTTCGATAGAGCGATGAGAGGTCATAGTGCGGAGGTACTTCAGAGCGTGCTGGGAGGATGTATTGATTGATCTTCTCAATGGAGGGATTCTAGTGGCTACATGGTACCAGGATGGTGTGCTTGGCATTAGGCACACTTTTTTGATGACCTTGATCAGCAACATGTTGCTACCTGACTCTTCAGGAGCTAGGTTCCCATGGAACCTAATAGAGATGGTCTTTACTCTAGTGGATTGCATAGAGGATGAGCCCATAGTTATGGCTTGGGGTCCTACTTTATTGGCATAGCTATATGGCGAGCTATATGAGATCAACTCTCATGGGTGGAAGGGCTTGGGCTATAGTTTCCTACTATAGGTTTGGGCTTGGTAGCATATTGCAGTGGAGAGACCATGAGGACTACCATGGACCACTCGAGCAGAGCTACCAGATAGGGAGATTGGCTATGGGGAGCTATGGAAGAAGTCATAGGAGTTAGGGCATAGCCGATGATATGCTAGGGAGGTAGAGCACTATGCAGAGGATTTTGCATGGCTCAAGGTAGTAGACATCGAGTGGAGACCCTACAGGGATTGTCCTAACTGGGAGGAGGCTGAGACACATCTACGCCAAGTTTGATGATGTAGATGGTTGATAGGGTGACATGGGACAGAGCGAGAGTACTTCCCTTATGATCATGTGCTATGATAGTTTGGGCTACGCCAGGGATTACCTAGGGAGCCGATGGTCTACCATCATCATGGGGATGAGAGGACTCTAGCATGGCCTATGGTAGAGGACTTGGGAGATGAGTCAGATCTTGAGGTGGTAGTTTCTGATTTAGATGATGTGGGTACTACAGAGGAGTATGATGCATGGTGGGTCATATAGAAGTGGTGAGGGGAGGGACCACTAGGAGGGGATGCAGCTGCCAGGGTAGTGGATGCAACTAGGGGTGCTCTAGATGAGGAGGGTTTTGGTGAGTCTCCAGATGATGAGGAGGTAGACATAGGTGAGTGAGTTATGCATCAACGTGTGTCAGTGGATAGGGTGGAGCTGATAGATGTCCAGGATCTAGTGGGCTTTGATGAGGGAGACTTGGGAGATCAGGGTCTACCGACATAGCTAGCAGCATGAGATGCTATGATTGTAGAGTTGTAGAGTGATCGGGCATTACTATAGGTATAGGTGTAGAGTGCATAGGAGGATATGGAGAGGTAGGTAGTAGTGATAGCTACACTTTAGGCATAGGTCGATGGATAGGGCCCTAGCCATGGGGAGTCCAGTAGTGGTGATCTAGCCAAGATGCAGGAGGAGATAGCACATCTCCAGAGTTTGGTGGTGACCTATCAGACTAGGTGTCGAGAGGAGTGCACCTACATGGATATGATGGAGGATGAGATAATGCATTATAAGGGGTGCATACCAGATCGAGCATTAGCCATTGGATCACAACGTAGCCAGGGGAGCGGGATGGGATAGTCATCTACTCGGATGAGGGCTTCGAGCTCTTCTCAAAGGATGGAGGTATCTAGAGGTAGCAGATCAGGGGGTAGTAGGTCTGGGAGCTCATGATGGACTCATACTAAGAGTAGAGGAGAGAGTCGAGGTACCGGTCCTACGTGACCATGGTCATAGACTCTGATGGTTCTTTTTGGACTTTTTGGGTTGCGAAGTTAGATGACTCACTTTTATTGTAGCCTACGGGAAGTTTATGGACTATGATGTAGCTTTTAGATTTTACATATATGGACATATATATATGACTTAGCTTTGATCATTATGTCATTTTACTACTTTATGATATGAATGCAATTTTATATTTGCTATATGATGTTATGATGGATGTCTAACATGGATGCATGTATTTATCAGATGATTTGATTTGATGATATGTAGATGTGGATGCTTCATTTTATATGCTTTTGTAAATTAAAATATATGCATAAAATAGTCAATGGTCATCTAAATATTATTGCTAATATTTAACCGGTATCTATCCTAGATCATGAATACCACTTAATAAACAAAAATTTTAAATGTGTATGATTGAAAGTAATGATTGATTGGATTTAATTTTATATGATGGATTTATGATGACTATTTGATGCATTATATGCTAGCACCATAGACTATACAAAATGTATCTTTATTATTTTCATGTTATTGTGGACACTTTATTTAATGGATTTTGTAATTTTGACAAACATGTGACAACATGATGTAAAATGAAATGGATAATGTAATATGATATGATATTATTTGATAGTTTTGAAGAGACTCAAACACTCTAGTTACCTAATCAAAAGTCATATAATAACTATACAAGATCTTTTGACAAAGTATGCACCTACTAAGATAACCAAGATAATCAATATCCATGTGTGTGCATGTGAGTTCATTACCATGATAACACATAAGATTACCCTAGTGCAAATGGGATTCACTCAGCCCATCGACATTAGAGATCATTCTATGAGTCTCATTATCTTGAGTTTTGTACTTAGTTGGATTAGACTACTAGGTAATCTAGGTTACAACAAGCTAGCTCATCCACATTCAAACATTGGTCTATACCTAAGCAAGTTGCTTAAGTGATAGACATATCATCATGCGGGAGGCTACCACCATTGACAAGTAGGCTATCCACCAAACCTGTAATGAGGATCACCTTATGGTTCTCTAATGCTGAGAATTCCAGGGATTCAAGTTCAAGACTCCCTTATTTTCTTTTAACTTTGAATTTCTCAAGGGAGTTGCTCATTTTTATTTGGTGAGCAAGGGATTTTTGTAGTGGTGAGAACCACTATTTCTTTGTGCTTTTCCTAGTGATAATAATCACTATTTATTTTGCATATTTTGAAGTGATAATAATCACTATTTCTTGTTGGAGTACTTTGAAGGGATAATAATCACTATTGATTTTTCTCTTTGGGATACTTGCCCTAGTGTAGGGCAAGGGATTTTTGGGTAAGGAGGAACTTGTCCTTTTGTCAATTCTCAACATCTTTGAACCATTCACATAGGGGGATGAGCAAGATAACCTTTTTACTTAAAGGAACCTAGACCACTTCATAGTTTTCATATTTCCTTGTGCTAGACTTGGATTTATTAATGTGAAAATTGTGTTGGGATTTTGATGTATACCAAGCATTATCCAAGCAGGATTCTACCTTCTAAATATCATGATAGCTTTCTACAATTTTGAGAAGACAACTAGATATGGCTGAGTGACCAAAAACTTTAACTATGTTTTGCTAACAATGGCTAAGTGATGGGAAACAAACATATAATGTAAATGGTATATGTAATATAAACAGGTGGTATAACTAACATATGATAACAATGAATTTTTACCAGATGCCTAATGTACAGACCTGGTGCTAGACATATATGATCAATTTGGAATGATGCATAATGCAATGATGAGTATGCCTAATGCAACTATGATTATAATGCAAGTGATGAGAAATGCAATACAATGCAATATTTTTGTATTTTGATGATTTTAATGATTTTTTTGTTATTTTTGAGATATGTATATATATGTACAGGTTGACCAATGGGCTTAATGAATGCCATTGGGGATTTTTGGGTGACCAAAGGGCTTATAGATGCCTTTGGAGCATTTAGGTTTGACCTAGATAGTCGTAGACTACCTAGGAACATTTTAGCTTGACCTAGATGGTCATAGACCACATAGGGGCATTTTGGGTTGACCTAGATGATCATGGACCATCTAGGAGTATTTGAAGGTGACCAAAGGGCTTATAGATGCCTTTGGAGCTTTTAAGGTTGACCTAGATGATCGTAGATAGTCTAGGAGCTTTTTTATTTGACCTAGATGGTCAAAGACCGCTAGGAGCATTTTGGGTGACCTAGGCGGGCAACGACACTTAGAAAGTGTCTACGACTACCTAGGGGAATTTTATTGTGACCAAAGGGCTTATGGATGCCTTTGGAGCATTTAAGGTTGACCTAGATGATCGTAGATAGTCTAGGAGCTTTTTATTTGACCTAGATGGTCAAAGACCGCTAGGAGCCTTTTAGGGTGACCTAGACGATCAACGACACTTAGAAAGTGTCTACGACTACCTAGGGGTATTTTATTGTGACCAAAGGGCTTATAGATGCCTTTGGAGCATTTAAGGTTGACCTAGATGATCGTAGATAGTCTAGGAGCTTTTTTATTTGACCTAGATGGTCAAAAACCGCTAGGAGCATTTAGGGTGACCTAGACGGGCAACGACACTTAGAAAGTGTCTACGACTACCTAGGGGAATTTGATTGTGACCAAAGGGCTTATAGATGCCTTTGGAGCATTTAAGGTTGACCTAGATGATCGTAGATAGTCTAGGAGCTTTTTATTTGACCTAGATGGTCAAAAACCACTAGGAGCATTTAGGGTGACCTAGGCAGGCAACGACACTTAGAAAGTGTCTACGACTACCTAGGGGTATTTGATTGTGACCAAAGGGCTTATAGATGCCTTTGGAGCATTTAAGGTTGACCTAGATGATCGTAGATAGTCTAGGAGCTTTTTTATTTGACCTAGATGGTCAAAAACCGCTAGGAGCATTTAGGGTGACCTAGGCGAGCAATGACACTTAGAAAGTGTCTACGACTACCTAGGGGTATTTGGTTGGTGCTCTAAGCATGAAATGGTCACAAATGACTTATATTCATGGGTTCAGGCTCTTCACTTCCTTTGATGGATTCTAGGTGATAAGTTCTAGGTCCAATATGACTTGTAATGATGAATGGACCTAACCAATTGGTTGCAAATTTGTCTCATAAATTGGAGGGCAAATTTGAGTTTTGTTGGTTCTCTTTTAGAACTAAATCACCTACTTGAAAGTCTCTCTGATGTACTTTCAAGTTGTAAGCTCTCTTAAGATACTCTTGATAAACATGTAGATGCTTGAGGGCATTCACATGTCGTTCATCAAGTAACGTTAACTGATCTAAATGAGCTTGCCTAGTTGTATCATCATCGATGAATTCCTGCATGGAAATGCGTAGTGATGGAATCTCTAACTCTAGAGGCATGATGGCTTCAGCACCATACACTAGTGAAAATGGAGTTGCCCTAGTGGGCATCCGAATGCTAGTGCGATAGGCCCAAAGGGCAAGAGGTAATTGATTATGCCAATATTTATGATTTTCCTGAATGGTTTTCTTCAAGATGGCTACTACTATTTTATTTGATGCCTCTGCTTGCCCATTGGCCTATGGATAATAGGGCATGGAAAAGCTATGCTTTATGTTATACTTTGTTGTTAATGCATGCACATCCTTATTTTTAAAGGGTGTTCCATTATCCGATATTATTTTGGATGGAATACCAAAATGACATATGATATTATGTAGCATGAACTCCGTAATGCGAGGTCCAGTCATTGTGGTAAGGGGAATTGCTTCCACCCATTTTGTGAAATACTCGGTTGTCATTATGATAAATGTGTGATGGCCCAATGAGGTAGGTGAGATTTTCCCAATTAAATCAAACCCCCATTGTGCAAATGGCTAGACCGATTGAATCGATTGTAAGGCCTGTGAAGGTACGTGTGTCAAATTTGCATGGTGTTGACACTTCATGCACTTCTTAACATAAGCGCAGCAATATTGCTCTAAATTTGGCCAATAATAGCCCATGCAAAGAATGCGCTTAGCGATGGCCATGCCGCTAAAGTGGCCACCACATGTACCATCGTGTGCTTGGGTGATGGCCCAAGCTGACTCCTGTGAGTCTAAGCAATGAAGGAGGATACCTTCATAACTCTGATGATACATTATGTCTCCTAATAAGACATATTTTGCCACATTTTGTTTGAATGCTCGCTTTGCGGCATGTGACAATCCAGGTGGAATATTACCTAGCTTAAGATAATATTTAATCTGGATGGCCCAATCTTGCTTTGAAGAAGCCTCAATATTATGAATCATGCTATCCTTTTGATGTTTATCTCGTGCAAATGTTGATTGAGAGTGAACTTGGAGATATAGCATTGTGCTAGTATCAAAAGGATTATGAGGGAACAAAGCCCCCTAGTTAGCATTATTCAAATATTGGTGTAGTTGAGAGAACCTTTCATGAGAAGGCTCAATCTGAATCATGTGAACAACTGGTATAGCATTATGCTCTTCACGCTCAGTCATAGATTGCGCTAGCATTTTTACTTGGATAGTTGTGATATCATCTGAAGGGTCATGCAGGATTAGCGACCCTAAGGAAGCCATTGTATCCACAAAATGATTAGATGAGCGAGGGAGTGCCTCTATATCATACCATTCAAATTTGACCAGGAGTTTGTCCACTAGGGCTTTGTAGGCTTGCAATATGGGACATCGACACTAGAAAATCCCTTTAACCTGATTAACTATGAGCAAGGAATCACCAAAAATGTTTAACTTTGTTATTTTCATGGTGATTGTCATTTGAAGTCCTATGATGAGAGCTTCATACTCGACATTGTTGTTGGTACAAGGAAAATCGAGTTTAAATGAAAGAGGTATGGGAGCCCCTTGTGGTGTGAAAAACATGATACCTGCACCACCACCTTGCTCACATTTAGAACCATCGAAGAATAGAGTTATGTCTACCTGTGACTCAGGCTCTGCAGAATCAGGTGATTCTGATAGATGAAATACTCCATCATCGAGAAGTTCTATATTTAGAGGTTGATCATCCTATAGAGGAGCCTCAGCTAGTTGATCGGCTATGACCTATCCTTTGATAGATTTATATCCAATGAACTCTAGGTCAAATTTTATCAACAACATTATCCATTTCATCGTGTGACTATTATGATATGTTCTACTCATCATGTAGCGCAATGGATTTTCTTTAGATACGACATACGTGGTATGATTGAGCATATAATGGCATAGCTTTTTGGTGGCAAAGACCACTGCTAAGCATAGCTTCTCAACATATGCATATCTAATTTCATAGCTGACCAGTGTGCGGCTAATGTAATAGGTAGCCTGTTCTTTGTGAAATTCATTCTTTTGGGACAACATGGTGCCCAAAGCTAACTCAGTAGCTGAGATGTATAAATAGAATGACACTCCTGGTCGTGGTGGAGCCAATACAGGTGGTGAAGCCAAGTATTGTTTTATTTCATCAAAGGCATTTTGACATTCTTCATCCCAATGAAATGAGACCCCCTTGTGTAGCAACCTATTCATGGGTCGACACTTATCCGATAACTGTGCTATGAAGCATTTTATGGATGCGACCTTTCCTTGCAAACTACGTAGTTGCTTAATGGTTGTGGGGGGAGGCATTTCTAATATTACCTTGACCTTGTTTGGATCTACCTCTATGCCTCTCTTGGAGACTATGAATCCCAAAATTTTACCAGATGTGACACCAAAGACACACTTTTTGGGATTAAGCCTGACATTGTGCTCAATGAGGCGATCTAAGACCTTACATAGTACATCGATATGCTCATGACGTTCTAAATATTTCACCAATAAATCATCCATGTAATCTTCCAAAATCTTATGCATATAGTCATGGAAGATGTACGTCATGGCTCGTTGATAGGTGGCGCCAACGTTCTTAAGGCCAAAAGGCATGACCTTATAATAGAATGTCCCCCAAGGCATTGTGAATGCCATTTTGATCTGGTCTTCTGGATTAATATGAATCTGATTATATCCAGAGAAACCATCCATAAGGGAGAGCATTTCATGTCCTGTTGTGGCATCTACCAATGCATCAATGCTAGGTAAGGGAAATTCATCCTTAGGACTCGCTTTGTTAAGATCTCTAAAGTCGGTACAAATGTGAATCCTCCCATCAAGCTTCTTGATGGGAACCATGTTTGAAACCCATGGCGGATAATCTACTGAGATGATAAATTCTATATCCAACAACTTTTGTAATTCATATTTCACCATCAAGGTGATTGTTGGGTGCATTTTACGTAACTTTTGCTTGATTGGCTTGATATTTGGGTCCAGTGTAAGATTATGCATGACTAGATTTGGGTCTAGTCCTGGCATATCTTTATATGACCAAGCAAAAGATTTCATCCTTTATTTTAGCACTCTTGTGAAATCATCTCTCTCAACTAGGGATAGACCTTCCCCTAGTTTGATAATGTGAGGATTATCGAGATCTATACCGATATCCTTGTCAATTGTTGGCTCAATTGACATATGAGACCCATCTTCCAACTGATGTGGAGTGGGAATCAAATGAATGTCATCAACGAGGTTTGCTTCATCCATAGGAAATTTAGGATCAACCTCAGCTTGATAAACATCTTGAGTAGTGCTTGGAGAAAATTGAAATGGTTGTAACATTTCCTCGCAAGGCCAGTACTCTGAGGGTGATGGGGGTGAATCTCCTCGATCAAATTCAATTGCCTCAATATCGAGATGCAAAGACTTTAATGGGTTATTCGGATCTATCAATGGTGTATTTAAATCTATGGAAATCATGTTGATGGATACATGATCTCCTACTCTAGGGTGAGTGGGTCTAGAGACCTGATGTTGCCTCATAACTCATGGGTGTGGCTCTAGTGGAAATGGAATGAATGGTGGTGGCCTATGCGGAAGAGGGTGAGCCTGCTCTTCATATGGCAATAACTGGCATCAGATGGGTCCTTGGATGGGGAATAACATACGAAGATAATATTCATCCTCATCATCCAAAGGGAACACATGCTCGTGTTCATCATCTGAGCTAGGGTAGTTAATGGGTGTGATGCCATAGTCATCATCATCACTCATCCATTCATGAGGAGGACCTTGGTCTTGTTCCTCACTATCATATTGCAAGGTGTGTGAGCTCTCCCCCACTTCATGGGGTTGGGTGACATCACTAGATAGACCTTGATCTATCATTTCTATGGGGAAATGATCTCCCAAGGAATGGACATGATTCAGATTAGCATATGGGTCACGGGAGAGCTTATCCTGATAACCTAGGCATAGGTGTTCGAGGCTCTCGATGAGGACATCCAATGGTACCGGTTTATTTTGTCCCAACCCGGATCTATCATACGAAAGTTGATATTGGGGTTGACAAGGAACATGAGTACCCTGCTCATATAGGCCAAGACCAAACCCATGCCAATTACAATGATCTAAGTACCGCAATGCATAGTCTAGATTTGACAAATAATTTACATCCTCAGAAAAGGGTTCATCATCATCTTCTTTCTGAGGAATGGGTAGAGCTCCATACTCTAAACCTCCATATATGAAATTCATTTGATTAGGAGGTATACCAAGAGGTACAATGCTACCTATGGGAAGATGAGGTCTCCCCATATCTTGCACTATCTCCAATGATGGAACTATCATGACATTTCTCACCAAGTATTCCCCTATCCCTGTACTAGACATCTAGACTGTGACCTAGGATGGCGAAGATGGATGAGATGGAATGGAGGTTTGAGGTGATTCAGTGTTCACCTCTAGAGGTAATTCCTCATTAATGACACAAGGAACCTCCTCCATGGATATGGTGGAAACTAATGGTGGGCTCTCATCAATAGGCCTCTTCGACGTGTTCCTCGATGGAGGGTTTGATGATGTCGAAGCCTTATCTAAAGGTGGTGATGATGAGGATGGAGTAGATGATGATGAAGGTGGTGGAATGGGTAGACTCTGAATAGGTGTATTCAGTTAGAATTCTATGTGAGTCGAAGGTAATGTTGACTCTAGCATCTGTTGCAACATGTTGCAGTATTTGAAGGGCTCTAGATCGGTAGATACTACATGTACTTGCCCTTCATGAGTGTATTTAAGACATTGATGTGCAATGGAGGGGACACACTTCATATCCTGTATCCAAGGTCTTCCTAGCAAAATGTTATAGGCCATATCACCCTCTAGCACATGGCACAATGTCGATATAGTCTTTTGCCCCACCTGAATGGGTAAAACTATGGTACCGATAGTAGAGCATATTGTGTCATTGAAAGCGTGAAGAGTGTAAGTTGATGCCACAACATGAGATGCTAGCAATTTAAGGTGCTTTAGTGCTTTAGTTGTTATGATGTTACTTGAGGAACCAGTGTCTATAAGCACTCTCTTGTATGGTATCTCATTTATACATGCAATGATGTGTAAAGGAGGATCTACCACATCGCTAGCTATTTCCTTAAGCTCATGCTCATGAAATTGTATGACTGGTTCCTTGCACTATTGCACATGACCCATAAAATCTATGAAGGAGTTGGACTCTTATGGTTGCAACTCTATTGATTTTAAAATGTCCATCAAGGCATCCCGATGTGGAGGTGATTGTTGGATCAACTCATAGATGGACAATCATGTTGATGTGGTCCTTAAGCTTTGTGCAAGCTTGCTCTTAATTATCACTATTGGCCTAGAAGGAAGGCCCTGTACTATAGGTGGTGTAGTTTATGATGTAGTTGGAACATCATTCGAAGCTATAGGCTATGCAACTTGACTTGGATATCTCTTGTTCCTGGTCACAATACTCACCATCCCAACATACCCTTGCATAGGGTGTTGTTGCTTTACCTCATTCATCAGTTTAGTAGGCATTACCTGTACCTCATGAGTTGGTAAAGGGTCTTTGTAAATACCCATTTGTTGATTGGTAGGAGCTAATGGAGCATCCACTTGAAGCTCATTCCTCTCAATCATGTCTTGTACTACATGTTTAAAACCATAGCATGATTGTAAATCATGGCCACCTTGTCGATGAAATTTACAATATTGATCCTCTCGATATCCCATAGGCTTGGGTTTGCCTATTTCTAGATCATTGGGTTTAATATCTGGTAAATTAACCATCTTTGTAGCCCATAATCGATCAAAAAGAGAATCCATGGATTCAACGATGGGAGTAAATTATCGTTGAGGGTGACATTGTTGTTTTTGTCCCTGATTCATTGTACCATTATTGTTATAACTCGTAGGAGGAGGTTGGGCCTGATAGTTCACCTTTTGGGGAGGCGTAACTTGAGGAGGCACAGGGACATTTATGGCCACTTGATTGATCATAGATGGCTTTGCAGGTGTCGAGCTATTCTTAGGATTCTTTGTCCACTCCTTCTTATGAGGTTTTGTTATTTCTCCCTCTTGGATTTTGATTTCCTCTATGTTTCTAGCCTATGCTAGAGCTTCTTCCAAGGTAGGGTATTGTTGTAATTGTAATGTCAAAGAGATGGGTCTCAAGCAACTCTTTGAAAACAAATGAGTTAATTCATTCACTGGAAATAGATAGGGTAGCTTAGCCAAAAGCGTTCACCACCTATTTCCATAGTCAGTGATTGACTCATCCTCAATTTGTTTCATCCCTGTGAGGTCGGTTAATGTCACCTTCCTTTTGGTGTTAAAGGTGAAACATTCCAAAAATGCATCAGCAAATTGTTCAAAAGTGTAGATGCTATGTTTTGGAAGTTGGTTGAACCACTCAATGGCAGGACCAGAGAGGGTACTCAAGAAAGTTCTTAGGAGCAATGCATCATTGTCCTGTATGTTGAAGCACAGATTTAGAAATCTAGTGACGTGCTCTTGAGCATCTTCTTCGCCCTTGAATCTATCAAATTTGGGCATTTTGAAATGCTCAGGATAGACTAGGGAAGGAATGGATGGGTGTAATGGTTGGTTCTTTAGCTGATGCAAGGTAGGATTTTGAAGCCCATTGCCAGTTGTCTTACCTTCTATAGTTTCTAAGCATGCAAGCAAAGCTTGATACGCATCTGAAGATTTGATCTCCTCTTCCTTATTTTGAACTTGTAGAGGTGGACGAGGAATATTAAGCCTAGGTTGGGGTGGTTGATTGACATCAGCCACTCCTCCATAAGGTGCTTCTACATAATCCTCATTCTATTCCAAATCATCGTAAGCCCCATAAGGTGTTTCAGGTATGGGCCTACAAGGAGGAACAAATGCCTATTGAAGGTGATCTATGTTTGGCCTATCATATGCATTCTATTCAGGCCTACGAGGTCTAGGAGGCAACATAGGATTAGGTCTAGGAGACCTATCTTGTTGGAAATTTGGTTGCCTCGGGTGAGCCTCTTGTCTACGCGTACTTGGAGTTACAGCTCCATGATGCAAAGTTTCTTGAATTTGTCGTTCAAGATTTTCTTTCTCTATTTGTTGTCACTGCTCTAAGAGATCTAAGTGATGTTTATCCGACCTAAGTCGATTAAACTCAGCCTAGTGGTCAGCATATCTCTAGACCAAATTATTAATTTGATCAGTTGTATGAGGTCTAAGTGCCTTAGCACTATTGCCTTGTTGTCTATCATGTTCAGGAGGATCTGTGAGATCAATTACGTGCTTCCCTCGATCGAGGGTAGTCACATTGACTTGAGGTTCTCTCCTAAACAAGTCTTTTTGAGAGACTACTAGCGTAGAGGCACAATGTGCTTGCATTGACACATTTTCATGAGGATAATCTAGATGTTCCTCAGGTCTTCCCTCATAAAAAAGGTAAGGTAAGGTGGAATAAGGTCACCTAATTTGATGAGTATCATACTCATCATGATTTTGATACCTTGGAGTAGGGTGACTTGAAATCTTGAGATGATCATTCAACCCTACTCGAGGTGTGAGCTCTTGCTCCTATGTATGAACAGGAGTAGAAGATCGAGCAGGCATATGAACATGTGGTATTGCTCTATGTGGAGGCACCTCATTGCATGGTGACTCTTCTCGAAAGAAGGTATTTGTAGCATGTGAATTAGGGAGATATTTTCCCAAACTAGGACTATGACCTACAAGGGTACCCTACGAAGGAGTCCCTTATAGGCTAAGCCTTCTAGTTGACACTCTAGGACTAACCATCCACTCATATATCGATCTACGACTAGGGAGAGCAACTGATTTCCAGGGAGGAATGATCCTATCCCTAGGCTCAACACGAGGACATCCTATATCCTCTTCTCTATTACCCATAGCTTCTACCCCTGAATGGGCTTGGCTATGGGTACGTACCATAACTATGTACTCTAACTACTATGTGTTTATCTTCTTTACAATTTCTATGAATTTGAAACAAACAAACAATAGAGACACACAAGCATAGAAGTGATTATCTCATTTTAAATTTTTTAGATGTGAATCCTAAATTGTTTGTTGTGTTTCAATGATGTGTTGCTTTGTAAAGAAAATCCTTTTCTCATGTTTGATATTTCATTGGATGATATTCTCAAATTTTAAAGGATTTCACCTATATACTCATCACAAAACAACAAAAGATATGGGGATGAAATCCATATCCCAATCGAGGAGCATAGGTCCTACCGATCCTCACCCAACACCCCGTGCACAGTGATACACCCCTCCGAAGAGGAATGCATGCTATTTTGCATGGTTAGGATAGATCTTGGGTCAGAATTGGCCAGTGATGGGTCCCGATAATACTCTTTCTCATGAGCCAATCGAGTGGTAATTACATCCATTATTGGTCTCGATCAATGGGTTGGATGTGAGAGCCAACCCATTGATGTTAAAATACTTCATGGTGTGTGTGGTTCCTTTTAAATATTTGAAAGAAAACAATAGAGCACTCAATGATTATTCACTAAATGCATGAATGATATTTTTCTTTCAGAATCATTAGTAGCATAAAAGGAAAGCCAAAAAATGCAAAACCTATATGACCTTAACCTTCGTGGGCAAGGTTCCAACAGGAAAACTAGACAAAAGTAGTGACTTCTACTATATTTTCTTCTATTTTTCTGAACTAATTAATGCATGATTTTGGAAAGAGAAATTCTAACCTTTCTATGCAAAGAAGAAGTGAGAAAAACATGAAATTGAGCAATTTTAAGCAGTAAAAAGTCAAATTTATAGTGCAAAAAGGTGTAAAATGGAACCTGTAAAGTTGTTGTTTCTGCAAATTTTTGTAGAAACCCTCTAGTTTTGTGGCCATCCTAGGTAGGGATGGTCACATATTGGGGGCCATCCCACCTAGTGCCATGTAGTTGGCCATCTCACCCAGTGCCATCTAGCAGCAAAGGGGTCATTTCTTCTCAGAACGGTCAGTACCTGCAACAAAGAAAACCAAAAATAGAGGTCCAAATTAGCATCATTCAAGGGGAGATTGAAATAAAACCTAGATACCATGATCGCCACTGAAGAAGTGAAATTCATGATATCGCCTTAAGGGCATTTACTTGCAATGTATATCAGTTATAAAGCATTAAAAAGGAAAGATGGCATAAGCATGTAATCTACTGAAATGAGACAACATAGACAATAAATATAATCAAATTCTCTATCTATTCATTCATCCATAGCTTTAAAACTATATTACAAGACATCCCCTTGAGGGCTTTACAAATTTGATACATTTCATTACAATTTTCCAAGGGATCTAGTCCCTTGGAAGGAGGCCTTTAAGGCGATAAATAATAGTGTTGTGAATTCTTGCTTCCCACACTCGAGAGCTATTGTTGGGCTGATAATATTATGCCTCCTTAGCTCCTCCTATTACCTAGAATTCCTATTCCTGAATACAAGGGATTGAAAGGGGATTAATAGCACCTGTGTTATAGAAGAAAGCCATTAAACCATGAAAAGAGAGCATATTCTACAACCATAAAAAGTGATCTACATGCATAAAAACTGATCTACATTAAGCATAAACATATTTTAATATAATATAAATGCAAATATAGGAATTTGGAAGCAATATCAAAGGTGAAATAATGCAAAAATGGTGACCATTCCTGGGTGAGCCAGATAAACCTGCAACATTGGGGATCACAAATCCTGCATCAAAACTCCTCCAAATTACCTCAAATTTGGACCAGAGGTCCCTCTAGACATTCCTAAGGGGTCTATGGAGGAATTTATCTAAAATTCCAACCTATTTTGTGGTCATCCCTAGGTGTGCCATGCATAGACTACTGACCGTCCCCAGGTGGGGCGGTTACAAAACTGCCTTAGTTTTGTCACCTATGGCTATGGAAATTGGTCCAAAAATTGGGTAGGGGTGTTGTCGATATATGGGGCCAAATAATTCTTCAATTTGGCCGGTTTGGGTTAGTGGATCGAGCCTATTTCCCCTAAAATCGCCTTCGGATGAAGAGGGTTTCAAGGCCAAGGTAAAGCGGGTTTTGGTTTGCAAAAGGTGGGGTTCAATTTGGGCAGCACTTCATGGCATTATTCTCCAAATTCTCCTCTCTGAAATTGGGATTTTGAAGCTCTTTTTATAGCCCAAAAGGGCATCTAGGGAAAAATGGCATCTTTGCCATGCGAGGCAGGTGATGCCACATGTCCTAATCGCGTCATGGGGTGATTGGGAGAAGGTTACCCCTTTGGGTGCTCCCAATATACTACCTCACTGTCCATTAGCAGGTCCCCAATCAATTTGGGGTGATTGGACATGCTAATGGTAGTCTTTGATTGCCATTTAGTGCATCCTTTGACTTTTTCAAGGGTCTAGTTAGGGGTCGTCCCACCCAGGGATGGTTGTGGATGGTCATCCCTGGGTGGGATGGTCACCAACTATGACCATCCCTGGGTGGGACGATCACCAGTAGGAGCCCCAAAACTACCCCAGACTACTAGGAACCCTCCAAACTAAGTTTTGGAGCCTTTTGGAAGCCTTTTGCTAGCCTAGAGGGGTGCCCAATAGGGCCATATGTTGTCGATAAGAGGGCATATGCAATGCGCTGATAGTCTTATCCGATTTACATGATTTAGGTGTCTACATATTGCTACCTTAAATTGAATGGATTTGTATCTATTCTTGGTTATCTACAATAGCTCCTTAACTCACCAATTCATAGCTTAGTAGCTCCTCTATATTGTTTCTTTGAAACTGTAGTATGGTGATTTGATTCTCCTTCAAATATTATTGCAACAAATCAACTTGTCCAGGCAATTGCAAAGCATCATAGAGACTAAACTTGGTAGGAATTTTATTCAACTCTTCAACAATTTTATACATGGATGTGTTGGATTTCCTTCCTTCATTAGCAACCTTATACATGCTTTGATATTTTTGTGTGGCTTCCACCCTCTAAAACTTAGTAAAATATGGGTATATAAAGTATTCCTCTGCCTATTAATTCATCTCAACTTGCGCTTGCGAAGTTGATTCCTTCGCTTGAGATATTATTTCTTTTGCTTGTATGAGCAAGATATATTTTAGAAGAACATGTTCATCTAGCTTGGATACTAAGCCAAGTGCCTTCACTTGTGCTTGTTTCCTTTTATTCTACACCTTTGTCATAGCAGGTACCTTCAGTGGCTCCATCTCAGCTAGATCTACCATAAGTAACTTTTTCCCAGCTCTCATAAGAACTAAAACTTGGTCAATGAAAGGGAGCATAAAATTATGATCAACTTCTCTAATCATGTAGATTTAACCACTAGAAGAACTATATTCCAATGTCTGCATATAGTTCAGATGAACCATGCATGTTTCTTTGCCATGCAGATCATTACAAGTAGAACACTAGTACGTTTGGTCTAATGGACCAAATTATTCATTTGTTAATATGATCAGATTCCTTTTGGGCATCTTGCTAGTCAAATTTTCTTGCTCTCTAGTGATTGGTGGAGGTTGAAATATCCTAGGCTAGAAATCTCTCTCAACCTACTTTTTATTAATAACTATGATCTCATTTCTCATCGCTCTTATTGTTGATTTCATTGATTGTATATCTTGTAGTAACTTCTCTTGGGGATCAATATTTTAGGGTGCTAGAGGAGTTGGTAATGGAAGTGATACTGGCAGAGATGGCAGTGCCAGAAATAGAAATAGGGTAGGTAGTTTTGTAATGGATGGAGCAGGTAGTTACAGGATAGAAATTGTAGGGATTTGAGATGAACTCGAATTCCATGAAGGAACCAGATACATGGGGGACATTGGTAAATACTGAGAAGATGCATTAGAATATAAATATTATGGGAGGTCAAGAAAGATAGGCATTATCATATTTGGTGGAAGATTACCAATATCAATCAGATTGACCTTAGCCTTTTGTGCAACAGAGTACAAGGTCAGGAATGTATCAATATTGGACTGATAGATGGCCATGCTAATATCAAAATTGAAGGCTTAGAGGTAGTAAAATGTAGCTTATTTAGGAGTCGATCAAAGACCATTAGGGTCTCTTTACCAATTTTGAACGAACCTAACATTGAAGTCGATGATTTACTCCTATGGATGCCTTTGAATATTAGTGAATTGATGCAATAGAGAAAATGGATTTGCCTGTCCATTGAAGCCTTTTATCATTAACTCAGCCAACTAGTCCCATGTGGTAATAGTGGCAGGTGGTAAGGACTAGTACCAGTAAATCAACCTCCCTCTGAGAGAGAGCATGAGCAATATAACCATGACATCTTCGTCTATGATGCTACGAATAGTCACCAAAGAAGTGACATATTGAACATGCTCATAAGTTATTTTTCTTGTACCATCATAAGTAGGCAAAGCCTTCAACACTGCTGGCAGGATCAAGTTCTAAGCTTACATATTCAAAGCTCCAAAATGGTTCCAGGATGGAAAATATCTTGGTGGTGGTGGATTTTGGGCCATTTGAACCAAAGTGTTTGCTTGGGGAGGAAATCTAGTGGAAGTACTAAAGGCACTTTAAGAAACATAAAATACACCAGCTACATATAAAAAGGTTCCAACTGATGGAATGCTTAGTGACTAATCTATAAATACTGAGTGACTAATATAGGATGCTCTCCTAAAACTTAGGTGTCAAGATCAAAGAACTCAATGGGATTTTTTGAATTTTTAGCATTCGATCTTGTGATCATGAAGTAGAGCTTTTTCCAAAGTCACGTTCAAAGGCTTCTAGGTATAACTGAGTCTCCAAATGTTCTAATCAAATAGTAAAATAGGAACATCAAATATTAATACTGCTTAAAGTGGAACTTTCAGTGTCCCACCGAGCGTGCCAAAAACTATCGGTCACAAATCTGTCTAAGTGTAAAAATACGCACCCTAGACCTGACCAACATTGAAAGGCCAAAAGAAATAAATGTACTTCTAGCCAATCTCTAGAGAGGGCTAGTTCCCTTACCAATCTAAAATTGGTATAAATCTTAGGGAGAGAAATTAACTGAAAGAAATGGGAAATGACTTAAATAAAAAAGAAATATGACCATGAGCCATAAACGTAGTGTGGGGATGAACTAACAGCTAAATAACCAGATCAAGTTATAACCAACATTTAATTAGAAATAATAACATAGGGACCATTCACAGCTCGTAAATATAACTTCCAATTAGCATCTTGTTAGTCAAAAAGTGACTAACTACAGAAAAATAGTTGATGCACCTTTTTGCATATTTTCCAAGAAGACCGAAGTGGCCCATATGCTAAAGATCAAAGAAAAAGCAAAACACCGCAAGGAGGAAAAAGTGTCGCGATATCGCGACATGTTGCATTTTCGCGGTCCAAAAGAGAAGAGAAAGAGCAAGGAGGAAAAAGTGTCGCGATATCGCGACATGTTGCATTTTCACGGGCCAAAGCAAAGAGAAAGAGCAAGGAGGAAAAAGTGTCGCGATATCGCGACATGTTGCATTTTCGTGGGCCAAAGCAAAGAGAAAGAGCAAGGAGGAAAAGTGTCGCGATATCGCGACATGTTGCATTTTCACGAGCAAAAGCAAAGAGAAAGAGCAAGGAGGAAAAAGTGTCGCGATATCGCGACATGTTGCATTTTCATGGGCAAAAGCAAAGAGAAAGAGCAAGGAGGAAAAAGTGTCGCGATATCGCGACATGTTGCATTTTCATGGGCAAAAGCAAAGAGAAAGAGCAAGGAGGAAAAAGTGTCGCGATATCGCGACATGTTGCATTTTCGTGGCTAAGAGCAACAAAAGGGAGCAAGGAGGAAAAGTGTCGCGATATCGTGACATGTTGCATTTTCATGGCTAAGAGCAACAAAAGAGAACAAAGAGGCAGAAGTGTCGCGATATCGCGACATGTTGCATTTTCGCGGGCAAAAGCAAAGAGAAAGAGCAAGGAAGAGACGAATGTCATGATTTCGTGACATGTCTCATTTTCATGGCTGGAAGCGAAAGAAGAGCAAAGCAAGAGAGAATGTCGTGATTTCATGACATGTCTCATTTTGAGGCAGAAGAGCAAAGCAAGAGACGAATGTCACGATTTCATGACATGTCTCATTTTCGGGAAGCGACATAAGAGCAAAGCAAGAGACGAATGTCACGATTTCATGACATGTCTCATTTTTGGTGGAAGCGAGAAGAGCAAAATAAGAGATGAATGTCATGATTTCGTGACATGTCTCATTTTCATGGCTGGAGGTGGCAAAAGAGCAAAGCAAGGAAAGAATGTCATGATTTCGTGACATGCCAGCTGTAAAGGAATAAAATGTATTTTTGGCAATCAAAGGCATGCATTGACACCAAGAAGTGATTTTTGACATGATTATCAGAAATCTAGGATAGAGCAGGCTTGCCAGATGATTGAAAATGTGATAGGCTCATCTAGAATCTAATCTGCAGAGAAGATATCTAATTCATAGAAGACTTGTTGTGTATTATTAGAAACTGCAGATGATTGCTTGTAAAATAGTAAGATGTACTTAGAAAAAGATACTCTTTTAGGGTATATATAGGGGTGAGCGACTCCAGAAAAAGGGTCGGCTCTTGGACGTTTACAAGACTGAATGCATGTACTTCGAATACAAGCAATAAAATCACATCTCCCATTGGCTTCTGGTTCATATCGTGCAAGTGTATGTATTAATGTTCTTTATTTCTGCTTACAATATTGAATTGTAAATTGAGTTTGTTCTTATATCTGAACTTTCGCAATACATAAATCATATTGTTGGAATGAGAATCTAATATATACGCATGTTAAACGAAATATTAGAAATCATATATGAAATTATATAATTTCTGCATGGAAATGTGTTTAAATGCTTTGGATAGAAGTAAGTAAATCTGTCTTCGTTGTTGTCTAATCTGCACCATATATTAGATCTAGCTTCGGCTATATTTCCCTCTCTTTCAGTATTACTTCCTTCCCCTTTTCCCATAAAAAACTTCAAGGAACCAACCTTCTCTGGAGATCAGGCGAAAAGTCTCAAACCTTCTCGTCTTTTCAATGTTGACAAAATCTAAGGCGCAACTAAACAACCCAAGGCAGATTTTGTTCCAACAGTTTTTGGCACGCCCGGTGGGACCCTAAATCCCACATTATTTTTACAAGGTTTGGTGTTTTGCCTCTGATCTTTAGAATCAAAAACCCAATCACCTGGCGACTCCGTCCGAAGGTATAGACCCAGAAAATACCTTATCTTTTTAGACCTGGTTAAAGCTAGTATATGTTTATATGATAACCAGATCCAAATCAAAAAACTCAGAAGAGCCCATTGAGTTCTTCGAGTTACATCTTGGTAGCTTAAGAGTGAATCCAGTTTTATCCGCAAGATCAAATCCACCTGCTACCAATAATAGCGCCATTATACCCTCTATTTTGCCATATTCTATCATTGGTTCATCTCCAGCTGTTACTACAACCCCAATAGTTTAGACGAATATAGCAATTACAATGGCCGCTCCTCCACCACCATCTTATCTTATATGGAACCACACTGGTCCACTAAATTTAGCAGCCCAGAATCAAATTCCTGGCGTAGCATTGAAGGCATTGCCTTCATATGATGGAACAGGAAAAACAACATATGAACATTGCTTAGATGTAGCAGCAATGGCTGCAACCTATAACATCACACAGGAGGATGTGATGATCAGATTGCTAGTTATCTCTCTGAAGGGTAAAATGCTCTATTGGTATCGTGCACTCCCTCCTCAATCAATTACCACCTGGGCAGAGCTCGCTGGAAAGTTGGTGGATGAATTCAATCAACATGCAGATCCATTTTCCTTATTGAACCAGTTCACGATCATAAGGAAACATCCTCAAGAAGAAATTGTAGACTTCAATATCCATTTCAGTCGGACCTGGGAAAGGGTTCCTCAAGGATTGAAACCAATAGAAGAGCAAGCAATATATTACTATCTGAGATCCTTTGATTCAGATATTAGTATGATAATACGACAGTCAAGAATATTCACATTCCCTGCCATTTATCAACAAGCTTATATAGCAGAGAGAGATCTCATAGCCACTGGAAGGTATCCACCCAAAGCAATAATGCCCATTTTTCTTGATATTCCCCAGGCTACTCATGTTGCTTCTCCTAGCTCTGTTGAATCGAAGTTCATAGATCTTCCAAGATGGAATGGATCACCCTCTGTACCTACAATACCAATGCCTCAAATTCCTTTGGCATTGCCTCCTATTTTTGCTATACCTGCATTACCTACGCCACCTCCTCAGCAAGTCCTCGATAATCAGCTTACTCTTATCCTGGACACCATGAAAAATCTAGCAAATGATATAACATCAATTAAAAAGAGAGAGGCTGAAAGGAATTTTTTGCCAAGGAGGTTCCCTCAGGTAACAAGAGATGCAGCACAATCAAGCAATAGGGGACAAGAGAGACCGAGCACGGTATATACAAATGAGACAGTGGAGGCCGAAGAGCCTCCCACTGATTTTAACTTTTGGTGTACTACATGTAACGATCCACATGGGGAAAGTTCGTGTATGATACACCAACATTATGTACAAAGTATAGCAGTTGAAAAGAGTAAAGAAAAAATGAAAGGCCATGTAAATATAATTAGAGAGAAGGACCACAACTTCATGATGCCTATAGTAGAACAGGTTTCAGTTTTGACAAGATCAGGTAAGAAACCACTGCAAGTAGACCCTAAAGAGCTTCAACCATTGAATGTTTCCCCTGCTCCCAAGGAAGTTCCCAAAGAAACTCCTAAGGGAAGTCTCCCTCAGGAAAGAAAATATCAGTTTCCAGCCAAAATTCAAGGGCAAGAAACACACAAAGAATTTATTCCTCGGGGGGAAAATGAAACCCAAGAATAGGCTAGGGAAAGGTTGAGATTCCCCTCGCTGACAAAAAGGCAAAGAACTGAAGCTACCCAGGGATACAAAAATAAATATGAAACTTTTGCCAAAGAAAGAGAAAGAATAGTTGATTCACCTACATTCAAGTATAGTAGAGGAAATGAAAAAGACTCCTTCTAAGGCAAGTATGTATGATGCTCTTCAAATCCCAGGTCAAATCGATCTCCTACAGGAATCCCTAAGAACAATGAAAAATGGAGGTGGGACTGCATCATCTTCAAAAATGGTTCTAACGAACTTGACGTCTTGCCACTGGTAAGAACAGGCCACCACCCTTTTATTTGTCCCTTCAAATGGAAGGATGGGTTGTCCACAACCGCATGATAGATTCAGGTGCTGCTACCACTGTGATACCCAAAGCAGTATGTGATATTATGGGAATGGAGTACACTAGGAGCAGCGCAGGCGTCCTACAGTTAGATGGTACTCCAATAAAAACTGTAGGAGTGATAAAGGATATTCCCATACGGCTGCATAAAATGCCTCAGATGACAGTCATACAAGAGGTAGTAGTCGTAGACTTGGAGCCCTATTTTGGTATGTGTCTATCCAGAGAGTTCACAACAAATATAGGAGGATACTTATCCTTAGATTATTCTCATTTGGAGATACCTTTCAAAGGTAGAAGGGTCAAGATTTTTAATGAGAAACCATCTACGTTTCATGTAGAAAATATTGGTGAAACTGACCGTGTAAATATGATGACTGAAGAAACAATAGAAGAAGATCTAATGGAAGAAACATTAGAAGAGCTCCAAGCTGAGGACGAGTTTTCTCTACAGAATTTTAATGCCATGATAGAAACAGAAATAGGAAACTATTCTATTGAGAAACCAAAAAGAAAATTGATACCCTCCCTAGAAAAGGATGGTTCTGTGAATCAATTGTGGAAGCTTTTCTTTGATGGGGCTAGGTGCAAGAATGGAGTCTGGTGCCGAAATAGTTTTGATTTCTCCCACCGGAGAGGAAAAGGTTTTCTCTTACAGGTTGACTTGGAGTTGCTCCAATAACGTAGCAGAATATGAGGCCCTGTGCTTAGGGTTAAGAAAGGCTGAGAAATTGGGAATCAAACAGTTACTCATCTATGGAGATTCAGAACTTATTGTGAATCAAGTCACCAAAAAATGTATAAGTAAACAACATTATTTGAAGGCTTACAGGAACAAAGTGTGGGATCTCTTAGAGGCCTTTGAGGCCCTAAATATAAAGTTTATCCCTAGAGAACAGAATACCCATGCAGATTTGTTAGCTTCAATGGGAGCTAATTTTTGTCCTGTAAGTAATGTTATTCAGAAGTCTAAAACTGTTAGACTTATATACAGGCCTTCAGTGCCTGATAAAAATATTTTCTGGCAAGTTTTTGAAAATGATGAACAGATACTGGATTTCTTAATCCATGAAATGAATTGCTCAGCCAACCGGGATCTGCAGGATGAAGAGGAAGAGGACATTATTCAGTTAAAAAACAATCATATTCCTAAGGGTCTCATCACCCTTGAAAGCCTGTTTGATAACAATGATAGAGCAGTTGGCCAAAAAATCAAGGTCGATAAACGAAGATACAAAGATGTAGAGTTGGAGCCAGGCAAAATGATTAAGGTTGGAATCAGTTGTACAGAAGAGGAAGTGAACCAGATCAGAGAATTGTGTAAAAAATTCCCTGACATCATAGCTTGGGTGTATAGTGATCTAAAAGTGTACAATAAAGATGTTATTCAACATACCATAGAATCAGAAGAAGGAGCTAAGCCTTTTAGGCAAAAGCAAAGACCAGTGAATCCGAAGATAGAATCTTTGATGAAACAAGAACTGCTAAAACTCCTTCAAGCTAAAATAGTATACCCTGTTAAACACTCCACCTGGGTGGCAAACTTGGTACCAGTCAAGAAGAAAAATGGAGATATCAGATTGTGTGTAGATTTCAGAAATCTGAACAGAGCATCACTCAAAGATCATTACCCGCTACCTCAGATTGACCAAATTCTACACACAGTTGCAGGAGCAATGCAACTCTTACAGTTAGAAGAACAAAGAGAGCAATCATACAATCACAATCAGAAGCATATGGCAGATACTGAAGGATGGTTCAACAAAAAGACAACTGCCAAAAAATTTAGAGTGGGAGACTTGGTTTTGAAATGGAATGTAAAGAAAGCTAAGCCAGGTAACCATGATAAATTCGATGCTTTCTGGGAGGGACCATTTGAAATTGTTTCAGAGAAACAGTTCAATGCTTTCGAGTTGAAAGATCAAGATGGATTGGTTCTTCCCATCACGGTGAATGCATTTCACCTAAAGTTATATTTCTGTTGAGAAAGCAGAAAAGGAATTATATGTACAAGTATAATATAAGTATATTCAGACAATATTTGTAAATATTACCATTTTTTGGCCTTAACAAAAAATTTCAGTCACAGCCAATCAGAAGTCGACATTTTTTTTGAATAGAGATACTAAGGTATAGAGGGAGTTTTGACGAGGTAATGTTCACTTTTAATCTAAGTGCATTTTCCTATTTTCTTTGTCTTTCTCTGAAATATTCTTTTTACAACTGCGTTGTTGACTCCGTTTCCCAATGGATGAAGGTCTGGTTCAAAATTTTTGCAAGCAAAAAATTCCCCGAAAGGCGCCAAGAATGTTAGTCAAAAAGTGACTAACTACAGAAAAATAGCTGATGCACCTTTTTGCATATTTTCCAAGAAGACCGAAGTGGCCCATATGCTAAAGATCAAAGAAAAAGCAAAACACCGCAAGGAGGAAAAAGTGTCGCGATATCGCGACATGTTGCATTTTCGCGGTCCAAAGCAAAGAGAAAGAGCAAGGAGGAAAAAGTGTCACGATATCGCGACATGTTGCATTTTCGGTCCAAAGCAAAGAGAAAGAGCAAGGAGGAAAAAGTGTCACGATATCGCGACATGTTGCATTTTACGGTCCAAAGCAAAGGAAAGAGCAAGGAGGAAAAGTGTCACGATATCGCGACATGTTGCATTTTCATGGTCAAAGCAAAGAGAAAGAGCAAGGAGGAAAAGTGTCGCGATATCGTGACATGTTGCATTTTCCGGTCAAAAGCAAAGAGAAAGAGCAAGGAGGAAAAAGTGTCGCGATATCGCGACATGTTGCATTTCTCCGGCAAAGAGAAGAGAAAGAGCAAGGAGGAAAAAGTGTCGTGATATCCGTGACATGTTGCATTTTCAGCAAGAGAAGAGAAAGGAGCAAGGAGGAAAAGTGTCACGATATCGCGACATGTTGCATTTTAGCTAAGAGAAAAAAGAGAACAAAGAGGAGAAGTGTCGCGATATCGTGACATGTCGCATTTTTGCGGGTAAAAGCAAAGAGAAAGAGCAAGGAAGAGATGAATGTCATGATTTCGTGACATGTCTCATTTTCAGGCTAGAAGCGAGAAGAGCAAAGCAAGAGACAAGTCGCGATTTCGTGACATGTCTCATTTTCAGGAGAAAGAGCAAAGCAAGAGACGAATGTCACGATTTTGCGACATGTCTCATTTTCGGGAGAAAGAGCAAAGCAAGAGAAATGTCATGATTTCATGACATGTCTCATTTTCATGGTGGGAAGCGGCAGAAGAGCAAAGCAAGAGACGAATGTCATGATTTCATGACATGTCTCATTTTCGCGGCTGGAGGCGGCAAAAGAGCAAAGCAAGGAAAGAATGTCGTGATTTCATGACACGCCAGCTGTAAAGGAATAAAATGTATTTTTGGCAATCAAAGGCATGCACTGACACCAAGAAGTGATTTCTGACATGATTATCAGAAATCTAGGATAGAGCAGGCTTGCCAGATGATTGAAAATGTGACAGGCTCATCTAGAATCTAATCTGCAGAGAAGATATCTAATTCATAGAAGACTTGTGTATTATTAGAAACTGTAGATGATTGCTTGTAAAATAGTAAGATGTACTTAGAAAAAGATACTCTTTTAGGGTATATATAGGGGTGAGCGACTCCAAAAAAAGGGTCGGCTCTTGGACGTTTACAAGACTGAATGCATGTACTTCGAATACAAGCAATAAAATCACATCTCCCATTGGCTTCTGGTTCATATCGTGCAAGTGTATGTATTAATGTTCTTTATTTTTGCTTACAATATTGAATTGTAAATTGAGTTTGTTCTTATATCTGAACTTTCGCAATACATAAATCATATTGCTGGAATGAGAATCTAATATATACGCATGTTAAATGAAATATTAGAAATCATATCTGAAATTATATAATTTTTGCATGGAAATGTGTTTAAATGCTTTGGATAGAAGTAAGTAAATCTGTCTTCGTTGTTGTCTAATCTGCACCATATATTAGATCTAGCTTCGGCTATATTTCCCTCTCTTTCAGTATTACTTCCTTCCCCTTTTCCCATAAAAAACTTCAAGGAACCAACCTTCTCTGGAGATCAGGCGAAAAGTCTCAAACCTTCTCGTCTTTTCAATGTTGACAAAATCTAAGGCGCAACTAAACAACCCAAGGCAGATTTTGTTCCAACACATCTCAACATTCATTTCTTTATCAAAAATTAAATTCAAATGCAAAATTTTATTTCTTCTAATAAAGTCAATGAATATAGCAAAAATGATAGGAAAAAAGTAATTACACCATTGATTCGAGAAACAGAGCCAACAATATTTCTATTAAAACATAAAATTAAACTCAATTTTTTTTAGTAGAATATCCATGCTTTTTACATCACGTTTCATTGTATTTATAGATGATTTCACCTCCAAAATTAAATGCTTATTAAATAAAATGCAGGCTAGTCAAAGATTGAATGGGAGTAGTCTTCTCCTCGATAACACCAACTTTCTCCTTGGTAGCAACAATGAACTAATCAGGTGATACATTGGTTTCACAACAAACACTTTCAACACATGGCCTATTGGTACTCAACATTGGCCAAAATTCCATCTTCATGATGATGCCTCAAAAATAAATATCCACCAAGGTGGACAGTACCTCGTAAATGAACAGGATATACCATAGTCAAGAGTGCAGCATTTAACTTTGGTAGTTATTTAGCAATAATTTTGGACATTAATTTCGTCACCCCAACAGTTAAATTCACTAGCTTTGGACCTTTCCCAAAGAATATCTTCATTGAAAACATTGGGGGCAATGATGTTTGCTTCCAAAATGATTTTTTGCTCAAATTTATGCCTAAAATAAATTTTCGCTTGGACTGCACTTAAAAATACATTTCGCTAAAAAAGCGAGCAAAATGGCAGTTTCGCTAGAAAAGTGAACGAAATGGGATTTTGCAGATGATTTCGCCCATTTGGTATTTCGCCATGAATTTTTCCAGAAGATGCATTTCACTGGGATTTCACCAAGAGGGATTTTATTGCATCTAATTTCACCAGGAAAAATGGCCAGCAGGGTTGTTTCGCTCGCGAAATGGCTAGTACATGATTTCACTAGCGAAATTGCCAGCAGATGATTTTTCTGGTGAAATGGCCAACACACTAAAACAAAATTAAAAAAAAAAAAATTAAATAGCAAAAATGCTCAAAATGAAGTTCGTTAGTGAAATTGTTTTCATATTTAGGCAAAAAAATTTACAAAAATTTTAATGTGGCAAAAATGCCAATAGGTCTCCTCCTTGAATATTGAGTAATATAACCAGTTAAGCGAATATAATTTGATTAATTTAGTGATTTATTAAAACATATATTAATATTACAATTTTTAGTTTTAATTATATTGCAACATACTCAAATTATTTTTTCTTTGTTATAGGAAACCTCTATAATCCCTAGCCCACTAGTAAAGACAAAGTCAACAAGACCCAACCCTCTAGAAAATCAAACTAGGGTAGGTTATTGGTAAGCACTTGGTCGTAATCGACCTATTCTTTCTAGGTAAAAAATTGGCTGCTACCAATTGACCTATATTTTTTTTGAATAAAATGTTAGGATAAAGCAAAGATTATTATGAGGGGTCATGATTCCCTCATATCAATTAAAAATTAGTTTTTAATGTATGACTTCACTTCTAGAAATTTAAATTCTATGTACTCTTATACCTTGTCTATCTTCAAATCCAAATCATATGTTAATGGTATTTATGTTCAAGTCCTCTTTAAATTGTTTATGCTATTTTAATAAATGGTAATCCATTTGTAAGGTTTTATTTCTTTCATTTTTTATTTGTGCATTGTTTTATTTAGTGATTATGTTTGGTCTTGAGGAGTGCAAGATCGACATGAAGGGGTGAATTACAATGAATTACATTATTGTGTAACTAAAAGAGACTAAATCTTAAATATCAATGCGAAATTTCCTTCGTGGAATTCACATCTAGAGGAAAGGTAAAATTATTTTCTTCTTGAACTATTCCAAGGTTCTCTTCATTTTATTTTATTTTTATAAAAGTGAAAGTGGAATTCATTCCTTTTATGGATTTTATTTTTATTTTTAAGAAAAAATTCAATTATATTATGTCATCAACCCAAAAATTATAATAATATGGTGTTATAATTGTCCACAATAAAAACCAAAATGAGGTCGATAAGGAGTTGCACCCATGCAATGAAAAATGAAAGATAGTAGCAATGTAACAACAATGAAAAAAAACATCATATATATAAAGGTGGTGCCCTTTTATTAATGATAAATTTATTCTTTCCAAAGAGGTTACAATGAGATCCCCTCTAAGGGGATTTGCTACCGATTCGATACAATGAATTACAATATTAAGAGGGTTTGATTCCCCTCTTCATATGAAACCGATGCACTCTAAGGTTTTCTCACAATCACAAGTGTTTGGAGCAGGCTTTCGTAATTTTTACTTGGGGTTAGATGTTGCTTTTGTGATCCTATGTCCTTGTAGAATCATGTAATATACACACAAAGAAAGTGAGGGATATTAATAACATATGCAAAGCCCCTTGATATAGGGATTATTTTAATGATAATGATGAAATGAATAAAATAAAATATAAGCAGATGCATGCATAAATTAAATCTTAATTGTTCTAAGAAAAAATAAATATGTTGTTTTAAATCCTACTAAAAGAACAATAATAAAATTAGATCTCTACTAGAGGTCATTTTGGGGAAGGATGACCTTACTTACAGGCCATCTCAGATCGAGACGATCGTTCTCCTAAAATTATGTTTTTGGAGGCCAATTCAAGGCGACGTCTGGGATTGACCTAGGGTTTTTTTGATGGATTGGTGCACTATAGGAGTGACTTAATGGATCAGATCGATCATCAAAGTAATAATATTTTATCTATGTGAAATATGGAAGCACGACCTTCAATCCTTACAATAATGTAGTGACATAGATTTTAGTGGTGGGAGAGTTTGGGGAATTGGAAATAAGGCAGCCCTGCATTGCATAAACTTGAACTAGGGATGATAACAATAAAGCTTTAGTGAGATCTCAAGAAATAATAAATCTAGTGAGAGAGATAATATTGAGGGGTGAGTGTCAATATATAGATTCCTCGAAATAAACCCATAATGACACAAATCCTTTACATAAAAAGTAGATAGGCAGTTCACACTACGAAAAGTGAATACTTTTCTCTAAAATATCATGCAATTGATCAATGCATGTATTTTTTATATTTTGGCTCATGCAAGGTGCTAAATCATGGTGTGAGATCATGTGTGAGGTTAACTAGTAGTTTTAGTTGATAGTTGTCCCGCTTTATTTTAAAATTTTGCTTTTGGTGCGACTGTCTCAGGCTGAGATGACCCCAATATTGAGGTCATCATGGGGTGAGATGATCCTGGTCTGGAGGTTATCTCAGGGTGAGACGACCCTAGATTTAAAGGAAAATCTCTTTTTAAGTGGTGAAAACTATTGTTTCAGTCTTGAGGCTAACCAAGATGGGTCACATGATTTAAAGGAGTCCATTTAGGTAGTCTCCTCAATATGACACATTTTAGGTGTCTATAGATGCCCCTTTTTGGTATGTTTTTTGTGAAACCATAATGTAAAGCAAAAATAGATGACCTAAAGTCAAATTGATGGTTGACAATATCCATTGATCTAATCAATGTAAGATACCCCAATCATGGAAAGGGTGAAAGTTGTAGAATCATTGCTTTCAACACATTGATGAAACTTAATTTTAGTGAAACCTTTTGGTCAAAGGGTAGGATAGCTTCGTGTGTCAAGATAGTATTCTATGCACAACAACTTTGGGCATACCGAACAAGTAGTTTTAGTTGTCCTGTTATGTGTTTAGTTTTAATATTTTCTTGTTATTTACCCTAGCAAGGAGGGCACGTGATTGTTTTTGGTAATGATTCTTGTATGAATGCAAATTGCATGATTGAGTGTTTGATTTTTGACTTGATTATAAATTTTTTAATTATATGACTACCCTCTCAAGCAATGAGTCGATAGAGAAGATGAAAAATGATGAAAGCGACGAGTTGCTTGACCAAGATGACTTGATTTGAGTCTAATCGAGCGATTACAAAATTTTGAGGGTTGATATCCTTATGACCTAAATTATTGCAACCCATTTTATTTTTGTGATTATTATTATTATTTTTAAATTTTATGCAAAAATTATGCCCATATCATCTCGATACAATCGCATGATGCTTAGACGATAATCTTAGACGGTTGCATCGATGTGATTTTTGATGTCATTCTCATTACGTGTGATCAAAAAATAGAGATACAGAGAGGAGGGAGTTGACTTTAAAAGTGAATCACTACCAAAAATTAGATTTAAGTCAGCCATGGACCAACCTACAACCTTTATGAGTGGAGGAGATGGAGAAAGGAGGGTAACTACCTCATGCTCAACTTGTTGATTTCAAAAGATAAAATGATCCTCACTAATTAATATGGTAAAGGAACATCCCCTTAAAAACATTAAGGCAGTGAACAACACTTAGATTAACATGTAGTGTAGGAGTCAATTTGGCTTTGGTTGTCATGTTTTTTCTTGCAATTGTTGATTGTTCATTTTGAAATTTGATTGCATACGCCTCTATTTTGGGGTCACCTGAAGGTGAGACAACCCTGTTTGAATTCCAATGGTAAAAAATGTAACCATTATGGAGGTCATATCGAGCTGAGATGGACTCAATTGGAGATCATATCGGGCTGAGATGACCTATTTGAGGTTGAAGTTTACCTCAAAAGTTTTATTGGTTTTTGGTTTTTATTTTTATTTTTATTTTTTTCTTGTGAATTGATTATTGATTTGTGTCATTTTTTTGTTTCAACTCCTTAGAGCTCATCATTGATTTATTACCATATATATGAGAGCACGTGATGCACTCTTTAATGCATATCAGGACTAGTTGAAGGTCATAGGTCTTATGTAGATTGTGAGACTAGAGCCAGTACATGCAGACCAAGCCTACTTGATGGCCTTGATATATCGTTGGGATAGTCAGACCCACACCTTTCATCTTTCAACTAGTGAGATGACAGTCAATTTGGAATATCTCTACTTGATTATCCACTTTCTGATTCAGGTACATGCCATTATTTATTCTCACACTAGTCAACGAAGGATAGTGCTTCAGAGGGTATTCCCACAATATTTGGATTCAATAGAGCATGATTTGGAGAGTGATGGGGTGCTGATGGAGGATGATTATGATGGAGGTATCCTAACAACTATTCATGTAGTGATTATGTAACTCATGTCAAATATATTGTTACCTGATTCATCTAGTGTTAAGTTCTCATGGAACCTCCTTGAATTGGTTTAGGACTTAGTTGAGTGCATAGTAGATGAGTCGATCATTAAAGCACGGGGTACAACACTACTGGCATAGGTTTACAATGAGATTTTTGAGAACTAAAAATTAGGTAGACTCAGCTTGGGGTGTAGCTTCCTTATTTATATTTGGAGTTGGAATCACATTCGGGTGGACAAATCAAATGGGCTACCTTGGGTGACTCAGGGTTAGATGGTGGACAAAGAGATTGGCTATGTGATGTATTGGAGGAGATATTAGGAGAGAGGATAGAGTCATATGTTTTTATGCTTGATTTATAACTATAGCAAATATTTGGGTGGATTGAGGCCAGAGCATGTGGTATGGTGGCCTTACAATGATTGTCTACCATGGGTAGATGTGGATCAGCATATAAGATGGATTAGGCACAACCGATGGTTAATCGACCACCATGGTACTGAGCAAGGGTACTTTTAGTATTTTTATGTGACTCAACAATTTGGGGTGTGCTAGGGTGTACCTAATGAGCCCATGATATACCGATGTTGTATTGATGAGACACAGCTAGAGTGGCCTCGAGTTGAGCCTATGCATGAGGATGTGGATTAGTCACTAGCTGATAATAGTGTGGAGGACCTAGGGATGACTGTAGAGTATTATGCTTGGTAGGTCACTCCATTATGGTAGGGAGATGAAGCTAGTGGTGGTGGGCAAGTTAGAGCTACAGTAGAGGAGGGGGAACCTATAGATAAATAAGTGCATTGCCTTATGAAGTAGGGTGGGGGAGACTTCTAAGAGAGGGGATAAACAAGAGGAGGATCCTCAAGATCAGGAGGCTACTCTCAGAGGTTAGATCCAAACTTTATAGGCTTTACTAGTAGAGAGGAACACCACAGTGGTATCTCTACAGAGCTATTTGGATAGTGATAGGTAATTATGGAGGGGATTTGGACTGGAGAGGAACACCTTATAGGCTCATGTGGAGAGCCTAAAGGATGAGGTGGCTAGAACTATAGCAGAGCAAGATGATATATGAGATCAAGTGGTAGGATTGGTCATAGTATAAGACACAATTGGGTAGGCCACTAGTGATGTGGCTTGGCTACAGGTACATATGATATATCTGTAGGGGATGTTATCATGTTAAACATCTCACAATAAGACATTATATTTCTCTTATGGAGGAAGAGGTGGAGCGGCTAGGTGGTAGGCTACCATCACGGGGATTGGTAGGGCAATCACAGTAGAGCCAACATAGTGATCCTAGTTAGCCTTCTATGAGACCATGGGTTCCTATATTTTTAGAGACTCCATAGACATATCGAGCTAGTGGATCAGTGTAGCCTCATCAAGATTAGGTTGAGGGTGATGCAGGGCTAGCCTAAATTTTTTATGTATAGGCTTCTCTTTTTGAGTGTGAGGTCCGAGGACCCATTCCATTGTAGCCTATAGGCATTTTGTACCAAAATGTACTTTACATGATATACATATATATATATCTATATATATATATATATATATATATATATATATTTACTGCTATCTTATCATGTTATTTATTGCTTGTGTTTATTCATGTATGGATGCAATGATGGATGATGGATGTATGTCTAGATATTGTAGTATGTATGCATATATGTATGCCTAGATGCACTTGTAGTATGTTTTTGATATTATAGATCTAGAATGTATACCTAGATGTATGCATGTATGTTATGTGCTAATGATATGATGATGCAAGCTATGAGTTGTATGTTTAAATGTGAAACATAATGAATGAATCTAAGATGCAAAACAACCTAAGTGTAAGCACCACAAAATGTATAAAATTCATCAATCAAAATGTTAATATTTTCACAAAAGTCATACATTTTAAAGAAAACTAAAATATGAATGATGGATGTAAAACAGTGAGATGTCCTTAGGGCACAACAAGGTTTTTTATGAGACTCAAACACCCTATTTGACCAATAAAAAGTTGTATACTAGCTATACATGACTCTAAAAGATAAAAATCTTCTAGGAAGACCTAGATATTCAATATCCTTGTATGTGCATAGTGTAGTTCATTATTGTGATGCATAAGACTACCCCATTGTCAGGTCGATGTTATAGCCAATTGTTGTAATGAGAATCATCCTATGGTCATCATTATCTTGATTTTTTACTCAGTTGAACTAAACTACTAGGTAATACAAGCCACCTTAAGCTAGCTCATCCACAAGCTGACATTGATTTGTACAAAAGAAGGTTGTTAATATGAAAAACATTGTGTCACACGTAAGGCTACTCCACTTCCAAGTAAACATCTATAGCCCATTGCTGGTGATGGATGTTGTCCCATGGCTTTTGAATAACTAAGGATTCAATATCATTACCCTCTTAATTTATTTTTATTTTTTTGGGATACTTTCTCATTTTTTAGGAGCAAGGGGATTTTTCTTAATGGTGAAAACCATTTTTTTTCTTAGGGATACTTGCTTGTTTTGTGGAAGACCAAGGGATTTTATTGCTTTGGATAGGGTGGAGCCTATCATTGAACATAATAGTATGAGCAAGGAAAACCTTTTGCTTAAGGGGTAAGGACTATGTTGTAGTGGCATCCTCCCTTGTTCAAACTTGGATTTAAATGTGTGAATTTGTGTTTGGATTTTGATATACAAGGCACAATCATAGTAGGAACCTACCTTCAAAAATCAAGATATCTTTCTACGAAATTTTGTTGGACATTTTGAGTCCCTAAGCTAAGAGTTGTCATTGATGTCAAAAGGATCTATGTAAGTAAGCACTATATTTGTGTTTCACAAAGAGCTTCATGAGAAGCAAAGGTTTTTGATCAAAGGTTCAAGAAGGGATGCATGGAATTTGGTTTCAAAATGAGCTTCAAGGGAAGCTTTGCAAAAGGTTTTTATTTAAAACCATGGATGGCAGATTTGAAATTTGTTTTTCTTAAAACCCAAGTTGGATTTTTGTTTCATCAAAAAATGTGCCCCGATGATGGAGAAATTTAATTTTAAAGGTTTTATTTAAAATCATGGATGGCATATTTGAAATGTATTTTTCTTAAAACCCAAGTTGGCTTTTTGTTTCATCGAAAAAGGTACCCCGGTGATGGAGATATTTAATTTTAAAAATTTAGTTTAAATTTTAATTTATTTAAAATTTAAATTTAAATTTTAAAATTAAAATTAAAAGTTTATCCACCGACATCATGAAGGAAGTTTCAAAAATGTCGATGTTTCCAAAGCAAAGGGAAGGCATATAAATATGCCATTGAATTTTTTAATTCATTCATCCTTGCTCGTTGATATTTGCGCTTGGTATTTGTGAAGATCTCATGTTTTTCGTTTAAGTGACGCAACAAACATTAAAGGGAGATAGCCACCACTTCCCAAAATGCATTGGGCAGCATGGCCTAGTGGCATCTTGGATTGTGCAAAGGTGTTGGTGACAAGGAGGTTGTGTGTTCGATTCCCGCAAGCATCATTTTTGGCTTTGTTCTGTTGAGGTGCCCAAGGTGCATACTTTTCACTTGGTGGAAGAGGGTGAAGGATAAGAAGCGGGTGGTGCTTCTTTTTCACCAATGATCCCGTAGCTTGTGCGGCAGCTTGGACGCAGCTAGGGAATTCACGTCGGGGAAAGATGAGGGTTTGATTCCCTTCAAGGCAAGTATTAAGGTTTTTATTAATATTTTTTTGGATTCCCTAAGGTGGAGTTATAAGGGGTAAAGGTGCTTTGTTAGTTGGTTTGTTTAGTAAACTTAGGGAATAAGGTCATGGTGGTTGTTTGAGTTGTGAATTATTTTTAATTGTGATTTTTAAAATTGTTAGGAGTAATAAGGATTTTTGATCAAGTTATTTTTAGTGAAATTTATTATGAGTAAGGGTTTTATTTTAAAAATAACTTTGGTGGATGTTAAAATAAAGTAGGAGTAATAAGGTGTTATTTGGATATTATTGTTGTGTTATTACTCAAGATATCTAATACTTGTTAAGAGTTGAAAAAGAAAGTGTGTTGAGTGTGATATATTTAGTGGAAAACTCATAAGGCATCAAAAAGATATGAGTAATATTCTCCATTGATTTTATTTGGGTGGTTTATTTTTGAAAATTAAATTTGGAGTGAAAAGGATTTGATTAGGGTTTCCTTTTTTAAAGTGTTTGAGTTAATACTTCAAATTTTTCTGTATTGTGAGTTGTGATTAAATATTGTTTGATAAGCATTGTTTTTTAGACCATTGGTTGAGTGAAGTACTTTGAGTTTATGCTTCAAGGTTTTCTAAATTGAGAGTTGTGATTAAAACCTTGTCTTATTAGCATTGTTGTTGAAGCCAATGGGTGATGGAAAGAACTTGAACTTGAGTTAGAAAATAACATGAGTATCATTGTCATGTAATATTTGTTGTTGAGCATTGTTGGAAACATTTCGAGTTACTTGATTCATGCTTGGACTAGGGTTTGTGAGAAAGAGTTGTTTATTGAAGTGATTGGTTGAGTAGAGTTGATTGAGCCTAGTCAAGTGGTTGTAGGAAGTGGTTGTTCAAGTTCCATGAAACAAACTATTCTATATTCTGATTGAGTTGATATTGAGCCTTGAGAACAGAACATATTGATTCTCTAACAATTCTATTTATGCTTCTATGAGATTGAGTTAATATTGAGTTGAGTTAAGATTGAGTTGAGTTGAGATTGCTTTGAGTTGAGATTGGGATTTGAGTATAGAACATATTGATTCTGTAACAATTCTATTTATGCTTCTATAATATTGAGCTGAGTTGAGATTGCTTTGAATTGAGATTGGGATTTGAGTATAAAACATATTTATTATCTAACAATTCTCTTTATGCTTCTATGAGATTGAGTTGAGATTTTTTTGAGCTGATTTGAGGTAAGTCTTTGAGAAGGCTTGTGGATGATTTCTGTGTAAGATTTTGTGAAATCTTGCTATGCAGATTTGAGCAAGTTCTAGAGAGGAATTATTGAGCAGATTGGGACAAGTTTTGTATGAGCTTATTGAGCAAATTTGAGAAGGTTTTGAGTGAGCCTATTGAGCAGATTTGAGCAGTTTATGAGTGAGCCTATTGAGAAGATTTGAGGAGGTTTTGAGTGAACCTATTGACAGAGATTTGGAGATGACAGAGTACAGAGGATAGAGTCTAAGTGGATAGAGATCCAGCAGCCAGGATAATTGAAGACATATCTGAGTGAGGAGTCTTCAAGTGGAGAGAGATCCACTAGTCATTACAGCAGAGATACAAAGTCTTCTAGAAGATCACTAGCTAGAGTAGAAGGGGAAAGAGTTCTCTTGTAGAAGAGATCCACGAACTTGAGATTTAGGGGATCAACATCTCCTTTGGATAGAGGTCCATAAATATTGTAATTGGTAAGGATTCCCAAGAGATTAATTGAGAAATTTTTAGCAAAATATTTTCTCCGTGGAGTAGCCCGCATTGGGTGAACCACGTAAATTGTTGTGTCACTTTTGTGGATGGTTTTTTTTTTTAATTTCTTTAATTACTACTATTGATACCAATATCTATACACTGCATAATATTGAATTGAAAAGAAAAGTAAAAAGTTTTCTTATATTGTTAACCCCCCCTCTCAGTATAAGCTTGTGTTCTTCAATTGGTATCAGAGCGGGTTCCTTTTGAAGAGTTTGACAACTTGAAGGAAAAGCGGTCTAAGAACACAATGGATCACAAGGATCAAAATGATGGGTCCTTCAATAATGTAGTACCAATATTTTATGGAAGTGACTTCTTGTATTGGTGTATGCTGATGAGATTTCACCTGATGGCACTTGGAAATGAAGTTTGGGATGCAGTGGAACTTGGATATGATTCTATAGTCAATCCTCATACAGATAAAGAAGGTAAGCTTCTAATGCATGAAAATTCAAGAGCTATGAATGCAATTATAAAAGTATTGGGTAGATCAAAATTTATGAAGGTTATGGATTGTAAAAAAGTAAAATATATGTGGGATCTACTACATGACATATATGAGGGTGATAAAGGTGTCAGGAAAGCTAAGATCAAAAATATTAAAGGAGAATTTGAGAACTTAAGAATGAGAGATGATGAAAATATTCGTGATTATCTCAGTAATATTGATGAACTTGTACATGAGATGAGAGGTCTTGGAATGAAGGTTGATGAATCTGATGCTTGTGATAATATCTTGAGAACTCTTCTAAAAAGGTATAGTGGAAAGGTTTCTGCTATAGAAACATCAACTAATAGTGATTCTTTTAAAAGGAATTATTTGCTTGGCATGCTTACTCTTTTGAGATAAGAACAAAAGATCCTATTCCTTCGAAATAAGTTGCATTCAAAGTGGACAAAAATAAAAAGGGTAAAAATACAGAATCAAGCAATGAGTCATCTAGTGATGAAGAAGCTAACTATGGTAGAAGAGATAAAGGTTCCAAAAGATTCATAGATGTAATATCTATTAAGTGCTTCAATTGTGGAAAGTATGGACACTATGCAATAGAGTGCAAAGAGCCAAAGTACAACAATGATGAAGAAAAATAGGATCACAAGTACAAAGAATCATAAAGACAGGTACAAGAAGAAAGGCAAAGATGGATAAAACAGACAAGGAAAGAAGTTCTTTCAAAGGTAAAATAAAAGCTACTATGCAGATAATGCAAGTAAGTACTCAAATGATAGTGATACTAGTTTTTTAGATAATGATAGATATGAAGTCCTATTTATGGTTAGAGAGAAAAGGACTCAAGTTATTCTCAAGTGTTTTAGATGTGGTAAATTTGGATATCTTGAAGATAATTGCACTAGGGATGGCTATAGTTTTAGTGATGATGATTTTGAATATGCACTTGAAAGACCATATGAGAATATTCTAATGGCATTAGAATATGAAGTAAGTGATCCTACAAAAGACAATCCAAAAGGAAGTAATGATAGGGATAAAGGTAAACAAATAGAGGATTATTCAATGGAGAATGGATATGATCTCAAGGGAGAACTTATCTATGCTCTTGACACAGTAAAGAAGGTAAGAAAGCAACACTCTAATCTTGAAAATTAGTTTAAATAATGTTATGAAGAAATATTATTACACATAGAGGACTTAGAAAAGTCAAAGGCTAAGGAAAGTAAGTTCAAGGATAAGTTAGAAGCAAAGATTTTGGAGTGTGAAAATTTAACACAAGAAGTGGCACTACTAAAGGAATATTTAGAAGATTCCAAGAAAAAGTTGTACAAATATGTGAACAGTGTAAAGAATGTAGATAAAATAATAAATATACAAAGAGGAGCAACAAACAAGACAGGTCTTGGTTCCAAACAGGCTCAAAAGAAATGGGAATAAAAGTCTACTTTAAGTCTATAAGAAGAAGGAATTTCAGAAGAAGATACTTCAGAAAATAACAGTGTAAGTTAGAATGAGACATCAGAGGATGATTTGGACAACAAAGAGTTCAAAGATAAAAAAAATGCACAAAGAATATACAGATGGAATAGCAATCAAAACAGGATACCAATGAGGTCTAGGCAAGGAAGCTTCAATGGGATATGCTTCTCATGTCATAGGTTTGGGCACATGACTTCACAGTACAGGTCATACATAAGATAAGAATATGGGAAAGGAAAACTTTTCCATGGGTATTTATACTCATGCAATGATTTTGGTCACAAGGTAATGAATTGTAGGGTTTATGACAGAAGAGGATATGGCTTCACTAGGAGATATCCTAAGACATTTGCACTTCCAAGGAATAATAACATTAAGTGTTATAAATGCAATAATGATGGTCACACAACAAGATGGTGTAGAGAAAATATTCCAAAAGCATGTAGGAATAGGAACATGGATGAGAACAAGAACAAGAACAGAAATAGGAACATGGATGAGAACAAGAACAGGAACATGAATAGAAGTGATGATGACTTGGTGAGAAATAGTGAGAGGATTTAGAAAACTCAGAAAGAAAGAGATAAATGTAAAGGTAAAGAGTAGTGCTTTTGGGGAGTAGAAATACTCCCACCCCAAAATTAACCACCTCATGTGGAGGTGGGGGAGGGGCTAAGCTAAGAGGCTCATTCTTATTCCCGAGCCCCAAAGGTGACCCTTTTCCATTGATGACAAATGGGGAGAGATTTGTGTATATTGAGGAGAGTTTTTGATATGGGGAGAGATTTGATATTTGAGAAATATTTGAGCCAGGGGGAGCAAAGTCCCAAGGGGAGCAAAAAATAAGGTCAGATTTCAGTAAAAGGATATCGGTTGCCATCAATGACAAAGGGGGATATTGTTGGACATTTTGAGTCCCTAATCTAAGAGTTGTCATTGATGTCAAAAGGATCTATGTAAGCTAGCACTATGTTTGTGTTTCACAAAGAGCTTCATGAGAAGCAAAGGTTTTTTATCAAGGGTTCAATAAGGGATGCATGGAAATTGGCTCCAAAAGGATCTTCAATGCAAGCTTTGCAAAAAAAAATTATTTAAAACTATAGATGGCATATTTGAAATGGGTTTTTTCTTAAAACCCAAGTTGGATTTTTGTTTCATCAAAAAAGGTATCCCAGTGATGGAAAAAATTAATTTTAAAGGTTTTATTTAAAACCATAGATGGCAGATTTGAAATGGGTTTTTCTTAAAACCCAAGTTGGTTTTTTGTTTCATTGAAAAAGGTGCCCCGGTGATGGAGATATTTAATTTTAAAAATTTAGTTTAAATTTTAATTTTAAAATTAAAATTAAAATTTTATCTGTCAACGTCATGAAGGAAGTTTCAAAAAGGCCGATGTTTCCAAAGCAAAGGGAAGGCATATAAATATTCCATTAAATTTTTTAATTCATTCATCCTTGCTCGTTGATATTTGCACTTGGTATTTACGAAGAAAAAAGAGCTCGTGTTTTTTGTTTAAGTGACGCAGTGAACATTAAAGGGAGATAGTGACCACTTCCCAAAATGCATTGGGCAGCATAGCCTAGTGGTAGCTTGGATTGTGCAAAGGTGTTGGTGACAAGGAGGTTGTGCGTTCGATTCCCACAAGCATCATTTTTGGCTTTGTTTTGTTGAGGTTCCCAAGGCACATACTTTTCGCTTAGCGAAAGAGGGTGAAGGATAAGAAGTGGGTGGCACTTATTTTTCACAAATGATCCTGCAGCTCATGCAGTAGCTTGGCCATGGCTAGGGCATTCATGTTGGGGCAATAAGAGGGTTCGATTTCCCTCGAGGCAAGTATTAATATTTTTATTAATATTTCATTTGGATTACGTAAGGTGGAGTGATAAGGGGTAAAGGTGCTTCGTTAGTTGATTTGTTGAGTAACCTTAGGGAATAAGGTCATGGTGGTTGTTTGAGTTGTGAATTATTTTTAATTGTGATTTTTGAAATTGTTAGGAGTAACAAGGGTTTTTGTTAAAGTTTTTTTTAGTGAAAGTTATTTTCAGTAAGGGTTTTATTTTAAAAATAACTTTGGTGGATGTTAAAATAAATTAGGAGTAATAAGGTGTTATTTGGATATTATTGTTGTGTTATTACTCAAGATCTCTAACCCTTATTAAGAGTTGAAAAAGAAAGTGTGTTTAGTGTGACAGATTTAGTGGACAAGTCATAAGGCATCAAAAAGGTATGAGTAATATTCTCCATTGATTTTATTTGGGTGGTTGATTTTTGAAAATTAAATTTGGAGTAAAAATGATTTGATTAGGGTTTCCTTTTCAAAAGTGGTTGAGTTAATGCTTCAAATTTTTTTGGATTGTGAGTTGTGATTAAACCTTGTTTGATAAGCATTGTTGTTTAGACCATTGGTTGAGTGAAGTACTTTGATTTTATGCTTCAAGGTTTTATGAATTGAGAGTTGTGATTAAAACCTTGTATTATTAGCATTGTTGTTGAAGCCAATGGGTGATGCAAAGAACTTGAACTTGAGTTAGAAAATAACATGAGTATCATTGTTATGTAAGATTTGTTGTTGAGCATTGTTGGAAACATTTTGAATTAGTTGATTCATGCTTGGACTAGGGTTTGTGAGAAAGGGTTGTTTCTTGAAGTGATTGGTTGAGTAGAGTTGATTGAGCCTAGTCAAGTGGTTGCATGAAGTGGTTGTTCAAGTTCCATGAAACAAAATATTCTATATTTTGATTGAGTTGAGATTGAGACTTGAGAATAGAACATATTGAGTCTCTAAAAATTCTCTTTATGATTCTATGAGATTGAGTTAAGATTGAGCTGATTTGAGATTGCTTTGACTTGAGATTGAGATTTGAGTATAGAACATATTGAGTCTCTAACAATTCTCTTTATGCTTCTATAAGATTTAGCTAAGTGGAGATTACTTTGAATTGAGATTGGGATTTGCTTATAGAACATATTGAGTCTCTAACAATTCTCTTTGTGCTTCTATGAGATTGAGTTGAGATTTTGTTGAGCTGATTTGAGGCAAGTCTTTGAGAAGGCTTGTGGATTATTTTTGTGTAAGCTTTTGTGAAATATTGTTATTCAGATTTGAGCAAGTCCTAGAGAGGACTTATTGAGCATATTGGGACAAGTTTTGTGTGAGCTTATTGAGAAGATTTGAGCAGGACTTGAGTGAGCCTATTGAGCAGATTTGAGCAAGTTCTGAGTGAGCCTATTGAGAAAATTTGAGGAGGTTCTGAGTGAACCTATTTGTAGATATTTTGAGGTGACAGAGTACAGAGGACAAAGTCTCAATGGATAGATTTCTAGTAGCCAGGAAAATTGAATACAGATCTGAGTGAGGAGTCTTCAAGTGGAGAGAGATCCACCAGTCAATGCAGCAAAGAGATAGAGTCTTCTAGAAGATCACTAGCCAGAGTAGAAGGGGAAAGAGTTCTCCTGTGGAAGAGATCCACAAACTTGAGATTTAGGGGATCAAAATCTCTTGTAATTGGGAAGGATTCCCAATATATTTATTGAGAAATTTTTAGCAAAATATTTTCTCCGTGGAGTAGCTCGCATTGGGTGAACCATGTAAATTGTTGTGTCACTTTTATGGATGGTGTTTTTTGCATTGCTTAATACTGCTATTGATACTGCTATCTATACACTGCATAATATTGAATTGAAAAGAAAAGTAAAAAGTGGTCTTATACTGTTCACCCCCCCTCTCAGTATAAGCTTGTGTTCTTCAAATTTGAAAATAAAACTAGGAGTGGTTGAATTATTGAAAGACCCGATTGAACACCCTATAACAACTTACTAGGTGAGGTAAAATGACACAAACACCTAGGACAGGGAATTTGGATGTATATGATATGATTGGTGTGTGTTTTTTCCTTATGAAATTTTGAAAACTAAGAGGTATGCATAAAATAGTTAGTGTTCGTCTAAACATCATTGTTGGTCATTCGGTATCTACCCTATCTTACAAGGACCCATTAATAATCAAAATATCACAAGAAAAAGTACAAATGATGACAAGAGAAAAGGTGTGCTTAAGATTCATGATAGTCATACAAGCATGGTGCTCTACGAAATGTAAAAAGTAAAAATTAATGTGTGATGTATGCAATAACTAATATACCTAATGCAATTAATCAAAGAAATGTAGTAATGTGTAAAGCACAATACAAGCAATGCAATATTTTTGTGATTTTTTACTTCGTAAGGTTTTTGTTGTTTTATTGTTTTATTGTTTTATTATTATTTTTTATGCATTGTGTGGCATGCATGAAATACCCACAAGTGGATAATGTTAAGAGGTTCAGGTTCCTCAAAATCCTTGATAAAAGCTAAATAATAAGCCCTTGGCCCTATATTCTATATGATGAAAAACGAACCTAACCAGTTTACCATATGAAGAACATAAGCTTATATTGAGAGCGAGGGTGAACAGTATAAGACCACTTTTTACTTTTTCTTCCAAATCAATATTATGTTGTGTAAATATAGTAGTATCAATAGCAGTAATCAAATAAATGCATAAAAACCATACACAATAGAGACACCACAATTTATGTGGTTCACCCAATGTGGGCTACTCCATGGAGAAAATATTTTACTAAAACTTTCTCAATCAATCTCTTTGGGAATCACTCCCAATTATAATATTTATGGATCTCTGTCCAAAGGAGATGCTAATACCCTAATCTCAAGTTCGTGGATATCTTCCATAGGAGAAATATTTCCCCTTCTACTCTGGCTATGTGATATTCTAGAAGACTCTATCTCTCTGCTGCACTAACTAGTGGACCTCTCTCCACTTGAAGACTCCTCACTCAGATCTATCTTCAACTGTGTTGGTTGCTAGATCTCTATCCACTGAGACTCTATCCTCTATACTCTGTCACCTCCAAAGCTCTATCAATAGGCTCACTAAGAACCTTCTCAATAGGCTCACATAGAACCTTCTTAACAAGCTCACATAGAACTTGTCAAATATTCTTAACAAGCTCACACAAAACTTGTCCAAATATACTCAAGTAATCTCACCAAGAACTTTCATAAATATGCTCTAGCAAGCTCACCAAGAACTTGCCCAATTATGCTCTAGCAATCTCACCAAGAACTTGCCCAAATATTCTCTAGCAAGTTCACCAAGAACTTGCCTAAATCTACTCTAAACTCTATCCACAAATCTGTCCACAAAATTTTCCCAAAACTTATCCATAAATATGTCCTAAAATTATCCACAAAGATTTCTAAAAACTTTCCACAAATGCCTTCTCACAAGATCAATCAATCATGCTCAATTAGCACTCAATTCTCATCCACAAATCTATCAATACAAAGCTCAATGATGAACTCAACAATTAATGGCAATGTACTCTTCAATGAATGACAACAATGATCCACAATGCTCTCAACTCAACTCAACTCATATCAATCTCAACTCAAATCAACCTCAACTCAATTCAAGTAAACCTCAACTCAACTCAAGTCTTATAGAGCCATAAAGAGAATTGTTAGAGACTCAATATGTTATAACCTTAATCTCAACTCAACATAGAATTATGGAATAGTTTATTTCATAGAACTTGAACAATCACTTCACACATCACTTGACTAGTCTCAATCAACTCAACTCAATCGATCATCACAAGAGATAACTCTTTCTCACACAACCCTAGTCCAAGTATGTATCAACCAACTCAAATGTTTCCAATAATGCTCAACCAAAAATCTCACATAAAAATGATACTCATTTTCTTTTCTAACTCAAGTTCTTTCACAACCAATGGGCTTAAAAAACTATGCCTATCAAACAAGGTTTAGACACAATTCTCAATTTATAAAACCTTGAAGAATTCAACTAACCACTTTCAAAAAGGAAACCACAAACAATCCTTTTCCTTCCAATGATATTTCAGAAATCAACCACCATAAATAATCAATAGAAGAATGTGCCCATACCTTTTATGAAGATGAAAAAACCTCTTTGTAAATCTGCCACTATCACAAAATTCTTTTGCCAATCTTCACAAGGGTTAGTAGATCACAAAATAATAACCATTACTCCACTTTTCAATAATCATCACCAAGGCCTTTAATTGCACAACTTCCTTATCTCTCCTAAAACCACTTGCACCATAAAATAAAATAAATCAAAACATTGCATAACCTTTTCACTCCCAAAACCACTTATACCATAAAATAAAATAAATCACAATATTGCATGCCTTGTTACCTCATGAAAGAATTAATCCTCTTGAAAAATAACAATTCAAACTTCACTTTTGGAACCCCTTTGCAAAATCAGAAATATATATTTACAACCACCTTATTTATCCTTCTAAATAAGTTAGTCAAATAGCCCTCGAAATAAGCTTTTCGACGATATATAATATGCCCCATTTCTAAAATAAATTGAAACCTTTACATATATATATATATATATATATATATATGCCAACCTCCATTAATTGCACATAGGTCGGCCCTTTATTAATTTAAACTTAAACTTTAAACTTTAATATATTCATCACCGGAGGTCCTTTTTTGATGAAACAAAATTCTATCTTGGCTTTTAAGAAAATTCCTTTCCACATAAGCCCACCATAGTTTTAAATAAAACATTTTATTTTGCATTCCTTGGTTTTCATAAAAACCCTGTAAATAGCCATGCTTTCCAAAATATCATAAATGCTTATTTATAAAATATTTTGGCCACCAAAACCAAATGTGATCCATGTGACATCAATGACAACATAAAATTACTCAAATTAACTCAAATTTCCAACACCATAATTTTATCCCATAAGTGGGGTGGCAAGTTCGAATTATGTTGGTTCTCTTTAAACACAAGATCCTCAAATTTAAAGTCCTTGAGATGGAATTTCACATCATAAGTTAATTCAAGGTGATACGCGAAGATTCTCAAGAGCATTAATGCATCATTCATCAATATGGGCCAATTTATTGAGGTAAGCTTGTCGTGTAGTGTCATCATCGATGAACTCTTGTAAAGCAATGTGCAATGAAGGAATTTATAATTCCAAGGGCATGATGGCCTCAATACCCTATACTAGAGAAAATATATTTTTCCCATTTGGAATCCAAATGCTATTTCTATAAGTCCATAATGCAATATGTAGTTGAAGATGCCAATCTTTGTGATTATCCTTGATAGTTTTCTTAAGAATAACAATGACTATTTTATTTGATGCCTTTGCTTGACCATTACTCTGTAGATAATAAGGTTTTGAAAAGCTATGTTGTATGTTGTACTTGGTGCACAAAGCTCTCATATCCTTACTTTTAAATTGAGTTCCATTATCTAAGATGATCTTGGATGGGATATCAAAATGACATATGATGTTATGCCAATTGAACTCTGTCATATGAGGTCTAATCATAGTGGTAAGAGGGATTGCTTCCACCCATTTGGTAAAATATTCTATGGCCATTAGAATAAACATGTGTCAGCCCAAATAAGGGGGTGATATTTTGTTAATTAATTCAAAGCCCCACTACGAAAAAAGGCCATAACTAATATATCGATTGTAAGGCTTGCGAAGGTACGTGTGATAGGTTAGCATGATGCTGATATTTAATACATTTCTTGACATAAGTGCAACAACATTTCTCCATGGTAGGCCAGTAATAACCCATTCAAAGGATGTGCTTAGCAATAGCCATACCACTAAAATTGCCATCGTAAGTACCATCATGAGCTTGAGATATTTTCCAAGTAGATTCTTGGGGTTCTAAGCAACAAAGGAGAAGACCATTGTAGTTTTACGGTAAAGTATATCTCATACTAAGATATATTTTATTACTTTTTTCTTGAATGTCCATTTGGCAACATGCAATAATCCCAAAGGAATACTACTGAGTTTTCGGAATTCTTTCAATTGAGTGAACCAATATTGATATGGTTGAGTTTTGACTAAGTGAACTGCTTGCCCCTTTTGTGATTCATCTCACATGAATGCATATTGGGATATGTTCTTGAGATAGGTGTTCATGGTGTTATTAAAATGATTTTGTGGGACCAAGGACCCCCATGATGCATGCTTCAAGAAGTTTTGTATTTGAGAGAACCAATATTGGTGCAGTTTAATCTAAATTATGTGGACATCTTGCTCGTCGTTAGAAGTATATCACAAGATTATGGATTGAGAGAGCATTTTGACCTGAATACTAGTGACATTTGATGGGTTCTATAAAATTAAGGATCCCAAGGAAGCCATTGTATCCATAAAATGGTTGGAAGAACGATGAATTACCTCGATGTCATACCATTCAAATTTGGTTAATAATTTATCCACAAGGGATTTATATGATTTCAATATTGGACACTTGCATTGGTAAATTTCCTTAACCTGGTTGACAATGAGCAAGGAATCACCAAATATGTTGAGCTTCTTGATGTTCATGGTGAGAGTTATTTGAATATCCAAAAGAAGGGCTTTGTACTCAACATTTTTTTTGGTGCACAAAAAATCAAGCTTAAATGAAAAGGGAATGGGAGCTCCTTATGTGAAAATCATGATTCTTGTGCCACCCCCTTGCTCACATTTAGAAACATCAAATAATAGTGTCTTATCAACTTTATTTTTTGGTTCTTGGGGTTCTATCGAGTCTGGTAATGTAAATACTTCATCATCAGGTAACTCAATTGTAAGAGACTTATCATCCTGGAGAGGAACCTCTACTAGTTGATCAACGATAACTTGATCTTTAATAGATTTTTGACCTATGAATTTGAGATCAAATTCTATCAACAACATTATCTACTTTACAGTATGACTATTATGATATGTTCGAATCATCATATACTATAAAGTGTTTTCTTTGGAAATAACATACATTGTTTGATTTAGCATGTAATATCAAAGCCTTTTGTGGCAAAGACAACTGCTAAGAAAAAATTCTCAACGTATGCATACTTGAGCTCATAGTTGACCAAGGTGTGACTGATGTAGTAAATAGCTTATTCTTTATTTACCTCATTCTTGTGACCAGGAGATAGGTAGGTTTAATCAAATTGATAACTGCATTAACATTAGCTTTAGGAATAAAGCATTCATTTAAATAGATTACAAAATAGAAAGAAAACTAATCTCTCTATATCCACGCTAACTGAACGCTAACGTAGGTAGAGTGTTAGGTTTATAACTCTTACCTAGGATATTTAGGATTAACCATTAGATATTAAGACAGTAAATAAATACATGGTAGAAAGTAAAAATTAGAAAAGTAAATGTAATAATCTACCTATGTAGTCTAATGCAATATACTACCTATTTCACCCTAACATCCCCCATTTATTACATTACTTTGATATACAAAGTTTACTTTAGAACAGCTCAAATTTGACACGTCCAAGTGCCTTGGTGAAGATTTCAGCAACCTTTTCGTCGATGGGAATGTATTGGAGCTTGATTTTGTGTTTAGGAACTTCATCATGAATGAAATGACAATCTGTGTCAATATGCTTTATGCGTTCATGATGGACTGGATTCTTGACCAAGTTCAAAACACCCGAGTTGTCACAAAACATGTGAATAGGAAGTTTCTTTGGTAGGCCCATGGTAGCCAAGATGTGACTTAGCCATATCGCTTCACCCACAACTCCTCGTGCAACGCAATACTCTGCCTTCGTTGAAGATAAAGCAACCACCTGTTGCTTTTACTATGCCATGAGACAGGTTTAGATCCAAGATGAAATACATATCTTGATGTTGATTTTCTATCATCTAAGGATCCAACATAGTTAGATTCAGTGTAACTCTATAAGAAGAATGAGTTATTCTTCTTGTACTCTAGACCATATTCTACACTACCTTTAATGCAGTGAAGAACACGCTTAGCTACTTTCCAACGAGAGGCTTTTGGTTCCTGCATGAACGGAGAAAGATAGTTTACAACATAAGTAATATCTGGTCTAGTATTGGTCAGGTAGATAAGGCTTCCAATCATCTGTCTATATAGCGTGCCATCTACCTATGGTGAATCATCATACCATGATAACTGAAGCCCTGATTCCATCGATGTTGCCTTGGGCTTGCATTCAGTCATACAATATTTTTCTACTAAAGTCTTGGCATACTTTTTTTGAGTCACCCTAAGATGATTCTTCTTCTATTCTATCTCAATACCAAGATAGTAGTGGAGAATTCCTAGATCTGTCATATCAAATGACTCTTTCAAGTCATATTTCATGACGCTAATCATTTTCTTTGAATTGCCGATGATGATCAGATCATCTACACATAATACAAGAATCACTATTTTAGAACCTGTGTTCTTGATATAGATATTTTCATCATATGGACTTCTCTTGAATCAGTGTTGTAGTAGGTGACTATCCATTTTAATGTACCATGCTCTTGGGGCTTGTTTAAGCCCATATAATGATTTGAAAATTTTGCAAACCTGTTGCTCATGGCCTTCCTCAACAAATCCTGGGGGTTGAGTCATGTATACCTTTTCTTTTAAGTCACCATTCAGAAAGGCACTTTTTACATCCATATAATGTAATTTCCATATGAACTATGTTGCCATAGCATAAAGAACTCGAATGGTGGTCATCCTTGTTGTAGGAGCAAAGGTTTCCTCATAGTCAAGGCCTTCCTTTTGAGCACAGCCCTTCACCACAAGACGGGCTTTATGCTTGTCTATGGTACCATATGCCTTATATTTGACTTTGTAAACCCATTTGCAGCCTATGGGTTTCTTTCCTTTAGGCAAATCTACTAGCTTCCATGTTTTATTCTTGATGAGGGAGTTATGTTCTACATCCATAGTTGCCTTCCACTGAGGTAGTCTAAGTGCTTCATAAACTGTAGAAGGTTCATTTTCATAAAATGATGATAAGTAAACCCTCTCCTCATCTATTTCCATATCATCTTCCCTTGCTAACTCTCTATCAACGAAAAGGTCTTGAAAATCTGCACAAATATCATCAACTGAAGTGGATGCTTCAGTATTTTCTTGTTGAGTCATGCTTCATGTTTTTGGATGATTGAGAGTAAGATCAGGTAGGGAAGTGAGTTTGGAATCTTCTATTGTGCTTGTATACCATTTGGGAGGATTTTTCTATTGTGGATAAGGAAGTGGTTGTTGCTTCTCATCATCAAGGTATACTGATGTAGTGTTAGGTTTGAAAACTTCATAAAACACTACATCTTTGCTGACATGTATTTTCTTGGTAAATGGGTCTATCAATCGATAGCCTTTTGAGAATTCATCATAGCCAAGAAAAACACATGATAGGGACTTCTCATCTAATTTATTTCTTTTATCCTTGGGCATATGCATAAAAGCCTTACACCCAAATACCCGTAGATGAGATATGGAGGGTTTCCTTCCACTCCATGCTTCCTGAGGAGTCATACCTTCAAGAGCCCTTGTGGGTGCTCTATTTAGAAGATATACTACAGTTTCAACAACTTCAACCCAGTAAATTTTCTCAAGATTCACTCCCTTAAGCATACATCGAACTATTTCCATAATGGACTGATTTCTTCTCTCAGCAAATCCATTTGACTGAGGATAATAGGTTGTGGTTAACTATATTTTTATCCCATGAGTCTATAAAAATGAGGAAAATTCCTTTGATGTGTATTCCCCCTCCCCCATGATCTGAATGGAGGGTCTTGATGAAGCATCCTGATTCTTTCTCAACAAGCTTTTTGAATTGTTGAAAATAGGTAAATGCTTCAGACTTCAATTGCAAGAAGAAGATCCACATATTGCATGAGTGATCGTCGACAAACAATTGAAAATACCTTTTTCCTCCATAACTAGTAGACATGGGACCACACAAATCTGTGTGAACCAACTCCAAAGGTACCTTAGCTTGAAAGGAGCTAGGTTCAAAGGGCACTCTGTGTTTCTTTTCTGAAAAGCAATCTGAGCATACTGGAAAAGTAGATGAAAGAGTAGGTAATCCTTTCACCATTTGATATTTACCAAGTTCTAGTAAATATCCTAAACTTAAATGCCCAAATCTCTTATTCCATAGAGATGTGGCATCTTTCATGGTTATTGCCATTGTAGTATATGTTGAGGTAAGTGCATCTAAGACAAACAAACCATGTTTGTATGAACTTGTTGCTATCGGTTTTCCTTTCTTGGTGATAAAGCAACATTTCTTTTCTTTGTCCACCTTGAAATTGACATTCATGTGATTGTCCAGGATTTGTGGAATTGACAAGAGATTATTTTTCAATCCTGGTACATAAAGAACTTTTTGAATTTTACATTCTCCATATAGAAGGGAGACAGAAACACTTCCTTCTCCCTAAACTCGATAGGTTTGATCATCAACAATGGTGACCGGTCTACCTTCTCGAGCCTCAAATGTCTCAAACTAGGACTTATCGCCAGTCATATGCTTACTAGCACCTAAATATATGTACCACAGAGTGTCCTTGTTAGGGAAATATGTATGTGTCATGAGCACATTATGTGCTCTTTCAGAGTCCAAACTAGAATCTTCAGCTGCAATGTGTCCCTGTTGCTGTGTATTCTTGTTCTTTGGTTTACCTTTGCCCTTCTTGTTTCCTTGTTCATTGGGCGGTTTGTTCTTAAACCAACATATTTTGGTTTCATGAGTGTCCTTGTCACAAATATTACAATACTGCTTCTTCTTCTTAGTCTCTTTGCCTTTACCCTTGTTTTTATTAGAAGAAGAACCTTTTTTTTTATTCCAATTTTTCTTACCACCTTGTCTGTTCAAGAAAAGAGCATTTTTAGATGCCTCATATCTATGGAGTTGATTAGCTTCTTATGTTTGAAGCATATTTACCAACTCGACAAAAGACACTGTCCTTCCAGAGACTTGTAATGAAGTGATCAACATTCTGTAGGATTCAGGAAGAGCCCTCAAAATGATAGAGGTCAAGACTTGGTCTTCCACTTTTTCTCCTAAGGATTGCAGTTTTGTTTTCAATTACGCCACTCTACATAGGAATAGCTCTACTGTTTCTCCAGATTTCATATGAAGAGTATGAAGTTGTGTTTGGAGGTGAAGAATTTTTTATTGATTCTTCCCTACAAAGATGGATTTTAAGGCATCCCATGCCTCCTTACCATTTTTAGCTTCACTGATATGAGGTTGGATATCATCAGTAATGGCTAGCAAGATCATTAAGGATAGTTTTCTATCCTTTTTATCCAATTTTGTTTGATCTGCTCCTTCTAATTGAGGTCTAGTTTCACTTCCATCCACTATAGACCATAGATCCTCTACAGTTAAGATAGCTTTCATCTTAGTCTTCCATGCAAAATAATTTGAACCTTTGAGCAGTTGGCTCTCAATGAGATACTTGTGCATCATGGCCATGGTGAAGGTTTCAAATTTTATAGGACAAAGATGGTTGTATCTTGCACTATATCCTCAAAAGATTTTATGGAAGATGTTTAATTTGATTCGATAATATATTTAATGGCACCTGCCTTAACACCCTTAACAAGGGATGAAAAGTTTTAGGATTTTAAGCCAAACAAATAGAGCAAATTAAAGGGGTAGGTTTTGAAAGACTTTTGATTGTGCTCTCTAGGATATTTAATGCTACCTGCCTTAACACCCTTCGAGAAGGATGAAAATTTTGAGGTAATTAAGCCAAAAAAAGAGAGTAAATCAAGGTGTTTGTAGTTTTGTACCTTTGGGTGAGGATTATTTAAAAAATTGACTTGGTTTAACCTGTGCAAGATGTAGCACGATTTGTAGTGAAATTTGGGTTTTCAAGTGTGAAGTGCTCTTCAATTTTTATGATTGTTTAGTTGTAAAATTATGTATAGTGAAATAATAAAAAATAGAGCAATCTAAATTATTTATCACTATAGGTGTCGGATGCAACCGAAAATGCACCTAATGAAGCCAATTTTTGAAAAAGGTGTCGAGTACAATCAAGAATGCACCTTTATTATTATATAAAATCCCCCTTTTGTCTTTACACTTTTGCAAAAAATAGAAGCACAAATGTAACTTATATCCCCCCTTAATGATTACCAAATTGAGAAAGCAAGCACTCCTTTCAAGACAAGTCGACACATGACCCGTGTTTGAAAGGCTTACAGACTAGTCGACACACGACTTGGTTGTTGTTTCAACACTCAAAAATTGGTGGTGCATTAGGATCAAAAGGCTCACGAATCCTCATGGGACCATAGCTTCTGTCCAACCCCTTCCATGGATCAGTATAGATAAGTGAGTGAGGTATAGATCTACGATATTCACGAAGCATACGATGAAAATGTGATCGTGTTGTTTGCCTTCGTAATTCATTTCTCTTTCTGATGATTATTTGTCTATGAAGAGCTTTCCTCACCCAAGATTTGATATTCATGAAAACTTAGAAGAATGATGAAAAATAAAGAAAATTTTGATGAAATTGTAAACAACAAAATGTGTCTTTGGTTCTTGTCTCTTTATCTCCACATGTGGAGAAAACTAAAGAACGACAATGGTTTAGTTGCATAAGGATTTTAGCATTTGTATTATAAATTTAAATGCTATATATATATAATTTTTAAATATTTTTAAAAGAAAATTTAACATAAAAGTTTCAATAAAAAACATCAATTTAATAGTTAAACAAAATTGATATAATTTATGAAAAACTAGCATGAAAATTTCTAATTTAAAACACTAAAAAAAACAATTTTAAGCATAAAAATTTAAATAAAAATATTAATTTAGGCCAAAAACTATGAAATTTTCATTAAAAAAATATTAACTTGCTTATGGCGGGTGCGGGAGTCAATCCGTCGACTCCTGTTGGTCTAAGGCGTTCGCCTTGCCAAACTTACCAAGACTGCGGTTTGGTTTTCAGTCTACGAAGCTTGATATTTAAATAAGCCCATGGGCTTCTTTGGAAATAAGAGGGATAAATCCCACATGCATCATGTACAGGATGCAGAGGCTTTTAAAGGCCTCAACGAGCACTTATGCTCATGATTGCCTTCAGGAAATTGAGTCCAGGTCTCCTTTTATTGGCAGCCACGTGGCGTCGCAAGGGAGGTCCATGTGTCATGTCGAGTCCCACGTGTCAGGTCGAGTCCCATGTGTCAGTCCAATCCACGTATCATGTCCACATGTCAATCTAGTTCATCCCGATCAGATGCCAGGTGGAGCATGGCTAGAGTGCCATGTGTCACCTAGTTGTTGGTTGAGTCAGATCTGCACCACCTTGAGGTGCGTGTAGGTCCATGTTAGCACCGCCTCACCTCAAGGTGCATGCAAGTCTATGGGGAACATGAGGGCACTCCTACCCTCGAAGCGTTCTCTGCTTCAGGATCCATGTCGTAGGATACGTGAGGGTGCTCCTGCTGTCTAGGCGTTCCTGCCACGACCTCAAGATCTGTACCCAAAAGGCCACAGGGAGTGTGAGGGTCGCCTACCCTCGTACACGCCCGTTGTGGGGACTGTGGGCCTACAGGTGGTCGCAATCCGCATGGGGATGGGAAAAAATCCCCGCGGGTTGCAATTACAACGAGGGTCAAAATGGTCTTGCATTGGTATCTGCACCCTGTGTCGAAATTTGCACCCTACGGGATTAATAAATCCTAACAACAAATAAAATGCCAAAATAAAATAATCAAAATCTAGCTTAGGAGTATTAAAAAATGGGCGTAGGAAATAATTAAGGGTCACCAAATTTGGTGTCGTATTTCCTCGCTCTATCAAACTCCTCACTCCAGCTCTAGTACCAATGTGACCAGGAGATAGGTAGGTTTAATCAAATTGATAATTGCATTAACATTAGCTTTAGTAATAAAGCATTCATTTAAATAGATTACAAAATAGAAAGAAAACTAATCTCTCTATATTCACGCTAACTGAATGCTAACGTAGGTAGAGTGTTATATTTTGAACTCTTACCTAGGATATTTAGGATTAACCATTAGATATTTAAGACAGTAAATATCTACATGGTAGAAAGTAAAAAGTAGAAAAGTAAATGTAATAATCTACCTATGTAGTATAATGCAATATACTACCTATTTTACCCTAACAATTCTTGTGGGTCAACATGGTCCCTAAGGTAAACTTAGTAGCTTATATGCATAATAAGAATGGTACACCTAGTCGAGGTAGAGCTAGTATTGGTAAATATGCCAATTATTAGCTAATTTTGTCAAAATCCTTTTGAAATTCATCATCCCAATAAAAGGTGACCCCCTTTTGTAAAAATTGATTCATCGATTGACATTTATCCAAAAGTTGTGTTATGAAGTGTTGAATATATGCAATATTCCCCTGTAAGTTGTAGGTTGGTAGGGGGAAGAATTTCTAGGATTACCTTGAATTTGGCTAGATCTACTTTGATTCCTCATTTAGAGACTATGAAACCTAAGATTTTTCCATATGTTACTCTAAAAATACACTTCTTGGGGTCCAGTCATATGTTATGCTCTATGAGGCAATCAAATACTTTTCTTAGTACATCAATGTGCTCATGATATAGCAAGGATTTTTCAATAAGTCATCCATGTAATTTTCCAAGAATTTATGTATGTCATGGCCCACTGGTAGGTAGCTCCAACAATTTTAATACCAAATGGCAAGATTTTATAGCAAAATTTCTCCCAAGGCGTTGTGAAAGCTATTTTGGGTTAGTCTTCTAGGTTGACTCGAATTTGGTTGCAACCCAAAATACCATCCATAAGAGACAACATTTCATGACCAACAGTCACATCAACAAGTTGGGAATTCATCCTTTGGACTTGCTTTATTAAGATCTCGAAAATCAATGCATATGAAAATCTTCCCATATGGTTTCCTAATAGGGACCATGTTGGACACCTAGTCAGGATAGTCGATAGGTTGAATGAACCCTACATCCAACAAATTTTGTAGTTCATATTTAAACATTAAGGCTATTTTTGGATGTATCTTGCAAAATTTTGCTTTATTGGTTTAGTTTTATGTTCGAGCATTAAGTTGTGCATGACCAGATTTGGGTTGAGACCCGATATGTCTTTGTAAGACCCAGTAAAAACCTTCTTCTTTGTTAAGAGAGTTGTTTAATCAGCTTATTATTTAAGGGTTATACTTTATTCCAACTTAATATTTTAGGAATGTCAGGGTCGGTGTTGATATCCATATCAATTGTTTCCTCAATTGACATATGGGATCCCTCCTCAAGTTGATGAGGCGTAGGGATAAAATATATATCATTAGCTAGATTTGGAGAATCGATCATATCATCAAGTTTGATCTTGCCTTGAAAAACATATTTATATGAATCTAGGGAGAAATGAAATGGTTGTAACATTTCTTCATAGGGAAAAAACTCTGAGGGTGATAGCAAAAACGTATTATGATTAAAATCAATGGCCTCATGGTTGAGATACAAATATTTTGAAAGGTTGCCTAGGTAGTGGAGTGGTGTGGTGAGATCAATAGAGATCATATTTATGGTTGGAAAATAATCTCCCTTATTTGGTGAGAAATATTTATTGAATATGGGTGAGTGTAGATCCACCGAGGGTGGCTATGATGGTGATGAAATGATAGGGTGTGGCTTGTGCAGAATAGTAATGATTGGATCTTCGAGTGGAAGAAGTTATCACCAAATAGGTATTCACCTAGGGAATAAATGAAGGTAGAATTCATCAAGATCATTGAGGGGCTAGATAGAATCTGATTCATCCTCTAAGCTATCTAAATCAATAGACATTTCATCATTATCTTGGTAATATGAACTGATAAACATGTCATCACAATATTGGTCAAATTCGTCATCTTCTTTGATCCAGTTATTTTCAAGGTCATTACCTAGTTTTGACTCTTTTTATTCATCACTCATCATTAGATATCCAACCACTTATATTCTCTTTATTAGAGCATAAAGGAGAGTCAATTCAAATAGTGCTAGACCACTGAATGTGGCTAGGACCAAGATACTCTAAATCCTTCTCATCCTTGTTTTCTTTGAATGCCTCACCAGAAGAGTTAGAGGTCTCAATAGTTATCATCATGATTGGAATATGGCCACTCAATAGATGACTGTGGCTAGGATTGGTTTATTCATTATTGTTAATATCATCACCAAAGCCTATGGTAAGGTGTTGGAGTGAGTCTACAAAGATATCATTCAACATACACATGGAATACCCTAAGCTGAACCTATCTATAGGCAACTAATAATATGGTTGGTAAGGGATCTAAAGACCTTTTTCATACTGAACCAAACCACTTTCGTGCCAATGACAATGATAAAATTACCTTAGTGCAAAGGTCAAATTTGACATATAACCAATATTCATTAAGAATAGTGCGGCATCTTATATCATAGGAGATGAATTTGTAGTAATCTCAAAACCACCATAAACAAAGTTTATCTAATTTGAAGTACATCCTAGAGAGATAATGGTACCAATGGATAGCAGTGAATGGCAAGGTCTACCTATGTCTTACACTAACTCAATGAGAGGATTAAGTGTAATATTTTGTACCAAATACTCAATGAGTCCTGGATTGGTCATTTGGACCGTAATTTGTAGGAAGGTGGATGATGATGATGGGGATGTAGGTTGGGATAATTCATACATGGCAATGTGCAATTATTCCTCATAAAAAATAGTTGGAGTTGCTTTAAAAATAGTAGATATGGATTGAGGAGCTTTTTTTATTGGTGCCTTCAATGGATTCCTAAACAGAGGATTCGATGATGAAGAAGGAATATTGGAAGGGACCAACGGTGATGGCTGGGATGGGGGTGATGATGATGGATTAGTGGATGGTTGAGATAAGGGATCTATATTTTTGATAGGATCATTGGGTCAGATTTCCAAATGCATTAAAGGTAAGGTAGATTATTACGGATGATTGACCATATTGCATAACTTGAACTCTAAGTCCGTAGGAACTACATGAACCTACCCTTCATGGACATACTTGATGCATTGGTGTAATATGGAAGGGATGCACTTCATATCATGGATTCAAGGTCTACTAAGTAATATGTTGCACTGCATTGTACCCTCCAAGACATGGAATAATGTAGGAATTATATTTAGTCCAACCTGAATAGGAAGGACTATTGTGTCGATAGTGGAACATAGAGCATCATTAAAAGCTCGAAGGGTGAACATAGATAATGTAATATGTGATGGTGGTATATTAATATGTTGAAGTGCAGTAGTGGTAATAATGTTAATGGAGGAACTTGTATCTATCAAGACTCATTTATAAGGGATTTGATTCACACTAGCAATTATATGTAGTGGGAGATCGGATATATCAGTAGGTATCAGCTTAACTTAATGATAATGGAATGTTATAATAGGATCCTTATAGTTTTGAACATACCCAATAAAATTATTGAAAGAGTTAGGAAAATGTGGTTGCAGTTTAATTGACTTTAGAATTTCCATTAGAGTCTCCTAATGTGGAGTTGACTGTTGGTTTAGCTTGTATATGGAAATTTTTACCAATGCAATATTTAGACTTTGAGTGATTCTATTTCTTACCATGATCACCAGGCAAGGTGGTGGAATTTGGATTGGATTTGGTTGTGACAATGACTATGATGTTGAAGGAACATGGGTTGGACCTATAGGTTGTATAGGTTGGTTTGGGTATCTCCAATTTCTTGTCACTATGCTAATCATACCAACAAAGCCTTGATGTGGTGGGGTTGTATTCATCTCATTCACCTGTTTAGGTTGTTTTGTATGGCCCCCATGCGTAGGTAAAAGATCCTAGAATATGTCAATATTTTTATTGTGTGTAGCAAGAGGATTATCAATTTGAAGCTCATTTTGCTCTATTATATCTTGAATAAGATTCTTGTATGTGTATCAAGCTTGAATTTCATGATCATTTTATCGATGATAGATGCAATTTAAATCATCTCTATAAATTTCTAGGTTTTATATTATTCATATCTGGTTGTCAAAATTTAGGTAGAGTGATTACCTTTATCTCGCACAGTAGATGAAAAAGAGAAGCCAATGGTTCAGACAATGACATATACTAGTGAGGAGGATAATGTTGTTGATTCATCCATTGGTTCTACTAAGTTTGAGAATTATACTACAAGGTAGAGGTTGCATCTGATAATTAGGTGATTGAAGGGTAGTTTGTTGTGAAGGATCTTGTACACTTAAGATGACTTGATTTACTAGAGATAAATTTTGTTGCGTGTAGTTGCCTTTAGAATTTTTTTTTCAATCCTTTTTTTGAAGATTTATTTATCCCTCTTGGACCTTGATGTCCGCAATAATATTTTCCTGAGCTAAGGCTTCCTCAAATATTTTGAACTATTGGAGTTGCAATAAGAGTATATAATTTATTTTGAATAACTCCTAGTAAACAGTCGAGTTAGCTCTATGATATGCAAGGTGAATGATAATTTTGTAATAATTGCTCTTCACTACTTACCATAATCGATGATTGAATCATTTTTTATTTGTTTAAGGTTTTACAATTCAGTCAATGTTGGTTTCTTCTTAATGCTAAATGAGAAGTGTCCCAAGAATACATTTGCTAGTTGTTCAAAGGAGTGTATGTTGTGTCATGGTAAATGATTTTACCACTCTAATGCTAGCCCAACAAGGCGTATGAGACATGTCGTAAGCATAAGGAAATCATCATATTGAAGATGAAAGCACATATTCATGAAGCTTGTGACATGCTCTTGAGCATCTTCATCTCCTTTAAAATTGTCCAATTTTGGCATCTCAAAATGCTCAGGATATGGTGGGGATGGAACTGATGGATGCAATGGTTGGTTGCACAACTGATACAAAGTAGTTTTTTGATAACCTATGCCTAAATTTTTTTCTCTAGATAATTAATGCGATCAGTTAGCAACTAGTAAGCATCCAATGAAATAATCTCATCAGCATACCTTCATCCTCAAAGAGGGGGAGGTGGAAGATTTCAATTGGTGCAAGGTGGTTGACTGTGGTAATAAATAATATCCTCATAAGGTAATTCAAGATACCTCTATTATTGGAAATATGACTAAATATCCTCATAGATCTCATCCTCTTGTTGATGGTTCTATGGTTGATGTTGTTTAAACCTAGTGTTGGAGGGGTGCATGAGGATGATGATTCTGGTTTGGCCTAGGTGGTAGGTTTTGATATTACATGAGGTGCCTTGGGGGTTGATGGACTTGTAAACTATGATTTCTAGGGGTAGGAACCATCTCATGCAATTCTTTTTACAACTGATCTTGATATAACCATTGTGGTGAGCAGATTTTCATGTCCCGAAAAACATTAATTTCTCTTCCATAAATTATCAATCCGGTAAGTTCGTAAACTTATGAGCATCACACACAGTATATGCCTGTAGTGTTGGGGAACAAATCTGGTTGTACCTTATTTAGTTTGGTGGGGAGGTTTGTGTAAATGGATTCCAGCCAAACCAAATAAATTGAGTGCAGAGAATTTAAATAAATAAAATACAATGCTGAAAATAAAAGCACACACCTAAATTAAATAAAGCAAGAACTAAAGCAATAAAATAATCTACAAAAAATAAAGAACAGAAATAAATAGGGGAGGACTACTACAGGGAGTGGGCCCAAGCTCCCATAGATAGTCCGCCCGGCTAGCTACGTAGAGCTTGCTCGAATAAGAGGAGTTGCACTCTTAATTAATTAAACAATAAAATAAAATAAGTTCTGTGTAAAATTAATCATTGATCTTCGATCTCCTTTGTTCATCTGGCCTGTGTCTTTATATAAAGCGCAGCCAAATCTCATTACAATAACAAATCGATCTATTTTAATCATGTGATGTGATTTAGTTACAATTGATTCTACACATATTTTATTCTTCTATTTTAAAGTATGTTCGTTCACCAAAAGGATAAATATAAATATCCTTAGGTGTACGTAACAACAAATCCTAAACTAATGCATCCTAAAAATAATAATATGCTTTAACAGCTTTACAAGGTCAATCGGCCAATCGATTGATAATAAAAAACACTTTATTCTATTTAATAAATGCACGATTAAAAAAGATCTCCTTTGTCTTCACGTGCAACCTCCTCCATAGTCCTTGGTCAACCAGTCAAAGTTGACTTGGTAAATCTTGCAAAGTATGAAGGCATGGAGGTGCCTTCTGGTTGTAGGGAGGCGCTCGTCTTTCATTGGTGCCTTCTGGTTGTAGGGAGGCGCTCATCTTTCGTCGATGCCTTTCGGTTGTAGGGAGGCACTCGTCTTCTGTCGATGCCTTCCAGTTGTAGGGAGGTGCTCTTCTTTCGTTGGTGCCTTTCGGTTGTAGGGATGCGCTCGTCTTTCGTCGGTGCCTTTCGGTTGTATGGAGGTGCTCGTCTTCTGTCGATGCTTTCTAGTTGTAGGGAGGCGCTCGTCTTCTGTCAGTGCATTTCGATTGTATGGAGGCGCTCTTCTTCCGTTGGTGCCTTCTGGTTGCAGGGAGGCACTTGTCTTCCGTTGGCACCTTCTAGTTGTAGGGAGGCACCTACTTCTTTTGGGCGCCTTCCTTGAAGAGGAAGGCGCCTACTCTCTTGCCTTAGTCTTTGTAAGCAGAAGTATGTCGGGTCCAAGTGGATGTAGACTGGAAAATACCATATTAGTACCAATACCTCCATTTATACACATTTCCCACTAAAAACACCAATCAAGCATAATATCGGATTTTCTATCAATTATATGCATAAGTTATATAAAATACATCTCATATGCTAATTGAACCATTGATAATTCTCCTTAACCATGTATATAAAATGAGCATTTTTGATGCTCATCACATTGTTAATATAGTCTATGTTGGTGCAACTTGTGTTGATTTAGTTGGTGTCATTGATCTAATTGTTGTTTATCTAGTTATAACTAGTTCAGTTGCTCTTGTCTACCATCATTCAACCTAGATTCTACATTTATCTAATCAACTGTATGGGGATTGTCCCTAGTATTAATACAAATGGGCTTGAATTGCTTCTCAATCCTATAAGGGTTAGCCACTTTCTTCCCATGATCAAAGGAGGTTGCATTGACATGATATTCAGGATTAAAGGTAGGCTTTGTTTACTCAAGTGGCATAGAGGCACAATGTGCTTGCACATAGTACTCTTCATAATGAGTAGGAGGATGATCTAGGTCTTCCTCATCCTCGTCTATGAGAAATGCATGAGCCAACATGGAAGTCTTACTAGGACGACAAGTGCCATACCTATATAGATGGGCATATTTCCAACTCATCCATGGGCAATCAAGTGGGGTGGCTTGATCATCTACATTTGGCCATGACGTATATTCTTGCTCATGCTTTGATTGAGAGGTAGGATGAACCAGGATGTGAATGTGCAACATGGACCTACTAGGACCCTCCAAGTGCTGGGGATTTTACCTAAAGAAAGCATGTAGAGTGTCTTGGCTAGGAGGTTTATCACTTTGATCATATTGAGGACCTATAGATGCATCCTAAATAGGGACCTCCTAAAGGTTATATTACCTGTAAGTGATGTTGGTGTTATGACAAAAACCAAGATGCCAATCAAGAATGGCCAGATCCTCTGGACCGATTTGAATATGTTCCATGTCTCCTTGTAATTTTTTAGCGGCACTAGCCCTTGATTGAGCTTGATCGCATGTTGTTAACATGATCTAAATTATGCAAATAGTAAAGAAAAAACAAGAAAACAATGTGTTTATATCTTTCAAATTTTGATTTTAATTACCAATTCTTGTTATTATTTTCAAAGTGTTTTGATATTTAAACCTCTATTCTTATGACAGCTAAGGGTAAACAAAATAAAAATCTATTAAAGGTACTTTGAGTACACCCCCTTGTCGAGGAATGTAACCTAAATGGAAAAAGTGGCTTCCTATGTTGGATATGAATCAAGGTAAACCTATGGAAATAAAGAACCCCTAAAGGGGCCACATTGTCTATTGCCTTGCTATCGGCCCATTTCGGGCTTTCACTTCACCCTCTTGTTTGAGCTTGGGCATAAATGATAGTTGTGTTTATGTAATTATTTAGCCCCTATAATGTAGGGCATCTAATCCTTCCTACTTTGTGTGCACCCAAAAGTAGGGGAATTTATGGTGATGAAGTCTAGAAATCCACTCACTTGGGGCTACTATAGTTTCCATGGGGCCAATATATGATGGGAGATGAATGCCCATATCACGTTATTGGTGCTGGTCATTGGTGATGAAATCCATTTAACCAATATTAACTTGTTGTGTGTGTGTGAGGGTTCATTTTAAATTTGTAAAAGTAAATCAAAGAGTGTATGATGATATTTCTTCTTTTTACGAATGCAAAACCCTATATAATGTATAGCCTTTGAATAGGCAACAAGTAGGTAAACCAAACAATAGCAGATAGGGGGCCATATCACACAGATACGACTGCATACAAAGGTTGTTTGGACTTGAGACAGTCATAGATGAAGGTCATCTGGACCTGAGACAATCACAGACAAGGACTATCTAGGCCTAAGATGATCACAAACAAAGACCTGATACTTAAACATTTTTGTACTCTTTTCTATAATTTAAAAAATTTCTTTACCTTTATGAAAATAGAAAAATAAGGATAGATGCACTCACTTTGATAGCCTAAGTTTGATGTAGATTTAGTTTGATTCTATTTTTACTTTCTGACTAGAGGTCATCTTGACAAGAGATGGTTGTATAATAGATGTCATATCACCCTAAGATGGTGGTGTAGGAGTACTTGTAAGATAAAAATTTGTTTGAAGACCATAAAAAAGCTAAATAGGGAACCTTGCGGTCCCATCATGATCACCATATGATAGATCAAAAATCATTCACCTATGCAATAAAAAATGAAATATAGCAGTAGTGTAACAACCATGACAAAAACTATATATTTCCTATTGCTTTCAGCGGTGTAAAATATTTAAAATGATTGTGGCATGGTAGTTATAGGGGAGGACTATGCAAAGATCTATGTGGTGGCTTCTAAGGTGGACAATGCAAAATATTTTGGTAGCCATAAAAATCGGATAGCCTAACCGGATTCATGGTGGCTACCAATTCCACCATGTAAATTCAAAAAAAAATATGACAAAAACAACATATATAAATATGGTGCCCCTTTATTAATAATAAATCTATTCTTTCCAAAGAGGTTACAATGAGATCCTCTTTGAGGGAATTTTATATCGATCTGATACAACAAATTACAACATTAAGAGGGTTTTATTCCCTTGTTCGGATGAAATCGATGCACTTCAAGGTTTTCTCGTAATCACAAGTGTTTGGAGCGGTATTCCATAACCATCACTTGGAGTTAGATGTTGAGTTCTTACGGTCCTTTATCTTTGTGGAATCATGTAATATAAACACAAGGAAAGTAAAGGATATCAATAGCATATGTAAAGCCCCTCAATATAGGGCTCATTTTAATGATAATTATTTGATGAATAAAATGAAATGTAAGAAAATGCATGCATAAATTAAATTCTAACTGATCTAAGAAACAAGAAATATGTTGTTCTAAACCCTACTAAAATAAAAAGCATAAAATTATATCTCTATGAGAGGTTATCTCGAGACAGGATGACCTTACTTATGAAGTGTCTCAGATTGAGACAACCACTCTCTTGTAACTATGTTTTTCAAGGCCAAGTCAGGCTGACATCAAAGATTGACCTAGGGTTTTATCGATTGATTGGTGCATTTCAAGTGCAACTTAGTGGATCGAATTGATCACCGAAGTAAGAATATTTGATCTACATGGAATATAGAAGCATGACCTTCAATCCTTATAGTAATCTAATGGTATGGCTTTCAACGATGGCATATCTTGGGGAATTGATAATGAGGCAACACTTCATTACATAAAATTGAACTCAGGAGGATAACAATAAAGCTTCAATGAGAGATCAAGAAATCATAAATCTAGCGAGAGAAAATTGAGGGGGTGAGTGTGAATATATGGATTCCTCAAAAGAAACTTAATAATGACACAAACCCTTTGCATGAAAAATTAGAGATGCAATTCACACTACGAAAAGTGAATGTGTTTCTTCAAAATCTCATGCAATTGATTAATGCATGTAATTTTTCTATTTTGGCTCATGCAAGATGCTAAATCACGATGTAGGATCATGCGTGGGGTTAACTGGTAATATCGATTGCCAACTATCTCACTTTATTTTTAAATTTTGCTTTTGCTGTGGATGTCTCAAGGTGAGATGACCTTGATCTATAGGTCATCTCAAGGTGTGATGGCCTTGGCCTGGAGGTCGTCTCAGTGTGAGATGGTCCTGGTTGCAAAGAAAAATATCCCTGTTTAAGTGGTGAAAACCACTATTTTAGCCCTAAGGCTACCCAAGGTGGGTCACATGGTTTAAAGGAGTCCATTTAGGTAGTCTCCTCAATATGACATATTTAGGTGTCTACAACAACATCCATAACTAAGTACACATAACAATAGAAGCTAATAGCAACAAAGAGATTATAATTGTATCTTGTTATAATATGCTTGATATCATCACTCATTTGTGGGAGAGCCTATCATGTGGAGAAGTTTTAAGCATGTCCTCCATTATATCTTTGGAAGTCTTCAAAGAAGAAATTATGGTAATGAGTTCCTGGATTGGTTCATCACTGTTTACTAATTTTTTTTGTTTCTTATTAGAACTTTTAAATATCTTGGATCATGTGAAAAATCTAACAAAGTCTATTGATAACATCTCCTAGAGTGTTGGAAGCTCCAACAACATGGGAATGAATGCATCCCAAATGTAACAAAATATCAATGATCAAATATTATAAAACAATACCCCTAGAGGAGTGGAACCAATAAACACGCTTCACATATGAAATTCCAAATATGTTTGAGAAGAATGAATCTATGAACATCCCAAATTTTGGGATGATGATCTTGATGAAAAAAACCAAGAAGAGCAAGCTTCCAATATTTGAATGAGTGGAATAAAAAAGTGTAGAAAACATCCTAAAACTGTTTAGCCATGCCAGAAAACTAAAACAAGTGAATAATATTTTTTAAATAATTACAAAAATTGCATTGAGGGGAAATATGTAGGATCAAAGCTAGACTTTCAAAAGTTGGAAATTTTTGATGGGCAACCTGCCATCCAAGCAGTTGATTTTTGGATTTAATAGGAACTCTCAAAATTTGAGTAGCAAGATACTTCCATTGGGAATTGGTAAAATTGACTTACCACTCAACATTGATCTTAGAGTCCAATCATAAAGGACATAAAATATTTTTGTAGATCCAACTAGATTTTATGGAAGAAATTATATGGTCACTAAGCCATCTCTAGTTAGTTTACATATTATAGGTAGTTTTTCCCAACTTTATAAGGACCTCACATGGAATGGAAGTGATGCAGGAGCATCCGGTGGCAACAGAGCAATCTTGCATCAACAAAATTTTTTCTAAGTGTTTGCCTTGGTGTCACGAAATTGCGACAGAAAAAGAGTCCCATATCGTGACGTCGCGTTTTCACGACTCAGCCAGGAGAGAGAAGGTGCGGGGCGAAAATGTCACGATTTCGTGACATGTCGCGAAACTGCGACCAGAAGCAAGAAAGAGCAGAAGCACGGTGAAAATGTCACGATTTTGTGACATATCGTGAAATCGCAACCAGAAGCAGGCGAGAGGTGGAGTCGTTGAGAATGTCATGATTTCGTGACATGTCACAAAATCGTGACCATCATGAAATCGCGACTAGGAGCAGCCAGGAGGAGGAGCCATTGAGAATGTCATGATTTCGTGACATGTCGCAAAATTGCGACTAGGAGCAGCCGAGGGGAAGAGCCGTTGAGAATGTCACAATTTCGTGACATGTCACAAAATCGTGACCATCACAAAATCGTGATAATCTAAGCAGCCGAGAGAAGACATTTGGGAATGTCGCAATTTTGTGACATGTCACAAAATCATGATAGTCATAAAATCGTGACGAGGAGCAGCCAGAAGAAGACATTAACGAGAATGTCACGATTTCGTGACATGTCATGAAATCTCGATCGTCGCAAAATCACGACCAACAGCAGGGGGGAAGGAGATGCCAAAGGAATTGTCGCAATTTTGTGACATATCACAAAATCATGATCGAAGAAGAAAAGCAGAGGCGAGGAAGGAAAATGTCACGATATCGCGACATGTGATATCGTGACATGTCATGATATCACGACTCGAAGGCAAGAAAGGCAGAGATGAAGAGAAAACGTCGCGATATCACGACATGTCGTGATATCGCGACCAAAAGGGAGGAGTGCAAGGAGGTCAAAATGTCATGATATCGCGACATGTCACGATATCGTGACAAACGGCTGGTTCGTGGTTCAAAAAGGTGCATGTTCCAAGGTGATGTTTTCGAGGCGATCAAGGGTCTCATTAATGCATGTTTTTGTATCCGGTAAGTTTGTTGAACACGGTGGCCTCTCGAATTTTGCGCTTAGAGGTCAAAAATGTCATATGGTTCTTTAATGAATGATTTCATGGCAAATCAAGGCAGTTGCCAATTATGGAAGGAAAATTGAAAACTCGGCCAAGGAAGCCGACTTTGCAGGTTTTTATGATGTATTCTTTCAAAAGGGTCATTAATGGCCTAGAGGGTCGAGACCTCGATAAAAACTCAGTGATTGTAAGAGAAATGGGTGGTGGATTGGAGATCGCATGTAGAGGATAGAGTATAGAGAACCAAGCCGAGCACTGGTTATTGTAAAGCCTATGGGCTGTTTCTGTAGATTATTCCAGATTAATAGAAGAAAATTTGGAATTGGTGAGAGTGCGATTTTCTCGTCCCCCATCAGTGGTATCAGAGAGGGAGTTCCTTAGCGTGTAACAGATCGTCGAACGAGAGGCAGTTACACCAGGATCTGTGGAAGGGTTTGTAAGAGAAGAAAGAAGCATACCTCCATGAAGAAATCGTGGTGGGGTAAGAAATATGGTGCCAGCAGAAGATTTTTGAGCTTTGTAGAGGCAAGTTCAGGCCCTGCAAGAGGAACTGCACAGAGGGCACGAGCCCATGAGGGAAGAAGGAAGTGAAGACGAAGTTAAGGAAGAAGAAGACCAGTTGGAGGAAGAAGAAGAGGTTGTAGATCCTGCACAGGCCAGGTTGTACAGATCCATCTCCCAGATTGGAAAGAAACCAAAAATGGAGGTTTCTACATACTCTGGAAACCTAGATCCAGAAGAGATGATTGACTGGATAAATGATCTAGAAGAGTATTTTGAATATGAGGAGGTTGAAGACCCTAACCGGGTCATATTTGCTAAGACCAAGCTGAAGGGTCATGTCAGCATCTGGTGGAAGGGAATATAGCTGGAAAGGAACAGAAGAGGGAAGGAAAGAATAACAAGATGGGATAGAATGGTAGAAAAGTTGAAAAGATAGTTTATTCCTACAGATTATGAGTTGGATCTGCTAAGGAAAATACAGATTTTGAGGCAGACAAGCAAAACTATCCAAGAATACATAGAGGAGTTTTATAAGATCTCTATCAGAACTGGCCATTTAGAGGTAAACAAGGAGAAGGTGGCCCATTATATCAATGGGTTGAGACCCAGTATCCAGGAGGAGTTGAGCCTAGTTCGGATGAGCACCATTGAGGATGCTTACCAGTTTGCTCTGAAGGTAGAAGAAAAGCTGAATAGATGATTTGAGAGCAAGCAAAGAGGAAGAGGTCATGGAGGAAGGACTGGTGGAAGAAAATATGAAGGAAAAGAGGAGAAGAAAGAAGAAGCTAGCAGCAGCCAAGAGCAGAAGGTAGGTGAATATTACAGACCCCAAGTTCAGAACAATGGCTACCCAAGAGGAAGAGGTAGATCTGGACGTGGGTATGGAAGAGGAGTATTTCGTGGAACCTGTTTCCACTATGGCGAAGAAGGACATCAAGCATTTGAGTGTCCACAACACTGATAAAGGAGGGATAAGAGACCTGAGGGTCCTGCTAGAGCTGTTGTAGCAGATGAAAGAACCGAATCAAAACATTCTAAGGAGGTAGAGAGAGGAGAAGTCATGGTTGCAAGGAGAGCCATGCTGATTAAGGAAGACAAACCAGAGCAGAGGAGAAGCCTATTTCGCACGAGGTGCAAAAGCGCAGGTAAATTTTGTAATGTGATTATAGATAATGGCAGCACTGATAACTTAGTCTTTGAGGAAATGGTCACTAAGTTACAGCTGGAGAGGAGGAGACACCCGCATCCATACCAGATTGCATGGTTGCGGAAGGACCACAGAGCATGGGTCCGTGAACAGTGCTTAGTCACGTTCAAATTTGGGAGATACCAGGATGAAGTCCTATGTGTTGTTTTTCCTATGGATGCTTGCCATTTGCTGTTAGGAAGGCCATGGCAGTTTGATTGGAGTGCAGTGCATGATGGTCATGCAAATACGTACTCCTTGATGAAATATGGAGTGCGCCACAAGTTAAAGCCATTACAGGTAGTGGATGAGAAGGTGTGCAGCAATGCCAAAATTTGTCTAGTAGAAGGCAAAAAAAAATTTTGCCAGGAGACGGGGTTTAAGCAGGCTGCAGAGGCAGGTGCACGTTTGGAGATGTAGAAAACGGTGACTGAACAGCACAGAAGTGAAGGTCACTTCTCCATCAACCCCGGGTGTCTGATGTAGGAGCATCCGGTGGCAGCAGAGCAATCTTGCATCAACAAAAAATTTTCTAAGTGTTTGCCTTGGTGTCATGATATCGTGACAAAAAAAGAGTTGTGATATTGTGACATGTCACATTTTTGCAACTCAGCCAAGAGAGAGAAGGTGCAGGGCAAAAATGTTGCAATTTCATGACATGTCACAAAATTGTGACCAGAAGCAAGAAAGAGCAGAAGCACGATGAAAATGTCATGATTTCGTGACATGTCATGAAATCGCGACCAGAAGCAGGCGAGAGGTGGAGTCGTTGAGAATGTCACGATTTTGCGACTGTCGTGAAATCATGACCAGGAGCAGGCGAGAGGAGGAGTCGTTGAGAATGTCATTATTTCATGACATGTTGCAAAATCGCGACCGTCATGAAATCGTGACCAGGAGCAGCCAAGGGGAGGAGTCATTGAGAATGTCATGATTTTGCAACATGTCACGAAATTGCAACAATTTGAGCAACCGAGAGAAGATAGTTGGGAATTTCGTGATTTCGTGACATGTCACAAAATTGTGACAGTCGTGAAATCACGACGAGGAGCAACCAAGAGAAGACATTAACGATAATTTCATGATTTTGTGACATGTCACAAAATCGCGACTGTCGCGAAATCACGATCAGCAGCAGGGGGAAGGAGATGCCAAAGGAATTTTCGCGATTTTGCGACATGTCACGAAATCATGACCGAAGCAAAAAAGTGGAGGCGAGGAAGGAAAATGTCGTGACCCAAAGGCGAGAACGGCAGATATGAAGAGAAAACGTCACGATATCGTGACATGTTGCGATATCGTGACCAAAAGGGAGAAGGAGCGCAAGGAGGTCAAAATGTCATGATATCACGACATGTCGCGATATCATGACAAATGGCTGGTTCGTGGTTCAAAAATGTGTGCGTTCTAAGGTGATGTTTTTGAGGCGGTCAAGGGTCTCATTAATGCATGTTTTCGTATCCGGTAAGTTTGCTGAACACGGCGGCCTCTCGAATGTTGCGCCCAGAGGTCAGAAATGTCAGATGGTTCTTTAATGCATGCTTTCATGGCGGATCGGGGCAGTTGCCAATTATGGAAGGAAAATTGAAAACTCGACCGAGGAAGCCGACTTTGCAGGTTTTTATGATGTATTCTTTCAGAAGGGTCATTAATGGCCTAGAGGGTCGAGACCTCAATAAAAACTCAGTGATTGTAAGAGAAAGGGGTGGTGGATTGGAGATCACACGTGGATAGAGTAGAGGGAACCAAGCCGAGCGCTAGTTATTGTAAAGCCTACGGGCTGTTACTGTAGATTATTCCAGATTACTAGAAGAAAATTTGGAATTGTGTGAGTGCGAATTTCTCGTCCCCCATCAGGAAGCCACATTTAAGACATAAGAATCCTTGAATGAAGAGGGAAGAGAACAATAATTGTGGATCTAGATCCATGTGAGAATAGAGAAACTACCTAGATGCCAAATAGCTCTTATTCTATTTATACATTTCTTCAAAAATGCCAGTCCTTGAAGAGCACTGCACAAAGCTAAAGATTTATCATTATGGAGGATAAGTTTACTCCACCAAAGACTATTCAAACTGATTCTTAAACCATGATGTAAGAAATCAAACTTCCAAGCCAATGGATGAGAAACTGATTGTCAAGCTTTCTAGTTTTGGGTAAGAATAATAGATCCTTTAACTGTAAATTATGGTGCATTAAGGACCTTATCCTCCCATGGGGTTTCTTTCCATTTACTTTTGTGGGTAGCTTGTAAAATTCTATACTATAATAGGTGTTTCCAATTTTTCTATTCAATTATGGCACTAGCAACCCATTTCATAGCCAAACTTTTGCTTTGGGTAAGAGGATCAATAATACTTAGACCTTCTGAAGCCTTTTATCGAGTACAAAGTTTCTACAAGATGATTGTCATGCCTACCTCCTCATCCCATTTGGCATATAAAAATGTATGAATGACCTAAGAAATTGTTTAATAAACATCCTTTGAGGTTATTCAACAAGAGAAGTGGTAAACATGAGATTCTGCCATAGATTTATTCACAACTTGAAATTTTCTTGCTAAGTAAAGTAATTGAGTTGGCCATGCACTGAATTTATTTTGAAGAATTTCTATAAACTAATTCGACATATCTTTAGGAGAAATATTAATCACAAAGAGGATTCTCAAGTAATGGATAATCATTCCATGAGGGATGATCTTCAACTCAAATAAGGAGTTGCAACCATTAGAATTGAAATAAGTATAGAAGACTTGTTTTAGAGTGGTTGATACGAGAGCCAAAAACATCTTTAAAAAGTTGTACAATCTCTTTAACCATTTCCACCTCTTGCTAGGTATTTTAGAGAAAAATAAAGAAATCATCAAAAAAATATGAGTTAAGAGCATGTTTATCCCTAAGAAGCTTAATACCTTGAATGAGGCCATCAGATTGAGCCTTATGAAGAATAAAACCAAAATCATTGACAAAAAAAACATGCAAAAAATGAGTAATAGGGCAACCCTTTCAAATAGACCATTGTAGATGGAAGGAGGGTGATAGAGCACCTTAACCTGAATACAAGATGAAGTGTCACCAAAAAATATACCAATTTGATAACAAAATTTTGGACCAAAACCAAGCCAAGAAATCATACAAAGTTTAAAATCCCATATGATTCTATCATATTCATTTTCAAAATCTAACTTAACCAAGAGGACATCTTGGTTGGAGTCGATAGCCCATTGCATTGTTTTTCGAACCATCATAAAATTATCTAAGATATTATGACCCTTAAGGAAACCAAATTATTCTATGCAAACAATAGCTTATCCAACAATTTTGATTATTAAATATATAGCTTTAGCTATGATCTTTTACAAAATATCGGGGAGGGTAATAGGTCTCCAATTGAATATCGTTCCTTTAGAAATAAATTTTATTACCCTTGCATTTTTATTAGCTTCAAGACAACTATTATAGAGAGATTCTAGGTAAACATGATGAAGATATGAGGAAAATATATGCTATTTTTTTAAATTACCACTAGAATATTGTCCATACTAGGAGCTTTGTCATTCTTCATATAAAAAATAGCATTATCCAGATCGTTCATAGAAAGAAGACATTCAAGTTGATCCTAAATAATAAGGTCTATGAGCAAGGAAATATGTTCCTGCACATATTTCATTAAGAGAATTTGGATGTCATCCCTTGTATCTATTGTAAAAAGTTGAGAGAAGTGGGTTACAAAAAGATTTATGGTCTCATTAGAGTAAAAAATACAATGACTTGAAGGGTCCTCCAACTCAATAATCCATCTGAAATATTCTTATGCTTGAGGTAGTTAAATAAAAATTTATTTCCCTTGTCACCATGGGAGATACAATTAAGGCAATATCTAATCTATGCCCCTCTAGCATGGTATGACTCATAACATCTAGCTAGGTCACATTGAATAACAATATTACTGAGATCTTTCATAAGCATAGAAAAAATATGAAATATCTTTTTATTAAAGTGAATATCTTGAGTTTTATTCCTCTTGGAAATAGAGTACCCCTACCATATAAGGGAAGATATGATATTTTAAATAGCTATTTCAAACCATTTGATCTAGTCAATATTATTAGTTGGTCTGGGAAATATGTTCCAAACATGCTCTAAAAGGTGGCAGCAGGTAGGACTGTCAAGGTGGGCAACATTTAATTTGAATGGAAGTGATATGGAATAAAGGGAGATAAAGCAATTTTGGATAGAAGATAATATATGGAGGTGATCAAGTATATTTGTGTAAGAAATAATGTAGACTTTCTCATGGATGGAGAATATATCTAGAAAATAATTGCTAAAATAAAATCTATCCATACAAACAAGCTTCCTAGCAAAAACTTTATGACATTTGGACCATGTAAACCAATTATCCTTATGAGACGAGGGTTTACCAAAGAGAGGGTAATGCACACCTAACTAATAGTGATAAAACAAATAGCTTCCAAATTTAGTTATTGCAAAGGGTTTGCTAGCATCCCAACTTTTGTCACTAGGATTTTCTATCATATTAAAGTCACCTCCTATGATCCATTATGCAAGAGGAAGAGAAAAAATTAACCATTCCCAAAGGACTATACAACTAGGAGGGTCATTATAAGCATAAATAGAGTAAAATCCAAAAACATGAGAGTTGAGAGCCAATATAACCTAAACACAATGATGAGCAGAATCTTCACCATGGACTAGAATATCATAACAAAGAAACTTGGACATGGAGATGAAAACACCTCATTTATCATTGATATGATATGTAGTAAAGGCATATGCATATCCATGACCAATAACATCCATACAATGGGAGAGATTCTAAATAGATATTTTTAGTTCTTGAAGAAAAAGAATAAAAATACAATTCTCTTCTATAATATTTCAAACTTGAAACTTACAATAAGGGAGGGAGTACCACCTAAAATTCCAATATAGAATATTTAAATTTGTGAGGGTTTTTTTGGAGGTTGCTCAACCTCATGAATTAGAGACTAAAATTTATTTTCACTGAAGGGCAACAATTATGTACTGTAGGTATGTTGAGTTGGAACCATATTTCGGGTAACTTGAGAGAAGGAACAAGATCTTTGATAGTTTTTTCTCTTGTTGGAAGGAGTGATTTTGGGTATGATTATTGTTGCTTACCTACCATTCGGCACCTATTTTCATAGCGTTATATTTTATGGGAGCCTATGTGTGGTCAAATAAAACATGAAATTTCATTGATATCAAACAATGTTACAAATACAATCTTTACAACTACCCCTTGGGCTACAATTAGGGTGTTCCAATGAAGAAACCCTTTACAAGATAAGCTTATGGTACTCCATGATTTTTATGGCCACATCAAATGGGGATGGTTTTATGCCTATCACCACTAGTTTAATGAGCCTCCAAAACCTACACACAATAAAAACAAGATGTTAGTAGCACCTGTGGGCCTATCTTGGTTAGATCCAAATTAAAAAGAGTGCAAACAATGAAATTTAATCTATTGCATCAAAACAAAACTTGAAATAAGATAAAAGTATATAAATATAGTTAAACTCACCTCTATTTCTAGTTCTTTGGTTTGCTAGTGGTTGAAACTGATTCTTGATAAGAATTGTACCTATGGGTATGTTTTTGGCTACCAACTATACCTATCTATATGGTTGCTTCTGGTTTAGTCTAGCTAAAATTTCCTTCAGATAAAATCTTCTTCTAGTTCTTAGGAACATTCAGTGTGAGTCTTATGACTACCTGAGACCACTTCTACAACTTTCTTACAAAGAAAAGGAATACAAAAAGAGGCATGTAAGGGCATACATGGGGTTAGCACAAATAGGGGTTTACTTGCAAATGGGGATTGAAGTGATTTTGGTAGAGTTTATCTAAGCACTTATAATCTTCTTGCAAGTGAGATAAATGGGGGCCTATTTATTGAATTTGAAAAGGGTTAAGGGGAGGGTGAGGTGGCATGGGTGCACCATACTTCATAAATGAGTTTAGGAGGAGAAAGTCCCCACCCATCGATAGGCATTAAATGGGCATAGGTGCACCATGCCTCATAAATGCATAGGAGTGGAGAAAGTATTCACCTCATTTATGGCACGTAGATGAAAATTCTACATGTCATTAATGCACATGGGTGAAGAAAGTCTTCATCCTATTTATGTCATTAAATGAACATGGGGATGTGGAGAGTAGGGAGTGTTAGGACCCCATTTTAACACTATGATGTAATGTTCCTTGTTGAACATGGGGGACACCCATAGTAATATTTTGTAATATTTTGTAAATGTGGGGAACACCCATGATAATGTTTTGAAATATTTTGTAATAGTTGTGGCTCTAGAAGCACCTAGATAAGTGGCACCATTATATATAACTGTTAGCGAGGATGCAATTGTTTATAGGTAGGAGATTCTAGTTCGGGTGGCATTTTGCATGTAAGCTAACCTTGATAATTAGGTGGTATATGAAGCCTTTAGAAAAGTAAGGAGTAGAAATGTATGTATATTTTTGCATAATTTAATTAAAGTATTGAAGGAGGTTTTCCCCTCTAAGTGGCCTACGATTTTGTGTTACTTTGTGAGATTGTTCATTTTTGTATTTATATTATGTATTGCAATAGTTTGTGTTTTGAGCATTTATGTTTATTTGCAATATTTGTATGAGTGAGTTTATTTTTAATAGTAAATTCCTAACAAGTGGTATCAAAGAACTTTCTAGGGCCATGTTATACTACGACTGCGATAGTTCCTACCATTCTAACTATTAGGTATAAAATTTTGTGTTTCTATTTTTTGCTAGTTTCCTTATATAAAAAATATTTTTTTTTTAAATCCAACCTTTGTTTTTTTGCATTTGTTATTTAGGTTATAAACCTTGTTCTGGTGGTTTTAAAATATCATAGAAGAGTTTTCATTATTGGATAAGCTAGATTGCTCATAAAGCATCTAGTGAATTGAAATACGATCATGCCCTAATACCCAAGCCTCAAAAAACACCCGTCTATGGAACTGAGCTACCACATATCTTCGGATATATCAAGAAACCCCATAGGATTAGAAGAGATATTTAACTCTTAGGAAGATTTTTGGCCTTGTATTCTCCATAGTACATCAAACACAACATGTAGGAATATTACCCTCTCATATTGATAAAGAGGCAACTAGTGTACTCAAGGGTATGTGTGGAATCCTCCTTCAATAATGGCCTAAAATATTGGTCCAAACATTATCATTCATCACTAAATTATAACAAAGGGTCTATGGGCAATACATACACCCTAGCTTAGCATACCTTGTTATGTTGAATATCAAACCTGCAACAAAAATTCCTACAATAATTTTTTTCTATGAATCACAAACCTATTGCCATAACTTTGTCATACAAATTGAGCATATGAAGAAGATATTCCTATTCTAGAGTTTTCACATTAAAAAATCACAATTTTTTTACAAAATAATATCACAAGTGGACAAAAACCACTAGAGTCAAAAATAGTGGAAACAAAGGGGATCAGTATCAGTAACAGTTGGGAAATTAAATTAGTAATAGTCAATATAGGGTCATTAGTTATCAATGTTAGAATAGTTACCTATGACAGTTAGAAATTAAAAACAGACAAGGAATATTTGTGATAGAGTTAGACTATGTAAGTGAAATCATAGTGTTATGAGTGGTTAGTACTTAGAACATACATAATAGAATGTCATAAAGGGTTGTCTGACATAGAATCTAACTTTTGAACCAGCCCTCTAGAGGGAAAATCGACCACATCAACAACCTCGACAACAAAGCAATATAATAAAAATGTTAGTGTTGTGGTATATAGCTCATTGTGATTACTATATTCTTGAGCTGATCATTTTGATATATAGTTCCCAAACCACTTTTTGGGTTCCTTACTAAAAGTAGTAACCATTGAAATCATATTTCTATTTTATCAAGTATCATCAACATGTCAAAACTCTTAGAACATGGCTTCAAGTACTTGGCAACAATAATTAGATAATCATATTGCTAAAAAAGTGGGGAGTTACAACAAAAAACTATGGACCTCATTATCCAACACCTTAAATGAGATAAACACAAATAAAAAACTTTTAAAAAATTTGTAAATGTGGTCATCAAGGCACAAAGCGAAATGAAGGCAGATTTGGATAGTCATATTTATATTGATTCCTTGGATCATCAATATCAACAATCTATAGGTACGAGTCATTGCTAGTGAAATGTATCAGATAGCAATGGATTTAAATTACCAAAATTAGACTTCCTAAAATTTTATGGAAAAGACCTCGAGGGGTGGATTTGTAAAGACAAATAATATTTGCCTTCATAATGTTCCACACTACATGTGTTTGAAAATTGCTTCTTTCAATTTTGAATCAACTGCACTACATTGGTTTTAGTGTCTTAGGAAGGTCGAACCTAACCTTTCTTGGCAATAATTTGAACATCTACTCACTCACTTTGGTTCGAGTAAGTTTGAAGATTTTATAGAAGCTATTTTTAAACTTAGGCAAACCTCAACCATTCAAGAGTATCAAAAATCAATTTTAGAAACTTTCCAATCATACCAATGGTCTAAGTGTTGAATATTTTCAAAGTTGTTTTGTGAATGGTTTGAAGGATGCCATTAGGGATGAGGTTAAATTGTTGAGACCTCAAAAATTACCACAGGTAATATAGTTGGCTAAATTTGTAGAAGATAAATTCAAGGCTCTAGGATGTACCCCTAAATTTCCTCAATCTCGACCATATTTTTTGTCCAAGCCTATGAAAAGTCCTACCACTACATCTCCCACTATAAAAAAAATTGACTCATGAAGAGACGAAGAGTAGAAGGGCACAAGTGTTATATTATAATTGTGATGAAAAGTATTCTTGAGGGCACAAGTGTTATCTTATAATTGCAATGAAAAGTATTCTTGAGGGCACAAGTTTGTGAAAAAAAAATTGTATCTGCAAGATATGGATGAGGAAGAAAGAGGAGGATCCTCAAGAGGGAGAAACCATAGATCATACAACAGAACCAGAGGACTCCCAACCAAAAATCTCCATGCATGTTTTAATATGAGTATCCAGTCCCCAAACAATGAAATTGATTGGCTACTTCAAAGGACAATAGGTCATCATTCTCATTAACTCTAGTAGTACACAACTTCATTGATCCACATGTGGCCAAATAAGAAAATTATTACATTACTCCATGCAATTCCTTTGAAATCATCATTGCTAATGGAGGCATCCTACCATGCAAAGGAATATGTTGTAATGTCAAACATCAAATTGGGGAATATAATCTCAAGATAAACATATTTTTCTATGATTAGGTGGGTGTGATATGGTTTTGGGAGCACAATAGTCATGAATGTTAGGACCAATTTTATGGTTTGTTGAGTTGTGGATTAAGTTTAGTCAAGAAAGGTAGGAATATACTTTATGTGGTATGAAGGCTTGTGTGGCTCAATTTATTTCTACCCATAATATGGAAAAATTGTTTAAATATTCTTCTCATGGAGTGGTGGTACAATTACTATCAATGGCCCTATGGAAGGGGACCAAGACCATCCAATGTAATTACAAGGATTATTAAACAAATATGCTCAAGTTTTTAAGGAACCCAAGGGACTACCTCCTCATCGCTCACATGACCATGCAATACAACTTTTTCCTAGTATTCTTCCTCCTAATATCCATCCATATAGGTATCCTTATGCTCAAAAATAAAATATTGAGAAAATAGTGCAAGAGCTTTGTGTTGTTGGGGTTATCCATTCTAGTGTTAGCTCCTATTCTTCGCCAGTGTTACTAGTACAAAAATGGGATGGAACTTGGCAGTTGTGTGTGGATTATCACGACCTCAATAAGATCACTATTAAAGATAAATTACCAATTACAATGATTTATGAACTACTTTATTAGTTGCATGAGGCTCAATATTTTTCCAAGTTGGATTTGTAGTCAAGGTATCATCAAATTAGAATCAAGGATGAGGGTTTTCCAAAATTAGATTTTAGAACTCATGAAGGGCATTATGAATTTCTAGTTATACCATTTGGATTAACCAATGCACCTTCTACCTTCCAAAGTATGATGAATTCCATTTTTCATATTTCACAAATTCTTTCTAGTCTTTTTTGATGATATATTGATTTACATCCATTCATGGGAAGAGCATCTTCAACACTTAGATCAAACACCCAAAATTTTTTCTAACCATCAACTTTATGCAAATATGTCCAAATATTATTTTGGCAAGCAAGAAGTTGAATGGAGTTTAGGTTAACACCAAGAAAATTTAGGTTAACTGTTAGGATCCTAATCCTAACTATTCATATTATTATTAATTCACTTAATTTATTTGTGGACCATTGTGTCCTTTCACCTCACAACTCTAGGGTAGATATTTATATGCATTCACAAGGGTGTAATTAGGCATCCATCGAATATAAGAAAATATATCTCATTGAGAGCATTGGCAGGATTTCCTCTAGTGAAACAACGATCCATTCAAAGGTGATTTAATACATTTTACTTGTTTTTGCATCCAATTCCATTGTTATTTCACCTTTCATCACTGCTAGGAATGAGGTTCCTACCATTGTCCAAGATTGGCTTATGCCTCATGCCTTAAAGAGACTTTGTGGATTCTTGGAACTCGTGGGTTATTATAAGAAATTATTGAATAATTATTACAAGATAGTGGCTCCCTTGACAACCATGTTGAGGAAGAACTTTTTTCTATGGATATAACCTATTGAAAAAGCTTTTGTTGATTTGAAATATGCCATGACCACTCCCCTTGTGTTAGTAATGTCAAATTTCTTTAAACATTTTATCATTGAAAGTGATGCATCAGGCACTGGCATTGGGACAATTTTAATGCAAGAAGGTAGACCTTTGGCCTTCACTAGAAAGACACTATCAGACCAAAATTTGGGTAATTCTACTTATGATAAGGAAATGCTTACCATTTTACATGTATTTAATCATTGGTAATTGTATCTCAATAGGAGATATTTTTCCATGAATATTGATCATTAGAGTCTCAAATATTTCTTAGAACAAAGAGTGGCCACACTAGAAAAACAAAATTAGGTTTCAAAATTATTGTGGTATGTCTATGACATCACCTATAAGAAGGATAATGAGAATATGGTAGCAAATGCTTTATCTCGACTACATGAAGAATAGACTATTCTTCATGCTATATCCACACAACATCCTTAGTGGATTCATCAACTATGCAAGGAACTATTCAAGGACTCGTCTTTGCAAAATCTCATCCATAAACATCAAGTAGATCTTCATACATACCTTGGCTATACTTGGGATGGTCACAATTCATGGTACCATGACCATATTATTGCACCCAATTAATCATCGATAAAGGACCTCATTCTTCAAAAAATGCATGCTTCCCCATTAGCTAGCAATTAAAGGTTTCTCAAAAATTATACAAGGACCAAGCATACCTTTTTCAAGTAGGTAATGAAATAAGATATTCTTACTTTTATGGCTAAATGTGATCACTGTGAACATATGAAAGGTAAAACTATGAGTTCCCTTGGTACCCTTCAACCCTTACCAATTCTTGAGCAGGTTTGGACAATTATCTCTATGGATTTCATTGAAGGTTTTCCTATATCATATGGAAAATTAGTTATTTTGGTGATAGTGGATTGTCTTATGAAGGATGCTCATTTATATTCCTTATCCTACCCATACACGTATCCATTGTCGCTCAAAATTTCCTTGATTCTATCTTTTGTCTCCATGGAATACCTAAATCCATTATATTTTATTGGAATCCTACCTTTACCATTCATTTTTAGCAAGAATTATTCAAGTTGTAGGGAAAACAACTCAAGATGAGTTTGGCCTATCACCCTCAAACTAATGGCCAAACTAAAATTGTGAATAAATGCTTGAAAAAATATCTTCATTGCTTCACCTTTGAACATCCTACACATTGGTTCAAGTGGATCCCTTTGATCGAATGGTGGTATAACACAAGCTACCAAAATACCACTAAGATGAGTCCTTTTGAAGCAATCTATGGTCAGCCTCCTCTAGCATAAATATAGGGGTGAATTCTATAATTTTATAGTTTTTTCAAAACAAGATGAGACCACAAAATCCTACCAAGAAGATAAGTAATTTTATCAGGAAAGGGGTGACATGAGAGAGATAAAAAGGAAATTTCAATTCAAGAGAGTATTTTTCCCTAGAGGGACTCTCCATATGAAAATCCAAATATCAACCTTGAAGATAGCTAGTTTGCCTACAAATAACCCATGTTTCATATTGGAGAGCTTTTTGGGCATGTTCATGATTTCCAAAGGAGACAACTATGTACCCCTTTCCTAGTCCTTGAATAGCCTCAACTATCCATCCTCAGGTATTTTTCCAAATATCTCTAACCCATTTAAGAATTTTAGACTTAGGAGGTATCCCATGTAAAAAATAAACAAAATGATAATAAATTTTGACAAGTCATTGGCTACTTCAACAATGGAATAAGGAAGAATCATCGAAAGGGGCTTACCATGCTTTGAATTTGGTTGATATTTTTTTGAATCAATGATTGATGAGTCAATAGCAAATCCCTCTGGTACCCTCCTCTCACTCTTAGGATTTGCACACTCCATAGGACTATTTGTAAGGTTTCCAAAGGGAGTCTAGGAAACCTAAAATTCAATAACTTTAGGGGATGGAGTTTTGTCCATCATAGGAATCTCACATCTTGTGTAGATATTTTAATTATTGGTTACTTGTACCATAATGCTTCTCTAATGTAAAATTGGGTTTGTCATCAAATGACGATGATTGTCCCAATATTCACTCTAATATATAATTATTTGTAATAGTGAATAAAAAACACAATCCCATGAGTTGATTTGAATCTGGATCTTGTTGTAGAAGATCAAAATCTATGGCAACCTACACCTGCACCTACACTTACACCTCACTGTAAACTCTTTGTTGATGATTCCTCATTAACTACACCTACCCAAGAACCTTAGCATGCTAATTTTTTCTTAGATCTTATCTTTTATGAAGATAATTAGTTTCTTATTTATGTCGTATGACCCTCTTTATTTCTCATCCATGATCATTTCCACAAGTAGTTCTCATGGAAGAAAATTTTGAGTGGCAATCTAATCTTTTAGATTTGTTAATGAATTTTTGCCATGCAATGGTTCTTATTTTGGGGTAAAATCTAACACATACATAATATACAATATCCTTAGAATCTACGAAATAGAATTTATAACTCGTTCTTTGACTCATGGGTATGATTTATATTCATTTTCAACAAACCAACAAAGATTCCAGGTTTCAATATAATAAGCTAAAGGATTCAAACCTATGAATTAGTTTCATCCCATGAAACCTTGATGTCACCCTTTGTTTTGATTACTCTTGTTAAATACTACATATCATTGGTCCTTTGATACCCATTTACAAATTATTGTATTACTTGCAAAAAGAGAAACATGATCATTTAATTAGTGATTTTTTTTTTTATTTGTGGAAAACATCCCAAAAGGGATGCCACTTTCGGGTAAAGACCCAAGGAGACAGGGGTATCCATTCTGCCAAAAATACCCAGGACTCAGACCTAGTCTACCACCTTTGACATACTAAGGGAGCAAACAAACACACAAAACCAATTTAAAAATAAGTAAATAACAACAAAAATAATAAAATAAAATAAAAAACATGCTCCTTGAGTGTGTCAAAAACAAAAGCACAACCAAACACTCACAATAAGATAAAAGAAACCACAACACAAACCACATAGAAAAACACAAGAACCACATAACAAAACACAAACAAGACAAAAACAACAGAACACTACAAAGACAACCCAATAGTGGCCACGTAGTGGATCACAATAGCTTCATTTAATTAGTGAATTGATATTGGTTATATATAATTGAAACAAAAACCACTCATACTACATTGTGGCCACGTAGTGGATCACAATAGCTTGGAATTATGCGTGTATCACTTGACAATATTTGAACTTGAATATTTTCTTAAAAGTTAAAATAATTTAACCAATTGAGCTCATGATATTTGATAAATATTAATGTTCACCCATGAAATTTTAACCTTGGTTTAGGGCATGAAATTCCTCATTCCTTACCATATGCTCTAAACCTCATGGTCCTAGTGAGTTGATTTTTATAAACATATATTTAAATAAATATCTATTAATTAATTGATATATCCTTTGCCTCTAAGACTCTCAAAAGTGTCTTTCATGCCAAAATATCTAACTTAATAATGTACAACTAAGTTAACATATTATTATGTGTTTTGTTCTCATGTAAGTTATTATACGTGTTATGATTAGATGACATAAAATGTAGATAGGAAGATTAATAGGGTTTCTCATCTTGTGAGGTTTTCATAGTTCAAGGATATTTGGTTGTTCAAAACTTCATTGTAAGTACAAAACCACATGTTCCTAAGGTTTCTCATGTACCATGGATGTCCAAGTCTTTGCGTTTGTGTAGAATTTCTCATGTTGTCCTAAAAATATTCATGCTTCCTCTTAAATTTGTTAGCTCAATCTCTTATGCATAAAATATTCTATTTAAAATACTCAAGTGTTGTAGGTGAGTTGGAGAGGAGAGGGCAATCCTCCAAAGGAGGTCTCAGGTTCGAATCTCCACCCTACCAAAAAGTTCAATGGGTACCCAAAATCCAATTGACAATGTTGGTGTGGTTAGGGCCAGGTGCGACTCCTAGGTGACTTTGACAGTGTAGAATCCCTAGTCGTGGTCTCTCAAACCAAGGCAGCCCCGCAAGAGATTTTTCGCTAAAAAAAAAAAAAAAAGCATTCTATTTAAAATTAGTCAAATAATATTTTATATATAAATAGAAATGCATTTATATAATATTTTCAGATATCTCTTATTAAGGATCAACTCAATAAACTATGGTATAGCATGAGTGTTCGTAAGATAATAAAGAATACCCCTAAATTAATTTTTCTACCTCTTAATCCTATATTATTAATACCCCATTCTAGTAATTTTTTAATGAATATACCCTCTATTTTCATCAAGTATTCTAGGTATATTTTTTCATAATATGTATTATACGTCATATTATTTTTATAACAATGGTAGGTTGTATTAGGTTGATTTTAATTTTGTGAGTATATATATATAAATAAGACTTATGATATTCAAGTCACAATGATATTTGCTAACATGTATCAATATGAATTAAATCTAGCTTTCGACACAGGATTGATGCATATGAGCAATAACAAACACAACTTAAAGAAACTAAAAAATTCAAAAAAAAAACACTAGGGAAAATTGATTTAGAAAAAATTTAAATATTAAATTCTTGACAATTCTTAACTTTATGTAAAAGTAATTATAAATACTTAACATTGCAATATTACCTTACCTTAATATCTACTATTAATGTACTAAATACCTTTTTATAAACCTTACTTTTTCTTATGTAAATGAAATTATCTAGAAAACTTAGCTATGGAATGTCTTTTCTAATACTAAGATCACAGGGCATGAAAGAAGATTTTTTTTTTTAAGAAATCTTAAATTTTCTTACATAAATGACATTATCTAGAAACCCAAGTTCTAGAATATATTTTCTAATAAGATTGAAAAAGATAACTTAAAAATGATTTTCATGTGAATCTTTTAAAAAAAAAACAGATTTGAAAAAATTAACAAACTAGATTTTTTTAAGGTAAATGGGGAAATTTTTTTTAACGTGGGCAGCTGATATCTACGAGGGTTGCAGCATTCTTCTCTATCGCACCTAAAATATTTATTTTTAGGAATATGTTACGTGTTTCTATCCATGGTTTTTATGGAACTACATCGCTACAAATCTTCTTCCTCCGCAGCATTGCTCGTATGACCCAGACGAAAGTTAAAAGACCTTTAGCCCATAGTTCGATTGGACATGTAGGTTATATTCGTACCCGTTTTTTTTGTGTGGAACCTTAAGAGAAATTCAATCACTACTAACTAGGCGCTCTAGCCGGGACAAATCCTATTTCGGCTATTATGTCTTCCATTACTATGTTCCCATACGCAGGAATACCCCGTTATACCCCCGTTAGCCGGCTTTCGTAGCAAATTCTATTTGTTCTCCGCCGCTTTGGGTTGTGGGGCTTACTTACTAGCCTTGATGGGAATCGTGACTAGCGTTATAGGTCGTTGGCCGGTCGAAAGGTTGCCTGAAGTGAGTCGGGCGGAAAGGCACCCAGCATCGGACACTTTAAATTAAATGAAATATGAACCAACACCATCCTCCCATTCATTGTCGAAATAAAAATCACTTAAATATAATTATACATTAAAACTAATTATATATTACTTCTAATATATTTAATTTTAATTATTTTAATAATATTATATAAAAATCTTATTCTATTATAATATAAATACCAAACATCATTGGTATGATATTAGATATATATATGAACAGTAACATCAATGGTATAATATTAGATATATGATAAGGATATATATGAACCTTATCTTTATTAAGATAGTAACATTAATGGTATAATATTAGATATATATGAACCTTATCTTTATTATAATATTGAAAGTAGAGGTGACAAAAATATAAGATACCAAACATCAAAGTTATGAGAGGCTGGTCCTAGCTAGCCTAGGGCAACGATCTCCCGAACAAACTCCTCCAAGTTTACGTCAGACGCCCCTCCCTCCTCCATCGCGCCCCGAGCCGCCTCTCGCCATTTCAGCGCATTCTCTCTGATCTCTCTCCCTTCCTTGCCCTCCACGGCAATTCGCATGCATCTCTCGATCTCGTCCGCCCCGACGCCGCCGTCCATTAGGCGCCTCATTCTCATTCCCGTCTTCCAGACGTCCGTCACAAACTTGGAATTGGTGGGCTGATCGGTCCACACGCCCAAGGTCAGAACGGGAACGCCACAACAGAGCGCGTCGAGAGTGGAATTCCAACCGCAGTGACTGATGAATGCCGCCACGGACGGATGAGACAACACCTTCAGCTGCTCGCACCACTCCACTAACAGTCCCCGCTCTTTCGTCTCCTCCACGAATCCCGCAGGCAAAACTGGCTCCATACGACCGTGGCTGGGAGGCGGCCGCACCACCCACACGAAGTTGTGGCCGCTGCGCTGGATACCCAGAGCCAGCTCCTTCATTTGCTCCGCGCTTATGTCGGTGACGGTGCCGAAGGCGATGTACACCACCGACAAGGGGGGTTTGCTGTCCAGCCATTCGATGCAGTCAACCGCCTTCTGCGGGGCCGTGCGCACGTCCGCGTCGTCGGCGCTGCGGCCGCTGAGAAAAGTGGAGGGTATGCATGGCCCGATTGCGCGAAAGGGGATCGATGTTCTTGAGCGGAGGGAATCGATGGTGTGACGCTTCAGTTCGTAGAATGTGTTGGCAAGCACCCACGATGCGCTTTCAATGCTCTCCATCTGGCGGAGATAGTAGTTGAGGAAGCCGTCAGTATCTCTGAACGCCGAAGGTAAATCCGCCAATTTCAGTTCCGGCAGCCCAGGAATTGCCACGCTTTCCGGCATCCTACTCGAATCCCACTCCTCATCTGTAGCACGAAATGGTCACAATTATTTATGCACAAAATAATAATAATAATCTCTGACTGCAAATTCAAAACTACAGAGAAAAAGGGGTTGGAGGACATATACCTTGCTGGAAGTGACGATAAATGGAGAAAACCGCAGCAGCCGGGAGGACTGGTGGCGGTGGCGTTCAGTCGCCGGATCAGCGGTTCAAGTCCCGGGTCGTCCGTCATGTCCATCATGTGCTTAAACACAGAAGGATTGAGACTCGAGTCGACACGACGATCTTCGGGAAGGCCGTCGGGAATGCTTTCGAAGCGAATGTCGAGCTTCAGGCGCTGCAGAGAGTTTTTCGCCTGCATCATCTTATGATGATTGGTGTTGAAACTCACGAAGGTGATCACCAAACCTTTGGCGCCCAAATTCTTAGAGAACTGCAACATGGGATTCGTGTGCCCCGTTCCAGGGAATGATATCAGAACAACGTGACCATTCATTCTTCCACCACAGCCACTGCCGTCCATATTCAACTAATTTCAAGCTAGAACTCTAATGCTTTGTCTCTGTCCACAACGTGGAAGAAATCAAAACACGAAATGGAGATTGACATATAACTTTGCCCCTCTTCAACCTGTTTTTTTTTTTTTACTTCACCAACTGCCCGCTCTTTTCTTTTTTTCAATAATTAGTCACATGATCAACGACCTTTTCTTTTTGAACAATTGGTTACATGGTCAAGTGGCATTGCTTCCAATTGTGGCCTCAAATCATGGTGCTACCACTATAACCCCTGTCTCATCTTAGTTGTAAGGTCGAATCATGGTGCTACCATTATAACTCCTATCTCATCTTAATAAACCCGTCGCATGCCCTCAAGATTTGAACATAGGCCTTCTCTTGGTAAGTGCCTAATGTCTTACCAATCCACCAGCTCGCGCACATTCACTAGACTAAGGCCAGACTACTACCTTTGTCTAGATTGGACATGTCCTCGAGATTTAAATTTAGGCGTTCTTTTGGTAAGTGCCTAACATCTTATCAATCCACCTAATCCTCAAGGACCAAAAACATTCAATGAATTTACACAAGTTTTTTGTGAGGGGTCTTGGTCTCCTCGTATTGAATGGGATTTGAACCTTGATTACCTTTACCCTTGAGATTTGAATCTAGGTCTTCTCTTGGTAAGTGCGTAATGTCTTACTTAACCTCTTACCAATCCACCTAGACCCTGGTGACCAAAAAAATTCAATGAATTTACACAAGTATTACTTTTGTAAAGGATCTTAATCCCTTCATATTGGGTGCGATTTGTACCTTGAACTTCCCATAAATAAATGAAAAACCTTATTACAACTATTATTTAAACTTTAATTTTAACTACAAACTTACTAAATAATTTATTAATAAATTATTTTAATTAATTTATTAACTTCCTTTCTACTTAAATTTATAAAATAATTTTTTATTTGTATTGGACGTCGTTCTCCCATTTCAACTTGGATGCAATAAATATAAGTTGAGACGCAATGTCGGACATAATGAATTTTAAAACATGAATTTATATTAGACGCAATGTCGGACATAATGAATTTTAAAACATGAATTTATAAGGATGATGTGACACGTCGTTCAACCCTATGTGGTGTGATGTGAGCTTTTGTTTTTTGAATTTATAAGGATGATGTGACACGTCGTTCAACCCTATGTGGTGTGATGTGAGCTTTTGTTTTTTTGTGGTAGCACAGGGAAATCTGTTATATCTAGTTATTTTCTAATATTAAGTAGGGTTCCCTATAACCCAGCAGCGTCTCGTTTACGTTAACCCGATGTATACCCAACCAAATTAACATTTACCAATCAACCTAACACTTGAAGCGTGATGTCTCCTTTTGCAATCATATCTAGTGAGGAACAATGGACATCACCTTTTGCAATCATATCTCGTGAGGAACAATGGCCATTGAAGGCAACTGTCCTCTAACTCATAGGTAAGGTTGTAAATCAAATTTATAGAAGTTAAAAATAATATTATTTTATTTTTATATTGTAAAAGTTTTTTAATTTGTCATTAGTTTAAATGTTGTTAATACTTGTTTTTTAAATATATTTTTATTTTAATTAAAATAAAAATAATTATTTTTTAATAAGTTTACACAAGGGTTTTGGATCTTTTATATTAAGTGAGGTTTGAACTTAAACCTTCCAAAAAGAGGTCAAAGTTTTAACCACTACAATAAATTTACAACTTAAAATAAAAATAATTATTAATATGCTTAAATATATTTAAAAAATTTAAAGTAAAAAAACTATTTATTTTTATGTATCTATATTAAATATTGAATGAAATATTATATTATATTGAATTTAATTGTATATTTTGCTTGTTAATTGTGTAATTTTATAAATTTAGCTATTACAAAGTACTAAAAAATTAAAATGTTTTAAGTAAGTCTTCTTAGTTCTTAGGAGCTTAAGGGAAGGCCTTCTTAGTTCTTGAGACCTTAAGGAAAGACCTTAGGTCTTAAGGCATTCACAAAAGGCCTCACTATATTTTGAGGACCTATCATTATTTGTAGCATCAACTACAACAAAGAAATCATTGTTTTTATAAAAAGTAAATGTTTTTGGTAACATTAGGGTTATGTTAACAATCTGTTGGCAATTTTGACATCATGTTACATTAAAATTTTAATGAAATTTTGTTAAATATTTTTTGTTGTAAAAATGGTAAATTATAATAAATAATGTTTCTCCTTTCTCTCAATTTATATTGTGTTGATTATTTTTGGTTTTAATCCCTTTTCTTTAATTTTCATAGATTCTGTGTGGAAAATGATGGGGTTTAAGATAAAATTAAAATTATGTTTAAAATGGAATAGCCAAAGAAGTACAGTTAACAATTTTCCAACATTGACAAAATTGGTTCAAAAATGGAAGCCCCTATAATTAAAGAAAGTTAAAAATAATTTCATCACATTTTTGGGAAAAACGCAGTGATGGATTTTAACGAATGCCCGCGAAAAAGGTTTGAAGACACCGAAGGTCATGACGCTTGAAGTTCAAAGGTAAAAAAACATGAAGTATTTTTGCCCTAAGAGAAGGGCAAAAATCTTTGTCACCCTTCCTTGGGGCGAAAACGTCTTTATTTTATTATGAGCGTGGACTAAGATAATAGTTGCAAGGCGAAGGAATGGTCAAAGGTGAGTTCACCCCGAGGGTGGGACGACAAACCCCATTTACTCCATTTTGGGATGAACGTTGTCTTGAAATAATGGAGTAAGCGTAGAGTTAAGTCAAGAAAGACTTTTTCCCCAAGAGGGATGAAAATCCCTTTCACCCTTCCTTGGGGTGAAGTCATGTTTTAAAAGGTGTATTATTCACGGACTCCATGTTAAAGAATGAAGGCAAGCATACAAAGTGCATTCGCTCCAAAGGTGGGGCGAAAACACCATTCACCCCACTTTGGGGTGAATGTCATTTAAAAAGTTAAAGTAAAGGGCCTTAGTTAAAAATTCAAAGGTGTTTTTGCCCCAAGTGAGGGAAAAAATCCTTGTCGCCCTTTACTGGAGCGAAACCACAGTGCAAAGTGGAAATGCGTGTGGGGCCCAATTTTAAAATCATGGAAAAAAAAGAATCAAAAGTGCTTTCGCCCCAAAGGAGGGGTGAAAGCTCCATTCGCCTCCTTTTGGGGTGAACATATTTTAAAAGGCATGAAAGAAACACGTTTGGTGTAAGTTTAAAAAGTTAAACCTGAGTTCTCCCCAAGTGAGGGGCGAAACTTCCTTTCGCCTCTCCTTGGGGTGAAAGTCCATTGCAAAGGAAGAGCGCCTCGTGGATCCCACCTGGACGGAGTAAGAAAGGTTGTAAAATGGTTTCACCCGAGTGAGGGGTGAAAGCTTCATTCGCCTCTCCTTGGGACAAACGTAAGTTTCACGACAGAGGTAGCACAAATATTTGACAAGTTAAAGTTACCTATGTTTTGGACGAAACATGATTCAAAACACTAGAGAGGAGGCAAGTCGTGGGCTATCAGTTGGGTCATCTACAAAGGTAATCAGAAGAATATTTTTGCACCTTCTTTGGGTAAAAGGATATGAAATGTTGTAAGGCATAATTCGAAGGTAGATGTTGAGAGACTTTCACTCCTTTTGAGGTAAAACATAAATGGTAAGGCATCATAAGTAAAAGGTGAGTTCACCCTCGGAGGGGGCGACACTCATTTTCACCCTCTTTGAGGGGCGAAACTATACGAATTGATGGTTTTTATATTTTAAGCATTGTGTTTAAAATATGGGTGCACACCTTAAATAAAAGGAAGTTTTGGTGAAGAAGGGAGAACAGATGACAAATACTGAAGAAACATATACAATATATTTTTGCCTAGTTTTACTCCGAAAAGGGCCAGTCACCACGTTTTGGGTGAAACCAATTTTAAAATAGCAAACAGACTTTTCAAGGGCACCAATCATCGAGAATTTTTTGGGGAAAGACAAAGGGGTGATAAAATTTAATTTTTGGGATAAAGTCAATGGTTTTGGGCCCAAATTTCAGCTGAAGATTTGTAGGATTAAATGCCAAAGAATGATTTTAACTATTTCCAAAGCGCTATCTGTTGATTTTACCTCTTTTCAAAACAACTTTAATATCCGGTGGACTTTCTTGGAAAAAATAAATTTCCAAGGCACAATGGTGACATAAATTCAATGACCAAGGTTCCTGTTTCCCCCCAGTTTTGATGCATCCCAATGCACCGATGTTCCAGTTCGCTAATTTCTTAGGAATATCACCACCAATGCTGGATCATTGCTTTCAAAAGAAATATTTTTGAGGAGGAAATTCCTCTTGCTAGTTCCTGATCCACAGGCATTTTGTCTTTATGTGTATTAAATGAAAGAGGTAAAATCCTTTATGAATACTAGATATTTTTATGTAACAAGGAGAGGGATAGACACTTTGTAGAAAAACACTTTGATTTTTCTACATAAATAAAAGGACGCTCAGTTTCAATTTCCTTGAATAATTTTGTGTGTGATTTATTTATGCTTATCATTTCTATTTACATTCATTAATGTTATTTGCTGAGTTTAAATTTTGCATCTGGATTTAAATACTGTTGGTGGGAGAATGAATACTGGAATGAACTTTTGGAAGTTATCTCTGCAAACCAAAAGTCGTTTCTTTACCTTTATTTCTATTATATGTTGCCTAACACTTGATTTGGATTTCTGCTGCTAGTCTGTCCCCGTCCTACATTATTTGACTTATAGCCATATTTCCCATCTCTTTTTGTCATTTCCCATTTCTTTCCTATAACTCTAAACTTAAAAATTGGTGTAGGATTTAGAAAGGGAGCTAGCCCTCTCTGGAGATTGGCCTAGAGGACATTTATCTCCTTCAGTATTTCAATGTTGGTCGTGTCTAGGATGCACAAACGTATGTTTTGTATTTTAGGCAGATTCGTGACTAACAAAGTCATTTTTCTATGTCATCATAGCACTATTGTAATACCATGAGATGTTACTTTTTTTGTTTATATTAGATTTTTCTATTTCTTTAGTGCATTTCATTATTGCTTTTATGTTAAGGATGCTTTGATTTACTTATTAATTGTAGTAGATAAGGATTTTTTATTTTTTTCAATGAGTTAATATGGATCTATTATTATTATTATTATTATTATTATTTTAATTTACATGGTGGAATCGGTAGCTGTGGGCAGACTGTCTGGCTTTGATGGTCGTCATAGTATTCTACGTTGTCTGCCTCGAAAGCTACCACATAGTTCTTTTCACAGTCCATCCCTATAACCACCATGTCACAGTAATTTTAAACCTTTTACGCCATTGAAAACACATGGATCTATTATTAAAAATGTACAATACACATGAATAAAATGATTCAATCTATTAAAAAAAAAGATAAATTAAAGGAATAAAATATTTGAAGTTTTATTGAAGCTTACATTTGTTTATATGCCTCTTCAAATTTATTCTCGTTATTACTTTTCTAGCCATGATACTTTCATATATCTTAGTTTAAAAAGTAAATATTCAATACAATAAATAAGCACACTATGAAAATATGGATAGCTAAATAGGTTCACCTATAATATAAAAAATTCATTGCATATAGATGCTTTGTTCTTTAGCTATTGTATAGGAAGCTTTACTTGCTAAAAAATAAAATCTTAAAAAAAGTATGTAAAACAAATATATTATGAAACAAGAAAGATATAAATATAAAATTGGAGGATGCAAAAAATATAGATGGTATTATGTGGATTTCAAGCTTACATAGATCTAAATTTTCAGACAATAATTTGTATAGAGATATTTGTTTGAAATGTATATCATGTAAAGGAGGGACAATTGAGTTACATAGAATATTTCAACTATGGTTTAAATCTTGAGATTCCCACTAAATACCATTGCTCCCAAAACTTTAAATTCAGCATTCCCTTTGAATATTGTCTTTAATAGTTGAATTTGGAATTCCTTCTTAATGAAATTTATCTTCTTTGTAGTATAAAAAGGTTCTAAGTGCCACTAAGATGATGCTGAGTAATATACCTTAACATTGAACACTTTGAAGTCATTGTAGAGTTATTTTAGCACCACTTTGGTGCTAAAAAAATAAATTGTTCATATCATTATTGAAATATTATTCAAGTGATACTAACAACACCATCTATTGCCAAAATTTGAGCAACATCTAAGCATCGATTTAAAACTACTATGGTGCTAGCAGTATGCTAGGTTTGTTGGTTGTGAAAAATATGGAATAATGATTCTAGGGCAAGGAAAAGAATGATTTTTATGTATTGTATTAACTTATCAAACACAAGTTTTGAGTGATGTACAAGAATTATATTGACTGATCCTTTAAGGTGATGAACATCGTTAATGTCATTTAATTTCAATATTTGTCAAATCCATGGTGGTGTCCATGGCTATATACGATAGAGGCGGTTTGAGAGTTCTATAGTTCAGAAATTAGAGTACATGTTTATTCTGTGGAATAGAGGTTCATAAGGGCCTTTCAAGGATTAGAATATCACTCATTTATAGAATTAAAACTATTTAATTATAAAATTGATCTAAGTTGCAGAATTGAAATATGTTAATAGAAGAAAGAAACTATATTACTTTTACTAAATGTAAATAACATGATATGTAAATGTTGAAATAAAATCAACTAATTTAACAATTGCTAAAAATGAAACTGCTATAAAGAAATTGCTAAAGTAGGAAAATGTTGCTGAAAACTGTAAATAACTGCTAAAATTGAAATTGCAAAAATGGATAAGAAAATGTAGAAGTAAATAAAATGTTGGCTAGTTGAAAAACCACACTCACACATCACACTTGAAAACAAGGTAAAAATAGAGTAAAAATAGGGTACATTCTTATTACAACAATTTAGTAGAAAATGCACTAAAACAAAAAACCTATAAAAATGGTAAAACAACTCCTTCCACCAGCCCTGAGAGTGGGCCTTTGGTCCCTGATCCAGTAGAATATATATCACACCAAAGCACAATTTTTAACTACTCACTCAAGCATCAACACACATGAAAAATACTGCACTTTATTAATGGTTTCTACTATTGCAAAGTTGTTGCAAATCACTATCTTCTATTTGTCAATCTATTTTCTCATCTTCTAACCTTTTTCTAACTCTTAAAAAATAGGTGAGGTGAATTATTTATACATATTTTCATCCCCTATCCTAAATGAGATAAGTGCAAAATAAATTGTTTGCTATTAACACTTGATTTGCTACCTTGTTACAACAAACTTAGTCTTGATTTAAGATAGAATCAACTTTGCAGCCAGTTGTGCCCTTATATTCACCTCCAACTTAGTGGAAAATTAGTTAGGAATAGATGGAGCATCATTGACCACACCTGTACATGCAACATCTTGTTTATCCCTTGAATATTTGGTCTGCATTCTTATTTCCTACTGATTCTGCCTATTTTCCAGAGCAGTTCTAGAATATTAGGTTGCACACATGTCAAATACGGTTGGTTAATTTTTTATCACATGGGAGTACTTCCAAATGCTTGGTGGGTTCCTTCTCTTTGCTCTGATGCTCATAAATTAAGTTCAGCTCCTCCTTTGGCATTTGTCTTTACATTCCTATTATTCTGGATGTGGCCATCTAGATCTTCTAGAGCTACTCCTGTATATGTTGTGTCCAATTGTCTTGTGTCATTTTTGAGCTGCAACATGGTTATTTTGATACCACATCATCCTAGTAACTCATTTTAGGTAGAAAACACTTAAACATGCTTAACAAATCAGATGTTACAAAAAATTTATTTGCTAGTGGTTTTTACTATGCTATTTTATTGCTAAAATCATGCTAAAAGATGATAGAAAGTGCAGAAAATAGTCAAAACAGTAACATATTAGTCCTTAACATTTAATCATGCTAACATAAAAAAAATAATACATTTTAATCAAATATTTGGCATAGAACTATATTATTTATTAAAATATGGTAGTTTTTCATGTAAAAAATGATGAAAAAATGAGGCATTATTTATGTTGGAAATATTAAGCATAATGAGTTGTCATTGATGTCAAAGGTGCATAGTCATTGATGTCAAAAGGTTGATATCAAAAGAAGGTAAGGCAAGGTTCATCTCAAAGCACTTGGGACAAAGTTCTAAGTAATTGAATAAAAGGTTTGAAGACCCAAGTTTAAGACCATGGTTCAAAAAGAAAGCAAGTTTAAATCACAAGTGACTAAGGCTTAAAAGAGATAATATTATAATATTTTAATATTATAATATTTGGGACAAAAGGTAAGAAGCCCAAAGGTTTAAAATATAAATTATAATATTTAAATATGTTAAGATTTAAAATATTATAATTAATTTAAAAGTTTTAGGTGCCAAAACCATGGAGGGCATAATAATATATGAAATATTCAAAGCGTCGATATCTCCTTTAAATCTCCCAAGCGTATATAAAAAGGTGGATGAAATTCAATTTTGAATATAATGCAGGTGCTAATGTTGGTGTGATTGATGTGAAATTCGTGATGTCCTTCGTGATTCGGTCATGGCATCATGGGAGAAAAGACAAGGGACAGCGCATGTTTCGAGGCAGAGTTCGTGAACAAGGAAGGGAGATAGCAAAGTGAGGTTTCATCTGAGCAGCTAGCTCAGACGACAGGACCCTCGATGCTAAGTTGTGGCAGAGAGTAGGTCTCGAGTTTGAGACACAGCGAGGGCAGCTTGGCAAAGGCTTTTGGTTTAAAAGGTTTTGCATCGTAGATCATGGATAATAAGGTGTGCATGAGGTTTGAGTGTTGTGCGGGCAGCTGGCCTAGCGGTAGCCCAAGTGGCACCAAAGCACGGGCAGGCAGGAGGTGTTGAGGTCGATTCTCACCCGCGGTGGTTTTGGTAAGCGCAAAAATTAATTTTTTTTTGTCTAAGGTTAAATCATTAGGAGGCATAAGTCGTGTTTGGTCATTGTGCGCACTATTTGACTTAGGGAGTCATAAGGGCAATAAGTTTTTATTTTGACAAATGTTTTAGAAGAAAATAAAAAGGGGAAATTGCAATCTTTTAAGGTGTTATTTTTTATATGCAAAAGTGAGGAGTAATAAGGTGTAATTAGTGTTTAATTAATTTGTATTTGGTATTGTTGATATATTGTCTTGGCACTTTAGAAAGGAGAAATAAGGTGTAATTTAAGTCTATTGATATTTTGTATTTTGGCACACCTTAGAAAAGAGAAGTTTGAGATTTTAGTCTTAAAATTCAAAGCTTTATCTTTACAAGACTAAAGAGAAATTATAGAGTATTTTTGAGCATATCTTTGAGGAAAGGTTTTGTGATTGTTTTGAAAAGAAGATTGGCTAACCTCTTGAAGTGGCAAAAAGGAAATTTATTTTGAAATAGGTTTTGAGGGCACATATTCATCAAAGCAAATTAAGAGGTATGGTGATATCATTCCTTCTCTAAGGTGTTTGGTTGAGTGAAATATTTCTGAATTATAAGGTGGAGAAATAAGGATTACATATGTGAATTGTTGGAAATATTTGAGCTAGGATTTGTGAATTATTGATAATTATTATTGAGTGAAACAACTTGTGAATTATTGATAGGTAAAATTGGAAACACTTGTGTTAGGTTTTTTAAGAACAAATTTGTGCATTATTGTGTTTGATCATTGAGAGTAAATTTGCAAGGAATAGAGACCAGTTTTGTGAAGTGAAGTTATACACTAGTTTGATTTGATTTGAAAGGGATTTGCAAGAGGTAGAGATTGGATTGGATGAATGCAATATTTGTGAATGTGAAGAATATATTGGGTATTTGATAGTACATATCATTCTCTATATGTTCAAGAGGTTAAACGAATTCTAAGTAGAATATGTCTGAATTGCCTAGTTGAAGAAAGCATTTTTGAAAGAGATATAAGCATTGTTTGTATACAAGATTTGGGAATATTTGAGAAGGTTATGTGAGCAACATTAAGGCATATTTGAGCAAGTCTTATGAGAAGACTTGGGATAGAGTTGAGAACATATATGTGAGAAGACATGAAGTAGATTTGGGTAGATATAGAGATCATGTTTGAGACAAATTTGTTCTAACCTTGTAATGAGGTTTGATGCAAATTTGGTCAAAGATAAAGAGCAAGTTTGAGGTAGATTTATGCATGTAATGTGTGCAGATTTAGACAAATTTGTGAGCAAAGTTGGAGCAGATTTGTGCTAGCCTTGTAACGAGGTTTGGTGTAAATTTGAGGTAAATTTGTGAGTAGAGTTTGAGCAGATTTATGCTAGCCTTGTAACAAGGTTTAGTGCAAATTTGAGGTAGGATTTGTGAGCAAAGTTGGAGCAGATTTGTGCTAGGCTTGTCATAAGGTTTGGTGCAGATTTGAGGTAGGATTTATGAGCAGAGTTGGAGCATATTTATGCTAGCCTTGTGACGAGGTTTGATGCATATTTGAGATAGAATTGAGAGCAGGCTTTGTAGTAGACTAGAGCATAGGGGATAGAGTTCCCTTGTGGAGAGATATCCACAAACTAGAGAAAGGGGATAGAGTTATCCTATGGAGAGAGATCCACAAACCAGAGCAAAGGGGATAGAGTTCTCCTATGGAGAGATATCCACAAACCAAAGCAAAGGGGATAGAGTTCTCCTATGGAGAGAGATCCACAAACTAGAGCAAAGGGGATAGAGTTCTCCTATGGAGAGATATCCATAAACCAGAGCAAAGGGGATAGAGTTCTCCTATGGAGAGAGATCCACAAACCAGAACAAAGGGAAAAGAGTTATCCAATGGAGAGAGATCCACAAACTAGAGAAAGGGGATAGAGTTCTCCTATGGAGAGAGATCCACAAACCAGAGTATTGGGGATTGATATCTCCTTTGGATAGAGGTCCATAAACATTGTAATAAGGAATTGATTCCCAAGAGATTTGTTGAGAAAATTTAGAAGAAATATTTTCTCTATGGACGTAACCCACATTGGGTGAACCACGTTAAATTTGTGTCTCTCATGTGTGTGATGATTTATGCATTGTTTTGTTATTGCTATTGATATTGCAATTGATAACATTGGATAATATTATTTGGAAAAGAAAAGTAAAAGTTGATCTTATACTGTTCACCCCCCTCTCAGTATAAGCTTGTGTTCTTCAATTGGTATTAGAGCGGGTTCCTTCAAAAAAGTCTAACAACTTGAAGGAAGATATTACAAGAACATAGATGGCATCTCAGAATGGATCTTCAACAAATAAGGCTCCATTGTTTGATGGGAACAATTATGCTTTCTGGAGTATGAGGATGAAGACTTACTTGATGGCACAAGGATATGAAACATGGCAATCTATTGAGGATGGGTTCACACCTACAACTACTCCTCCCATAGATAAGGATGGTAAGAAATTACATGTGAATAATTCCAAGGCTATGAATGGAATATTAAGTGGATTACATGAATCAAAATTTGTGAAAGTTATGCAATGCAAATCAACAAAAGAGATATGGGACAAATTGAAGCAAACATATGAAGGAGATAGCAAGGTCAAGTTGGCAAAACTACAAACTCACAGGAGGAGGTTTGAAGAGTTGAATATGGAATATGAGGAAGATATTGCTAAATACTTACTTCATGTTGATGAAGTTTTTAATACCATGCGTGGACTTGGATTCGAAATTGAGGACTCCAGTGTTGCTCAAAAAGTATTAAGATCACTCCCTATAAGGTATGATGCAAAGGTTTCAGCTATAGAAGAGATGAAGGATATTGATAAGTTGACTATGGATGAGTTACATGGAATTCTCATAGCTTATGAGATGAGAATAGAAAAAGATCACAATTCCAAGAAAGAGGCAACTTTCAAAGCTTCAAAGAAGACAAAAGATAAGAAACCAGAATCAAGTGATGAGTCAAGCAGTAATGAAGAAGCTAACTATGTGAGAAGAAATAAGGACTCAAGAAAACACAAAGATATAAATACTGTGAAATGCTTTAATTATGGTGACTTTGGTCACTATGCATCTAATTGTCCACAAGCTGGAAGCAGTAGTAGTGAAGAGAAACAAGATTATAAGAAAAAGGAAGAAAGAAAATTCAGGCATGAAAAGAAAAATAGGTATGGTCAAGGCAAGCATGAAAAGAAGTTCTTTCAAAGGCACAAGAAGAGTTTCTATGTTAAAAAGGCAAGCAGTGCTTCAAGTGACAATGATGAAAGACTCTCAGATAGTGAAGAAGAAGAGATTCTATTTTTGGCAATAGAAGAGGAAGAAAATACTCCTATTGAAGATCAAGTAGAAGAGTATGAAGATGCTCTTGAAGACCAAGAAGAAGAGAAAGATTCAAAAAAATAAGAAGGCACAGTTGATCTAGAAGAAGAACTTATTGTTGCTCTCAGAGAGTTGAAAAGAGTTAGAAAGTAGAATTCAAGATTGAAGGCTCAAGTTCAAGAACATGAGGAAATAAAATAAAAGCTTCTACAAGACCTCACAAACTCAAAAGCTAAGGCAAGGAGATTTAAAGAAGTCATGGTTGAAAAGTTAGAGGTAAAAGAGTTAGAATGTGAAATATTAGAACATGAAGTGGTTTCTCTAAGGATGGAAGTGAAATATTCTAAGGATAAGCTGCACAGGTTTGGGAAAAGTTCAAAAGCTTTGGATAAAATTATCAATTCACAAAGATCTTCATTTATCAAAATAAGACTTGGTTTTGAAGAAGGACAAGGGAAAAAGAAGAAGAAGGGTCAAGCTCAAGCTCAAAAGAAAAGGAAGTTTCAGAGGAAGAGGTTGAAGAAGAAACTAAGACCTATGCGGATAAGTTGAAGAAGGGAAGCTTCACTAAGAAAGAAAACAATGCACAAACAAGAAACAGGGATCATCATAGAGAAGGCAAAGAAAGGACTAAGAGACCAGAGGTTTCAAGACAAGATGAATATTTCTTCAAAGGGCATTGTTTTTCATGTAATCATTTTGGTCACAAAGCTATGCATTGCAGGGTTCATGGAAAGGAGTATGGCTTCACTAAGAGGAACTTCAACTCATTCAAATATGGATATTTCTTTCAAGGTTATTGCTACTCATGTAATCACTTTGGTCATAAAGTGATCCACTATAGGGTTCATGACAGAAATGATTATGGCTTCACCAAGAGGAACTTCAAGTCATTTGCACCTTCCAAGAACTACAACATCAGGTGTTACAAGTGCAATAATCTTGGGCATAAGGCCAAGTGGTGTAGAACAAAGTTTTCGAAACTTCCAGAGTCAAGCAAGAATAGGGACACTCAAAAGGATCAAAAGGGTATGATTACAAAGGTGTTGAAAAAGAAGGTTGAAAAAGAAAAAGAGCATTGTATGTTGGGAGTAGATTTACTCCCACCCCAAAATTAATCACCTCAAGGAGAGGAGGTGGGGAGGGGGCTGAGCTAAGAGTCTTATATTTAGCCCCAAAGGAGTCCCTTTGCCATTGATGTCAAAGGGGGAGAGATTTGAGTAAGGGGGAGAGCATTCAGTCAGGGGGAGCAGCTTCTCAAGGGGAGAAAAGTTGGAATTCAATGGTTGGAAAAGGAATTTTTAGAAAGGGTTACCATCAATGACAAAGGGGGAGATTGTTGGAAATATTAAGCATAATGAGTTGTCATTGATGTCAAAGGTGCATAGTCATTGATATCAAAAGGTTGATATCAAAATAAGGTAAGGCAAGGTTCATCTCAAAGCACTTGGGACAAAGTTCTAAGTAATTAAATAAAAGGTTTGAAGACCCAAGTTTAAGACCATGGTTCAAAAAGAAAGCAAGTTTAAATCACAAGTGACTAAGGCTTAAAAGAGATAATATTATAATATTTTAATATTATAATATTTGGGACAAAAGGTAAGAAGCCCAAAGGTTTAAAATATAAATTATAATATTTAAATCTATTAAGATTTAAAATATTATAATTAATTTAAAAGTTTTAGGTGCCAAAACCATGGAGGGCATAATAATATATGAAATATTCAAAGCATCGACATCTCCTTTAAATATCCCAAGCGTATATAAAAAGGTGGATGAAATTCAATTTTAAATATAATGCAAGTGCTAATGTTGGTGTGATTGATGTGAAATTCATGACGTCCTTCGTGATTTGATCATGGCCTCATGGGAGAAAATACAAAGGGATAGTGCACGTTTCGAGGTAGAGTTCATGAACAAGGAAGGGAGATAGCGAAGTGAGGTTTCATCTGAGCAGCTAGCTCAGACGGTAGGACCCCCGATGCTAAGTTGTGGTAGAGAGTAGGTCTCAAGTTCGAGACACAACGAGGGCAGCTTGGCAAAGGCTTTTGGTTTAAATATTTTTGCACCGTAGATCATGGATAATAAGGTGTGCATGAGGTTTGAGTGTTGTGTGGGCGACTGGCCTAGCGATAGCCCAAGTGGCACCAAAGCATAAGTAGGTAGGAGGTGTTGAGGTTGATTCTCACCCACGGTGGTTTTGGTAAGCGCAAAAATTAATTTTTTTTTGTCTAAGGTTAAATCATTAGGAGGCATAAGTCATGTTTGGTCATTGTGCGCACTATTTGACTTAGGGAGTCATAAGGGCAATAAGTTTTTTATCAATCCTCAGCATCCTAGACCATGCACATGATAGGATAAACAAGGGAAACCTTTCACTCAAGGTGGCAAGGACTATGTTGTAGTATCATCCTTTTTTGTACAAACTTGGATTTTAAATGTGTAAAATTGTGTTGGGATTTTGACATATGCAAGGTACTATCAAAGCAATACCTTACCTTTTAAAAGTCAAGATAACTTTCTATAAAATTTGAAAATAAAACTAGGGATGGATGAATGAATAAAAAACCCTAGTGAACACCCTATAGAAGCTTATTAATTGTGATGAAAAACATAGTTACTCACAAAGAGGAATGTGGATGGTGGTGTCATGTGATATGTGGGGGTTTTTCCTATGTTCTTTTGCAAACTAAAATGTGTGCATAAAAAAGTTAATGGCCATCTAAATATCATTGCTGATATTCATTCGGTATCTAACCTATCTTACGACCACCTCTTAATAAGAAAAATCTCATAAGAAAAATTGCAAATGATGATGATGGATAAGGTTGCTTGAAGACTCATGATTGGCATACAAACATGGTGTCATTCGTAAGAATGCAAACATAACTTATCCTAATGTAAGTGCAATAGATGAAAATGCCTAATGCAAATAATTAATAAATGTAATGAAATACATGATAATGCAATGTAAATATTTTTGTATTTTGATGTTTTGTATTATTTTTGTGGTTTTACGTTTTTCAAATTATTTTAAAATTTTAATGGTGATTTCGATTTTTTTATGCATTGTGTGTTATGCATGAAACACCAACAAATGGAGAATGTTAAAAGGTTTAGGTTCCTTAACACCCTCAAGAGAAGTAGGACAATAAGTACCTGGTCCTATCTTCTGCATGATAATAAAGGGGCCTAACCAGTTTACCATGAATTTGTCTTGCAGGTGCAGTGATAAGTTAGAGTTTTATTGATTTTATTTAAGCACAAGGTCTCCAAATTTAAAGTCTCTAAGATGGAACTTTGTATTATAAGATTGTTTAAGGTGATCATGATAAATGTGAAGGTGCTTGAGAGCATTAACTTATCGTTCATTAAGAAGGATCAATTTTTCAAGGTGAGCTTCTTGCGCAGTATCATTATTGATGAACTCTTGGAGTGGTATGGGCAAAAAAGGTATTTCTAAATCTAAGGGCATAATGGCCTCAACACCATAGAATAGAGAAAATGAGGTTGCCCTAGTGGGTGTTTGAATGCTAGTGCAATAAGCCCATAATACTAGAGGTAGTTGAATATGCCAATATTTATAATTTTCTTTGATGGTTTTTGTTAGGATCCTCAATCCTAACATTATTAGTTAATATTAGTTAGTATTATTAATCATTTAATTATTATATTATTAACTCAAAAAGTGAACCATCACAACCCTTCATAACATGAACCATCACGTCTCTTCCTAACGTGAACCATCACGTCTCTTCACCAACATAGCTTTAGGGTAGATATATATATTAGGTTGGTCATCCATATCAAATCATCCAAGAATAAGAATATATATATTATTGTAGCACCCTAAAATTGGCGCAGTTAAACCCTTAGTAAAAAGATAAAAATTTGAATTTTAACCCCGAAACCGCCCGTTAACCGCTCACCCCATTTTTCGTGCCATTTTTAGGAGTTGTTTTGACCGTTGGACGATATCGTCGCCGATCAGACAGAAATCGTCCCGGATCGGACGAATTCGTCTGGAACAGAACGTCCAGACGATTTCGTCCCAAAACCAAATTTTCATAATTAGCTTCTGTTTCAACAGCCTCTCCAACTTGGGCAGAAGCGTGTCTACGCAGTTGGAGATTCCTCCATTGGAGATCTCCCAGATTGGGATGATCCCCAACCTCCTAACCTCCCCCTAATCCTATATAAACTGGGATTTTCTCAGTTTATCCCCCTGACTCCCTGGATCCCCTGCCTGGCTCTCCTCCTAACTCTTTCCCTGGTTGATTTTCCCTACCATTTAGCTTTGCACTCGTAGTTTTAAGTTTTCATTGCAGGTTTTCACTGTGCTTCAGCTGGAGGAAGCTCGGATCGTCGCAGGCGATTCCAGATGATTTTGGATGATCCTGTCATAGATCGGCGATGATCTCGTACGATTTGAGGTGATCTCGACTGCAGTTCAGATTGGGGGCAATTAGAGCCCTGAGTTTGCATTTCTCATCTTCCTTCTTTATTTTATTATGCATTAGCTTGATTATTTTCATTCTGCATCCTGGAGTTCACCTCATTTTAACATAAATGCATGATAAAGTTAAAATAAGTTATTAAAACAATGCATTTCCTTTAATCTGCTATCCAGATTTATCAGTTAGGCATTTATACTATCATTTCTATCATTTTGCATTATTCTTGCAGTAGCATTTTTGGTTTTTGGTGTCTGTTTCTGTGATTGCAGGTTTTTGACGAATTTGTCAGATCGACGATGATCTTGTCTGATCTCAGATGATCGCCTATGATCTGGGATGATTCTGTACAATTGCAGATGATCCTATCATATTCGGGATGATCTGGACTCCTACAAGCTTCAGAATCTTCATCAGACATCCGGAATCAGGTGCATTCTTTTCCATTTAACATATTCCTTACATTTAGGATTCATTCCTGCTTTTTGTATTCATATAAATTGGCATTTTCATATAGAATAGCTTAGATTCATTTTGGCCAACCTAGGACTATGAATGATCGAGTATAAAATGAACACATCAAACCCATTCTCAACCTAGGCGTGGAAACTGCCACTCAAAGTTTCCTGGTGAACCCCACCATCCGTCAAAAATTCACCCTTATACCCCTCCCCCGAGAGGCGCGACCTTCAAAGGGCCTCTCAGTCCGAGGTATTGTCCCATCCTTCTCGCATCCCCCTTCCGGGCATGGATCCTATAGCCTGAAGGTAAGGGCGCAAAAAATTTGGGTCAGTACATTTTGGTGAACCCGACGTGAAACTAAAAGCCTTTTGAAAACCAAAAAAAAAAAATTATTATTAAGTAACATCTAGAATCATTAGACAAACAATTAAAGTCGCATGTCATATTTAGATGGTAGATTATAATAAAAGACGAGTTGTCACCATAAATGTTGAAAATCAATTAACAACCATAGAGATTACTTTTGTACTTAGAGTACCTCAAATAAATAGGGTCCAACCTTTGTGGGATGAACTTGATAGGAGATTGGGTATCATTGAATCCAGATCTGCAGAACTTAGGCAAATTAAGAGGTTTGTCCTAGATAGAATCCTGGATCCCGATCAGGTGACTTTGTACCATGAACTTCAGAGAGCTTGCCATAGGTGGTTAGCAGATAAAAGAGCACTTGTGTCTTCAGAATTGTACACCTTTGAGGAATACCTTGAGAACGCAGTTGTAGTACATAAGTTTCTATCTCGTATAGAGGATCAAGAAGTCATTCTTACGGATAGAAAAATATGGAATAGAGTTCCTAGAGCTGTGTTATATCGAGAGTATTGCCATGAACTTTATTTCTACAAGTTAGAGTCTGAAACAGATCATATTACCATAGCACACTTTGTCAAATTTTTGAAAAACCATTTCCAATTTGAAGAGGAGCATTTCATGACTCCTGATGAACTTGATCCTATTAATGATATCCATAAACTATTTATAGAAAACTAAGTCATTCTTTTTACTATCGTTATTCTTTTTGCAACTAGAATGCTATTTGTTATCTTTATAATAATATTATAAAAAAAAAACAAAAATCAAAACATTTCCCTTTTAAGTATTATAGTAGGTATATAATTAAAATATATACCTCTCAAACCTATCGCATATATATATATATATATATATATATATAAGTATATATATTTGCTGAAATCTAAGTTTAAGCACAATGCCTAGACTTAGGAATGGAAAACAGACTGAAGAAGAAGAAGATTGGTTAGGAAAACCATTAAATAACCCAGATATCCTTCCTGAAGACCAAGTTCAGGAAGAAGAAACCCTAGACCAGCAAGAAGAAGAGCTTGCTGTAAGAAATGAACAAGAAGAAAATGTTAGAGAGGAAGGATCCTCATCCCCTAAAATGTCTCCGGGAGGAGCCGTCACTTTTGAAAACATGGAACAATTCTGGAAGTTCATTAATACTAATATTGGTGTTCTTAATAGAGCAGTCCATATGGACAAGGATCGAATTAGTGACACTCAAGCAACTCTAGAAGACGTATTTCACACACGCACTAATCCCTTGTCCTTTATTGATCAAGAGAGTGATCAAGCTGGACCATCCAATTTGGATATGGCCGCTATAATCCAGAACATGCAACAACAACAGGTTACCCAACCATCTAAAGTGCCTGTTAGCAAGCCTAGGGTTATTCCTGCACAAAAGAAACCATCATTTACTGCTCTATTTCGCCAAGCTATTGAGCAATATACCTCAAATCAGCAAAAACCCAAAACAAAACCAAACACCAATTACCAACAATCTGGGATACAACATAATACTACTACAAATCCTCTTCATAATGCTCTTCCTACCAACACTTTGCATAATAGCAATATAGCATCTAATCCTTATGTCACACCGTCATACACTCATAAATCCCATGCCTATGTCCCACCGAACCAATATGGTGGACAAACTAGCAATCTTGAAACTGTGGTGAAACAGTTAGTGTCCCGCATGGACCAGATAGATCCCTACCATCCCTCGTACAATTATCGAGAGATGTGTAGTCAACCTCTAGATCCTATAGTTGTAGCACAACCATATCCTAAACATTTTCCTATGCCTGTCTTGCCCATATATAAAGGAACCGAAGATCCCATAGAGCATCTTCGTATGTTTAGGATAGCATGTCATGATATATCACATGATGACTTATTATTGCTAAAAATGTTCTCAAAAAGTTTAGGAGGAATGGCATTAGAGTGGTATTATCAATTACCCACTAATTCTTTGAGGAATTTCGAAGAAACAATCGAGTCTTTTGTTCATCAATTTAGTGCCTACATCGAAAGGCATGTGACCATTAAAGACTTGTACAACTTAAAACAAGACAAAGATGAATGCTTTGCTGATTTCCTAGCTAGGTGGAGACAATTGATAGGAAAATTGCACTTTGTGTTACCTTATAGGGAGATGTTGGACATCTTTATTAATAATTTACAAGACCAACTATCTTACGAATTATCAACTGCTACCTTGACCACCTTCGATCAGGCTATAGACTTAGCCAGACGAGTGGAAGATGCTCTCATTAGGAGAGGTCAACTTAAAAAGAAAGACGATGAGAAAACATCCAGAAATCAATATAAGAATAAACAAGTTGTGGGTGATGGAGTCACCGATAGCAGAAATATCGCTAATGTTAATGTTGCGAAGACAACGGAGAAGTTTATACTGAAACCTCTCGATAAACCTCCTCGAGAATTTACTAGGTTAAATCAACCTTTATCAACCATTCTATCATAATTATTAGAATGAGGTTTGATTCAATTACCAACTATCCGAGAACCTGATCCAACTATACCCGGATATAGAGCTGATTTACATTGTGACTTCCATAGAGGACCTGGACACACTACCAACTCTTGTAAAATATTAAAACATAAAATACAGGACTTAATTGATAACAATGAGATGGAGGTGCAAGCCTTTCAACCTAAGAAAAATCCTCCTAATAATGCTCAAAAGAACATCCCCCAAAACCAGAATCAGAATGCCAATCAGTCATTGGACATATTTCAACATCCTTTACCAAAACATGGCAAGGAAGTGGCTAATCAAATTGAACATCATAATGTTCCCCCTCCTACCCGATATGTAGGGACTATTAGTGGGCATTTACCTGCTCATGATTTGAAAACCTTTGACACAACTTTATCCGTGGTTACAACCAGGCCTCTATATAATATGTGGATACCTGATCTTAGTGATACAGAATATGAGACTGAGAGTGATATGGAAATCACATCAAATCAATCGAATAGCTCTGAAGATGAATCAGATCCTATTCTCCCTATCACAAGTTATATGGTTCCAGAAGAACCATTTCCAAGAAGAGTCACTACTAGACCATCGTCTCACCAATTCCTTTCTAATGAGCAAGCCATAAATGCTAGACCAAGACCCATTCATCATCCGTAGAATAATATTGTGGGTACCATCGGAGTTGTTACTAGACAACAGGCTCAAAACTCTCAACAAGATCAAATGCAGAACGATGGATCAGCTCCATTTGTTTTGAAGGTTCCTAATAAAGGGAATCAGGCACCTAATGTTCAACCTAAACCTCCTTATAATATTAATGAGCAACTATCAAATATTACAGCTAGAATTTCTCTTTTGGACCTTTTAAGATCTTCTCCTACACATAGAGATGAATTAATGCTTACATTAAGCCAGATGATGGTACCACAAGACATTCAACCCGAAGCCATGGCCAATACTATAATAACTCGTGAAGTTGATTGTATTGACTTTCGAGATAGAGACATACCGCAACATAGTTTACATAAGGATAACCCCTTATATATTACTGCCTTAATTGGAGATGTAGCAGTTAAACGAGTCTTGATTGATAATGGTTCATCTTTAAACATCTGCACTTTTGACTTCTACCAAATATTTGGGTTTAGAAGTGAGGAAATGAAAAGAACTGATATGATCATAAAAGCCTTCAATGACGAAACACAAGAAACGTGTGGAGTTATTACCATCCCATTGCAAGTTGGTCCGAGAACCTTGGATACGACCGTGTTTATTGTACATTGCCCTGCATCATACAATATACTCTTGGGTCACCCTTGGATCAACGCGATGCGAGCCGTTCCCTCAACTTTACATCAATGTGTTAAATTCGAATTTAAGAATCAGTTGGTTACCATTCATGGTGATCCTAGACCCTTTGATATGTGTGCTTTGGCAGAACCCGTTGGAGTTCAATTTTGCCCTACTCTGTCATCCACACATCCTAATTCTCATTATCCATTTAAACGTGTGAAACACATACCCACAACGTCATCTACTTCTTCTTCATCAGTTCCACCCCTACATACAGCTCAACCATCCTCTAAACAAACCACATTAGGACCTCAGAAAGATCCTAATTCCACAACCGATGCCTCTTGTTCTACTCCTATAACTTCTATACCTATAATAGACCCATCCATCGACATCTCTACAACATCTACATCCACCAAAGGCATAGTTTCCACATCAGAAGATGTAGGAAATGTTCCTTCTACCTCTTATGCTCTTACTGACGAGCTCTTACCCGATTTATCTAAAATTCTTATATCAGAGAAAACGAATGCTTCTATGCAAGATTCCCTTATTTTAAATAATTTGCCACCATCTCCTCATACCTTGGGCCTCCCACAGCCTATGGGAAGTATTTACCAAGTCGGGAGCTGTGCTTTTATTTATAAGGGATATGACTGGGGTAGAATACCCAGAAACATCAAGACTCATTATGATGGATATGCTCGATGTTATTTTACTAATGAGTATATTAAAGCCAAATCTATAATGCTTAAATTGGGATATAAAGGGAAAGGTTTAGGACCTTTCCAAAATGGTATGAAAGAACCTTTTGAGGTAGAACCGTGGCCCGCCCGATGTGGTGTGGGCCTATTTCCTAGTAAAGGTCAGCCCTTCCCATTTGAGGATGATGACCATCTCATATCTTATCAAGATTATTTAGATGAACGCGATGCTTTGCATTTAACGGATAAGCCATTCACATGTAATATGCTATCTATAGCTTACCCTGAGATGATCGCTGAATCCGACGATGAGTTGGAGGGAGATATCTTCCATGATGTCTCCGTTGAGGAATTATTACATAATGAATTTTATTTTGATGGCTCTATACCTAGTGTAGCCCAGCTTGAGGCCACGACTCCTCAAGACGAATTATCCAAGCTAACCTTGGCAGAATTACAGGAATTGGGCGTCTCACCCGCCCCACCTAATTTTGAGAAAGATCTACACATGGAAGTAGAAAATGTCATAAAAACTAACATTGGAACCGAGGATAATCCTCACATAATCAACATTGGATCAGAATTGAGTCAAGAAAAATAGGATAAATACATTGCATTTCTTAAAGAATATGAAGATGTCTTTGCTTGGACATATGAAGATATGCCAGGTCTAGACCCTTCTGTAGTTATGCATCACCTAGTAGTCCATCCGGATGCTAAACCTGTTAAACAGAAACTTAGAAAAATGCATCCTAAAGTGGCCTTACTAGTCAAAGGGGAGCTAGAAAAACTCTTGAATGTTATTTTTATACAAGCCATTGATTATGCTGAATGGATCTCGAATGTAGTTCCAATAACTAAGAAAGAAGCTACTAAAGTTAGGGTTTGCACAGACTTTAGAGATATTAATGTTGCATGCCCTAAAGACGATTTTCCCCTTCCCAACATGGATCAGATCATTGATTTTACTACTGGGAGTGGAATGATATCCTTAATGGATGGATTTTCTGGTTATAATCAGATCAGGATAGCTCCTGAAGATCAGGCTAAAACAACCTTTATTACCCCTTGGGGGACCTTTTGTTGGAAAGTGATGCCATTTGGTTTGAAGAATGCAGGTGCAACCTATCAACGAGCCATGACTTATATCTTTCATGATATGATGCATGATATACTACATGATTATGTAGATGACATTATAGCTCGTTCTATTAACGAAGATGACCATTTAGATGACTTGAGAAAAGTATTTGATCGGTTAAGGGAATATCTTATCCGATTGAATCCAACCAAATGTATATTCGGAGTTAAGTCCGATAAATTATTGGGGGTTATAGTTTCTTTACGTGGCATCAAAATTGACCCTCTCAAGATTATGGCTATCACTGATATGCCCGCGCCCACAAATATATCTGAATTACGAAGTTTACAAGGTAAGCTTCAAGCTATCCGTCGCTTCATCGATAAGCTGGCGGATAAAACCGGACCCTTTCTTAAGCTTCTTAAGAAGGATGTCTCTTTCCATTGGGACAATGAATGTCAGGAAGCATTTGAACTCCTCAAACAATATCTTCTTAACCCACCTGTGCTTTCACCACCTAGACCTGATCGCCCATTTATCTTGTATATTTTGGCTTCAAATTTTGCCTTAGGAGCTATGTTAGCTCAACTGGATGATGAGAAGAGAGAGCGTGCTAATTATTACATTAGCAGAACATTAATTAGTTATGAAACCCGCTACACAACATTAGAAAAGTTATGTCTAGCAGTCATATTTTCTACACAAAAACTATGCCACTATATGCTCAGTCAGAAAACGTATGTTATTGCTAAATCCGATCCTTTGCGGTATCTCATGAGTCGACCTTATTTATCTGGTCGCACAACAAAGTGGGTTCTTGCTCTAAGCGAGTTTGAACTCATGTTTATAGGACAGAAGTCTGTTAAGGGTCAAATCATAGCAGATCAATTAGCTGCTGCACCCTTAGAGTCTACCCATCCCCTCATCATTGAGTTTCCTGATGAATGCCTTAAACTAGAGGCAGACCATCCAGAGCAATGGTCCTTATACTTTGATGGAGCCCGATGCATGAGTGGGGCTGGTGCAGGTATTATTCTAATATCTCCATAGAAACATCTTATACCTCTGTCCTTTAAATTAACGTTTGCTTGTACTAATAATACTGTTGAATATGAAGCTCTAATCCTTGGCTTACGAGCTGCCTTGGCACTGAAAATTAAAAATCTATTAGTTTTCGATGATTCTCAACTTGTTATAAATCAAATTAATGATGTTTATCAAACCAGAGATGATAAATTGCGTCCATATAAAGCATATGTATTACAATTAATATCTTTATTTGATCAAGTTACCTTGGAAGCTATTCCTAGAACTAATAATCGTGCGGTTGACGCTATGGTTGCAGCTGCATCTCTTTTACCCTTGGAGTTAGATGACGAATATGCTACCATCATTATTCATCGACTCCAGGAACCCGCTTCAAATAAATCATGCTTAGAACCGTTGGATGTGTTTCTAATCAATGAAACTACTCCTGAACTTTGGTACACTGATATATTCAATTTTCTTCAAAATGGGACCTTCCCTGAAGGTTTTAATAGAAACCAGCATCGGTTATTACGTAGACGAGCAAGTCACTTCGTAATAATTGGCAATACGTTATATAGGAGATCTTTTGAAGGTATCCTATTGAGATGTTTGAATCTAGAAGAATCTAGATCAGCTTTAAGTGAAGCCCATGATGGATCTTGTGGGGGACACTTTAGTGGTAGCGCCATTGCTAAGAAGCTCCTTAGGATAGGATATTTTTGGCCTACCATGGAGAATGATGCACATGATTACGTGCGCCATTGCGACAAGTGCCAGAAACATGTTGACCTTGTCCATGCGCCTGCACAAGAACTGTAAGCTATTTCATCTCCTTGGCCCTTTTCAAAATGGGGCTTAGACATCATTGGAAAAATCAATCCTGTGTCATCTGATGGACACAAATTCATCATAACCACCATCGAGTATTTCACGAAGTGGGTTGAAGCTATGCCCTTAGCTTCTTGCACTAGAACCCAAGTTTCCAAATTTATTTTTAATCAAATTATTTGTAGGTTCGAAATTCCTGCAAACCTCATCTCGGATAATGGAACTTGTTTCAAAAACAAAGATGTCAAGAAATTATGTCAAAAATATAAAATTCAACATCGTTGGTCCACTCCCTATTATCCTCAGGGTAATGGCCAAGCAGAAGCATCTAATAAAACATTAATTAAAATCCTCAAAATACTGGTCAATAAATCTGGCCGAGATTGGCACATTCAATTATATCCTGCTTTGTGGGCTTATCGAACCAGCGTTCGTACTCCCATGGGCACTTCACCTTTTGTTTTGGTTTATGGCACTGAAGTTGTCTTTCCCTTTGAATTAGAAGTTCCTTCTTTGGCTCTACTACTTCAAGATTCTAAAGTAGGAGATGAATATCATGCTGGCAGATTTAGTCACTTGGAACTCCTAGATGAGAAGCACATCAATGCTTTGGAACATCTTCGAGCCTACCAGAACAAGCTTAAACGAGCATACCTTAAGAAAGTTCATCATCGATCCTTTGAGATCGATGACCTTGTCTTAAAAGAAAATAAAAAAAATACTAATGCAACTAAAGACCTTAAAGGTAAATTTGAACCTAACTGGCTTGGACCATATATCATCACTGCTAAATTTGGATCGGGAGCATACAGATTAGCTACCTTAGATGGTAAATATCTTAAAGAACCTATGAACATTATGCATCTTAAGCGCTATTATGCGTAATTCTAGTAATTTCATCATTGTATATATTGTACATCTTGTCTCATTTTAGTAAATTCATATAAAAATTTCAAAAACAATCATATTGTGTATCGTCTCAATTCATAAATCAAAATCAAAATATAAAAATATAACAAACATCAAAATCATCAAAATCTTCAAAAAACATTTTCTACTGTATTGCATTTATATTTTCAATTATTTTGGATAAATTAGCATTTATTTGGAATCCCACACTTTCACACTCACATGAATAAATATCTTGATTTTATTTGGTATGATTATTAATCTCTCTTATATCAAAGTCCACAGTTGAATTAAATAAAGTTTTGAGCATAGAGAATTGATCTTGTTATTTACTTGAACCAAGTATATCTTTTCACATTAAAATGATTTCATTGCAAATTCAATATGATGCTACATAGTAGAAGTGGTTTCTTGAGCGAAAAGTTTCCCCTGCTATCCTATCATGCACATGGTCTAGAATCTTTGAGAATTGACAAAAGGACAAGCTCACCCTTGCCTAGAATAAAAATCCCTTGCTCTACAGCCAATCCGAGCAAGTATCCCTAGTATAGGAAGAAAAAAAAAGTCAAAGAAAATGAGAAAAAGAAAAATATCATTTTGTACCATCGCAGCAATATTTCAGCATTATCTCAGTTCCAAGAAAAAATACAAAAAAAAAAGAGAAAAGAAGAGAAAGAGAAAAGAAAAAGCAAAAAGCAATAAAATCCCTTTCCCTACCCCTTGAAAAGAAAAGAAGGGTGAATGAGCTTGAATCCCTGGAATTCTCAATTATTCGAAAACCGTGAGGTAAGCCCCATAACAGGTGGTTTGTGCCCAACCCGCTTGGCCTTGGGTAACTCCTAGCGTGGTGATATGTCTGTCACATTAGCGACCTTCTTTTGTATAGACCTATGTCTCGCTTATGGATCAGCTAGCTCTTGATGACCCGACTTACATAGTAGTCCGGTACGGTTACATGCATATAAATCATGGTCAACGAACACTTATTTGGTTAATTCAAATTACTTGTATCAAATTATCTTGCTCAAAATTGGTAAATGAACAATACAATTGCACACACATTTGTATTTGAGAGATTTTGTATCATTATGATAAATCAAGATCGGCAATGAACTCACATATGCACATGAGGGTTCCTTATAAATCTACATTTTGTCTTTGAGATAATTTAAAATATTTATGCAAATATTTTGGAATAATTTCATCTTCTTATTTGAGGACATCTGTTTAGTATAAAAATAATTAAATACTTTTTTTTCAAAATCCAAAATTTTCTTTCAAAACATGTTCAAAAATCTAGCAATAAAGTCACGTTTATATATACTTTCGACTTCCGCAACGATGGTATAGTTCCTAAAACCTAAACTGGGATTTTATGCCTAGCGCAAGTCCTCATCTTATATATTTTTTGTTTATCTCAAAATCAAAAATCAATTATGCAAATTATTTTTGGATTTCACGATGATGGTATAAGTTTATACCTAATATTCTATGCCTAGCGCAAACCATTGTTCTAATTTTATTTCCCATTCATTTTAATTCATAAAAACATATGGCTTAAATCATTATGTTACACAATTGTGCTTTAAAAAGAACGAACACCTTTTTCTATTTCATTTCATTATGTCAACATTCAATTTTGCAACGATGGTATAATTCCTAGGGAATTGTTCAAAATATTATCACACTTAGGAATTTTATGCCTAGCAAAATCATATTTTTAATATTTCATGCATAATATTTTCATGAAAATCTGAAAACAAATCATCACCATCATCATTTTTCATCATCACAACACAAAGTCTTAAGACAGTCTCTTAAGCACTCTTTTACTTTTAGCAATATTTCTATACTGGGATTAGCTTGACGACCTAGCGAGCGGTGACTCCATGAAATGGTCTATAACAACGACAATGTCCTTTGAAATTATTGTTAGAAGTCCCTTTATTTTTCATCAAATCACACCACAAACAACCAATTTGTTTACATCAGATTATTTCATTTAAATTTTACAACATGACATAAAATTATACTATTTCCAACGACATAATTACATGAATAATCAATCAACAATTCAAAATTTAAAGCATCATAAAACATATGGACAAGTCATATCACAAAAAGATCATATATATATATCAAAAATATATGTACATCATATCAAAACTGGATTGGTATGCCACAATCTATACCCTGGCATACTCAATCCTCTCAAAAATATACAGTCTACAGCCAAAAAGCAGCTAGTCTCGAGAAGCCCTCGAGCTCTCAGCCTCATCTCCTCTCCCGCCCTGGCATGGAGGAGGTGGTCCCATCGAGGTCCATGTTGTATCACGGGTCCTCGACGTCGATCGTGAGGATGTCCTCGATGATCCCATCATGACCGGCTCCACAATGGGGGCTGGCAACGGTATCCTCTGGTTCTCTAGAACCACGTGATAGTACAATCCCTGGTAGAACGTGGTTTGAGCAATAGACCATGCCAGATCCCGAGTGCTCGCCCCTTCGCTCCGAGCCCTGAGTCATGTAGCCTCATCCTGCAGTGTCTGCACCTGAGCCCGGAGGCGGGCATTCTCAGCCCGGAGAGCCACCATCTCGCTGCTCTCCCCCACCTCGACACCCTTGCCCTTATCGGGCGATGGTGGCCTATCCCTCTGCTGAGAAGGGAGTCCCTCCTCCCTCCTCTCTGGCTATTGCGGTCTCTCCAGAGCCCGTGGCACTCTTCGATGTCTCTCCTGAGGAGACCATCGCTGCTCCCTCCCTCTGTGACCCCTCGCTGCATCGATGGCAGCCTGGCACCGCCTCCCCATCCGTCGCACCACAGCGTGCATCGGACCCTGTGCCCTCATCATCCGAGGAGGGTGGATGCCTGCATACCAGGCATCATATCCGTCTGTGACCCCAGCGTCGTCCCCATCCACCGGCTGAATGGGGGCATCGTCCGCATCCTGACTCTAGAATCGCTGCATATCTGGAGCCCCGCTCAATGTAGTATTATCCCGGATAGTCTGAGAGTACTCGTAGTCTCTGAGAGAAGGGATCCCCTGTTGTAGACCGAACTGCCTCAAAACTTGGTCATAGCGGTGGAGCTCTACCTCTCCCCACTCCATCCTCAGCCAAAAGACTCGCCTAATGTGAGCCAACTCCTGTCCATCCTCTCCCCACCCTGGATGCTCTCTCCATGGCCTCCAGGTGATCTAGTCAGGGATGAGGTCATCTAGCAACCTCTGGGACATCGACAGATCTATCCACCATTGTGACCCTCTCTGGAGCCACCAATAGAAAACCCAGGGTCTCTCCCGGTCAACCCCTATCAGTGGAAGCCCTACCGGCCTCCGCACCGCAATGTGCTCCCAGCACCAAACCTGTAGTAGCGATGTCAGTACTAGACATCGACCTCCCTTGTATACGACCCCGTACAGGATCCTATACAAGCGGCATAGTACAAAGCTGCCCCAAGCAAACCTGTAGTCATGGTCTCTCATATCGCACACCACATCTGAGAGCAGCCATGGTAACTTGCATCCGCTCTGGTGGCATAGCAGTAGGCCACCCACTACCCCTACCAAAACTTGAGTCAATCGAGATGCCCCAGGCATCTGCCTCAATGTCTCGATGTTCACCCCGCCCTTCTCTAGGGCGAAGCTAGGGTCTCCGCATAGTCGCATCATGGCATGGCCCTGATTGGCCGTAGGAGTCATAAACCGCCCATGTATGGGGATCCTCAAGATCCTCCATACATCCTCTAGAGTGGGAGCCATCTCCCCTATCGGTAGCCGAAAGCAGGACGACCCCGGATACCACCTCTCTGCTAGGGCTGTCAGTAGCCCCATGTCTGTAGGTATTTGTGGCATCTCTGCCACATGTTGTAGCCCAACCTCCGCTAGTCGGTCTCGCTCCGCCTGGTCGAGTGTGGCTACATCATCTCTTAGTCCCCCGTATTTCCACTCTCGACTTTTTAGTAATCCCCTCTACAAAATAAACAATAAAACAACAAAAATCATTAATAGATAATCATTAAAATCACTTAAATCAATTTCATCTTATAATAAAAAAAATGATATCATCCATTATTGGATGATATCGTCCTAAATTGAGTCAAATCGTCCTTGGTAGGATGAAATCGCCTCCGATTTCTCAACTTGGGGATCGCCCCTTGTTGGACGGGATCGCCCCTATTTCGTCGATTTCGCCCCTAGACGAAATCGGCGATCTAGGGACGATTTCGACGAAATTGGGACGATTTCGTCCCGACGTCGTCGACGGCCTAAAAACGGCCGTGATGCCCCAAAAATAGTCAAAATTTAAATTAAAAATCACACAAATCAAATTAAAAACATAATATGTCAAGTTTAGATCCTTACCCGCAACCCGCGTCGGACCTCTGTCGATCTGTGTGTCGTTTCCACCATTTTTCCTGCAGAGCTCTGAAGCAAAAAAAGTGAACAATAACAATGAATTAGGGTTTTACCCTATTTTTTTAAATTTTATTTAAAAACAACAATTTTTTTAAAAAAATTTTGCTTTTTCGCGCTTTTACCTCAAACGTTCGATTTGGGTAAAAACACGGAGGGGGCACCATAGCAAGCAGTTGTACGATTCGACCTAGAATCGTCGTCTAGAAAATGGAATAATTTTTTGCTTTCTCGTAAAGCGGGAAGAACTCGTCTTTAACGCATTTTCTTCAGAAAATTCGCTAAAGAGGGGGCAAAATGTAGCACCCTAAAATTGGCGCAGTTAAACCCTTAGTAAAAAGATAAAAATTTGAATTTTAACCCCGAAACCGCCCGTTAACCGCTCACCCCATTTTTCATGCCATTTTTAGGAGTTGTTTTGACCGTTGGACGATATCGTCGCCGATCAGACGAAATCGTCCCAGATCGGATGAATTCGTCTGGAACAGAACGTCCAGACGATTTCATCCCAAAACCAAATTTTCATAATTAGCTTCTATTTCAACAGCCTCTCCAACTTGGGCAGAAGCGTGTCTGCGTAGTTGGAGATTCCTCCGTTGGAGATCTCCCAGATTGGGATGATCCCCAACCTCCTAACCTCCCCCTAATCCTATATAAACTAGGATTTTCTTAGTTTATCCCCCTGACTCCCTGGATCCCCTGCCTGGCTCTCCTCCTAACTCTTTCCCTGGTTGATTTTCCCTACCATTTAGCTTTGCACTCGTAGTTTTAAGTTTTCATTGCAGGTTTTCACTGTGCTTCAGCTGGAGGAAGCTCGGATCGTCGCAGGCGATTCCAGACGATTTCGGATGATCCTGTCATAGATCGACGATGATCTCGTACGATTTGAGGTGATCTCGACTACAGCTTCAGATTGGGGGCAATCAGAGCCCTGAGTTTGCATTTCTCATCTTCCTTCTTTATTTTATTATGCATTAGCTTGATTATTTTCATTCTGCATCCTGGAGTTCACCTCATTTTAACATAAATGCATGATAAAGTTAAAATAAGTTATTAAAACAATGCATTTCCTTTAATCTGCTATCCAGATTTATCAGTTAGGCATTTATACTGTCATTTCTATCATTTTGCATTATTCTTGCAGTAGCATTTTCGGTTTTTGGTGTCTGTTTCTATGATTGCAGGTTTCTAATGAATTCATTGACGAATTCGTCAGATCGACGATGATCTTGTCTGATCTCAGATGATCGCCTATGATCTGGGATGATTCTGTACAATTGCAGATGATCCTATCATATTCGAGATGATCTGGACTCCTACAAGCTTCAGAATCTTCATCAGACATCCGAAATCAGGTGCAGTCTTTTCCATTTAACATATTCCTTACATTTAGGATTCATTCATGCTTTCTGTATTCATATAAATCGGCATTTTCATATAGAATAGCTTAGATTCATTTTGGCCAACCTAGGACTATGAATGATCGAGTATAAAATGAACACATCAAACCCATTCTCAACCTAGGCGTGGAAACTGCCACTCAAAGTTTCCTGGTGAACCCCACCATCCATCAAAAATTCACCCTTATACCCCTCCCCCGAGAGGCGCGACCTTCAAAGGGCCTCTCAGTCCGAGGTATTGTCCCATCCTTCTCGCATCCCCCTTCCGGGCATGGATCCTATAGCCTGAAGGTAAGGGCACGAAAAATTTGGGTCAAGACAATTATTTAGACCCATTGGAGGGATTTCCCAAACCAATGCAAAAGGCGATTCATATCTAAAAGCGATTCTTTTAATTTAGATGCTATTTTAATTATTTATTTATTAAAATTATGCTAGAACCTTCAAGGTTCTACCATTTGGTATCAGATCCAATATATCAAATGGCCAATGGAGGAATATATCATGATACCAACCTAATTTTGCTACTTAATCTCGCCCACCTACGTCAAGTCACATCAGTGCGTGCATATAAAATTCAATTTCAGGATATCACCAATCGCATCATAGGGTTGGACGAATCAGTTCTCATAAGTGGTTTCATCAATGGATTAAAAGAAGAAACTAGAGTGGCAATCTATTGTGGCTGCTCCACAACGTACCCCAAAATTGGGGACCCACCTTTTTGCATATTTTCCAAGAAGACCGAAGTGGCCCATATGCTAAAGATCAAAGAAAAAGCAAAACACCGCAAGGAGGAAAAAGTGTCGCGATATCGCGACATGTTGCATTTTCGCGGTCCAAAGCAAAGAGAAAGAGAGGAGAAAAAGTGTCGCGATATCGTGACATGTTGCATTTTCGCGGCCAAAAAAAAAGAAAGAAAAAGTGTCGCGATATCGCGACATGTTGCATTGTCGCGGCCAAAAGAGAAAAAGTGTCACGATATCGCGACATGTTGCATTTGGCCAAGAAAAGTGTCGCGATATCGCGACATGTTGCATTGTCGCGGCCAAAAGAGAAAAAGTGTCACGATATCACGACATGTTGCATTTCAAAAAAGTGTCACGATATCACGACATGTTGCATTTTCACGGCCAAAAAGAAAAAGTGTCGCGATATCGCGACATGTTGCATTTTCACAGACAAAAGAAAAAGTGTCGCGATATCGCGACATGTTGCATTTTCGCGGCCAAAAGAAAAAGTGTCGCGATATCGCGACATGTTGCATTTTGGCCAAAAGAAAAAGTGTCGCGATATCGCGACATGTTGCATTTTCCGCCAAAAGAAAAACCAAACATAAAAAGAAAAAGTGTCGCGATATCGCGACATGTTGCATTTTCACGGCCAAAAAGAAAAAGTGTCACGATATCGCGACATGTTGCATTTTCGTGACCAAAAAGGAAAGAGAAAAAAAGTGTCGCGATATCGCGACATGTTGCATTTTCGTGACTCAAAAGAGAAGAAAGAAACAAAAGTGTCGCGATATCGCGACATGTTGCATTTTCGCGACTAAAAACAAAAGAGAAGAGAGACAAGAGTGTCGCGATATCGCGACATGTTCAATTTTTGCCAAGGGAACAGAGTAGTTGACAATGCGTCTGATATTAGTGATGAACACCAGGATAGTGAAACTGAAGACCGCATAGTGACGTGGACATAAGGACAAAATCCAATGAATAAGACAAAATGTTACATAAGGAATCTTTAATGATTTGAAATCATTTAAGATGGTCGTTACACATGGAAGGAAACGGACGCAAGCCCATGTGGAGAAAAATGCAACGAAGGGCCACAAAATAGAAACGAAAAGTCTTTTTGGAAATCAAAACACATGCATGCACAAGGGAAGGAGAAAACGAACAGTCATTGGAAGGAGAAAACAAATTTTTTTCGAAAGTTTTAAATACGCCAGTCAAGGATGTTTTAAGGGGTTGGAAACTGCTGCAAGCAGAGTTGCAGATTTGAAGGCAAGAGGGCCATTCTGGACCTGTTTGAGTTGTTTTTCTTCCATTGACTGGTTTGGGAAAACCAGAAATTTTTGTTATTGTAAAATGACAAATTTTTAATACAGAAAATTTTAGAAAGTTGCATCTTATGGACAAGAAAGGAGTCATTTTCTGCATGCAAGATTAAATGTCTATTTTTCCCCTTTTCAGATTTTAGGCTTGTAAATGGAGTTTATGCAAGTTTTCTTGGTTGCTTCATGCGAATGTTTAAATCTGAAAACCTCATTTAAAACCCTAGGAGCCAACACTTAGCTTATCCGGATTGTGCTTGTTTTGCAAGTCCAATAGGTTAGGTTGCATGCATGAAAACCTCACATCTTCGGTTTTGTCGAAATAGGATAGCATCATACTGAATGCATTTTATTTTCAATTTTCTGCATTTCATTTTCATTTTTCTGCATTTTATTTTCCAGAAATTTTAACTTTTTTTAATTTTCAGGCATTAAAATAAACATTTAAAAAATTTCAAAATCCAAAAATAATTTCACCATTGCGTAGGTTATACTTCAGACTTCCAATACGCACTTTGAAATTTCATTTTTGGAGTTGTTTAGTATTTTTAAAAATTCATCGAAGTTGTTGTTTTATTACAGATTTTAAAAAATCTGAAAATAGAAAATTTCCATTTTAAGGTCAAATTTCATTTTTTCAGTTTCATGTTTCATTCATGAGCCTATGATGACATTCCCTTCATGAAAATTCCAATTTCATTGAAGGAGTTATGTTTTATGGCATTTTCACAAATTTCCATTTTTTGAGCCTAAAATTACCCTCTCTTCATAAAAATTCTAATTTTACGAAAGAGGGGTAATTTGAGCACTACATCATGGTCATATGAGGGCCAACTCACATTTGCTTTATTTTGGTTCAATGAACAATCACTAAAGTTTCATGGTAAAATAAACCAACATTGCCCCTTGTTTACAGTTACTTGCAATCACTAAGGTGTTCCAAGCATTTAAATTGAATATCTTTATTTGAGATTACTAATACACATATGCAAATGCTAATATAGCGGAGACCTTGGAGAAGTTGTTTGTTTAACTTCTTTGCAAGAGGGGATTTGGAACCCAAATCCTAAGGGAGAGTGTACTTTCACAATTGGGTGAAAATACCACTCAACATTTTGGCGCTAGAAGGAGGGCCTGAATTGGTTTATTTCAGTGTGATTTAAATGCTATAGGGATTTAAATTTTGAATATTTCATGCCCTATTGATTATTATCTTTAGCCCTCTTTTAACAATACAACCTTGTAGTGTTAAAAGGAGGACATGAATTGCTATGCATTGTTCTAACGCTTTTGATTGTTCATACAGGAATAATGTGTTTTGATTTGATTTTGAAAAATTTTGGTCTTGACTAACGAGGTTGTCTCCATGCAATTACTTTCATTTGATTTTAATGGATACATCTCTTGGTTGATGCTAACATGATTATTCATACGTTACATGTTTGATATTTGCTAGTCATTTCATGCTTATTTGTAAGGAATTATTTTGTCTAAAATGTATTTGTTGTCGGTATTATGCTCTTCACTTGCGTGTAATGCGATCTTGTGAATCAGAAAGCCTACAACACTAGGAGTATGCTCTTCACTTGCGCATATGCGATCTGGTGAATCAGAAACTAATTTACATTTTTAGAATATTGCTTTGTCATGGTTCCTTCTTTTATTCATGACTAACAAATTGGTTTTGAAGTTATTCTTTGAGTTTCATTAATGGCTACAATTGCAAGAACGTGGTATGGGATACATGTTAATCCTTTGAACATTAGTGGAGATTCTCATGATTTACCCAAGAACGTAGAAAAATGTTTGCCCAAATTTAAACACAATGGTCCAACATTAGCCGAGGAACATATTCAAGCCTATGTGGATATCCTAGTTAGATGGAATGTCGAACATGAGGATGTGGCATGTAGAATGTTTCCTGGAACCCTAGATGAGGTGGCATATGATTGGTACATCAATTTACCCACTGGTTCTATTACATCTTGGACTCAATTGAAAGATGATTTTATCAATCAATTTAGGTTGCTCATTGATCCTCTCACGATATATCAACAATTTACTTCTTGCAAAAGAGAACCTAATGAGCCGGTGAGAAGTTTCAACATGAGGTTTCGAAAGCTTTATGCGAGATTAATTTCTCCCTATACTATTGAGGAAAGTGGTGCTCTTCAAATATACTTTCGAGCATTGGATCCATTGTTTGCCATATTTGTTAGGATGAATCCCTTGGTTACTGATCTTGCATCGGCCTACACAGAAGCTATGATTGTAGATCAACAATTGAGGCCACAAGGTTATGGAATGGAGCAATCAACTATGGTAGGACAACTAGGGGCTTGCAATCAAACCTCGATGGTAAATCAAGCATGGGCACAACAAAATTTGATATCAAATGTTTTTCCCTACAATCAACTTTATCCTACCATACCAACTTATGCTCCCACATGTGCTTATACAAGTACTTCCATCCATCCAACTATGCCTCAATTAGAGAATCATGTGGTCACTCATGGAACCATTGCAACAAATGTTCAAGCTTTGTCCATGGATATCAATCCAACTAATCCTACTACTTCTACCACTCAACCCAAAGAGTTCGTATCGAAAGTAAAAGAGCAAAAGAAAGTGGTTAAGAAGGTATGTAGGCATGTTCCACCACAAAAATGAGCACATCAATGTATGCATCCAAATCATCCTAGGAAGAAAATTCATAATGCCGATCTTAATGATGTTTCATGTTATGCTTCTTCAAGTGATACAAGAGATTTTGAGGTGACTCACGTTGAAGTAAATACCTATTCGAAAAGTCTTGAAGAGCATGAAGTTTTTGGAGAAGAAATTCTATGGATGGGTAACAAGAAGTTGGAATCAAATGATCACCATCTTGTTTTGGAAAAGAAATATCTAGAATCATTACCCAAAAAGGAGGATTTGGATGAACAAACTTATGTGGATATGATTTGGTCAGATGTACTTGCAAAGGATTGGAGCAACTATATGACACGGAATTCAAAAATTGATCCCATTATAGAAGCTCCTAAGCCATCACAAGTGGCTGAAAATGAATTTGAAAGAAAATCAACAAATGAAGTTGAAGACATAATCGAATTTCACCACTTGTTCTCGAAAGACACTTTGGATGATGTTCTCGAAAGTGATGACCAAGAGGATCCACACCTTCCAAATTGTGATAAAATTGAATCATGGGTTACAAATTTGGATTATGATAGCTTTACCAATTTGAATTCAAGAGATAACCCACTTTTGGAAATAACTGGACCATCTAAGGAAGGTGAAGATGAATTGGATGAGAAACATGCTGATGAATCAGAAGATGAAGAAGAAGTACTTGAGCGTCACAACTTGAAATTGGAAGATGATTACTATGATTCGTGGAAGAAATGGGAAGAATATTATCAATCTAAATCTTCTAACAAACTTGTTGTGTCAATTAATATGCAGGATAACTCAATTGCTTCCTCACATGAGGATACTATAAATCCTGTACAATTTGAGAAAGTTTTGGAAGAGGAATTCGAATCTCATCAAATTTTGGAACATGATAAGGATTCTACAACCATGAATCAAGAAAGAGAGTCATTTGCTTTAGATTCCTTTGAAGGAAAAGAAATTGAAAATCTTGATCCACTTACTTGTGCTACAATGATTATGCCATTTCAAAATGAGAAAATTACAAAACCTAAATCATTTGGGTTTGATATCATTGATGATCCAATTGAAAATCTCACGTTACCCAAAACAACCCAAGTGATTGATCATGGAAATGTGTTAGTTAACCCACCCCTAGATAGACAAGACTTATGGTTTGAAAGGGATGGACATATGTTCAATTGGGTACCTAAGTTTGGTGCCTTTGATAAACAAGTCATGGAGAAAGAACAAGTGCTACATGATGATGAATGTCATGAGAGAAAAGAGGAATTTTCAAATCCTCTTCAAGTAAGGTCAAATGAAAACATGCCAAAGGTAAAATCTCACCTTTTTGGTTTCACCATGCAAAATTCGAATGAAGGTTTGCCTAATGAATGGTTTGATTCAAATATTATTAATGTTATGGCTTTATTGAATGAAAATGAAAGCTTATTTCTACACCATGAATCAAAGTGCGGAATGGACATCTTAAAGAATAGACATAAAGGAATTGAATATCAATCATTGTCTAATCAATTTGAAAACTTGAAACTCCACCATAGGATTATTAATGAAACTAAATCAAATTGGTATGGTGAGAGGGGCAAGTGGAAGTTTGTTTCTTTGTTTGGTTTGATCTTGTTTTTGTTGGATTCCTACAAAACTTGGTATGCGTATCACGTCATATGTCTTTTAAAGAATTCTAATCAGGTTTGGGATCCGGGAAAATGATAATCCAAACTTTTGCACCATCTTGTATTATATTGTACATTTGTATATACTTTTGGTTTTTGTGTTTTGGTTTTGGATTGGATCTCATTTTGGTTTTAAGTTTTGTGTGTTGGTCCTTTGGACACTTTTGGTTTGTCTTGAAAAAAAAAAAAAAAAGCGAGATGTCAACTTATGTCCTTATGAATGTTGACTAAGACTAAGAGAATATGAAACATCGGAATTGTATTGCAGAAAGCTCCACGAGTATCGCAAACACATTAAAGAATATCGTTTGGAACTTGTGATGCATGAAGTTGTCAGTTTTACAAATTATGGTAAAGTAGGTGGTATACTCCATCAGCATTTCAAAAAGAGCAATGCATTCATCCATATCTCATGTTACATTTCGACATTGCATATACATTTCATCTCAGTTGCATCTACATTTCAAATACAATCATTGAAAAGGTGTCGAATCCTCTTAGGGTTATTACATAACATATATTAAAAGGATCCTAAGGTTGGGAACTGATGCCCGAACTATCTTGAACCAAGCACGTTCTACACATATTAAAGAGGATCTTGAGAAAAATGGTCAAAACCATACTTGGAAGAAAAGGTGAGGTGAAAGGAGTATTTCGTGTCTGTCCTATCATGCAACATAATCCTTAAAACAATGGTTTTTACCACTCCCATAGTGCTTAAAGCCTAAAATCAGAGTAGTAAGGATAGGGTTAAATCCTCATCGAACTTAGGTTGAGGATCCAATTCCCCAAAGCTCTGATTTGACCTTCATGGAGTAGTAAGGATAGGGTCTAATTCTCATCTCGCTTAGGTTGAGAATCCGATTCCCCAAAGCTTCTATTTTGCCCACTCAAGAACTTGAAATTCCAAAGCAAATATTTTTCATTCTACTTTTATTGCATCATTGATATTGGATTGGAAGGATCGTACTACATGTCCCTTGCAAGGATGGGTAGTCATCCCCAAGGTTCAAGAAATCAAAAGTAAAGTCAAATCCTGGATTATGGGGTTGATCTCCACCGGGGCTATAGACGCTGACTGGGGAGTGGAGTATGCTCATGCGTGGCAACATGTCTTGTCTAAAAGCAAGACCACTGACTGCTCAAACGGATAGGCTAGCCTGACAGTTTCATCCATAACAGGTTAAATCATTTTGTTCAAGATGAGGTAATGAACTCCAGATCATAGTAGTAAGGATAGGGTTAAATTCCCATCTCGCTTAGGTTGGGAATCCTATTCCCCAAAGCTCTGATTTCACTTACACTTGCACATGGGTTCAAGATGGTAGTGACACATAACCAACTTTGGGATCTAGTAAATTAATTCAGTATACACATATTTGGTCCTAAGAGGGTTTGACAGTTTTAATATGTTTGTTCATGATACTAGAAAGTTTGAGCCTTTGCAAAGCAGGTTGTTATATCTCTAGCATAGTTGTCATACATTAAATCCTACAAGAATCATTCATAACTTCTCATATGCATGAATCATAAGTGAAACTGACAATGGAAAGTTGAACGAGTTTCAAACGATAGGGAATGAAGCACATTGCACACACCGAGCTGATGCTTAATAATTCTAATGCTTCATGTATTTCTCGTCTAGTTTCATTCTTGGGATATTTGTTGACGCTTGTATTTGAGTTTGTGTGTTTTCAAGTTGAGTTCTCATCGAAATGCTCAGGAGCATTTCCCAATAGAGTCGCCATTTGTTGTGGTTGCTCCACAACGTACCCCAAAATTGGGGACCCACCTTTTTGCATATTTTCCAAGAAGACCGAAGTGGCCCATATGCTAAAGATCAAAGAAAAAGCAAAACACCGCAAGGAGGAAAAAGTGTCGCGATATCGCGACATGTTGCATTTTCGTGGTCCAAAGCAAAGAGAAAACAAGGAGAAAAAGTGTCGCGATATCGCGACATGTTGCATTTTCATGGCCAAAAAGAAAAAGTGTCGCGATATCGCGACATGTTGCATTTCACGGCCAAAAGAGAAAAAGTGTCACGATATCGCGACATGTTGCATTTCGCACAAAGAAAAAGTGTCGCGATATCGCGACATGTTGCATTGTCGCGGCCAAAAGAGAAAAAGTGTCGCGATATCGCGACATGTTGCATTTTCGCGACCAAAAGAGAAAAAGTGTCGCGATATCGCGACATGTTGCATTTTCACGGCCAAAGAAAAAAAAGTTCATATCAAATTTAAAAAGTGTCGCGATATCGCGACATGTTGCATTTTCACCAAAAGAAAAGTGTCACGATATCGCGACATGTTCATTTTCCCAAAAAAGAAAAATGTTCGTCGATATCGCGACATGTTGCATTTTCAAAAGAAAAGGACTAAAAAGAAAAGTTGCATATGACTAAAAGAAGAAAAGTGTCGCGATATCGCGACATGTTACATTTTCAAAGAAAGCAACACAAAAAGAAACGAAGAAAGGCATAGTGACGTGGACATAAGGACAAAATCCAATGAATAAGACAAAATGTTACATAAGGAATCTTTAATGATTTGAAATCATTTAAGATGGTCGTTACACATGGAAGGAAACGGACGCAAGCCCATGTGGAGAAAATGAAACGAAGGGCCACAAAATAGAAACGAAAAGTCTTTTTGGAAATCAAAACACATGCATGCACAAGGGAAGGAGAAAACGAACAGTCATGGAAGGAGAAACAAATTTTTTTTTAGAAGTTTTAAATACGCCATTCAAAGAGGTTTTAAGGGGTTGGAAACTGCTGCGAGCAGAGTTGCAGATTTGAAGGCAAGAGGGCCATTCTGGACCTGTTTGAGTTGTTTTCTTCCATTGACTGGTTTGGGAAAACCAAAAATTTTTGTTATTGTAAAATGACAAATTTTTAATACAGAAAGTTTCAGAAAGTTGCATCTTATGGACAAGAAAGGAGTCATTTTCTGCATGCAAGATTAAATGTCTATTTTTCCCCTTTTCAGATTTTAGGCTTGTAAATGGAGTTTATGCAAGTTTTCTTGGTTGCTTCATGCGAATGTTTAAATCTGAAAACCTCATTTAAAACCCTAGGAGCCAACACTTAGCTTATCCGGATTGTGCTTGTTTTGCAAGTCCAATAGGTTAGGTTGCATGCATGAAAACCTCACATCTTCGGTTTTGTCGAAATAGGATAGCATCATACTGAATGTATTTTATTTTCAATTTTCTGCATTTCATTTTCATTTTTCTGCATTTTATTTTTCCAGAAATTTTAACTTTATTTTAATTTTCAGGCATTAAAATAAACATTTAAAAAATTTCAAAATCCAAAAATAATTTCACCATTGCGTAGGTTATACTTCAGACTTCCAATACGCACTTTGAAATTTCATTTTCGGAGTTGTTTAGTATTTTTAAAAATTCATCGAAGTTGTTGTTTTATTACAGATTTTAAAAAATCCGAAAATAGAAAATTTCCATTTTAAGGTCAGAATTTCATTTTTTTCAGTTTCATGTTTTGCATTCATGAGCCTATGATGACATTCCCTTCATGAAAATTCCAATTTCATTGAAGGAGTTATGTTTTATGGCATTTCACAAATTTCCATTTTTTGAGCCTAAAATTACCCTCTCTTCATAAAAATTCTAATTTTACGAAAGAGGGGTAATTTGAGCACTACATCATGGTCATATGAGGGCCAACTCACATTTGCTTTATTTTGGTTCAATGAACAATCACTAAAGTTTCATGGTAAAATAAACCAACATTGCCCCTTGTTTACATTACTTGCAATCACTAAGGTGTTCCAAGCATTTAAATTGAATATCTTTATTTGAGATTACTAATACACATATGCAAATGCTAATATAGCGGAGACCTTGGAGAAGTTGTTTGTTTAACTTCTTTGCAAGAGGGGATTTGGAACCCAAATCCTAAGGGAGAGTGTACTTTCACAATTGGGTGAAAATACCACTCAACACGGTCATGATATACACTCCTCGCACTCTATAGGAAGCCATTGGATTAGCCTTGTTAGCTGAAGATAAATTCAATGTTCAACGTCAACACAGGGAGAAACCTATTGACAAATCATCATTCCCGCCTCCTATCCCAAAAACTAAACCCTTGCCAGTTAAGTACCTTAGCTTGAAAGAAATGGAGGAACGACGAGCGAAAGACCTTTGTTGTACTTGTGATGAGCAATTTGGGCCTCATCATCGTTGTGCTACACCAACATTGTATTTATTAAATTTAGATGATCCTTTTCCCTCCATAGGGGCCAAATATGAGGTAGATGTACAATTGTTGAATGTAGTTGATTCCTATCATTCCATAGAGGGAGAAGGTGAGGTAGATGTGCAAGACGTGAGCAAAGCACCTGATCACAACAATGAAGGTAAAGATATCGATGTACAAGAAGTGACCAATGAAGGCCAGTCATACACTCTAACAAGACTACACACAAGTTCTTCACAAATAGTGAGTTCTCACCACATGGTAAAACCTATCCGAAAACAAGGTAGAAAGATGACTACACACTCATTTTTCGTTAACCCTCTTAGGGAACAACAAGAAGATGCAAAAGCATTACCATCACTTTTGATGCATCATTCTAAAGTGTTTGAGGAACCCCAAGGGTTGCCCTCCCATCGTCATCATAATTTTCCTAAAGAATATTCTACTATTGTTCTTGGAACCCCCCGCTAACGCTTCATCCTTCTCGATATCCCTGCCTACAGAAGGATGACATTAAAAGAGTCCAAGAACTTATGCAAATACTAATTGGAAAACAAAGGACAAAGCTTCTCACTTTGAGCTTTGAGGACAAAGCTCTTTTTAAGGAGGGTGGCATGTTAGGATCCTCAATCCTAACATTATTAGTTAATATTAGTTAGTATTATTAATCATTTAATTATTATATTATTAACTCAAAAAGTGAACCATCACAACCCTTCATAACATGAACCATCACGTCTCTTCCTAACGTGAACCATCACGTCTCTTCACCAACATAGCTTTAGGGTAGATATATATATTAGGTTGGTCATCCATATCAAATCATCCAAGAATAAGAATATATATTATTTAGACCCATTGGAGGGATTTCCCAAACCAATGCAAAAGGCGATTCATATCTAAAAGTGATTCTTTTAATTTAGATGCTATTTTAATTATTTCTTTATTAAAATTGTGCTAGAACCTTCAGGGTTCTACCATTTGGTATCAGAGCCAATATATCAAATGGCCAATGGAGAAATATATCATGATACCAACCTAATTTTTCTACTTAATCTCTCCCACCTACGTCAAGTCACATCAGTGTGTACATATAAAATTCAATTCTAGGATATCACCAATCGCATCATAGGGTTGGACGAATCAGTTCTCATAAGCGGTTTCATCAATGGATTAAAAGAAGAAACTAGAGTGGCGGTCATGATGTACACTCCTCACACTCTATAGGAAGCCATTGGATTAGCCTTGTTAGCTAAAGATAAATTCAATGTTCAACATCAACACAGGGAGCAACCTATTGACAAATCATCATTCCTGCCCACTATCCCAAAAACTAAACCCTTGCTAGTTAAGTACCTTAGCTTGCAATAAATGGAGGAGCGACGAGCGAAAGACCTCTGTTGTACTTGTGATGAGAAATTTTGGCCTCATCATCATTGTGCTACACCAAAATTGTATTTATTAAATTTAGATGATCCTTTTCCCTCCATAGGGGCCAAAGATGAGGTAGATGTACAATTGTTGAATGTAGTTGATTCCTATCATTCCATAGAGGGAGAAGGTGAGGTAGATGTGCAAGACGTGAGCAAAGAACCTGATCACAACAATGAAGGTAAAGATATCGATGTACAAGAAGTGACCAATGAAGACCAGTCATACACTCTAACAAGACCATGTAAGTTCTTCACAAATAGTGAGTTCTCACCACATGGTAAAACCTATCCGAAAACAAGGTAGAAAGATGACTACACACTCATTTTTTGTTAACCCTCTTAGGGAACAACAGGAAGATGCAAAAGCATTACCATCACTTTTGATGCATCATTCTAAAGTGTTTGAGGAACCCCAAGGGTTTCCCTCCCATCGTCATCATGATTTTCCTAAAGAATATTCTACTATTGTTCTTGGAACCCCCCCACTAATGCTTCATCCTTATCGATATCCCTGCCTACAGAAGGATGACATTAAAAGAGTCCAAGAACTTATGCAAATACTAATTGGAAAACAAAGGACAAAGCTTATCACTTTGAGCTTTGAGGACAAAGATATTTTTAAGGAGGGTTTTTTTTAGGATCCTCAATCCTAACATTATTAGTTAATATTAGTTAGTATTATTAATCATTTAATTATTATATTATTAACTCAAAAAGTGAACCATCACAACCCTTCATAACATGAACCATCACGTCTCTTCACCAACATAGCTTTAGGGTAGATATATATATTAGGTTGGTCATCCATATCAAATCATCCAATAATAAGAATATATATTATTTAGACCCATTGGAGGGATTTCCCAAACCATTGCAAAATGTGATTCATATCTAAAAGTGATTCTTTTAATTTAGATGCTATTTTAATTATTTCTTTATTAAAATTGTGCTAGAACCTTCAGGGTTCTACCGGTTTTCTTAAGGATGGCAACTACAGTCTTGTTTGCTGCCTTTACTTGCCCATTGCCTTATGGATAAAAAGGAGTGGAAAAAATATGTTGGATATTGTACTTGGAAGTTAAAGCATGCACATATTTGTTTTTAAATGGAGTCCCATTATCCAAGATAATATTGGATGGAATACCAAAACAACATATGATGTTATGGAGTATGAACTTTGCAATACGAGATCTAGTCATTGTGGTAAGAGGGATAACATCCATCCACTTGGTGAAGTATTTTATGGTTGTTAAGATAAATGTGTGATAGCTCGTATATGAGGGTAAGATTGTAGGTAGCAAATCCACCTCCCAGAAGAAGAGAAAGTGATCAAAAAGGATTTGCTCAATTTTGACAAGTTTTGACATAAGTGACAGTTTGCCCAAGTTTTGTAAACCGTATAGGTAGGGGTAAACCATACAACTGGATGGAAAAACCATACAAAGCAGCAAAAAATCATACAAGGCGCATTGAAATTCATCCAAATGCATGGGAAATGTAATTTCATAGTGAAATGGCGCATAGATTTGCTAACTAAGGTGTTAGACTTAGTAAAAGGCCAAATTAATGAATTCAGTTGTACATGGGTAGTTGTAAATAACTAATTTCCTCAAGAACCACTTTGGAATGACCTGGGCAATATTATATAAGGCCCCATTTTCAAATTTGTAGGTCTGGTTGCTAAGAGATAGGATAGAGTACTTGTTGGTTGTAATAGCTAACTTACATCTGAGTTATTGCAAGAGATTGATAGAATAACCTTGTTGTAATGAAATTTATGCTATAATGGAATGGAAATATGTCATTACACATTGTGTACGATCCTGGCAATGATGATTGATGATCTATGATGGAATCTTGATGTATGTGTGCTTTCTGGTTATTGTTTTAGCTTAGTTTTATGCATTGTTGCAACTCCTTGATAGAGGTTAGCACTGGTGGAACCTGAGGAATGATCTGTGAGCATAGTAATGTGGAGAATGATGTTATGAGCCCTTTTGTATGATTTTTGTACGTAATCAGTTGAATGGAATCTCTCCCAAGCTCCGTTGTAATGTTTGGCACAACCCGGAGAATGGATTAATTGGCATAGTAAAACCTTACAAAACATCCCTAAGAGAGATTGAGGCATTAGAGCATCTAATTTGGCACCTGAATGTACCATCATTTTTCATCGATCGTACACCAGAGTCCGTACAAATCGTACAAAGTCGACTTACCCGATTTGGCAAACTGAACTATAGGGATCGACTTACCCGATTTGGCAGTTTGAGGAAATCGACTTGAACCGTTACAAAACTATGTATGGAAGCTTCCAAAACCGAATCTATCAGTTTGGTTGAGTGCAAAAGCATACAATCCATGCCACTATATGATTTGTAACCATACAGTGTGAGAGTTTGACATCCGTACAAGCTGTTTAACTATCGCAAAGGGTAGTTCGGAGGACTGTACGGTGGTACGATTTGGTAACCGAGTTGGAAATTGTCTATTGATCATTCTTGGTCCTAGAATATCATCTCCCCACCTAGGAATACTGCACCCCTATGCTACATTTGGCATCGTTGCCTTATCGAATCTGGCATCTTTGTTAAAACGGGTCAAATTGACGAAGTGTGGATACTAAAACTGGAGGTGAATGATAGACACCGGTGCACGAAGCCATGGGAGATGGGAAGCACGAGAAAACATTCTAGTAAGAAGGAGCACAAGGATTTCTTAGAGAGAAAACACAAGTAACTCAGACCGTAGTACTCAAGAACCAAAAATAGAGCAAGTTTGGACATCCGAAGAAGGAGACTTTGAGGTATTGTTGATAGAGACAGAAGACGAGGAAGTAGAACCGCCAAGCGTAGAGGCAAGGGTTGACATAGGAAAAGTGCAAGATGATGGAGAGTGGATGGTGACACCTGAGAAAGTGGTAGAAGGGTTGCAAGGGAGTGCAGAGGATGGGAGTTAGGCACTAGAGCAACAAGACGTGAGGTCTCAGGAGGAAAGACCAAGACCATCTCCCTCACATCAGTGAAGGAGGTCACCAAGTGAAGATGCATGAGATTTTGGTCATCGAGTGGTGGGACAGAATAAGATACCTCAAATTGACACTTATGATGACAATGGGAGTAAGACACCCCCAAGGAGGAATCAGTCAAATATTCCATGAGACACCTCAAGTGAGAGTGATGACTCTCCTAAGATGGCTAATAGGGCAGCCAAGCAGAGATGTCCACCATTTTTAGGTGAGGGTAAGGAAGACCCCACATGGCACATAGGAACTTGCATAACCATTTGGAGAGAAAATGGAGTGGATAGACCAGAGGATTGGGTAATTCTATTTCCTGCTACGTTGAGGGGATTGGCAATTGATTGGTATTTGAAGAGGGAAAATACCGTAGATTTTTAGACTTGGAACCAGATAAAGGAGAAGTTCATTGAGGAATTTTGACCTTTGAAAGATGATGGAGACATTGTTACAGAAATTTACATGACAAAGCAAAAATATGATGAGGATGTGAAGTCCTATAACCATAGACTAAAGCAATTAGTCGATAAGATGCAGATGCCTTTGGAAGATATTCTAGTAAAGTGATGGTTTGTAGATGGATTACTTCCAAAATATAAGAAAAATATGAAGGTAGTTCCATCAGAAACATATGAAGAAGCACTAAAGCATGCAAATAATTTTGAGAGTGAATCAAAACAAACATATACGAGAATTCTATCTCATCCCAAGTCGAATGATTCGGATAGTGGAGAAGATGACACTATACAAAGGATAGTAGCATCATTTCACAAGGAGTTTGATAAGATGATAAAAGAACAAAAGATCAAACCTGACAGAAATGACATGTGGTGCATGAAATGCAAGATGGAAGGCCATACAAATGTGAAGTGTTCGAGGAATGACTACTACCACATTTGTAATGTAATGGGGCATGAGGTAATGCTATGTCCATATAATGCGAGAGTACATCCACAGATATTGTCAATCCAAGAGCAGGAAGAGAAGTCGAAGGCCCAAGGAAGTGGGCAACAAGCAACAAGTGGTGGTTATAGAAACAACAGACGAGGTGGAAGACCGAATCAAGGTAATCGAAAAGGAGGACAAAGTCATTTGCAGTATGACTTAGAAGGAAGACCGATCATACAATGTCGCAATTTCTAGGAATGGGGGCATTTTGCAAAAAATTGTCCTACACCTCAGAGGCAAGAAACATCGCAAGCAAGCACTACACATATGTGTAGATGGTGTGGTCTGGGGAACCACAAAGAAGAGAATTGTCCAAAATAGGTGAGTTCGAGTAACCCATAGAATGTTAGTTATTTGGACATAGAGGTTCCTCAAGTTAAGGAGGATACCCAAGAAGTTTTAGCCATGATGAGGAATCAGGCTAAGAAGGATAAGTATCCAGAGCTAGCAAAGGAAAAGCAATGTTGGCAAGTAGCAAAGAAAATATTGCAAGAGGAAGCTGAGAAGACTAAGCGAGTAGAGTCAACAACTGATAAGGAACTAAGAAAACCATCAGACTAGGAGATAGTTGTGCAAAATCTGGAAGCACAGGTTTTGGATACCATAGTAGAAATTAAAGTATCAAACCTATTAGAAGCTATTCCAACATTGCAGAAAGCAATGGTGGAAGAAATACAACCGCATAAGGTGATGGAAGTGCAGAGCCAACCGATTCAGGAGAAGGAGTGAAAGGATCAGTTCATGGATCCAATTGTATTAATGATTGATGTGGGAAAGAAACCTGCATTAGTTCATATGGAGATCCTAGGGCACAAATTGACACAAGTTATTATGGATGGAGGATCCAACGTCAATGTGCTACCTGAAAGAACATGGCTAGAAATAGGTGCTCCATCTCTATGGGCACCGAGCTTCCGATTATATGGTGTTGATCAGAATGGCATCGAGACAAAGGGAGTCTTGACCGCACAACAAGTGGTGATAGCTGACCAAGAATTTGTCTTGGATTTCATTGTGATTACAATGTAGAAACCTGCATACGATGCTCTCTTGGGGAGAGGTTATGGCTACGAGTAGCCAAAGTTAATCACAACTGGGGGAAGAATCAGATCACTTTTAAGAAGGGACAACATAAATATATGATTAATCTAGCTAATCAAAAAGTTAGTGAGGATGTAGCTACGATAGATGAATCAAAAAATTCCTCAGGAGACGAAGAGCATGAACCTGATGGAGAAGGAATGTTGTACCTAGATGAATGTAGCGAAGATGAGGCTAGATCTGATAGTGGACTCCTTCATTGGAAAATGGAGGAGTACAAAATTTTTTAGCCCAACTACCTCTGTATTGAATCAGAGGAGATCAAGGAAAAACAAGACAAACCGAAAGTTAGCCAAGAACCTAAGAAAGAAGTAGAAGAGAAATGGACATTTCCAAAAAGTTTTGCAGAGTATACAGTAGGCGATGCAGAAATTGATACAAGGTCGACACACCCAAATACTATAGAGAAAGCTACAAGTGAACCAAAAAATATCAAATATGAAGGACCTCGGATAGTGGACATCAATCTAGGAACAGAGGAGGAACCTAGGATGATTCACTATGGCGATGATTGGAATCCTGTACTAAAAGCGGTAGCTTTTAAGATATTCTTAGAATATAAGGATGTCTTTGCATGGACATATAAGGACCTGAAAGGAGTACCACCAGAATTGTGTGTCCACAAGATTATGCTAATGCTTGGAGCTCAACCTGTAAGAAGGAGACCATATAGAATGAACCCAAAGTATGTTGCATTAGTGAATACGGAGATAGAAAAGATGTTGGAAGTAGGAATCATCTTCAGGGTGATGACCAATGAATGGGTCTCACCTATAGTGATCACCTTGAAGAAGGAAGTAGACAAGATCAAAATATGCGTGGACTTTAGGAGTCTCAATGTCGTAACTATTAAGGATCCCTTCCCTATTCCCTTCACAGATTCTATCTTAGAAGAAGTCGCAGGACACGAGATCTATTCATTTTTGGATGGGTTCTCGGGATACAATCAAATCAGTATAGCCGAGGAGGATAAGCTGAAGACCACATTCATTGTGGAGAATGGCATCTATGCATACAATCGAATGCCATTTGGGCTCTGTAATGCCCTAGCTACATTCCAACGTATCATACTGTATATATTTGATCAGTTGGCAACAAGGAATTTTAAAGCATTTTTGGATGATTGGTCCATTTACGGGAAGATCAAGGAACATCTTCCTACCCTCAGTGAATGTATGAGTAGGTGCAAAAATGCACATATATCATTAAATCTAGGGAAATGCTTTCTGATGGTACCATATGGGAAATTTTTGGGACACATTGTGTGCAGTGAAGGATTGAAAATAGATCCTGATAAGATCCATGTGATATTGCACATGGAAGAACCATTTGATGTGAGTTCACTCAAAACCTTCCTTGGATCGATGGGGTACTATCGAAGGTTTATCAAGAATTATGCACATGTATCCTACCCATTAGATTCTTTGACGAAAAATAATGTTCCTTTTAGATGGACGGAGGAGCACCAAGGAGCCTTCGAGGAGCTGAAGGCTAAGCTTGTGAGTAGTCCAATTTTGGTGTTTCCAAACTGGGATAAGGAATTCCATGTCCATATTGATGCTTCCAATTTTGCAATTGGATGTGCTTTAGCACAAGAAGGATAGTTTAGGCTAGATCAACCTATTTTCTTTGCTAGTCACCTTTTGTCAAGGCTAGAGAGGAATTATAGTACAATAGAAAGAGAAGCTTTGGGAATGGTATATGCAGTTCAAAAGTTTAGGCATTACCTATTGGTAAATCCCTTTGCCTTCTATGTCGATCACCAAGCCTTGTTGTACTTGATAAATAAGTCGATGATACAAGGATGAGTCAGCAGGTGGCTCATCACCCTTCAAGAGTTCGTATTTCGAGTAGTGGTGAGACCTGGTAAGAAGCATGTGATTGCAGACCAGTTGTCTCGGATACGATCAAGGGAACCTATAGGAACAAGAGTTCCTGATGAATTTCTAGATGCACAACTATTCACCATCAACGTTGTTCCATCATGGTACAAGTTGGTTGGCCAATATCTATCCATAGGAGAGTTGCCACAAGAAATAATGGCAACCGAGAAGAAGAAAGTAATAATGAAGTCAACACCCTTCCAGATAATAGCAGGATTGTTGTATAAAATGGGAAGTGATGGTATCTTACGAAGATGTGTGATGGAGGAAGAAGTCAAAGCGACATTGAAAGAGGCTCACGCAGGCTTAGTAGGAGGGCATATGGGACCAGACATGACTGCTAGGAAGGTACTACTAGCAGGGCTATGGTGGCCCACATTGTATAATGATGCGAAGGAGCATGTGAAAGCATGCGACACTTGCCAAAGAGCAGGAAAGCTGGTAAAGAGGGACTTTATGCCCTTACACCCATCGCAACCACAAGAGTTATTTGAACGATGGGGATTGGACTTCGTAGGCCCATTAAAGACATCTCGATGGAGGAAGTGTAGATACATCGTAGTAGCAACAGAATACCTGACGAAATGGGTAGAAGCAAGAGCATTACCTGATAACTCGATGAAGAGCACAATGAGATTCTTGTACGAACAGGTAATCACAAGGTTTGGTATTCCACTATGGATAACAAGTGATCAAGGAGGACACTTTGTTAATGAGATTATCAAGACGTTGATGATAGAGTTCAGGATTTTACACTCATTATCTAGTTCGTACTATCCCAGAGCGAATGGGCAGGGAAGCAACAAATAAAGTCCTAGTATCTACTCTATATAAAACCTATGGAATAGAGGGAGAAGACTGGGAGGAAAGGCTACCATCCATTTTATGGGCATATAGAACAAATTTTAAACCTACAATGGAACATACACCTTTCCAATTAATGTATGGACAGGAAGTAGTGGTGCCAGTCGAATTCTTGATACCAAGTTTGAGAGTCATGGTAGAGCATCGCTTGGGTGATCAAGAAATTTTGGAAGAGTGACTGACATCACTGATCAAGTTAGATGAATGAAGAGTCATGGTGCAATGGGTGATTGAGATAGCTCAGAAAATATGGAAGGTGTGGCATGACAAACATTTAAGGAAGTTGGAACTTAGTTCGGGTGACTTAGTTCTAAAGTTTAATGGAAAGAGGGAAATCAAGTCGGGTAAGCTGAAGATGTTATGGCTTGGTCCTTATAAAGTAGTGGAAGTAATGAATAATGGAGTAGTCAAGTTGTAGAACTTGAATGGGACAGAGGTGCTCGATATTGTAAATGGCTCAAAGTTGAAGCCTTACAAGGTACAATGTTTATTCATTGCTTCAGAAGAACTTGAATGATGAAGATGAGTGAAAGCTCAAGATGAAGCTCAGAGTGAGCCAGATCCATCATAGGAAGAGCCTGACATAGGACTCACACACTTATTTGTAGAAGGGGAGGAACTACGACCAACCATAGAACAACAAGAGTTGGTACCTCGACCTGGAGAAAGAAGAAGATTACGAGTACATGTCAGATTTGTTGATGGAACTAAAAGAATTGAAGAAGAAGATGAGGAACGGATTCCCCCAAGCGGAAGAGAACATCAAGAGATAGTACTATTACCTAGAAATAGGGGAAGGTAGGAAGAAGCAACCCCAGTAAATAGAAATAGGAGGTATCCTCAGGTAGAACGGAGAGAACTACCCCAAAAAATGGAAGGTCGAAGAAGGATACGGCTAACAATACGATATGAAGATAGAGTGGACACATTTGAAATGGAAGTTCCAGAGGGAGAAGGGAATGAGACCATTGATCAGGAATTGGTTGGACTTACTCCATTGGCTCAGATAGGGCTATTACAACAAAGAATGTGGTTACAGACTCAACAATTGCAAGAAGAATATCAAACGTTGAGAGGTCATAATGCAATGTTGAGAGAGCAAATCATCCAAGAATTGGATGGCATGATACGTAGGTTGGAGGAACAAAGGGTAGCTAGGCTACAAGATATTGAAAGGGAACTAGAAGAGGTTGAAGGATTAACTCTGAGAAGCGGTGGAGGAAATGAGGGCGCAAGCACAAGCTCACAGGTACCACCGAGTGATCCACCTATGACAAACGAAGATGTGGAGATGTTGTGGTGAGATATTGAAGAGGTAACTACATCACCCGAACCACAAGGTAATACACTACTAGATTTGATAGACTCCAGTAGTGAAGGTATACCTTGGCTCATAATGGAACCTAGTACAAGAAGTAGTGATGAAGATAATCACCCAGGGAACCCTCAGAACCCTTGAGGTAACCATGATTCCCCAACATGTACAATGATACAATGAAAAATAGAGAGAACATAGGGACATCAAACCAACCTTGAACCACAAGATTATATAATAGCCTATCGATAGTTGTGAAGACAAAGGAGAGAAGTATGAATATTGGAGAGAAGGATGAATTTTCCAACCAATTGGGTGGAGTAGAGAGAAGAGAATCAGACTCATTCAAGTTCTGAGATGGACTTTTCTGATGCCTATAGAGAAGTTTTGGCAACATCATCACCACAGAGAAACTTTGAAGAAAGAATATGGAGACGTCACCTAGCACATGTGGATCAGAGAATCAGAGCACTACGACAACTATCACCAAGTACAAGAAGAAGTAGAAGTCCACTAGCCAACATTGAGTTGGTAGAGATAACTCCTGATATCCGAACAATGGGAGGAAGAAACAGAGAAAGACCCCTAAGACTTCAGCTAGGAAGGGGGGGAGGTATTCAACTATGAAATGAACAAAGACAAGGTGATGTTACAATTAGAGGAGGAAGAGGGTGAGGAATATTTTGACCCCCTACTCCTAGATGGCCAGGAGATACACCCTTAGCTTGTATGAACTGGACAAGGAATCTATGAGGATTACCAAGAATTAGGGGTATCTTACCAAATCTTGCAAGGTGACGTACATGGGGACAACCATCTCAAAGAGGGATGGGTGGTAGAGGATTACTCTAGAGAAGGGAGGAATCACCATTTGCATAGAGAAACCCAATGCCAAGAGGAATAGGATGGGGGAGACACTTGCATGAAAGAAGCCTTGCTAGTAGGGGAAGAGTACAGTTTGTAGATGAAAGAAACCAGGGACAACTAAGAACTAGATCGCCAAGTCTAGAGCTAGAATTGATCCGAGGGGATAGGTAGAGAAGTCACTCGAATGATAGTAGAGTAGTAAGGACACCGCTACCAAGGGACCAATCACCTATGTGACAAGGGGAAAGGACACTAGGTGAGGATACTCCAGCTTGCAATTGTACAATTCCAAATTGTACACATGGAAGAGGAAGGCCAAGAAATTTAGTAACATCACAAGTGGAGGTGGATCGGCCTAGGGAATAATTATCGATAGGTGACACAACCACTTCGAACATTAGAGTTGAACCTCCAAGAGAAGAATTTGATGGGATCGTACAAGTGAATGTCACTGTACGATTTCCAAGAAGGTAAGTGTAAATAGATTAGGATTGAAAAAAAAGAAAAATAAAAAAATAAAAGAAAAAGAAAAGAAAAACCAAGTACCTTAATTGTGAAAATCCCTTAGGATGCAATTAAGAAGGAAGTGGTTGAAAACCGGAAATAGTGGCCTCTTCAGAAAGAGAAAAATTGAAAATTTCTCTAAGTATAAAGATCGTACAAGTAAGAATTGAGGATGAAATCACACGAGTTAGGAGATCGTACAAGTAAAATCGACACAAAGGCATGTGAAATCATACAAGATGACATGTTGTACGATTTGGATCATACACTGTACGATGTTGGCCAGGTTGTACGATTTCCAACTACCCATTTAATGCGGCATGCGCGGGAAAAAGCAACGATTGGAGGAAAAAGCGGGGGAAAGAGAAAATTTTTCAAAAAACTTGTTGAGTTGTCAATCATCCATGCAATATGGAAGGGAAATGTGCAAAGTGGCATAATTTAGGGTTTAGTTAGGGTTTTCGAAATGCTTTAAATAGAAGGTAGAATTGGCAATTTCATTAAATCATACAAGTGAGAATTCAAATTTTTTAAGAGGACGAAGGTGGAAAGCGTGCAGTTGAATAGAGAAGACCATATGGGCAGCCAATTTCATCAACAATATAGATTTATATGGACCCATTTTAATTAGCACCAAGGAGTACTTTTCATTTTCAGATAAATTAACCCGGAGAAGGAACGGAAGAGGAAATTAGGGTTTTACTCCATCAAAGAGAAAAATTCGAAGTTCAATAAGAAATACGAAGAGTATACGGTAGAAAACATCCAAGTACGAACCCAGAGGTGGAAAATGAAATATTAGGGTTCGGGGAAGTGAGAAATTGTAATCGAACGATGGAAATTGCAAGGAAAGTGAAGATTTAAACCCTAGAAACAGAAGAATCAGAGCTAGAAAAAGCAAAGAATGGAAGGTGAAGTCTGTACAACCATCAAAAGTATAGCCATAAATTCATCAAGTGGAAATAAATTGTGCTAGAGGTGGAGGAGTTGGAAAATTGCTCCCGAGAAAGACTGAAAAGGAGGAACGAGGCAATCCGACAAATGGGTTGGTGAAAGATTCAACAAAGGGGGCCAAAATTTTGAATTTTTCACAACCTAGGGTTTGAAAAATCGTACTGTACAATTTTGGGGGAAGAATGTACGATTTCAAAGGAAGATAGCATAGTTCAGGGTGATTTTCAGGCCATTTCAGGTATTTTTTAGCAAATCGTATGGAATCATACGATAGCATACGGATTCCAAAGGGGAAGGTAGTCAAAAAGCAACATCGTATGGAGTACTATCATACTATATGATTTTAGGTTACAGATGTACGATTTGAAGGAGATATGATAGTTTGAAGACTGACGGGCTGAAAATCGAACTATGGGGAAAAAGAGTAGTGTACGATCTAGAAGCGCTGGTGAAGGTAAGAACCATACAAGGGTACAAAGAATCATACATTGTATGATTTATAACAAGTCGTACGATTTTTGGTACACTTTCGATTATAGAAATGGTGATGGTTGGATGTTAAGTTAATCGACGAGATGGTAGAGGAATGATCTCAATAGAAGAGTTTGGACATCGGTTAAGGTGGATTGTAGCCAATAGGGTGGAGAGGTCACCAAGTCCATTGCATGAGAGAGAAGCATACCCATGACAACAACAAGGGTGATAGTTTCAGTCCTACAATTGGCGTGGTAATCATCCTTGGAGGAGAGGAGGATATAGGCCATGGAGGGGGCAGAGACATTGGTGGGCTAATCTAAGAAGAACACCACCAAGGCATCGAGAGGAGAGAATGGCACAAGAAAGGACCTCAAGGAGGGAAATGAGGAGTGAAGTTCACCTTCCAGATCAGGAGGAGCATCTGAGTAGTGGATAGGAAGAGGGCCAGGTTGAAGTCACAAATATTACATTTGTGCAGCATGGAGCTGATACATGCAGGAAGTGGTGGAGTGATGGGAGAAATAAGAATCATCCTTGGAGGAAAATATTTGAGGATGTTGGTGTAGCAGTGATTGCACAAGTTCCACCATTCCACAAGACCTTCTTCCATAACTATCTATTGCAGATAGTTCAGGCATATAACCCTGCAACTAGAACAACCTATGTCAATGTGGGCAAGAGGTCGGTGAAAGTGGATATTTTGGTAGAGATATTTTGGAAGATATTTGGATTACAAAAATATGGTATGGAGGTAGTAAAGAGATTGGTAGATCCAATAGAGGTATACCACCTCATCACTACACTTACCAATGTCACATCACTGACTGAGGCAAAGATCTCAGGTGTAGGAACACGTGGAATCAAACAGAGCTAGTTGAAAGGAGACCATTGGTCGTGTGCTATGAATACAATCATGGCTCAAATGATAGGAGATATAAGGGCCACAAAAATACCAATGTGGATGGCACAGTATATAGAAGGTATCACCAAGGGAATTTAGTATGATTGGGGTACCTATCTAGAAAGAAAAATGCATGAGGTACTGACAAAGAGGCCGAAGAACTTTGGAATGACTTTCCATGCCATTGGATTGTTATTAAACGTAGTCACAGAAGTAGAGATCCAATTTCTAGGTCTGATACCACCTCAAGAAATTAGGGGAGGATAGCCAATGATATTGAGATGGGCTAAGTCAGTACCAATACCAAAAGAGACCCTAGAGAGATATCAAACGAGGAGTGAGAAACGAACCCATAGAGCTCAAGAGGATACTACTCCAGAGGAAGATGATGATGTACATCATCAAAGAAAAAGGCCTAGATGGTTGGAATAGGAGCTAGAACAACAAGCACCTAGGCAATGGTAGCAGGAGCAACCATCCATTCAAGAAAGGGAGAAGAGGTAAAGAAGCCCAATACAGATACAGACAAGGAGGCAACGTGAAATAATGGTGAGTAAACTAGTTCCAAAAGTATGAGAGGAGCCTGCACCATAGGTACACCAACAAGAAAGAGAATAGTCAGACTCGAAAGAGATGGAACTAGATGAGTTATGTTGGATGGAGGTAGAAAGAATAGTGAAATCTTCGCAAATATTTCAACAATTTGAGCAGATGGATGCTTTCAAATTTTTTAAAGGATTTGAGGTAGGACAAGAAGAAATAACCACTACTCAGGAGGAAATGGGAGTAAGAGTAGACACTACAGAGGAAGAGTCCAAGAAAAATCCTCATTATAAGTTCGTGAGAGGAGGCTCGAGTAAGAGAGATGCACCAAAAAATATGGAGGCATCACAGGAAAAAGAAGAACTTGTTGTTGAGCAGGTCACAACAATGAACATTCAATAGGATCAGGAGGAAGAAGTGATAGAAGAACAAAAAGTGGGCAACATAGAACAAGAAGTAGCCCAAGAGAATATAGAAGAACAATAGGTGGGGCTTACAGAATAGAAGGAAGCCCAAGAACAAGTTGAAAAGCAGCAATCTCAATAGGAGGTTGTAAATATAGAAGATAGTGAGGAGGAGAAGATCGTAAAGCAGTCTCCACCTCGAGAAAATATAGACACTTAGAGAGCACTTTAGGAGCTTGGAGGAAGCTCTAGCCACCACATGGACGAGGAAGATGTATGGACTTCTACAGAGGAAGAACTACGAGGGATCCAATCCAGTTATCTTCTGGAAGTACCACGGTTCGACAGAATTGGAACTGAGGAGGAGGCACGTGGAATAGAAGATAAGGTGGAACACTTATTTTCGTAGTTAGGCCATGTTATTAATAGTGCCAGATTGGAATTTTGTATTGGCCACATAGGAGAATTGAAGTTGTGGGAAGAACAAGTGTCTCTCGAGTTAGAAAAGATAACAGAATGGGTGAATAGTGCGGAGCATACAAGGAGAATTGCAGACATTCACGCACAACATCCATGGAGGTTGCCCAGGGAAGAGGTAACAATAATGTTGGGAAGAGAGGACTTGCCAGAAGGGGTGAGAACAAATTACAGGAAAGATCCAAGGATGTACTTGGATAGAGTCAATCATCCGACCTGTCCCACAAATATGATAGAGTTGGAGTATAAGAGGGTTGCTACTGGATTGGCTATCACCTTGAGGAAGTTTAACTTCCTAACACACTAGATAGAGTGGTTGAGCATAGGATTGGAACAAATCTATCAACTCAAGGAGGCTCAGAAGGAGGAGACTACAGCCACTCAAAATAAATTGGCCGTAATGGAAGAAGAACTGCAGAAAAGCAGAGCTACAGTAGAAGAGAAGATAAAGAAACTAGAGGAAGATCTATCAAGAATCAGAGCTGAGTCTAAAGCTAGACTTAACATGCTTGAAGAGGAAAAGTGATAGATCTCACAGATGGTAGAGGACAGGATTAAGGAGTTGGAGGCACAACTCAAAGCAAAGGAGGAATAGATGATAGCTCAGTTGGTTGAGAAGAGTGAGAAAATGGCAACACAAGCCAAGTAGATAGAGGAGCTGACAAAGGACAATAAAATATTGAATGAGATGGTCCTGGAAAAGCAAGCTCAGTTGAAAACCAAGGAAGATAGTGTTCGAGCTATGGAGGCTGATATTAGTCATCACCTGAAGACCATTACTAAAAATAATGAAGAACTTCAGGTAGCAGCTCAAGCAGAAGCTCACTGGTAGGAGAGGTTGAAAAAGAGTACCTCAGACCATGAAAAGTAGATGATGGAGTTCCTAAAGACTATCAAGGAAAAGGCTAACTTCCACGGGGTGAAAGCAGTAGAGATGGGAAGCTACGCAACCAAGTTGAGGAATGAATGAGAAATGTATAAGTCACAAGTCAAAGACTTAGAGGCTATAGTGGCAGAATACGAGGCACAATGGAAGAAGTAGAATGAGTCGATGAGGACACCGACCAAAGTAAAGGGGAGGGCAGATGTAGGCAGCAAATCCACCTCCCAGAAGAAGAGAAAGTGATCAAAAAGGATTTGCTCAATTTTGATAGTTTTGACATAAGTGATAGTTTACCCAAGTTTTGTAAACCGTACAGGTAGGGGCAAACCATACAACTGGATGGAAAAACCATACAAAGCAATAAAAAATCATATAGGGCACATTGAAATTCATCCAAATGCATGGGAAATGTAATTTCATAGTGAAATGGTACATAGATTTGCTAACTAAGGTGTTAGACTTAGTAAAAGGCCAAATTAATGAATTCAATTGTACATGGGTAGTTGTAAATAACTAATTGCCTCAGGAACCACTTTGGAATGGCCTGGGCAATGTTATATAAGGCCCCATTTTCAAATTTGTAGGTCTGGTTGCTAAGAGATAGGATAGAGTACTTGTTGGTTGTAATAGCTAACTTACATCTGAGTTATTGCAAGATATTGATAGAATAACCTTGTTTTAATGACATTTATGCTATAATGGAATGGAAATATGTCATTACACGTTGTGTACGATCCTGGAAATGATGATTGATGATCTATGATGGAATCTTGATGTATGTGTGCTTTCTGGTTATTGTTTTAGCTTAGTTTTATGCATTGTTGCAACTCCTTGATAGAATGTTAGCACTGGTGGAACCTGAGGAATGATCTATGAGCATATTAATATGGATAATGATGTTATGAGCCCTATTGTATGATTTCTATACGTAATCAGTTGAATGGAATCTCTCCCAAGCTCCGTTGTAATGTTTGGCACAACCTGGAGAATGGATTAATTGGCATAGTAAAACCTTACAAAATATCCTTGAGAGATTGAGGCATTAGAGCATCTAATTTGGCACCGAAATGTACCATCATTTTTCGTCGATCGTACACCAAATTCCGTACAAATCGTACAAAGTTGACTTACCCGATTTGGCAAACTGAACTATAGGGATTGACTTACCCGATTTGGTAGTTTGAGGAAATCGACTTGAACCGTTACAAAACTATGTACGAAAGCTTCCAAAACTGAATATTTCAGTTTTGTTGAGTGCAAAAGCATACAATCCATGCCACTGTATGATTTTTAACCATATAGTGTGAGATTTTGACATCCATACAAGCTATTTAACTATCATAAAGGGTAGTTCGGAGGACTGTACGATGGTACAATTTGGTAACCGAGTTGGAAATTGTCTATTGATCATTCCTAGTCCTATAATATCATCTCCCCACCTAGGAATACTGCACCCCTATGCTAAATTTTTTTTCCCAATTAAATAAATTCCCCAATACAAAAAAGACCATACCGATTGGATCGGTTGTAAGGCCTAAGAAGTAAAGTATAAAATATTAGCATGATGCTAGCATTTCACGCACTTCCTAACATAAGTGCAATAGCATTTATCTATAGTGGGCTAGTAATAACCCATTTTGAGGATGCACTTAGTGATGGTCATGCCACTGAAATGGCTACTACAAGTACCATCATGAGCTTGTGAAAGTACCCAAGCAAATTCTTGGGGCTCTAAACAATTATGGAGAAGATCATAATAGCTTCAACGATAAATAATGTCTCATAAAAAGACATATTTGGTTGCCTTTTTCTTGAATTTTTCTTTTGTGACATGCGATAATCTCAAGGGATAGTACCAAGTTTTAGGAATTTTTTTAGCTGAGTGAGCCGATCTTGATATTCTTGGGTTTTGACTAGGTGAACAACTTGCTCCCATTGTGACTCATTGAGCATGGATAAGTATTGGGAGACAACCTTAATATGAATGGTTGTGCCATTATCAAAAGTATCCTATGGTAAGATGCTTGTTTTAGATAGTCATGTACCTGAGAGAACCACTCTTAGCTCAGTTCAATATGGATCATGTGGATAGCTTCTTCATTGTTTGAAGCTTTTCACAAAATAACTGATTGTGAAAGCATTTTGAGATGGATGGTTGTTATATCATCAAAAGGGTTCTAAAAAATTAAAAATCCTAGAGATGCCATCATGTCCGCAAAACAATTAGACGAGTTAGGGACAACCTTGATGTTGTACCATTCTAATTGAACTAGTAGATCATCCAGAATATTTTCAAGATCATATATCGACATTGATATATTTCCTTGACTTGGTTTACTATGAACAAGGAATCACCAAAGATATTAATTTTTTTTATTTTCATGGTGATGGATATTTGGAGATCCAAAAGGAAAGCCTTGTATTTAGCATTATTATTGGTGCATGGGAAGTCGAGTTTAAATGACAAGGGTATAGGAGCCCCTTGTGGTGTGAAAAACATGACTCCTACACCACCCCCTTGCTCACATTTAGAACCGTCAAATAACAAAGTCATGTCAGATTTATTTTTATTCTTTGAGTTTTTGCGAGTCAGATAATGCAAATACTGCATCATTAGGCAACTTGATAGTGAGAGGTTTATCATATAGAAGAGGAGCCTATACTAGCTGATTGGTGATAACTTGATCCTTAATGAATTTTTGACTTATAAAATCAAGATCAAATTTGGTCAGTAGCATGATCCACTTTGTGGTTTGACTATTGTGGTATGTGTAACTCATCATGTATTGTAAAGGGTTTTCTTTGGATATGATATACATTGTATGATTCAACATATAATATCAAATATTCTTGATTGCAAATACCACTGCTAAACAAAGCTTCTCAACGTATGCATATTTGAGCTCGTAGCTCACCAAGGTGTGACTAATGTAATATATAACATGTTCCTTATTTACCTCATTCTTTTGGGCCAACATGGTCCCTAAGGAAAAGTCGATGGCTGAAATATATAGCAAAATGACACACCTAGTTGGGGTGGAGCTAAAATTGACGAAGATGCTAGGTATTGTTTTATCTCATTGAAGACCTTTTGGCACTCCTCATCCTAATGGAATGGGACCCCCTTTTGTAGCAATCGATTCATGGGTTGACATTTATCCGAAAGTTGCACTATGAAGCATTGGATAGATGCTACCTTTCCTTGTAAGTTGTGAAGCTACTTAAGGTTGGTAGGGGGAAGCATTTCAAGTATTTATTTGACCTTGGTGAGATCAACTTAGATCCCTTTCTTGGAGACTATAAATCTAAAAAAAATTCTAGGTGTGACACCAAAGACACACTTCTTGGGATTAATTCTCACGTTATGCTCAATTAGGTGATCGAATGCCTTCCGCAGAACATCAACATGCTCATGGTGCAATAGAGATTTAGCTAGCAAATCATCTATGTAATCATCCAATACTTTATGCATGTAGTCATGAAATATATAAGGCATGTCCTGCTGATATATTACACCTGCATTTTTAAGGTCAAATGGAATGACTTTGTAGTACAAAGTTTCCCAAGGGGTTGTAAAGGTTGTTTTTGGTTGATCTTTGGGTTTGACCTAGATTTGATTGTAGCTTGAAAAACCATCCATGAGGGACAACATTTCATTACCTGTGATGGCATCAACTAGTGCATCAATTTTTGGAAGGGGGAATTCATACTTGGGAGTCACTTTGTTAAGATCTTAAAATTTTGTACATATACGAATCCTCCCATCAGGTTTTCCTACATGTATGATATTGGAAACCCATTCAATATAATAGATGGGTTGGATGAATCTAACATCCAACATTTTTCGTAATTCATATTTTACCATTAAGGCTATTGTTGGATACATTTTATGAAGCTTTTGCTTGACCCGTTTTATATTTGGGTTGAGTGTAAGGTTGTGCGTGACCAATTTTGGATCAAGACCCGATATGTCTTTGTACAACCAAGAAAAAGCTTCTATCTTCTCTGCCAATAGATATGTGTAAATGGATTGCTCTTCAAGGGATATACTTTGTCCCAATTTTAAATTTTTGGGAGCCTACATATCAATGCCAATGTCTACATTAATTGTTTCCTCTATTAACATGTGGGATAGATCCTCAAGCTAATGAGGTGTAGGGATCAAATGGATGTCATGATTTAGATTTGTATAAATGATCATGTCTAATTCGATCTCAGCTTGACATTCATATTTGGATGACCCTTGGGAGAAATGAAATGGTTGTAACATTTCTTCATAGAGAAAGAACTCTTCAGGTGAGGGTGGTGATGCGGCATGATCAAAATTGATGGCCTTGTGATTGATGTGCAAGGGTTTTTAAGGATCGCTAGGATTATTGAGTGGTGTGATAAAATAAATGGAAACCATATTGATGGATAGATAGTTTACATTTAGGGATGGGAGAAGTCTATAAGAGATGGGAGGCCCTAGATGTGTTGGAGGTGGAAATGGAATGAATGGATCAAACCTAGGAGGAGCCAAGATGATTGGATATTCTAGGGGCATAAGGTCTCTCTAGGTGGGTTGGAATGGAGGAAAAGCCCTATGATAAAGCTCATATAAGTCTAGAGGGGTAAATTTGATTCTTTTGTTGTTAATTTGTTGAATATTACAAGGACCTAAATATATCAGTTTGATTTCATCTTCATACTCTTTTGATGCCTCACTGACTAGGTCAAGAGGCTATTTACTATAACGAGGACCTAGGTATAAAAATTCTATCTCATCCTTGTACTCCTCTGATACCTCACTAATAGAGTTAGAAAGTTGGTGACTATGGTGAGGACCTAGATATACAAGTTCTATTTCATCTTTGTACTCTTATGATCTCTTCATGAGGGAGTCAGAAGGCTTGATAGAAAATACTGTAACAGGGATATGATCTCCTAAAAAATAAAAATAGCCTAGGTTGACATAGTTATTATCATTAATTTCTTCTCTAAATCCTAAGGTCAGGAATTGGAGGGAGTCTACGAGGAGTTCATCTAGCATGTGTATGGAATACCCTAAGCCAAATTTATCTATGAGAAGCTGGTATTGTGGATGATAGGGTGTTTGGTGACCTTGATCATATCAATTGAGGCTATTTTTATGCTAATTGCAATGGTAAAATTATCGCAAGGTAAATTTTAGGTTTGACATATAATAGATGTTTCCCAAGGAAGGTTTGTGGTCATGGTCTATCATGGGAAATTGGTCCATAGAGTGGTCGAAGCACCCATAGAAAAAATTAATTTGATTCAAGGGGATCCATAGGGGTACAATGGTACCAATGGGTAATGACAACACATGAGGTCTATCCATATCCTAGACAAAATCAATGAGCGATATAAATGTAACATTATGTACCAAGTACTCAGTGAGACTAGGGTCAGCCAAGTGGATTGTGACTTGGGGTGGAGAAAATAAAGATGATGAGGATGATGGAGGTGGATCATCCATTGTAGCAAATGGTTCTTCTTCCTCAATGGGAATTGAATTTTTTGTTGTGAATATAGTAGGGATGATTGATGGTATTTCCTAAATTGGTTCTTTTATATTCCTTTTTCTTGAAGGGTCCAAAGATCAAGAAGAGATGCATGGTGAGGGTTGAGATGATGATGTGGATGGATCAATGGATGGGGGTTATGGTTTTAATGAGGGCTCTAGATGTTCGATACACCTATCAAGTTGTATGTCTAGATGCGTGTATGGAAATATGAACTCTCATAGATTATTGGCCAAATTAACATATTTGAAAGGCTCATTGTTCGAAAGGACAACATGAAGTTACCCTTCATAGACATATTTGATGCATTGGTGTAGGATCCAATATCCCTAATCTAATTTCGACCAAGCAATATATTATTGTATCGCTCCAAATTTTTTGCATCCTTACCTTTAGGCTATAGGATCCACGCCCGAAAGGGGGATGCAAGAAGGATGGGACAATACCTCGGACTGAGAGGCCCTTTGAAGGTCTCGCCTCTCGGGGAGGGGTATAAGGGTGAATTTTTGATGGATGGTGGGTTCACCAGGAAAATTTTTAGTGGCAGTTTCCACACCTAGGTTGATAGCGGGTTTGATGTGTTCATTTTATACTTTAATCATTCAATTCCTAGGTTTGGCCAAGATGAATCTAAGCTATTCTATATGCCAATGTTGATTTATATGAATACAGAAAACATGAATAAATGCTAAACACAGAAAGTAGGCTAAATAAAACAGAATATACCTGATTCTGGATGTCTGATGAAGATTCTGAGGTTTGTAGAAGTCCAAATCGTCTCAAATCATACGTAATCATCTAGAATTGCACAAAATCATCTCAGATCTTAGTCAGTCATCTAATATCAGATAAGATTATTGGTGATCTGATGAATTCGTCAGATGAATTCGTCAAAAACCTGCAATCACAGAAACAGATACAAAATACCAAAAATGCAACTGCAAAAGCAAGGGGAAATGATAGAAATAACAATAAATTTGCCTAAATGATAGATCTAGATAGCAATTAAAAGGAAATGCATTAATTTAATAATTTATTTTGACTTTATCATGCATCTATGCTAAATGAGGTGAACTCCAGGATGCATAAATATAATAAACTAAGATAATGCATAAAGAAATGCAGAGAAATGATAAGAAAATGCAAACTCTGGGCTCTGATTTCCCCCAATATGGACTATAGTCGAGATCGCCTCCAATCGTACGAGATCATCGTCGATCTATGATAGGATCGTCCGAAATCGTCTGGAATCACCTGCGATGATCCAAGCTTGCTCCAACTGAAAAACAGTAAGATTCCTGCAAGAAAACTTGAAATACACAATGCAAAAAAAAGTATGAAGATGTTCTAAGGCACAAGGAACTAAATTTGTAGGGAAATCAGTCAGCTAGGAGGTTCAGGGGGATAAACTGAGAAAATCCCAGTTTATATAGGATTAGGGAGAGGTTAGGAGGTTGGAGATCATCCCAATTTGGGAGATCTCCAACAGGGGAGACTCTAACTGCGCAGACACGCTTTTTGCCCAAGTTAGAGAAGTTGTTGAAACAGAAGCTAATAATGAAAATTTGGTTTTGGTATGAAATCGTCTAGATGTTCTGTTTTAGAAGAATTCATCAGATTTGGGACGATTTCGTCTGATCGTCGATGATATCGTCCAATGGTCAAAACAAATCCTAAAAATGGCACGAAAAATAAGGAAAGCGGGTAACGGGCGATTAACGAGCATTTTGGGTTAAAATTCAAATTTTTATCTTTTTACTAAGGTTTAACTGCACCAATTTTAGGGTGCTACATTTTTCCCCCTCTTTAGCGAATTTTCTGAAGAAAATGCGTTAAAGACGAGTTTTTCTCGTTTTACGAGAAAGCAAAAATTTACTCCATTTCTTAGACGATGATTCTAGGTCGAATCGTACGACTACTGACTATGGTGCCCCCTCCGTGTTTTTACCCAAATCGAACGTTTGAGGTAAAAACATGAAAAAGCAAAATTAAAAAAATGTTGTTGATTTTAAATAAAATTAAGAAAAATAGGGTAAAACCCTAATTCATTTTTACTGTTCATTTTTACTATTCTAGAGCTCTGCAGAGAAAAAAAAATGGTGGAGACAGCACACCGATCGATAGAGGTCCGACGCGGGCTACGGGTAAGGATCTAATCCTAGTAAATTATGTTTGAATTTGTTTTGTGCAATTTTTTGTTTTAAATTTTGATTGTTTTGGGGCATCGTGGCCATTTTTAGGCCGTCGACAACGTCGGGACGAAATCGTCCCTATTTCATCGAAATCGTCTCTAAGTCATCGATTTCGTCTGAGGGCGAAATCGGTGAACTAGGGGCAATCCCGTCCAACAAGGGGCGATCCCTAAGTTGCAAAATAGGAGATGATTTCATCCTAAAAAGGACGATTTTGCCCAATTTGGGACGATATCATCCAATGGTGGACGATATCATCATTTTTAAGAAATTAAGCTTGATTAAAATGTATTTAATTTGATTTTAATGATTGGTTTATTAATGAATTTTATTATTTTATTGTTTGTTTTGTAGAAGGGATTACTAAAGAGTCGGAGTGGAAATAGGATGGGCTGCAAGATGACATAGCCGCGCTCGATCAGGCGGAGCGTGACCAACTGGCTCAGGTGGGTTTGCAGCATGTGGCAGAGATGCCACAAGTACCGACGGACATGGGGCTACTGACAGCCCTAGCAAAGAGGTGGTATCCGGGGTCGTCTTGCTTTCGATTATCGATAGGGGAGATGGCTCCCACACTAGAGGACGTATGGAGGATCTTGAGGATCCCCATATAGGGATGGTTGATGACTCCTATGGCCAATCAGGGCCAAGCAATGATGAGGTTGATCGAGGATCCGAGCTTCACCTTGGAGAAGGGTGGAGTGAACATCGAGGTGCTGAGGCAGATGCCTGGGGCATCTAGGTTGACTCGGGTGTTGGTCGAGGTAGTGGGTGGCTTACTGCTGTGCCACCAGAGTGGGTGCAGGCTACCATGGCTCCTCTCAGATGTGGTCTATGACATGAGAGACCACGACTACAGATACTCATGGGGCAACTTTGTGCTATGCCACTTGTATAGGATCCTGCATGGGGTCATATACAAGGGAGGCCGATGTCTGGTTATGACATCACTGCTGCAGGTTTGGTGTTGGGAGCACATCATGGTGCAGAGGCCGGTAGGGCTCCCACTGATAGGGGTTGACCGGGAGAGGCCCCGGGTTTTCTACTGGTGGTTATAGAGGGGGTCACAGTGGCGGATAGATCTGTCGATGTCACGGAGGTTGCTGGATGACCTCATCCCGGACCAGATCACCTGGAGGCCATGGAGAGAGCATCCAGGGTGGGCAGAGGATGGGCAGGAGCTGGCTTGCATCAGGAAAGTCTTTTGGCTAAGGATGGAGCGGGGAGAGGTAGAGCTCCACCGCTACGACCGAGTTCTATGATAGTTTGGTCTACAGTAGGGGATCCCTTCTCTCAGGGATTATGAGTACTCTCGGACTTTTTGGGATAGTACCACACTGAGTGGGGCTCCAGACATGAAGCGATTTTGGAGTCAGGACGTAGATGATGCCCCCATCCAACCAGTGGATGGTGACGACACTGGGGTTATAGACGGATATGATGCCTGGTACACAGGCATCCACCCTCCTCGAATGACGAGGGCACAGGGTCCAGTGCACGCTCTGGTGCGACAGATGGGGAGGTGACGTCAGGCTGCTATTGAGGCAGCACAGGGTCATGGTGGGAGAGAGCAGTGATGTTCTCCGTAGGAGAGATGCCATAGGATGGGTCAGGCTCCACAGAGGCTGCAAGAGATAGGGCAAAGGGAGGAGAGATTCCCTTTGTAGCAAGGGGAGAGACCACCATCGCCCGATAAGGGCAAGGGTGTCAAGGTGGGGGAGATCAGTGAGACGATGACTCTTCGGGCTAAGGTTGCCTACCTCCAGGCTCAGGTGCAGACACTTCAAGATGAGGCTACATGTCTCAGGGCTCGAAGTGGAGGGGCGAGCATGGAGGAGCTGGTGCGGTCTATGATGCAGACCACATTCTACCAGGGGGTATACTTCCAGCTAGTTCCAGAGGGCCAGAGGGTACAACTGCCAGCCGACATTGCTGAACCAATCAGGGTGGGATCATTGAGGACATCCTCACGATCGACGACGAGGACCCGAGACACAGTCTAGACCTCTATGGGACCACCTCCTCCACCTCAGGGTGGGGGAGGAGATGAGGCTGAGAGCTCGAGGGCTTCTCGAGGCTAGCTGCTATAGATTGCAGACTGTATTATTATTATTTTTTTGAGGGGATTGAGTATGCCAGGGTTTTGATTGTGGCATACCAATCCAGATGATGTACATATTTGATTGATGATATATATAGATTGTCTTTTTGATGATATGACTTGTGTATATGTTGTATGATGCTTTAATTTTGAATTTTGTGATTGATTATTTATGTAATTATGTCGTTGGAAATAAATTATTTATGCCATGCTATAAAATTGTAAATGAAATAATTTGATGTGAATAAATTGGTTGTTTTGTGGTGTGTTTTGATGAAAAATAAAAGGGACTTCTAACAATAATTTCAAAGGACATTGTCACTGGTATAGACCATTTCATGGAGTCACCGCTCACTAGGTCGTCAAGCTAATCCCAATATAGAAATATTGTTAAAAGTAAAAGAGTGCTTAAGAGACTATCTTAAGACTTTGTGTTGTGATGATGAAAATGATGATGGTGATGATTTGTTTTCAGATTTTCATAAAAAATATTATGCATGACATATTTAAAGAAATATGATTTTTGCTAGGCATAAATTCCTAAGTGTGATAAAATTTTTGAATAAGTCCCTAGGAACTATACCATCATTGCAAAATTGAATGTTTTGACATAATGACATGAAATAGAAAAAAGTGTTTGTTCTTTTTAAAGCTCAATTGTGTAACATAATGATGTAAGTCATATGTTTTTATGAATTTTTTAAAATAAATGGGAAATAGAATGAGAACAATGGTTTGCGCTAGGCATAGAATTATGGGTATAGACTTATACCATCATCGTGAAATCCAAAAAGAATTTGATATTTTAGTTTTATTGCATAATTGATTTTTTGGTTTTGAGATAAACAGAAAATAATAATATGAACATGACTTTATTTACTATATTTGTGTCATATGTTGTTTGAAAGAATTTTGTGATTTTTGAAAACAATGTATGTAATTGTTTTTATACTAAACAGATGTTCTGAAATAAGAAGATAAAATTATTCCAAAAAGAGTTGCAGAAATATTTTACATTATCTCAAAGACAAATGTAGATTTATAAGGAACCCCATGTGCAGATGTGAGTTCATTACCGATCTTGATTTATCATAATGATACAAAAATCTCTCAAATACAAATGTGTGTGCAATTGTATTGTTCATTCACCAATTTTGAGCAAGAGAATTTGATACAAGTAATTTGACTTAACCAAATAAGGGTTTATTGACCATGATTTATATGCATGTAACCATACCAGACTACTATGTAAGTCGGGTCATCAAGAGCTAGCTAATCCATAAGCCGACATAGGTCTATACAAAATAAGGTCGCTAATGTGACAGACATATCACCATGCTAGGAATTACCCAAGGCCAAGCGGGTTGGGCACAAACCACCTGTTATGGGGCTTACCTCATAGTTTTTGAATAATTGAGAATTCCAGGGATTCAAGCTCATTCACCCTTATTTTCTTTTCAAGGGGTAGGGAAGGGATTTTGTTGCTTTTGCTTTCTTTTGCTTTTTTTTTTTTTTTGTATTTTTTGCTTGATACTGAGACAATGCTGAAATATTGCTGCGATGATACAAAATAATATTTTTCTTTTTCTCATTTGCTTTGAATTTTTCTTTTGCTTCCTATACTAGGGATACTTGCTCGGATTGGCTATAGAGCAAGGGATTTTTATTCTGGGTAGGGGTGAGCTTGTCCTTTTGTCAATTCTCAAAGATTCTAGACCATGTGCATGATAGGATAGCAGGGGAAACTTTTCGCTCAAGAAACCACTTCTACTATGTAGCATCATATCGAATTTGCAATGAAATCATTTTAATGTGAAGAGATGTACTTGGTTCAAGTAAATAACAAGATCAGTTCTTCGATGCTCAAAACTTTATTTAATTTAACTGTGGACTTTGATATAAGAGAGATTAATAATCATACCAAATAAAATCAAGATATTTATGCATGTGAGTGTGAAAGTGTGGGATTCCAAATAAATGCTAATTTATCCAAAATAACTGAAAATATAACTGCAATACTTCAAGAATTGATAGGTACGAAAAGAAAGAATGTTTTGAAGATTTTGATGGTTTTAAAGTTTTTATATTTTTATTTTGATTGATGAATTGAAAGAATAAACACTATTACTGTTTTTGAAAAAATTTATATGGATGACGAAAATGAAACAATATGCAAAATAACAATATATACAAATGATGAAATGACCAAATGTTACGCATAATAACGCTTAAGATGCATAATGTTCATAGGTTCTTTAAGATATTTACCATCTAAGGTAGCTAATTGGTATGCTCCCGATCCAAATTTAGCAGTGATGATATACGGTCCAAGCCAATTGGGCTCAAATTTACCTTTAAGGTCTTTAGTTGCATTAGTATTTTTTTTATTTTCTTTTAAGACAAGGTCGCCGATCTCAAAGGATCGATGATGAACTTTCTTGAGGTATGCTCGCTTGAGCTTGTTTTGGTAGGCACGAAGATGCTCCAAAGCATTGATGTGCTTTTCATCTAGGAGTTCTAGCTGACTAAATCTGCCAGCACGATATTCATCTCCTACTTCAGTATCTTGAAGTAGCAGAGCCAAAGAAGGAACTTCTAATTCAAAGGGAAAAACAGCTTCAGCACCATAGACCAAAACAAAAGGTGAAGTACCTGTGGGGGTGCGAACGCTAGTTCGATAAGCCCACAAAGCAGGATATAATTGGATGTGCCAATCTCGACCAAATTTATTGACCAATATTTTGAGGATTTTGATTAATGTTTTATTAGATGTTTTGGCTTGGCCATTACCCTGAGGATAATAGGGAGTGGACCAACGATGTTGAATTTTATATTTTTGACATAATTTTTTAACATCTTTATTTTTTAAACAAGTTCCATTATCTAAGATGAGATTTGTAGGAATTTCAAACCTACAAATAATTTGATTAAAAATAAACTTGGAAACTTGGGTTCTAGTGCAAGAAGCTAAGGGCATAGCTTCAACCCATTTCATGAAATACTCAGTGGTGGTTATGATAAATTTGTGTCCATCAGATGACACGAGGTTGATTTTTCCAATGATGTCTAAGCCCCATTTTGAAAAGGGCCAAGGAGATGAAATAGCCTTCAGCTTCTTGTGCAGGCACATGGACAAGGTCAGCATGTTTCTAGCACTTATCGCAATGGCGCACATAATCATGTGCATCATTCTCCATGGTAGGCCAAAAATATCCTATCCTAAGGAGCTTCTTAGCAATGGCGCTACCACTAAAATGTCCCCCACAAGATCCATTGTGGGCTTCACTCAAAGCTGATCTAGATTCTTCTAGATTCAAACATCTCAATAGGATACCTTCAAAATATCTCCTATACAAGGTATTACCAATAATCACGAAGCGACTTGCTCGTCTACGTAATAACCGATGGTGGTTGCTATTACAACCTTTAGGAAAGGTCCCATTTTGAAGAAAATTAAATATATCAATGTACCATGGTTCAGGAGTAGTTTCGTTGATTAAAAACACATCCAAAGGTTCTAAGCATGATTTATTTGAAGCGGGTTCCTAGAGTCGATGAATAATTATGGTAGCATATTCATCATCTAACTCCAAGGGCAAAAGAGATGTAGTTGCAGCCATAGCATCAGCCACACGGTTGCTAGTTCGAGCAATAGCTTCCAAGGTAACTTGATAAAATAAAGATAATAATTGTAAGACATGTTTTATATGGACGTAATTTATCATCTCTGGTATGATAAACATCATTGATTTGATTAATGACAAGTTGAGAATCATCGAAAACCAATAGATTTTTAAATTTTAGTGCCAAGGCAGCTCGTAATCCAAGGATTAGAGCCTCATATTCAGCAGTATTATTAGTGCAAGCAAACATTAATTTAAAGGACAGAGGTATAAGATGTTTCTAAAGAGATATTAAAATAATACCTGCACCAGCCCCACTCATGCATCGAGTGCCATCAAAGTATAGGGACCATTGCTCTGGATGGTCTGCCTCTAATTTAAGGCATTCATCAAGAAACTCAATGATGAGGGGATGGGTAGACTCTAAAGGTGTAGCAGCTAATTGATCTGCTATGATTTGACCTTTAATAGACTTATGTCCTATAAACATGAGTTCAAACTTGCTGAGCGCAAGAACCCACTTTGTTGTGCGACCAGATAAATAAGGTCGACTCATGAGATACCGCAAAGGATCGAATTTAGCAATAACATACGTTTTCTAATTGAGCATATAATGGCATAATTTTTGTGTAGAAAATATGACTGCAAGACATAACTTCTCTAATGCTGTATAGTGAGTTTCATAACTGATTAAGGTTCTGCTAATGTAATAATTAGCACGCTCTTTCTTCTCATCGTCAAGTTGAGCTAACATAGCTCCTAAGGCAAAATCGAAGCAAAAATGTACAAGATAAATGGACGATCAGATCTAGGTGGTGAAAGCACTGGTGGTTTAAGGAGATATTGTTTGAGGAGTTCAAATGCTTCCTGGCATTCATTGTCCCAATGAAAAGAGACATATTTCTTAAGAAGCTTAAGAAAGGGTCCGGTTTTATCTGTCAACTTATCGATGAAGCGACGAATAGATTGAAGCTTACCTTGTAAACTTCGTAATTTGGATATATTTATGGGTGCGGGCATATCAGTGATATCCATGATCTTGAGAGGGTCAATTTCAATGCCATGTAAAGAAACTATAACCCCCAATAATTTATCGGACTTAACTCTGAATATACATTTGGCTGGATTTAATCGGATAAGATATTCCCTTAACCGATCAAATACTTTTCTCAAGTCATCTAAATGATCATATTCCTTGAGGGAACAAGCTATAATATCGTCTACATAATCATGTAGAATATCATGCATCATATCATGAAAGATATAAGTCATGGCTTGTTGATATGTTGCACCTGCATTCTTCAAACCGAATGGCATCACTTTCCAACAAAAGGTTCCCCAAGGGGTAATAAAGGTTGTTTTAGCCTGATCTTCAGGAGCTATCCTGATCTGATTATAACCAAAGAATCCATCCATTAAGGATATCATTCCACTCCCAGCAGTAAAATCAATGATTTGATCCACATTGGGAAGAGGAAAATCGTCTTTAGGGCATGAAACATTAATATCTCTAAATTTTGTGCAAACCCTAACTTTGGTAGCTTCTTTCCTAGTTACTGAATCTACATTCGAGATCCATTCAGCATAATCAATGGCTTGTATAAAAATGACCTTCAAGAGTTTTTCTAATTCTCCTTTGATTAGTAAGGCCACTTTAGGATGCATTTTTCTAAGTTTATTTTTAAAAGGTTTAGCATCCGGATGGACTACTAGGTGATGCATAACTATAGAAGGGTCTAATCCTGGCATATCTTCATATGTCCAAGCAAAAACATCTTCATATTCTTTAAGGAATGCAATGTATTTATCTTGTTTTTCTTGACTCAATTCTGATCCAATGTTGATGATGTGAGGGTTATCTTTGGTTCCAATGTTAACTTTTATGATGTTTTCTACTTCCATGTGTAGATCTCTCTCAAAATTATATGAGGCGGGTGAAATGCCTAATTCTTGTAATTCTTCCAAGGTTAGCTTGGATAATTCGTCTTGAGGAGTCGTGGCCTCAAGCTGGGCTACACTAGGTATAGAGCTATCGAAATAAAATCTGTTATGTAACAATTCCTCAATGGAGACATCATGGAAGATATCTCCTTCCAACTCATCGTCGGATTCAGCAATCATCTCAGGGTAAGCTATGGATAGCATATTACATGTAAACGGATTATTCCTTAAATGCAAAGCGTCATGTTTATCCAAATAATCTTGGTAACATATGAGATGGTCATCATCCTCAAATGGGAAGTGCTGACCTTTACTAGAAAATAGGCCCACACCACATCGGGCAGGCAGAGGTTCTACCTCAAAAGGTTCTTTCATACCATTCTGGAAACGTCCCAAACCTTTCCCTTTATATCCCAATTTAAGCATTATAGGCTTAGCTTTAAAATACTCATTAGCAAAATAACATCGAGCATACCCATAATAATGAGTCTTGATGTTTCTAGGTATTCTTCCCCAGTCATATCCCTTGTAAATAAACGCACAACTCCTGACTTGGTAAATACTTCCCATAGGCTGTGGGAGGCCCAAGGTAAGAGGAGAGGGTGGCAATTTATTTAAAATAATGGAATCTTGCATAGCAGCGTTTGTTTTCTCTGATATAAGAATTTTAGATAAATTGGGTAAGAGCTCATCAGTAAGAGCGTAAGAAGTAAAAGGATCATTTCCTATGTTTTCGGATGCGAAAAACATGCCTCTGGTAGGTGTAGATGTTGTAGATATGTCTATGGATGGATCTATAGGTATGGAAGTTAGAGGAGTAAAACAATAAGCATTGGTTGTGGGTTTAGGATCCTTTTGAGGTCCTAATGTGGTTTGTTCGGAAGATGGTTGAACTATATGTATTTGTGCAGTTGGTGGGGAAAAATTAGATGATGTTATGAGTGTGTGTTTCACACGTTTAGGCGGATGATTAGAATCAGGATGTGTGGATGACAGAGCAGGGCAAAATTGAACTCCAACAGGTTCTGACAAAGCACACATATCAAAGGGTTTGGGGTCACCATGAATGGTAACCAATTGATTCTTAAATTCAAATTTAACACACTGATGTAAATTTTCCTATCAACTGTCTCCATCGAGCTAGGAAATCAGCAAAACATTCATCTTTGTCTTGTTTTAGGTTGTACAAATCTTTAATGGTTACATGCCTTTCAATGTAGGCACTAAATTGATGCACAAAAGACTCGACTGTCTCTTCAAAATTCCTCAAAGAATGAGTGGGTAATTGGTAATACCACTCTAATGCCATTCCTCCTAAACTTTTTGGGAACATTTTTAGTAATAACAAATCATCATGTGATATATCATGACACGCTATCCTAAACATACAAAGATGCTCTATGAGATCTTCAGTTCCTTTGTATATAGGTAGGACAGGCATAGAAAAGTGTTTAGGATATAGTTGTGCTACAACTATAGGATCTAGAGGCTGACTACACATCTCTTGATAATTGTACAAGGGACGGTAGGGATCTATCTGGTCCATGCGGGAGACTAACCATTTCACCATGGCTTCCAGATTACCAGTTTGTCCACCATATTGGTTCGGTGGTATATGAATATGGGATTTGTGAGCGTAGGATGGTGTGACGTAAGGATTAGATGCTATATTACTATTATGCAAATGATTAGTAGGAAGAGTATTATGAAGAATATTTGTTGTAGCATTATGTTGTATCCCAGATTGTTGGAAATTGGTGTTTGGTTTTGCTTTAGGCTTTTGTTGATTTGAGGTATGTTGATCAATAACTTGGCGAAACAGAGTAGTGAATTATGGTTTATTTTGTGTGGGAATAACCCTAGGCTTGGTAATAGGCACTCTAGATGGTCGGGTAACCTGTTGTTGTTGCATGTTCTGGATTATGGCAGCCATATCCAAATTGGATGGTCCAGCTTGATCACTTTCTTGATCAACGAAGAACAAGGGATTAGTGCGTGTGTGATATATTTCTTCTAGGGTTGCTTGAGTGTCACTAATTTGATCCTTGTCCATATGGACTGCCCTATTAAGGGCACCAATATTAGTATTGAGGAACTTCCAAAAATGTTCCATATTCTCAAAAGTAACCTCTCCTTCCGGAGACATTTTAGGAGATGAGGATCCTTCCTCTCTAGCAGTTTCTCTTTGTTCATTCCTTCAGCAAATTCTTCTTCTTGTCGGTCTAGATTTCCTTCTTCCTAAATTGGGTCTTCAGGAAGGACATCTGGTTTATTTACTGGTTTTCCTAACCAATCTTCTTCTACTTCAATTTGTTTTCCATTCCTAAGTCTAGTCATTATGCTTAAATAGTTTAGCAAATATATATTAATATATTTGTAACAAATTTGGGAGGTATATATTTAATTATATACCTACTATAATGCTTAAAATAAAATGTTTTGATGTTTTTTTTATATTTTGTTTTTGTTTTTTGTTTTTATGATAATATTATAAAGAGAAAAAACAACATACTAAATGCAATAAATAATAATAATAAAAGAATGGCTTAGTTTTCTATAAATAGTTTATGGATGTCATTGATGGGATCAAGTTCATCAGGAGTCATGAAATGCTCCTCTTCAAATTGGAAATGGTTTTTCAAGAATTTGACAAAGTGTGCTATGGTGATATTATCTACTTCTAACTATGACTTGTAAAAATAGAGCTCATGGCAATACTCTCGTTATAACACAGCTCTAGGAACTCTATTCCATCTCTTTCTATCTGTAAGGATGACCTCTTGATCCTCTATATGAAATAGATATTTATGTACTACAACTGCATTATCGAGGTATTCCTCAAAGGTGTACAATTCAGAAGACACAAGGACTCTTTTATCTACTAACCACCTATGGCAAGCTCTCTGAATCTCATGATATAAGGTAACTTGATCAGGATCCAGGATTCTATCTAGGAAAAACCTCTTGATTTTCCCAAGTTTGATTGATCTAGATGAAATGAGATTCAATCTCCTATTAAGTTCGTCCCATAAAGGTGGGACTCTATATGTTTGAGATACTCTAAGCAAAGAAGTAATATCTATAGCTGCTAATTGATTCTCAACATTAATGGTGACAACTCGTATTTTATTATAATCTACCATCTAAATATGATATGCAATCTTACTTGTTGTCTGATGATTCTAAATGCATTTATGTTTTTTTTTTTCAAAAGGTTTTTAGTTTTCACGTCGAGTTCACCAAAATGTATCACTCCAAATTTTTTGCATCCTTACCTTCAAGCTATAGGATCCATGCCCGGAAGGGGGATGCGAGAAGGATTGGACAATACCTCAGACTGAGAGGCCCTTTGAAGCTCCCGCCTCTCGAGGGAGAGATATAAGGGTGAATTTTCGACAGATGGTGGGTTCACTAGGAAAATTTTGAGTGGCAGTTTCCACACCTAGGTTGATAGCGGGTTTGATGTGTTCATTTTATACTTTAATCATTCAATTCCTAGGTTTTTCCAAGATGAATCTAAGCTATTCTATATGCCGATGCTGATTTATATGAATATAGAAAACATGAATAAATGCTAAACATAGAAAGTAGGCTAAATAAAATAGAACATACCTGATTTTGGATGTCTGATGAAGATTCTGAGGTTTGTAGAAGTCCAAATCATCTCAAATCATATGTAATCATATGGAATTGCACAAAATCATCTCAGATCTCAGTCGGTCATCTAAGATCAGATAATATCATCGGTGATCTGACGAATTCGTCAGACGAATTCATTAGAAACCTGCAATCACAGAAATAGATACAAAATACCAAAAATGCAACTGCAAAAATAAGGGGAAATAATAGAAATAACAGTAAATCTACCTAAATGATAGATCCAGATAGCAATTAAAAGGAAATGCATTAATTTAATAATTTATTTTGACTTTATCATGCATCTATGCTAAATGAGGTGAACTCTAGGATGCATAAATATAATAAAATAAGATAATGCATAAAGAAATGCAGAGAAACGATAAGAAAATGCAAACTCTGGGCTCTGATTGCCCCCAATATGGACTACAGTCGAGATCGCCTCCAATCATACAATATCGTCGTCGATCTGCAATAGAATCGTTCGAAATCATCTGGAATCGCCTGCAACGATCCAAGCTTGCTCCAACTGAAAAATAATAAGATTCCTGCAAGAAAACTTGAAATACACAATGCAAAAAAAAGTATGAAGATGTTCTAAGGCACAAGGAACTAAACTTGGGGGGAATCGACCGACCGAGGGGGGTCGGGGGGGATAAACTGAGAAAATCCTAGTTTATATAGGATTAGGGAGAGGTTAGGAGGTTGGATATCATCCCAATTTGGGAGATCTCCAATGGGGGAGACTCTAACTGGGCAGACACACTTTCTGCCCAAGTTAGAGAAGCTATTGAAATAGAAGATAATAATGAAAATTCAGTTTTGGGACAAAATCTTCTGGATGTTCTGTTCTAGACGAATTCGTCAGATCTAGGACGATTTCGTCTGATCGTCGACGATTTCGTCTGATCGTCAACGATATCGTCCAATGGTCAAAACAAATCCTAAAAATGGAACGAAAAATAAGGAAAACGGGTAACGGGCGGTTTGGGTTAAAATTCAAATTTTTATATTTTTACTAAGGTTTAACTGCGCCAATTTTAGGGTGCTACAATTATGTTGCATTGCACCTTCCAATACATGGCACAATACATGAATCGTATTTAGTCCAACCTAGATAGGATGGACTATTATGACAATTGTAGAGAAAATAGCATTGTTAAATTCTTGAAGTGTGAAGGTGGATACCATAATATATGACGATGAAAGACTAAGGTGTTCTAGTGCAGTGGTAGTGATGGTGTTTATGGAGGACCTTGCATCAATCAACACCCACTTATAAGGAATCCTATATATGCACGTAATGATGTGCAATGGAAATAAACTATGTTGGTAGGTACTAGTTTGATCTCATGATCCTGGAAGGTTATGATGGGATACTTACATGTTTGGATATGCCCCATGAAATTGGTGAAAGCATCAGGATCCTGAGGCTGTAATTTGATTGATTTCAAAATTTTCATCAGAGCCTCTCTATGTCTTGGTGATTATTATATTAACTCGTAGATGGAAATTTTAGCCGATGTTGTATGTAGACTTTGAGTAAGTCTACTTATGATCATTACCACTGGTTGAGGTGGTGGACCTTGGACAAGATTTGATTTGGCAAAGGCTATGATGGATAAGGAATGCTAATGAGAGTTGTAGGTGGTGCAACTTGATCATATCTTTTGTTCCTTGTCACAATGTTAATCATCCCTAAAAATACCTAATTAGATGGGGCTATATGAAATTCATTTATTTTTCTTACTTGATCCTCCTTAACCTCATGTGTGGGTAAGGGATCTTTGAATATGCCCATTTTTTGGTTATCAGGGGTGAGAGGATTATCAATTTATAATTAATTTTATCAAGTATGTTTTGTACTAGCTTCTTAAATGAATAATAGACTTGGATATCATGTCCATGTTGTCGATGATATAGGTAATATAGGTCCTCTCTATGCCCCTTGGGTTTTGGGTGATTTGGGTTGAGGGGGTGAATCTCTAGCAAAGTGATAGCCTTCACCTTGCACAGGAAATTGAAGAATGATGCCAAAGATTTCAATAATGGTGTATAGTTGTGAGGAGGATGGCATGGTTAATCATGTGCCTTATTTCATGGAGGCTTGTTATCGTATTGCACGGGAGGGGGTTGAGCCTGATAATTAGCTTTTTGGGGTGTTGCCTACTTTTTAGGATTAGGAACATTTAAGACAACTTGATTGACCAAAGCTAGTCTCTATTGTGTTTGGTTGCCTCTAAAGTTTTTGTTCCACTCCTTATTTTAGATTTTAATGTCCCCCTCTTTGAATTTAGTATCTTCTATGACCTTGGCTTGAACCAAAGACTCATCGAATGTTTGATATTATTGTAGTTGTAGGAGAAGAAAAATTTTCTTTGAACAACTTCTTGTGAACATTCAAGTTAAATTTTGTTATAAGTATAGTGAAAGGCAATTTGGACATCACTTTTCTCCACCTGTTGCCATAGTCTATGACTAGCTCGTCATCAAAATATCTAAGGTTAGACAAACTAGTTAGGTTGGCTTTCTTCTTAATGCCAAATGAAAAATGTTCTAGGAAGGTGTTTTCAAGCTGCTCAAAACTATAGATGCTATGCCCTGGAAAATGGTTGCAACACTCTAAGGCTAGTCCAGAGAGTTATCAAGAAATTCCTGAGAAATAAGGCATCATCATTGTGAAGCTAAAAACAATGGTTCATAAATCTCGTCACGTGTTCTTGTGCATCCTCATCCCTTTTGAATTTATCCAATCTTGGTATTTCAAAATACTCAAGATATGGACATGGTACTAAAGGATGGAGTGGTTGGTTGCACAACTGACGTAAAATAAAATTTTGGTAACCTATCCCATGTTTTTACAATTATTTTATGCACACTGTGAGCACATTATAGGTTTTATATGATATTATCTCATTTTCTTGTATTGGTGCTCATGGAGGGGTAGAATATTTTTGTTAGGACATTATGATGGAGCATAATCATCATCCATTTCCTCGTAGGGTATCTCAAGATACCCTTGGTCCTGATACTTTGGTTCTAGATATTCATATACCTCATACTCGAGTTGATGATTTTGATGTTTTTGAGACCTGTGAGTTTTTTTGGGCATAAGAGGAGGATGATAGGCCTAGGAGGTAGGTCATGGTGTTGGGCACCATGCCTTTGGTGGGTTTTCTACCTATAGGTACTAGGCATGAAAAATTCCTCATGAGCTTTGTTGATGCACCCTATGTTCTAATTTGGTATGATCTAGGCGTTCTTGAGTCTTTTGAAACCTATCCAATCATGGTTTGTTTGTGTTACACCTAGATAGCTGAAGTAGAGGAAAAATGGTGCACCTAATGATGAAGAAAAATATGCATCTATCGCTAATAAATGAAGAGCATAAAAATGGGAGCATTCAAGTAAACATGGAAAGGTGACCAAAATGCAAGAAATGAAGCAAAGTAAAGTTTCTTTCTATTATCTTTATGGGTCAAATACCACGGTTACATAAACATCCCCTTGAGGGCTCTAGATTGATACAATTGTTACAAATTTGTGCCCAAGGATTGAATCCTCAAAGTAACTTGCGTGCACTTCCAATGTTATTCCTCGTACCCACAATCTAAGTAGGTGATACTATGATGTTGCCACTTTGTTCTTTGATGTTCTAAAACCAGAATCGTTAAACAACAAGTACGTATATTGAAAACATGCAAACCCCATAGGTACTAAAAGACTAGAAAACATGAATATGCAATATGCCTATCTAAAACAACTCCAAATGATCTGAAATTGAAGATATATGTAAATTAGATAATTTTGGTAAGATATAACAAAAAATGGAATAGAAATTGCATTCGATGATGTGTCTCATTCGTAGTGTGCTCTTCAAACCTACAAAACCCAAAAAAAGTAATTCCTAGAACAAAACACATCCAAATCAAATGAAACTTGGAAAGTATGCATAAAAATGATTTTAAGAGAACCCATATGGTCATATTTGCAAAATTAGTAATAGTTTCATGTGCATCTTCATATGGTCCCCAAAATCCTACAAAACACTAAAAATGTAATATCTCACTCAATATGACTCCAAAATGCATGAAATTTGGAAAGAGGACTCATATTCTTCTCTATAAAATGCCTAAAAAATAATAGTAAAGAAAACATGCACATATCTTCTGTTATCCCTTGCAGGGATGGTGGTGATTGTCACAGAATGGTGACCATCCTGGGGTGGGATGACCACCAATTTTGCCCTTGTTTTACCACCAATTCCTTTGTGAATTGGTTAGGAATCTCCTTAATAGTGTTTTAGTCAAATTTTGTGGTTAAATGCACTCATATAATCTAGTTTTGTAAACAAATTATGTCTCCTAGATCACTCACAAACCTCCTTCGCTAGGTAGATATTTCGAGGGAAAAAGGCACAAAAAGGTGAGGGGAAATCTTGGAAGCACCTCGTTGCTATGTCTCAAAACTCCTCTCTATATATTGTGTGGAAAATGGATCCACTTTATAGCCAAATGTAGCCTTTGGTGAAATGGCCATGCAAGGGCATGCATGGCAGGAGATGCCACTTGTCTAAAACCGAGCATACATTAGAGGGGTAAGAGAATCTCCCATTTTTGCCTCCATTATATAGCATGTCATAAGCATTCTATGCCCTCTAAAATTGCATGCTCAAACACATAGGATAATGGCAATTTTTGGGTATCATTTTTCCCAATTTGACTTTTTGGGAGTCAAACCTTGTGGTCGTCCCACCTAGGGATGATCACTTTGCCACCATCCTTGGGTGGGATGACCATGAATTGTGATCATCCTAGGGTGGTACAGTCATGCCTATGTGGCCAAAAATCTCCCAAAAGTGGGGTAGAGCCTTCTTATAGTGGTTAGGACCACTAGTAAACCTCTGAGGGTTGCCCAAGGGGGCCATATGATGCCAATTAGAACTTGTCTTGGTCGCCTAGTCATATTGACCAGATTTTAGTGTCTACAGATGCCCCTTTTTTAGATGCGTTGTGTGCAACACAATTTTAAGAAAAAATATATGACTAAAAATATTAAATGATTAGGGTTATTCATAAACCTAACCAACTTTTGATGTCCCAATCATGGAAAGAGCATGTGTTCTTGAATCCTTGCTTTTGACGAGCTAAGGAACTTGCTTCAAGTACAACCTTGTATTTCAGGTTGATTTGACCTTGGAAATTATTTAGTCATAAATATGATTCTATAATGCCAAGCATTTGGAAATTTGTGCTTTTTTGCTACCCCAAGTAGGGGCGTGATTGTCTTTGTCAATGATTCATTGAACGAACGCAATTTGTATGATTGAGTGTGTGATTGTTGATTATTGATTATGAAATTATTAAGTATGACTACTCCCTCAAGCGATGAGTCAATGAGGGAATGAATAGTGATAAAATCAATGATTCACTTGACACATATGACTTTTTTAGGGTTTCCTTCAGTTTTACCCATTGAAAAATGGAGCATTTTGAGAGGATTTTGGTGATTTTGTTGATGCTTCATGGAAGAAAGGAGTCAAAACTTCATTCCCGTGGGGTGGTACAGAAAAAATGGCCTTATTGGGGATTAAAGTAAGGAATTTTCCATTTATCCATGAGCCCTTTGGTTTCATCTAGATGCCTATTGAATTTTGACCAAATTTAAGCTATTTTTGGTGGGTTTTGGACCCTTTTTGGTGCATTTTAAGTTGTTTTTATGTAATTTTTTTGTGGCCATCATAGGGTGGTATGGTGGTATATTTTATGGCTGTCCTAGGGTGGTAATATCAGCCAAATGTATTTTCATCCCACCCTGGGATGGTCATGGCCCTGAGAGGGTTATTTAAGCCAAAAATGGGTCATTTGGGCTCATTCTTGCATTTGGAACTTTGCAGCTTAAGAGGTGAGGAGGAGAAGAAATATTATAAGTAGTATAGCACTACCAAAATCATCCTACAATCACTATGAGCCAATTTTTATACTCTTCCAGTGGCAGAGCCAGTGCGATATGGGTAAGAATTGAATTTATTACCGCACTATGCTTAAGATTAATGCGAAATTATTGCTTGTTTTTGCTTTTTGATAGAGCACACTAAATTATTGGTAATTGAACCTAATTAGGGATGCCCTATAATATTTTATGCTTATTTTTGTATTTTTATGCAATTTTCTTGCTTTATTTTGCTTTATTTTACCATTTTTTGACTATTTTTGGTGGCCTGGAAGGCCCAATTTTGCCCAATTTGGGGGTTGTCCCTAGGTGGGACGGCCAGCTCGGGCTGTTTAGGGGTTGTCCCTTGGTGGGATGGTAATAGGTTTGGGGGCTGTCCCTGGGTGGGATGGCCAAAAAATGGCCTAAAAAGGGACCCCTTTTTATCATTTTTGAGTGTTTTTGAGGCATTTTGAAGCCTATTTGGAGCTTATTATTGACCTAATTGTCTCTGCTAGGTGGTGAAGATTTGGTGTTGAGTTCCAACCCTCTTTTATACCATGAGATAATTATTGAATTATGTTTACTGGGAGTGGATTTATGTCATTTGCATCAAGCAGGTTATGTGGTTAGAGCTTATGGTGGGTGACTACTCTTACTTGACGACACTAATTGATTTATGGGACCCACACACCAAAACCTTCCACCTATCGATAGGGGAGATGACAGTGATTTTGGAGGAAATATACTAGATATTATGCATTTTGATAGAGGTACGATCGATTTTGTCTACTCACCATGACTGGAGAGAGGCAGTCATGTAGAGATACTTTGGCAGGGTCGTGAAGGAGGTGATAGGGGACTCTATCAGAGGAGGTATACTTGTGGTGTATTGGTATGAGGCTAGGGTACTAGGTGTGAGGCACATTTTATTGATGATACTAATATCTAAAATGCTACTAATAGACTCATCGAGTGCTAGGTTTCCCTAGAAATGTTTGGAGCTAGTGTTTACTCTAGTAGGGTGCATTGTACAACAACCGCTAGTGATGGTGTGGGAGACTACACTCTTGGCACAACTATATGCCGAGCTGTACGAGATCCAATCCCATGGACATAATGGCTTGGGATGCGGATTTTTACTACAAGTTTGGGTATGGCAACATATAGCGATGGATAGGTCACAGGGACTACCATGGGTGACACGAGCATGGCTGGCAGACCAAGAGATTGGCTATAGGATCCTATGGTAGCATGCGTAGGAGGTAGGATAGAGTTGATGCTAAGAAGGTAACGTGGATCATTATGTCTAGTCTTTTATAGGAATCAGAGTAGTGAATGTACTCTAGAGACCCTACATGGATTTCCCAACTCCATCGGGTGAGGTGAGGGAGATGGATGGTTGGCCAACACAGGATAGAGCAAGATTTCTTTCTGTTTTCTCAAGTTATACAGTAGTTCGGGCTATGGTAGGGGTTGCCTAGTGAGCCAGTGGTTTACCAATATTGTGGGCATGAGAGAACACTAAGGTGGTTAGTGGTGGAGGTGGTTAGAGGGGATGCAGATCCTGTAGTAGACATTCCATATTTGGATGATGATAGGACTACAAAGTAGTATGACTCCTGGTGGGTTATGTACCAATGGTAAGGAGAGGGGTCACTTGAGGGTGGTGTAGTAGGGGCAGTAGAGGAGGCTCATAAAGAGGCTCTTGATGATGACAAGGTCAAGGTAGGTGAGTGGCATGGGATTCATCATATGGTAGATGAGAAAGTAGACCTCTTGGACTTGGGATATCAGGGTGACCTTGGGGATGATGACACTGAGGATCAAGTGGTGTAGCTGCAGTAGGTGGTGCAGGATGAAACAAAGGTTGAGCTATGGGATGAGCTGGTCAGATTCAGGTAGGAGAGATATCTCCTTTGAATACAAGTTATAGGATGCTTACATAGAGATAGAAGCTCTATGGGTATAGTTGCAATATCAAAGCCCTAGGCAGGAGGGACCTAGCAGTGGAGAGATGGTCAGGCTACGAGAGGAGGTGGCACAACTTTAGGGATTAGTGGAGACACACCAAGTGAGATGTTGACAAGATTAGGATTTTACTAAGGAGCTAGATGATGAGATAGTGCACCTTAGGGGGCACATACCAACACACTCATTTGCTAGTGGATCACACCAGAGTTGGTGGAGTGGTACCGAACAGTCTTTGGTGAGGATGAGGACACTTGGCTCTATACAAAGGATGGACAGGTTAGGGGGTAGCAGGTCTGGAAGTTCTTGGTGAGATCAACCCAAGGGTAAAAGTGAGAGTCGTAGTACTAGTCCTACGTGACCATGGTCATTGAGACTCTGATGGTTCTTTTTGTGTTTTTGGCTTTTGGTATTGTGAGGTCGGAGGACCTACTTTATTGTAGCCTACGGGCAGTTCACAGACTATGATGTATCTTTTTGCCCCATACATATACAAATATATATATATATATATGAGCTTTTATGTTTTAGCATCATGTGTTTATTGCTTTATGAGATGTATGCAATGTATTTATTTGTTTTATGATATGATGATGGATGCCTATCATGTATGCATATGTTGGGATTTGATTTGATTTTTATGATATGTATTTTCATAGATGCATAGTGAGGTGGATGATTTATTGATATAGATAATGAAATGTGTATACTATATGACATACTATGTTAGCACCATAGAATGTATAGAATTCATCAATTCATGTGTAATATTGTCATGAGACTATGTAATGGATTTATGATAAAAATGGTATGAAATGGAATGTGGTAAAAATAGAATGAATGAAATGAATGTTATAGAATGTCTATGAGGTTTTCATGAGACTCAAACACTCTAGTCGACTAGTCAAATATTATATACTAACCATTCAAGACTTTTTTACAAGGTATAAATCTAGTAGGATGACCTAGATACTCAATATTCCCGTGTGTGCAAGTGAGTTCATTATTGTGATACGATTAAGATTACCCTATGAGTATCACGATATTAGGTTTTGTACTTAGTTGGATTAGACTACTAGGTAGTATAGGCTACCAAAATATAGCTCATCCACATGCAAACATTGGTCTGCACACATGCAAAAGCTAATGTGATAGACATATCATCATGCGTAAGTATACCGCCATTGCCAGGAAGGATTGATGCCACCAAATCTATAATGAGGATCACCTAATGGTTTGTCAAATGCTAATAATTCTAGGGATTCAATTTCAATACTACCTTATTTTCTTTTATTTGATTTTAGGGATATTTGCTCATACTTAGTGATGAAAATCACTGTTTATTTTTATTTTTTTCTTGAGCAAGGGATTTGTGTAGTGATGAAAATCACTGTTTATTTTGATTTTGATTTTTGCTTTGTGGGATTTTGATCATTGATAGTGGTGAAAACCACTATTTATTTTGGGAAATTGGGTAAGGAGGAGCTTGTCCTTTTGCCAATTCTCAGTATTCTTGAACCATCCGCACAGGGGGATGAGCAGGATAGATTTTTTTGCTTAAGGTAACCTAGACCACTTTGTAGGTTTCATATTTCCATGTGCAAAACTTAAATTTAATGTGAAAAATGTGTTGGGAATTTGATGTATACAAGGTATAATCTAAGAAAGACTCTACCTCCTAAAAATTAGGATAGCTTTCTAAAAAAATTAAAAGAAAACTAGAGAGGGTTGAGTAACCGAAAATCCTAATGATATTCTAGAAAAAATGGCTAGGTGAAGGAAATGTACATAAATATGAAAAGTGGGAAATGTAGGTGGAAATGATAAGTGAAATATGGAATGATTTGGATCATGACCTTGACAATATTGATTTTGAATGAGGACTAGTGTACAGTCTCATGCTAGACATGTATGAGCAACTCTAAAATGCAAAGAGCAATGATGAGTATGCCCAATGCAAGTGATGATATAATGCAATGGTATGCAATTTGATGTGATGCAATATTTTTGTAATTTTGATGTTTTGATAATGTTTTTAGATTTTTATTGATATATATTTATATACAGGTTGACCAATGGGCTTATTAGATGCCATTGGGACTTTTTGGGTGACCAAAGGGCTTATAGATGCCTTTGGAGAATTTTAGGTTGACCTAGATGGTCGTGGACCACCTAGGAGAGTTTTGGGGTGACCTAGATGGTCAGAACCACCTAGGAGAATTTTGGATTGACCAAGTAGTACGTAGATACCCTTGGAGCATTTTGGGATAACCTAGATGGTTATAGACTACTTAGGATGGTTTTGGGTTGACCAAGTAGGTTGTAGACACCCTTGGAGCATTTTGGGGTGTCCTAGATGGTCGGAGACCACCTAGGAGGGTTTTGGGTTGACCAAGTGATATGTAGATACCCTTGGAGCCTTTTGGGGTGACCTAGATGGTCATATACTTCCTAGGAGGGTTTTGGGTTGACCAAGTGGTATGTAGATACCATTGGATCCTTTTGGGATGACCTAGATGGTCATAGACCACCTAGGAGAATTTTGGGTTGACCAAGCGGTATGTAGATACCCTTGAATCATTTTGGGGTGACTTAGATAGTCATAAACTACCTAGGAGAGTTTTGGGTTGACCAAGCGGTATGTAGATACCCTTGAATCATTTTAGGGTGACTTAGATAGTCATAAACTACCTAGGAGAGATTTTGGTTGACCAAGCGGTATGTAGATACCCTTGGAGCATTTTGGGGTGACCTAGACAGTCATAAACCGCCTAGGAGGGTTTTTTTTGACCAAGCGATATGTAGATACCCTTGGAGACTTTTGGGGTGACCTAGATGGTCATAGACCACCTAGGAGGGTTTTGGGTTGACCAAGTAGTATATAGATACTCTTGTAGCCTTTTGGGTGACCTAGATGGTCATAGACTACCTAGGAGCATTTTGGGTTGACCAAGTGGTATGTAGATACCCTTGGAGCATTTTGGGATGACCTAGATGGTCATAGACCGCCTAGGAGGGTTTTTGTTTGACCAAGCGGTATGTAAATACCCTAGGAGCCTTAGATAGTCATAGACCATCTATGAGGATTTTGATTTTACCAAGCGGTATGTAGATACCCTTGGAGCCTTTTTGGGTGACCTAGACGATCATAGACCGCCTAGGAGGGTTTTGGGTTGCCCAAGCGGTATGCAGATACCCTTGGAGCATTTTGGCGTGACCTAGATTTTCATCCTAGGAGGAAGGTGTGATACCTTGCGTACCTCCAGTGTGCCATATATTTGAAGCACTATGATTGCCCTAGCCAAAGGGGGCATTGAAAATTAACCCCCCTACTGTGAGGTATAAGCTTTTGCAGTGCCAATGTCCCTCTGGAGTGAGTCGAATGAAGGTGAAACATTGGAGGATATCGTGGGTTACATATATCAAATGTGGTGTTCCTATAGCTCTGCTATAGCATCGATCATATCCACAAACCCATGGGAAGGTGGAGTAATGTGCACTTGATTAGGTTGTTCGACTAGATGGCCAGGTGTTGTGTTTACTTTGTGTGAAGGTAAAGAGTCTTGGAAGACTCCTATATGAATTCCTTGCCTATCAATCATATCTTGGACTAAATTTCAAAAGACGTAGCATGTCTGGATATCATGGCCTATTTTTTGATGGTAAATACAATATGTGTTTTGCCTGTGTGGCTTTAATATATTCTTATTAGGGTTCAACGGATGGATTGGGGGAAGCGTGATTGCTTGTGCCCCATATAGTTGATTAAATATCAATGCTAAGGGTTCTAAAGAACATGTATATTATCTCCATGGTTGATGGCCTTGGTACTCCTACCTCATGTTCTATCGAGGGTTGACCAGGAACTGTAAAGGAGGGGTTTGGTCTTGACAATCGATGGGTTGAGGGTTTGAACTACTCAACCATGACTCGATGCTTGTGATTTGATCCAAGATATGTTGTAAATAATTATGTTGTTGACTCACTTATGACTCCAGGTCATCTAGACTATCCAAAATATATTGTAAAAAAATGGAGGCAATGACTGGATGGCCATTGAGGAATATGGATGACAACTGATAGGTGGTGTATCCATATCTGGCATGTCATCGTAGGACCATGTGAAGGCCTCCTTCTTCTCTATGAGAAGGGTTAGGTAATTAGCTTACTCTTTGGGGGATAGGCTTTCCCCTAACTTGACACATTGTGGATTCTCAAGATCTGAACCGATATCTTTGTCAATCGTTAGCTTGATTGACATATGTGACCCCTCATCCAATTGGTGAGGAGTAGGGATCAGATGGATGTAATTTGCTAGGTTTAGATCAGCAATTAGAACCCCAGGTTCCTTCTCAACATGGAAGACATCATGAGTAGGCATTGGAGATAAATGAAATGGTTGTAGCATCTCATCGTAATACTAGTACTCAAAAGGCAATGGGAAAGAATCTCCTCAATCAAATTGAATGGCCCCCAAGTCGATGTGTAGTGGATTTGATAGGTTATCCAGATCTTGCATGGGCTCAAAAAGGTCTATGGAACTCATGTTTATAGATGGATGATTTCTCCTAGGTGGTGGAGGCAGAATGACTGGAGGTGGTCAATGTCGACTCATAAGGAGACCCCTAATATTCTTCCTCACTATCATGGGGAAGGGTGTGCGACCTTTCACATCTTTCGTAAGATTGGTTGATTGCATAGGGGACTTCCTAATCACTCATGAGTGTAGGGAAGAAGTCACCTAGTGAGTAGACTCGATTGGGATTGGCATAAGGGTCACGCGCAAGCTCATCCCTAAAATTGAGTGTCATGCACTCTAAGCCATCCACAAGGACATTGATGGGAAGGGGATTATTATGTTCTAAGCTAGACTTATCATAAGGCATTTGATACTATGGCTAATAAGTAACGCAGGTGCCTTGCTCATACAATCCCAAACCCATAACCATGCTAATTACAAAGATGAATATACTTCATGGCAAATTCAGGGTTGGACATGTAGTTGATGTCCTCGTAAAAGGACTCTTAATCCTCTTCCTACTATTGATAAGGCTCGATGCCATAGTAGAGACCCCCATAGATGAAATTTGTCTAATTAGGGGGAAGGCCAAGAGGTATGATAGTGCCTATGGGAAGATGAGGTTGACCCATATCTTGCACTAACTCAATAGTAGGAGTAGTTATGACACTCCTAGCCATGTACTCTCTTAAACCAATATAAGATAGATGCAATGTGACCTGTGGCTATGGATATGGAGGAGATGAGGGTAGGGCTTGAATTAATTCAATGTTTACCTCATGATGTAGCTCCTCGTATACTAGGCTATGATTCTCACTGGTGGAGAGGGTGGATATGATCAAAGGGCTCTCATAAACAAGCCTCTTCCCCATGTCTCTCAATGGAGGATTTTCTGATGATGAAGGCATGTCTAGGGGTACTGAAGATGAGGATTTTATAGCATGATGTGATGATGGATTGACCAAATATGATGGTGATGAAGGTAGACCTTGGTTGGATTCATTCAGTTGAAAATCTAGATGGGTGGATGGTAAGGTAGACTCAGGGATATACTACACCATGTTACAGTACTTGAAGGGCTCTAAGTTTGTGAGGATGACATGAACTTGCCCTTCATAGGTGTATTTTAGGTACTTTTGAGCAATGGAAGGGACACAATTCATGTCCCTGATCTAAGTCTTGCCCAGCAAGATATTGTATGCCATCTCACCCTCCAAGATGTGGCACAGTATCGATATGGTATTTTACCCTACCTGAATGGGTAGGAATATTGTATCGACTGTTGAGCATATGACATCATTAAATGCTCGAAGGGTGTAGGTAGACGTGACAATATGGGATGTTGGGAGCTTCAGATGCTTGAGAGATATTATAGTGATTATGTTGTTGGAAGAGCCAGTGTCTATCAACACTCTCTTGTAAGGTGTTCCATTTACACATGCAACGATGTGCAAGGGAGGATCCACCATATCATTTGGAACCAGTTTAATCTCATCTTATCAAAAGGTAATCACTGGTTCCGTACATTGTCGCACATGCCCCATGAAATTATTTAAGGGGTTAGACTCTTGGGGCTACAACTTGATTGCCTTAAGGATCTCCATTAGAGCTTCTTTATGAGGTGGAGATTATTGAATAAGCTCATATATGGAGAGTTATGAAGATGTCATTATCAGGCTCTGAGCGAGCTTGCTCTTAATTATGACCATAGGCCTAGGTGGGAGGCTCAGAATTAGAGGTGATAGGGGATGCAAAGTCAAAAGAACATCGCTTTGAGCCATCGATGGTGTGACTGGACTTGGTTACCACCTATTCCTCATTACAATGCTAATCATACCGACATACCCTTGCTTAGGGGGCATGATGAACCTTATTTACCTGATGCACTGGCTTGGCCTGCTCCGCATGGGTAGGTAAGGGGTATTTAAACACCTCCATCTATTGGTTGGTTGGCACGATAGGGTTGTCTACATAAAGGGCATTCCTATCAATCATGTCTTACACCATATACTTGAACTTATAGCATATATGCACGTCATGCATATTCTGCCTATGAAATTTGCAATATAGGTCTTCTCGGTACCCTTTGGGCTTTGGTGCATTTGGGTTGATAGGTCGACTCTCTGGCAGGTTGATCAAGTTAGCCACTAGGAGGTGCTCAAACAATGAGTCCATAGACTCTACAATGGGTGTGAACTATTGCCTGGGACAATGCTATTGATTTTGACTTTGACTATTCTAGTTTTCCTTGTTATAGTTCCCAAGTGTGGCTTGATAATTAGGCTTTTAAGGTGTCACAGGTTGCGTTGGCCCTAGGACACTAATGGCAACTTGATTAATTACTTTTGGCTCAAGCTACACTAGGGTATTCTTAGCATTCTTGTTCCACTCCTTGCGAGGCTTCACAATATCTCCCTCTTGAATCTTGATGTCTTCAATTGTTCTAGCCTACACTAGGGCATCTTCAAGAGTCAGATATTGTTGCAGCTGCAACAACAAGGAGATCGGCTTTAGGTATCTCTTGGCAAACATTTGAGTCAACTCCGATATGGGGAGTATATAAGGCAGCTTGGAGAGCAATTATCACCACTTGTTGCCATAATTTTCTATTTAATCATCAACATATTGTTTCAACCCAGCGAGATCATCCAGCATTGCCTTCCTCTTGGTGTTGAAGGTGAAGCATTCTAGAAATGCGTCTACAAGTTGATCTAAATTATGGATGCTATGATTCAGGATTTGGATAAACCATTTTGTGGATGGGCCAAAGAGGGTAGTCATGAATGTATACAAAAGTAAATTATCATTATCCTAGATGCCAAAGCATTGGCTCATGAATTTGGTAACATGCTCCTGTGCATATTCCTCTCCCTTAAATGTAGCCAATTGAGGTATCTTAAAATTCTTTGGATAGGAAGGGGTAAGCACTGACGAATGAAGGGGATGAATATGTAGCTAGTGTAGAGTGGTCTATTGAGATTCATATCCATAGGTCTTGTTCTCTACTAACTCTAAGCTCTCTAGCAGTACCTTATATGCATCATAGGATTTGATCTCCTCTTATTTTCTTCTATCTTGTGGTGGAGGACGAGGATCCTCAGGCCTATTTTGAGATGGTGGCATGTCACCCCCTACCTTGGTAAGGCATTTACAAATATTCTACCTCAACTTCATGTTCGATGTAAGCCCCATAGGGCATCTCTCGAGCTGATCTATAAAGAGGGGTGGCTTCCTGCTATGGGCACCCTATGTTTGGCCTAGGAGGCAAGTCCCACTCTAACCTAGGAGGTCACAGAGGTAACATTGGATAAGGCCTAGGAGATCTATCTTGAATGAGCATAGGTTGCCTCGGGTGGACTTCCTGTCTATATGTTCTAGGGGTAGGGACCCTCTCACGTAATTTTTTTTGGAACAACACGTTGGTCTGTCGTTCGATTCTTTCTTTTTCAAGTTGATGCAAGCGATCTAGTTGCTCTTTGTATTGCCAAAGTTGCTTGAACTATGCTTGGTGTTCTACATATCTTGCAACTACTTGATTGATCTTTTCCTTTGTGCGTGTTGGCAATTTGATTTATTTTATGTTGTCATTGATGTCACATGGATCATATTGAGTTTTGGTGGCCAAATGATATTTTGGAAAGCATGGATAAATACAGGGTTTTTGTGAAAACCAAGGTAGGAAAAATAAAAGGTTTTATTTAAAACCATGGATGGTAGATTTGAATTGGGTTTTTCTTAAAACCCAAATTGGCCTTTCATTTCATCGAAAAAGGTGCCCCGGTGATGGAGAAATTTAATTTTTTAATATTTACTTTAAATTTAAATTTAAAATTAAATATGCAATATTTTATTTGATGTCATAAAAAATAATAAGGAGGCTATATAAAGGGGATACCTAAGGTTCATAAACCTAGGCTTGCTCATGGTTAATAATCATTGGCTAAGCATCCGAATTGAGCTCGTGCAAAAATATTTTAGAAAGCAGAAGTAGCGAATAAACGAAGGTTCGTCGAAGTCCAAAGTCATCGTGAGCAAAGTGGTGCATTGGCAATTGGATTTTGGCTAAGGTGTGTGGCAACAAAAATGTCAAGGTTTCGAATCCCCTTGACTGCGTTCATAAGGTGTTGGAATAAAAGCACTCGAAGCATTTTTTATTTGTGGAAAGGGAGGAAAGGTTTTAAGGCATGTTGTGCCTTTCCATTTCGAATGAACGACTAGTTCATGTGGCAACCTTAGCCGCGGCTAAGGCGCTTGCTGTGTGGTAAAGTTGGAGGTTTGAATCCCCTTGGGGAGGTAAATCCATTTTTGTTCTAATTAATTCTGTTAAGCCCTAAGTTGGAGTTATAAGGTGGTTAGGAATAATTAAAGTTTTTAATTGAACTTTGTTTTTATAAGGGTTGTGATTATTATGTCAAACGTGGATGAGTTGTTGATTTAATTTGATGTTCATGAAATTGAGAATTAAGATTTAAGAGAAATAAGGAGTTGTTATAAAATAATTTTTGAAAGGTTTATTTATTATTATTATTTATAAGGGTTTTTATTAAAAGGACTTTGGTGGATGTGTTTATTAAGTTGGAGTAAAAAGGTGTAAATTGAGTTATGCTTTATCTTGTGATTATTATTTGAAGTCCACTAACCCTTATTGATATTGGAAAGGAAAGTTGTGTTTAGTGTGGCAGATTTTGTGGACAACTTCTTGGAATCAAAAAGGTATGGGCACATTCTCCTATTGATTGTTTATGGTGGTTGATTTCTGAAATATCATTGGAGTGAAAAGGATTGATTGTGGTTTCCTTTTCGAAAGTGGTTGGTTGAATGCTTCAAGGTTTTATGGTTTGAGAGTTGTGTTTAAACCTTGTTTTATAAGCATAGTTGTTGAAGCCCATTGGTTATATAAAGAACTTGAAAAGAACATGAGTATCATTTTTATGTGAGATTTATGGTTGAGCATTGTTGGAAACATTTGAGTTGGTTGATACATGCTTGGACTAGGGTTTTGTGAGATAGAGTTATCCCTTGTGGTGATTGGTTGATTTAATTTGATTGAGCCTAGTCAAGTGATTGTGTGAGGTGATTGTTCAAGTCCCATGAAACAAACTATTATATAATTCTGATTTGAGTTGAGATTGAGCTTAGAACATATTGAGTCTCTAACAATTCTCTTTATGCTTCTATGAGTTGACTTGATTAGATAATGATTTGAGTTGAGATTGAGCTTAGAACATATTGAGTCTCTAAAAATTCTCTTTATGCTTCTATGAGTTGACTTGAGTTGAGATTGATTTGAGTTGAGATTGAGCTTAGAACATATTGAGTCTCTAACAATTCTCTTTATGCTTCTATGAGTTGACTTGAGTTGAGATTGAGCTTAGAACATATTGAGTCCCTAACAATTCTCTTTATGCTTCTATGAGTTCAAAATGGACATATTACAAAATGGTGTAGGACTCAATTCCAAAAAAGTTCAAGGCAAGAAGGGCAAACAGGTTCAAGGCAAGAAGATCAAGAGAAGGATATCAGAAAAACATGGAAGGAAGTTGATAGAGGAAAGAAACAATATAAGATGGTAGTAAAAGTACTCCCACCCCAAAATTAATCACCTCAAGAGAGAAGGTGGTGAGGGGGCTATGCTTAAGAGTCATATCTTTTAGCCCCATAGGTGTCCCTTTTGCCATTGATGTCAAATGGGGAGATATTTGAGTAAAGGGGATAACATTGAGTTAGGGGGAGCAGCCTCCAAAGAGAGCATTGAGTTAGGGTGAGCAACCTCCATAGAGAGTATTGAGTCAGGGGGAGTAGCTTTGATTCTTAGAGATGGTTTTTGTAGTGATTGTGGTTTTTGCATTAGAGGTGTTGCCATCAATGACAAAGAGGGAGAATATTGGAAATTTGAGTTATTTTATGTTGTCATTGATGTCACATGGATCATTGATATCACATGGATCATATTGAGTTTTGGTGGCCAAATGATATTTTGGAAAGCATGGATAAATACAAGGTTTTTGTGAAAACCAAGGCAAATAATATAAAAGGTTTTATTTAAAACCATTGATGGCATATTTGAACTGGGTTTTTATTAAAACCCAAGTTGGCCTTTTGTTTCATCGAAAAAGGTGCCCCGGTGATGGAGATATTTAATTTTTAATATTTAGTTTAAATTTTAATTCTTAATATTTAGTTTAAATTTTAATTATTTAAAATTTAAAATTAAATATGCAAGATTTATGCCGACGTCATCGAAAATAATAAGGAGGCTATATAAAGGAGATACCTAAGGTTCATAAACCTAGGCTTGCTCATGGTTAATAATCATTGGCTAAGCATCTGAATTGATCTCATGAGAAAATATTTTAGAAAGCATAAGCAACGAATAAACGAAGGTTGGTCAAAGTCCAAAGTCATCGTGGGTAGAGTGGCTCATTGGCAATTGGCTTTTGGCTAAGGTGTTTGGCAACACAAACATAAAGTTTTCGAATCCCCTTGAATTTGTTCGTAAGGCGTTGGAAGAAAAGCGCTCAAAGCATTTTTTATTTGTGGAAAGGGAGGAAAGGTTTTAAGGCACGTTTTGTCTTTCCCTTTCGAACGAGTGGCTAGCTCGTATGGCAACCTTAGCCATGGCTAAGGCACTCACTGTGTGGGAAAGTTGGGGGTTCGAATCCCTTTGAGGAGGTAAACACGTTTTTGCTCTAATTAATTCTGTTAAGCCCTAAGTTGGAGTTATAAGGTGGTTAGGAATAATTAAAGTTTTTAATTAAACTTTGTTTTTATAAGGGCTATGATTATTATTTCAAAGGTGGATGAGTTGTTGATTTAATTTGATGTTCATAAAATTGAGAATTAAGATTTAGGAGAAATAAGGAGTTGTTATAAAATAATTTTTGAAAGGTTTATTGATTATTATTTTTTATAAGGGTTTTTATTAAAAGGACTTTGGTGGATGTGTTTATTAAGTTGGAGTAAAAAGGTGTAAATTGAGTTATGCTTTATCTTGTGATTATTATTTGAAGTCCACTAACCCTTATTGAGATTGGAAAGGAAAGTTGTGTTTAGTGTGGCAGATTTTGTGGACAACTTCTTGGCATCAAAAAGGTATGGGCACATTCTCCTATTGATTGTTTATGGTGGTTGATTTCTGAAATATCATTGGAGTGAAAAGGATTGATTGTGGTTTCCTTTTCGAAAGTGGTTGGTTGAATGCTTCAAGGTTTTATGGTTTGAGATTTGTGTTTAAACCTTGTTTTATAAGCATAGTTGTTGAAGCCCATTGGTTATGTAAAGAACTTGAAAAGAACATGAGTATCATTGTTATGTGAGATTTATGGTTGAGCATTGTTGGAAACATTTGATTTGGTTGATACATGCTTGGACTAGGGTTTTTTGAGAAAGATTTGTCCCTTGTGGTGATTGGTTGAGTTGAGTTGATTGAGCCTATTCAAGTGATTGTGTGAGGTGATTTTTCAAGTCCCATGAAATAAACTATTCTATAATTCTAATTTGAGTTGAGATTGAGCTTAGAACATATTGAGTCTCTAACAATTCTCTTTATGCTTCTATGAGTTGACTTGAGTTGATATTGATTTGAGTTGAGATTGAGCTTAGAACATATTGAGTCTCTAACAATTCTCTTTATGCTTCTATGAGTTGACTTGAGTTGAGATTGATTTGAGTTGATATTGAGCTTAGAACATATTGAGTCTCTAAAAATTCTCTTTATGCTTCTATGAGTTGACTTGAGTTGAGATTGATTTGAGTTGAAATCATTGTGGATCATTGTTGTCATCCATTGTAGAGTGCATTGCCATTCATTGTTGAGTTCATCTTTGAGCCTTGCCTTCATATATTTGTGGATGAAATTTGAGTACTACTTGAGTATGATTGATTGAGCCTTTGAGAAGGCCTTTGGGATAGATTTATGGATAAATTTGTAGATAGTTTTAGATAGATTTGTGGACTGTTTTAGACAAATTTGTGGACAGATTTTGATGAGGTTCTGAGTGAGCCTATTGAGTAGAGTTGAGCAAGTTCTTGGTGAGCTTTATAGAGCAGTTTTGGATAAGTTCTTGGTGAGCTTTTTGAGAATATTTGAGCAAGTTCTTAGTGAGCTTGTTGGAGCAGATTTGAGCAAGTTCTTGGTGAGCTTGCTAGAGCAGAATTGGACAAGTTCTTAGTGATCTTGTTGGATAATATTTGAGCAAGTTCTTGGTGAGATTGCTAGAGAAGATTTGGACAAGTTCTTAGTGAGCTTGTTGGAGAAGATTTGAGCAAGTTTTGTGTGAGCTTGTTGCGAAGATTTTGAAAAGTTCTGTGTGAGCTTGTTGAGAAGTTTTGGACAAGTTTTGTGTGAGCTTGTTATGCATATTTGGACAAGTTCTATGTAATCTTGATATTTCCTAGCTTTGAGCAGATCAAAGAAATTTGGACAAGTTCTGTGTGAGCTTGTTGAGCAGTTTTAGACAAGTTTTGTGTGAGCTTGTTATGCATATTTGGACAAGTTCTGTGTGAGCTTGTTATTGCCTAGCTTTGAGCAAATCAAAGAAATCATTGTATTGGATAAGGATCCTTATTTTTGTGTGAAATATTATAAGGATATTATCTTGTGGAGTACCCCACATTAGGGGAACCATATTAAATCTTGTGTTTCAATTGTGTATGGTGACTTGTGCTCTTGCTTACTATTGCTATCTGAGTTATTAATGAACACTACTATATTTGGTTATTGCAATTAAGGATATTAATTGATATTGGTTTGGAAAGAAAGTAAAAAGTGGTCTTATATTTTTCACCCCCCTCTTAGTATAAGCTTATGTTCTTCAGTGCAAGGCCTAGGAGGCCTAGGAGTCATGCCCTGAGGCTGGCCTCATTCAAGATAATCTACCATATCCATTGTGTGCTTCCCTTGCTCGAGGGTCACCACATTTATTTGAGGTTTAAGCCTAAGCATATGCTCATTATACTCAGTGGTGCAAAGGCACATCATGCTTGCATGGTATACTACTCTTGAGGATAATCGAGGATTTTCTCATGCCTTCCTTCATGAATGAGGAAGGAAAGGGCAGAGTTTTCTCACCCTGGGCAAATAGTATCATACTCATTTGGTTGCCTAGGCTACTAGAACCTATCAGGGTGATGTAGAGGTAAGGTAGGATCAACCTGCTTTATCAAATGTGTGAAGTTGTGCATTGGCCCATAAACGGGTGTGTTAGACCTATCAGGTATGCAGATGCATGGTGCCACTTTGTCTACTTTCACCTTAGTGTGCTATTGCCTTTCATCAAGGAAGGTGTGTGATGTATCTATATACCAGGAATACTCTCCTAGGTAAGGTCCATCACCCATAGGGGTGTCCTGCATAGGGTTCCCTTGTAGGTATTGTTCACGCTCCATTGCTTTGGGACTTGGGTGAGTAGAGGCTCTCCAGGGAGGTATGACCAAATACCTGGGGCTAAAGTAGATATGACTCATATATCCTAGTCCAATATTCGTAGCTTTCGCCTGTGATTGGGCTTGGTTGTGGGTGCATACCATTGTGACTCTCTACCAACCCTAGATGATTATCTCCTTTACAAATTCTTAATGAAATAGCATACAAGAACTTAAAACACTCAAGAAAGCAAGTGATTATCTCTTTTAAGTTTTAGATGTGAATCCCTAAACTATTTTGTGTTTTTCAGATGTGTTATTTGTAAATATGACTTTGTGTCACGTGTTTGAATTTCATTGTATGATAATATCATGTTTAATTGGATTTCACCTGTATGCTCATAGCTTAACAACCAACAATGAAATTCATGATCACGTAAACCCCTCGAAATGTGGAGATGAAATTCGCACCTAGGCAGGGAGCATAGGTCCTGCCGATCCTCAACCAACACCCTGTGCAGAGTGATACACTCATTTGAAGAGGAATGCATGTTATTTTGCATGGTTAGGACAGATCTTGGAGTTGGTATTGGCAAAGAACAAGAGTTCATGGTATTTGAGGCAATGGATGGATATGAAAGCCACTATCGTTGACCTCTACTAGTGGTTGGTGATGAAATCCAACTCACTAGCATTTAAGTGGAGTGTTGTGTGTGTGGTTCTTTTTAAGCCCAACCAAAGTAAATAATGCAAAATTTGATGATCATTCACTGAATGCAAGCATAAATGTACGTTTTACTTTCATAAAGCTAGATAAAAAGAGACCTATAAGATGCAAACCCTAAATGATGGTCTACCCATTAGGTAGCCTACATGCAAGCAAACCATACAAGGGAATCATTACTTAACTTATTTTTTATTTTTCTTCTTTTTATTTGTTATTTTTACATTTAAAATAAGAGGAAACTATATTTATACTTTTCTATTAAAAAAAGCATGCGAGAAAAATCAAATTTCAGCAATTTTTGACTATGTAACAAAAAACCAAAAGTTCATGCACCTACCTTATCACCTGAGGAACCTGTTGTTTCTGGCATCTGAGCAGAAAAGTCTCTATTTTGTGGCCATTTCAGGGTGGGACAGATGCTAATTTTATGGCAATCCTAGGTTGGTATGGTTGTGTGGTTGTCCCAGGGTGGCACGAGGAGTAGTCTAGAGGTCATTTTAGGTCAGAACAACCAATACCTGCAATAAAAATCAAGAAAAAATCAAGCTTAAACCTTTAGAAAATCAATAGGTACAGGGTCCCACCATGATCTCCACTGAAGTAGAGGAAAAAGGCTGCACCTAATGATGAATAAAAATATGCATCTATCACTAATAAGTGAAGAGCATCAAAATGGGAGCATTCAAGTAAACATGGAAAGGAGACCAAAATGCAAGAAATGAAGAAAAGTAAAGCTTCTTTCTATCATATTGATGGGTCAAAGACCACGGTTACATAAACGTTCCCTTGATAGCTCTATATTGATACAATTTTTACAAATTGGTGCCCAAGGATTGAATCCTTAAAGTAACTCGTGTGCACTTCTAATGTTCTTCCTTGTACCTATAATCGAAGTGGGCAGGCCTATGATGCTGTCACTTTATTCTTTTATGTTATGATTTTTTGCTCCTTCCTTGTACGTTGTAAAATCTACACCTACACACAAGAAAACCATAATCGTTAAACAACAAGTGTGTATATTGAAAATATGCAAACCCCACAAACACTAAAAGACTAAAAAATATGAATATGTGAGATGCCTATCTAAAAAGACTTCAAATAATCTGAAATTGCATATACATATATATATAATATGATTTTGGGAATATATCACCAAAAATAGAATAGAAATTGCATCCGATAATGTATCGCATTTGCAGTACGCTCTTCAAACCTGCAAACCCCAAAATAAGCAATTCCTGGATCAAAACACATCTAAGTCAAATTAAACTTGTAAAGTATGTATTAAACATGATTTTAATAGAACCTATATGGTCATATTTTCAAAATAAGTAACAATTTCATGTGCATCTCAAGATGGTCCCTAAAAGCCTACAAAACACTAAAAATGTAATATCTCATTCAATATGACTCAAAAATGTATGAAATTTGGATAGAAGACTCATATGCTACTCTAGAACATACCTAAAAAATAATAGTAAATAAATAATGCACATATATTTCACCGTACCTTGCAGGGATGGTGGTGACAGTTCTAGAATGGGGACCATACTAGGGTGGTACGACCACCAATTATGCCCATATTTTACCACCAATTCCTCTATTAATTGGTTAGGAACCTCCTAAATAGTGTTTTCATAAAATTTTGTGGTGAAATTCACTCATATGATCCAGTTTTGTAAACAAATTGCACCTCCTAGATCATTGGCAAACCTCCTTTGCTAGGTAGAGATTTTGAGGGAAAAGGCACAAAAAGGCGAGGGGAAATCTTGGTAGAACTTCATTGCTATGTCTCAAAAATCCTCTCTATATCTTGTGTGGAAAATAGATCCACTTTATAGCCAAAGGGAGCCTTTGGGAAAATGGGCATGCAGGATAGGAGGTGCCACTTGTCTAAAATTGAGCATGCATTGGAGGGGGAAGAGAATCTCCCATTTTGGCCTCCATTTGGTAGCATGTCATAAGTATTCAGCACCCTCTGACCTTGCATGCTCAAATAGGCAGGATACTAGTAATTTATGGGTACCATTTGTTCCAATTTGAATTTTTGGGAGTCAAACCTTGTGGCCATCCCACGTAGAGATGACCACTTTGCCACCGTCCCTGGGTGGGATGACCATGAACTGTGACCGTCCCAAGGTGGGACGGTCATGCCTATGTGTCCCAAAAGCTCCCAAAATTTGGGTAGAGACTTCCTAGAGTGGTTATGACCACTAGTAAACCTTTGAGGGTTTACCAAGGGGGCCATATGATACCAATTAGACCTTGTCTTGGTCGCCTAATCGTATTGACTAGATTTTAGTGTCTACAATAGCAGATCAATCGTGTGATACCTGTGAGCCCTTGCATTAATGCAAAAGGACTTGGCATGCTCTACATACCCAACTAGGTTGGCTACCATTTTCCCATGATTAAGGGAAGCCTCATTAACCTAGTGTTCAGATTTGAAGGTCAAGTCTTCATACTTAGATGGTGTAAAGGCATAACGTGCTTGAATGGAATAATATCCATAGTGAAAAGCAAGACAACTTGGGCCTTCATCCTCCTCATATTCAAGATAAAGGTGATCATATGATGCCATGTTCCTATCTTGATAATGAGGGCCATATCTATCTAAGTGAGCAAAATTTTGGCTCACCCATGGTCGATCAAGTGGAGTATCCCGCTCGTCTAGGATAAACACTAGAGTATAATTTGGTTCATACTCAAAATGGTGTACATATCAGGTTGGGATTAGAATATTTGACACTCCCCTATTGGGCCCCTTGATGGGTAGGTTATGTCTAGTAGTGGCACGAGATCGGCTTCAACCAAGAAGTTCATCTTCTCGATCATCACAAGGGTCTAAATATACCTCCTAGATTGGAATATAGGTGGTGTTAACATTGTGATGGATACTAGCATGCCATTTGATAATGACCAAGTCCTCGAGATTTAATTAGAGATATTTTGTATCTCTTTGTAAATTTTCCACATCGTCGAGCCTAACTACGTGTAGTTACCATGATCTTTGATTACATAAATAGAAAGGTAACAAACAAAGTATACAATGTGATTATCTCTTTTAATTTTTATTTGTGAATCCCTATACTATTTTGTGTGTTTTGATGTTAAAAACCCCTAATCCTATGAGACTAAAGGTAAAAAATAGAAAAATTACTAAAAGATGATTTGAGCACACCCCCTATTAGAGAATGCAATCCAAATGGAAAAAATAATGGGTTCCTACTAGATATCGGATCAAGGTAACCTAAGGAATCAAAATCACCTCTCTAGGGAGGTCACGCTGTCTAAGTCCTACTACTTACCCAGTCGGGGGTTTGCTTCACACTCGAAATGCTTAGACAGAAATGATAGCTACGTTCCACTGATTATTTTACCCCATGGTAAAAGGGTACTACTAATCCTTCCTACTCCTGGTGCACCCAAAAGTAGGGGATTTTCGAGTGATGAAATCTAATAAGCCAATCACTTTGGCCAACTAGGTGTCTAGGGTGCGAGCCAACGGATGGAGATGAAGCCCACTCGTTGATGTTTAAAATAATATGTGGTTTGTGGGGTTATTTTTATTTTATGTAAAAGAAAGTAAAATCATAGAGCATTCGATGTTATTTCACTAATGGATAGAAATAACATTTCAAATTTAGATTTCAAAATAATGAACGTTTTAATTTTAGAAACCTATCAGATACAAAACCCTACATCAGTAGCCTTTAGATAAGCAGTAAGTAATCATACCAAAATAGCAATTGAACAGAGGCCATCTCTATAAGGGACTATCTACAGAAGAGGTCATCTGACACATGGACGATCAGAAATAAGGATCATCTAGAATAGGGATGAACACAAACAGAGGCTACTTGACCCTACGGATAGTCACAGATAGAATATTTTAAAGCTAAAAAATCCTTTGTAATTCCTTAAATTAAGCATGAGAAAATCTACTTTTCCCTACAAAAAATAAGAAAGGAGGATAGAGTAGCTTACTGCGATAACCTAAGTCTAATGAAGATGTCATTTCTCTGCTCTTTCTGTTATCTACTTTGACGTCGTATCTGAGAGGGATGACTACAACTGATGGTTATCTCACACAAGGATGGTCGTGAATATTGATCATCTCTGCAGGGGAAAACGGTACCTGTAATTCACAAACAATAAGAAAAAAAGAATTAGTGATGTGAATGCGCAATGTGGATAAGGTTTGATCATGATCACCACTAAAAATGCTAAAAATATTGTACACCCCTAAAATAAAAGACAAGATTGAAATGTAGAAAATATAAATGTAACCATACAAATAAAGAACAAGATAAAGAAATGATTGAACGGTGCCCTTTTATTAATAATACTTTGTTCTTTCCAAGAATATTACAAGAAAATCCCTCTCAAGGATTGCTACCAATATTGATACAATGAAATACAATTATAGCCCATTTGGATGTAGTACACAGGATCTTTCTTGCATCTCACAAACTAATTAAGGACATTTTCGGTGACTATTATTATGTATAATGATGAATGTGTGAATCTTGACGTGATTTCTTCCTTGTGAGACCTATAATCTACACATAAGAAAACTAAAGGGGATCAAAAGCATATGAAGAGCCTTTCAATATAAGGCCCATATTTATGATAAAGAAAGTGATAAAATTTTGAAATATTATAAATAAATGCATGAAAATAAAATCTAACTATGCTAAGAAGTAATTAAAATACTACTAAATCTAATAAAAGCAAGAAAATAGGGAAAACAGATGTCGATCGGGAGGTCATCTTTGTGCAGGATGGTGTTTATTGTTGATCATATCTAGGTGATATGGTCATTCCTACGACTGTCTTTGGGCGAGATGACTGCTAAACTATGAATGAATTCCTTGTGGTCGATGTGAAGCGATGCCAGGTTTGATTCATGGGATTGATGTTCAAGGGTACACTCATGAGGATTGATTTAATGGCAAGATTTGACATGAAACAAGGGTGTTGGATGGTGCAAGAAGTACGAATTTGATCTTTAACCTTTGAGATGGTGCATTGGCAAGCTTGGAAGCTTCATGGTTGAATTTCGATAGCACTTCATTGCTTGAAGATTGAAAATTCTTTGAATCTTTGGTTCGACAACACTTCGATGCATGAAATTGTGATTAATTCAATGAAGGCTAGGCACCTTAAAATAGACTTCCACATGGGTGTCCAAAGCTTACTTGAGAAGCCAAAAAGCGAATGGAATCAAAAAATCATTATCAAGAAACGGTTATGCTTAGCTGATGTGTACTTGTTTGAACTATGGCGAAAACTTGCTTTTTGGCACGACAGTATCGAAGTAGGACGGTCGTGACTGCAAGCCGTCTCGAGGTAGGACGGTTGCGGTTGGAGGGTCGTCTTGGGGTAAGATGATCACTGCTGTAAAGAAAAATTCCTCCCTATTTGAGTGGTAAATACCATTGTTAAGCCCTAGGGCTACCCAAGTGGTAAATTCCTCCCTTCCTTGCCCTCCACAGCAATTCGCATGCATCTCTCGATCTCGTCCGCCCCGACGCTGCCGTCCTTTCGGCGCCTCACTTTCATGCCCGCCTTCCAAACGTCCGTCACAAACTTGGAATTAGTGGGCTGATCGGTCCACACGCCCAAGGCCATAACGGGAACACCACAACCGAGAGCGTCGAGAGTGCAATTGTGTGCCCCGTTGCAGGGTATGATATGACAACAACGTGACCCTTCATTCTTCCACCACAGCCATTACTGTCCATATTCAAGTAATTTCAAGCTATAACTCTTAACACTTTTGTCTATCAACAACATAGACGATATCAAACACGAACGAAATGCAAATTGTGATGTAACGTTGCCCCTCTTCAAGCTTTAATAATAGCTGTTATGCAACCCAAACGTACACGGATGTAAAGTGGACTTTTATTTGGTTTATGTCCGTAGTGGACGCCGTTTCCCGGATTGCGCGATCACACTGAAATAACGTGATGACAAGGTTTTGGGTCATCCTTTCAATGAGAATAAGTGAAGGCAAAGTCCAACACTACGACTGTAAATATCTGAAACCTGTAAAGAAGCAAATTTGAACACCGCAAGTGAACTTAAAGGTAAAATTTGATACAGATTATTTGAAAGTCGAGATGTAATGGCGGACGTAGCGAATTTTGAAATATGAATTTAAAAGGGCGATTTGACAGCTCGTTCCACGCTATGACATGCATTTGCTCAATGTAAATACCTTTTAAACGCATGATTTTTTTTATTTTTATTTTTAAGTAGTCGATAAATGTGTCATAATAAAGATGACTGATACATGCGTTAAAGTGATCAATAGTCGCGCAAGATGCATCAATTCTTATTTATTAGAGTATTAGCTCCATTGTATTGTTTTCATTAATGAATTAATATTATTTTATTTTATTTTTTAAATACAAAAGTTTATTTATTATTATATATTTATTTGTTTTGGAGAACTTATAAAATCTATTATCTTAAATATCATATAATATTTATAAAACTTATAAGGAGGAAGCAAAATATTATAACAAGTATGATGACATTTTTTTTAAACTAGATGACAAGAACAACGTAATTAAAAAAGTTTTAAAACGCCAAAAATAAGTGTTTTGATTAAATTTGGTAAATGATTTCTTAATTTTGCATTATAGTTCTATTCCTTATGCATTCTATTTATATTTGGAATAAATTTAGTAGATAATCTTTTATTTTTTATTTTACATTATAATTATGCTCCTTATAACATGTATGATGTTTTACAACATTATTATTTTTATCAATTTTGTTCTTGTTTCTCATAAGAATGTTTTGATGATTTACATTATTGGTTTGAAGATATTTATACATAATTGCCTTGTTCAATATAACATAACAATCCATAACTAACAACAACTAACTTCAACTACTAGTGGACTCATAGACTCTATGTTAAGTGGTTGTAACCACTCAACTTACAATCATTCTAATTATGATGGTAGTAATTCCTAACATTTCCTCCTTATTACATCATTGTTTAGAGTTTCTTGGAGAGAAAATCTTGAAATGCTTTAAACATAACAAGTGCAAGTGGCTTGGTAAAGATGTTTGCACGTTGTTCCTCAGTAGGACAAAATTTGAGTTCAATGTTGTGTTGTTGAACATGTTTACATATGAAGTGACATTAAACTTCAATGTGTTTAGTGTGTTCATGGAACACTAGATTATGAACAAGTTTCAATACACCTTAATTATCATAGTACATGGTTGTTGGTTTAGTTTGTGGTACACCCATACTTTCTAGCATTCGTTTTAACTATATTGCCTCACAGACAACTCCTCTTCTAATACAATATTTAGCTTCAATGGAATATTGAGCAATATTTTGTTGTTTCTTACTTCCCTATGATATAGGTCTAGACTCTGGAAAGAATACATATCAAGTATTTTTATCATAAATATATCCTACATAGTTTATATTTGTGTAGCCAGTTAAGAAGAACTAATCGCTTTTCTTAAATTCTAGACCATACTCAATGGTACCATGGACATACCTTAATACCCTTTTTGTTGCCTTCCAATGAGATATTTTTGGTTCTTGCATGAATCGTGAGAGGTAACTTACTGCAAAGCTAATATATGGTCTAGTGTATGTTAGGTAAATCAGACTTCCAACCAACTATTTATAGAGAGTTTCACTTACTAGTGGAGAGAAGTCAAACTGTGAGAGTTGTAGCCCTGGTTCCATGGGAGCCATTATGAAGTTATAATCATTCATGTGATACTTCTCAATAAATATCTTGGCATATTTTATTTGTGAGACAAATATGCAATGATATTTCTACCACACCTACAACCATAGACAACAACACAATAGTCAAAGATTGGTCATGTCAAGAATTTTTGAAGTCATCCTTTGTTGCAAGAATTATTTTCTTAAAAAAATTTGTCATGAAAAAATCATCTACATATACATTGATTATCACAATTTTCTCCCTTATTCCTTGTGGTGCAAATTTGGATCATATGGATTTATATTAAAACCATGTTTTTCAAAATGTTCATCTATTTTTCTATACCATGAGGAGCCTATTTGAGACCATAGAGATATTTGATCAATTTACACACCTTTGTTTCTTTTATAGGTGTAATGAGTCTCTTTGGTTGAGTCATGTATACTTCTTATAAATCTCCATTGGGGAAGGCATTTTTGACATCCATATGATGAATCCTCCATCCTAACTATGCAACTAGAGTAAATATTATTCTAATGGTCTTTATTTTTATTGTAGGTACAAATGTTTCTTCATAGTCGATGCTTGCTTTTTGCATAAAGCCCTTGGCTACAAGTCACACTTTGTATTTATCAATACTATCATTTGATTTAGATTTGATCTTGAAAATCCATTTGAATATAATGGTCTTATTCCCTGGTGGAAGATCAATAAGCTACCAAGTATTATTCTTCATTAATGGTTGGTATTTAGTTTCTATAGGATTCTTCCAAGAATTATATTGAAGAGATTCCTACACTATGGTTTGTTCAAAATTCTATACAATAGTAATCATTAGGGCCATATTTGTCTCATCACGAGTCATGCTACATGTCCTTGGTTCTATGGTAGATGTGTCTAGAACTCCATCTATCTATGAAGCTCTTAATGTGCTAATGTACCACTTGGGTGTTTTCCATATGTGACGTGGTAAAGTAAATTGTTCCACATCTCCTTTATCACTATTATCCCTAGAAACTTCATCATTAACATCTTCTTCATCTTCATCACTTTGAAGTAGTACTAGAATAAAGTTGGATGAAGATTCCTATGGAGAGGATGAGAAGTGACTTATCTTTATTATCAAAGATTACATCACAATCAATACATAATTTTTTGGTAGCCCGGTCAAATAATCTATAGGCTTTTGATTTATCATTGTAGCCTAACAAAATGCATTGATGAGACTTCTCATCCAATTTTTGTCCCCTCTCATTTGGGATGTGCATATATGTTATATAACCAAAATAACAAAGATGAGAGATTGATGGCTTATGTTTGGTCCATGCTTCTTCTAGAGTAATATGATCAAGTTATACAGTGGTGGCATAATTGAGCAAGTAAACTACAATATGTATTGCTTATGCAAAAAAAATGGTGGAAGTTTAGAATATTCCAACATGCAATAAACCATTTCCAAGATGACTTTATTTTAGAATTCAAAAATACCATTTTGCTATAGTGTGTAAGGAGTTATCAATTGTCAATAAATGCCATGTTTATTTAGGAAGGCTAAAAAATCCTTATCTATAAAATCCCCCCTCGATCTAATAAGAAGATATGAATTCAATGACTTGTGAATGTCTTGACTTGAGCCTTAAACTATTTGAAATTAAAAAATGCTTCATTCTTGTTTTGTAAAAATAATACCCACATTTTGTGAGTGTGATCATCAACAAAAAGATAATAATATATGAAGCCATTATAGATTAAATCCAAGGGTCTATAAAAATTAGTATGAATCGGATCAAGAGGCCCTTTGGCTCGAGATTTTGAGGAACCAAATAAAGCTTGATGTTTCTGCAAACACCTAAAACTAGCACATTAAATATTAATTAATTAATCATGATTAATTAATACACTTAATAGTAATTAAAATTAATTTTATATTAAACATTCATCACCTAAGTATTAATTTATTAATTAATTTATTTATTAAATAATTAATTAAATGGTGCTTAGGTTGCACAATTATTTACCCCTCCCCATGGATGCATTGACCCTCACATGTACCCATCCATGTCATCACTAGCACTGGCAGTTCCACATCCAATTGTCCAAATTGGTCACATGCACAAAAAATACCCTCATCCAAAGGTGAACTCAAGATACTGACAGTTCCATCTCAAAGCCACAAAGGAAGGATAATCATGCACCCAGTTAACTAAACATTCACAATATACACACGATCAAAAGATATGCACATAATGCACTTTCACTTAAAAATACATATTTAAATTAAATAAAATATATTTAATTTAAATATAAAAATCAAATCAAATCATGCACATCTAGTTAACTAGCCAAGAAAAGCTTATTTGTGTGCAATCCTATAATTAAGAAATCAATGCAAGTAAATAACTCTCAGTTACAAGCACTTAATTGATCGAGCCACCTCCTTATCCCTCCACCTTGGGAAAATTATAAACAAGACCTCACCTTTCTTCTAGAAGAGGATGATGGACATTATAGTGAAAGCCCTAATGAATTCTCGAGCAACCACAGTAATCATACTCCTGATATCTCAACATTCCATCATATCTATCCTATGTAGTACTCGTTCACATCCTTATGTAGGCCCAAATCCACTCTCGAATACAATTTAGATGCTACAAGCCATGATCATCCCACCCTGAACAGTCTCAACCTGCGATCATTCAACCTTGGATGATCAACTCCCAATTTGTGTAGGAAGCCTCTCGATGCAACACGGTTCAATTACAAAGTAGCAACATCCCATGTGCAACACAATGACATAGACAATAACAACAATGGTCTATAGAAGGTGAAAAGCAAGCTCATTTCATTTTACTTCTACATGTTTATCACTTTGTTTATACTTTCATTTATCTTTACTTTAATTATCATCGAGCCTCACTTAGGGAGGCTTGATAGATATTACTAACTCTTTGTAGGTTTACTTGTGTGCAGGTCCCATAGGTACGAACCAGGTCAAAAACAAAACCAGATAGCAATTGGAAGTTGCCCATGCCCAAGACCATAGATCTACCATTCCTCGATTGCGGTAATACACCATTCACCCATAGATGATCACCAACCATGATAGTTTAGCCTTATATGATCACCATCCAAAGAGTCGTCTATCCAAAATACAATAGATGCAAGCCCAAATATTGATCCAAAAGTGTTGCACACAGCCCCAATTACATCCTACGAAGTGGTAATCGCTAGAAACTCTACCCGAGCACTTGTTATAGTTGCAAGAGTACCAATGCACCATATCTTTTTGAACATGGGTATTATTCCATCACATTATTATAAACCCTTGCATGGATAAATAATACAAAATAATAGAGGAAGCACAATAACATTTAAAATTTTAATATCATATTCATTGCTTTTAATTTTATATTGCATGGTGTGTAATTTTGTTGTCTACAAGATGACAATCATAGTGGGACCCATCCCTTGAAATTTTGATTTATGCAATTTTTTGCATTGCTGTCATTTTATGCTTGATTTTAATATTTTACTATCTTCTAACTTTTGCTACATTAATGAAATCTAACATGATTTTATTTTCTATTTTTACGCAAGTCATAGAATACACAAGAGTAGGACCATATGGCCCCGGATGACCACAAAGCGCAACTATCTACACCTGGATGGTCTCGAATAGAAACCATCCCACCTTGGACGGTCACAATGCATAGTCACCTCTATCTCTGGTCTTCGACATAGCACAGGACTATAGGTAGATAATTGTTATATTTCTATTTTGAGTGTATTTCCATTATTAGATTGCTTAAAATAACTTTATTTTTAGATAGGAATTACTTCCATTAATTAAGGCACATTGCATAGCATGTTACATCATATTTGGTTTTTGAAATAATTTATGTTGTATTTTTGTGGAGAAAGAAAAAAGAGGATATTGGATTTCTTTCCTCGCATTAAAAGAGATTGCATTAGGCATCATAGCTAGGAATCAAAATAATAAAATGAACCTAATAAAGATAAATATATACATCAGACACTACATTGTTCATTGAAAACATCAACAAGTTGGATTTTATAACTAACCGTTGATCAAGACCAGTGACAGTGGGATTCATCTCCATCCATTGCCTTGCACCCTAGAAATCGTAGTGGCCCCACGAGTGGCTTTTTGGACTTCATCACTGAAAAGTCCCCTACTTTTGGGTGCATCCTAAAGTAGGAAGGATAGATGTCCTCCAATTCCTAGGACTTAATAATTTATGAAATTGTATTTGTCGTTCATACCTAATATCACACGAGGATGAAGCGAAATCCCAAATGGGCCAATAGCAAGGCAATAGATAGTGTGACCTCTTCTAGAGGTATTTTTCTTCCTTAGGTTACCATCAACTGCATCTATCCATTAGGAAGCCATTTATATTCATCATGGTATCAATTCTCTTTAGAGATACGAGCATCGATACACCCAATTAGTTTGTATTTCATCACACCATAAGTATTTTAGGTTATGTTACATTAAAACACACAAAAAAATCCCAAAAAATAAAAATATTTCAAAATTCAAAAAAATATCAAAAACCAAAAATAGTTTCAACAATCTCACAAGCATCTCAAATCAAACATTGGATCACTAAAAATAAAGAAAATAAAAAATCAATGTTTGCTTTATTTATTTGTGTAGATAGATAAAAAGAAAAGCAAAAAAAAAGTTTTACCAAAAACCACCATCATAACTAAGCCATCATAGTTGCATCCCATATCATTTCATAGCTTATGATATTGACTCAAAGTTAGGCCCAAGATCAAGCCATAGCCCAAGATGCCATGGACCCATTCGGTCAGGCCTCACATCCATCCATTGCTCCTCAAAATCAGCATGAGATAGCCACCCAACCACCCTAGGGTAGTTTAGCTAGCTACATGCAATAACTTACTTCCCCCTCACTAGGGTTACAAATCTTGGGTGCCACATACAGTAATATCCCTACCACTAAACCTGAATCTACTAGTTTAGGGGCTCCCAGGTCCTTAGGTTGTGTCACCTTCATTGATATGGAAGCTACATTGACACTTCAAGGTGGTCTGCTTTCCCAACCAAAGTCACCATATCCATCCTTACCACCATTAACCATTACACCCAGGTCAGTTTCCCCCACACCCCAACAAATGGTTTACATACATGCAACCCATCATACTGACCCAAATTCTTAGTTTGGAATGCCTACAATTTTTTTCACTTGGAGGATCTAATATCCAAACCAACATAGGCTCTATAGTTGTGGATCCTAACTAACCTCTCTAGGCCTATGTTAATGTGACATCTTAATTGCTTATATCTATGTAGTCACCTCATCACATCATCTACAGTCGCCACCACAAGGACCAAACCTCATACCTCCCACATCTATTCAAGATAATATCTTTACGTAGTCTCCCTCCTAGACAACTAGACTGCCTATCATTCAAGTACTAACACCCCCACAACCACAGGATACCTCCTCTAGTTACTCCTAGCCACCATTAATTCAACCTCCACCCTTAATAGGATACTACCAAACCTCATCTACCACAATTTAGCCTCCTCTAGAGGTTAAGGCCTATAGCCAAAAACCACCATCATAGCAATACCAATAAAACCAGCAACCCCCACAACAACAGTACTATTAGAAGCCACCACTACAATAATACTATCAATAGGAGCAACCGCACACCCCACAACAAAACCAACAACCTCCACAATAACAATACTATCAGTATCCACCATTGCAGTAGTACTACCAACAACCACCACCACAAACACCCCAACATCAACAACCCCCTTAACAAAAATACTACCAGTAGCCACAACTATAGTAGTACTACCAACCACCACCATAGATACCCCAAAAAATGCAACCATCACTACCCAATAAAAACCAACAACACCTTTTGTAGTAGTATGTTTCATTCACACCCCATCAACAACAAACCATTCAACATCAACATGTCACTCAACAAAACTACTGATAACAAACAATCCCACATCAACAAGCCATTCAACATCGACATCAAAAACCACCCCTTCCACATCAACAACAAAAATATAAAAAATCACATCAAACATATCAACAAAACCTTCAACTAGTACCTGCCATCCAAAATATACATAAACCAATAGTTCACCCAACAACAACAATACCTGCAATAAAGACCTCAAGTGGGCACATCTAATGTAATTCCCCAACCCACTTCAAATCCATTTTAATGGTTGGATGGTTAGGTCTGCACATTACAAATGCAAATGGCTAGTACAGGATATCAAAAGCAAACACTTGGATAGTTATAAAGCTTCCCTATAGATCCATAAATGCCATCACCACCATATCCTCCTTTGTTTGAAATGCCAAAATTTGAGAAATTCAAGGGGAAGGAGGATCTCCAAGAGTACATGAGCAATTTTATTAATGCATGTTATCTTCTCAACAAGATTGTTGTGGTCATGCTCTGCACCTTCCATTATACCTTTGCGGAGGAGCTTTAGATTGGTATAACCAATTGCCAAGACATAGTCTATATAACTTTGAGCAATTGGCTAACCTCATTCTAGAGAGGTTCTCATTAAATGTGAAGAAGAAGATAACTATGATAGACATCTTCAATATTCATAGTTTGATGATGAATCAATCTTGGATTATGGTGCTAGGTGGTGAGCTATGATAACAAAATTACCATTCTCACTCCCCACCACTGAGATAACTCAAAAATTTACTAAGAGTTGCTCAAAATCAATATCACTATTTTACAACTCCAATAATACCATACACTCAAAGAAGCTTTAGCATAGGATAAGACAATTGAGGATATAAATATCTAGAAGGGAGAGATCAATAAAAAATAAATAGTGGAACAATAAAAACTCTAAAGGCACCTCCAACAACTAGTCTAAACCCAACTAGATTGATCAGGTGGTATTGAGCACCCCAAGTAGTTCCAATCAACAACAACATCAACCACCACCTCAACAACCCCTACAAGTTCAACCTCCACCACAATAGCCTTCATATCAGGCCACACCACCTCCCCACAACTTCAAAATCAAACACAATTGGATAATCATAACAGGCATCCTTCTAGGCCCCCTTGCAATTACACGCCAATTTTTAAGCCTTATGCAAACATATTTTAAGAGCTCTATGAGGCACAAATAATCATATTATCGAAACCTATGTTTTACAAAGAATATCAATACTATGTTTACCATAGGCAGAAGGGTCATGGCATCAATGACTATATCAATAAAGTTTCTTATTTATATTACATTGGTGAATCATATCCCTACTAAAGAGGATAAAATATAGTCTCTCAAGACACTAAGACAATAGGTATTCTACATCCACTATTGGTGAATCATTGAAGAAAGAAGGTGTAAACTTTAGGTAGAGAAGGTGAACCAATATAGGGCTCATAAGCACCTATTTTGGGTGTCTAAAAATACCATCTTAGTTTCCCAAGCAAGCACTCACAAATGACATCAACCTACAGTAACATAAGGAAGATTTTCACCCATTATATACCTATTGCAAAGCAAGGATAACAATAGCAATAAAACTGTGTAAAAGCAAGTTGAAGGCTATGGAGTATTACCCCAATCAAGCATCGAAATGCTAGCTAGGAAGTTAACCATCGAAACAACCAAGAACAATAGAGTGAAGACATATCATCTACCCAAAAGGTAATGTTGGATTCATAGTTGGAGCTAACCCTGAAGAAATCATCACTAAAAATTGCAATCTTGTACTCACTGGCAAGAAGAGGGAAAGTATTGGAGAAAATATTGAACAACTTGCATCCACTGGAAAATATATAAGGATAAAAAAAATGTTGAGGACAACCTCACATGCAATTTCCACTTAGCACAATGTAAATAAGCATTACACATTTCAATAATGCTCATGCAGGATCCTAGAAAAGGAGTAACACTCACCTTGGAGCATTGAATAGAAGTAATCATTTTTATGCCCAATGAAGGAGTAATACCCATCTTGGAGCATTGAAATAAGGAGCCCAATGAAGAAGTAACACCCACCTTGGAACATTGAGGGTAGAGATAATTATTATAGCTTGGAGCTTTGGAACACAAATTGTGACCTCTATGAAATAGGTGCCACATATTCGCAGCATCAAGAAGGTATTATAATACCTCAAGCAATCCACGTAGGGGAGATTACATTATTAATAACCTAAGTTGAAAGAAATTCTTACATCAAAGCAATAATATTGAGGTAATAGCATTTGGTTTTAATAGGGACGTTCATTCGCACAAAGAGGTCAAAGCAACGATGATCGTGGTGAGACTTTTGTAAAAGGGAGAGCATTGAATGCTCATCTTCATACAATGAACACAACACTCAGAGATCCATTGATAAGAGTAAAGTATTAAGAAACTTGACGTACTGCATTACTAAGGTAATTTTGATATTAAAATTGCTTGCTTTAATTAAAGTGACATTGGAGTTATAAGGTGCTACATATATGGTCAAATTTACTACTGTGTTGGAATAACAAGCATTAACCAAGCATTAGTAAGTTATAAAGCAAGTCCATTTCAAGGCATTATAATTGAAGTACATTCTCATATTATAATATTTACAAATAACAAATTAGGAGATATAAGGTTTTCAACCTTGGTAAACACAAATATCAATTTGCAAATACTATTATTATTATTTTCTAATATTCCAAAATTAGGGAGTTATAAGGTATACTACATCAAATATTAGCTAATTGGAATTTGAAAAATTGAACTATTAAAGGTAGAATAAGGAAGTTCATTAAAGGTAGAATAATGAAGTTCATTAACCATCTAAAAGAGTTGGAATTAATTGGTTACACTTATCTCATACTCAAACTAAGGAGACAAAAAGAAATCCAACCATAGAGAACTTCTAAATTGATAAGTGCATACTTCATTAGGAGAAATAAGGTGAAATAGAAGTTGATTATTGTCATGTACAAACCATTAAAAAATCAACCAAAAAGGGTGAACTATTACTTACTAAGCACTTTATCAAGTTTATAGATTATTCTAAACCACTAGGGAGATATAAGGATTCTACAAAACCTAAACCTTGGAAAGGTCTTTTAGAGTCATATAGTTTAAACTAGGGATTCATAAGGTAGATTGCTTCAAAGGATCTATGTGTATTGAAATAACCCTATCATACACTACAATGGATAAATTAGAAAAAGATGCATTTCATCATAATACACACTATAAAAGGACTCAAGATAATAATCCATCCAATATACCATATCATATATGCAAAATCACTTCAAATGATTTCACTGGTCAAATTGAAAAGGACATTTGGCATATTGATTCAGGAGCAAGTCACCAGATGACAGGAAATTTACATTGATTTGATTGTCTTGAAGTCATTAATAGCTACAAGTTGAAAATTGTAGATGGCAATAACTATCATATACATGGATATGGGTGTGTATCACCTAGTAAATTGTTTCTCAACTTTCTTCTACATAATGTAATATATGTTCCTGGATTAACATCTAATCTCATTTTAGTATCCAAGTTAGTAGAAATTAAAAGGGTGGTTGACTTCAGATACATAAATGGAGCTAATGTGTGTCTTATTATACATGAAAATGAGATTGAAGCTACAGGATCGATCCATAGAAATATATATGCTCTGGATATTGTTATGTTTCATATCAATACTAATGCAGTTTTTGAGGAACATATTGGAGAGAATAAAGAACCTATATATCATAAAAATAGAAGAAGAAATGGAAGGTTCAAAATTAAAGGATGAGGGGACAGCTACACTATACTTTTATTGACCATATTCTATCTAGAAAAGAAGAAGAACCTGGACAAGATAAATATATTCATCAAAATTCAAACAAAGAAGACAATGAAGGAGGCTGGAGAGAATAGCTCAATTTCCAAGACCAATATAAAGATCCACATTGAAGACTAAAGTCTTAAATACCCATAATGTAGGGTGGTGTTAGAGTATATTACATCATTTGGGTCATGTAAGTGTACCACCTTTGGTACATAACTAGAGTAGAAGTTTACTTTAGAGTAAGTTAGTTACTTCAAGTATTGTAATAAATGCACAAGTGTCAATGTGCATGTAGTCTAAATGTACATGAGTCTTAGGTAGAGTAAGGGCCATAGTGAGTGATTTGAAAGTAGTATTAAATATAGAGAGTGTGTGGTATAGTTTAGTTGTATGGTACAATTTAGTCCTTTCATATCCTTGTTAGAGTAATATTCCATTCTTTGGGATATTTACCCTTTTACTCTGATAGGTAAAATAGGTAGTATATTGCATTACACTACTTGGGTAGATTATTACATTTACTTTTCTACTTTCTACCATGTAGATATTTACTATCTTAAATATCTAATGGTTAAAAATTTCTAAATATCCTAGGTGGAAGAGTTCTAAACCAAACTCTCTTCCTCTTGGAAGATTGTTTTGCGTGATCTCCTGTTCATTCAGTTTGATTAGCTATTTTGTAACCTATTTAAACTATAGTTCCTAAACTATATTTTTAATGCAAATATTCAATTATCAAACTTATTTTGGATCTCCTGGTCACATTGGCATCAGAGCTAGAGGGAGTTGGAGGGAAGAAGCGCAATCGTTCCGCTGGAGAAGGCGATCTCGCATAGGAGGAAGCACCATTTTCATTTGGTGAATTTAATTCATTTTTTTCCTATCTTCCTAAAGTTCCTAATGTTTTATTAATGATTTATTTAACCCACTAAGCCCGGAGGCAGAGGAGGTAGCAACCTAGATTTTTTTTCCAGGCCCACCCCGACCCCACCTCAACAGGTAGTGGGGCTCGCAGGCGATCGACCAGGTAGGAATTTATTCGTTGGCGATCATAGGTGATCGACCAAGCAGGACTTAGTTTATCAGTGATTGTGCCAGCGTAGGTGGCAATTGGACGGGGCCTTCTCGAGGCTCATGCCCACAGGAACACCAACCCCATGGCTAAGCCAACGGAGAGCTTAGAGGGTAGGAGTGCCCTCACGCTCCCCCATGGCCTAGCCAACCGGGAGTGCATCGAGGGCAGGAGCGCCCTCACACTCCCGGCCCAGCGCACTAGGAGCTAACAAAGACCTACCTATTGAATCAGATCTGACGAAGACCTACCTAGTGAACCGAATCTGACGAAGACCTCACCTTGGTGACACGTGGCATGATCTAAGACCTAACCTACATGTAGGAACCAAACCTGACTCACATCTCGAGGACACAACTGAAAGGTTACACGTGGCTAGAACTGAGAGGTGACACGTGGCGAGGATAGAGAGGTGACACCTGGCACGAGCAGACAAGCTACATATAGGCGACTAAAGGTTGGGCAACATCGTGACATGTGGCAACAACTGGTTAGGCATGGAGGTTACACATGGCAAGGGGAGAGAAGCAAAGCGGGCTACGTGATTTCCCATAGGCAATCATGCGCTTAATAGCGCGGCCAAGCTTTTAAAGCCTTGATTCATCCCTTTTGGGATGAATGTGGGATAAAAATCCCATAAAACTTACAGGTTGCTCACCCTTTCTTCAATTAATAGCATGCGGGACTAGCTTTCAAAGCTGCCCCAGTAGTGTAGTTGTCAAGCTTGAACTTGACGAGCGCAAGGTCGAGATATCGACCCTCGTGCGCTCTCTTTTTGCAAAGAAGGTGCATTTCGAGTTAAATTTGGTAAAGTTTCCAATTTTTAAATTTTTTTTGCTTAAATTTAATATTTTTTTAGATAATTTTTAATAATTTTATATATTTTTGCTTAAAATAATCATTTTTTTTATATAACTTGATTATTTTTTGTCAAATTATGTTTAATTATTTAAAATTAAGTCTTTAAAATTATTATTTTTAGCATTTACATTGGAAACCTTTTATACACCAATTTTTTTTTTGCAACTATAACAATTCCATTTCTTATGTTTTCTCCACACTTGGGGATAAAGAGACAAAGAAACCAACAATTTTGTTGCAAAACATAAAAACTCTTCTCAACCTTGTTAATTTAGCATACAAGAAAGGATCAAACTTGAATTCTTTTTGCAAATTAGACAACAAGGAGACTGAAAATATTTTGTAAAAATTCAAAAGGCAAAGTGTGCATTTGTTTTCTCCGAGTGGGGGATATAAGACATAAAATTGCACATTCTTTTTTGCAAAATTGAGAAGAAATTGTAACCTTGGGTCCATCAAAACCAAGTCGTTTGTTGACTGGTCTGGAAGCCTTTCAAACGAGGGTCATGTGTCGACTTGTCTTGGAAGGAGTGCTCGATTTGTTAATTTTACAAAATAAAGGGGGGAAGACAACATTGTACTTATTTTGCAAAATTGTAAGACAAGGAGGAGACATAACATATCAATTTTTTTGCACAACACAATTTCACATTTTGTTGCAAAAATTAAAAGGTGCATTTTTTATTTTACTCGACACCTTCATTGGCAAATTAGGTGCATTTTCGGTTGCATCCGACACCTAGGTGATAAGAATTTTGTGGGCATTCTTGTTTGATTATTGCATTATTTCTTTTGCAATTATAAGTCATAGAATCAAGAACACTCCATACCCCAAAATTTCACTAATAAATTTGTGTTAACCATTGCACAGATTTAAAGCCAATATTCACTTGATATTCTCTCCTACAAACAAAAACCCCTAATTCACTCTATTTGTTTGGCTTAATTTCCTCAAACTGATTATCCCTCTTCAAGAGGATTTTCAGGTAGGTGCCATTAAATATCTTTTTGAGTGAATTATCTTTCATCTCTTATTTGTTTGGCTTAAATTCCTCCAACTGATTATCTCTCTTCAAGAGAATTTTTAGGCAAGTGCCATTAAATACCACTTGAGAGTGAAAGAAAAATCATCTTAGTACAAATTATAGGACCTTAATCATGGAAACTATCAATAAATACTTAAGTGATACACAATTGCTAAAGGGTCCTAACTATTCAACATGGAAAACTAAGATGAAAGCCATCCTGACTGTAGAGGAAATGTGGGATTTAGTTGATGGCACTAAATCAAGACCTGCAACACCAGGAGCAGATCAAAGAGCATGGGATAAAAAGAACAATCGTCTTCTTATGTTGATCCTCCTAGCTACTACTGATGAGATCCAACCTCACATAAGTGAAGCTAAAACTGGTAAAGATGCATGGGATGCTCTTTGTACCATTTTTGAAGGTAAGAATCAATCAACTGTTCTAAACCATTCAAACACAACTTCATACACTCCATATGAAGTCAGGTGAATCAATAGAACTCTTCCTCTGCAGAGTGTCAGAACTGAAGTCTAAGCTCAATGCTTTAGGAGCCAAAGTTGAAGACACCATTTTGACTTTAGTAATCTTGAGAGCTCTTCCCGAATCCTATAAAATGTTGATTACATCCCTTAATGTTTCACAAAGATCAGTCACCTTTGTGGAGTTAGTCAATTTGCTTCAAACTGAGGAAGCAAATCAACTCCAAAGCGATGAAGTGTCGAACAATGCACTTTACTCAAACAATCAGGGTGATAAGAAGAAAGGAAACTTTCAAAAGGGAGGATCATCCTCAAAAGGTAAGGGAAAGCAATCTCAAAAGAGGTTTTGCTCGCATTGTAAAAAGGACAACCATGACACCAATCGGTGTTGGTTCAAAAACAAGCAAAACAAGAAAGATAAAGGCACAACACAGAAGCAAAACAAAGGCAATATTGCTAGTGAAGTGTCTAGTTCTGATTCTGATTCTAGTTTAGAGAAAGCTCACAGAGTGCTTATAGCTAAGACAATATTGTAGAGGGAAAACACATTTTTGTCACCTTAAGCAAGCACCATTTCCTCTCTCTCTTTTTTAGGCTTCATAAATAGCATAAGTTTTTGTTTGAAGTACTTGTAATAAAGGGGTGTTTGTACCTCTTTTTAGGCTTCATAAATAGCAAACTCTCATTGTTTGAAGTTCTTGTAACAAAAGGAGGGAATTTTCTGGTGTAAAATTGCCTAGGAGGCAATATTTGTAAAATCCTTCACAAAGCTTCTTAAGTTGCACATATTTTGCAATTAAGGGGGAATATACATTTCTTTTCTTCACAAATTTTTGTAAAAAGGGAAGAAGACTTATAAGGGTGCATTTTCAGCAGTGACCGACACCTTAGTCATACTTCTTTCAGAAATTAATTACAACATGTTTTGCAACAAGAAGGGGGGAACTTATAAGGGTGCATTTTCGGTAGCGACCGACACCTTAGCTACCTTATATTTTGCAAACTCATATTATAACCGAATGAACCTCGTATGAAGTGATCTACTCTACTACACCTAGCGATTGCAGTGGTTGGTTACCCATGCAATTCGGTTGGATGACAAGATTACAATAAGGACATTCGTTGGTGTGAAGACAAAGTGAGGAATGACCCACTTTTTGCTTAGGAGCAGCCATAGCACTGTGATAGAGCAAGAACCAACAAATCAACATCTTTTCCACTGTATTGGGGCAGTTATATACTTTACCCAAATATTGTTGTATAGGAGAATAGGTATACATTACCCAAATAATGTAATAAGGGGGGATGTTAGAGTAATATTCCATTCTTTGGGATATTTACCCTTTTACTCTGATAGGTAAAATAGGTAGTATATTGCATTACACTACTTGGGTAGATTATTACATTTACTTTTCTACTTTCTACCATGTAGATATTTACTGTCTTAAATATCTAATGGTTAAAATTCCTAAATATCCTAGGTGGAAGAGTTCTAAACCAAACTCTCTTCCTCTTGGCAGATTGTTTGGCATGATCTCCTGTTCATTCAGTTTGATTAGCTATTTTGTAACCTATTTAAACTATAGTTCCTAAACTATATTTTTAATGCAAATATTCAATTCATCAATCATTCATGATTTCTTGGTCACAATCCTTTCATGGAGTGTTCATTTCCTCCATTATATAGCATTGTACTATTTTCATGGCTTTCATTAATGGTATATTTTTTAGTTATTTGCATATGTTCATCTTATTATTTTTCTACATATTATTGTGCCATTAGTTTATAGTTATCTCAAATTAGTTATCTTGCATATTGTGGTTGTATTTCCTGTACTTAAGTCTCATCAAAAGCTAATAGTTTTCATGACTCTGGAACTAGATTCGGTGTCTCTAGACACCTTTGAAACCTTATCTTATGATCCCTTTAGATGGTTCTACTTCCTTGCTATGTATCTTCAGGTTTTAATTGGTTTAATACACTACTTGAAGTCTTAGTTTCACCTTTACTTTGAGATCTTATCATCTCCTTTCTAACACTTACTTCCTTCCTTGATGAGGTGGTTTTCTTCTCCAATATTTAGAGGTTATCTTGCTCCTTTTTTGTGGCTTCTCCTTGCCACAATATGTTGTATATTTCCCACACTCAATAGTATCTTTTGACACTTCACTTCTAATTTGATTTGTGCACTTAATATTCCTCTCCAGTTTGAAACTTAGCACATTTTTAATAACCTTTAAGGATAACTAATATAATGCACTATAAATTATGCAACTCTCACTTAAGAGTAATATCTTCTTGCTTCCAATGAATAATCGAAAGTTGATATTTATTTAACTCTTTCTTTTGTGCAAGTTATACTCCTTGTGAAAACCACCTTTTGCACTCGAAGACTTAAGCTAGAAATCTTTTCATGTAACTTTTAAACCTTGAAATTGGTGCTTGATAAAATTTAATAATTAACCAAATATAATATTTCAACTAATGAGTCCAAATTAGGTTCTAATTCCACAAGAAAACACCCAAAAAATTAGGACACCTAGATGTAGGAGTCAAACTTATGGGTATTTATGCACCTATAATTGAGTGCCTATAGACCTTAGTCGAATGTATCCATTTTATGAATCCAAGTTTACCTTCATAGTGGTCATAGATTTAGGGTTTAAAAATATTATGTATCCATATTTCCAATGTCATGTTCTTTATGGGTCCTATTTAATTGGTAATCTTAATATTTTATTCCAACACATTATGGAGCAATGATGAATGGGGTGTAATCATATAATCACGACCCAACTTCAAACCCTTGCATTTTAATATACTCTCTCGTGATAAGGCAATCTATAATAATATGATAATTATGTAACAATGTATAGGTTAGGCTCATCTCAATATCATTTAACTAATTTTAAAAAGTCCAAAGCATTATGAAGCAGTCATAAATAATATGCAATTGTGACCTAAGTTTAAATATTTATATTACGATAGATACTTCTATGATAAGGTAGCTTAAAGAATTACAATTGGTTTTAATATTATAATAATAATGATTATCATGATGTAACATAAATAAGACTCATTTTAGATCCATATAAAAACACTAGATAGTTATTTTAATATCTCTCTCTCATACACACACATGTTGTATGGAGCCACTCCCATCAAAATAAAAAATGTTGCATTTGCTTTTTTTACAATTAGATCTTTGACATCATGTTCATTAAGAGATAAAATCTCACTCAATGAGTTGCTTTTAAATTTTGAATTTCACCAAGGTGAACTAACACCATTATTGGTTAAATTATTTTCTACTAATTTTCTTCTCTATAGATATTCTCACGTTTATAATAGATTGTTGTTTAATAATTAATTCTAACTTTTAAATTATATATTACATAAATTATGTTGATTAAAATGTTCAATTCTCGTAAAAATATAATGTGATGATAGTTTCAAATAAATGTGTCCCATACATGTAGACAACAAAAAATAACAATAATCAACCAAGGGGTTGTACACCAACAATGGAGAGTGAAGAGTTTCACATTGTAAACTAGGGTTCTAATTCCATGGGTGAATGGGTAAACATTAATATGTATCAAATTATATGAGCTAAGTAATTAAATACTAATAATTTAAAGGAGAAAATCTATGTTTAAATTTAATGTGTATTATTGCCAAAATAATCTTGCAATACTAATACGCCCCATGTTCTATTCTAAGGTGAAAATAAAAAAGCATTCACTATTTATGGTTTAAAACCTAATTTAATGGTTTATTAAGATATTTATTACTCTTATAATTTTTTATTTTTAACTATATTACAACATACTCAATTTTATATTTCAATTTATGATTTCACTTTTTAAATTATAAACTCTATGCACTTTTATACCTTGTTTATCTTTAAATGCAAATAATATTTCAATGGTTTTTATATTTACATATTATTTAAATTATTTGTGTTATTTTAAAAATGGAAGTCCATTTGTAAGGTTTGATTTCTTTTATTTCTTCATTTGTGTGTTGTTTGATTTAGTGATTATGTTTGAGTTTGAAGAGTGTGAGATCAACATGGAGTTAATTATATTATTATGTAGAGAGAAGAAACAAAATATTGTAGATCAATGTGAGACTGCCTATGACCTAGTTTCATCCCTTGAAACCTTGAAGTCACCCTTTATTGTAATGACTCTTGTTAAAGACTACATATCATTGGTCCTTTGATACCCCTTTACAAATCATCATATTAATTACAAGAAGGGAAGCATAGTCATTCAATAGGTGATTTGTTTTTCTAATTGGTCATATAGGATTGAAAAAAGCCCCACCCATATTTCATTGTGACCATGTAGTGGTAGTACAATAGCCTAGCAATTATGCATGTATCACTTGGAAAGATTTGAACTTGGGTCTCTCCTTAAAAAGTTAAAATAATTTATCTAATTGATCTCATGCCATTTGATAAACATTAAGCTTCACCCATGAAATTTGAACCTTGGTTTAGCATGCAAAATTCTCCATGCCTTAACAATTGCTCTAAACCTCATGGCCCTAGTGAGTTAATTTTTACAAACATTTATTTAAATAAATTTCTATTAATAAATTAGCATATCCTTTCAAAAGTGTTTTTCATGCCAAACTAACTTAATAATGTACAACTATGATTTTTTCAATGAGTTCACACAAGTATTTATGGGGGGTCTCGGTCCCCTCATATTGAGTGGGGTTTGAACTTTACACCTCTTAAAGAGAGACCAAATCCCTTACCACTACAGTAAGCTTACAACTTATAATGTACAACTATGTTAATATATACTTATGTGTTTTTTCTCATGTAAGTTCTTGTTTGTGTTTTGATTTAGATGACATAAAATATACATAGGAATATGAATAAGGTTTTTTATCTTGTGAGGTTTTCATAGTTCAAGGAAATTTAGTGGTTCAAAACTCCATTATGAGTACCTCTTATCATGTTCTTAAGGTTTATCGTGTGTCATGGATGTCCATGTCTTTGTGTTTGTGTAGAATTTCTCATGTTGTCCAAAAAAGTTATGCTTCCTCTTAAAGTTATTAGCTCAATATCTTATATATAAAGTATTCTCTTTAAAATTAGTCATTTGGATAGAATAATTGATCGATATTATTGTATTGATAATATTTAAATATAAAATAGATGTTATAATAATATGTAAACTCAGTCTTCTATTTACTAACAGACTAACCTTCTAAAAAATAGACTAATAGGTTATAATTGATCTATCCTCCCACAAGGTGCATTAACCAGCTATATAAATAGCATAATATTTTTTCCTAACATCCCTCTTTATTACATTATTTGGTATAGAAGGAAAGCTAAAAAATAATTCAAACTTGACACGTGCAAGTTCCTTTGTGAAAATATTTTATAGTTGTTTTGGGTGGGAATATATTGGAGTTGAATCTAGTGATTATTAATGTGTTCTCAAATGAAATGATATTAATATTCAATTTTCTTTGTCCTTTCATGAAAATTTGTATTCTTGACCAACTTTGGAGAACCTTGATTATCATAATTCACCCAAGTTGGTCTATTTTGACACATACCCATATTTGATAGTATGTATTGCAACCATATTTCTTCACATACAGCTTCTCATGCAACATGATATTTTATCTTTCTGGATGATAGCACCACTACATGTTGTCTTTTGCTATACCATGAGATAGGTCTATATCCAAGTTGAAACACATATCCAAACAATGACTTTTTATCATATGTAGATCCAACATAATATAAGTTTGTGTATCCCTGTAAGAAACAATTATCATTCTTCTTATACTCTAGGTCATATTCTACTATACCATAGACATAATGTAGTATATTTTTTGTTGCTTTCAAATGGCTTTTCCTAGGGTCCTACGTGAATCTTGAAATATAGTGTACAATAAAACTAATATTAGTCTTGGTGTTTTTCAGGTATATGAGGCTCCCAATCAATTGACAATAAAGAGTAACAAACACTTGAGGCGATTTGTCATATTTATAAAGTTGTAACCCTTGCTCCATGGGTGTCACCATGGGTTTACAATATACCATCTTGTATTTTTTGAGTAATGTCTTGGCATATTTTTTCTATATAATCACAATTTGATTCTTCCTTTTCTAAACTTCTAAGCCAAGTCAACAATGTAGAAATCCTAGGTCTTTCATATCAAATGACTGTTTCAAATCATTCTTTACATTATCCACTAATTTATCTAAACTTTCCATTATGAGCAGATCATCAACATACACCACAACAATCACTATGTTAGAACCAAATTTCTTGATATATATATTTAAATTATAAGGGCTTCTTATAAAATCATGATGTAGAAGGTGGTCATTAATTTTGATGTACTAGTCTCAGGGAGCTTGCTTCAACCCATATAGTGATTTTTTTAGTTTACAAACTTTTTGTTGTTATCCATTGATAACACAACCTTTAGGTTGGTTCATGTACACCTCTTCTTCAAGATCACCATTGAGGAAGGCACTTTTAGCATCCATTTGAAAAAAATTCCATCCAAATTGTGTTGCTAGTGCACAAAGTGTGTGAACAAAGGTCATCTTAGTTTTAGGTACAAATGTTTCTATATAATCAATATCGTCCCTTTTACAACAAGTCATTCCTTATGTTTATCAAAGTAGCCAACTATCTAAATCATGTAAAAATATTTTCTAATAGTCAAATAGTGTTTTATACATACGTAGAAATGTATTTTTATAATATTTTTAGATGTCTTTTATCAGTGGGTCAACTCAATAAGACTATTGTATACCATGTGCATTCATAGGGTAATAAAGAATACCCCCTAAATTGCATTTCTACCTCTCAATATTTTATTTTTAATACCCCATTCTGATACATTTTTAATTGATATACACTCTATTTTCACCATATATTCTAGGTGTCTTTTTCCATAATATTTTCTATACACCTTATTATTTCCATAATGTGTATGACAATAGTAAATTTCTATAACAATGGCAGGTTGTATTAGCATTATGTTGATTCTAAACTTACGAGCATATATATATGACTTGTGGTATTCGAGTCACAATGATACTTACAAACATGTGTCAATATAGATTAAGTTTAAATTTTAACCAAGGATTGATAGAAATTGAAAAATGGCAAGAAAGAATAGATTTAGAGAAATTCAAATGTTACATCATTAACAATTATTGATTTCATTTTAAATTAATCATAGGTTTTTTTCTTGTGCCTCTAGTCTGGGGCATCCCTAGGACCTTCCGTGGGCTTTCAGGTTTGTTTCAAGGATCTTTTTACTTGGTGCTCTTAGTATGTCCCAGATTTTTTGCAAGTTTCTACTTGGTGCTGGTTTTCAGAGGTTCTCCAGGTGTGGTGTGTCATGGCTATGGGAGGGGTGCTTCATTAGAAGTTTTACACATCATATTTTTTGTCAGGTAAATGACCATGTGCTTATTCCTATGACTCTGCTCTTTGGGTTCGTGGATGTGTTCTTGGTGTGTTCTCAGCATTTTTTGTGACTTTGGGAGGGGCCTCTACATTGCTTGCTACTGTGATCTCGCTGGTCTTCCTCATATGGTTCCCAAAATCTATTCATTGGCGGTGCTTAAGGTTGTCTGGGGTTTCTTATTGCATATTTTTGGTCTGGTAAGACCTATGCTTAGCGCCTGTAGCTTGTTCACACCATGGCTCCTTCCTTTTGGGTTCACTGGGAACTTCCCCACCTCTTTATCATGGCTTGTTTTTCTATTTATGTTGCTTCCTTTGCTTATGTTGGCATCTTCATAGCTAACTCATTACAAGGGGATTTTGTGGCCTATGGAGATCCCCAAATTGTTGTTCCATTTTTTAGGCCTATACGAGATGCTGGTCTTTTTATTGCTTCCCTAATTATTTATGCAAGGGGATTTTGTGGTCTGTGGAGATCCCCAACTTGTTGTTCCAATTTTTAGGCCTATGCGAGATACTGTTCTATAGCTTCTCCCTCCTTGGTTTTTTCCCAAATCCTTGGCACTTCCCTAACTCTTCCTTCTTGGTTGGCTGGTGTTGCAGACGATCTCCTTGGGATGGAGGTCACTGATCCATTTGTCTACCCCTTTTCATACCTTCTGGTGGGGTTATTTTGGGTGCATTTATTCTAGAATGTCCCTGGTATTTGTTCCATATTGCTTTTTAGGGTGGTTATTTGTAATGCAGTTCTGGTTTTCCGGTGTTGCCTTACTGAAATCTGGTTTTCCCCTTCACAGGACTGTGTTTTTTGTATTTTTCCTTATTTGGAGGGTTTCTTCTTTTTTCTCGCTAATGAGTTGTTCAAATTGGTGCCTAGGCGAGAGTATTAAAATTTTAAAAAATTCTCTCTTTTTCCTTATATCGCTTAGTTGGCTGTTCAATTTTGTGGTTAGGCGGGGTGTTTTTTTTCCTTTTTTTTTCATGGTTTTCCTGATGGTTTTCCTTAAGCCTTTCCTTAGGCATTTCCTTGGGCCTTTCCTATGGCCTTTTTGGTGGCCTTTCGTGTGACCTTGCTTGTGGTCTACTGACCTATTGTAATAAGGTTTTGGGGCCCTTTCAAAACCCATTTTAATGAAATTTTAACTTATAAAAAAAAATCATAGATACTTCAAAATAACATTGTAAAATTACATTGACATCTACTAGTAATGTACTAAGATCATATTTAGGGCATGGAAGAACATTTTTTGAAGACCTTAATATTTTTTAATAATTGACAATATCTAGAAACCCCAATTCTATAATATGTTTTCTATTGTGATTGAAAGAAAAAACCTTATCATGTGAATCTTCTTTCTTATCTTCAAAAACAATTTTGAAAAAATTAACAAAGTAGATTTTTTTGAGGTGAGAAATTTTTCTTCTATGAACCAACACCATCCTTCCATTCACCATATTAATAAAAATTATTTAAATTTAATTTTACCTTAAAATTAGTTGTATATTACTCCAAATATATTTAATTTATTTTAATTGTCTTAATATGAATGTGGTATGATATTGGATATATATGAACCTTGTTTCTATTAGAATATTGATAGTGGAGGTGGCAAAAATATAACATACTAAACATCAATGTTTAATTTGAAGATATTAACATTTTAAACTCTAAGATTTATAAACCTTGGTAAACACATATTATCTCAAAGATAAAAGCTTTACAATCCAATGTAATGGAACTTTATATATATAAATAAAAGGTGTCTTTGCATCAAAAGCTATAATTATTGGAACTAGAAGTTGAATGTCTTTCTATTTATGCAGAAAACTCAAAGTATTTTTCTACAGAGTGTCTATCCTCCTTTCATTACATCAAAATATGTAGTATTTATAGAGGATTTCACCTTTATCATTAAATGCACAACACAACAAAATGTCGACTAGACAAAAATTAGCAATAGCAATTCTCTCCTCGGTAATAACGATGCTCGAATCAGATCATTCTTCAGAGAGTAGCGATCTAGTTTTCTTGGAGTGTGCCTAGAAAATTGTCAAAGATGGACGGTGGGAAAAACATTTCAAACATCAATGTGTTGAAACTCAACAACGTTACATGATAAAAAAAAGTTCGAATATTAAATTATGGGTGCCATTACATTCCTTTATACCTTAGAATCTTATCCTTGCCAATGGAAATCAATGAAATTTTAACTTTATTTCAAGAAGAGCGAGGTCGCTAGGAGCGCTTTGAAAATGAATCGGATCATACCAAAATCCAAGAAGTAAAATTTAATTCTGGTAATATTTTTAGCCAAAATTCTGGATCGTCGCTCTTATTACCCCAAGCATTAAATTTTGTCAATCTCTATATTTTCCTGAAAATATTTGCAGTTATGACACTTCTGAAAGTAACCCTATTGAGAGAGAGAGAAAGATAAAACTTGATTTCACCCCATACAATGGGGCGAAAGATATTTTCATTGTAGGCAGAGGTAAAAATGAGTTACTACATTGACGATTATCTTCAAATCTGGAACTTCACCTTTTGTTTTAATTGATTTAGTCCCATGATGTCTTCTTATTTGAATTAAAGACAAAAATGGGAGTTTCACCCCTCAAAATACTTTCGCCTCTTTCTTGGGTAATTTCACCTCGAAAATGATAAAAAAAAACGTCTTCTGCAAGGAAATAGGCAAAAATAATTGATTTCACCCCTGAGAGGGGCGACAATGATTTTCGCCCACCAAGAAGAGATGTAATTTTTAGGACTTTCGCTTCAAGACGTATTTATTTGGAAATTCATCACAAAGGAGGGCGAAAATGATTGTTGCCCCTCTTGAGGGACGCCTTTGACTTTGACTCTTCAATATTTGCCTGAATGATGTCATCGTAACATTTGCACTCCGAAAAATGTCTTTCACTAGGGTTTCACCCCAAATATGGGCAAAAGAGATTTTCACCCCGTCGAGGGGCGACTTTGACTTTGACTATGCCAAGCATGCTCTTCATTCTATTTTTGCCCCCAAGATGCTTTTAACTGGAATTTCACCCTGAAGAGAGGCAAAAATGATCTTCGCCCCCTTCCAGGGGCGCTTTTGACTTTGACTTTCCTCCCGTCACTTATAAAATTTTTCCTTCTTCTTCATTCAGTTGACACTTTCTCGTCATGGTAGTTTCGTCCCAAAGGAAGGGCAAAAAATGATTTTCACCCTTTCCTAGAGCGAAAACACCTAGCGCCTTCCTTTAAACTAAAATTGCCAAAGCCTTAGCTGTTTTTCATCAATTATTTGATTCTGAAACATCCATCACCATACAGTTCCTCCCTTCTACGTTTTGCTTATGATTTCCATTATTTTTTACCGGTAAAATTTATCATGCATCTCCAAAACAAAATCAACATTTTTATTTAATGAAGTTTTTTATAGGAAGGGAACAAAAATATTTCATTAAAACAATAAAATCAGCACAACTGCATTATTCATCTTCTTTTCTCAAAATTTTACAAATAAAATTTAGTGTGGCAAAATTGCCAATAATAAGATACCAAACAACAATGTTTGGTTTGAAGACATTAACATTTTAAACTCTAAGATCTATAAAACTTGGTAAACACAATTTATCTCAAAGACAAAAGCTTTATGATCCAATGTAATGAAACTATATATATATCCAATTTAGTGGAACTTTATATATATAAAAGAGGTGTCTTTGCATCAAAAGCTACAATTATTGGTGATACTAGTATATTTCATGTTTGAATTTGAAAAGGTCTTACAATATTACTATGTTATTTTATAAATCGATCATGTGAGATTGAAATGAGTTCCACCTCTATTACATCATGACCACATGGTAGTTGTTAGCACTTATGCATGTATCTCTTCACAAGTTTTTTTTTTTATTTGGTTAGTATGAGAAACCCCTACGACCAACGTATAGGGCTTGGCAGGCTCCCCTCAACCATGACCCCTCCTAAATTCGATAGCTATGCTTATCAATAAGGAATTTAACACAACCATCACACACCAAGATTTTAACCTAGGTCTCCTTTTTAAAAGTTAAGGAATCTAACTAGTATGTTGTTTTCTTAATTGGTATATGAGATTGAAATGGGTTTCACCCATATTGCATCATGACCACATAGTAGTTGTTAGCAATTAGGCATGAATGTATCCCTTGGTAAGATTTGAACCTAGATCTTCTTAAAATTTGAAGAATCTAACTAATTAAACTAATGTAATTCCTTTTATATTGCAAAAATAATTTTATAATATTAATATAATAAAATCTATATAATTAATTAAAATATAATTAAAAATATACATATACTTATTATTATATAACTTTAATATAAATTTAAAAAAAAAATATTATATAATTTTAATATATATTGTTTGACTTTCGTTTCAAACACCCAAATTCAATTTACCACATAATGACCCTGTATCTCATACATCTCATCCTACTTAAAAACTCACCATTTTTTGGAGCGCACATTTTTTTTTTTTTTTATATATAGAAGCAATGGTTACAATCAACTACCAGCACAGCTGGTAGGGTTCAAACTATCTGCAAAGGCTTCCAAGACTTCCACCATCTCGGTACATGGTAACCCGGCGTGAGATGGGGACCGCCGGATGCACAAGGGTTGCACCGTCGTCATCAATCTGACGCACCACTCAGAGGAATCAGATCTAGGCTACTGTCTGTGCATGGGCAAGCCCGTGGAATTGGAACCTAGGTCTCCTCTCGGTAAGCGCCCCAACTTACCAATCCACCTAGACCCCAAATGGAATTCTAAGCCACTAAACTTTAAAAAAAAAAAAACCACAAAATAACCGCGGCACAATATGAGAGTCGGCGTAGAACGACTGTTTAATTCATAATAAAAATCATTCACTAAACGACTCTCTTTTTTGCTTCATTGGCTTTGGCAACGATCTCCCGAACAAACTCCTCTAAGTTTACGTCAGACGACCCGCCCTCCTCCATCGCACCCCGACCCGCTTCTCGCCATTTCAACGCATTATTTCTCATCTCTCTCCCTTCCTTACCCTCCACAGAAATGCGCATGCATCTTTCGATCTCGTCCGCCCCGACGCTGCCGTCCTTTCGGCGCATCACTTTCATTCCCGCCTTCCAAACGTCCGTCACAAACTTGGAATTGGTGGGCTGATCGGTCCACACGCCCACGGCCAGAACGGGAACGCCACAACAGAGGGCGTCGAGAGTGGAATTCCAACCGCAGTGACTGATGAACGCCGCCACGGACGGATGAGACAACACCTTCAGCTGCTCGCACCACTCCACCAACACTCCCCGCTCTTTCGTCGCCTCCATGAATCCCGCGGGCAAAACTTGCTCCATACGACCGTGGCCGGGAGGCGGCCGCACCACCCACACGAAGTTGTGGCCGCTGCGCTGGATCCCCAGAGCCAGCTCCTTCATTTGCTCCTCGCTTAAGTCGGTGACGGTGCCGAAGGCGATGTACACCACCGACAAGGGAGGCTTGCTGTCGAGCCATTCGATGCAATCAACCGCTTTCTGGGGGGCCGTGCGCACCTCCGCGTCGTCGGCGCTGCGTCCGCTGAGAAAAGTGGAGGGTATGCATGGCCCGATTGCGCGAAAGGGGATCGATGTTCTTGAGCGGAGGGAATCGATGGTGTGACGCTCCAGTTCGTAGACAGTGTTGGCAAGCACCCACGACGCGCTTTCTATGTTCTCCATCTGGCGGAGATAGTGGTTGAGGAAGCCGTCAGTATCTCTGAACGCCGAAGGTAAATCCGCCAATTTCAGTTCCGGCAGCCCCGGAATTGCCACGCTTTCCGGCATTCTACTCGAATCCCACTCCTCATCTATAGCACGAAATGGGGACAATTTTTTATGCACAAAAGAATAATAATAATTTCCCAAAAATAAAGAGAAGTTATCGATTTCTTATGTTTAAGAAAACAATAATGATAATAATAATCTCTCACTGCAAATTCAAAAATAGGGGTGGGAGGACATGTACCGTGTTGGAAGTGACGATAAATGGAGAAAATCGCAGCGGTTTGCGTCCAGAAGAGAGCATGAGGAATGTTCAACTTATTGGCAACGCGTCGAACCCAAGGAAGAAAGGAGTTAAAAACGATGCAGCAGACGGGAGGACTGGTGGCGGTGGCGTTCAGTCGCCGGATCAGTGGTTCGAGTCCCGGGTCGTCCGTCATGCCCAACATGTGCTTAAACACGGAAGGATTGAGATTCGAGTCGACACGACGATCTTCGGGAAGACCGTCGGGAATGCATTCGAAGCGAATGTCGAGCTTCAGACGCTGCAGAGAGCTTTTGGCCTGCATCACCTTATGATGATTGATGTTGAAACTCACGAAGGTGACCACCAAACCCTTGGCGCCCAGATTCTTACAAAACTGTAACATGGGATTGGTGTGCCCCGTTGCAGGGTATGATATGACAACAACGTGACCCTTCATTCTTCCACCACAGCCACTGACGTCCATATTCAAGCACTTTCAAGCTATAACTCTTAACACTTTTTGTCTATCAACAACCGGGAAGATATCAAACACGAACGAAATGCAGATTGAGATGTAACTTTGCACCTCTTCAAGCTTTAATAATAGCTGTTATGCAACCCTAACGTACACGGAAGTGGAACTTTATTGCGCGATCACACACGTGATGACAGGGTTTTGGGTCATCCATTCAGTGAGAATAAGGGAAGGCAAAGTCTAACACTACGGCTGTTAATTTATAAATCAAATATGAACCTCGAAAGTGAACTCTAGTCAAAATTTGATTTGGTTTGTATGCAATGAACATTGTTTGAGACGTAATGGCGGACGTATTGAATTTTCAAAAACGAATTTATGACGTAATGGCGGACGTATTGAATTTTGAAAAAAGAATTTATAACGTAATGGCGGACTTACTGAATTTTAAAATATGAACGGAATGGTGAACTTATGTTTTTAAAAGGGCAATTTGACAACGCGTGCAATTTGTCTCTTAAGGAACGATGCCTATTACAGTAAAATGTCCTCAAAGTCAGACTTTCATGCTTCATATGGCTCACCCGCCTAATTCCTTCGCGATCATTACTATTGAAGTAACTTTGTTTCAAACACGTTGGCTGGTGGTGGGTATACGTTGTACTCAAGGTTAGTAGATTGGTAGTTATTTGTTTCAAGGCTTAAGTGGATTGGTAATTATTTGTTTGGTTAGGCATTTACCAAGAAGAGATATTGGTTTACTTGGAGGTGTCAATCTGCAAAGGCAATAGTCTGCTTTGAATTTTTTAAGTGCGCATCAGGTCGATGACTATGGTACGAACATTGAGCAACCGGTGGTTTGGTCTCCTTCACACTGGGTCAACAACAACAAGGTGGAACATGCTCGTTGGGAGCAATCCTTGTGGTTTGAACCCTACGCTTGACAATTACTAAAAATAAGTACAAACATTGAGCAACCGATGGTTTGGTCTCCCTCACATCGGGTCAACAACAACGAGGTAGAATAGGCTTGTTGGGAGCAACCCTTGTGGTTTGAACCATACGCTCTACAGTTATTAAAAAATAATGTGGTTGTAACCAACTACCTTATGTATCTAAAAAAAATAAAAAATTATTTCAAACATAAAACATTACACCCTTCTCCTTAATCTACTATTTGAATATAATAATTATAAATTTATTTTAATATTTTTTTTTTTTTTTGGATTTGGGTAGTGTGATAAACTCCTACAACTGAGGGCTGAGCAACCCTCCATAAGAGTGAGAGTCACCCTTATCAAAAGGGGATTAACATACAATCCTATGAACCCTACGCTTTACAGTTATTAAAAATAATGTGGTTATAACCAACTCCCTTATGTATCTATAAAAATAAAAAATTATTTCAAACACGCCCTTCTTCTTAATCTACTATTTGAACATAATAATTATAAATTTATTTTAAAACTTTTTATTTTTTTTGGATTTGAGTAGTGTGATAAACTCCTACAACTGAGGGTTGAGCAACCCCCATAAGGGTGAGAGCTACACTTATCAAAATGGGATTAACATACAATCCTACGCACATCGTGGTTTGAACCTTAAACATTTCAAAGAAGAGCCAAGCCCCCAAACCATTATACTATTCCCAAGACTTTTTATTAATATTTTATAAATCATGTGTTATTTGAGTTTAAGATATTGATAATGGATTATTTATTAATAACATCAACAAGAATTTTTATTAATACATAAAGAAGTTTGTTACATCACACTATTTTTAGAAAATGCCAAGTGCAAGGTTCAAACCACAGTGGTTGCTTTCGACAAGCCTATACCACCTTTTTATTGTTGATCCGACATGAAGAAGACCACCGATCGCTTGGGAATCGTACCATCGTTCTTGGTCTCATATGAATTCAAAGGATTTAAAACATACTATTACCTTTGCCGCAAGCATGCCCTGCTTGCCCCCAAAGTTTGAACTTAGGTCTCTTCTTGGTAATCCACCTAGCCCTTGCCCTTGGATAAAACTCATTTTATTATTACATTTCATTTATCAAACTTAATATAATTATATAATAAAATATATTAGATAAAATGTGTTTGTTTTTTATATTTAGTTTTTTATAAATATATTTATAAATTAACAAATATACTTTTGTTTTTTAGTTTTGTGATTTTAATTAACACTAACATATGGTTGGATGAGATATTTTAATTTTTGGATTTATTTATTTTTTATTTTTATTTTTTTTGGTGGTATATAGAAGCAATGGTTACAATCACGATTTTTGGTATATGGTAATTTTTGAATTTATTATGTACAATGTTTTTTTGGTAGGTGTAAAAATATTATTATCCAAGTTTTAATTGGTTCTCAAAATAAAGTACGATAGCATTAGATCTGATTTAGGGACCTACTCGGGGGTTACCAGCAAACCATAAAACCTTGAACCCAAATATATGAGCAAGCAAAAATTCTCACACACGACAAAAAGGTCTTATAATATTGTTATGTTGTTTTTTAAATCGGTTATATGATATTGAAATGGGTTCCACCTATATTTCATTATGACTACATGGTGGTTGTTAGCAATTTGAACCTTGGTCTCTTTAAATGTTGAGGAATCTAGCTTGTCAAGCTAATGTGATTTGATAATACTGCTACGTTGTTGCAAAAATAATCTTATAATGTTTTTTTTTTTTTTTCCAAAGCAAAATAAGGGTTTAAAAAAGTTTTCCTTTCCCTCTTGCATCAACTTAGTCACATCAAACTATATAGCTTATTTTAACACCACCAAGATTTAAACCCTAGTGTGGCTACATCATCCATATTCCCAAACATTAAACCAAAGACTCATTGAAAATATGTTAATGTAATAAAATTAATATAATCATTTAAAAATGTATACTTATTATTAATATAAAGTAAGATTAAATTATATTGCTATAATAATTTTTACACCCACCCACTCACACACTGACACACAATATTAATATGTACATATTGCTATAATAATTTTAATATATATCTTTAAACTTTCATTAAAAAATCCAAATTCAAATTATTTGATAATAACCCTATATCTCAATTATACTTCTAATCCTACTTAAATTTTTGGAGAACAGATAAAGAAAGTGGCTTGACCTAGACCCAAACATATGTATCCAGGGATTGACGTCAGCGTAGGACCTCCCCAGACTATTAATTTATAATAAAAAATCATTCACTAACCGTCTCTCATCTTCGCTTCCTTGGCTTTGGGCCTTTTGGCAATCTCCCAAAAAAAACTCCTCTAAGTAATTTGGGAGATCGTTGCCAAAGCCAAACATAAGGAGGGCGAAGGACATGTACACAAGCAAGCCATCGGTGCCGAAGGAGACTGGGGGCTTGCTGTCAAGCCATTCCATGCAGTCAGCCGCTTTCTACGGGGTGTGCGCACCTCCGCGTCGCCGACGCTGCATCCACTGAGAAAAGTCGATTTAAAGTGGACTTTTTATTTGCTTCAAGTTAAACAACAACCGTGAACTTCTGAACTACTGAAAGTGAACTCAAATCAAAATTTGGTTTGGTTTCGTACAACTTGCATGCGATGCACATTGTCAACGCTATGATATAATGAATTTAAAAGCGTGATCTGACAGCTTGTTCAATGCTATGACATTATGTTTGCATAAAAAAAAAACGCTTTCAGACAGAGATGCACAATGGTTAATTGCCAGCTGAAAGGAAAAATAAAAATAAAAATAAAAAATAGTCAAATACATGTGTTACAAAGATGATACGTGTTAAAATACTGAACAAATGTTTAAAAATTTTGAAAATAATTAATACATGTTTTAAAATATTTGAAAATAGTTAATATATGTGTTAAAATAACAATAATGACAGGATGGTATCAATTCTTATTTATTAATTATATATTTATTTGTTTTCGAGAACTTACAAAAGCTATTCCGGTAAATATCATATAAGATTTATAAAACTTATTGATTGAGATAAATCATTCTATTTTAAGATAATCTCAAATTGAATGCTTTATTATATGAACGTTTTAAAATTAGATGGTAAGAACAATGTAATTTTAAAAGTTTTAAAGTGTGAGTGCAAGTATAAGTCGGGAGTGAGAGTGTGAGTATAGGTCGGGAGTGAGTATAACTGGAAGCAAGCGCGAGAGCAAGCCGAGAGAGAGTGTAGTCAAAAACGAGTGCAGGAGTGAGTGCAGTTGGAAGCGAGTGCGAGTGTGGGTCGAGAGTGAGTGCAGCTAAAAGTGAATGTGAATACAGGCCAGGAGTGAGGAGGAAGTGTGAGTAGGAGGTAGAAAGCAAAATGTGATTCAGTTCAATAAGAAAATTCAGTGTGAGATGGGAGGAAGTGTGATCTAAGAGGGAGTGCAAGCCAAGATTCAGTCATGGCGAAAGAGTAGCGAGTTCATTCGGAGTGCATCAATGCTTCAAACCCTTACCATGAATGCGTGGAACATTGTTTGTGAAAGAATGTAGGAAAAAAAAAAAGAGACAAGGGCTATTGCGAGCGTAGAGGGATTGCAAGGCAGGAGAGAGGAGAGAGTGCAAGCTAAGAGGGAAGGTGATCCAAGAGGGAGTGCAAACCAAGAGCAATCCCCATTAGCTAGTATGGAAGGAAAGTCATATTTGAAATCCCTAATGGGAATTCAGGATGCCCTAGTTGGAGATAAGCATAAGAGAGAATAAATGGCAAGTTTGATCTAGGTAGCAGATGTTACACCAGAAGTGAGTATCCAGGATGAGATGATTGACCATGATATATTGGTTCTTAAGGTAGAGGGTTAATATGTAATTTCCATAGATCATGGCCAGGGTTTTTTGAGATTCAAAATTGGATCAAGTGAAAGTAGGGATTAAATTCAAATTACTATGTGACTTTTCTTCCTAAGGGTTTTTTTCTCATCATCTTTTCTAGTTCAAAAATTAGGGATAAAATAATGGTTGGTGGCCCATGGTTTAGGGGAAGAGATGCACTTTATTTGAGACCATGGAATAATTTTTTTTTTTGAGATAGAAACTATTAAGAAGCTTCTAGTTTGGGTTAGGCTTTTTGGACTTCCATATCAGCTTATAAATAAGGATGTTATGAAGAATATTGGAATACCCTATGGTAATTCATCAAGGACTAACTACTAAGTAGCGAAAGTATGCTATATATACTCAAATATGTGTTGCTATAGATATTTTAAAACCATTGCCACAATCCTTTAAGATAAAATTTGAATCAATAGAATGGGATCAACAAGTAGATTATGAAAATATCGTATTTTGTTGTTACAATTATTATGATATTGGACACATGACAAGAGTTTGCAAAGTAAAAACTATGAAGAAAGAGACCAAAAATTCTAGCCATGAGATAAACTTCAAGACGAAGCAAGGAAACCATACAGTAATAGAAGCTAGATCGGATCAAATATATTCCACTCTGAAAGAAGAGGCAAAGAAAACCTATCTACCATATCATTTGGCAAGTTCAAAAGGAATTACAAGTAAAAAAAAAATGTGGAGAGAAATCCTAAAACAAAGACAACAAAATAGGTCAATTTTATTCCAGGTAAATCATCTTCATTTTCCTCAAGTAGTACAAAATCCTTTCCAAGTAATAAGAGTGATAGGAATGTAGATGTTATCCCTTGCACTTCAAGGTTTCAAGAGTAGCATAATAAAGAAATAAGGATGGAGGAAAAACATAACAATTTAGGTTTTTTAGAGCATAATAAAAAGGTAATTGCTATAGAAGAGCATCCTTGCACTTTACAGTTTCTAGGGCAACAAAAAGAAAATTTTGTTTTTAAGGTTATTCGTTGCACTTCAGAACAAGGTAAACCTAAAGATGATAAGTATTACTATGAGCACTGTGAGAAGATTAAAGATATTGATGAAGTTGAAAGTATTGTTGGAAATTTAAAAAAAAAAAGAGGAAGACCCAAGAAGTAAAAACAAAGAGAAAAATAAACCCAAAGGGATATTGATATGGGAAAACAAAAGAAAATATCACAAGTGCTAACAAGAAGTGGGGCTAAACCCACAAATAAAATAAAAAAATAACAATGAAAATAATATCTTGGAATATTAGGGGAATGAATAAGAACCATAAAAAAATATTATGAAATTGTGAGGTTGTTATAGACATGTTATAGACAAGATATTTATAGATATAGAAGTTAGGAAACAAATATTTTAGCCATTAGTGGTGTTGAATTTTATCTTGGAAAAATTTAAATTTTAGAAGGCATCTAATATAAAAGGAGTTGATTGTGGAAACTTAGCAGTTTGAGGAAGATGGAGATTGATAGAAAGGCAAATGAAGAATATTTTTGATTGAAAGACAAAGTTGGATATGCTTTAATTAACTTGTTAGAAATGTAATGAGAGCAATGTAATATTTTGTTTTTGTAATGGGAGTGGCCTCCAGTAGCCACAATATATATATATATATATATATATATATATATATATATATATATATATATAATTTTTTTTAAAACGCCCATTTTAAAAAAAAATAGGTTTTGATTAAATTTGGTAGATTATCTCTTAATTTTGCATTATAATTCTATTTCTTATAATACGTATTATATATTTCTATTTAAAAATAATTATATGTTTTGAATAAATTTAGTAGATGATATTTTATTTTTAAATTTACGTTATAATTATATTCTTTATAATAAGTATGATGTTATATTATTATTTTTATCAATTTTATTCTTGTTTTTTTATAGGAATGCTTAGGTGAACATAATTACCTTGCCCAATATAACATAACAAACCATAATTTCAACCAATAATGGACTAAGGACCCTATGTTGAGTGGTGACAATCACTCAACTTACAATAATGTGAACTATGATAGTAGTAATTCCTAACATTTCTCCCCTTATTACATCATAGTTTAGAGTTTCTTGGAGAGAAAATCTTGAAAGGCTTCAAACTTTAACATGTGCAAGTGGCTTGGTGAAGATGTTTGCATGTTGTTCCTGAGTAGGGTAAAATTTGAGTTGAATGTTGTGTTGTTAAACATGTTTGTGTATGAAGTGACATTGAACTTCAATGTGTTTGGTGCACTCATGGAACACTAGATTATGAACAAGTTTGAATACACCTTAATTATCATAGTACATGGTTGTTGGTTTAGTTCGTGGTACATCCATACTTGCTAGAAATGAGTGTCATTAATGCTCACGCTTTAATTTTTTCAATCTAGGGTGGTGTCCTAAGGTTGTATGCATTAAAGGTTTAAGAATTACACTTTGGTTATTGGGTTTTCTAGGTCACTTTATGGAAACGGGGAATTAAAACATCTTTTCAATACTCTTTGGATAAAACACATTTAATTCCACACTTCGATGATAAAGGAAATCTTAGAACTAGTTGTAATCTATGTGATAAAGTAAATTAAACAATAATATTTACTGAACCAAAATAAATTAAGCAATATTAAATTGAACTAGAACAAAATTTGGTATTGAAACAAAATAAAATTTAACATAAACCATACTTCAGTAAAACAAAATAAAACATAAAGCACACTTGTAGGAAAACATAATTGAATGGAAACAAGTTACAAATCAAATAAGAACAAAGTTTAACTAGAATAAAACTAAAAAGAAAATATGCTTAATTGTCATACTTAACACAAAGAAATGCTACTTCATTTACTGTAACAAATGACAAAAATAAATCAGTAAAGAAAACTTGCAGTAATGCTAAAAATCCTTCCACTATTCCAAGAGTGGGCCCTTACTCTAAGGTCCAATGAGAGGTAGAATATTTCAACAACAAAAACTAGTCAATGCAATAAAATTCGTAATACATGATAGAGTATTTTTTATTCAAAATAGAGTTTGAAAGTCAATTTCTCATTTACATTTTTCAATTGACATTTTCCCTTCTAACATACATCATTATTTATAGGATTTTATCTAACTACTCAGGTTAATATTAGGCTTTTATTTATTAACAATTCTAACAAAGGATTTTTTGTTAATTTATTAACATAATCTTGTGTGTTTCAACTATATAATTAGATTGCAACAACAAATCTAATATGATAGGATGTATAGGTTTTTATTCAAAAAAAAATTTATTCTTCTATTGTATTTTCTCAAAAAAATTAATTCTAATTGATAGGATGTATATATGTATAGGTGTTTAATTCTAATTGGTTCGCTAGCAAAGGAAAAAAGTAGTGATTGACCCACTAGCCTCAATGCTTGCTAGCGATTGGCCAATGCTAGATGATAAGGAAGGTGACACCACACTAATGTAAATTTTCTAATTCTATACCACGAAGGGTGCTAGGTCCAAGAATGCTCGATTATGATTGATCTGGCAATCGATATATTGCTCGTGATTGGTCCGCTAGCCTTTGGCAGAGAGCAACGATTGGTTAACACTCGAGTACAAAAATGGGAGACTCCAACGAGGATGTTTATTAGTCTATATCACTTGATGCTTGATAACTATTGGTCCGCCATGCCTTAATGCATGTCGACAATTGGATCCCCTTTCCATATTGTACATGAGGAAAAATGAGTGCACATCATGGCAGAGGAAGAATTTTGTACCATGATAAGATGGAGAGAAATAAAACAAAAAAAAGATGTCCAAATAGGAATGAACTTCATTGGTCCGTCAACCATAAACTTAACGATGATTGATCTTCTACCTTCGTGAAGATTGGTGATTGGTCGATGCTAGTAGATAATCTAGATGACACCACAATGAATTATATTTTAAAGTTGCACCATGGACAGTCGAGGGTGAAATGAAATAAAAAAATTATATAAAAAAAGGCATGTGAGCAAAACAAAATTATTTGTGCGCCAACCCAAAGGATGATGGCGATTGGCTCAATGCGCCTTGGTGAGGAGCAACAATTGGATAAAAATCCAACGACCGAGGTTCAAGAAGAGGGCTCAAATTCCTCCACCACATCTTGATGCTTTTTAGTGATTAGATCACTAGATCTTGGTGAACGGTGGCGATTCACTCACAATAAATAAAGGGATCTCACGTCAATTGTGTAAGATCAAAAATTTCTCTTGATTAAAGTTGTTTAAACTAACAAATTTGTTTTACCTTATTAAAATATTCCAAAGTTTATATAGTTACAAAAAGAAAGAATATTTCAAAAGCCTCAGAATCAGAAAAAACCAGATTTTATACACACTATCGATAAAATCACAGTCAAGGCACGAATGAGAACTAATGGCACGTAGACCAAAGTACACTAGGTATGCATATCAAGAGGAATAAAATCTTTCAAAAACATAGATTCTAGAAAAATTCCAAATGAACGGTTCGTGATTGAGTAAATAATATTAAGATGATACACTCCATAGTTAAAGTAGTTATAAGGAAGTTGAGTTGGTGGGTAATAGAGCCAAGATAAGTCATAACTAGATAAAAATATAATAATCATAGCACAAACCTAGTGTTCACCTGCCAAGATTATAAAATTCTAATTACTATCACCTAATTACTATCACTTCCCACAGTACACTCACTATAAAACAAAGTAGCCAAAGATAAACTAAATAGACAGAATTACGTAGGATAACTATAGAAAAATAATAGCTAGAATGAAGCGTCGAGCAACAACTTCTTCCATTTCCACAACCCAATTTTCGGTTATAGGGTCAGACTTGGAAAATTGCATTGAAGCTAATCCTTTCAAAAAAAATCCAGGCTTGGTATCAAACAAAATACTGAAGAGTTTGCAGGGTTATCCAAGCTAGACAAATGATTTACTCCTAAACAATACTATATTGTTAAACAAATAGCTATTTTTAGCTACTACATAACAGAATAAAATCACCAAAGGCACTTGGTGTTGTTGAATTCCCTATATAAGAAAATATATGCTACCCAAAATGCACCAAGCCCATATAGCAACAGATGGGCATGTAATTTAGCCAGGATGATTTCTCCTTAGACTTGTTGTCCTAGTTAGTACTGGCATATGATCCCAGGGCCAGAACAATCAAAAGCCCTGATAATTGAACCTTGCTCAAGATCATTGGAGAGAGCATGGTCAGATTTTTCAACCTCAAGGATGCAACCAAAATCATTGATAAGTAGGTGCTAGCAATCCAAGCATAGATTATGACAAAAAATCCCTTCTTCGCCAGGATTTTCGGCTATAGAGCCTAGGTAACATCTTTATTTTTTATTCATATATCTACATTACATTTGTGGGCACAATATTATGCTAATATGATAAATCTATTAATGGGGGAAGCTAATTTGAACTGGATAAAAAAATAGATCATGCTTTTAATAGCACAATGTAATAAAATCCACCAACTAACCATGTATAAATGGGAGAATCTACTGTCTAAAACCATAGATAGACAACTACAACACTTGCAAAGGGCTATTTTGAACAGAGATGAAGTAATGCCCCTCTTCATACATTACTTCTTTTTTATACATTTAATATTAGGCTAGATGAGTGAAGAAGTATTAATACCCATGGGAGGAATATGTTATGGACTTATAAAAGAAATATTGTCACTTATACAAGAAGGATCCAGTTACGTAGAGTTATGTGATATTTTTCTCCAAGAAGTCCATTGTCATTTATGTGGCTAGATATCTCATAGGATTTGAAAGGGATAGAGAAGTTTCTAAAAGAAAAAGAAGCTAGAGATTATTTCCTACTAGAATATTATTATTATATAAGAATCTATGGATCCAAAATTCTCCCTAAGATCTTGTTGTATTTTTGCCCTATAACAACATTTTCACTAGAAATTATGAGGTAGATTGCAAAATAAACAAAGTGGAGGGTAGCAAAAAGAGAAGCCAAAATATCTTGGGTCGATTTACCCATTAGGATGGGGCATCACTTGTAAAAATGCTACCATGCAATGCTTCTCTAGACCAGATGGATCCATAGTATTTTGATGAGATAACTTGGAGACCTTATGATCTTGATGGTCATTATAATAAACACCTCACAAAAAAACAACATACTACGCAATAAGACATAAAACAAATTATTTTGAATAAAATAATCTATTTGCAATTAAAGCAGGAGATCCCCCTTTGAAAAATATATGGGATACAAAAGAAAGGCCACATTCAAGAAGGGAAGCAGTAGGCAACTACTCTGCTAATCTAGTAAGACTAAGATCATCCACTTTTGACTTAATTGATCCCTTGGCAATAGTGACTATGCCCGAACAGTACCAAGACCTAATTGTGGAAATGGTCAACAAAGAACGAGAGTAGTTAGAAATCATAGTGGATATTTTAAACTTACAACAATTTGAAACCGATCAACCTATAGAAACTCAAACTTTAATTTCAGCCTCATCAAAATGGAAATATATAGTAACTACAACTTCCACTCAGAGGAAAATTACTATTTCTTATCTAGCAAAGGCAATGGTAATCTCCAAGCCCATACAAACAGTTTCAAGTGATTAGCATCGAATGATTCCTACAAGCATTATAATCAATAATCAAGAAAGGAAAATTTCTAAGAAAATAGCTAAAATAATTGAACAGGAAAGAGGCCTAGAAATTCTATTGAGAGGATTGCAGCTCACACATCCATCCCCCTCAAGATCTCCTCCAAAAAAAAGGTTGAAGATAAAAGCTCTGCCTTCTCCAGCTACACAATAAAATCTCATATTATCACATAAAGAGGAAGAGGCAATAGTATTCAGTGCAAAATAAGAAAGACAAATACAAACTATAGAATAAGGGAGAGATCCCAAAGAATTCCAATACACAATAGATGAATCCTTCATTTAGGATCCGCCAGTTGTAATTGAGACACTCATGAAAATAAAGGAGAGATTCCCCATGAATAAAATTATTAATTTCCAAATAGATACAACTATAGGAGAAGCAAGGATAGAATACCAACAAAACCCTATGGAGCACATGAAAGCACAATATTAGTCTTAGATGGTCATAGTAGAAGCTCTATACAATAACAATCATAAATTAGCTGTTGAGAATGCTCAATTACATGCCAAAAATTAGAAAATAAATCTAGAAATGGTTAGTCTCAAACAACAAATGTCTCAATAAAAAATGATGCTCTCTTATCCCAATCCATAAAAGCAGTCTTCACTACCAACTGTTCTTTCACAATTGAAAAATACAAAATGATATAAGGAACAAGATTCAGGAAGAGTTGGGATATCTGAGGGAAATTTTATATAACATAGGAATGATAAAGTTTACAGCCACTAAACTACAGACTCAAATGCAGGAAACTAAAAAGAGGGTTGAAAAAGTGTTCCCCATTTTCTAGCTATGTATTATAAGAAAATGAATGAAGGATGTCTAGTACATAAAGACAACTCTGTCACATTCTATGTGGAATAATTCATTAAGGTATCAATGATCACAACCAACTAGTCAAAGTGGGAAGCATGGTAGGATGAAGTAATAGATATGGAAGATAAAATTAATCAAGAGTTACACAAAACTAGATAAACTTTAGCAGAGTGCTTACAAGTAGCCAATATAGAAGATATGATTCTGAACAGAATAGATAGTCTCAACGTAGACCCTAATGACGATGAAGGGTTTGCCAAAGAAATTAATTCCTTAGCAATGGTCATAGATCAATTTTATAATTTTGCTCAAAATAATGAAGAATGGCCAAAATATATGAAGAACAGGATTATGCAAAGTCTTAACATGTTGAAATCCACTGTTACATTTAATTATGAAGCATGAGTCATCATAGGTAAATAGGTAAAAGAAATTCAGAACGAAGTCAACAAGAAGAATAATCTTATAAAGAGTAGCCTCAGTGTTTCTTTAGCTACGCAAGGTCCAGAAATAAGACCTTTGGAAATAGGACAAAGCTCACAAAAATACAAGGAGGAAGAAGTCACACCTGGGCCCACCTCAGAAGAAGAGGGAGAAAGAAGCTGAGGAAAATTTAAATATGATGTTGCATAGTTGTACCTCATTTTGAAATTTTTACTAATAAAATTTTGGGAAAAAATATTATTCTTTTTGAAATATAATGGTTCAAGGAAAACCAAGCATCATCACTGGGTAACAACTTGTACAATTTTGGGACAAATGGCAGAGTTTCCTAGTTTTGGACAACTTGGGACAACTTACTCTTTGCTATAATTCACCCAAAAAAATACAAGATAGAAGAAGGCCCACGTGGATGCACCTACACCAAGAATTTGTAACCAATTTTGGACAACCAAACTACATAAGGAGCTGAAGCGGCCAAGATTGAATCAAGCTTAAATATGCAAAAAAATTACAAGCAAGTTATAGTCTTAGGCTTTTGTATTTTATATGTTATCTTTTGGTGTTCTTATTCTTCCCCACTTATGTAGGAATTCCAAAGGATGTATTCAACCAGTTGAGATTATTTCTAGCTACTAGATCAAAGATCAAAGCCTCTTAATCACATCATTAGGATTGAGACTGATTGGCTATTTTGTTATTTGAATAGAGAGACTAGTATTGAGTTTCATCATAATCTAGGTAATCTGCCAGATTATTGTTGTAATATCTTTCATGAAACTAAATAAAAAGTCTGTATGGTTTCCATGCATTACATTATATGCATGGATGTAAACGAACCAACTTTTATTTCTCTTTCAATTATTTCATAATGACTTTAATTCATGCTACAATTACCCAGTAGACTAGGCATCGGTATGCCTTGAGACTAAAGCTTGAGATTATTTATTAAGCTTGATCATGAATAAAAACTTTTTTATAATTCATTAGATCTAGTAGAGCTTAGGAAGACTAAAATTTATAATTAATCAGACTCTAAGTGGGGTTTCTAGGCCCAACCTACGACATTAAGAGTCTAGTAGTCTTAGGTTAAAGAGGTAGGTTTACCAGAGCTCACATATCTTGTTGTGAATTATAAATTTTTGATAGTGTGACAATCATCTTTAGGGATATCAAAATTTTCCACAACAGACCCACAATTCTACTTCCATCCAAGTGCTATTAAACATGATCATTTAATCCTTTTACACTGATTGTTTTTTATTTTGAATTTGAGCTCTGGATCATACCCTTTCTTAAACTCATAAAAAAAATTGCTAGGTTGATAATGGGCTTCGACACTTTTTCCCCTTCATGAGGAATTTCAAAAATAACACTCAAAATTTTAGGGGTTACCTTGATAATCATACCTTCAATCTTTACACAGTTTCCCCAAACCAAAAGTACAAATGTTGTAGCCAACGACTCCACATGCCCTGTGAACATACACAAAAACTTCATCTAGCCTACTTACTAAAAAACCACAATTACTTCAAGGTGTTTTTGAAGCTTAGAGATGCTATCAGGGTCTACTTTTCGCTTTTGTTCTCTCATGATGCTTTGTTTCTTCTTCGGTGAACAACAAACTATGCAATTTATTTTTTTTGATGACTCTATTATTACAAAAAAATACTACAACTTTGTTTACTATCATGCCATCAAAATGAAGAAGATACAAAAATTTCCATTTTTGAAATATTTCATCATGCTAATGATTTTGTTAATTATGGGGTAATCGCTTCTTTGGTAATGGTCACATGCTCTAGCATCACTGTTGTCAATTTCATGTATCAAGGATGTCTATTTGTTGACACATGATTAAAATCTTGCATGGTTTACATGCAGATGGTGATGCAAGTGGCATTTCGTGGGTGACTGCAACAAGGTGATAAATCATGTTTTTTACCATGTTTTACTTACCATGTGTCATAACTTGTGATTAAAATGTTATTTTTTGTACAACGTGTATCCTATAGCTTGTTGACTTTGTGGTCATCATCATACTAGCTTAGCTTGTAATTTGTATCAGGGACGATAAATTTCCATCACTTTTATTTAACTGTAATCTACATGCCACGTGTTCCTCATGACCATCTACAATCCCATGCCACTATATGCGAAAAAATTATTCACGCTACTCAAGAAATGATTGTGATTTTTTCATCATGCACATCTAACACTTACCAATAAATTAATTTGAGGTAACATAGCTAATCTATGTTTACCACCTGGATTTCTAGAAACTATGACAAAAACTCAACTTGAATTTGGTTTCTGTGCATCCCTTTTATTTTATTATATTTTTGTTGTTATTTTTTATTTTTATTTTTCATCATTTTTTTTATTTTTTTAGCTCAAAATATACAATTACTCATAATCTATTTTAGAAGAGAATATCTCTTCTACAACATAAATATTTGATTGTAAAAAAATATTGAGAAAATTTCACCTTGGTGAGTGGTTTATGGTACAATGGTAAACAATGTCCATTTAACATTAATTTTCTCCTTTAGTCATCAATAGAAGAAATTTGTACAACTCCATTATCAAACACTTATTTTATCTCATATGGTCTTAGCCACTAAGTTTGTAACTTTCCAAGAAAGGTAACATAGCAAGAATAAAAAAGCAATGTCCAATCTCCTTATTTGTATGTGTTGCTCTTTATGTGACTATCATGCCACACTTTCCTTTGTTGTTGAATGATCTCCATTTGGTGAAGTGCCTTGAATCATAGTTCATCTAATGCATTTAGTTATAAAATCTACTCTTATTGAACTTGTGACAATTTGATACCTACTTCCAAAGTTGTACAAAATAATAGTAATACAAATTCAATAGTAATAATATGTTACTTACCATAGATCAACTCATATGGTGTAAATCCTATGGTGGATTTCTAAGTGTTGTTGTAAATCCCATACAATCTATAATAACTTATTCATCCAATATCTCCTATGATAAGCCACTATTTTCATTAGTATATTTTTGAATCCTCTACTAGTGACCTCTACTTGACCATTTGCTTAAGAGTGATAAGGTGATGAATTTTTATGTTTGATTTGATTGAATTTAGTAAATTCTTGTATGTCCTTGGACATAAATTATGGACCTTAATCTAAAAAATAGAACAAGAGGTACCAAATTGCTAAAAAAAATGAGTATATAAGAAATCAACAATCTTCTTCTCACAAGCATGTTTAAAGCATGTACCTCAACCCATTTCATCACACAATTGGTACACACTAAAATGTGTGGTTTCTCTTGAAAAGGTGGGTTAATGGATATAATAAAGTCTAGTCCCACCTCTCAAATGGTTCTAAGAGCACTTAATGTTGTAAGAGAATCTCAATTTTTACGGTTGATTTTCCCATTCATTGGCATGAATCACAATGACGTATGCATTTTTCAAATTTAATATATATATTTGAATTAATTAAGGCTCTAATATATATTTGTTTTAAATAAAGGTTTAATATATATTTTATTAAATGAAATATTATATATATATATATATAATGAAATGAACCACTAGAAATAAATGAAATATGTTTTATTTATATTAAATTGATTTTCATGTTAAAAGAAATAAAATAGTTTATATTCAAAAGAGAGATTATAGATTATTTTTAAATGAAATAAAATAGTTTATTTTCAGAAGAGAGATTATAGATTATTGTTAAATAAAATTAAATAGTTTATATTCAAAAGAAGGATTATAGATTATGTTGAAAGAAAGAATATAATTTTGATTATGTTAAAAGAAGGAATATAATTTAGATTATGTTGAAAGAAAGAACATAATCTGGATTATGTTGAAAGAAATAATATAATTTGTTTAAATGAATGAACATAGATTATGTTAAATAAAAGAACATAGATTATATGTTTAAATAAAAGAGCTTAACTTATGTTTAGATGGAAGAGCATAGTTATATGTTTAAACTAATGAAAGATAGATGTTTTTAATATTGAAAGAATGATGTTTTAAAGGTAGATGGTTTGATATCAAAGGATAAATGTTCTATTGATAAAAGAAGATAGATGTTTGATAGATATTTTTAATATCAAAGAATGATGCTTTAAAGGTAGATGGTTTGATATTAAAGGATAAGTGTTCTATTGATAAAATAAGATGGCTGTTTTTTATATCAAAAAAATGATATTTTAAAGGTATATGGTTTGATATCAAAGGATAATTTTTTTATTTTAATAAAATAAGATAGCTGTTTGATAGATGTTTTTAATATTGAAAGAATGATGTTTTTAAGGTATATGATTTGATATCAAAGGATAAATATTTTATTGATAAAAGAATGATATATTGAAGATAGATGGCTTGATAAGTATTTAGTTGATTAGAAGTAAGGCCTCATAGTTAGTTGATTAGGAGTAATGAAATAATAGTTAGTCAAGGAAATATGGTTTAGTTAAGGAAATATGGTTGGTTGAGTACTTAATTAATTAGGATTATGGACTCCTAGTTAGTAAAGAAAAGATGGTTTGATAAGTGGTTGTTTGGGTAAGATTATGGGCTCTTAGCTGAAACAAATGGAATGATTCTTAGGTAATATTGGTACTAATGTTAGGGATACATTAAGACCTCTAGAAATGATGTTATTCCTTCAAATGATTAGAAGGAACAACTTATCCTTATAAGGACAAATGTAGATATTGTTTGAGCGAATTATGAGATTCTATCATGGGAAGTAACTTGGATTACAATAGCAATTCACAATGAAGACGTGAGAACTATGGAGTTCTTATGCATTGTATTGGCATATATTTGGGAGAAATGATTATGGGATTCCTTGTATTAGTGAAGACCAAATTTATGCAATAAAGAAAATATTTGAGGTTGGGTTTTCTTGTAAGGGTTTTTCCTAGGATATATAATGTGTTATGGGTATTGATTATCTCCCTTTTGACCTTGCTTTTATTGTATCTATTGCTATTTTTTTTCATTTTTTATTTGATTAGATAGTTTTAGTAATTATTCTCCTATGTTTGATGGATCTTAAATGTTTAAAATAATTAGATAAACTTTATGATAATTTAAGTATGTTGTTGAGATGCTAATAAAATAAAGGAACCTAGGGGATTATGGGATCCCTTAGGATAAATATTTGGTGAACATAGGTTAAAGACCAAAATGAATAAGACTTATACCAACTAGTAGTTTTGAATGAAATAAACTCTCTATGAAAGGATTGGGTTACCTTTTCGCAAATATGAGATGAGTAACCTATTTACAGTATGTGTCGTATACCCACACAGATAGACTTGTGTAGGGTATAGACATGAGCATACCCTTTTATGGACCAAATGAGATAAGATGACCCTAACAAAAATGTGATTAAATAGCTTATTGCAATACGTGTAGTATACCTACATAGACGAACTTGTGTATGGTATAGAGATGGGGGTATCCTGATTATATGCTAAAAAGAAAGATGGATAACTTTAAGAAAGAATGATGGATAACTTTAACTTGGGTTTAACTTAGATATCTGTATAGTTGCACGTAATGATTGAGATAAGGATATCTCTCTCGGTATGTGCTAGTTTTTAGTGTTGTTTGTGTTTATTTAAATAAATATAATAACAACCGCTTTAGTTAGATTTTCAGGTTGTTACATTTGACAATGTAACTACTTGTTATCTTTTGTTATGCCATGAGATAGGTCTAGATCCAAGATGAAACACATATCTAAACATTAAATTTTTGTCATATGTAGATCCAACATAATATAAGTTTGTGTATCGTTCTAAGAAAAAAATATCTTTCTTCTTATAGTCCATGCCATATTCTATTGTACCACAGACATAATGTAGTGTGTGTTTTACAACTTTCCAATGGCTTTTCTTAGGGTCCATGAATTTTAAAATATATCTTACAACAAAATTGATGTCAGACCTAGTGTTTGTCAAGTATATAATACTCCTAATCATTTGATAATGAAGGGTAGAAGATACCTGAGGTGATTTTTTATACATGGATAGTTGTAACCCTTACTCCATGGGTGTCATTACAAGTTTATAATCTATCATCTTGTATTTTTAAGTAATATATTGGCATGTTTTTTCTACGTTATCACAATGTGATTCTTTCTTTGACAAAATTTTAAGCTAAGATAATAGTGTAGAAGTCCCAAGTTCATCTTGTATTTTTTGAGTAATATATTGACATGTTTTGTCTACGTGATCACAATGTAATTCTTTCTTTGACAAAATTTTAAGCTAAGATAATAGTGTAGAAGTCCCAACTATGTCATATCAAATTATTATTTCAAATCATTCTTTACACTATCCACAAATTTATCTGAACTCCCTATGATGAGAAAATCATCAACATACACCAAAAGGATCACTATATTAGAACCAAATTTCTTTATATATATATTTGAATCATATGAAATTCTGATAGAAACCATGTTGTAAGTAATGAACATTAATTTTGATATAGTAGGATTTGAGAGCCTCATTCAACCTATATAATATTTTTTTTAGTTTATAAACTTTTAATAGTTGTTCATTAATAACAAAACCTTTAGGTTGGGTCATGGACACCTCTTATATAATATCACCATTGAGCAAGGAAATTTTAACATCTATTTGATGAATTGTCCACCCACATTATGCTTTTCTTCAAGATCATTATTGAGGAAGGTTCTTTTAACATATATTTGATGAATTTTCCACCCAAACTATGCTGCCAGTATTGCACAAAGTGCATGAACAATGGCCATCTTAGTTGTTGTAAATGTTTCTACATAATCAATACCTTTTCTTTGTGCAAATCCCTTTGTAACAAGTAGTTCCTTATATTTATCAATGAACCAACTATCTAAATAATGCAATAATTTTTCTAATAGGCAAATAGTGTTTTATACATATGTAGATATGTATTTATATTATAATTTAACATATATCTTATAAGGAGACAACTCAATAAGATTATTTTATACCACGTGCATTCGTAAGGTAATAAATATCACCCCTTAAATTTCATTTCTACATATCAATCTTATATTATTAATACCCTATTATAATACATTTTAATTGATATACCCTCTATTTTCACCCTGTATTCTAGGTGCTTTTTGTTAATGATATTTATTATACACCTTATTATTTCCATCATTTCTATGATAATGGTAGGTTTCTATAACAATGGTAGGTTGTATTAGCATTATGTTAATTCTAAAGTTGTAAGTTATATATATATATATATATATATATATATATATATATATATATATATATATATATATATATATAAGACTTGTGGTATTCAAATAATAAAGATATTTGCAAACATTTATCAATATGTATTGATTTATGACTAAGGATTGATCCATATGAGCAAGAATAAGCATAAGTTAGAGAAGTAAAAATGAAGAAAGAAATTCAAAAAATGGAAGAAAGAATAGATTTGGACAAAAATCAAATATTACATCCTTAAAAGTTCTTGACTTAATATATAATTAATCATAAATACTTCATAAAACTTTGTAAAATTACCTTGACATCTACTAGTAATGTATTAATATCATATTTAAGGCAGGGAAGAAGAACCCTTTTTAAAAACTTTAATTTATGTTTCATAAATGAGATTATCTAGAAAACCCCCCGTTTTGGAATATCTTTTCTATTATGATTGAATAAAAATACCTTAACCATAATTGTCATGTGAATCTTCTTCGTTATCTTTAAAAATAAAATAAAACAAAGTAGATTTCTCTTTGGAGGATGAAAGGGAAGGAGAAATTTTATCTTCTATTTATATGAAGCAACACCATCCTCCCACTCACCATCTCAATAAATATCACTTAAATTTAATTATATCTTAAATTTAGTGGTATACTACTTCTAATATAGTTTATTTTAATTGTTTTGATATGAATCCATGTGGTATGATATTGGGTATACATGAACCTTGTGTCTATTATAATATTGAGAGTGGAGGTAGCAAATATAATCTTATAATGTTTTTTTTTTTTTTTTCAAAGCAAAATAGGGTTTTGAAAGAGTTTCCCTTTTCCTCTTATATCAACTTAGTCACATCCGGTTATATAGCCTATTTCAAGGATATAGTACCACCAAGATTTGGACCTTAGTGTGGACTACATCATCCATATGCCCAAACATCCAAAACCTCTTTAACAATATATTAGTATAATAAAATTAATATAATCAATTAAAAATATATACTTACTATTAATATAAAATAAGATTATTAATATAATAAAATTAATATAATTAATTAAAATATATACTTACTATTAATATAAAATAAGATTAAATAGTATTAACGTTGCGCTGTCAGCTACTAAAAACAGTCCATCACTAAAAATAATGGCTGTAACCAACTCTCCTATCCTATGTACCAAAAATAAATAAATAAATAAATAAATAGTATTACTATAATAATTTTAATATATGTCTTTCAACTTTCATTAAAACCCAAATTCAAATTTGACACTAATCCTATATCTCAATTATACTTCTTATCCTACTTAAATTTTTTGGAGAACAAATAATAGAGTGGCTTGACATAAACCCAAACATATGTATCCGCAGCACAATACGAGAGGTTGATGTCAGCGTAGGGCCTCTGCAGACTGTTAATTCACAATAAAAAATTTCACTAACCTACTCTCATTTTCGCTTCTGTACACCAAGGACATGGGCGGCTTGCTGTCAAGCCGCTTTCTGTGGGGCCATTCGATGCAGTTAGCCGCTTTCTGTGGACTTTTAGTTGCTTTAAGTCTGTGGTGGACACCGTTACCGGGATTGCGCGATCAGACTGAAAAAGTGACTGGTGTTGAGACATCCATTGAATGAGAATAAGAAAGGAAGAGTCCAAAACAACTGTGAACTTCTGAACTACCAAAAGTGAACTCAAATCAAAATTTGGTTTGGTTTCATACAACTTGCATGCAATGCACATTGTTGAGACTTAATGGTTGACATAATGAATTTAAAAGTGTGATCTGACAGCTCGTTCAACGCTATGACATATGTTTGCTTAAAGAAAAATGCTTTCAGTCAGAGATACAAACGAAAAAATAAAAATAAAAATAAAAAATAGTCAATACATGTGTTACAAAGATGACTGGTATACGTGTTAAAATACTCAACACACAGGTTTTAAATATTGGAAAATAGTTAATACATACTTTAAAATATTTGAAAGTAGTTAATACATGTGTTAGAATATCGACACGATGGTATCAATTCTTATTTATTAATTATATATTTATATGTTTTCGAGAACTTACAAAAGCTGTTCTCTTAAATATCATGTAAAATTTATAAAACTTATTGATTGACATAAATCATTATATTTAAAGATAACCTCAAATTGAATGCTTTATTATATGAACTTTTTAAAAAATAGATGGTAAGAACAATGTAATTATAAAAGTTTTAAGTGGTTGTAGTAGGAAGCGAGTGTAGGAGTGAGTGCAATGGGAAGCAAGTGTGCGAGCCAGGAGTGAATGTAAGTGCAGGCCAAGAGTAAGGAAGTGTGAGGAGGAGGTAGAAAGCAAAGTGTGATCCAGTTCAAGAAAATTTAGTGTGAGATGGGAGGAAGTGCAATCTAAGAGGGAGTGCAAGCCAAGATTCAATCATGATGAAAGAATAGTGGATTTATCCGAAGTGCATCAATGCTTCAAACCCTTACCATGAATGCGTGAAACATTATTTCTTGAAAATTGTTGAAGTGAAAGAATATCGGGAAAAATAAGAGACAAGGGCTATTGCAAGCCAAGAGGGAGTGCAAATCGAGAGTGAGTGCGACGTAGGAGAGAGTGCAAGCTGGGAGTGAGTGCACGTCAAGAGGGAAGGTGAGCCAAGAGGGAGTGCAAACCAAGAGCAAGACCCATGAGCTAGTATGGAAGGAAAGTCATAGAGTGAGTGCGATGTAGGAGAGAGTGCAAGTTGGGAGTGAGTGCACGCCAAGAGGGAAGGTGAGCCAAGAGGGAGTGCAAACCAAGAGCAAGACCCATTAGCTAGTATGGAAGGAAAGTCATATTTGAAAGCCCTAATGGGAAGTCATGATGCCCTAGTTGGAAGTATGGAGACCCAAGTTGGATATAAGCATAAGAGAGAATACATGGCAAGTTCGATCTAGGTAGCAGATGTTACATCAAAAGTGAGTATCAAGGATGAGATTTTGAGCATGATATAATGGTTCTTAAAAGTAAAGGATTAATATGTAAGTTCCATAGATCATGGCCAGGGTTTTTGGAGATTCAAAATTGGATCAAGTGAAAGTAGGGATTAAATTTAAATTACTATGTGAATTTTCTTCCTAAGGGTTTTTTTCTCATAATATTTTCTGGTTCAAAAAATAGGGATAAAATAATGGTTAGTGGTCTATGGTTTAGGGGAAGAGAAGCACTTTATTTGAGACCATGAAATAATTTTTTTTCTGTTGAGATAGAAACTATTAAGAAGCTTCCAGTTTGGGATAGGCTTTTTAGACTTCCATATCAACTTATAAATAAGGATGTTATGAAGAATATTGGAAATACCCTAGGGGAATTCATCAAGGACTAACTACTAAGGAGTAAAAGTATGCTATATATACTCAAATATGTGTTGCTATGGATATTTCAAAACCTTTGCCACAATCCATTAAGATAAAATCTGAATCAAGAGAATGAGATCAACAAGTAGATTATGAAAATATCGTATTTTGTTGTTACAATTATTATGAGATTGGACACATTACAAGAGTTTGCAAAATGAAAACTATGAAGAAAGAGACCAAAAATTCTAGCCATGAGATAAACTTCAAGACGAAGCAAATAAATCATACAGTAATAGAAGCTAGATCGGATCAAATATATTCCGCTCCAAAAGAAAAGGCAAAGAAATCCTATCTACCATATCATTTGGCAAGTTCATAACGAATTAAAAGTGCAAAATAAGATGTGGAGAGAAATCCTAAAACAAAGACAACAAAATAGGTCAATTTTATTCTAGGTAAATCATCTTCATTTTCGTCAAGTAGTACAAAATCCTCTCAAAGTAATAAGAGTGATAGGAATGTAGATGATATCCCTTGCACTTCAAGGTTTCAAGAGTAGCATAATAAAAAATAAGGATGGAGGAAACCCATAATAATTTAGGCTTTTTAGAGCAGAATAATAAGGTAATTGCTATAGAAGAGCATCCTTGCACTTTACAGTTTTCGAGGGCAACAAAAAGAAGATTGTGTTTTTTAGGTTATTCCTTGCACTTCAGAACAAGGCAAACCCAAAGATCATAAGTCTTACTATGAGTATTATGATAAGTTTAAAGAGATTGATGAATTTGAAAGTATTGTTGGGAATGAAAAAAGAGAGGAAGACCCAAGAAGCAAAAACAAAGAGAAAAATAAACCCAGAGGGATATTGATATGGGAAAACAAAAGCATATATAGATAGAAAGGCAAATGAAGAATATATTTGATCGAAAGGCAAAATTGGATATGCTTTAATTAACTTGTTAGAAATGTAATGAGAGCAATATAATATTTTGTTTTTGTAATGGGAGTGACCTCGAGTAGCCACACACAACTATTAAACTATATATATATATATATATATATATATATATATATATATATATATATATATATATATATATATATAAACACCCATTTTTTAAAAATAGGTTTTAATTAAATTTGGTAGATCATCTCTTAATTTTGCATTATAATTCTATTTCTTATAATATGTATTATATATTTTTTATTAAACATAATTATATGTTTTGAATAAATTTAGTAGATGATCTTTTAATTTTAATTTTACATTATAATTATATTATTTATAATATGTATGATGTTATATTATTATTTTTATCAATTTTATTCTTGTTTTTTTTATAGAAATGCTTAGATGAATTATTTTATTGGTTTGAAGATATTTATGCATAGTTGCCTTGCCCAATATAACATAACAAACCATAATTTCAACCAATAATGGACTAAGGACCCTATATTGAGTGGTGAAAACCACTCAACTTACAATAATGTGAACTATGATAGAAGTAATTCCTAACATTTCTCCCCTTATTACATCATAGTTTAGAGTTTCTTGGAGAGAAAATCTTGAAAGGCTTCAAACTTTAACATGTGCAAGTGGCTTGGTGAATATGTTTGCAGGTTTTTCCTTAACAGGGCAAAATTTGAGTTGAATATTGTGTTGTTGAACATGCTTGTGTATGAAGTGACATTGAACTTCAATGTGTTTGGTGCACTCATGGAACACCAGATTTTGAACAAGTTTGAATACACCTTAATTATCATAGTACATGGTTGTTGGTTTAGTTCGTGGTACACCCATACTTGCTAGCAATGAGTGTCATTAATGCTCACACTTTAATATTTTCAGTCAAGGGTAGTGTCCTAAGGTTGTATGCATTAGAGGTCTAAGAATTACACTTTGGCTATTGGGTTTTCTAGGTTACTTTATGAAAACAAGGAATTAAAACATCTTTTCAATACTCTTTGGATAAAAAACATTTAATTCCACACTTTGATGATAAAGGAAATCTTAGAACTAGTTGTAATCTATGTGATAAAGTAAATTAAACAACAATCTTTATTGAATCGAAAGAAATTAAGCAATATTAAATTGAACTAGAATAAAATTCAGTATTGAAACAAAACAAAATTTAACATAAACCATAATTTAGTAAAACAAACTAAAACATAAATGCACACTTGTAGGAAAACATAATTGAATGAAAACAAGTTACAAATCAAATAAGAAAAAAATTTAACTAGAATAAAAATAAAAATAAAATATGCTTAATTTTCACACTTAACACAAAGAAATGCTACTTGATTTACTATAATAAATGATAAAAATAAATCAGTAAAGAAAACTTGTAGTTATGCTAAAATTCCTTCCAATGTTCCAAAGAGTGGGCCCTTACTTTGAGGTCCAATGGGAGGTAGAATATTTCAACAACAAAAACTAGTCAATGCAATCAAATTCATAATATAGGATAGAGTATTTTTTATTGAAAATAGAGTTTGAAAGTCAATTTCTTATTTACATTTTTCAATTGGAATTTCCCCTTTTGACATACATCATTATTTATAGGATTTTATCTAACTACTCAGCTTAATATTAGGCTTATATATATTAACAATTCTAAAAAAGGTTTTGTGCGATCCCGGGAAGCGTGCACCACTTGCACTACTTGCGATATTGTATCAAAATGGAAGAACACAAAGCAATAGATAACATAACATGAAAATGACAAAATAAATAAAGATCTTTTATTATTAATTTCTTTGGCAAATCCCGGTTACATATCGGTCCCTCTGAGGGATACCCAGTTTTGATACAATAAGATACAAGTGGAATAATGGTGCAGAAGAATGATGTCCCCTCGCAAAGGGGTGGTGCACTTTTGTAGGCCTCTCGATCTTGCACACAAACTTGTATGAGGGCTTATAGATGCCTCCTTCTCCTTTTCTCACCTTGGAGGGATCTTATGCACTGGATGCCTTGAATCGGTCCTGTAAACCTGTAACCTGCATGCATAGAAACAACAGAACACTATCAGTAGCATGGGAAGCCTCTCTAGAAGAGGCTCTTATTAGCAGATCTGATAAACATGATATATGAGCATGATAATATTAAAATGCAAGCATAAACTAAGCGATAAATGCATAGAAAACTCAGAAATATGATGTAAATGCATTAATGAAATCAGATCTATGCTAGAACTAATTAATAAATCAAAGCAATAATCAGATCTAAGCTAGAACTAGGAAAATAATGTCTAAAAACCCTAGGCTATGCCTATGGGCCACTATCAATGACAGCGGCCATGAAATGAAGCTCTTCTCCTCATGAACCAGGGGTTGTAGCACTAGATTCCTTGCTCCAATTGATGTTCAAGGGTCACCTATTGTGTCTGGTACACTGATGGGTGGTGAAGAATAAATGGATCTGAAAGTAGGTGCGTAGACGTAGCTCAGTCGGATAGTGCTTCGTTGCTCCTCAAAGGGGGTGTGGATTCACTCTCTGATCGGCCAGGGCTTCGCTGCACAAAATTTTGATATTCGTGGATCATTTGCTTTGCTTGGGAGAGTCCATATGTAGACCTTCTCTGTTTTAGATCTAGATCTGGATCTTGGCTTCCTGGAGAAGCCAAAATCCAAATTTGCATGCAACTGACCATCCCTAGGGGGAAGCATCAGTCACAAATTGGCATTGAAGGGGTAGTTAGGAGGAACTCTGGGAGTTCCTCACCAAAATCCACCCATAAGCAATGCAAGGTGCAGTCATACTATGTGATCTGGGCCCGTATTCATGGCCAGACTGTGCATGGTGCTAGCCACTATTCAGAGTAGTGGCTAGGTGTGGCCGCTATCAGCTTCAGCGACCAGATGTGGCGGCCGCTCTGCTTGAGAGCGGCTAAGCCTGGATGGGCTAGAACTACCCTTTTTGAGTGGTTAGGACCACTGCTAGCTCTTGGAAAGGTCCAAGATGATTCATATGGTCTTTGAATGTGTCCATATGAGTAGTCTCCTAAACATGATGTATTTTAGGTGTCTACAGATACCCCTTTTTGGGATGCATTATGGGAAAACACAGCACGGAGCAAAAATAGACCACCTAGGGCCACATTGTAGGTTGTGTGATGATCATTGATCTGATCAACATTGGATGCCCTAGTCATGAGAAAGGGCGTGCATCCTAGAATCATTACTTCCAATAGGGTGGAAGGCTTAAATTTGTGAAAGCTTGCACACATCCATCAGACAATCGGGTAGCTTTAGTACTACTATAGGTCCGAAAGGAGGAGAGCTACAAACTTAACTATCATGTTTGCTTTTTTCCCCAACAAAGGGTAAGCTTATGATAGTTGTTGGCAATGATTCATAAGATGAACGCAATTTGACATGATCAAGTGATATTTTGTTGATTTTGATTATGATTGTTGATATTATGACTACCCCCTCAAATGATGAGTCGATGAGGGAAGGACAATGAATTAAGTGATGAGTCGCTTGACCAAGATGAATGATTTGGACCCTTTTAGAGGTTTGCTTTGTTGTTATAGGGTAGGTCCCATCTTAGGTGTGATTTCAACCATTTTTAGTAATTGTACATCTCTATCCCATGGAGCGGTCCGACCGTAATGGCCTTCTTAGGGAATCAAGGATGATAGCAATTCTATTCAAGCTTATGTTGAATCACTACATTCAATGATTTTCTAAAAATATTATAGAAGAAATGAGATGAATCCTCATTCCCATGGGGCAGTCTAGCTACCATGGCCTTCTTCGAGATTGAAGTGAAGCGTCTCAATTCTACCATAACTAATTTGCCCCAAGTGGCCTTATGGTAATTTACTCATCTTGTCGGATTGCATGGAGTGCAAGTCGCTACAACCACCAAGTGTATAGAGTAAATAACTGAATACGAGGCTCAATTGAGATTTTGTTGTTATTTGATTTTTTTGTTAATTTGAATTTTATGATGTTTTTGGATTTTGATTTATGTGATTTTTTGGTATTTGTGCACTTTTTGATTGTTTTGGACTGATAGGTATGTTTAATGGCCCATTTTTAGGTGCCTCATGGTGAGAAATTGAGTGAATTTCTCTTTGTTTCCTAGTCATTATCAGGTCCAATGACCCCTAATTGCCTCTTCATGGTCACTGTCAGGTCCAACGACCAGAAAGTGTGGGCCATTGATGCTAGTAGTGGTCGAGGCATAAATTGAAAATATAAAAGTAATTTTTAGGGTTTGACTTTTCATTATTCTAGCTATCAATTACACTTTTTGAGCTCTGAGGTGAGAGAAATTGATTATGACCCGGGATGCTACCAAAACTAGACACCATGGCTGAGCAGGGCGAGGCTTCGACAAGTGGAGGAGCCAATGACTCACAGGTATCTCTCAAACCCTAGCCTTCTATTTGTTTTATTTGGTAAAATGAACCTCACTAAGTAACCGGTGAATGAACCACACTAAACTCATTGGCAATGAACCGAACCAGTCAATAGGTCTAGGTTAGGGTTAATTTTAGTGGGTCTAGGCTAGTTTTAGGATTTTTCAAATTTTTTGTTATTTTTGGATGAGGGGGACATCGTTGGCGTGCCGCCCCATGGCCGCTGATGCTCAGAGCAGCCCCTAAATGGCCAAAGAGGGGCCATTGTCACCATCAGCAACCAGCCTGAATTCCAATGATCAATTTTTTGATCATTGGTGGCTGGCCACTATCGGCTTTAGTGGCCACTACGTGGCCACTCCTGGCATGAGCGGCTACGAGGCCTTAGGCTTATTTTTGAAATTTTTGAATTTTTAAAGGTTTTAATTGATTTTTTTGCAATTTTGAAGTGTAGAATTTGATTTTTTTGAATGTTTAGGTGCATTTAGTCATTGTTTTTATAGCCTTAAGCTTATCTTAGATTATCTTACCATTTTTGTATTATTGCTCCTTTTAGCTTTTAAGTGCATTTAATTTAGGTATTTACTTTGCACTCTTAGATTTTATCTACGTAGGCTCGAGACCCTAAATTGCTCATGGATCTTCTACCCAACATGGATGACACAAATTGGGATTGGCTTGATGCTCATGGGCTCCAGTACATTACTAGGCTTCCGATGATCATGTCAGATCAGGCCTACCTTACTACCTTAGCACATAGGTGGGACTCTAGGACTAACACCTTTCATATCCCTATGGGTGAGATGACCATCACACCGGAGGATGTCTACAGGATCTTCCAGATCCCTTTTGATGGAGTCCCCATTGTTTCTTCCCCTACTGATGCTAGAGATGTAGTCTTCTTAAGGGTCTTTGGAGTACATGTAGTTACTACATTCTATGATACCCGATCTGGTGGGATTTTTATGGCTCGATGGTACCGAGAGGATGTCTTTTCTTAGAGATATGTCATTTTATTGATGGTTATATATAATATGCTTTTACTTGACTACTCTAGAGTGAGGTTCCCATGGAACCTCTTGGTGATGGTTCAAGACTTGATTGATAGTGCGAAGCCTATCATCATGGCTTGGGGGAGTGCACTATTGGCTCAGTGCTATGATGAGCTCTACAAGATCCAATAATGGGGATGAGCTAGCATTGCTTGTAGCCTACTCCTATAGATCTAGGGCTAGGAGCATATCAGGGTGGACCACCCAAGAGGATTACCTATTGATATTACTATCATAGCTGATGTTGCTCAGTGCTACAAATCTAGGTGGCCTCAAGAGTGTGAGGAGCACAAGATTCAATGCTACGTAGGAGATCTCTCCCACTACACAACATCTCTAACTAGCCTACAGGCCAAGGACATCATCTAGAGGCCCTATCATGATTGCCCCACCTGGGAAGAGGTAGACAGGTTCACAACTAAGACTAGGTATGATCGATGGGTTATCGATCACAAGGATAACATCAAGGAGTTCTTCCACTACTCTAGGGTGCTTTGATAGTTTGGTCTATAATAGGATGTACCTCTTTAGCAAATTTTATATAGGTGAGATTCACTACCCCGAGTTATAATAGTTATAGAGGATGATGATCCTCCAATAGTAGATGTTGGTATTATAGATGGTGGGGTCATAGAGGCCTATACCTAGTGGTGGGTCACACATCTATGGTAGGGTGGTGGTAGCTTAGGCTAGGATCAAGATGAGGTAGCTACTGAGGAGGATCCTGATGGGCATCGAGTGCGAGCCTAGATAGAGGACTAGGGGTAGGCCGTAGAGTAGTAGGTGGTCAAGGAGCAGATTGCTCCTAGGAGGAGGAGGAGTTAGCTCTAGAGGAGTAGGAGTCTCCTCTTTAATTAGCTGCACCACATGGAGGCTGAGCTTTAGTCAGCTTAGATCTAGATCTTATAGAGGGATTCTACCATTATTGGGCTTTAAGCATAGGTTAAGAGCTTTGATGAGGAGAGGACCACTCTCCAGACATAGATAGACTCGACACAGATCAGGATAGATGAGCTTACGATCAAGAGGGATGTTACTAAGGATAGATTGTGCCAGCTATGCTAGTACCTCAAGGACCTAGTGGGCTAGATGTAGATGTAGAGATCAAACATCTACATGGACTCCTATCAGAGGACTTAGAGTAGTGCACACTAGATAATGCTTACATCCTTGCACTAGAGCATGAGGTCAAGCTTCAAGGAGGTCATCTACTAGATAGGCCTACAATAGGAGGGTCACATAGGAGTGGGTGGAGCACATCAGGGTAATCATCAATGTGATCGAGCCATAGGACCAAGACTCGAATAGAGCATACCATAGGGACTAGCTCCCATCACACTCATAGGGAGCCGAGGGTGGAGGTGAGGTGCAAGCTGATGACTCTGATTATACTAGCTTTATTTTTTAGTGTAAGGTCAGATGACCTACATAGTTGTAGCCTATGGGTAATTTTGTACCCTTATGTACTTATTTGACACACATATATATGATATCTACACTTTGAGACTCATTATGTGTACTTATATGTTTTTGCTTTTATGTTTATGTGATGCAGTATGATGATTTTATGCTATATGATGTGATGTATTGATATGCATTTAGCTAGATGATAGATGTATGCTTTAGATGATGTGATCTATATGTGTGGATGCATTATGATGATGGATGCATATATGGATGCAATGCTTATTCTTAAATGCATGTTTAATTTGATTCTATTGTATGCATCTAACTTATGTTGTTATGATATGGTGAATGCAATATGTGTAATGCACTATGATGATGATCTAATGTAAATGAACCTGTATGCTTTAATCACTTAAAACATAAGGAATGCATGTGATATGAGTTCAACAATCTAATGGGTGACACCATAGAATGTATATCAATCATGAATAAATAATAACTCTTATAATAAGAATTAATCATTTAAACATCCTATATGAGATGAGATGATGTGATATGTATGTGCTTTCTTTATAAGCTTTTGTAAATTAAAATATATGCACAAAATAGTCAGTGGTCATCTAAATATCATTGCTGACATTTATCTGATATCTATCCTATTTCATGCACACCCTTTAATGAACAAAACCTCCTAAAGAAAGTTGATGATTTGATTGATGATATGATTTGTTGCTATGAGAGGATTTTTGAGGTTTTCCATGAGACTCAAACACCCTAGTTACTCCATCAAAAGTTGTATACTGACCATACAGGACTCTTGAAAGATAAAGTTTTTGTTATGAAGACCTAGATACTCATTATCCCTATGTGTGCAAATGAATATATTAGATAAAACATAAGCATACCCCAGTGCCAGGAGGGATTCATGCAGCCCATTGTTGTATTGGGGATCCTCAAATGTTCATCCTGATCCTAAGTTGGACTCAGTTGGATTAGACCACTAGGCGATACAGGACACCTAAAGCTAGCCCTTTTTGCAAATTGCTTTGAGCTTACCCTAATGCCAGGTGGGATTCATGCAGCCCATTGTTGTATTAGGGATCACTCAACGACTTGTGGAGATCGACCATTCCAGGGATTCAAGCTCTTCACCCCCTTATTTTCTTCACATTTATTTGGGATACTTGCTCATGCTTTAGTGATGAAAATCACTATTTATTTTGAATTTTTATTTTTCTTTGAGCAAGGGATTTATGTAGTGATGATAATCACTATTTATTTTGCTTTTGAATTTTGCTTTGTTTCAGGATTTTTGCTTATTTTGATGAAAGCAAGGGATTTATTTGGGTAGGGGGAGCTTGTCCTTTTGCCAATGATCAAAATCCTAGACCATGTGCATCACAAGGTGAGCAAGTAGAAACCTTTCACTTAGGATGCCTAGTACCACTTTGTAGCATTCATCTTTTCCTTGTTTCAACTAGGATTTTAGTGTTTTGATTAGTGATAGGATTCTGAAATATACCAGGTGCTATCAAAACTAGACCTCATCTTCTAATAGTAAAGATAACTTTCTACAAAGTTTGATAAAATCACTAGGTATGGTTGAGTGACCAGAAAACCCTAGTATATTCCTTATAGCAATATGGAGGGGTTGTGTTGAAAAACATAGTTACACACATGGGTTATGGATGATGATGGATTTTGAAGATGCATGATTGAGGTACAAACGTGGTGTCATTTGTAAGATTGTGAACACAACCTATCCTAATGCAAATGCAATGGATGCAACATGCCTATATGCAATGCAACTAATGGATGCAAATGCGGAATGCAAATGTTTTTTGTATTTTTGATGCTTTCAATTGTTTTTGAGTTTTGATTATTTTGAATGTTTATGAACTTTTTGACTTTAAACTATTTTTGTGCTTTTATGTTTTGCTTTTGACCAAAGGGCTTATGGTGCCTTTGGGGCTTTTTGTGATGTGACCAAAGGGCTTTAAGATGCCTTTGGGGCTTTTGTGATTTGACCAAAGGGCTTTAAGATGCCTTTGGAGCCTTTTGTGATTTGACCAAAGGTGCTTTAAGATACCTTTGGAGCCTTTTGTGATTTGACCAAAGGGCTTTAAGATGCCTTTGGAGCCTTTTGTGATTTGACCAAAGGGCTTTAAGATGCCTTTGGAGCCTTTTGTGATTTTACCAAAGGGCTTTAAGATGCCTTTGGAGCCTTTTGTTTTTACGATTTTCTATTATTTTTGTGATTTTGAAATTTATGAATGTTTTTGATATTTTGTTGGTTTATTTGAATGTTTTTTATGTTTTGTTGTGCTTATGTGTGAAACACCCTTAGATGAATAATTTTGAGAGGCTCTGGCTCCTCAACACCTTCTAGCGATGTTAGGTGATATGCCCCAGGTCCAATCTTCTCAGAGATGATATAAGGACCTATCCAATTGGCCATAAATTTATCTCGTAGGTGCGGGGGTAGATTTGAGTTCTATTGGTTTTCTTTAAGCACAAGATCCCCAACCTTAAAGTCTCTCAAGTGGACTTTATTGTTATAAGCTCATGTTAGATGATCCTGGTAAATGCAAAGATGCTCAAGAGCATTGATGTGACGTTCATCCAGAAGGGTCAACTAATCCAAGTGAGCTTGTCATACAGTGTCATCATTGATGAACTCTTTCAATGTGATGCACAATGTTGGAATTTCCAACTCTAAGGGCATAATGGCCTCAATGCCATATACAAGTAAAAATGGTGTTGCCCTAGTGGGCATCCGCACGCTAGTCCTATAAGCCCATAATGCAAGGGGTAATTGTAGATGCCAATCCTTATGATTTTCTTTCATCATCTTCTTTAAGATGGCTACTATTATCTTGTTTGAGGCCTCTTGCTTGCCCATTTGCCTATGGATAGTATGGTGTCACAAAACTATGTTGAATGTTGTATTTGGTCGTTAAAGCTCACACATTTTTATTTTTGAATGATGGACCATTATCCGAGATTATCTTGAAGGGGACCCCAAAATGATAGATGATATTGTGAAGTATGAACTCCATAATTCATGGTCCAATTGTCGATGTTAAGGGGACCGCTTCCACCCATTTGGTGAAGTACTCAGTGGTCATTAAGATAAATGTGTGTCAGCTCAAAGATGGGGGAGAAATATTTCTGATTAGATCAAAACCCCACTGAGAAAATGGCCAAGCCGCCTGAATGGGTTGTAAGGCCTGAGATGGCAGGTGCATCAGATTTGCATGATGTTGATATTTAACGCATTTCTTGACATACTCATAGCAATCCTTCTCCATGGTGGGCCAGTAATAGCCCATTCGAAGGATGCGCTTGACAATGGCCATGTCGTTGAAGTGGCCACCGCATGTACCATCATGAGCTTGCAAAATTACCCAAGCTGATTCTTGGGGCTCTAAGCAATGAAGGAGGACTCCATCATAGCTTTGATGATACAATATACCTCCTAGTAAGACATATCTTGTCACTTTCTATTTAAATGCTCATATTTTAGCATGCGATAGTCCCTGTGGGACAATTCCAAGTCTCAAGAAATCTTGTAACTAGGATAGCCAATCCTGATAAGCTACAACCTCAATAGATAAGATGACTTGTTTCTCCTATGATTCGATGTGCACAAATGTAGATTGAGAAATAACCTTGTGGTGAATGATGGTACCATTCTCCATAGGACCCTACGAGATCAAGGACCCCCAAGGTGCCTTCTTTAAAAAGTCTTTGGCTTTACAGAACCAGTCATGGTCTGGTTCTATATGAATCATGTTGACTGATTCTTTGTTATCAAAAGCCTCACACTGCATCATTGAGTGCGAGAGCATTTTCACATGAATGGTAGTGAAATTAGTAGATGGATTCTGAGGGATCAAGGATCCCAAAGATGCCATGGTGTCTACAAATCTATTTGATGAATGAGGGATTGCCTCAATGTCATACCATTCTAGTTGGGCTAGATAGGTGTCAACAAGCTCCTTGTAAGCTTTTAAGATTGGATCCCTACATTGAAATAGTCCCTTGACTTGGTTGACTATGAGGAGGGAGTCATCGAAGATATTTAGCCTTTTGATCTTCATAGCGATGGTTGTTTGGAGACCCAAGATTAGGGCCTCATATTTGGTGTTGTTATTCGTGCAAGGGAAGTCTAGCTTAAATGACAAGGGCATTGGAGCACCTTGTGGCATGAAAAAGATAATCCCTGCACCACCTCCTTGCTCACACTTTGAACCATCGAAGAACAAAGTCATGTCAGCTTTATTTTTAGGTTCTTCAGGTTTGGGTGCTTCTGATAATGCGAAGACTACATCATCAAGAAGTTCTATGGTGAGGGGCCTACTATTCTGAAGAGGTACCTCAGCCAAATGATCAACTATGACTTATCCCTTGATGGAATTTTGGCTTATGAATTCCAAGTCAAATTTTATCAATAGCATGATCCACTTTGTAGTACGTGTATTATGATATGTCTTGCTCATCATATACTACAAAGGATTTTGTTTGGATATTACATACGTCGTATGGCTCAGCATGTAGTGGTGCAATTTCTTGGTTGCAAAGACCACTACTAAGCACAACTTTTCTACGTATGCATATCCTATCTCGTAGCTCACCAAGGTGTGGCTGATGTAATATATCACTTGTTCTTTATCTTACACATTCTTTTGAGCCAACATGGTGCCCAAAGAAAAATTGATAGTGGATATATAATAGGAATGGCACGTCTAGCCTTGGTGGAGCTAGGACTAGTGGTGTTGCTAGGTACTTCTTGATTTTAGCAAAGGCTTGCTGACATTCTTCATCCCACTAGAATGGGACCCCCTTGTGTAGCAGTCGATTCATGGGTCGATATTTATTCGATAGTTGTGCGATGAATCACTTTATGGATGCTACTTTGCCCTGTAAGCTTCTCAACTCTTTGATGTTAGTGGGTGGGGCCATTTCTAGGATAGCCTTTACCTTTTCTGGGTCTACCTCGATGCCTCATTTAGAAATGATGAATCCCAAGAGTTTTCTAGAAGTTACGCCAAAGACGCATTTCTTGGGATTCAACCTGACATTGTGCTCAATCAGGTGATCGAAGACCTTTTTGAGGATCTCAACATGCTCTTCATGTAGCAATGACTTGGCCAGTAAGTCATTGATATAGTCTTCTAAGATCTTGTGCATGTAGTCATGGAAAATGTATGTCATAGCCCATTGATATGTGGCACCAACATTTTTAAGACCAAATGGCATTACTTTGTAGCAGAATGTTCCCCATGGAGTGGTGAATGTGGTTTTATGTTGGTCTTCGGGTTTAATCCGAATCTGATTGTAACCAAAAAAACCATCCATTAGGGAGAGCATCTCATGACCTGCAGTTGCATCTACAAGAGCATCTATGTTTGGCAATGGGAATGAATCCTTGGGTGTTGCCTTATTGAGATCCCTAAAATCCATGCAAATGTGGATTCTTCCATCAAGTTTTCCTATGGGCACCATGTTTGATACCCATTCTGGATAGTCGATGGGAACAATAAAGACTACATCCAATAGTTTTTGCAACTCATTCTTTACCATCAAAGCGATGGTTGGATGCATCTTTCTAAGATTTTGCTTGACCGATTTCTTTGTGGGGTCTAGTGAAAGGTTGTGGACAACCAATTTTGGATCTAGTCCTAGCATATCTTTGTAGGTCCAAGCAAAGAGACTTGGTCTCTCTTTCAATAGAGGAATAATGATGGCCTATTCTTCTAGAGATAAGATTTCTCCGAACTTGAATTTATTTGGATTAGAAGGGTCATCACTGATGTCCACTTCGAAAGTCTCCTCTATTGCCATATGTGACCCCTCCTCAAGTTGGTGAGGAGTGGGGATTAAATGGATGTCATCTACTGGGTTTAAAGGTTCCACTGAATCATGGTCAAAACTAGCGTGATAGACATCATGTGCGCAGCCTGGTGCAAAATGGAATGGTTGTAGCATCTCTTCATTAGGGAAGAAATATTTAGGCTCTAGGGGTGAATCAACATGATCCCAATCAATAGCATCTAAGTTAAGACACAATGGTTTTGAAGGATCTGTTAGGTTGTGAAGTGGAGTGGTCAAATCAATGGAGATCATGTTGATGGATGGGATGAAATCTCCAGGACCACATGGGTGAAACTCTTCATTAATGATTTACCTTCCATACCCAAGATGTGGCTCTAGGGGTATGGGGATCTCAGGATCTAGTCTATGGATAGATGAGATGATGGGATCATTAGGTTGCAATAGCTCTCTAAATGTTGGTGGATCCAGGAAGACCATGTGATAGATGATGTCTAGATTTATTGGTCTTCCTAGGAAGTGAAGGTTAGGATCTATGGTGTGAAGTATCACTTCTCTCTCAACAAGTAGATTGACTTGATGTAAGTGATGAGGCCCAAGATAAGCCATCTTGGTCTCATCCTCAAAGTCATCATCACTTATGAAGAAACCCTCATTCCTGCCCACTGGAATTGGGTGGTGACTTGCCTATTGATGCCTAAGATAGGCCATTTTAGTCTCATCTTCATAATCATCATCACTTATGAAGAATCCATTAGCATTTACTATTGGCCCTACGATTTGGTGTGCATGTCTTAGGAAGGCCATCTCAGTTGAGTCCTCTGACTCATAGCCACTCTCATTCAAGATGTATCCACTCTCTATATTGCCAGACCAAGTGAGGTTTTATAGATATTGAGGCCCATGATGAGCCAAGATGATTTCATCTTCATCCTCACTTGAGACATACTCATATTCCTCTCACTCATATCCATGGATTGGATCATCCTCCCATAGGATGATTCCTGATGGGTATGCTTCAAGAGAGGAATTAGGGTGATACTCATCGGGTGGTTCGATATTGACCATAGACACCCATCCATCACCCAAGTAGTTTCTGCTAGGGGGTTGATAGGGATTCTAGTCAATGTCTTCCCCAAACCCCAAGCTTAGCCTATCTAGGGCTACTACCAAAGAATCATCATGGCTTTGTATTTGATACCCTAGACCCCACCTATTAGTAGGTAATTGGTACTATGGTTGGAATGGAAGCTAATACCCTTGCTCATACAGACCTAAGCCATAGCCATGCCAATGGCATTGCTCAAAGTACCTTAGAGAAAACTCAAGATTTGATAAGTAATGAACATTCATGGTGAATGGTTCATCCTCATCCTCTTCAATATCAGAAGCAGTATGGGCACAGTCCAAACCAGCATAGATGAAGTTGGTTTGGTTAGGGGGAACCCCTAATGGAACTACTATCCCTACTAGAAAATTTGGGACTCTTGGTCATCCCATGTCTTGCGTAGACTCAATAATAGGTGTGAAAGTCATGTTCTGCACAAGATATTCACCTAACCCTATGTTGGCTAAGTGAACTATCACCTATGGTGCAGATGATGTTGTTGATGAAGTAGGTGAGGCAGGTTGAGGTACCTCCTTGGCTATGTCCTAGGAATATTCCTCCTCCATGGGATTTGGAATTTTTGTAGCTGCTATAGTTGGAAGTTCCTTAGGTCCTTCCTCCACTAGGGGTGCTTTCAGCTTCTGAGTATATTTTTCTTTAGATGTTGAAGGCTTCTCAGAAGTGCCAGTAGTCTTAGATGCAGGAGGTGGTGCCGATGTGGATGGGTCACCTCACATTGATTTGCTCTTATTTTTTGGCTGCGTGGTCGAGGATGAAGGCCTTATGTACAAATGTGTTGATGGAAGGACAAAGTCTCCCAATAAGTCAACCTGATGCACGTATTTAAATGGCTCTTCATCGAATGGAACCACATGAACTTGTCCCTCATGCACATACTTGATGCATTGGTGCAATATTGAGGGAATGCACTTGATAAGGAATTAAAAATAATATATGAAATTAATTTCTAGATGTATGTACATTACAAAATAGGTGCTTAAATAAGCACAAAAATACAAATGAACAATCCTTGTAATCTGCAATAGATCCAAGGATTGCGTAAAATGATAAGATAAAGGCTAAGGATTAAGCCCTAAACCTATGAAAGTGGAAACACCTAAACCTAGACCTAGTCAACATGAGCGACAATATCAACTCACGTCAAGGTGGCTATTAAACCTAAGACTAAGTCCTAATAATAATCAAAATAAGGTTGATGAAAACAATTAACCCATATAATATAAGGTGTTTATGGTAATATGAAGTGAATGTTTGAAATGTGTATTAATATAATGATATGGGGTTGATCATGATGATTATTAATAGGTGAATGTGGATTCAAAGGAATGGGTGGATGGTGGTATAGGTTTATGAGATGAAGTGGAGGCTTTAATGAAGATGCATGATGAAATCATGATATTATGCAAATGGTAGGAACAAATTTGTGAAGGACCACCTTAAACGAATAGACCATGAAATTATCGAGACCTATACTTTTACTGACCATTAGGACCTTATTTGGACCCACATTATTTTCTCAAAACTTCCCTTTTTGAAATAAACCACCACATCCTATAATCACTTAGACACTCAACTTTTCCAAACCTTGAAAACTAGGGGTGAAATATAAGTTGGGATTTTTTGAAGCCCAACAGGGTCATGAAATATTTGACCTATGATGGCCAATTTGGAATTCTTTTAGGATCACATATTAAGATCTTGATCCACCTTAGGTATGGTATCTATAGACTTTATACAAAGATCAACTTACATGCTTACCTACATAGTGCTCTACACATAATGGCCCAATGGGTGAAAGAGGTTCATGGATCTATTCGATATCATGACCTGAAGTAATTACTTTGTAAGCATCACTTTGAAGGAAATGAATGCTCTTGGAAATAATTTTTTTATCATTGGATATGCATCTCTACCTCAAAAAAATACAACCAAGAAACTTGTGAAGCTTTCAGTTGCAATAAAAAATAGCCTAGGATTGTAAAAACCTTATAAGATAAGAATAATTCTACGCTAGAAGAATACACACCTACAATGAGAAGATTTTGCAACACTAGAAATAAGTAGCCTAGGGAAATAGAAACATTAGATAAAGAAGAAACCCCTATGCTAGAGGATCTAACACATGTGAAGTGGAGGTCTGTCACCAGTAGGAGGAGATAGCCTAAGGTTGTAGAAATATTGGACAATGAAAAATATTGCATCGAAATAATCTACACCTATATTGGAGGAGTTCACACATGATGAAGAAAGATGTGCTAGGAACAAAAAGAAGCAACCTAGGGATAAAAAATAAAATAAAAAAACAATTCCTACTCTGGAGATGATTACAGTTGTAATGGTTGGGCATGATAAAAATAGAAAAACATGTAATTAGACCATGTAGGAGAAAAATGGTAACCAAATGGTGATTACATTCAATTCATTTAAATAGAAGATCAATGGTAGAACAAGGTCTACTGGTATCCCAAAGGAACAAAGGGTTGGTGCACCAAAATTTTCTGGTGCATAAAAGAAAATCCCAAAATCCTCTAAAGTTATTTCTAGTAGTGAAGAAATGTTTTCTAATGAACCTAGAAAAGAAGTTACAATAGAGAAACCAAATTTGAGATGAAGCCAGAAATAGAGACAATTAGTTACTCCAGAAAAAACACCAAAGGTATCTAGTACTAGAATATTGAAAAGGAAAAATTAATCATTAATGATGATGATGATATGTTTCCACAAACAAACATATATTCTTCTCTTGCAATAGAGGAATCTTTATGGCCATCATTAGATGATGTTGAATTTTCTACATACTAGTAGGATATTGCTAAAGGTAATGCAACATAGGAGCCTCCATGTTTATATGAAAAACTAGACATGGATGTTGTAAAGAAAGAAGCTAAGGTTCTATATTGACTCATGGTTGCACATGCTAGAGCAGTTATTAAATCACAGCAGTAATGGCTATACAAAGCCCTTTCAGATTTTAAGAAAAAGGAAAGTTATATTTCTCAACTTTTGTAAGAAATAAATGATTTGAAAAGTAAGTTGAGGGGAATACACCTTTTGAGACAAACCTTGGATCTGATATTGTGATATCTTGTTAAAATTAGTTGTTAAAATCACTAATGAGCAAGATATTTAGGAGTATGATCAAACACCATATAGCTCTAAATTTGTAAATATTATAAATAGAGATGTTCTAGATGATTTTAGTCTTGTTGTGCCATAACATGAATTTTTATATAAGGGAAAGCACCAAAGCAAGTTAGAAAGACTTTCACATAGGTATAATGACAGGTGCTAGAGCAAGCACCATAATAATTTCTAGGTCAAAGTGCACAAGAATGGGCATAAGAACAAGGTGCACTAGAATATGCACCAACACAAGATGCACTAGAATAAGTGCCAAAATGGAGGGTTGTATCATTAAGAGTGCCATAATAGTAGAATGCTTCAAAATTATTTGATGAGGATCCATTAATGGTCATTAAGTAGGTCATCAAGGAAATAGTGATGTAGAACCACCAATGGAACAAAGGACACAATTTGAACAATTAAAAATTCCAAGACCAACTATTGTTACTCTATGAGGCATGGTTACTATTGAAAACCATAATACATTTATTTCTTTATGGATGAGAATATGACATTATTTGTAATAGATAATTCTAACATTTAAAACCTTGGAAGAGTAGAATAGGAAGTAAGCTAAAGAAATTACTAGTCTTAAGACCAAATGAAATATGTGCATCACATTGCAGAAAGACTAGTTGAATGTAGGTCACTTGCTAGGATTTATAATTTATTTCTTAAGGAATAGTATTACAGGTGGTAGGTAATGAGAATTATCTCTAACCTACCCTATGATTTAAATTATGTTGAGAATTTTGTTGAAGCTTTCTTGTCTAGTCTAATAAAATAGAAAAACTTATTAGCAAAATTCTATTTGCACAAGTTTGCACTTCCCGATGATGTATAATTCATTTCCCATATTTATAGTAGGGATGTGCAAAAAGGAATTTACTTCCACTTTGCAAAATCAGATTCAATAGCAAAATATACTTAGATAATATAGAGCCAATGAAGTGGGGATTGGCCTACTGCTACAAAATGATCGACCTAATCCTAAAGGACTCATTAATGATCATTATTCTTTGATGGGAAATGCAACTATTAGGAATCAATATATTCAATAGATAAATGTGTGTTTAATATATTATAGAGAAATTTGCAGGAAAAATTTGGACAAGGTCAAAGTTGCATGCAAACAAAGATGGGATAAAATATCCATTAGTTTGAAGAAAAGGGAACTGATTACACCTACAAACTTAATGTGGTTTCATAAATAGGTGCATGTAGTATTTGAAGTAATTTTTGCACTAAAACATGATTGGATAGGCCTTAGATTTTGGCCACCCATCATTTTGACTCCTATTCCACCCTCTGAAGAAACTAGGCCATAAGGCAAGAGTCAATTCAGGAAATGGCTACTACAAATGAAGCGAGATAAGGGATATTACTCTAGAGATTTTTTTGGGGGATATAGATAAGGAGCTAGTTATGAATGTAATCTTAGATGAGAGGAATGAATGAGGACATGCATTGAAAGAAGAGGAGAGGAGTGACGAGGCTACAAAATTATTTTATTTTTAGTAGCCAAATACCTTTTTGTTCATTTTTAATGGTTAATATAATTTTATGCCAAAGATTAATCTATAATTTATGTTGATATTGAGGTCTAGGGGCTAGGCTAGTTGGTCAAAGTACTCCCATGGGAGTGTGGAGACCCTGGTTCAAATCCTTAGGCCTTTTAGTACTAGAGGGCATATCATGCTAGAGTTGTTGGCTATGTTAAAATTTTGACCCAACACAACTAAAGGTTATAGTGGTAGCAAGGAGCAGGATTCAAACCCATGATGAGGCGATGATAAAATCTTACGAGTTACGATTCATCTAGTATATACAAAAATAAATATTGATATTAATTATGAATGCAATAATAATGTTTTATTTATCTATTTTGAAATAATTTTATGCATTCTTAAGGGACTAATTGCATGTTTTATTTCTAATTGAAGAATAGATTAGTCTACTAATAAATTTGTAGGATTCTATAATTGGATAATTAGTGTTGAAATACCCTAAAGAAATTTTATGCCATAACCCATGTGTTTTGGATTTGCTATGCTAGAATGACAAAATTTCTAAAGTAATCTAAACACCAGTTGTGTACATTAAAATAACTAGGTACTAAGTCTGTTTCAGAATAACCGTGCACAAGATATACTAGTAAAACGATATTCAACACACTTTAAAAGTATAATTCTTAAGTCGCTAACCACACAATTAATCCTGATGATGACCATAATTAGCATCAATTTTGAATTCATTGACTGTGTATAATATTGAGTATGTTGACCAACAAAAGTGTCAAAATTATTGATTTTGTGTAGCACTAGAATAAGCTCAATTGCACACAAAATGAGGAGTAAGATAAGCATAATCCAGATGGAGGGAGAAACGTTGAGAATTTTAGAACTTTTGCACCAAATAAAGTGAAGGAAATGGAATAGAAGAATGAATTTTTGTTTGAATAAACACCTATACATCCTGTCACACTAGATTTATTGTTGCAATCTGATTAGATAGTTGAAACATACAAGATTATGTTAATAAATTGATAGATAAACCTGTAGACACCTGAAATGCATCATGTTTAGGATACTACTCATATGGGCACATTTTAAGACCATATGAATCATCTTGGACCTTTCCAAGAGCTAGCAATGGTCCTAACCACTCAAAAATGGCAATTCTAGCCCATACAGGCTTAGTCGCTCTTAAGCAGAGTGACCACAACATCTGGCTATTGAAGCTAACAGTGGCCACACCTAGCCGCTGTGATGGACAAATACTAGAACCATGCATAGTCTAGCCATGAATACAGACCTAGATCACGTATTCTGACTACACCTTGCATTGCTTACGAGCAGATTTTGGTGAGGAACTCCTAGAGTTCCTCTTAACTACCTCTTCAATGCCAATTTGTGACTGATGCTTCCTCCTCGAGATGGTCAGTTGCATGTAAATTTGGATTTTGGCTCATCCAAGAAGCCAAGATCCAGATCCATATTTGAAACATGGAGGTCTACATATGGGCTCTCCCAAGTAAAGAAAATGATCTACGAATATCAAAATTTTGTACAGCAAAGTCTTGGTCAATCAAAGAGTGAATTCATACCCCCTTTGAGGAGTAGTGAAGCATTGTACGATTGAGCTATGTCTATGAACTTGATTTCAGATCTGTTTATTCTTCATTTCCCATCATTGTACCAGACACAACAAGTGACCCTTGAACATTAATTAGAGAAAGGAATATAGTGCTACAGTCCTTGGTTCACGAGAAGAGATTCATTTCGTGATCGTTGTCATTGATAGTGGCCTATAGGCATAGCCTAGGGTTTTCAAACATTAGTTTCCTAGTTCTAGCTTAGATCTGATTATTGCTTTGATTTATTAATTAGTTCTAGCATAGATCTAATTTCATTAATGCATTTACATCGTATTTTTGAGTTTTCTATGCATTTATCACTTAGTTTATGCTTGCATTTTAATATTATCATGTTTATATATCATGTTTATCAGATCTGCTAATAAGATCCTCTTCTAGAGAGGATGCCCATGCTATTGATAGTGTTATATTGTTTCTATGCACGTAGGTTATAAGTTTATAGGACCGATTCAAGGCATCCAATGCATAAGATCCCTCCAAGGCGAGAAAAGGAGAAGGAGGTGTTTATAAACCCTCATATAAGTTCATGTAAAATATTGTGAGGCCTGCAGAAGCATACCACCCCTTTGCAGGGGGACATCATTCTTTTGCACTATTATTCTGCTTGTATCTCATTGTATTGAAACTGGGTATCCCTTAGAGGGACCGATATGTAACCGAGATTTTCCAAAGAAATTATTAATAAAATATCTTTATTTATTTTGTCATTTCCATGTTATGTTATCTATTGCTTTGTGTTCTTCCATTTTGATACAATATTACAAGTAGTGCAAGTGGTGCACGCTTCCTAGGGTCGCATAGATGGCGATCACGGTGGGACCCCCACCAGGTTTTTATTTTCTATCAATTTATTGGTATTTTATTGTATTTTTCGTATGCAGGTTTGGCCACTCTGGTCGATAGTGACCAGTAGAGCTTGACTGTTGTTGTAGTAAACGGCCAACAACAGTCACTCCGGTCGATAGAGGATGACAAAAAAAGTGCAATAAAGGGTAGCCTTTTCATCATCAAATGAGGATTTGAGGTTGGTATCATCCCCTAATTTTCTGTCTTTCTCTATTTGTAACTTATGTTCAGAAGATAGAAAGTTAAATCGTATTTTTTTCATTTTTATTAAGGAAAAATAAGAAAATATGGAAGAAAAATGCATTTGAAGCTTCTTAGATTTTTTTAGCTTTCCTCTAGGCATTGCTAGGAATAATAGGCCTCTATTTTCAAGGTTTGCCCTAGTCTCCAGCGTTCTAGGATTTTGTGTGTTTAATCTTACTTGCATGTGGCCCAGCTAGAGGTCGTTACATCATAAAGTAGGAATTGCATCAAAGTCATTTAGATCAATTAGAGATGTATTTTCTAAAATCAAATGTTCTTTTTAGGCATATAGGGAAATAGTCATGAATGCTCTCTGATGCATAGCTTTCCATTATAAAAATCTAAAAAGAACCCCACACACCACGTATCACTTTAACTCTAGTGAGTTGGAGGTCATGACCAACCACTGGTAGAGATCAGCGAGGTGGCTTTCATCTCCACCCATTGCCTCAAATCCCATGTACCTATTATTATTGGCCAATATCGGCTCCAAGATCCATCATAACCCATGGAAAATTTACATGTATCTCTCTTCAAAGAGGTATATCGCTGACTACGGATGAATTGGGTGAGGATCAAGAGGACCTGTCCTCCCTAACCGTGTGTGGAATTCATTACCACATATTATAGGTTGGATTACATGGCTTGGATTTCATCACCAAGTTGTTGAGCTACGAGTATACAGGTGAAATCCATTTGAACACAAGAATACCATCCAACAAAATGCAAAACACGTGACACAAGGTCTTTATATACAACACATCAAAACACATAAAATAATTTAGGGAACACATATTAATCCTTAAGTGAGATAAGCATTTGTTTTCTTTGCTTGTGTGGTTTGAAATTGATATAAGAAAATTCACAATTCATTATGGTATACACATAGAGCAACTGCCCTTGGTCCAAAATTGAGATGAAAACTGACACTTCGCACATGCACCATCATAATGGTTTTGAGCCATCCAACCACAGTGTCGTTGTATGAAGTTCAACAGTATCAGGGGTGACAACTCAACCCTTGGGGGGGCTCCTCAAGAAACCCCAATTAGAGAGCCATATCCTGGTTCCTCTTGAGGTAGATATGAGGAGGCTTCAAGACCTCCCTCATCACATAGACATGAGGAGGCTTCAAGGCCTCCCTCATCACATAAACATGAGGAGGCTTCAAGACCTCCCTCATCACATAAACATGCAAAGGCCTCAAGGCCTCCATCAGTACACAAACATGCAAAGGCCTCAATACCTCCATCAGTACACAAATATGCAGAGGCCTCAAGGCCTCCATTAGAACACAAACATGTGGAGGCCTCAAGACCTCCATCATTACACAAACATGAGGAGGCATTAAGACCTCAATCATCACATAGGCATGCAGGGGCTGTAAGGCCCCAAACTTCACATGATAAACTTATGACAGATCAGCCCACTAATGGGTAAGACATTAGGGCTATGCCCATTCGTAGATCTAAGACATCATATAGCCTCCCTGCATATGGGTGGATACCCCTAGATTATGAGATTATTGGTGCTAATGAAACTCCACAAGATCTATCGTGGAGGATGAAATAGCTTGATGACATGGATTGAGTTCCCCCAAGACCACCTCTAAGAAGCATTGCTATCGTACATTCTGCTTCAATATTTTCACATAGCATAACTACTAGGCACGTCAATGAACCAGGGGAAGCTTCAAGCGGCCCATAGCACATACACTACTTCCAACCATGGGGGTACACAACACATATAATAATACATTGAGCAAGTCACCCTGGTAGAAAATGGAAATAACATAGCAGGAGCCTCTCTGAGAGGCCTATCCATTAGAACTCACACAAAGTTAGAGAGGCATGAACCTTTAGTAGTGGGTCGGTCCGACTGCATACGTAGGTTAGAAGAAACGTTGAGTGAGAGCATGTGTAAAATCTCGAGCAAGAAGAATGAAGGAAAAGGCATCTGCACCTTCATGAGAAACACTTGAGAGAGGAAAGGAAGGGCTGAGCATGAAGATCAAGCTGACAGGCTGGCTTCGATTGACTTATACATAGGTGGTGCGCAATAACAACATGATAGACGTATCAATTTTTAGCATGAGAGACACACTAGACATAGATATGAGCACACTCACCATGGTTCACAATATCAACTACGTTTGGATCCTGAACAGACACAACTTAATATCGAATAGGTGATGAGGCCGAGAAATAGCTCATTTTTACACTATGGTTAACATATAAAAACTGCCATATTATTAAATACACAAATTTAAATTGCCAAATAGTTGATTAGAATATAATAATTATTAATTTTTTACATGATTTTATGTCAGAAACATTATACCTCTTTTTTGACTATTTTAAGCATTTTACTTGTAAAAGGTCAAAAATGAGTATCATGTCAATTATGATGTCATACTACAATAAAATTACATTATGATAGAATGTATAGATTCCTATCGTCAAGAACTACAACTTTTATTTTTGAATCAAGTCAATCCGAGCTGTGGATAAAAAGTTATGAAGGTTACATCATTCTGGAACTCATGCCTTAGTTTTTTTTCTGAGTTGTTAAAAGGTGCAAATCTGCATTAAGGGGCATATTGGCAGATCTACTGGGAATTATCCAAAGCTTTAAGGAACCAAATTTATAAAAATTATATTTCATAGTGGAGATAACACATGACCCAAATTTTAAGGCATATGAAAAAATAATCTGGAAGTTATGGGACCCATAAAATGACAGTTTCACACTTTTTGATAGTTGGAAATTTTGGTAAAAATATGTGTTAGAGGCCAACTTGACAGCGATGCTGGGAGCAATTCTTGAGGAGTTAAAATCTAAAAATTGAACTAGATGTAATTAATACAGCCAAGAATATGTGGGTAAAATTTTTTGTACATTGGAGTTAGGAGGTAAAAGTTATAAGCACTCCAAAAGGGCAGTTGGGCATGTTTTGACTGCTATAAAAAAACAGGTGACAGTCCATACAAATTCCAGCCACTTGTCACTATGAAGGAAGGCATGGAATTTGTCAACTAAATATGAGGTAAACACTTGGAAATAGTTGAGGGAGTCTAGGAGTGACTCTTTCTCCACTTGACAACACTTCCACATGATCCAAATAGGAGCAACTAGTCAAAAATGTTGAATTGCAGGAAATTTGGAAACAATCATACAAATTCCAGCCAACTATCAATAAATAGCATGGCTTAGAATTTGTCAATTCTAGCATGTAAAATCTATAGAATTTGTCTTCTAAGGACTTAGGAAGGCTACCTAGCTGGTCAAACTCACTTTTTTGTGCATTTGGTGTACGGATAAGGGTCAAAATGGTTAAACTACCAGATATTCTAGAGTAGCTCCGGAATGAGCAGAACAGGACCCGTTTTGGTCAAAACTATAAACAAAATGGTCAGAAAGGTGGAAAATGGTGAGATGAGGATGGATCTAGCTATATGAGGAGTTTTCTCACCCCTTCCAATGCATTTTTCCCAATGGACGAAACACAACAAGGAAAATGAATATGCTGCAGCATAACAGTTTGCTACATTTCAGGAAGACTTCTTCAAAATAGTTTCTAAATCCCTAAAAGGTAACAACAGAATGGATTGGTATATGTAATAGAATATTATAAATAATAGGCTCCCATGTTGGTTGAGCCAAGTAGAGAAGTAGAGAATAAGGATAGGACTTGTGGTAAGAAAGTAGATATGTGGCAAATTGTAGTTTTTAGCAGGTTTTATGCAAATATTGTAATGTTGCTCGAGACTAAATAAAGTGCAGGATTTCTCATTCATATTTTGTCCCATTAAATTTTTGAGTGTTTAAGTAGTTAAGAGAGAGTTTTTCTACCTTCTTCTAAAATAAGGGAGCAAGGGCCACTTCCAGGTTTAGAAGAAGGAGGCTTATTGGTAATAGGTTTTTTTGCAAATTTTGCTGCAGCAGATTAGCAGAGACTTTTCATATTTCATTTTCTATTCATTAGCTAATAGTGCATAGATATTTGTGATTTGGACCTAGGTTAATGAGAGTGAGTGTTAATTGATTCATCAATTTGCAGCATTGTTGAATTTCCCCTGTTTCCAGTAGATTATTTCCCGCTTTAATGCATTCTGTTGATCAGTTGTTAGCCTGTGTGTTTTATTTTCTACTATTTCATCTTCTTGTTATTCTTTTCATTTTGCAAGAGTAAAATAGGTGACATTTCTGCAAATTTAGTTAGATTTCAGTTTCCTGCAACTACCTTTTCTTGTTATTTATATTCTACAACAATAAAATAGGTTTCTTTCTGCAAAAGTAATCAGGTTTTATTTTATTTTTTGCAATCTTTCTATTCTTGTAATTTTGATTCTGCAAGAGTAATTAGAATTCAATTTTAGTTTATAGGATTAAAGTGACATCAAAACCCCCAAGGTTAAATTGTCCCACCAATAAAGCATGTTTATTGAATGAGCTGATTTTCAAGCTGCCTATATCTCCTTTCGTATATAGCCTTGGACACCACCCTGGATTGAAACTTATAATGATTAAATGGTGTGATTGACAACACTCATAATTTTTTGGCACCGTTGTCGTTGACCATGATGTTGTTAGAAGGTAAAAGCAACACAATAATTATTAATTGTGCTAAGTTATAAAATTCAGAGTGAAATTTGGATAAATGACTGATATAAGTAATAATTTTTGGTAAATTGCATTTCAGGCCATTTAGAAAATAATCAAGAAACCATAGGAAGAAATTTTTTTACAAGAGGTTGAAATTATGTCAAAATTGTCTAAATTTCTGATTTCCAAAAATGTTGGAATTTTCAAAGAATCACAATCATCCACTTCAAGAATTGCAGGATCCTTTGAGAAATTATTACAAGAAAGAAAAATCAGTAGTTCAACACCACTTTCTCTTGACAAATCCATACACTGGGGAAAATTGACAATATTTATAATTGTTTTTGGAACCTATAATGGAAGTGTCACAAGAGAATCTAAGGAGAGCTAGTAATGTATTCTATCCTAGTAAAACTAGTGCACCTGCCAAAACTTTTCAAAATTCCATTCAATTATATCTTAATCAATATGTTCCCATGAAGGCCATTTCACCTTCAGTGTTACCAACTTTCAAGGGTACTACATCTGAAGATCCTGATATGTTTTCTTTTGAGTTTAAAATTGTATGTCAAGCTCATGATCACACTAATGACAATCAAAATCTCAAACTATTTCCTTCCACTATTAAAGAGTCAGCTCTACGATGGTTTATCATCTTAGCACCTGATTCAATTATAACTTGGGATGATATGGAAAACATATTCTTGGAGAGATGCCAAGAATATTGTCAACTCAAGAATCAAAATGATGAATTTATTACAATGAAACAAGAGGAAAATGAAATCTTGGAAGACTATCTAGACAAATTTTCTTTTGTTGATAAGATATGTGGAAGTGTTGAACCTAAAATTTGCAAAGTCATATTCTTAAGAGGACTGCAAGATAAATTTAGGGATGCATTGGATATCTTAGGGAAAGGAGATGCAAATGCACTTGAATTTCAGGAAATCATTGAACTTTGTAAAAATTGTTCTCATTGAAGGCATAGAAAAAACAAAACTGGTAGTAACACAAATTATTTGAAAGAATGCATGGAAGAGGATGATATTTAAGTACATATTGATAAAGCAGTAGATGAAAATAATGAATTTGTTGAACCTTAAATCATCTATTGTTCAAAATTTAATGAGAAGCAACACTCTCTTCATGACTGTGCTTTGAACAAAATATTTATACCTGCTACTTGTAGCATTTGTCAAAAAGGACACCCCACAAATCAATGTAGTTTGTTACCAGAACTTAAAAGTGTCTTTGAAAAATAGTCTCAACCTATGAAAGAATACAACTTTGTAGGACAAAGACAATGAGATAATTTTCTAAATTTTCCATATCATAATGCTTCTCAATTTCCTACACATTGGGGAAATAATCCTTGGTATATGCCATGGTCTACTATAGGTCCACTTCAACAATGTTGGAATCAACCACCATGGGCATATTCCTAAGAATGGTCTCAACATGGATGGATGCAACAACAATGGAATCAACAACATCCACCATGGTTACAACCAAAACTACAGGGATATCAATGGGTACAACAACAAAAACTGTACAAAGTGCAGCAACATTATCAAAAATAGAAATCAAATTTGTTGCCCACTCATACCCATAGTTTCTCTCATGGACAACAACAACAAAAGGAAAAAAAACCTCTATTTTTAGCTCAACATGTGGCCAATCCCAATAATGTTAAATAGGCAACCCCTGTATCTATGGCTGAATCAAAAAATGCAACCATAATAAATGCTTGTGACTGTGATAAAACTCAGTTGTGTTCAAAACCACTTCTTGAACATATTCCACTTACCAGTGTAGAAAAAGGATCTAAAAGGAATGAGCATGAAAACAAATCTGCACTAAAACAAGAAGAAGAAAAAGAAAAATATGACTCATAAAATAAAGTACCATGTCTTAAACAGTTTGAAATATCAAAATTGACATCTTCACAATCATATTGGATAAAGAAAAAAACACATTTAATTGTTAAAATCCCTTTACTTCAAGTTATTCTTGATAAGTTTAGAAGGAAGGTGAATCACTAGACTTTCAGATGGCTATCCACTGCAGTCTCACCCTCTACCTAGATCTTCTTGGCAGTCTATGCTTGATAATTTTAGAAGGAAGGTGAATCACTGGGCTTTCAAATGGCTATCCACTGTAGGTAGAGTGTTGCTTTTAAAATATGTTGTTCAAGCTTTATCCATTTATAGATGTTTTGTACAAATAGCTTCCTCTCACTTCATCAAGGACATGGATACTTCGTCAAGACAGTTTTATGGTCTGGAAAACTTGATCAATCTAAATGGATTTTGGTTAGGTGGGATTCTATATGTAGTCCAATGCAAGAGGGAGGCCTTGGGTTGCGACAGATAGCTCTTTTTGGGCAGGCTTTGGCTACAAAAATTTATTGGAGATGGTGTACCTCTCAAGATCATATTTGGGCTAGAATATTATCTTGTAAATACTTGAGAGGTAATTATGAGGCTGAAATCCCTAGAGTCAGCTTGGTTGGGAAAGGTTAAGTTATCTGGGACACTCTGAAAAGATGAGCTAATTTAATCAAGCAGGTTTTGTTCTGGATTTGCAATCAGGGATCAAATGCTCTTTTTTGGGAGGATTCTTGGGATAGCCACCCTCCTATATTGAATCAATATCCTAGGTTACATTCCCTAAGCATTTTTTTCTTGGAAGTATATTGGTCTTGTGTGGAGGACTTTAAAAAAATTTAATCTTTTGGAAATATGGAGACGTATAGGTGGAAATATCCACAAGAATGGCCCCAGGGGGGACTGGCCAAGGATAGAGAGGTGCTTTCTCTTATTCTTATGGGGAGGCCTTATTCTTCATTTAGGGGTAAAGATATTCTAGCTTGGAACCCTGATCCTAAGGGAACCTACTCGGTAGCCTATGGTTATCAGGTTCTTTATATGCAAAAGTATGGGAGTATTCTTGTCACTTGGTGGAAAAAGGTGTGGAACAAATTTGCCTGGCCAAAATATAACTTCTTTCTCTAGTTGGTAGCTCGTAATAAATGCCTCACTTGGGATAATGTGATGAAGAGGGGATTTCAGGGTCCCTATTTTTGCGTCCTTTGTAGTAAGAATGAGGATGACTCTTCTCGTTTATTTTTTCAATGCTCCTTTGCCAAAGATATTTGGCATCGTTGGTGGAGCGCCTAGAACCATCCATGTTTTCATGTGTTGTCCCTGGTGGAGTTTTGGAGTAGTCTAGGTAGACCTCGACAAAGGCCCCCTTCCTTCGGGTGGCTTGGAATTTGGGCCCTTCTTGCATCATCTAGAAAATTTGGCTTGAACAAAACCACTGCATATTTCAGGGTAGTTATTTGGCTGTTCAACAGATCTGGAAAAGGATCCTGTATATGCTTCAGGAAACCATCCATAGCAAATGTGATGTGGACCCTCTTTTGGATTCTAGGGAGGAGAAGGTACAGCAAGTCCTTGGTCTCTTTAGGGATGGTGTGAACTCTTCTAGCCCTAGTAGGGTTCCTCAGCTCAGCAAGAATGTTAGGAGAGATGGTAGGTGGAGGCCACCCCCTAGAGGAGTTTTAAAAATTAATACTAATGGATCGTCTAGGGGTAATCCTAGACATGCTATCATTGGCGGTGTTGGGAGAGATTCTACTGGTGGTGTCGGTTTTTTCTTTTCCATTTATAATGGTGTTCACTCCAACAATTTTATGGAAACTCTTGCAATTCTTGAGGCCTTGCGAAGGGGGTTTTCTTTTGGTTGGCATAGGATTATCTACGAGTATGAATCTCAAATTATGGTTAAACTTTTAAACAGTAAAAGGGTGGAGGAAGTTAATTGGCAGTTGGCCTCTGTAGTCGTTCATATTCTCAGAATGAGTGAAGAGTTTGAATTTATATCCTTTGTATACATTCCAAGGGAATGGAATTTGGTTGTTGATTACCTGGCCAAAAGGGCTTCTGAGCTGTTGGATCCTTGGAGTATCAATAATTAGGAGAGTCTCCCATCTAGGGACTCTCAACGCCTGTGGGATTTGATCCACAAGGATGTATAGACTTAATGTGGTTTATTCTTGTTGTCTTTTTTGGGTGTCATTCTAGTCTAGTGGTTTTAGCCTGTTTGGCTGTTTATTTGAGTCCTGGTTGGAAGCTCGGTTGTACTCTGTAATCCAAACTTTTTATCAATAACTTTTTATCTCTTTATTTAAAAAAAAGCTATTAAATATGTATCAATCATTAATAATATTTTTCAAGAAATGTGTTTTAATAAATCAAGAAAAAAGAAGAAAGTATATCCTGAAACCATACAAATAGGTGGAAAATCAGTAGACTTGCTTGTAGGAAAACTTACTCCACCTAAGTATGATTGTATAGGAAGTTCATTGTTTCTTGAATCACACAAGGAAAATGAAAAGAAAATTTCAAATTTGGCCTCCATTATTGTAAAGGATAATGTCGAAGAGTTGGATTCATCCAATAAATCTATTTTTAATGTTTATCTTTTAGATTTTAAAGATGAACCAACTACTGTTCAACAAATATTATGGAATGATGAAAAGCAAAATTTTGAAAATTTGTCATCCATTCTAGTACAAAATAGTTTTCTTCATTTACCACATGGATGTCATCATGATGCTTTACTAACACTTTATGCATCTTTAGCAATTAGCATTGAGTTTTTGTAGGTATAGAAAAAATAGATTTTACAATTGAATGCATTTGATGAACTTTGGTTGGAAGCACTTCACCAAATAGAGTTCACTCAACAAAACTAGAAAATGTGGCATGATGATCACATTAAGAGCAGCAAGGATACACTAGAGGAGTTTGAGAATGAAGTTGTTCAACTTTTTTCGATTGATTATTTAAGGAGGACATTAGTGGTGAATGGACATCTTTTACAGGTGTACCATCAACCACTAACAAAGGTGGAATTTTCTCAATCTTTCACACAGTTACATTTGCATAAGGTAGAAGAGGCTTCCTCTTCTGACAAAGATTCCAAATGATCATATTTTTGAATCTTGAAAAAATAAAAAATAAAAAGAGAAAAAATAAAAAAAATGTAGCATAAGGCATGTCCCACAAAATGAAGATATATGAGGATATGCATCAATTTCAGTAGAGAGAAGAACTAATGAGGTCAATACTTCATTTCCAAAAATACAGAGACAATGATGACACAAGAACATTCTTACTACTTGTATGGAACGAAGGTTGCATCATTGTTACAGCTTTTAGCTAAAAAATATATTTTCATACAAAAAAAATTGACATGTTTTTATAGAATAAGGTTTGTTCTTATCCAAATAATAATGAAATAAATTATCTCACATTGCAGGCTCATGAGATACATTCTATCTCATTGAAGCCCTTGAAAAGATAGAAGTTGGTTAAAAACCAGAAATGGCAACCTCTTCTGATAAAAAAAAAAATGAAAAATAATGAAACCAAAAAAAAAGAAAAAAAAAGATGAAAAAAAGGAAAAGAAAAATGAAAAAATGAAAGAAAAAATGAATAATTTGGTAGTGAAAACCTTCTCGGAGGCATTGTTGAATTGGCTTGCATGAAAATCGATTTTTCGGCATGCATTGCCTTGTTGATCCACCCATCATTGTTCCACCATTGTACAAATCTCACACTGCACATGTGTTATGTTTATATTTTCAGATAACATGCTAAGAATCATCAGAAGCAGTTTGTAAGATGCATGATCAATTTTTAGAACAATAAGGTATGTGTTTCTTGCATTTAAGTCATAGTGAGCATTTAGCATTTAGTGTATGATAATCAATATTTGGCATAAACTAGTCATATAATATTGGCAAGTTAAAAATATCAAGAAACACCCCCTTCTGCCCTTAGTTGAATGAAAAATTCAACACCTAAATATTTTTTTACTCCAACTGCAATAAATTTTGAAGCATCTTCAGAATAACAGTCTCATTCCAAAGCAAGCTTCAAACCAAGACAAAGTGTGCTAGAAATTCCTGTAAATGTTGCAGAACAGTAGGGCACATTAGAAATTACAAGGAAAAAAAATAAAGAGTAGCATAAAAAAAAAGAAAAAGAAAAAAAAGAAAGGAAAGAAAATAAAAAATTGCAGGAACTACAAAATTTTCAAGGTTGTATACAAAAAAAATGAAATACTTGTGCTAATTGAAAATGTTTAGTACAACAAGATTAAAATTCTCAGGTGGCAAAAGATGTTTAACAGGATAAAACTTGTTTATTACTATGGCCTACTGGGATGCATGAGGACATGCATCAGTTCAAGCTGGGGGGGAATGATGAGGCCGATAAATACCTCATTTTTACACTTTTTTTTTGTTTTTAAGCGAAAAATCCCTTAAGGGGCCGCCTTGGTCTAAGAGACCACAAACAAGGGGTTCTACACCGTCAAAGTCACCTGGGAGTCGCACTCGACCCTACCCGCACCAACATTATCAATTGGATTTTGGATACCCAATTCAGCTTTTTTGATAGGGTGGAGATTTGAACCTGGGACCTCCCTTGGAGAATTGCCCTCTGCTCTCCAACTCACCTACAACACCTGGGTACCTCATTTTAGCACTATGGTTAGCATATAAAAACTGTCATATTATTAAATATACAAATTTAAATTGCCAAATAGTTGATTAGAATATATTAATTGTTAATTGTTTACATGATTTTATGTTAGAAACATTATACCCATGTTTTGACTATTTTAAGCATTCTACTTGTAAAAGGTCAAAAATGAGTATCATATCAATTCTAATGTCGTACTGTAGTAAAATTACATTATGATGGAATCAATAGATTCATGTCGTCGAGAACTAAAACTTTACTTTTTGAAGCAATTCAATCCAAGCTATAGATAAAAAGTTATAAAGGTTACATCATTTTAGAGCTCATGCCTTAGTTTTTTTCTGAGTTGTTAACAGGTGTAAATCTACGTTAAGGGGCATATTGGCGGGTCTACTGGGAATTATCTAAAGAAATTTAAGGAACCAAATTCATACCAATTATAGCTCATAGTGGAACGAACACATGACAAAAATTTTAAGGCATATGGAAAAATTATCTGGAAGTTATGGGGCCCACAAAATGATAGTTTCACACTTTTTGACAGCTGGAAATTCTGGTAAAAATTTGTGTTAGAGGCCAACTTGACAGCAATGCTGGGAGCAATTCCTGAGGAGTTAAAATATGAAAATTGAACCATATGTAATTCATACAGCCAAGAACATGTGGGTAAAATTTGGTGTATATTGGAGTTACGAGGGAAAATGTATAAGCACTCCAAAAGGGTAGTTGGGCATGTTTTGACTGCTATAAAAAAATAGGTGGCAGACCATACAAATTCCAACCACCTGTCACTATGAAGGAAGGCATGGAATTTGTCAACTAAATATGAGGTAAACGCTTGGAAATAGTTGACGGAGGCTAGGAGTGACTCTTTCTCCACTTGACAACACTTCCACATGATCCAAATAGGAGCAACCAGTCAAAAATGTTGAATTGCAAGAAATCTGGAAACAGTCATACAAATTCTAGCCAGCTATCAATAAATAGCATGGCTTGGAATTTGTCAATTCCAACATGTAAAATCTATAGAATTGGTCTTCTAAGGACTTAGGAAGACTACCTAGCTGGTCAAACTCACTTTTTTGTGCATTTGGTGTACGGATAAGGGTCAAAATGGTTAAACTGCCAGATATTCTAGAGTAGCTCCGGAATGAGCATAACAGGACCATTTTTGGTCAAAACTATAAACAAAATGGTTAGAAAGGTGGAAAATGGTGATATGAGGATGGATCCAACTGTATGAGGAGTTTTCTCACCCCTTCCAATGCATTTCTCCCAATGGATGACACACAATAAGGAAAATGGATATGTTGCAGCATAACAGTTTGCTACATTTCAGGAAGACTTCTTTAGAACATTTGCTAAATTCCTGAAAGGCAGCAATAGAACGGATTGTCATATGTAATAAAATGTTATAAATAATAGGCTCCCATGTTGGTTGAGCCAAGTAGAGAAGTAGAGAATAAGGATAGGACTTTGGTAAGAAAGTAGATCTATGGCAAATTGCAGTTTTTAGGAGATTTTCCTGCAAATATTATAATGTTGCTTGAGACTAAATAAAGTGCAGGATTTCTCATTCATATTTGTCCCATCAAATGTATGAGTGTTTAAGTAGTTAAGAGAGAGTTTTTCTACCTTCTTCTGGAACAAGGGAGCAAGAGCCACTTCTAGGTTTAGAAGAAGGCTTATTGGTGACAGGTTTCTCTGCAAATTTTATTGCAGCAGATTAGCAGGGACTTGTCATATTTTATTTTATGTTCATTAGCTAATAGTGCATAGAGATTTGTGATTTGGACCTAGGTTAATGAGAGTGAGTGTTAATTGATTCATCAATTTGCAGCATTGTTGAATTTCCCCTATTTCTAGCCGATTATTTCCTGCTTTAATACATTCTGTTGATCAATTGTTAGCCTATGTGTTTTATTTTTTACTATTTCATATTCTTATTATTCTTTTCATTTTGCAAGAGTAAAATAGGTGACATTTTTGCAAATTTAGTTAGATTTCAGTTTCCTGCAACTACCTTTTCTTGTCATTTATATTCTACGACAATAAATAGGTTTCATTCCGCAAAAGTAATCAGGTTTTATTTTTTTTTGCAATCTTTCTATTCTTGTAATTTTGATTCTGCAAGAGTAATTAGAATTCAATTTTAGTTTATAAGATTAAAGTGACACCAAAACCCCCAAAGTTAACTTGTCCACCAATAAAGTATGTTTTCTAAATGAGCTTATTTTCAAGCTACCTATATATCCTTTCGTATATAGCCTTTGACACCGCTCTAGATTGACAATTATAATGATTAAATGGTGTGATTGACGATACTCATCATTTTTTGGCACTGTTTTCGGGGACCACGATGTTGTTAGAAGGTAAAAGCAACACAATAATTATTAATTGTGCTAAGTTATAAAACTCAAAGTGAAATTTGGATAAATGACTGGTATAAGTAATAATTTTTGGTAAATTGCATTTTAGCCCATTTAGAAAATAATCAAGAAACCACAAGAAGAAAAAAATTTACAAGAGGTTGAAATTATGTCAAAATTGTCTAAATTTTTTATTTCCAAAGATGTTGGAATTTTCAAAGAATCACAATCATCCACTTCAAGAACTATAGGATCCTTTGAGAAATTATTACAAGAAAGAAAAATCAGCAGTTCGACACCACTTTCTCTTGACAAATCCATACACTCGGGAAAATTTGACAAGATTTATAATTGTTTTTGGGAACCTATAATGGAAGTGTCACAAGAGAATCTAGGGAGAGCTAGTAATGTGTTCTATCCTAGTACAACTAGTGCACCTGCTAGAACTTTTCAAAATCCCATTCAATTAGATCTTAATCAATATGCTCCCATGAAGGCCATTTCACCTTCAATGTTACCAACTTTCAAGGGAACTACATCTGAAGATCCTGATATGTTTTTGTTTGAGTTTAAAATTGTATGTCAAGCTCATGATTACACTAATGACAATCAAAAGCTCAAACTGTTTTCTTCCACTATTCAAGAGTTAGCTTTACGATGGTTTATCATCTTAGCACCTGATTCAATTAGAACTTGGGATGATATGGAAAACATATTCTTGGAGAGATACCAAGAATATTGTCAAGTCAATAATCAAAATGATGAATTTATTACAATGAAACAAGAGGAAAATGAAATATTAGAAGACTATCTAGACAAATTTTCTTTTGTTGATAAGAGATGTGGAAATGTTGAACCTAAAATTTGCAAAGTCATATTCTTTAGAGGACTGCATGATAAATTTATGGATGCATTGGATATCTTAGGGAAAGGAGATGCAAATGCACTTGAAATTTAGGAAGTCATTAAACTTTGTAAAAATTATTCTCATTCAAGGCATAGAAAAAACAAAACTGGTAGTAACACAAATGATTTGAAAGAATGCATGGAAGAGGTTGATATTTCAGTACATCTTGATAAATTAGTAGATGAAAAGAATGAATTTGTTGAACCTTCAACTATTTATTGTTCAAAATGTAATGAGAAGCAACACTCTCTTCATGACTGTGCTTTGAAAAAAACATTTATACCTGCTACTTGTAGCATTTGTCAAAAAATACACCCCATAAATCAATGTAGTTTGTTACCAGAACTCAAAAGTGTCTTTGAAAAATTATCTCAACCTATGAAAGAATACAACTTTGTAGGACAAATACAAGGAGATAATTTTCTAAAGTTTCCATATCATAATGCTTCTCAATTTCCTGCACATTGGGGAAATAATCCTTGGTATATGCCATGGTCAACTATAGGTCCACTTCAACAATGTTGGAATCAACCACCATGGGCATATTCTCAAGAATGGTCTCAACATGGTTGGATGCAAAAACAATGGAATCAACAACATCCACCATGGTTACATCCAAAACTGAAGGGATATCAATGGGTACAACAACAAAAAATGTACAAAGGGTAGCAACATTATCAAAAATAGAAATCAAATTTGTTGCCCACTCAGACCCATAGTTTCTCTCATTGACAACAACAAAAGGAAAAACAACCTCTATTTTTAGCTCAACCTGTGGCTAATCCCAACAATGTTAAACAGGTAATCCCTATATCTATGGTTGAATCAAAAAATACAACCATAATAAATGCTTGTGACTGTGATAAAACTTAGTTGTGTTAAAAACCACTTCTTGAACATAGTCCACTTACTAGTGTAGAAATAGGAGCTAAAAGGAATGAGAATGAAAACAAGTCTGCATTGAAACAAGAAGAAGAAAAAGAAAAATATGACTCATCAAAGAAAGTATTATGTCTTGAACAGTTTGAAATATCAAAATTGACATCTTCACAATCAGATTGGATAAAGGAATTAACACATTTAATTGTTAAAATCCATTTATTTCAAACTATTAAATAGGTACCAATCATTAATAAGATTTTTCAAGAAATGTGTTTTGAGAAATCAAGAAAAAAGAAGAAAATATATCCTAACACCATACAAATAGGTGGAAAATCAGTACACTTGCTTGCAGGAAAACTTACTCCACCTAAGTATGATTGTATAGGAAGTTCATTTTTTCTTGAATCACATAAGGAAAATGAAAAGAACATTTCAAATTTGGCCTCCATTATTGTAAAGGATAATGTCGAAGAGTTGGATTCATCCAATAAATCTATTTTTAATGTTCATATTTCAAATTTTAAAGATGAACCAACTACTATTCAACAAATATTATGGAATGATGAAAAGCATAATTTTGAAAATTTGTCACCCATTCCAGTACAAAACAATTTTCTTCATTTACCACATGGATGTCATCATGATGCTTTACTAACACTTTATGCATCTTTAGAAATTAGCATTGAGTTGTTGCAGGTACAAAAAATACATATTTTGTAGTTGAATGCATTTGATGAACTTTGGTTGGAAGCACTTCACCAAATAGAGTTCACTCAACAAAACTAGAAAATGTGGCATGATGATCACATTAAGAGCAGCAAGGATACACTAGAGGAGTTTGAGAATGAAGTTGTTCAACTTTATTCAATTGATGATTTAAGGATGACATTAATGGTGAATGGACATCTTTTACAGGTGTACCATCAACCATTAACAAAGGTGGAATTTGCTCAATCTTTCACACAGTTACATTTGCATAAGGTAGAAGAGGCTTCCTCTTCTGACAAAGATTCCAAATGATCATATCTTTGAGTATTGTTAAAAAACAAAAAAAAAAGAAAAACAAAAATGAAAAAATGAAAGAAAAAGAGAAAAAAAAAAAACATTGTAACATAAGGCATGTCCCACAAAATGAAAATATATGAGGATATGCATCAATTTCAGTAGAGAGAAGAACTAATGAGGTCAATACTTCATTTCCAAAAATACAGAGACAATGATGACACAATAACATTCTTACTACTTTTATGGAAGGAAGGTTGCATCATTATTACAACTTTTACCTGAAAAAGATGTTTTCATACAGAAAAAATTGACATGTTTTTGCAGAATAAGGTTTGTTCTTATCCAAATAATAATGAGATAAATTCTCTCACATTGTAGCCTCATGAGATATATTCTATCTCATTGAAACCCTTGAAAAGATAGAAGTTGGTTGAAAACCAGAAATGGCAGCCTCTTCTGATAAAAAAAAAATTGAAAAAAAATGAAACAAATAAAAAGAAAAAAAAAAAGATGAAAAAAAGGAAAAGAAAAATGAAAAAAGGAAAGAAAAAAAAATGAATAATTTGGTAGTGAAAACCTTCTCGAAGGTGTTGTTGAATTGGCTTGCATGAAAATTGATTTTTCGGCATGCATTGCCTTGTTGATCCACCCATCATTGTTCCACCATTGTAAAAATCTCACACTGCACGTGTTATGTTTATATTTTCAAATAGCATGCTAACAATCATCAAAAGCAGTTTGTAAGATGCATTATCAATTTTTAGAACAGTAAGGTATGTGTTTCTTGCATTTAAGTCATAGTGAGCATTTAGCATTTAATGTATGATAATCAGTATTTGACATAAACTGTTCATATAATATTGGCAAGTTAAAAATTTCAAGAAACATCCCCTTCTACCCTTAGTTGAATGGAAAATTCAACACCTAAAGATTTTGTTTTACTCCAACTGCAATAAATTTCGAAGCATCTTCAGAACAACAGTCTCATTCCAAAGCAGGATTCAAACTAAGACAAAGTGTGCTAGAAATTCCTGCAAATGTTGCAGAAGAGTAGGGCACATTAGAAATTGCAAGGAAAAAAAATAAAGAGCAACATAAAAAAAAAAGGAAGGAAAGAAAAGAAAAAATTGCAGGAACTACAAAATCTGCAAGGTTGTATACAAAAAAATGAAATATTTGTGCTAATTGAAAATTTTTAGTATAGCAAGATTAAAATTCTCAGGTGGCAAAAGATGTTTAACATGATACAACTTGCATATTGTTATGGCCTACTGGGATGCATGAGGGCATGCATCAGTTCAAGCTGGGGGGGAATGATAAGGCCGAGAAATACCTTATTTTTGCACTATGGTTAACATATAAAAACTGCCATATTATTAAATATACAAAGTTAAATTTCCAAATAGTTTATTAGAATATATTTTACTTGTAAAAGGTAAAAAATGAGTATCATGTCAATTTTGATGTCGTATTTTAGTAACATTACATTATGATGGCATGGATAGATTCCTATTGTCTATTAGTAAACCAAAAATATGCACTTAATTATTAACCTTAGTATTAATCAAACGAATGTTTAAATAATACATTGCGCTAAACGTTAGGAGATATCCCGAGATATCTGCCACTAACCTAGCTAACAAACGCGCTTCATGAATAAGCGCTAACAACTAACTACGTAGTCAAATTGACTACGACTAACCTAGGATATTTAGATAAATATCCAAAAGGTAAACAATAAATAGTAAAAGGTAACTAACCTAGTAGTAAAAGTAAATACTAGTGGTAAAAAGTAACAAGCTACTTTTTACCATGCAAAAAAATAAAATCTACTTAATGTAGGGAAAGGGTAAAATATCCAAATGATGGAATATTTACTCTAACATCCCCCCTTATTACATTATTTGGGTAATACATACATATCCTCTAATACAACAATATTTGGGTAAAGTATATAACTGCCCCAATACAATGAAAAGGATGTCGATCTGCTGGTTCTTGCTCTGTCACAGTACTTTGGCTGCTTCTAAGCAAAAAAATGGATCATTCCTCACTTTGTCTTCACACCAACGAATGTCCTTATAGTAATCACATCATCCAACCGAATTGCATGGGTAACCAGCCACTGCAATCGCTAGGTGTAGTAGAGTAGATCACTTCATACGAGATTCATTCATTTTACAATATGAGTTTGCAAAAGATAAGGTTGCTAAGGTGTCGGTCGCAGCCAAAAATGCACCCTTATAAGTTCCCCCCTTCTCGTTGCAAAACATGTTGTATCTAATTTCTGAAAGAAGAGTGACTAAGGTGTCGGTCGCAGCCGAAAATGCACCCTTATAAGTCTTCTTCCCTTTTTACAAAAATTTGTGAAGAAAAGAAATGTTTATCCCCCCTTAATTACAAAAAGATGTGCAACTCAAGAGTTTTGTGAAGGATTTTTACAAACATTGCCTCCTAGGCAATTTTACACCATAAAAAGTCTCTTCTTTTTATTACAAGGACTTCAAACATTAAGAGTTTGCTATTTATGAAGCCTAAAAGAGGTACAAATCACCCCTTATTTGTAAGAACTTCAAACAAAAAACTTATGCTATTCTATGAAGCCTAAAAAAGAGAGAGAGGATAATGGTGCTTTGCCCAATGTGACAAACATGTGTTTTCCCTCTACAATATTGTTTTAGCAATGAGCACTCTGTGTGCTTTTTCTGAACCAGAATCAGAATCTGAATTAGACACTTCACTAGCAATGTTGCCTTTGTTTTGATTTTGTGTTGTGCCTTTGTCTTTCTTGTTTTGCTTGTTTTTGAACCAACACCGATTGGTGTCATGGTTATCTTTCTTACAATATGAGCAAAACCGTTTTTGAGATTTCTTTCCCTTACCTTTTGAGGATGATCCTCCCTTGTTATAGTTTTCTTTCTTCTTCTCAACCTTATTGTGTGAATAAAGTGCACTATTAGATGCTTCATCTCTTTGGAGTTGATTAGCTTCCTCAGTTTGAAGCAAATTGACTAACTCCACAAAGGTAAGAGTTCTTTGGGAAACAGAAAGGGATGTAATCAAACTTTTGTAGGATTCAGGAAGGGCTCTCAAGATAACTGAAGTAAAAATGGCGTCCTCAACTTTGGCCCCTAAAGCATTAAGCTTAGTCTTCAGTTCTATAGTTCTGCAGAGGAAGGTTTCTACTGACTCACCCGACTTCATATGCAGTGTATGAAGTTGGGTTTGAAGGTTGAGAACCGTGGATTGATTCTTTCCTTCAAAAATGGTGGACAAGGAATCCCATGCATCTTTTCCATTCTTTGCCTCACTAATGTGAGGTTGTACCTCATCAGAAGTGGCTAGAAGGATTAACATGAGTAGACGATTGTTCTTTTTATCCCATTCTCTTTGATCAGCTCCTGTTGTTGTGGGTCGTGGTGTAGTGCCAGCAACTAAGTCCCACAAGTCCTCTACAATCAAAATGGCTTTCATCTTAGTTTTCCAAGTTGTATAGTTATGACCTTTTAGCAATTGAGATTCACTCAAGTATTTGTTAATTGTTGCCATGAGGAAGGTCCTACAATGCACTAAGATGATATTTCCTTCACTCTCAAGTGGTATTTAATGGCACCTTCCTGAAGATTCTCTTGAAAAGAGATAATCAGGTGGAGGAAATTAAGCCAAACACATAAGAGTCGAAAGGTTTAATTCACTCAAACAACTATTTAATGGCACCTGCCTTAACACCCTTCAAAAAGGATGAAAAGTTGGAGGAATTTAAGCCAAACAAATAAGAGTGAATTAGGGGTTTTGTTTTGATTTAGGAGAATATATCAAGTTTTTAGAAATGGCTTCTAATTGTGCAATTTGAGTTACACAAATTTGTGAAATTTTGGGGTATGGTGTGTTCTTGATTCTATGACTTATAATTGCAAAAGGAAAATGCAATAATCAAACAAGAATTCCCACAAAATTATTATCACTTAGGTGTCGGATGCAACCGAGAATGCACCTATTTTGCCAATTTTGAAATGAAGGTGTCGAGTAAAATCGAGAATGCACCTTATTTCCAACTTTTGCAACAAAAATGTGTATTTGTGCAAGAATGATATTTTTATGTCTCCTACTTTGTTTTACAATTTTGCAAAAGAAGTACAAGTGTTGTCTTCCCCCCTTAATTTGCAAAATGTAGAATTTAGAGCACTCCTTTCAAGACAAGTCGACACACGACCCGCGTTTGAAAGGCTTCCAGAACCAGTCGACAAACGACTTGGTTTTAGTGGACCCAAGGTCTTCAATTTCTTCTCAATTTTGCAAAAAAAAAGAATGTGCAATTTTATGTCGTATATCCCCCCTTGGAGAAAACAAATGCACACTTTGCCTTGTAATATTACAAAATTTTAAGTCTCCTTGTTTTCAAATTGGCAATAAAGAATCAAATGTGTTTGATTTTGTCCCCTTTCATGTGTGCAAATTGAACAAGTTTGAGAAGAGTTTAGGCTTTTCTTATTTGCAATAAAAGTAGGTGCTCTTCTATGTCTTATATCCTCCCTCGGAGAAAAACAAAAGCTCCTTTAAATTTTGAATTGCAAAAAAAAATTACCTTTTTAATTTTAAGTGTATTGTATTTCTCTAATTAAATTAAGTATAATCTATAAATAATAAAAATTATTTTATTTTTAAAATCATTTTTTATTAAAAAAAATAACTTTAGATAAAATAATATTAGATTATTTAATAAATTAAAACTTAATTTAATTAAAAAAAATAAACTTAAAAAAAAAATTACCTTGTCTTTTATGAATGCCCGTCGAAGTAAAAAAATAATTACTTTGGCCCCGACGGGGCTTGAACTTCCGACCTCTTGGTCGGGAGTCTTTCCTCCGGGTCCCCTCGCCGGTCGGGCTAGCAAGCCCGACGGGTTATGGAGGGGACCGCCTTCTATAAGAAGGCTTTCCCGCCTCCTGGCGGGAAAATTTTAATGTGGGACTTTTAGTCCCACATTTAAAAGGCGACGAGTATTGATGAGCTTAAAAGCTCAACCTCGCCCCTTCTTCTTTGATTGTCGTCGGGCAATCAGAGTCGCCCGCTGTCCTTTTGTTCGCCGCCACGTGGCGTGACTGTCAAGTCGCCACGTGTCGTAGCTAGTATGATCCTCTACGTCAGATGCGGTCGCCACGTCAGATGCTCGGTGTCCTCTGTGTCCACGTGTCTGTTCAGGTGTAGGGTCTAGGTCGACGTCTGACAATTGTCAGGGAGGTCGTCAGACCCGAGGGCGCTCCTGCCCTCGGGTTTGGGTCCGGTCCTCGCCTGGGAGGGCGCGCCTGCCCTCCCGACTGTGCGCTGGACCCACGGGGGCAGCACTGGCGGCCGTCGGTGATCGGAGGGCCTCCTGCCCTCTCGGATCCCGATCGTCGGTGACCTGCGTCCCGGCAGAGGGCGCTCCTGCCCTTTGTCGCGCAAGTGCCGCTTGGGCCGTCGGATGTTGGCGGGGGGTCTACGTGGGCCTCCTGCCCACGGGGCCGCATGGCCTACGGGGGAGGGCGCTCCTGCCCTCCTCCAAATCTCCTAACTCTCCTCTCGGAGAGAAGAAAATTTAATAATAATTAAACATGAAAATAATTGTCAACCTTAGAAGCGATCAAACGCATCAAAGATTTCCTCGCACGACGGAAGAGGGGCCTCTCGCCTTCTCCAGTGGAACAAGAGTGGCTCTCGTCTTCGCCACTTGGAACGAGGGTCGCTCTCTCCGTGCTCACAGGAACCAGGTGAAACCTCGCGAATGATACCAATGTTAGTAAACCAAAAATATGCACTCAATTATTAACCTTAGTATTAATCAAACGAATGTTTAAATAATACATTGCGCTAAACGTTAGGAGATATCCCGAGATATCTGCCACTAACCTAGCTAACAAACGCGCTTCATGAATAAGCGCTAACAACTAACTACGTAGTCAAATTGACTACGACTAACCTAGGATATTTAGATAAATATCCAAAAGGTAAACAATAAATAGTAAAAGGTAACTAACCTAGTAGTAAAAGTAAATACTAGTGGTAAAAAGTAACAAGCTACTTTTTACCATGCAATAAATAAAATCTACCTAATGTAGGGAAAGGGTAAAATATCCAAATGATGGAATATTTACTCTAACATCATCGAGAACTACAACTTTTCTTTTTGAATCAAGTCAATCTGAGCTGTAGATAAAAAGTTATGAAGGTTACATCATTTTGGAGCTAATGCCTTAGTTTTTTCCTGAGTTGTTAACAGGTGTAAATTTGCGTAAGGGGTATATTGGCGGATCTACTGGGAATTATCCAAAGCAATTTAAGGAACCAAATTCATACCAATTATAGTTCATATTGGAGAGAACACATGAACAAAATTTGAAGGCATATTAAAAAATAATCTGGAAGTTATGGGGCCCACAAAATGACAGCTTCACACTTTTTGACAGCTGTAAATTCTGGTAAAAATCTGTGTTAGAGGCCAACTTGACAGCGATGCTAGGAGAAATTTCCTAAGGAGTTAAAATCTAAAAATTGAACCAAATTTAATTCATACAGCCAAGAAAATGTGGGTAAAATTTGGTGTACATTGGAGTTACGAGGCAAAATGTATAAGCACTACAAAAGGGCAGTTGGGCATGTTTTGACTGCTATAAAAAAATAGGTGACAGTCCATACAAATTCTAGCCACCTCACTATGAAGGAAGGCATGGAATTTTTCAACTAAATATGAGGTAAATGCTTGGAAATAGTTTACAGAGGCTAGGAGTGACTCTTTCTCAACTTGAAAACACTTCCACATAATCCAAATAGGAGTAACCAGTCAAAAATGTTGAATTGCCAAAAATCTGGAAACAGTCATAGAAATTCCAGCCAGCTATCGATAAATAGCATGGCTTGGGATTTGTCAATTCCAGCATGTAAAATTTATAGAATTGGTCTTCTAAGGACTTAGGAAGACTACCTAGCTAGTCAAACTCACTTTTCTACGCATCTAGTGTACGGATAAGGGTCAAAATGGTTAAACTACTTGATATTCTGGAGCAACTCCAAAATGAGCAAAACAGGACCAATTTTGGTCAAAATTATAAACAAAATGATCATAAAGGTGGAAAATGGTGATATGATGATGGATCCAATTGTATGAGGAGTTTTCTCACCCCTTCAAATGCATTTCTTCCAATGGATGACACACAACAAGAAAAATGAATATGTCGCAGCATAACAATTTGCTACATTTTAGGAAGACTTCTTCAGAACAGTTGCTAAATCTCTGAAAGACAACAAAAAAATGGATTGGCATATGTAATAGAATGTTATAAATAATAGGCTCCCATGTTGGTTGAGCCAAGTAGAGAAGTAGAGAATAAGGATAGGACTTGTGGTAAGAAAGTAGATCTGTGGCAAATTACAGTTTTTAGCAAGTTTTCCTACAAATATTGTAATGTTGCTTGAGACTAAATAAAGTGCAGGATTTATCATTCATATTTTGTCCCATTAAATGTCTGAGTGTTGAAGTAGTTAAGAGAGTTTTTCTACCTTCTTCTGGAACAGGGAGCAAGGGCCACTTCTAGGTTTAGAAGAAGGCTTATTGGTGACAGGTTTTTCTGCAACTTTTGCTGCAGCAGATTAGCAGAGACTTGTCATATTTCATTTTATGTTCATTAGCTAATAGTGCATAGAGATTTGTGATTTGGACCTAGATGAGAGTGAGTGTTAATTGATTCATCAATTTGCAACATTTTTTAATTTCCCCTGTTTCCAGCAGATTATTTCCCGCTTTAATCCATTCTATTGATTAGTTGTTAGCCTGTGTGTTTTATTTTCTACTATTTCATCTTCTTGTTATTCTTTTCATTTTGCAAGAGTAAAATAGGTGACATTTCTGCAAATTTAGTTAGATTCCAGTTTCCTACAACTACCTTTTCTTGTCATTTATATTATGCAACAATAAATAGGTTTCATTCTGCAAAAGTAATCAGGTTTTGTTTATTTTTTTGCAATCTTTCTATTCCTGTAATTTTGATTCTACAAGAGTAATTAGAATTCAATTTCATTTTATAGGATTAAAGTGACACCAAAACCCCCAAAGTTAACTTATCCCACCAATAAAGCCTATTTTTGAATGGGCTGATTTTCAAGCTGCCTATATCTTCTTTCGTATATAGCCTTGGACACCACCCTAGATTGACAATTATAATGATTAAATGGTGTGATTGACGATCCTCATCATTTTTTGGTGCCATTGCCAGGGACCATGGTGTTGTTAGAAGGTAAAAGCAACACAATAATTATTAATTGTGCTAAGTTATGAAATTCAAAGTGAAATTTGGATAAATGATTGGTATAAGTAATAATTTTTAGTAAATTACATTTCAGCCCATTTAGAAAATAAGCAAGAAACCATAGGAAGAAAAATATTTACAAGAGGTTGAAATTATGTCAAAATTGTGTAAATTTTTTATTTTCAAAAATGTTGGAATTTTCAAAGAATCGCAATCATCAACTTCAATAACTATAGGATCCTTTGAGAAATTATTACAAGAAAGAAAAATCAGTAGTTCAACACCACTTTCTCTTGAAAAATCCATACACTCAGGAAAATTTGACAAGATTTATAATTGTTTTTAGAAACCTATAATGGAAGTGTCACAAGAGAATCTAGGGAGAGCTAGTAATGTGTTCTATCCTAGCACAACTAGTGCACCTACCATAACTTTTCAAAATCCCATTCAATTAGATCTTAATCAATATGCTCCCATGAAGGCCATTTCACCTTCAGTGTTACCAAATTTCAAGGGAACTACATCCGAAGATCCTGTTATGTTTTTGTTTGAGTTTAAAATTGTATGTCAAGCTCATGATTACACTACTGACAATCAAAAGCTCAAATTGTTTCCTTCCACTCTTAAAGAGTTAGCTCTACGATGGTTTATCATCTTAGAACCTGATTCAATTAGAACTTGGGATGATATGGAAAACATATTCTTGGAGAGATACCAAGAATATTGTCAAGTCAAGAATCAAAATGATGAATTTATTACAATGAAAAAAGAGGAAAATGAAATCTTAGAATACTATCTAGACAAATTTTCTTTTGTTGATAAGATATGTGGAAGTTTTGAACCTAAAATTTGCAAAGTCATATTATTAAGAGGATTGCAAGATTACCTCCATCTGTGGTCATGGGAAATGAGTACAAATGCCCAAACCAGGAAAACACGGGATTAACTCCCTTACCACCGCCAGTAAACCTTCAAGAATAAGAGATTATTTCTTCGAAGGTATACCAAATACTCATTGAGAGAGTCAAATATCTTAAGAAGCAGGACACGGTTAGGCAAAATTTGACTTTGAGAAAAATACACAACCAACCTATGTGCCCCTTGTACTGAGTCCTGCATACCCTAGGCACTTTGAGATGCCTAGGCTAGATAAGTTTAAAGGAGATAAAGACGTGCAATAACACATTACAAATTTCATGAACACGTGCTTCCATATTGAGTAGAATGATGCCCTAATTCTAAAAATGTTCATCATGACACTATTGGGTGTAGCAACTCAAAGGTTTAATCAACTGTCTAGGCAGAATATCATCATCTTTGAGCAACTGGTGAATGATTTTCTTGAATGCTTCTACTTTGGTGTCAAGAAGACAAACTTGTCTGATATAGTAAACTTAAAGCAATATGACGATGAGCCAGTTATGGACTATGGGAATTCCATACTCAAAATCTAGAATGAGGGTCAAATTGTGGCTGACAATATCCTAGTGCAGGACAGAAGAGATCACCAATACATTGCAGTGAAACCCAGTGCAAAAATTAGATCTGAAATAGGGTGAAATGGTGTGATATGATTTGAAGCCAATTCTAACAGAGTTCCAGATCGTGTTTTATAGCAGTGTGCATTGATGTATTCAACAAAAAATTTAGGATCGATAATGTACATATGACAACTCACGTTTAAGGCTCAGACAAATATGCCAACCAATGAGCTTCAAGCAGGACAATGTTGATTGAAAATAACCCAAATCAACTAGCACGAGGTCAGAAATAACCCAAAATATCCATAAAGTACTTGCACGTGCTCAAACAGGGTCCATTTAGGAATCCCACAGGGGATCTCGAGGTCTATTGCCATGTAGGTCAGCCTCTAGCATGTAGGAGTGAACACTACTATGCTAAAAAAGGGTCTTGTCAAAATATCTTCAATCTTCAAGAAGGAGCAACTCTTCACACCAATCATGTTGAACCATAAGCATGCACCCAAAACTAAGTACAAACGATCCTGCCAAGCAAGTATCTTGTAACCATAGTCGATGGAGGAAGAGTGGAGGAAAAGGCACAAGTAGGCATATTTTGAAGTGTCGAATCTCTGTAGTCTTTAGAAATTTGGTGTCCAAAGTGTCGAATCTCTGTAGTCTTTGGCTCATGGAAGGCATGAAGTGAATGCCTTCAAGAAGTCAAAAGGACTTCAACTCCTAGTGAGGGAGTAGTAAAAATGCCCAAGTGGGATACAATGGATGAAGTTTCGGGTACCACCGAGATGCACTTCATTACAAATCCATAAATTTTGTAAAATCCCAAAGGGGGAGGAGTAATGTGACTCCTCAAAGATCCACAAATACAAGTGGATAATAGCTATGAAAAGCTAACAAGTGGCGTGTAGCCCAATATAGTCCATAATTGAAAGAATTGAACAGGGAAGAGGGCTGGAAATTCTATCGAGAGGATTGTTGGTTGATTTGGGTTATTGTTGATCAATATTTTCCTGCCTGAAGCTAGGGTTTCATACTAGAGTAAATATTCATTGGCACACCAATTCAAAGGTCGATGGTCATTGGTCTGCTAGCCTTGATACTTGTTGGTAATCGGCTAGAACTAAAAGACAAAAGAGGTAGCCCCATGGTATAAATAAGAGGAAGTTGTACCACGAGAAGCTAGGGGAAGAAAAATAACATAAAAACCCAAAGAGGAAGCTAAAATTTCTATCAATCCACCATTCAAAAAAAAATTGGTGATTGTTCTACTAGGTCTTGGCACGGGTTAGCGATTGGACGATGCTAGTAGACAAGTAACTTCCCCCCTAAAAAAGTTGTACCATGAAGGGTAACATGCTAATGAGCATTAATTCTAATTGGTCCACCAACCTCAATGCTTTCTAGAGATTGGCTAGCGATAAAGAACAAAATAAATCCCCCATGGTGAGTTTATGCATGAAGAGCACAAGATAGTTGAGCACTAATTCTAATTAGTTCTCCAACAAAGGAAAAAATAACGATTTGTCTGCTACCCTCAACACTTCTTGGTGATTGGCCAACGCTATATGACAAGGAAGGCGACACCATGCTAATGGAAATTTTTTTATTCTATACCATGAAGGGTGCCAGGTCCAAGAATGCTCAATTATGATTGGTCTACCAATTGAGATATTTTTGGCGATTAGTCCGATGGTCTTTGGTGGAGAGTGATGATTGGTTAATGCTCTAGGACAAAAAGGGGGAACTCCAACAAGGATTTTGACTAGTCCATATCACTCGATGCTTCATAACTATGGGCCTACCATGTCTTAATTCTCGTCGGTGACTGGATCCCCTTTCCACATCGCACACGAGGACAAATGAGTGCACACCATGGCAAAGGAAGAATTTTATACCATGATAAGTTGAAGAGAAATAAAATAAAATAAATATGCCTAAATAGGAAAGAACTTCATTGGTCTGCCAGCCATAAACTTAACGACGATTAGTCCACTACCTTTGTTAATACTGGTGATTGGTCTACGCTAGTAGATAATCTAGATGACACCACAATGAATTATATTTTAAAGTTACACCATGGACAATAAAAGGTGAAATGAAATAAAAATAATGAATAAATAAAAGGCATCCAAGCAAAAAAAAATTATTTGTGCGCAAACCCAAAAGATGATGGTGATTGGCTCTATGAGCCTTGATGAGGAGTAGTGATTGGACAAAAATCAAATGGTTGAGGTTCAAGAAGATATAGGGCATGGATTCCTCCACCACATCTTGATGCTCTTCAATGATTAGATCGCTATATATTGGTGAATGATAGTGATTCACTCATAAAAAATAAAGGGATACCACACCGACTGTGTAAGATCAAATATTTCTCTTGATTAAAGTTGTTTAAACTAACAAATTTGTTTTACCTTGTGAAAATATGCCAAAGTTTATATAGTTACAAAAAGAAAGAATTTTTCAAAAGCCTCTGAATTAGAAAAATTCATATTTTATACACAGTATCAAGAAAATGATAGTCAAGGCATGAATGATAACTAATGACACACAGACCAAAGTACAGTAGGTATCCATATTAAGAGGAATAAAATATTTCAAAAAACACATATTCTAGAAAAACTCCAAATCAATGGTTCGTGATTGAGTAAATAATCATAAGATGATACTCTCCATAGTTAAAGAAGTTATAAGGAAGATGATTTGGTGGGTGATAAGCCGTAACCAGACAGAAAAAAATAATCACAGCACAAGCCCAATTCTCGCCTACCAATTTATTAAAATCCTGATTACTATCACTTAATTACTATCACTTTTCACTTTACACTCATCATAAAACAGAGAAACCAAAGATAAACTAAGCATATATAATTGCACAGGATGACTATAGAAAAATGGTAACTAGAAAGAAGCGTTGAACAACGACTTCTTCCATTTCCATGACCTAGTTTCTGGTTATAGGGTCAAACTTGGAAAAAATCATTGAAGCTAATCCTTTTGGAAAAAATCTAGAATTGGTATCAAATAAAAATACTAAAGAGTTTGTAGGGTTGCCCAAGCTAGACAAATTATTTACTCTTGAACAACACTATGTTGTCGAACATATAGCTATTTTTAGCTACTATAAAATAGAAGAAAATTTCCAGAGACACATGGTGTTGTTCAAGTCCCTATATAAAAGGTGCATGCTATTTGAAATGCACAAAGACCATATAGCAACATATGGGTATGTAATTTAGCTAGGATGATTTGGCTCCGAGTGCATTTCTCCTTACACTTGATGTCTTGGTTAGCACTGGCATATGATCCTAGGGCCAAAGCAATCAAATACCTTGATAATCAAACCTTATTCAAGATCACTCCAAAGAGTATGGTCAAATTTTTCAACCTCAAGGACACAACCAAATCATTGATAAGAAGGTGTTAGCAATCCAAGCATGGATTATAATAGAAAGTCTCTTCTTCACTAGGATTTTTGGCTATAGATTCCATGTAACATTTGCATTTTCGATTCACATATCTTCATTACATTTGTAGGCACAATATTATGTTGATATGATATATCTATTAATGGGGAAGTTGATTTAAAATAGGTAGAAAAGGAGACCATGTTTTTAAAAATAAAATGTAATAAAATCCACCAACCAACCATATATAAATGAGAGAATCTACTATCTAAAACCATAGATAGAGAACTATAGCACTTGCAAAGGACTATTTTGAATAGATACAAAGTAATTCCCCTTTCACACATTACTCCTTTCTGGTACATTTAATAGTAGGCCAGATGAGTGAAGAATTATTAACACCCATGGGAGGAATATGTTATGGACTTATACAAGAAATACTACCACTTATACAAGAAGGACAATCTAGTTACATAATTTCTATGATATGTTTCTCCAATAAGTCCATCGTCAGTTATGTGGCCAGCTCCCTCATAGGATTGGAAAAGAAATATCAAATTTTCTAAAAGAAAAAGAAGCTAGATATTATTTCCTACTGGAATATTGTTCTTATATACGAATCTATGGATCCAAAATTTCCCCTAAAGCCTACCGTATTTTTTCCCTAGATCAATAGCTACACTAGAAATTATGAGGTAAATTGCAGAAGAAACAAAGTGTAGGGCAGAAAAAGAGAAGCCAAAATCTCTTGGGTTGATTTACCCAACAGGATGGGGCATCACTTGTACAAAGGCTACCATGCAATGCTAAGTTCTCTGGACTAGATGGATGCATACTATTTTGATGAGATAACTTGGAGACCTTATGATCCTAATGGTCATTATAATAAACACCTCACATATAATAAAAACATACTAAGAAGTAAGACATAGAACAAATTATTTTGAATAAAATATTTTATTTGCAATTAAAGCAGGAGATCCCCCTTTGAAAAATATATGGGATATGAAATAAAGGCCACATTAGTGACTACTCTGCTGATCTAGTAAGACTAAGATCATCCACTATTGACTTAATTTCTTCCTTGGCAACAATGACTATGCTAGAAGAGTACCAATACCCGATTGTGGAAATGGCCAACAAAGAACCAGAGCAGGTAGAAATCACAGTGGAGATTTTAAACTTAGAATAATTTGAAACTGATCACAGTGGATATTTTAAACTTAGAATAATTTGAAACTGATCAACATACAGAAACTCAAACTGTAATTTCAGCCTCATCAAAATGGAAAGAGATAGTAATTTTAGCTTCCACTTAGAGGCAATTTATTATTTTTTATCGAGCAAAGTCAATGGTAATATCCAAGCCTAGACAAATAGTTGCAAGTGATCAGTCCCAAATGATTTCTACAAGCATTGTAATCAACAATCAAGAAAGGAAAATTTCTAAGAGAATAGTTGAAATAATTGAACAGGGAAGAGGACTAGAAATTTTATCGAGAGGATTGCAACTCACACCTCCATCCCCCTCAAGATCTCCTCCAAAAAAATGTTGAAGATAAAATCTCTGCCTTCTCCAGCTACACAAAAAAATCTCATATTTTCACACAAAGAAGAAGAGGAAATAGTATTCAGTGCAAAAGAAGAAAAACATATACAATTTATAGAAGAAGAGAGTGAACCCAAATAAGTCCAGTACACAACAGATGAATCCTTTCACTCGAGAGCTGCTAGTTGTGATTGAGACACTCATGAAAGTAAAGGAGAGCTTTCCTATTAATCAAATTACTAATTTCCAAATAGATATAGCTACAGGAAAAGCAAGAATAAATTACCAACAAAACCCTATGGAGTGCATGAAATCACAATATCAATCTCAAATGGCCACAACAGAAGCTCTATAAAATAGCCATAAAAAATTTACTGCTGAGAATGCTCAATTATAGGCCAAAAATTAGAAAATAAAGGCATAAATGGATAGTCTCAAACAATAAATGTCTCAATAAAAAATGATACTCCCTTCCTCCCAATCCATAAAAGTAGTCTTCACTATCGACTATTCTTTCACAATTAAAAAATACAAAAATTATATGAGAAACAATATTCAGGAAGAGTTGGGATATCTGAGGGAAATTTTCTATAACATAGGAATGATAAATTTTACAGCCACTGAACTCCAGACTCAAATGCATGAAATCGAAAAGAGGGTTGAAAAAGTATTCCCTATTTTCCAGCTATTTGATGAGTATTATGAGGAAATGAATGAAGGATGTCTAGTACATAAAGACAACTCTGTCACATTCTATACAGAGAATTCATTAAGGTATTAATGATCACAACCAACTTTTCAAAGTGGGAAGCATGACAAGATGAAGTAACAAATATGGAAGATAAAATTAATCAAGAGCTACACAAAACTGGATACACCTTACCAGAGTGCTTACAAGTATTCAGTATAGAAGATTTGATGCTGAACATAATAAATATTCTCACCGTAGACCTTGATGATGATGAAGGGCTAGCCAAAGAAATTAATTCCCTAGCAATGGTCATAAACCAATTTTATAATTTTGCTCAAAATAACAAAGAATGGCCAAAATATATGAAGAACAAGATTATGCAAAGTCTCAACCTGTTGAAATCCACTATCACATTTAATGATGAAGCATGGGTCAACATAGGTAAAGAGGTAAAAGAAATTCAGAATGAAGTCAACAAAAAGAAGAATATTATAAATATTAGCCTTAGTGTTTCTTTAGCTATGCAAGGCCTAAAAATATGACCTTTGGAAATAGGACAAAACTCACAAAAATACATGGAATAAGAAGTCACACCTGGACCCACCTCAAAAGAAGAGGGGAAAAAAAGCTGAGGAAAAGTCAAATATGATGCTGCACAATTGTACCACATTTTGAAAATTTCACAAATAAAAATTTGAGGAAAAATATTATTCTTTTTTAAAGTTAAAACAAAACCAAGCGTCTAGGGGCAACCTAGGTGAAGCTGGGGATGGTGGCTTACTTAGAGACCACAAGGGTGAGGTGCTTGTAGATTTTGCTGAACATATTGGAGCTCAAACTAACAATGTGGCTAAAGCGAGGGCAGTTTGGAGGAGCCTCAAGGTGGCAGAGAATTATCCAGGGAAACTGTTGGTGGAAGGTGATTCTCTTATTATTATAAATCTTCTAAAGAACACTAAGAGAGCTCCTTGGATATTTGATGACTACATCCACGAAGCAAGGGCTCTAATTCATGATCGACCTGAGGCCATAATTTTCATACTTTTCGGGAAGCAAACATGGCAGCTGATAGGCTGGCAAATGAAGGCATTGTAGCAGCAAATTTGATCACATGGACTGAAAATATTCCTCATGCAGTCTCAATGGTGATAGATAATGAAAAATTTTAGATTGGAAGGCTCAAAGTGGATTTTTTCTATGTTAGTTCTATTTTGTGTCTTTCTTTTCTGATGGCCATAATATTAGGCTTCCATAGTTTAGTTTGGTCGTATTTGTTGGAAGAGTAGGTCTTGGCCCTTTTTGTTGTCAGTTTAAACTTTTAGGGCTTGGCCTTTGTCCAGTTGGTCAGTGGACCCTATTTTGTAAAATGGTTTTGGGTCAACCAGTTAAAACCCGATGTTAATTATAAATATTCTCTTACTTACCAAAAAAAAAAACAAAACCAAGCGTCAACACTAGGTAACAGCTAGTACGGTTTTGGGATAAATGGCAAAGTTTCCTAGTTTTGAACAACTTGGGACAACTTACTCTTTGTTGTAATTCACCCAAAAAAATACAAGGCAGAAGAAGACCCACCTGGATGCACCTGCACCAAGCATTTGTAACCAATTTTGGATAGCTAGGCTACATAAGGAGCTAAAGTGGCCAAGATTCATCATCAAGCTTCTAATGCAAAATTTTGCAAGCAAGGTATACTGAGTGTTTTGTCTTAGATTTTTTGTATTTCCTTGTGTTAGTTTTTCTCTATCTCGTTCTTATTCTTCCCCATTTGTGCGGGAATTCCAGAGGATGTATCCAACTAGTTGAGATTATTTCCAGCTACTGGATCAAAGATCAGAAGCTCTTAATCACTAAATTAGGATTGAGAGTAATTGGTTCTTCTGTTGCATTATTTGAATAGAGAGAGCAGTTGTATTGGGTTTCATCACGATCTAGGCAATTTTTCAGATTACTGTTGTAATATCTTTCATGAAACTTAATAAAAAATTTGATCTCTTCCTTATTGTAATTTCATTGTATAATGTGTGTGTGTTGCTTATTTATGTATTGCATAATTTGAATATATAAACAACGCTTTCTCTCGTTGGTCAATGGTTTATATGCATTACATAATTTGAATGGATGTAGGGACGAACCAATTTTTCTTTCTCTTTCAATCTTTTCATGATGATATTAATTCATGCTACAATTACCCAATAGATTAGGCACCGATCTGCTTTGAGGCTAAAGCTGGAAATTATTTAGTAAGCTTGGTCATAAATAAAAATCCCTTATAATTCATTAGATCTGGTAGAGCTTAGGAAGACAAAAATTCATAATTAATCAGGCTCTATGTGGGGTGTCCAGACCTAACCTGCATCCTTAAGGATCTAGTAGTATCAGGTTAAAGAGGTGGGTTTACCAGAGCTCACATATCTCATTGTGAATTAGAAAGTTTTGATAGCATGACAACCATATTTTAAGGATATCAAAATTTTCCACAATAGTTTTTTAGCATTGTTGTCGGGGATAAACTGTTTTACTGTCTATACATTTTTGTATTTTGCCTCCTTATGACACAACCATCATAAAAAAAATTATTTTTTTTGTTTTCTAGGATACCTCTATGCATATCTAAGATATTGAGAGGATATAAGAGCCAAGCAGTCTTAGTCAGAGTGAGATTTTGTTGTACTAAAGTGTTGGCGACTCTAAACAAACCTAGAAAAAGAAGATAGAAAAATATGACCTGGAGCATACCAGATGAAGCATCAAAGAGATATTCCCTAAATTCAAATACCTAGAGGTATTTACCCATACCCAAAAATTCTAGTTCCTAAAAAAACTATTTAATAGAATAAAACTTACTTTGCTAGTAGAAAATTTGTTAAGAAACATACTTTTGTAGATAATTCTGCTATCAATACACTTGCTATTAGCACCCCTACTCACCCTATTGTTGCCACTACCATAATCAACATGGCACAACCAAATAATCAGAACCTTCAGACCTAGAGGACCAATAGGTATAGACCCTTCCAATTACCCCAAAATTTGCATGACTTACCTGCCAAAGCCCATAAGTATTTACCCAAATTCTAAGGTAATACTACAATTACAGGAGAAGATCATATTAAGAGTTTTCTTTATGCATTAGATAACCTTGAGGTTGAACATGAGGATGTAGTCCTTAGATTATTTTTGCAAACCTTGGAAAAGGATGCTAGAGATTGGTTTAATTGTCTCCCACCTGATCAGATCACTGATTTTCAAACAATGGAAATAATATTTTTAAGAAAGTATGGGGAAAAGAAAAATGAGCAATCTCTATTAACAGAACTTGCAATAGTCAAGAAAAGAGAAAATGAGTCAGTAGAAGATTTCAATAGACGGTTCTTCAAAACTAGAAATAAAATTCCCACAACTCTAAGGCCCACTGACCACCAAGCCATATGTTTCTATAAAAATGCTTTTCCTGGAGAATTCAACTATGAATTGAGACAACATAGAACCAACACCATCGATGAATGTATGGAACAAGCCCTAGAGATTGAGAGAAATATGATAGATAGTGGAAATATGAAGCCATACACATCTGAGTCAAGCTCCAGTCAAGTGGACAAGAAGCCTAAAAAGGTTGGATTCTCACTATTAAAGAAAACTGAGATAGATCCCATAGAAAAATTATCCAACCAATTTACAGAGATGTTCAACACAATTAATAATAGGTTATCCAGAATTGAAAGAGAAAAATCAGTAAATGATGAGCCACCTGCTCAACCACAGAATGATAACAGACCTCAATTTAGGAGGAATTTTAATAGAAACTGGGTTAGAAATAATGGAGAAGAAGGAAATAAAAATGGAGGTAATAATAATGGCTAGAAGAGAAAGGAAGGATCAAAGGATATAGATTCAGTCCCAAACCCCATGGCCACTGCTAATATAGTTTTAGATTTTCCATTCTTTTGTACTGCATGTGATGCCCCACACAACCTAGCTGGTTGTGGCATATATCTAAGTACACATACCAATGTCAATTTAGAAGAAGAATCAGATGAAGAAATAAGAATAAATGCTTGTTGGACTAAGGATGATGAAGAGAGAGAAATATAATTTGAAAAAGAAATGGATGAGTTGCCTAAGTCAGAAAAAGAGCCAAGAGCTTTTATCCTAGAAAATATGGAAATCTTAAAAAGACCTCAAGAAAATAGGTATGAAATGATGAAGCAAGGTAAAATCACTCCAATAGCTGAAGAAATTGAAGCATTAGAAAGGATTCATGCCATTAATCTGAGAAATAGAATAATCCCTGATAAAATTGATAAGTCTGACAAAGTTGATACAAATCAATAGATCCAAAATAAGGATAGAGCTTCCAAGAAACAGAATAACAATAAACAACAAGCAACCCCTAAAGCTGAAGTAGGAAATGAAGCTCATAGACAGTTGGATTCTGACAAAAACATGGAAGTTAAGAAAGTTGAATTTGATGCTGGTCAAGAGTTGGCCAAACAGAAAATCAATATTACTTTTGGAGAACTAATGACCATCCCAAAATATAGGGATCAGGTGTGTCGAGCTTTCGGTCTAGTTGAGCAACCAAACAATCATGTATGCAATGTTTCAGTAGTAGAAAATCCCAAGCCCATTCCTAGGAATCCATCATCAGTCAGACCCTTCTATATCTCCTTAAGGTATAATTCAGACTTAGGGGATCAATATGTGATTCATAACTACATGTTAGATAGTGGAGCATCACATAATGTCATGCCTAAACAAGTGGTAGATCAGCTAGGTTTAATGTGCACCAAAGATTCTCCCCCAATATCGATCATGGATAGTAGACAAGTACCTTGTGCTGGGATTATCATAGGGTTGTTAGTTTATCTAGACCAATACCCAAAGAAAGGAATAGTTATGGATGTAGTCATGGTTGATGTAGACCCTTTCTTCTCTTTACTATTATCAAGACATTGGGTTGAACAATTAGGAGGATCTATTCAATTAGATTGATCTTATGCTACTATTCCCTTGACAACCAAAGAACAAGTTACTCTCAGAAGAGAACCCTTTCATAGGTATTCAGTAGAATTGAAGAAATCTGATAATACTACTATAAATTTAGTCCAATATTTTGAAGAGAAGGAGATAGGAGTATACTCTATTTGGCATTCACCTTTCCTAGCTGAGGTACCAGAAGTGGTAAACATGGACCCACAAATAGTAGCAGAGGTAGATGTTGAGTCTACAAGAATACTAACATCTGAAATGTGGACCATGACATTTGATGGAGCAAAATCACATACTGGAGCAGGAGGATAGGGGTCAACTTGATTGATATTAATAAAAATTATTTAGGTATACCATACAGATTGTAGTTTCCATGTACTAATAATGTAGTAGAGTATGAAGCACTATTACTAGGTTTGAGAAAAGCTAAAGAGCTTGGAATCAATTATTTGACTGTATATGGAGATGCAGAATTAATAATACAATAGATTAAAGGAAAATATCAGACCAAACACCCTAGGTTAAAACAATATAAATAGGTTGTTCAAGAAGAAATTGATAAATTTTTGGCTTTCAATATCATCTTATATCCCTAGAGATCAGAATCATATAGCCAATTTGTTAGCTATAAATGCATCTGGTTCAGATAGTCCAAAGATAGATACAAAATATCAGGAGAAATTTCCAACTATTTTAGTATATCATCCATATGTCCCAGATAATATAGTGTATTTACAAGTTTTTCAAGATGATGTAGATATCAAAGATTTTATGACATTACAAAATCATTATGTTGATATTATATGTGATGAAGAAGATGAGGAAAAACTAAAAAATGTAATTGGAGAACCTGTAGAGGTTATACAATTAAAGACTAACAAACTTCCCAAAGGCCTGATTTCATTAGAGAGCCTTTTTGATGATTTTTATAGAGCTCATAAACCTGCTCTTCAAGGATTAGAAGTAGAAGAAATCAATATTGGAACTGAACAAGAGCCTAGAATGGTGAAGGTTGAAAAGTCTATGTCTGAAAAAGAAAAGAAAGACTACATAAAATATCTGAGGAAGCATAAAGATACCTTTGCATGGAGTTATGAAGACCTCAGAACATTTAACACAGAAGTGATGAAGCATATTATCCCATTGAAAGAAGGCACTAAGCCGCATAGGAAAAAATAGAGAAAGTTTAATCCCACCTTACACCCTGTAATGCAAAAGGAGGTCCAAAAATTACTAGATGCCAAGATTATCAAGAAAGTGAGATTCTCTACGTGGATAGCTAATTTAGTGCCAGTAAGAAAGAAAAATGGAGATATCAGGTTGTGTGTGGACTTTAGGAATCTGAACAAGAACTCTTTAAAAGATAATTATCCTCTGCCCAATATGGAGTAGTTATTACAGGCTATTGTAGGATCAGCTAGGATGTCATTACTAGATGGATTCTCTAGCTATAATCAGATTCAAGTTAACCTAGAAGATAGGTACAAAATAACATTTACTACCCCATGGGGAACATTTGAATACCTCAGAATGCCATTTGGTTTGATGAATGCAAGAGCCACCTTTCAAAGGGCCATGGATTTTGCTTTCAAAGGCTTGATGTTTAAGATAGTGGTAGTCTACTTGGATGACATAACTGTCTTCTCTAAGAATCCTGAGGATCACTTTGAGCATCTGACTCAAGTGTTTGAAAGATGTAAGGAATTTGGCATTTCATTAAATCCCAAGAAGTGTATCTTTGGAGCAAGGCAAGGCAAGTTATTAGGACATATTATTTCTAAAGAAGGAATTAGTATTGATCCTAAAAGAACTAAGGCTATTGCAAAGATTCCTCCACCAAAGAACTTGAAAGGAGTCAGGTCATTTTTTGGGAAAATAAATTTTGTTAGAAGATTTGTCCCAAACTTTGCTCAAATTGCAAAACCAATAAATGACATGATAAAAAAATATGGTAATATTAGATGGACAAAAGAAAACCTAGAGGCTTTCCAGAAAATAAAGGATGCAATTACACAAGCCCCTGTATTAGCATGTCCATATTATCTTAGAGATTTTAATATATACTCCTTTGCTTCAGAAGACACAATTATTGTTGTTTTATCATAGAAATATCAAGAAAACAATGAGAGGCCAATAGCATTTATGAGTTCAGGATTAAAAGGATCTCAACTGAAGTATACCATGATAGAAAAATAGGCCTTCTCACTAATAAAATCTTTAGAGCATTTTAAAGGAATTTTTGGGTCAAACAAAGTGATAGCCTACATTCCTTACATAATTGTCAAGGATATTTTTACTCAAAATGAACCTACAGGTAGTTCAACTAGGTGGATGGTTAAATTGCAGTAGTATGATGTTGAGTTCAAGGCTATAAAAACCATTAAAGGGTAAGGTTTGGCCAAGTACATGGCAACCAAAGGAGGTGAAGACTTCAACAATATAATTGTAACAGTAAATGTACAACAAAATGTTGAAATAGAAGGTTCTAAAGATGACTGGTATAAGGATATTGTGAATTATCTACAGATATTGACATTCCTAGTTGGTAGTTCTCATAACAGAATGAGGAGTATTAAACTACAAGCACAAAAGTATTATATTTAGAATAACAAATTATATTGGAGGCATCCAAATGGAGTGTTATTACTCTATCTTTTTCAAAAGGAAGTCCCTGGAATAATTGAAGAGTTTCATACTGGATTTTGTGGAGGGCATTTTGCACCTAAAGCAACTATTAATAGCATAATGAGAGCAGGCTACTATTGGCCATCCATGTTCAGAGATGTACATCTATTTGTAAGAAAGTGCCAAAACTGCCAAATGTTTGATGGTAAGAAAAAGTTACCTACAATACCTTTAAAACCTATGGTAGTAGAAGCTCCCTTCACCCAATGGGGTATGGACTTGATAGGAGAAATTAATCCAAAATCTTCAGGTGGTCATAGATGGATAATAACTGCAACTGACTATTTCACTAAGTGGGTAGAAGTTGCCCCATTGAAGAGATCAACCACTAAAGTAATTATCAAATTTTTGGAAGAAAGCATCTTAACCAGATTTGGAGTACCCAGGAAGCTAGTCACTGATAATGGAAGTAGTTTTATTTCATATGAGATGGTAGAATTCTCAAACATATATAGCATTGAATTAGCACATTCAACTAATTACTATCCTCAAGGTAATGGCCTAGCAGAATCTTCAAATAAAAATCTTATTACCAGAATAAAAATATCTCTTGGTAGAAATAAAAGAAGTTGGGACAATGAATTGAAATTTGCTTTATGGGTTGATAGGATTTCTATTAAGAGAGACATAGGAAAAACACCTTATGAACTAGTTTATGGAGAAAATGCCTTACTTCCTCCACAGGTAGAAAGACCTGCTTTGGCCTTATTACTTCAAGATCACAAGAATCCAGATACCTTACAAAGGAGAATGGATCAAATTGTCAAACTAGAAGAAGATAGAAGAGATGCTTTCAAGAGAATGACCCAAGAAACTCAGAAAATAATTCAGGTCTTTAACAAGAAAGCTAGAGGAAAGCCATTTGCTGAAGGAGACATAGTGTTATACTGGGATCCAAAGAATGATAAACCAGGAGACAAAGGTAAATTGGAACCAAAATGGTTGGGTCCTTATTAGATCATCCAAAAAATAGGCCATCATACTTACAGGTTGCAGACCCTGCAAGGAGAAGAAATGTAGTTTCCAATAAATGGCCAACATCTGAAAATGTACCATCCCTATGATGGGGATCAATTGATATGAACTATTTTTGTCTACCAAAAAAAAGTATTTGGGTTGATATTTGTGTCTGCCTCTACAAAAATTTATGTTTTAGTACATTTCAGTCTGTGTCAATGTTTTAGTCAATGGTTTTTACGATTATTAGTGTTAGTAATTTTTTAATATATCTAGTATTTTAGGTGATTAGGCTAAAAGTTTTAGGTGATTAGGATTTTTTTTATGAGTCAAGTTCTAAGTTTTAAATCACTCTATGTGCATCCTTATGTAAGTCAGAAGAACGAGCATAGTTACAGTCAGCTTGAAATTGGTAGTCTATCACACCAAGAGGTCAACATGTGTGGTCAAGTCAACCAAAGATTCTAAGGTTCTCAAGAAAACTTCCACTCCTTCAAATTCAAATAGTTCTCTTGTCCCAGATAGAGCCTGTGTTGGGCTTCAAAAAATCCCAACTTATATTTCACCCCTAGTTTTCAAAGGTTGGCAAAGTTGAGTGTCTAGGTGATTATAGGATGTGGTGGTTGTTTCAAAAAGAGGGAAGTCTTGAGAAAGTCATATTGGTTCGAAGAAGGTCCCCATGGTCAGTAAGAGTATAGTTCTTGATTATTTCATGCTCAATCCATTCAAGGTGGTCCTTCACAAATTTGTTCCTATCATTTCCATAATATCATCATTTTATCATGCATCTTCATTAAAGCCTCCACTTCATCCCATAAACCTATACCATCATCCACCTATTCCTTTGAATCCACCTTCACCTATTAATAATCATCATGGTCAACCCCCATATCATTATATTAATGCACATTCTAAGCCTTCACTTCATATTACAATAAACACCTTATATCTATTTAAATTCATCCCATTAGACCATTATTAGTCCAAGTATATTATATCATTTTATTAAACATATTATATCTGAATTTTTCCTTATATTAAGTCATAACCACAAAAATTCTTAAGCCATTGTATTTTTTTCACCCCTCCATTAGTTAAAGTTGCACCCTTTTAGATTTTCCATCATCCACCTAGGTTGACCAATGAGTTAATAGCCCATAATCCTAAACCACGCTTGCAAAATATTACCACGGTAATTATGTTTCCCTTAAGTCATAACAATAGCCACCATGGTGCATGAATTCGGCCAATTTATTCAAATTTCCTATTTTTAGAGGGAACCTCCACATGGTAAAATATTTCCTCCTTTGACCCCATGAGTACTTTTTTGCCTAAGTATTACCTTTATAAAATCCACACACACATCCATTTACCACTAGTCCATAAACCTAGGCCTGAGGTTAGTAATTTTCCTAAGTTCAAAGCAAAATTTTCATTGGTCCGCTAACCCTTGGTGAAGAGCAGCGATTGGTTTGCTAGCTAGCAACACTAGCCAGTTATTGGTGGATGCTAAAATATAAATGAGGCCACACCATGATGGAGGAGGTCAATTATAACTGGTTTACAAGTTGCCAATGCATGATATTGATTGGTTCACCAGATATCAAGATCAACGATGATTGGTTTGCCAGCCTCAATGCTCTTTGGTGATTGGTTGATGCTAGAGGACAAAAAATGTGGCACCATGGAAATTATGTTGAGCTATATCAAAGGCAAGTTATAAATAATAAAAAAAGGGTAGGCATACCGGAGCAAATATTCATTGGTTTTTCAATTCAAAGGTCAATGGCAATTGGTCCACCAGCCTTGACACTTGCTGGAAATTGACTAGCACTAAAAGACAAAATAGGTAGCCCCATGGTAGAAAGAAGAGGAACTTGTGCCACAAGCAGCCATGGGAAATAAAATAACATAAAAACCTAAAGAGGAATCTAAAATTTCTATTGGTCCACCATTCAAAAAAATGTTGGTGATTGGTCTGCTAGATCTTGGCGTATGTTAGCGGTTAGATGACACTAGTAGAAAAGTAACTTCCCCCCTCAACAAGTTGTACCATGAATGGTGATAGGCTAAGGAGCATTATTTCTAATTGGTCTACCAACCTCAATTCTTGTTGGTGATTGACTAGCAATAAAGGATAAAATAAAGCCCCCATGGTGAGGTTATGCACAAAGAGCACAAGATAATTGAGCACAAATTCTAATTGGTTCGCTAGCAAGGGAAAAAACAGTGATTGGCATGCTAGCCTCAATTCTTGTTGGTGATTGGCTAGCACTAGATGACAAAGAAGGTGACACCACACTAATGGGGATTTTTTAAGTTTATACCACGAAAGCTACCAGGTCCAAGAATTCTTGATTATAATTAGTTCACCAATCGAGAGATTACTAGTGATTGGTCCGCTGGGCTTTGGTAGAGAGTGACGATTGGTTAACGCTTGAGGAAAAAAGAGGATATTCCAACAAGGATGTTGACTAGTCCATATCACTCAATGCTTGATCACTATTATCCCATCATTTCTTAATTTTTGTCGATGATTGGATCCCCTTTCCATGTCAGACACGAGGATAAATTAGTGTACACCATGGCCGAGGAAGAATTCTATACCACGATAAGCCAGAGAGAAATAAAACAAAAGAAATATCCCAAATAGGAATAAAATTCATTTTTTTTCCAACCATAAACTTAGCGGTGATTGGTATGTTACCTTCGTGAAGACTAGCGATTGATCAACGTTAGTAGATAATCTAGATGACACCATAATGAATTATATTTTAAAGTTGCACCATGTACAGTTGAGGGTGAAATGAAATAAAAATAAAAACTTTATTTGTGCACCAAAACAAAGGATGATGGTGATTGGCTCAATGAACCTTGGTGAGGAGCAGTGATTGGATAAAAATTGAACGACCAATGTTTAAGAAGATAGTGGTCCTGGATTCCTTCACTACATCTTGACGTTCTTTAATGATTAGATCGCTACATCTTAGTGAATGACAACAATTCGCTCACAAAAAATAAAGCGGTATCACATCGACTTGTAAGATCAAATATTTCTCTTGATTAATGTTGTTTAAACTAATAAAAAAAATTTACCTTGTGAAAATTTACCAAAGGTCATTTAGTTACAAAAAGAAAGAATTTTTCAAAAGCCTCTGAATAAAACAAAATCCAGACTTTATACACACTATCAAGAAAATGAGAGTCAAAGCACGAATGAGAATTAATGACACAGACCAAAGTACACTAGGTATGCATACCAAGAGAAATAAAATCTTTCAAAAAACATAGATTCTAGAAAAAATCTAAATCAATAGTTCATGATTGAGTAAATAATCATAAGATGATACCCACCATAGCTAAAGAAATTATAAGGAAGCCGAGTTGGTGGATGATAGATCCAAGATAAGTCATAATCAAACAAAAAATAATAATCACAACACCATCCTAGTACTCGCCTACCAAGATTATAAAATATTGATTACTATCACCTAATTACTATCACTACCCACATTACACTCATCGTAAAATAGAGCATCCAAAGATAAACTAAATAGATAGAATTGTTTAAGGTGACTATAGAAAAATGGCAGCTAGAATGAAGCATCAAACAGTGGCTTCTTCCATTTCCATGGCCCAATTTCTAGTTACAAGGCTAGACTTGGAAAAACTCAATGAAGATGATCCTTTTGAAAACAATTCTAGGCTTGGTATCAAATAAAAATATTGAAGAGTTTGCAGGGTTTTCCAAGCTAGACAAACAATTTACACCTAAACAACACTAATTTGGTGAACAAATAACTATTTTTAGCCACTACAGAATAGAAGAAAATCGCCAGAGGCACCAAATGTTGTTGAATTCCCTATATAAGAAGTTGCATGATGCCTGAAATACACCAAGACCAAATAGCAATAGATGGATGTGTAATTTAGCCAGGATTATTTGCCCCTAAGTGTATTTCTCCTCAGACTTGTTATCCTGGTTAGCACTGGCATATGATCCCAGGGCCAGAGAAATCAAAGACCCTAATAATTGAACCTTGTTCAGGATCACTCCAGAGAGCATGGTCAAATTTATCAACCCTAAGGATGCAACAAAAATCATTTACAAGAAGGTGCTAGCAATCCAAGTATAGATTATTATAGAAAGTCCCTTCTTCACCAGGATTTTTGGCTATAGAGACTAGGTAACATCTGAATTTCTAATTCACATATCTGCATTACATTTATGGGAACAATATTACGATGATATGATAAATCTATTAATAGGGAAAGCTGATTTAAACTGGGTAGAAAAAGAGACCATGTTTTTAATAGAACAATGTAATAAAATCCACCAAATGGCCATGTATAAATGGTAGAATTTACTATTTGAAACCATAGATAGAGAACTACAAAACTTGCAAAGGGCTATTTTGAATAGAGATGGAATAGTACCCCCTTCACACATTACTCCTTTTCAGTACATTTAATAGTAGGCCAGATGAGTGAAGAAGTGTTAACACCCATGGGAGGAATATGTTATGAACTTATACAAGAAATAATACCACATATACAAGAAGGACAATCTAGTTACATAGATTTTTGTGATATGTTTCTCCAAGAAGTCCATCATCAATTATGTGGCTAGCTCCCTCACAATATTGAAAAAAGGATAGCGAAGTTTTTAAAAGAAAAAGAAGCTAGACATTATTTTCTACTAGAATATTGTTCTTATAATAGAATATATGGATCCAAAATTTCCTATAAGGCCTGGCCATATTTTTCCCTAGATCAATAGTTGCACTAGAAATTATGAGGCAGATTTTGGAAGAAATAAAGTTCAGGGTAGAAAAAAGAAAAGCCAAAATCTTGTGGGTTGATTTACCCAGTAGGATGGAGCATCACTCATACAAAGGCTATCATGCAATGCTAAATTCTCTAGACCACATGGATGCATACTATTTTGATGAGATAGCTTGAAGACCTTATGATCCTAATGGTCATTATAATAAACACCTCACAGATAAAACAACATACTAGGTAGTAATACATAGAATAGATTCTTTTGAATAAAATATTATATTTGCAAATAAAGTAGGAGATACCCCTTTGAAAAATATATGGGATACAAAAGAAAGGTCACATTCAAGAAGGGAAGTTGTAGGAAACTAATCTTCTAATCTAGTAAGACTAATATCATCCATTGTTGACTTAATTTCTCTCTTGGCAACAGTGACTATGCAAGAAGAGTACCGATCCAATTGTGGAAATGGTCAACAAAGAACTAGAGTAAGTAGAAATCACAATGGAGATTTTAAACTCAAAATAATCTAAAACTGATCAAATTGCATAAACTCAAACTACAATTTCAGCCTCATCAAAAGGGAAAGAGATAGTAACTATAGCTTCCACTCAGAGGTAAGTTACTGTTTCTGATCCAGAAAAGGCAATGGAAATATCCAGGCCTAGACAAATAGTTGCAAGTGATCAGCCCTTAATGATTTCTACAAACATTGTAATAAATAATCAAGAAAGAAAAATTTCTAAAGAAATTGCTAAAAGACTTAAACAAAGAAGAGGCCTAGAAATTCTATTGAGAGGATTGTAGCTCACACCTACGTCCCCCTCAAGCTCTCCTCCAAATAAAAGGTTGAAGATAAAAACTTTGCCTTCTCTAGCTACACAAAAAAATCTCATATTATCACACAGATAAGAAGAGGCAATAGTATTCAATGCAAAAGAAGAAAGAAAAATATAAGCTATAGAATAAGGGAGATATCCCAAAGAAGTCTAGTACACAATATATGAATCCTTCACTTAGGAGCCACTAATTGTGATTGAGACACTCATGATAGTAAAGGAGAGCTTCCCCATGAATCAAATTACTAATTTCAAAATAGATACAACTACAAGAGAATAAATAATAGTACTAACAAAACCCTTTGGAGTACATGAAAGCACAATATCAATATCGAATGGCCACAATAAAAGCTCTATATAATAGCAATTATAAATTAGCTACTGAGAATGCTCAATTACAGGCCAAAAATAAAAAATAAAGGAAAAAAGGATATCTCAAATAACAAAAGTCTCAATAAAAAATGATACTCCCTTCCCCCCAATCCATAAAATTAGTCTTCACTATCGACTGTTCTTTCACAATTGACAAATGCAAAATTGATATGAGGAACACGATTCAGGAAGAGTTGGGATATCTGAGGGAAAATTTCTATAACATAGGAATGATAATTTTTATAGCCACTGAACTCCAAACTCAATTGCAGGAAACAAAAAAGAGGGTTGAAAAAGTGTTCCCCATTTTATAGCTATTTGATGAGTATTATGAGGAAATTAATGAAGGATGTCTAGTACATAAAGACAACTCTATCAAATTCTATGAAAAATAATCAATTAAGGTATCAATGATCACAAACAACTGGTCAAAGTGGGAAGCATGGTTGGATGAAGTAACAAATATGGAAGATAAAATTAATCAAGAGTTACATAAAACCAGATACACCTTATTGTTAGCTTTTGATGTAGCAATCATGGAGAGATAGCAACCATGAGATGCAAAATAATATGAAAACAAGTAAATCTACTGAATTACTGAAATATAAAAGATTATAATATAGCTATGGAGGAAATGAACACTCCAATATAAAGCTATTGAACTACATTGCATCCATCACCAATGGATGGTGTCACACACTATGCTACACTCTATGTGTTTCCTATTCTATGTATTTCCTACTCTATATCTATCTACCTAAGAGGCCATCCTTATATAGGTAAAATAGGATACTTGGCCAACACTCTATCTAGTTGTACAAGGGATAACTTGCACATGTACAACTTGCACAATGATACTTGTGCACTTATTACATTGCATGAAGTAACTAGATAACTTGCCCCTAAAGTAATCTAAGTATGTACCTTGGAAGATACATTTACATAACCTAAATGATGGAATAGACTCTATTTATAACACCCCCTGTATTACATTATTTGGATATTGAGTACTTCATTCTTCAATATAGATCTTCTTCTTCCTAAACATTTTATTCTATATATACATTCTTTATGTTTAGGTTTAGTAGGTAATCTGTGTCTTCATAAGATGCAGAGTAAGCTAGAGCTGAGCCTTCTTCTTTCAAGTGCCTTTGCATTGTATTGCTCCTTTATCTTCTTGATTTTGTTCCACTTGTGTTGCGTTTTCTCCTTTATCTTTGGTTTTTCCTTTGATTCTTGTTTCTATGTTCTCACAAGAGGTCGAGATACTACCAGGTTCTTGTGAAGACGATTCTCCTCTCCTGTCTTGAGTCTGTACAAAAACTTTTGAACAACTACTTAAGGCATCATGAAAAGATTTTGAGTTAGTAGAACAAGAAGTGTTGGTGCTACATGAGGATTGAAAAAAAAATTCTAGATATGATTCATCAAAGTTGTAACTTACTTTTTAGTAATTCTATCAATCCTTGTTATTCTTTATTTTTTGCCTTGTAGTGTTTATATGTGAGTAGTGCCATGTATAATATGCTTGCAAAGTCTAAGAAAAGTAGAATATCACTTTTTCCATTGGCAATTGCTTCATTGAGATGATTTTGAAGATAACATTCCATAGTATCAAAATTTTCTTCTAAGGCTTCACTATGGATTGTTTTTGAAGCAAGATCTAAATTTCCTTCTGATTTCATGAGAAGATTCATGATCCCAAGTTTTATGGTATTGGCCTTATACTTGTTGAAGCACTTATTAGAAGTAGTCATTATTATATAGCTCCCTAGTCTTAGGAAATGTGCTTCTTAATTGAAGTATATAAGCTTGATTTGATAAACCCTTTATTAGTCCTATAGGCTTCCTTATATCTCCCTAGTTATGAATGCCTAATTTTAGGTTTTTGAAGAAAGATTATATCTTCATAACTTGATAATCTATGAAGAAAATTGTTATCAAGTTTTGTAGAATTCCTTATGACTCCCTAGTTATGTTTTGGAGTATTCTATAGTGCTTTTGCAAGATATAGTTCAATTTTTGTTGATTTTGTACAAGATTTTGTAAGCATCAAAAATCAACCTTTTAATATTTCTTAATACTCCTATTGAACTAAGCACTTTTCAAATCCTTTAAAGAGGTTTTAATGTTGGATATATTTTATCTCTAAGACAAGAACATAAATTTCCAACTTTAAATAAAAGCTTATGATAACCCCTTTTGAAACCCTTAGGAATTTTAATCAAGTGTTTCTAATTTCCAAAAACTTAGTTTGAATTTGAAAACCTTATCACTCCCAAATTTGGAAATTTAGAACACATTAATATTTGCAAATTTAAAAATATTAATTCCAAGTAGAATCCTTATTGCTCCTAAGTTGTGCAAATATTAATTCCCTAAGTTTTTTTTTGTAGGTTAATAAGATTACATTAAAAAATGAGGCATTTGAAAGGCACCCCAATGCCTTTTATAGGAAAGGAACAAAAGGAAAAAAACTAAGGAAAGCTTATAAAAGACAACAGACGATGAAAGAGAGGATAAAAATGCATCCTCATAGGAACAACAAAGAGGAAACTAAAACTGATCCACAAGAATGGTCAGAATACAAAAATGAACCAGTGAACAACAAGCTGAGAAACAAAACAAACTGGAATTTAGATTTGTGCATCAGTCTGCATAGGTGGGGCAACTACTATCTCCAAATCAGTATCATTGGCAGCATCCTTGGAAATATCCTTAGGGACGTCCTTAGAGACTTCCTTTGCAATATCAACCACATCATCATCCTTAACGTCAAAAACTTTCGTGGCAGTAGATATGGAAGGGCCCTCTTCGTATTTGTCACAGAAAAAGATCATATTGAGAGCATTATGTTGTTCCTTGAGTTGAGCAATTCCTTTCCCAAGCGCCACGTAGGCGGTTTCCAAATGGTCAATGGTGGTAGAGGTGGACTGGATAACAAGCTTGTGAAGGTACTTTTCCACCATGTCAGGAGAATCAGAATCATATTTGTGTTCTTTATTGATGGTTTCAGAGGTGGAAGTATCCTTAAACTTAAGCCTCTGGGAACATCGAACATGAGTTTTCTCAAGTTTGACATTCTTTTTGACATTTGAGACAGACTGGGATTTGTTGTTTTTGCTTTTCCTTTTGGATCTAGTGGCTTTAGATCTAGGAGTAGAAGAGAAATTTTATTCAGAAGATTCAATGGAAGGAAGGTTTCCTTTAGGGAATTTTTGGAGTAAATAGTCATAAAGAATTTTGAAAAGCCCTTGATGGGATGACCATCCTTCTTATTTCTTGCCCCAGGTAGAGGTGATGGCATAGTCAATAGATAAATATAAAGCAGCAAGAATTTTTAACATTTTAGCATCTCTAAAATAATTAATGAAATATAGGTGGAAACTACATAACTGGGATTCAGGGTATTCTACAGTAAGATATTGCATAACAGGCTTGAGAATTTCTTTCCAGGGAGAGGATAAATAGTGTCAGTACAAATATTTTTTGTGGAGCTTCCTCACTGTGGATGAGCTGTCAAAATGTGTTAACTCGACTTCCCAATTGTGCTTGTTTCTTCTAACCATATGACCCTCAAGGTTCTGGCCTATTAGCTTAGCAAGAATCTCCAACGTGATTTGGAATTCAACTCCATGAATTATGATAACTCCATTGTCCCACGTCTCTGAAAATGCCATAGTCACATCCCAATTGGTGTCCTAAGTTTTTGCTTTCAATAAATATTGATTTTAAATTATATATCAACCTTATATTATAACCTTATAACTCTTTTTAATTAAATTGAAAGCAAATAAGATATTTTGGTAGTGTACCTTTATGACATCGGATGAATGAGGCTATAACTCTCCTTTTTGAGCATGTATTCCCAAGGCTTTAAAGAACTACATGAATTTTGGTTTGACCAAGAGTTTTCAACTTATATTTACCTTGCTTTGGACCTTTACAAAAATTGTACCCAAAATTGTGTCGAACATTTATCGTCACTTTGCTGAATTTTGCTCGATCAATTTCTAAGCATCTACTGATGACCTACCATGTAGTACTTGAATCCTTGCTGAGCTTCTACTATCAATATGCCAAGTTGGTTCCACTATTGAATGTGGTGTTTCCAACTATTGTGATTGGTGTTTCCAACTTTTATGCTTGGTGTTTCCAACTGCTGCACTTGGTGTTTCCAACTAATGCACTTGGCATCCAAATTCCAACCCATATTTAATATGAGGTAGGAGGAGTGACAAGTGTCATCGTATGAGATCTTAGGCACTCATGGAAGCTTCTTCATTCGGTTGGTGGAGGTTTCGAACTCACTCCACTACAAGTGACAAGTGTCACTATTGAGTTGAAAATGTTCCTTATTTTATTCTTTCTTGAGCATTGTCCAAGTAATGCTCTTTCCTCAATATCTCCAAGTTATCTTCTTTGTAAAATATTCCAGGTTGTGTGTAACTCCACTATTTGGAGTATGGGCACCAAGAAGTGTAACATCTCCTTTGTGAGCATTATAGAGTATCTTCCAAAAAATGACAAGTGGTAATTGCATGCCTTTCTTTCTATCAATGCCTATATGGAGGCTCTCCAACGCGTTTTCCACCCTAATCCTTGCTATTTTACATAGATGCTTCAGTATATCTAGCTAATGGTTGAGCTATGGTGGAGATATGACAAATCTTTGGTGGATATATAGAGTAGCTTTGGTGGCCTTTGAATGGATTCCTAATAGCAGCGCTTGGATGAGGACTCCTTGATGCTTTACTCCATTGTTAGCATTTGCTAATGGTAGAAATGCTTTGGTACGAATGCTCCTTTCCTTTGACATCCGATTGCTTTACCCACTGCTTGATCTTCTCCTATGCTTTATCTTCTACTTAGTACATTGTTTTGATCTTCTCTTATGTTGTGTCTTCTACAGGTTCAAGCATCCATGAAGAGCCCTTTTTGAGTGGCTTCTATAGCTTTGGAAGAGTGCTTACGTTCAACCCTCACTTGGTTGTTTTCCTTGTTTTTATTGTCCCTTTTTGGGATAGATTCAAATCTATTTTTAGACTGTAAAAATCATATTGAAATGGTGCTATTAGATGTACTATAATGTGTACATAAACTTGCTTTAATGCACCTTCTTTTGCACTCTTATATCATATCAGAAAGTCTGATTTTATGGCAGATTTTTTCCTGCACTTTAAGGGTTTTAAGATTGTCTTTCACAAGTAGACAACTTCCTCCTTTTTTCTTGGTCACTTAGATAACAATTCCAAGCTTATACAATAGTAAATAGAGGCTTTTTATTTTCTGCAATTCTTTTCTTGCATTCAACCCTTTAAGGCTATTGGATTTGAGACTCACCAAGTCTCATCCTTTAAGCTTCTATTTCTGTTTTTGGTTAGTTATGTTCTTCTCCAATTTTTGGAGGATTCTAACCTTCTTTGAGTGGCTCCTTTAGACCACTATGAGTTGCATATTTTTTTTCTTCAATAGTGTCTTTAGACACTTGATACAAATCAAATTTTGTGTCCTTCAAGAACACAAAACTAATTTCTTTTGAGAGTAATGTAATAGTACAAGTTTTTCTCACTTTTAATGCACTAAAATTACACTTTAATATTTTGATCAACTCTCAAATTAATACACTAAGAATATACTACAACTAATCAAGAATAACCTAAAAATAATCCTTAAGACTTATTATGAAATTTCACTACAATGAATATTGTAGAGCTTAGTTTTATTTTCCTTTTTAGAATAGGTAATAGGTAGTTGATAGAAACTATTTTTGAAAACTAATCAACTCCTAATAAAAATACAAATGAACCTTAAAGATAGCTTTTTGTTTTTGCACTTTTGAAGACTGCAATCCAGTTTTTTATTTGCAACTTTAATCCAAATGTAGGTGCATCTAACAAATCTAATAGGTAGATGAATTAATAAACCTATTTGCACCAAAAATTTGCATAGCTTTTTGTTGTAGCTCTTTTATCACTTCTATAAAGGATGTAGATCTTGGTGTCGAGGATCATCAAGTTGTTGCTATGAGAATGTCCTTGCAGCTCTTTGTAGACTATATTGAATAACTCCTTCACCAAATGATGGTCTCGACCTTTCTTTTACGAGCCTAGGATTTGATGGCTTGTTCTCCTCTTTTTCTCTCCTCCTTCTGATGCAAATTTGGAGAAGTATTTGATTATGAAGTGATGCCTTATTTTTGTTAGATTTAATCTCAAATCTTCAATATTTGGTGAGCTTCTTCAATCTTCAAGTCATCTTGTCGATTTCTGAATTCAAGTAGGATCTTCTTATGAGATTTGTCACTCCTTACCAAATTCTTCTTCTTGGATTTGGCACTCCTTGCCAAATTCTTCTTCACGAATTTGGCACTCCTTGCCAAATTCTTCTTCTCTTGGGCTTGTTATCGTATGATGATAATTATCCCAAGTCTTTCACTATCAAAAGCTTCTCCTTGATAGTGGATTTCTCCAATGAGTTCTTCTTTGAGAATATCTTCGATAAGGCTATCCTAGCCTTTTTTTGGATGATAAATAAGACCTTCTCAAGGTCTCTGATCTAATAGCTTCTTATGGTATTCTTTGAGACCTTTTCTTCAACCTTCTACTCTTGGAAATATTGATGATGAGATATTTCTTTGGATCTCTGAATCTACTACTTTTGGATTCGATCAGGACTCGCCTAGTCCTTATTCTCCTTCTCCTTCCTTGACTAGAAGTTCTACAATGAGATCTTCTCTTGATCTCTTTGGTTTTGCTCTAGGTACTGAATTTATTCTAAATATGTCCTTCCTAACTTTCTTGTAGGAAGTTTTCCAACTCACTGAATCTTATTTTCTTGCAACAAATTATTAGTACTAAAATCTATAGTCTACTTCTAAATCTTCAAATTCAGGATCAAGGCTCCTATGGTCTTTTTTTAGTACCAAAACTACTATGGCCTTTTCCAATATCAATGCTACTATGGCCTTTTACAATATTAAGGATATTATGTCCTTTTCCATACCAATGCTACTATGGCCTTTTGGTATTCATACCCTTGTGGCTTCTACTCTAAGGCTTCTATGTCCTATTCTATAAGGCTTATATGATATTTTTATGTCAAGGTTTTATGGCCTGTTCTTCAACTTGTGAAGTTCTTTGATTAAACAATGGATATCTTCTGTCTCCTTACTTCACCAGAAGTCTGATCACAAGAAGTCTTCTTCCATAGTATTCTTCTCTTGCATAGAGAATAAATATCTACACTATGAGAGCACACAGACCTTCGGGAAACTAAGTTGGAGTCTCATAGCTTTCTATCGTAGGAGGATTCCCAATCCTCTAAGAAATAGTCTCCTACAAACAAAAGAAACTTTAGGCACTAATTAGAAAATTTCTAGATATCCTAGATGATCCTCACTGAATGATCTATCAATCTAGTGGCTTGAATCCTGAGTCCTGGTCTTCACGATTTTTTTCTAAAACTCTTGTGGAAAGACTCTATTCAATTATAGTCTTAGTATTTCCCCAAACTAAGCTTTTTTTAGTCCTTACTTGTGACTCTCTCTTAATCTACCACCTATATTCTTCTAAGGGCTTTTGATAGTGGCTGGTCCAATGGCACGTTAGTTTATTAAAATGCCTAGGATCAATGATAATGGTGGCTTTCCTATAGACCTAGACAAACTAGATCTACCGTAGCTCTGATACCACTATTATATTTTGATGTAGCAAGCATGGAGAGATAGAAATCACGAGATATAAAATAATATTAAAGAAAGTAAATCTGAATGACTAAAATATAAAATATTACAATGTAGCTATGGAGGAAATTAACACTCCAATATAAATCTACTGAACTACATTACATCCATCACCAATGGATGGTGTCACACACTATTCTACACTCTATGTATTTCCTTATCTATATCTATCTACCTAAGAGACCATCCTTATATAGGTAAAATAGGATACTTGGCCAACACTCTATCTAGTTGTGCAAGGGAAAACTTGCACAATGACACTTGTGCACTTATTACATTGCATGAAGTAACTAGATAACTTGCCCCTAAAGTAATCTAAGTATGTACATTGGAAGATACATTTACATAACCCAAATGATGAAATAGACTCTATTTCTAACACTTACTAGAGTGCTTACAAGTAGCCAGTATAGAATATTTTATTTTGAACAGAATGGATACTCTCAACATAGACCCTAATGATGATGAAGGGCAGGCTAGAGAAATTAATTCCCTAGCAATGATCATAAATCAATTTTAGAATCTTTCTCAAAATAACAAATAAAGGCCAAAATATACGAAGAACAACATTATGGAAAGTCTCAACCTGTTGAAATCCATTATCACCTTTAATTATAAAGTATGGATTAGCATAGGTAAAGAGGTAAAATAAATTCAGAATGAAGTCAGAAATAAGAAGAATATTATAAAGAGTAGCCTCAATTTTTCTTTAGCTATGCAAGACCCAAAAATACAACCTTTGGAAATAGGACAAAACTTACAAAAATACAAGGAAGAAGAAGTCACTCCTAGGCCCACCTCAGAAGAAGGGAGAGAAAGAAGCTGAGAAAAAGTCAAATATGATGTTGCACAACTATACCTCACTTTGAAATTTTCACAAATAAAATTTTGGGAAAAAATATTATTCTATCTGAAATATAATAATTCAAGGAAACCAAATGTCAACATTGGGTAACAACTGGTACAATTTTGGGATAGATGGTAGAGTTTCCTAGTTTTGGACAGCCTGGGACAACTTGCTCTTTACTATAATTCACAAAAAAAAATACAAGTTAGAAGAAGGCCCATGTGGATGCACCTACACCAAGCATTTATAACCAATTTTGGACAACCAGGCTACATAAGGAGCTGAAGTAACAAAGATTGATCATCAAGCTTCTAATACAAAAATTTTGCAAGCAAGGTATACTAAGTGTTGTGTCTTAGATATTTGTATTTCTCTCCATTATCCTTTCTTTGTCCCATTCTTATTCTTCTCCACTTATGCAATAATTCTAGAGGATGTATCTAACAAGTTGAGATTTTTTCTAACTACTGGATCAATGATTAGAAGCTCTTAATCACTTCATTAGGATTGAGAGTAATTGGATTTTTTATTGCATTATTTGAATAGAGAGAGTAGTTGTATTGAGTTTCATCACAATCTAGGCAATCTGCCAAATTACTGTTGTAATATCTTTCATGAAACTTAATAAAAAGTCTAATCTCTTCCTTCTTGCAATTTATTGTATAATATGTGTGTGTTTCCTATTTATGTCTCGCATAATTTAAACATATAAACATCACATTATCTCATTTTTCAATGGTTTATATGCATTACATTATTTGAAAATATGTAAATGAACCAACTTTTCTTTCTCTTTCAATTGTTTTATAATGACTTTAATTCATGCTAAAATTACCCAATAGATTAGTCACCGGTTTGCATTGAGGCTAAAGTTGGAGATTATTTAGTAGCTTGATCATGAATAAAAAACTTTTTATAATTCATTAGATCTGATAGAGCTTAGGAATACTAAAATTCATTATTAATCAGGATCTAAGTGGGGTGTCTAGACCCAACCTGCATCATTAAGAGTCTAGTAGTCTCAGGTAAAGATGTGGGTTTACCAAAGCTCACATATCTCATTGTGAATTAGAAATTTTTGATAGGGTGACAATCATCTTTAGGGATATCAAAATTTTCCACAATACACCCACAATGCTACTTCCACCCAAGTGCTATTAAACAGTATCATTTAATCCTTTTACACTTATTGTTTTTTATTTTGAATTCGAGCTCTAGATCATACCCTTTATTAAAATAATTAAAAATTTACAGGGTTGGACTTGGGCTTTGACACTTCTTCCCCTTCATGAGGAAATTCAAAAATAACATTCAAAATTTTAGGGGTTACCTTGATAATCATACCTTCAATATTTACACGGTTTCCCCAAACCAAAAGTACAAATGTTGTAGCCAACGACTCCACATGTCCTATGAACATACACAAAAACTTCATCTAGCCTACTTACTAAAAACCAAATCACTTCAAGGTGTTTTTCAAGCTTAGAGATGCTATCAAGTTTTTCTTTTCGCTTTTGTTCTCCCATGATGTTTTGTTTCTTCTTCGGTGAACAACAAACTATGCATTTATTTCTATTTATGACTCTATTATAATAAAAAAATACAATTTTTTTTATTGTCATGCCATCAAAATGAAGAAGACAAAAAAAATTCCCTTTTTGAAAAATTTTACCATGCTAATAATTTTCTTAATTATGGGTTAATCACTACTTTTGTAATTGTCACATGCTCTAGTATCATGAAGAACATGTGCTTATACTGAGAGGGGGGTGAACAATATAAGATAAAACTTTTGCCTTTTAATCCAAATAATAGCATCAACAATATTAAAGTAGTAAACATCACACAAAGCATCACACACATGAGAGACATGATTTTACGTGGTTCACCCAATGTGGGCTACTCCACGGAGAAAATATTTCTTATAAATTTTTCTCAAATAAATTCTCTTGGGAATCCTTTCCCTACAATGTTTATGGACCTCTATCCAAAGGAGACACCAATCCCCTTGATCAAGTTAGTGGATCTCTATCCATAGGAGACACCAATCTCCTATCTCTTGCTTTGGCTGGTGATCCTCTAGAAGACCTCTGCCTCCACTACCCTTAGCAAATGGAACTCTATCCATAGAAGACACCTGTCCTCCCTGCTCTGGCTGGAGATCTCTGTCCTCAACTCTGTCACCTCCAAAGCTCTATCTCAAATCTGTACTAAACACAGTCCTTTGGTCTAGCACAAATCTATCCTCAATATCTATCTCTGGTCTGGCACAAACCTATCCTCAAATCTGCACCAAACTCTATCCTCGAATATGTACTCAATCTCTATCCTCAAATCTGTCCACAAGTCTTCTCAAAGACTTACCTCAAATCTGCTCAACAAGTCCACACTAGAACTTGTCCAATCTCATAGAAACATAAAGAGAATTGTTAGAGACTCAATATGCTCTATACTCATCACAATGCTCAATCACTTTCATCACTCTTTTAGAAACAACATTGGGCTCAATATGCATACATTCACCTCAATACTCAATCACTTTCTCAAATCAATTCAGAATATAGAATAGTTTGTTTTATGGAACTTGAACAATCACTTCACACATCCACTTGACTAGGCTCAATCAACTCTACTCAATCACTCAATGAAACAATCCTTGCTTGCAAACCCTAGTCCAAGCATATAAACCTTCACTCAAAATGTTTCAACAATGCTTATCAACCAATCTCACATAACAATGATACTCATGTTCTTTTCAAACCCTAGTTCAAGTTCTTCACTCAACCAATGGCTTCAACAACAATGCTTATAAAACAAGGTTTTAACAACAACTCTTTATTCCAGAAAACCTTGAAGCATTAACTCAACACACTCAATAAGGAAACCCTAATTAAATCCTTTTCACTCCAAACTTATTTTCCAAAAACCAACCAATCAACTCAACTATGGAAGAATGTGCTCATACCTTTTTCTTGATGATGAAGGAACCTCAAACATCTGCCACAACCATAAACACTTCTTTTCCAAGCTCAAAGAAGTTAGACAAACAATACAAAGCATATAATAACTCACAAATACACCTTATTACTCCATTCTTAAAATAATATCCAACACCACAATAGTTTAAATATTCACTTCTCAAAACCCTAACTCATCACAATTTCATCTCAACCATTCAAATTTGACATAAGCTACTTCAGAAAAATATCCTCAAAAATTAACCCAATTTCTACTTATAACTCCCTACTTTAATATTGCATTTTAAAAATAATTCTTTTGAAAAATAATGCAATAAATAATTTTCCTTTCCTCTAAGGTAAAAATATTTTTACCCACAAATTAATCTCAGCAAACACCTTTCATAAAACTCATAAAAATTCCTCTTTAACTTAGGCTAAACTCCAAAAAAAATATCCCCTTTATTTCTCCTAAGACAAACTTTAGCCTAAGAAAAAATTAAATTTAATAATTAAAATACTTTACCACTTTGGCATGCGCATGAGTCGAACCGAGCGCATCTCTCCCACTAGCACCTTGACCATGGATTCCATGTCATGGAGCCACGTGCTCCTCTTGGAGCCTCCAAGCGCCTTCAGCGCTTTGACCTTCTAAAACACACGAGCCAAAATATGGCTCCTTCACCCACGCTCTACAAAATACATTGCACGAAGTTACTACCATGAGGAATGCACACGAAATAGCATGTGATAGTCTTTAGCGAATCGGGTGGATAATTTTACCTTTGGAAAGGCTATGGTATATATATGCCATATGCCTTCCAATGTGCTCCCACGTCGATGGAGGAAGACGTCGACAATGCACGCGATGAAGTCGACGGAGGGAGACATCGAAAATGTACGTGAAAGAACCGGTGCCCAACATTAGACTTTGGCCATTATTTATTAAATATAATAAATTAAATTATTTTAAGAATTTAATTATTATAATTTAATAATTAAATGGACTTTGGCCTTTTAAACCAAACTTTAGGGCCTCCTTGGTTTTTAGAAAAACCTTACAACTTGCCCACATGGTTTTAATGAAAAAACCCTTTATTTTTGCCATCATTGGTTTTAAGGAAAACCTTTTATTTTTCCAAAACATGGTTTTAATAAAAACCTTTAAACTTATGCTTCCACATAATATTAAAAATATTATGAAGCTCTTTTGCCATTAACCTTTGCATTGTTCCTTTTGACCTTTTTACATCAATGATAGCTTATTCCTTGACATCAATGACAACTTTGACTCAAAATGTCCAACAATCTCCCCCTTTGTCATTGATGGCAACCCAAATTATTTTTACCAGAAACTTAACCTTTTCTTTGTTTTGCTCCCCCTGGGACATTGCTCCCCTAGCTCAATGCTCTTTTCAAATCTCTCCTCTTTACTCAAATACCAAATCTCTCCCCCTTTGACATCAATGGCAAAGGGTCACCTTTGGGGCTCGGGGCTAAGAATGATTCTCTTAGCTTAGCCCCTCCCCCACCTCCTCTTGAGGTGGTTAATTCTGGGGTGGGAGTCTTACTCCCAGTTTTCCTCGAAGATACTCAAAGGTTTCCTTTGAAAGTGGCTTAGTGAAAATATCTGCTATCTGTTCCTTTGTAGTAACATATTCCAACCTGACCTGTTTATCTGTCACCTGTTCTCTCAGAAAATGATACTTAATCGGAATGTGCTTTGTCCTGGAGTGCATCACTAGATTTTTTGAGATACTTATAGCACTTGTATTATCACATAGTATGGGAATAGGATGATCATGTTTTATCTTGAAGTCTTCTAGAGTTCGCTTCATCCATAACACCTGTGTACAAATGGCTACTGCTGCAATATATTCTGCTTCTATTGTAGATAAGGATACTGAAACCTACTTCTTACTTAGCCAAGAGACTAAACAGTCTCCAAGAAAGAATGCTCCTCCACTTGTGCTTTTTCTGTCATCAATGCTGCTAGCCCAATCTGCATCTGTATATGTTGTCAATGTGAAACTATCACTTTTGGGATACCAAAGCCCAAAATCCATAGTCCCTTTTAGATACCTAAAAATTATTTTTACCGCTGCCACATGTGTTTCCTTAGGTGCTGCCTGAAACCTTACCACTAATCCCACTGACTATACTATGTCTGGTCTTGTAGCTGTAACATACAATAAGCTGCCAATCATAGATCTGTATAATCTCTGATCTACCTCTAGAGATTCATCATCCTTACTCAACTTGCATCCTGTGACCATGGGGGTACTTACCGGTTTACAATATTCTAACCTGAATTTCTTTAACATTTCTTTTATATACTTGGCTTGTGAGAGAAATACCCCTTTCTCTGATTGTGAAATCTGAAGTCCAAGAAAGAAGGACAATTCACCAAGCATAGACATCTCAAATTCATTTTGCATGTTCTTAGAAAATTCTTTACACATCTTATCATTGTTTCCCCCAAAAATGATGTCATCAACATAAACAACCACAATTAGTAGATCATTCCCTTCATTTTTGATGTATAAATTATTGTCTGCTATTCCTTTTCTGAATCCCTATTCCTAAAGATACTTATCCAATCTTGAGTACCATGCTCTCGAAGCCTGCTTTAGACCATACAATGCCTTTTTCAATCTGCATACATGATCTAGTTTATCTGCTAATATGAATCCCTCTAGCTATTCAATATAAACTTCTTCTTCTAGAACACCATTTAGAAATGTTGACTTAACATCCATCTGATATACCTTGAAGTTTTTGAAACTTGAGAAGGCTAAAAACATTCTTATGGCTTCAAGTCATGCAACTAGAGCAAATGTCTCATCAAAGTCAATTCCCTCTACCTGTGCATAACCTTTGCATACTAACCTTGCTTTATTCCTGACCACCTGTCCATCTTCATTTAACTTGTTTTTGAATACCCATTTTGTGCCGATCACATTTTTGTCCTTTGGTCATGGAACAAGTTCCCAAGTCTTGCTTTTTTCTATCTGATCTAATTCCTCATCCATTGCCTTAATCCAAAACTTATCCTCACTTTCCTGAGCGAAGTCTTTTGGCTCAATCTTAGATAGCAAAGAAAAATTTGCTTGTTGAGATGGTGTTATTATCCTTCTCCTTGTCTGTCTTTCATCTGGATTCCCAATGATTTGTTCTTTTGGATGATGCTTCTGTACATATCTGGATGGAGTTTTAGGAAGAAGTCTTTGTGTTTCTTCTTCTTCTTTATCTGATTCCTCACAAAACTCCTCTTGACAACTCCCATCTTCCTGATACACAATTTGTTGAACTGGTTCTCTTGAATCTATCTTCTCATCAATTGTTACATTTATACTTTCTATAATGGTACGTGTTCTCTTGTTGAAGCATCTATAGGCTTTACTCCTTGCAGAATAACCAAGAAAAATTCCCTCATCACATCTTGGATCAAACTTGCCTAAGTTTTGATCTTCTCGTCTTATGTAACACTTGCTTCCAAAAATCTTGAAGTGTTTTACAATGGTCGGTCTTCCTTTCCAAAGCTCATATGGAGTCTTGTGATGGTTTACCCTCATTTGAGCCCTAGTGATTATGTATATACTATTGTGTTGACTGCTTCTCTCCAAAATCCATCTAAGAGCTTAGACTCATTTAGCATAGCTCTAGCCATATTCTCAACAATCCTATTTTTCCTTTCAACTACTCCATTTTGTTGAGGAGTTCTTGCTGCTGAATACTCTCTTTTGATTCCATGTTGTTCACAAAACTCTACAAATTCATTTGAAGTAAATTCTCCTCCTCTATCAGATCTCAGACACTTAATCCTTTTGCCAGTTTCATTTTCAACCAATTCCTTAAATGCTTTGAATTTTTCAAAGGCCTCTGACTTCTCTTTCAGGAAAGCTACCCAAACCATTCTGGAATAATCATCTATAAATAGTATAAAGTAGCTCTCACCCTGAATACTTTGTGTTCTGGTAGGACCACATAGATCAGTATGTATTAGACTCAATGGCTCAGATGACATATATCCTTTTGATTTAAATGTTGTCCTAGTTTGCTTTCCATGTTGACAGGGTGCACAGATTGTGCTTTGAGGTCTTCTTATTTTGGGTAAATATCTGATCGCCTATTTATTGCTTATGTTGACTATGTTGTCAAAATTCAAGTGACCCAATATTCTATGCCACAACCAAATCTCATCTTCTTGTGATAGAAAGCACTTTTCCCCTTTGATCTCATTGAGCATGTATAAATTGTTTGGGGTTCTTCTTGCATTGGCAATGACTTTTCTAGTTTCTGATTTTCTTATCTCACATCTATCTAGATGGAAAGTAACCATATACCCTTGATCACAAAGTTGACTTATACTTAGTAGATTATGTTTTAACCCTTTAACATACAACACATTTTCTATTTTTGTTTTCCCATTATCTAAACTTAGAGTTCCTCTTCCACCAATCCTTGTTGATCCATTATCACCAAAACTTATTGAACCTCTATTGGTTTCTTTTAGAACAATGAATTTGTCTTTGTCTCCTGTCATGTGACTAGAGCAACCACTATCAAGATACCATTGTTCTTCTTTATCCTGAGCATGAAGGGCTATTTGAACTAACATTGATCTAGCCTTAACATTTTCCCTTTCATCTTTCCTAGTTGTTGAAATTGTTTTTCTAGACTCAGGAAGTATCATTTTACACCATCTAGCCTTGTGCCCAAAATTATTGCATTTGTAACATATAATATCATCATCCATAAGAGGTGCAAAAGAATTGAAATTTCTATTGACATTGTTTCTTGCATGATTCATACAGTGTACAACTCTATGACCATATTTATTACAAGAAAAGCAATGACCATGGAAGAAATTATGTAACCTATTTGGATGCCTTGGAGTTTGTGGTGGAGTATTCTTTCTCTTGTGATTAACTCTTATCCAAGGTTCTTCTTTGCTTTCTTCCTTTCTGATATCCTTTGCTTGCTTATCCTTGTTTGAAGTTTCTGCTTTTTGAAGACTTGATTCCCTTTGTGATTTCTTATCCTCTACATCTTGTAGTACCTTGGTCCTTTCAACTTCATTCCTTAGATAAACAATTTCTGCTTCCAATATTTCACATTATATTTCCCTTGCTCTTAACAGATCTATCATATCCTGCTCAATTTTATTTCCTTATTCCACCCTTATCTTGAGTTCTGTGAGATTTTGTAGAAGTTCCATCCTTGCTTCTTCATCCTCTTGAATTTGTTCCTTCAAGCCTGAATTCTTCTCTCTAATTCTTTCCAACTTTCTGAGAGCAACAAAGAATTCCTCTTTTATATCAAACATAGTCTCCTCTTCATTTTCTAAAGTCATGTGTGTTACTGATGGATCCTCCTCCAAGTTATTAGTCTTTTCATAGAGAGACCTACTTTGATACCAATTGAAGAACATGTGCTTATACTGAGATGGGGGTGAACAGTATAAGATAAAACTTTTTTCTTTTTAATCCAAATAATAGCATCAACAATATTAAAGTAGTAAACATCACACAAAGCATCACACACATGAGAGACATGATTTTACGTGGTTCACCCAATGTGGGCTACTCCACGGAGAAAATATTTCTTATAAATTTTTCTCAAATAAATTCTCTTGGGAATCCTTTCCCTACAATGTTTATGGACCTCTATCCAAAGGAGACACCAATCCCCTTGATCAAGTTAGTGGATCTCTATCCACAAGAGACACCAATCTCCTATCTCTACTCTGGATGGTGATCCTCTAGAAGACCTCTACCTCCACTGCCCTTAGCAAATGGAACTCTATCCACAGAAGACACATATCCTCCCTGCTCTAGCTGGAGATCTCTATCCTCAACTCTATCACCTCCAAAGCTCTATCTCAAATATATACTAAACATAGTCCTTCGGTCTAGCACAAATCTATCCTCAATATCTGTCTCTAGTCTGGCACAAACCTATCCTCAAATCTACACCAAACTCTATCCTCGAATATGTACTCAATATCTATCCTCAAATCTATCCACAAGTCTTCTCAAAGACTTACCTCAAATCTGCTCAACAAGTCCACACTAGAACTTGTCCAATCTCATAGAAACATAAAGAGAATTGTTAGAGACTCAATATGCTCTATACTCATCACAATACTCAATCACTTTCAATCACTCTTTTAGAAACATACGAATTGTTAGAGACTCCTTCACATTCACCTCAATACTCAATCACTTTCTCAAATCAATTCAGAATATAGAATAGTTTATTTTATGGAACTTGAACAATCACTTCACACATCCACTTGACTAGGCTCAACCAACTCTACTCAACCAATCACTCAATGAAACAATCCTTGCTTGCAAACCCTAGTCCAAGCATATAAACCTTCACTCAAAATATTTCCAACAATGCTTATCAACCAATCTCACATAACAATGATACTCATGTTCTTTTCAACCCCTAGTTCAAGTTCTTCACTCAACCAATGGCTTCAACAACAATGCTTATAAAACAAGGTTTTAACAACAACTCTTTATTCCAGAAAACCTTGAAGCATTAACTCAACACACTCAATAAGGAAAACCTAATTAAGTCCTTTTCACTCCAAACTTATTTTCAAGAAAACCAACCAATCAACTCAACTATGGAAGAATGTGCTCATACCTTTTTCTTGATGATGAAGGAACCTCAAACATCTGCCACAACCACAAACACTTCTTTGCCAAGCTCAAAGAAGTTAGATAACAATACAAAGCATATAATAACTCACAAATACACCTTATTACTCCATTCTTAAAATAATATCCAACACCACAATAGTTTAAATATTCACTTCTCAAAACCCTAACTCATCACAATTTCATCTCAACCATTCAAATTTGACATAAGCTACTTCAGAAAAATATCCTCAAAAATTAACCCAATTTCTACTTATAACTCCCTACTTTAATATTGCATTTTAAAAATAATTCTTTTGAAAAATAATGCAATAAATAATTTTCCTTTCCTCTAAGGTAAAAATATTTTTACCCACAAATTAATCTCAGCAAACACCTTTCATAAAACTCATAAAAATTCTCTTTAACTTAGGCTAAACTCCAAAAAAAATATTCCCCTTATTTCTCCTAAGACAAACTTTAGCCTAAGCAAAAATCAAATTTAATAATTAAAAAGCTTTACCACTTTGGCATGCGCGTGAGTCGAACCGAGCGCATCTCTCCCACTAGCACCTTGACCGTGGCTTCCACACCGTGGAGCCACATGCTCCTCTTGGAGCCTCCAAGCACCTTCAACGCTTTGACCTTCTAAAACACACGAGCCAAAAGATGGCTCCTTCACCCACGCTCTGCGAAACGCATTGCATGAAGTTACTACCACGAGGAATGCGCACAAAATAGCATGTGATAGTCTTTAGCAAATCGGGTGGATAATTTTACCTTTGGAAAGGCTATGGTATATATATACCATATGCCTTCCAATGTGCTCCCACGTCGGTGGAGGAAGACATCGACAATGCACGCGATGAAGTCGGTGGAGGGAGACATCGAAAATGTACTCAAAGAACCGGTGCCCAACATTAGACTTTGGCCATTATTTATTAAATATAATAAATTAAATTTTTTTAAGAATTTAATTATTATAATTTAATAATTAAATGGACTTTGGCCTTTTAAACCAAACTTTAGGGCCTCCTTGGTTTTTAGAAAAACCTTACAACTTGCCCACATGGTTTTAATGAAAAACCCTTTATTTTTGCCATCATTGGTTTTAAGGAAAACCTTTTATTTTTCCAAAACATGGTTTTAATAAAAACCTTTAAACTTATGCTTCCACATAATATTAAAAATATTATGAAGCTCTTTTGCCATTAACCTTTGCATTGTTCCTTTTGACCTTTTTACATCAATGGTAGCTTATTCCTTGACATCAATGACAACTTCGTTCCTTGACATCAATGACAACTTTGACTCAAAATGTCCAACACATCACCATTGTCAGTTGCATGTATCAGAATGTCTATTTTTTGACACATGATTAAAATATTGTATGGTTTACATGTAGATGGTGAGGCAAGTGGAATTTCATGGGTTGCTGCAACAAGATGATAAATTATACTTTTTACCATGTTTTACCTGCCATGTGTCATAACTTACAGTTAAAATGTTATTTATTGTACGTGTTTCCCATATCTTGTTGAATTTGTGGTCATCATCATGCTAGCTTAGCTTGTAATTTATATCATTGGAATGAAAAATTTCAATCACTTTTCATTTAACCATAATCTACATGTTGTGTGTCCCTCATGACCATCTATAATCCCATGCCATTATATGCAAAAACATTGCTCATGTTATTCAATAAATGATTGTGATTTTTTTCAGCATACACATCTAACACTTACCACTAAATTGATTTGAGCTAACATAGCTAATCCATATTTTTCACCTAGTTTTCTATAATTTACGGCAAAATATCAACTTAAATTTGGTTGTTGTGCATCCCTTTTATTTTATTTTATTTTTGTTCTTATTTTTTATTTTTTAACTCAAAATATATAGTTACTCAAAATCTATTTTAGAAGAGAATATCTCTTCTACAACATAAATATTTGATTGTGAAAATTATTGAGCAAATTCCACATTGGTGAGTGGTTTATGGTACAATGGTGAATAATTTCCATTTACCATTAATTTTCTCCTTGAGTCATCAATAGAAGAAATTTGTACAACTCCATTATCAAAAACTTCTTTGATATCATAAGGTCCTAGCCACTAAGTTTGTGTTGGCCATCAATCTGACACCACACGTAGGACGGTGAGGATGGATCAACTTCAAGCAACATAGAACGACCACAGTGTCGAGAGATAGGTTGGATGATCTCCAGATAATATCGGTTCCTTCGGGGGTGGTTCCAGCTATTCTACACCACAAAACAAGGGACAGATAAAAGGGAAAGAAATAAATAAAGGAAGGTCATAGCTAGAACTCACAAGGATAGGTAGAGTCACATCAAGAATTATGCAAGCATGATACCCCATATGAACACAAATTATCCACCTATCATATCATCCAACCACATCTTAGTTCTAGCTTCTATTAGCAATGGGCATGAGGTGAATTCCAGAACCAACAGACAGGTGCATGAGATCTAGGATGCAGAATAAGAGTGCTCATGTATGGCTGGTGTTAGCAAAAATAAACCCCCAACGCATATTAATGAACATGCACTCTTGAGTCACTCAAATAAACCCCATAGAATCCAGACAATATAATAACATGGGATAACTTAAATGACCAAACAAAAATGAACATTCATGCATTCAGTAAAGAACAAGAGGACATAGCTAGAGACCAAATAATGCAGAATTTATATTTACATAGGATAAACCTTACATAAGAATTGTAATGGCTAAAGAACCACCCTTAGAAATGACTAGCATTCCACTATTTATAATTACATTTACATGGATTTCAAAATCTAGAAATTAATTGTAGTAGGTGGGAAGACAACTGCTGCAGTTGATGAGTGTTACTCTGGTACACTGTTTCTCTAGATAGCATCGACTCTTCTAGAATGAGGTAGATGCATCAGGTTGAAACTAGGCCTTTGGACCCCTTGAAATTTGTACCCAGTTCATTAATACTCAACTATCTTGTCCTTATCCTCAATTGGAAATCCTCTAGTTAAGGTGGCAAATGACAGACACTAGAGGACCTTGGAAGTATCGCACCAAAAATCTATTACTTCTACGTACATTATCAGGTACCCAAACTATCGTAGCAGTTTGTACATATTTAGCTTTGAAATTTGGGTGATGGTAGATGTTTTGTGTGTTATGCGGACACTTCCTTTGCTCTTTTTTCACTCACGGAGGTACTAATGAGATGGATATTTATTTGAAGTTTTGTCCCATTTGCACCTTATATCTCCCACTCATAATGGGTGAGGTTCTTTCTACTTTGCAAGGGTAGGATCACACAATTTGTTCACCCTTTCTAGCCCCTAAAAATGTTCACCCAATAAGTTAGGTGGGTCTTTTGGGAAGTTCTGACCAAGGTTAAGGGTAGGTGTCTACCCACTCTTGTCACCCACCCTCCTTTGATCTACCATAATTGCTGCTATCACTACTTGATGTCTTTTTTCATCCATCAATGCTTCTAAAAATTATGCGTTCTCTTTTCAAAAAAAGGGGATAACTTACTAAAGGGAATATTTGGTGAAGGGTAGAAAATTTCACCCACAATTTGGTAACTTTCAAGGGTTTTCCACTTTGTGGAAAAAAGGAACCCAGAAGGATTAGGAAATATAAAAGACACCATAAAGAAATGAGGAAGGAATGGCACATAGGAAAGTAGGATGTAAAGAAGGAGACAACACAAGGAGAAAAATAAGTGTGAAAAGAAGTCAGAAGAATGGAATATCTAACACAAAAAAAAAGTAGAGTGGAAGAAAAGGCACATGGGCACGATCGACAAGAGTAGAAGGAGAAAACAAGGAAAATAAAACTAGAAGGGCAAGGCCAAGGTGACCAACATAGATAGGACTACTGCAGATAAGAGCAGTAGGAAAATGAGCAATGGAAATAGTAAGCAAATGCTTAAGAAGCTTGCTATAATACACCCATAGGAGTAAATAAAAACAAGAAACACCAAGGATAATGAAACCGTTGTTACCAACTAGAAGCGTTAGAAGAAACAAATGGGAGGAAAGGGTAGGAAAAAAGGAAGACACAAAGGGAAAATTAGTCCAAAGCTTATCAAGTGAAACCAATGGGACATAGACCCTTTTTCATGAGGTATTCTTACGGATTGAATTCCCCTAAATGTGACCCATCGAAGAGCTAGGATATTCCAAGAGTAGATAGATTGCTAATGTTTATTATCTCTTCTATCTTAGACCTTATTCTTCACATAATTCAACAATGATCCTCTTTTACTGGTTATTATTAATCAGGAGGCCATATCACTTCAACCATGATTTTTGGTCTGCACTTTATGGACTCATTTACATCTTACTACAAGGGCTATTTATAGCACACTCACCTTGCATGCCTGCATCTGTGAGTTCCAAGGCTTACTGTAGCTCCTGGGGATGAGTTAAGAGGCTTTGAAAATTTTTTGAATGTATCTATTGGACTATGATATTATAAAAAAAAATCGATAGAAGAACAAATAACTAGGAATACAACATAGAGACAAAGAATAAAGTTATATTTCCTAAATATTTTTTGGGAAAATCCTTGTTGATGCCCTTTGATGCCTGACCAAGTGGTAACTTTTTAGAGGACCTTGTTGCGCCAATGGCTGGTGATAAAACTTGTGATTCCCAATGTGTTGGCCCTGCATAATATAAGGCTTTATTTATTGGTCATAAAATTATGGCATGATAAGCACGCCTAAGCCAAAGTATCATCCATAAATCATCCTCTGAATCTACAGTGGTTGGACCAAATCATATTGTATTTGAGGCACTGCTTGTGATTCATCTGGCATCGTCAATGTTGGATCAAAATTATAATAAAATTATAATTCTTCTTGCTTTTCTTGAGCATCTGAGCACTTAGGCCTTTAAATCCTAGGGTGGCAATACCTTTTGCCATCGTATTCCACCTTTCAAACAATGAGATGTCAGAGATCAGATTTTCATGTTATCCCTTTTTTAGATTGGTCAGCTGTACCAACCCCATGGCTGTCTCTTCCTTCGTATTGAGGTACTCTTCCTGTTCATGGGCATTCATGTCCCTATCCACCTAATGAGTTTGGGGCTAATCTATTTTATTGCCCTTGTGGATGTGGTTGGTGTGGAACACTTCCTCCTAGCATGTACCTACTGCATGATTCGACACCAGCTCCTAAAATGAAATGATAGGATGGAGCCTCCACATAAAAATGTTTTCATCTCTGATAGCTTTCTTGTAGAGTTATGGGAAACTATTTTTCCTTGATTGGTGTAGAAGGAAACTTATTATGTAGAACAAATACAACTGGGCAGAGGTTAGGAGGATTTATCATGAAATCCTCTTCTAGCTCTTCTCAAAATGGATGTTGAAGTCTACCACACTTTCAAGAGAGTTCCTCTTGATAAATGTGAATTTTTTCAGAGACTAGAAGGGGTCCTCTATTTTTCCAAATGCATCCATGAGAGGCTCTACCAGATCTATCCATGTGGATATGCTTATAGTTTGCATGGTTTTATATAAAATCCATGCTCTGCCTTGAAGGGAAGCAACCAGCAACCTGATCATTGCATATTTATGCACGATATTATGAAGGGTGGTCAATGAAGACACATTTTCAAGGTGTTCCTTCATAGCTCCCTTGAAACCACTATATTTTTTCAAGGCATTGAAGGTGACCTTCAAAATATCATGTCGATAGAGGAGATTAAGAGGATCAAGATCATTCCATTGGGGGAATGATAGCTGAGCCATTAAAGCACCAATATTCATAAGTCTTGGTTTTGCTATTGGATTCAGAGTCAGAGTCACTAGGAGAGCATACTATCTTTGCCAATGATGTCAAGGGTTCTCACCATACCTTGAGTCCTCCAAGATATTTAAATTCTTAGAAATAGTAGGTGACTGGTCTCATGATCGGATCGTACCATGTAGTCGGGGTCACCAGGTGACTTTGAGAAGATCTAGGTAAATCATATAGCCACCAAAATCTAATTTCCTAAAACATGAGGACTCAGTGAGTTCCCCAACAGAGTTACCAAAAACTATTGGTCGTTAATCTAGCACTGCACATAGGGAGAGGAGGGTAGATCAATTTCAAGTAGCATATAATGGCCACCATATCAGGAGACAGGATGGATGATCTTCAGAGAAGGCTGGTTTCTTCGTGGGTGGTTCTAGCTATTCTATGCTACAAAAAAAAGGGAAAGAGAATAGGGAAAGAAATAAATAAATGAAGGACATAACTAGAAGTCACAAGAATGGGGAGAGCCACATCAAGACTTATGCAGGCATGATACCCCATATGAACATAGATTCTCTACCTAAAAGATCACCCAACCACATCTTAGTTCTATCTCTTATAAATGATGGGTGGGAGGTAAATTCTAGAACCAAAATACAAGTTCATGAGATCTAGGATGTAGAATCATAGTGCTCCTATATGGTTGGTGTTAGCAAAAATAAACCCCCAGCCCATATTAATGAACATGCACTCTTGATTCACTCAAATAAACCCCATGAAATCCAGATAATATAATAACATGGGATCACTTAAATGACCAAACAAAAATAAACATTCATGCATTCAGTAAAGAACAAGAGGACACAACTAGAGACCAAATAGTGCAAAATTTGTATTTACATAGGAGAAACCTTACATAAGAATTGTAATGGCTAAAGAGCCACCCTTAGGAATGACCAATATTCCACTATTTATAATTACATTTACATGGATTTCAAAATCTAGATATTAATGGTGGTAGGTGGAAGGACGACTGCTACAACTGAGAGGCACCACTTTGTTACACTACTTCTCTAGATAGCACCGAATCTTCTAGAATGAGGTAGATGCATCAAGTTGAAACTGGGCCTTTGGATTCCATGAAATTTCTTCTTGGTTCATTAATACTCAACTACCTTATCCTTCTCCTTGACTAGCAATCCTATGGTTGAGGTGGTATATGACAGACATTGGATCACCTTAGGAGTATCACACTGGAAATTTGTCACTTTTGCATACGTTGTCAGGTACCCAAACTATCGCAATAGCATGTACATATTTAGCTTTGAAATTTAGGCAATGGTAAGAGTTTTATGTGTCGATCAGGTGCTTCCTTTGCTCTTCTTTTCACTCATGGAGGTACTATTGAGACTTCAATATTACATCCTCACATGTCAGTCTCCATGTGCTTAAAATTAAGAGTTCTTTCAAGTTTTTGCTGGCTAGTGCCTAAGGTTTTAGTTCACATCCTCACATAAATTACCTGTAAAATCTTAACTAATAGCTCCTATAAAAAAATGCTTAAAAAGAGGTTATACAAACATCCAACACCCAAGGTCACCACCCCAAGATAGTTATCTATAAAATTAACTATCAAATAGAATAATTGAAATTAAAAACAATGATAAAAATAGGTTATATAAACATCCACTATTGCTAATAGTGGTGAGAATAAGGTTGAATTGGTAATAGTGGTATCAAATCCACTATTGTGCAAAGTCATTATTGTGGAAAGATAAGACATTGAGACATTGTAGTAAAGGGCCAAGAAATGGGACATTAAGGATTTGTTAAAGCAAAGAGCCAAGAGAGACAACATTGAAACATCCAAGTGCAAGCATCTGAGTGCAGGTGTTTGAGTGCAAGCATTTGAATGTAGGTATCTAAATGCATGCATCCAATATTATGAGCTTAATGAAGTAGAGTCTACATAGTTTTTTCTAAATTTGCCAAGAGGAAGTTTTCGGGAAGAATCCCTAAGTGAATGCGTGAAAGATCCAAGTGGAGACGTCAAACGTTGCTAGAGGAAGCAAATGCATGAATGACCAAGTGAATATGAAAAAGGTATTGAAGAGAGCATATGGGAGCAAACCAAAAGAGGTAAATGTGTGCAAGGGTGACTGATTTCAAAATGTATGAGGATAGCACAAACTAGCAAATAGAGTAAGTAGAAGAAAATTGAAATGTCAACTTTAGAAACAAAGTAGCATATGTCATGGTGAGTACCATTGGAGAAGGGTAAAATTGCACACAACGTTGGTAAATTTATAATTAAAAAAGGTACAAATTATTCATCTTTGCATTTTCGATGAAAGTTTATTTTAGAAGAAAGATTAAAGAAGAAAATAAGAAAGTACAATATTGAAATGGAATCGAATTGGTTATGAGGAGAATATTATTATTAGGAGAAAACAAGAGGAAGTAAATTATAAGGAAAAAGGAGAGAAAATTTAAAAATATTTGAGAAGTGATGAATTAAAGAGAAGAAAATTTAAATTATTTGAAGAAAATTTGAATTATTTGAAGAAGAAAATTATTTGAAATTGGAGAAAGGGAGAATTATTTGCTGAAGTGAAAGAAATTATTTAATAAGAAGGAAACTTGTTTATTGAAAAGAAGAAAAGAATTTAAAGAATTATTTGAGAAAGGATAAATTTTAAAAATTAAAATTTGGGAATTAAAAGGATTTCAACTACAAATAAATTTAATTATTTCAAAGGAAAAAAATATATTAAAGTTGAAGACAGATTATTGAAAGTGTCAAATTATATTAAAATAAGAAATTATTATTATTTGAAGAAAACCTCTAGTTCAAGCAAACTTATATCATGGAAAATACAAAGTTTTTTCTTTCAGAGTCTCAACTACTAAGAGGACCTAACTTCATCCCATGGAAAAATAAGATGAAATCAATAATTATTGTTGAGAAACTTTGGGAAGCAGTAAATGGAGAGAAAATCATTCCAAAAGATATAGTTGAAATACAGAAATATAAACATGAAGATGAAAATGCTCTTATGCTAATAACATTTGGTATATCCGATGAGATTCAAGCACACATAAGTGAAGCTGAAACTTCCAAAAGTGATTGGGATCAATCATGCACAATATTTGAAAGAAAATATGAAGCTATTATTTTAAACTTGCAATCACACTTGTATTCAGTAAAATGTCATATTGGTGAAAACATAGAATATTTTCTTCGAAGGATATCAAAATTGAAATCTAAGCTACAAACTATGGGAGATAGTGGAAGAAAAAATTATTGTCCAAGTTACACTCAAAGCACTTCCAAAAATATTTAAGATGTTGGTCACATATATTCAAGTGTTTAAAAAAATATATCATTTAATGAATTGGTCAACATAATTCAGGAAAATGAAATAAAAAACCAAGCAAGAGATGAAAGGGAAAATAATATTTTTATTTCAACAAAAGAATTACCAAATAATATCATCACAACATCAACCTAAATGGAAAATAATATATTATTACATATGTAACAAAGAAGGTCATACCCCCAGATATTGTAAATATAATTCTCTATATCTATAGAATCAAATGCATAGAGCTTTTCAAAGATATCAACAGAGACAATATCATTCCAATCATCAGTGATATACACCAACACAACAACATCCAAAATGGTAAATTCAAAGAGGAAACATGGTCCAAGAAGTACATGAAATAGAGAACAATAATGAGGAATAAAATAAAACAATTTACAAAGCTCTCATGGAAAAATTATAGATCTATCCATCCTTGATAATGTATGTTCAATAAATGAATGTCTTGTTAGTATAGAATGCATGGATCAAATTGAGAGGCACTATGATAAAGATAGTAATGATATAAACCACTCAAAAAATTTCAATAGTGATCTAAGAGGGATTGATAATATCAATGACACGGATACTATTGACAACAAAACAAAAACAAGGAAAAAGTATAAAAGGTATGGACAAAAGCAAAAATGTTGGATGCAATTATAAAATGTGTACAAAGAAAAAACAAAAACCTTGTCAAGAAAATAAAAATAAAATTGAAGTACTTGATCAATGAAGGACAAAGGAAAATGATCCTTTCATGTAACTTTATTGAGTCTCGATAATCTACACAGACCCTTCATTTTTTATTTTTATTTAAAAATATCAGTAGTGGAGATACACATTGTCTATCTAAAATTGGATAAATAAAATCCACCTTAAGTAGGTTTTGCATTTCATCCTTAACAATTGCCTAAATAGTAGTATTAATGCACCTTTGTGGTTGTCTTCCTGGTTGGCAATCCTCATTAATATAGATTTGATGTGTACATATGTTAGGATGGGTTCCTTTCATATCAGTATAGTCCCAAGCAAATGATTTTTAGTACTTTCTTAAAAGCTAAATTAATTTTCTTTCTTAAGTAAATTCAAGCTAACTATTGATATTCAACATTTTTTAGCTTGAATTTCTACTTGCTTGATTATGGGATCAATGGAATCCATGCCCATAGCCTCTTGAGAACAGTCATGCAAAAGTTAATAATGAAAAGTATTAAATTCTTTTAATTATAGTATTGATTATGGAAGCATGGTTTCCAGAAGGTATAACATTTTAACATATTTGGTAAATTATTTTCCTTAGCATTCACTATTGTATACTTGGAAGATGCAAAATCAGCCAAAGTGATTATGGAAATTTGAAATTTTAATGGAGTGGAATTGATCCTTGGATTCCATCAATTGATGATTCTCTTGCTTAGCTATAGAATCAAAATATTATTTGAAAGATTCTCCTCTCTATAGTTATAAAAAATTATTAGAATTATCAAAGAGAATGGTATCTTATAGCCAATTCTGAACTGAGTGTCTTTAAATAGTAATGGTGGCTAGGATTTGAAATACATTTTCTTCATAAAAATCATTTACTCACAAAAAATTACAATTTTAGACAAAGGTTGAGTTGGAGGATACAAGGATAATTTCTAAACACTAAAACCATTGGAAATCATCATACCTCCATCCTTATATCCTATAAAGGTATGAATTATTTCAACCAAGGTCTATCCAAAATAAGAGGATAACCTTCTAAGGATGATTTCGATTGAAGGATGATGAAATTTGTAGGATACTCCCAAGAATCCTTAGTGATGATCACATCCTCTACTATTCCCTTACGTGTTATAGCTGACTTGTCATCCAATTACAAAACTATATGGGTTTCTCTAAGATTGGATAATCCAATCCTTTCTAAAGTTGTTTTTTATTACATTTATAACGACTCCTAAATCCATCAAAACATTACAGATTAAAACTGCTAATTACTAGTATTTAGTCAAACATTAATATTGTATTTACTCCCATGTAGTTATGGAACTAATAGGGAAGCCCATAAATCCATCATAAATCTTCATCCTCTAATATGGATGGGAACAACCACAAAATTTATGCATTAGTAGTATAGTCATATGTACGACACACTATGTCAGATTAAAAAATAAATTAATATGGATCTTCTAAAACAAGCCCTCAAAATATTGATAGAATGAAAGGAAAAATGTTCTTCATGGATGGAATTTCCTTGGGTAGTCATATAGTAGAAATTTCCCTAAGATGTTTTCTATCATGTTCAACCTCCCCATACATGCTCTCTAGAATAACCTATTCCAAACCATATGCAATTTGTTCCAACTCAACCACAACATGTCCAAACTTAGTTTGACTTCCTATACTTTCACTTTGATTGGGGGTTGTTGAAATAAATCAACCTTGACTATCTCTAGGATGAATTGGAAAGGCATATGACTAAAAATAAAATAAAACATTTGTCCAAAACCTTAATAAAATATATAGTATGGTGCCCAAGTTACCAACATTGCTTGCTTTCTAATTGGATTTGATTCAAAAATCAAAAGAAGTATTTTGTTGGCCAAAACTTGAGACTTCAATATTACATCCTCACATGTCAATCTCCATGTTCTTAAAATTAAGAGTTCTTTCAAGTTTCTTTTGGCTAGTGCCTAAGGTTTTAGCTCACATCCTCACACAAATTACCTATAAAATATCAGCTAACAGGTCCTACAAAACAATGCTTAAAAAGAGGTTATACAAACATCCAACACCCAAGGTCACCACCCCAAGATAGTTATCTATAAAATAAACTATCAGATAGAATAATTGAAATTAAAAACAATGATAAAAAATAGGTTATACAAACATCCATTGCCCAAGGTCACCACCCCAAAATAATTATCTATAAAAAATTATCAAACAATGTGATAAAATTAAATAATGCATTAACCTAAGTGATCTAAGTTATAAAATCAATCATTAAAGGATCTTCCTAAGTGAAGGAACTAGACTATAACATCAACACTCATAGAACTTGCCACCTTATTGAGGGAACCTCCATCAGAATCCAAGGATATAAACTCAATTACACCAATATGATTACATCCCATTTACCATTGTTGCATAATGCTTTAGACTTGTTATTTTCTCAATTAGTCACATGATATTGACACAAATCCCAATTGTATATTATCATGCTATTATTGCATTACCATAGACTCCCTCCTCATAAGAGCATCCATAATAATATAAGTACTTGAACTAAGGTCATGCTTATACAATTGCATCTCATTCACCATTGGTATGTAGTGCTTTGGAATAAATTATTAATATTAAAATTAATAAACATGGGTGTGGACCTAGATTTTTAATATTGTTACACTCTATCCCAAGGCTATGACCATTATGATGGAAAAATTGGATGCATAATATGGGTACATATGACATTAAGGAAACTTGTAGTCTTTGTAGTCTAATAATTGTACATATAACAAAACAAGGATTTCATCTTCCTAATCATTGTAGTCTTTGTGAAAGAGATCTAGAGAATGTGAATCACCTTTGTCTTCATTGTCCTTTTACCCAAGAAGTCCTTTCGGTTATTCTAAGAAAGTTTCAAATAGATTGGGTTTTACCATATTCCTTAGTGGATCTTTGCCTGCAATGGTGCCCACCCTTTAAAAGCAAAAGACTGCAAATGCTTTGGAACCTCAATCTTCCTCATGTTTTATGGGGAGTCTAGAAGGAAAGAAATGGATGTATCTTTAAAGAGAAGAAAAAGGATAGTATGCTAGTTGTAGATAAAATCATTTTGTTCATCAAATAAAATGTGGAGATTGTTAATTGGGAAGGAATTGAAGAATCAAAGCAAGAAGGTAGAATTGCTAAGGACTAGAATTTATCTCCTACTAATGGTAAGGTTGTTCCTACTTCAAACAATGCTAGAGAAAATTCTAAATGGAATCCCCCTCCTGAAGGTTGGCTTAAGCTAAATTTTGATGGAGTTGCAAAAGGCAACCCTGGCATAAAAAGTATTGGAGGGATAATTAGGGATGAGAATGATAAGACTATGAGAATTTTTCCTAAAGCTCTGGGAATCCAATCAAGCCATTTTATTGAAGTTCGGGCCATGTACCAAGGAATTAAGCAATTGAATGAGCTCCAAGCCAAGAAAGTTATCATTGAAGGGGATTCCCTCAATGTGATCAAAATGCTAGAAAAAATTTTAGATGTCAACTGAAATAGTGCTACCATGTTTGAGGAAGCTTGGAAATTGATTGAATACATGGAAAAGGTAGAGTTTACTCACATCTATAGAGAAGGCAACAATGGGATGATTATATGGTGAATCTAGGTATTTCTCAAGATGGGCTTCGTGTTTGGGATCAAGATTTCCCTCAAATTATTTCAATTTGCAAGAATGAAGAAAAATCCAGATTGTGAGTTTGTTTATGGGATTATTTATTGTGTCTTCCTAGACAAGGTTGTTTATGTTTAAATTGGAGAGCTAAAATTGATCCTTAAAGACATGTTGGAATCTAGGTTGATATTGAGCCAAATGTTAGCCCATAATTTCAAGGAGTATGTCTCCCAGCTAGAAGATATCAAAAGTAGAGCAAACTCTATGGCTAGTGGACAAGTCTAAGATGGTGTGTTTTGGGTCTCTTTCTAGGTGCTTATGGTTGTTTTATTCTCTTGGGCTCAGATTTTGTATGGTCTTGGTAGACTACTTCTCTTTGTTGATTATTGTACTTTAGCTTGTTTAGTTTTATAGGTTGTCCTATGTATGTTTGTTTTGAATGTGTGATTGCTTAGTGTCTGTGGTTTCTCTCTTGTAAAAGGTTTGGGGCTCCTTTCAAAACCCCTTCTTCCACCCTTATAAAAAAAAGCATGGAGTGAGAATTTTTCTATCAATACGGAAACTATTAAAAATCTTCTGATTTGGGTTAGGCATTTTACACTTCCATATCAACTTATCGATAAGGATGTTTTGAAGAATATTAGAAATACCCTAATAAAATTCATCAAAAAGGGATCAACTATTAAGAATCAAAAGCATGCTATATATACTCTGATAGGGGTTGATATGGATATTTCAAATCCTTTTCCACCATTAAGATTAAATCTAAATCAAAAGAATGGGATCAAAAAGTGTATCATGAAAACATTGCATTATGATGTCTCAATTATTATGATATTAGACACATGGAAAGATACTACAAAGTGAAAATAATGAAGAAAGAGATAAAAATTTTGGTCATGAGACAAATTTTAAGATGTGGTAAGAAAATCATTTTGTAATATAAGTTGGGCTTCATAAAGGATATTCCACTCCAAATGAAGATGTAAAGAAATAAGAATCAAATAAGGATACAAGGGATGAGAAAGTACAATGTGCAAGTTCAAATTTAAAAATAATTAAAGGTGCAAAGGAAATATGTGGAGAAAAATTGTAAAGACTATATAAGAAGGAAATTTTATTCTAGGTAAATTTTTTTATTTTCATCTAGTATAGAATTCTTTCTTGGTAATGTAAATGAAATTAGTGTGGAGGTTATCCCTTGCCATTTATAAAAATGAGGATGGAAAAAATCCATAGAAATTTAGGGTTCTTAGGGCAGCATAAGAAGGTAATTAGTATGGAGGATATTTCTTGCACTTTGGGGTTTCCAAAGCAACATAAAGAATTAAGTGTTTTTAAGATTATGCCTTGAATCCTTTAAACTAGAACAAACCTATAGATTAAAATTCTTACTATGAGTAGTGTGAAAAAAATTAAAGATATTGATGAAGATGAAAGTGTTGGTGGAAATAAATATTAAAAAAAAAGAATACCCTAGAAGCAAAAATGAAGAGAAAAAGAAACTTAGAGAAATATTTATATGGGAAAAAAAAAGCAAATATCTCAAGTGTTAACAAGTGTTGGAAGTATTACATTATTTGATACCTTGTAAGAATATTGCAAATACCTTGTAATTAGTTTATAAATATTTGAGTCTAAAGTTTGTAACTAGTTTGTAAATATGTGGTGTGAAAAGAGTCATGTAAATGTTTATCTTTTAGTGTGTGTAATCATTATAGGTTTGTCATTATTAGGATTCAATAAAATATATTTATCTTATGAGAAATATGAAGAGTTAGATCTTCTATGAGTTTTAGGATATGAGGAGTTAGTGAAGGTTTTGTAAATGTGAAGAGTCTCTTATCCAAGTTGTATATATTGAAGATAAAGTATTGTAATAAAGGGTGTGTGAGAACAAGCCTTGCAATACATTGTATTTGCATTGCTTGAGTTGATATATTCATCAATAATATTATTTAGTAAGTTTGTTATTGAATGTATGTAATTGTGTGAATTTTATATTGTTAGATCCTATGAGAATAGGGTTGAATTGCTAATAGTGGTATCAAAGCCACTATTGTGCAAAGTCATTATTTTGGAAAAGACATTGATACATTGTAGTAAAGGGCCAAGAAAGGAGACATTAAGTATTTGTTAAAGCAAAGAGCCAAGAGAGACAATATTCAAAGATCCAAATGCAAGCATCTGAGTGTAGGTGTTTGAGTGCAAGTGTTCGAATGTAGGCATCTAAGTGCATGCATCCAAGATTATAAGCTTAAGGAAGAAGAGTCTAAGTTATTTTTTTCAAATTTGCCAAGAGGAAGTTGTTGAGAAGAATCCCTAAGTGAATGTGTGAAAGAGCCAAGTGGAGACATCAAACGTTGCTAGAGGAAGCAAATGCATGAATGAGCCAAGTGAAGATGAAAAAGGTATTGAAGAGAGCATATGGGAGAAAACTAAAATAAGCAAATGTGTGCAAGGGAGACTGATTTCAAAATGTATGCTACAGAAGGAGGATAGCACAGACTAGCAAACAGAGTGAGCAGAAGAAAAGTAAAATGTCAACTGTAGAAACAAAGTAGCATGTCATGGTGAGAGTCATTGGAGAAGGGAAAATTTATGCACAGTGTTGGTGAATTTATGATTAATAAAGGTACAAATTATTAACCTTTGCATTTTTTGGTGGAAGTTTATTTTAGAAGAAATATTAAAGAAGAAAAGAAGAAAGTATTGTATTGAAATGGAAACGGATATGTTATGAGGAGAAAATAGTATTAGAAGAAAACTAGAGGAAGTAAATTATAAGGAAAAAGAAGAGATAAATTTTTCAAAGAAGTTTAAAAATATTTGAGAAGTGATGATATAAAGAGAAGAAAATTTAAATAATTTGAAGAAAATTTGAATTATTTGAAGAAAATTATTTGAAATTGGAGAAAAGGAGAATTATTTCCTAAAGTGAAAGAAATTATTTAAGAAGGAAAATTGTTTATTGAAAAGAAGAAAATAATTTAAAGAATTATTGGAGGAAAGATAAATTTTAAAAATTAAAATTTGGGAGTTAAAAGGATTTCAACTACAAAGAAAAATAAATATTTTGAAGGAAAAAAATTATTAAAGTTAAAGATAAATTATTGAAAGTGTCAAATTATATTAAAAGAATAAATTATTATTATTTGAAGGAAACCTCTAGTGCAAGAAAACTTATATCATGGTAAATACAAAGCTTTTCTTTCAAAGTCTCAACTACTAAAAGGACCTAACTTCATCCCATGGAAAAATAAGATGAAATCAATAATTATTGTTGACAAATGTTGGGAAATAGTAAATGGAGAGAAAATCATTCCAAAATATATAGTTGAAAGATAGAAATATAAACATGAATATGAAAAGGCTCTTGTGCTAATAACATTTGGTATATCCGATGAGACTCAAGCACACATAAGTGAAGTTGAAACTTCCAAAAGTGATTGGGATCAATCATACACAATATTTGAAAGAAAAAATGAAGCTATTATATTAAACTTGCAATCACACTTGTATTCAGTAAAAGATCATAATGGTGAAAACATAGAATATTTTCTTCAAAGGATAGCAAAATTGAAATCTAAGCTACAAACTAAGGGAGAGAAAGTGGAAGAAAAAATTATTGTCCAAGTTACACTCAGAGTACTTCCATAAACATTTAAGATGTTGGTCACATCTATTCAAGTGTTTAACATAAATGTATTATTTGATGAATTGGTCAACATACTTCAGGAAAATGAAATAGAAAACAAAGCAAGAGATGAAAGGAAAAATAATATTTTTATTTCAACAAAAAAATTACCAAATAATATTGCCTTATCATCACAACATCAACCTAAATGGAAAATAATATATTATTACATATGTAACAAAGAAGGTCATACCACCAGATATTGTAAATATAATTCTCTAAATCAATAGAATCAAATGCATAGACCTTTTCAAAGATATCAATAGAGACAATATCAATCTAATCAGCAATGATATACACCAACACAACAACATCCAAAATGATAAAATCAAAGAGGAAACATGGTCCAAGAAGCACACGAAATAGAGAACAATAATGAGGAAGAAAATAAAACAATTTACAAAGCTCTCATGGAAAAATTATAGATCTATCCATCCTTGATAATGTAGGTTCAAGAAATAAATGTCTTGTTAGTATAGAATGCATGGATCAAATTGAGAGGTACTGTGATAAAGATAGTAATGATATAAACCACTCAAAAAAATCAATAGTGATCTAAGAGGGATTGATAATATCAATGACACAGATAATATTGACAACAAAACAAAAACAATTAAAAAGAAACAAGGAAAAAGTATAAAAGGTATGGACAAAAGAAAAAAATTTGGATGCAATTGTAAAATGTGTATAAAGAAAACACAAAATCCTTGTCAAGAAAAGAAAAATAAAATTGAAGTACACTATGGATGGATAAATAGAACAAATGGAACAAAATTATGGAAATGCTAAAATATTTCTACAAAAAGAAAATAAGCTTGATAAGCATAGATTCATACTTAAATTGTGCAAAGGAAAAAGAATATGCAAGAACAAAATACAAGTCAAAATCATAAGAATAGATTCAATGCTTCAAATTGAAGAAACACACAAACCAAAATCACTACCAAAATCGAAGCAAAAAAGACCAATACAAGAATGAAGGACTGAAAGCAAATAAAGACAAAGAATCTTCTTACCAAATAATGTAATAAGGAGGGTGTTGGAAGTATTACATTATTTGGTACCTTGTAAGAATATTGCAAGTACCTTGTAATTTATTTGTAAATATTTGATTCTAAAGTTTGTAACTAGTTTGTAAATATATGGTGTAAAAAAAGTTATGTAAATATTTATATTTTAGTGTGTGTAATCATTATAGGTTTGTCATTATTATTTTTTGTTGCATAGGGAACCTCTATAAACCCTAGCCCATTGGGTAAATATGAATTCAACAAGACCCCAACCATTTAGGGAATTAAACTAGTGCAACCCACTCGCAAGCACTTGATCACTACCAACTGACCTATCCCTTTTGGGTAAAAATTTTAGGGTAAAATGAAAGCTTTTTTAATAGGTATCAGTACCCTTGTACATAAAAAATATTTCTCTTATGAAAAATATGAAGAGTTAGATCTCCCATGAGTTTGAGGATATGAAGAGTTAGTGAAAGTAGAAAGGTCAAGAGTTTTGTGAATGTGAAGAGTCTCTTGTCCAAGTTGTATATATTGAAGATAAAGCATTGTAATAAAGGGTATGTGAGAACAAGCCTTGCAATACATTGTATTTGCATTGCTTGAGTCAATATATTCATCAATAATATTATTCAATAAGTTTGTTATTGAATGTATGTAATTGTGTGAATTTTATATTGTTAGATCTTGTGAGAATAGGGTTGAATTGCTAGCAATAAGAAATGGGGCTAAAACCACAAATAAAAAATGATGATAAAATGATAACTTGGAAATTTAGGGGCATTTATTAAACCCCTAAAAAAATAGGTATTAGGAATTTTGACAGATTGATATAGATAACATATTTATAGAAATGGATATCGAGTCACAAATATTTTAGCCATTTGTAATCTTGATTTTCATCTTGGTAAAATTTAAATATAAGAATGTCATGACCCGATACCCTCATACCTTATTTAAATAATATTAATTGATCTTGGGGATCAATTAGTGCCTGATAGAAGGGGGCATGACCCTAAAGATTCCTACAAAAATTCTAATAAAATAATCTTATGAAGGATGGAAAACAAATATTATTTATCTTTTGGAGAGATAATTAATTATGAGGTTTTGTGAAAAATAAAATTGAGAAATTATCTCTTGCAAAATTAGAACAATATGATAAATTAGGTGTAAATTTAGTGGACCCAACTTAGATGGGACCTAAAAAGGACTAGAGGATTTTTAAAATAACATGTGGGTTATCCTACTTATTGGGAAATACCCATATGGCTTCCCCATATTGGTGGAAATTAAAAAGGAGATTTCTTATTCTATCAATAATAGTCCTAATTTTGTATCCATTCTTTGGCTTAATAGTATTAGTTTTGTATTTGTTTCCATGAGAGGGACACAAAACAAAAATAAGGACACTTACCTTATCCTTAGTAGGACCCTTTTTCCTACTTTTGGAGTACACTCCATATGACTTGATAAGTCTAATGGGTCCAAAGCATCTTTTAATATTATTATAATGTGGCCACTATTTGGCCCATGAGTGGAGAAATTCCCTTATAAATAGAGGGTACTTTGTGAAGAATGGGCCATCTAGAAAGTCTTGGAAATTTAGGGATTATGCTCTCCACCTTGGTGGATCAGAAACTAGAAGGTTTGAAAGATCTCCTAGTCATAGTGTGGAGCAAGCCTGGGAGACTGAAAAGAACCAACTCTTAGAGAAAAACATGGAGACTCGAAAAGCACTTGGAAGTTTCAAGAGAAGAAAGATCAGGTTGGATATTTCTACATTGATTAGGTTGTAATCAAACATTGCCTATTTTATTTGGATGAAGTAATATGCTAGATAGAAGCTTCGTTATAGCCTCATTCGTTATAGCTTAAAGAGGTTATAGTTTTCTATAAAACTGATTTGAAGCCTATTGTATAAACTTTATTTCTTATAAATGCACCTGTAGTTTCATTCGTTCAATAATGGGTTATGGATTTCCCCATTTAAAAACTTGTTAAAACTTATTGATAAAACATTGTCCTTTAATGGTTCATATATTGGAAAACCATGCTTTAAAAGTCTCTAACTCCATTAGATAATCTATAAGGGGGGCTTTAACTATGAACGTAGCCCTTTAAACATGCATTAACCTGTATGTTTCTTTAAAAAATATATATATGTAGTTTCCCCCGAGGAAAATAGACCTCACAACCTCTTGAAGGAAGTATTTTTTAAGACAGAGCCAGTGACCGTCCATGTTACAGGGCTGGATGAAACAAAAGGATAAACATAAAATAATCAAACCTTCCGAGTATAGTATGTTTTAAAAACAAAAATTCGGATTCTGTGTTTGGCTCGCTGCTACAATCATCCCTGCATTGGCACAAAATGAAATCGAACCTCCATCTATCCTACCCTATTCACATCCTAATCCATCAGCGTCTCTGATCTGAGTAATCATCTGGGAAATCGTTATCCCTAACTCGATCTATGTTGCCTATTGATAATATGTTCTACTTGAGTCTGCCATGAAGTTTATATAACAGGGAAGTAATGTGATTAAAACTGTAAGTCATTGAGATACTGTTAGCTGTAGACGCGTTGGTACCCTGTAGGATGCCATAGTTCGCTGAGAACTCAGAGGTTTCAATACTCAATATCGTAATAGGACCCGATGAGGACAACTCAAACTTGAAATTAACCAGAATTTGTCTTCATCCCAAAATGGCACAGTCATAGTCGCGCAGTTGTAGAGGAAATGGGGTTCTCCTGAAACTTCCACCTCTCATGCCACCTAGAGTAGATAGAATCAAAGAAAGGAATATAGAGTCCATATATGAGTGACACGGGGTTAGCACCAAATCGATTCCACTATAGGATTTGCATTCATTTTTTTTGGATAGTTAGATCTGTTCTCACTGCGTTTTAAGAATGGAAGCAATCGGGTCCACAAAGAACTCCAAGACAAGTAATAGTCACCCAAATATCCCTATGATGATATAGTACAATTACTCGGTTATGTTACCCTTTTGATACCCGTCCAATATGGACATGTGTGTGGATAGGGTTTCTAAACTTTGACGGATATGAAACAATATGTGTGTGGATAGGGTTTCTAAACCTTGACGGATGTGAAACCATCAGATTAATAACTCTATCCACTGAACAGAAGATTTAAATCGAACACTCGATTCAACGGGAGATGTGTGGAGATGAGACTTAAATGCTAAGTCCATAAGGTTGTGAAAGAACTTTAGTGATATGTTCATTAGGTTGTGGAAGGTTAGGGCTTATCATAGCCTGTCACACAACCATAAATACACACTAGGTCACAAGAGTCATAAGAGAATATTGTATTAATAAAGCACTAAAGACTACGAAGAGGGTTTTAGTGGCACTGATCATTGGAATATTTACATTGTAAATATGTATTTACATAGGTTGAATTTAGGTACAAGTTAACTAAGCCCAAGAGGCTTGGGATTAGTCGAAACCTGCATAAATAGTTATTGAAGTAGAAAGGAGAATTACCATAGTATAAAGAGAAGGCTATTAGTCTACTTTACCTTAGGGAAGGGTTATAAATAAGTTAAATATAGGTAAAAGAGAATGTATAGGTAAGTATTACAGGATGCTTATCAAATAATAGGTTTATGAATTAAGGGTATGGGACTTTAATTCATGAATATGAAATTGGTTGTTAAACCAATTATAAAGAGTGAAACTAGATTTCATTCTTGAGGGAATTTACGGAGTTCCCTCTAATAGTTGATAAGACTTCTCCAAGATATGGATCCAATGATTATCATAAACTTACGAGAGATGATATAAACTCTAAGATAGCTTAGAGAAAGGAATCAGAGATTCCTTAATTGCATTTAAAGTTACAAGGGAACATATGGGTTCCTCTTGGTATGGTGAATATGTTAATATCATCATGATGTCTTAGAGAAAGGAATAAGATAAACCTTAATTGCATCATGTTTTGGAATAGGAATCGTAGCATTCCTGGATGTGTATACTGATTAAAGAGGGATCCGTTTATGCCCTTCTCTACTTGTAACAATTCCATCTCAAAGTTTATGAATATGAGGAAAGATTATATTTTGGAGGTTGGGTTTATTCCCCATGAGGGTTCCCAGGATAAATCTTTGTGTCACTTTATTTTGTGGTTTGCTCTATTATGTCTTATGGGTGTTGCATTTATTTCCAAAATGAAAATGATATATGTTAATGAGACGTTAGATGCTTTATGTAATGTTTATTTTCATGCACTATAATTGAGTATAACCAAAACATGATAGAATGTATGCTAAATTTTTAGTAGGTTAATGAATGTATGCTCAATTTCTAATATATTGATAATTTAATGTAATGCAATTGTGTCATTTACTTTTGAAATATGATGGGTAATGATATAGTTAGGTAGAGTTGCTCAAATAATAATCTCATGTGAAGGATGTATGCTTACTTAAATGTGTTAATGAATCATTGGGATTTGTTTAACTTTCTATAACGTTGTGGGATAACTATTTTCCACATACAACACTGATTATATTTATGTTCCAAGAACTATTATGCAATAGAAGCCAATTCTTAAGGGGATAACTGGATTTATGTTGATCTAAACATTATACACTTATTCTTGAATGGAATTCTCATGTAATGCTTCAAACCTAAGGATATGATGTAATAATTTTACCATAAAAGGGCCTCATGGAGTTAAAATCACCTCAAAAACACTCAAGATAGTTTAATATAGAACACTAGGTGGAATGAAACTCTCAAGATGGCAAAATGATCTTGATCTACAAACCAAGAAAGACCCTACACTCTACTCTAAAGAATTAAGTTTACATGTGGAGGAAAACACCCGTATGGGACAAGTAATGTCCATTTGTGAACAATAAGAGGGTTGCCTAAACAAAGAGTGTACCAATATGCTCTAAGAGGTTTAAAGATAGATAATCATGTTTAAGAGGACATTCCATGGATTCTTATCATGATAGTGATATTGACATCTTAGAACTCCTTTCTAGATGGAGTGGATCGTATCTAAGATCTATGAATAACCATTGATGTGGTTATTTAATTTATGATGGTCTACCATGGGTGTGGTTCTCCATCTTCAAGGCGTTCACCTAGTTTTGGTGGGCCATTTGGTGATTTCTTCTTTTGTGGGGATAAAACCTAACGTTTGACCAGCGTACTCATACCAAGTGGGATATGAGGGTTTCGTAGAAGCTGATCACTTCTACTTAAAGAGACTCTGATCAAGTCTCTATAGCTCTTGAAGTTATTTACCTTGAAAGTTACAATCCAAATGGAATATGCCTACCTAGGACATGATTAGGTCTTTTGTCATATGAAGATGAACATTTATATATGTAAAAAAAAAAAATCAGTGGTTGAGTAGTGACAACTATAGTTGTTACAAAGAAGACAATTGAATTAATAAAAATTTATCTCTTAATAAAAATGATATCAAAGAGTTGATTGCAGAAACGTAACAACTTGAAGAACATGATAATATCTTTGATAAAAAGCAATAAAGAATATCTTTGATAAGAAAGCAAGTTAGATAATGTTTAATTAACTTAATAGCAATGTGATGAAAACAATATAATGTTTTGTTATTTTATTGAGAGTAGCCTCCAATAAAAACCACACATTACTTATTAATATATATAATTAAATATCTCAACCTTTAAAAAAATCTAAATTCAAGTTTTATCAAAATTAAATTTATTACAACTTATATATATATATAGCTTTTATAGTTTAATATATCTATCCTAATATATGAAAATAATAAAGTGTGCACACTGGTTGCATAAATCCAACCTTAAAATATCATGTACAAAAGTAGCATAAATGCTAACAAGAAAGTACCATGATACCTCCTCAAGATACAAGTTGATGAGGAAATGACCAATGATAAAAGTGATGAGTCGCTTGACCCATATGAATATATTAGGGTTTCCTTTAGTTTTATCCATTATGAAATAAAGCATTTTTGTGAGGATTTTGATGATTTTGTTGATGCTTCATGGAAGAAAGGAATGCAAAATCTCATTCCTGTGTGGCGGTTCGACCATAATAGCCTTATTAGGAATTGAATTAAATACATTTATATTCATCTATGAGTGACGTAGTTTTTGTCTTGATCCATAGGGAATTTTGACCAAATTTGAGCCATTTTTGGTGGGTTTTAGACCCTTTTTTGTACCTTTTTTAGTTTCTTGTAATTATCACTTTCTTATCTAGGTTGACATCTTTTCAATGTGTTTACCAAATGTTATAACTTTAAATGCCATATTAGTCCAAATGAAACTTGAAAATGTAGATTAATTAATTTGAAAATTATACTCATTTTGATGAAGGTTATTAAAGATAATTCATCTTTCCCTAGTTGAGGACATCCAACAAAGTATGATGTACTAAATGTATATTTTATAGGTTACTTAACACTTTGTCAAGTTGTTCATGCGATAATATATCAACTAATAATATATCGATTTAATATTTATTGGAATGTGTTATTATATTTCATAAATATTTATACTTTAAATATAGCCATTAATTGTATAGATGATACATTATTGGTAAAGAATATTATTGGCATCTAAGAGCAGCTTCCCATATTTCTTGTCTTTCCATCTCATTGTTAATGAAGAAGGTAATTAAAAGGTAATTGGCATCTAAGAGTATCTTCCAATATTTAATTTTATTTTTCTTTCTATATAATTATCTAATATATTGATTTTTGTTTGTTTTTTTTTTAATATCATTAATCATATTTTTTTATTTATGGATTTTTTATGTTGTTTCATATTAAAGTGTGTTCTGAAGTAACCGACAACTAAGTACTAGGTGGATCTCCATTATTTGACCCAAAAAAATTGGTTCCCGGTCTCTTGCAACAACTATTCTAAAGGAGTTGTGTTTTTGAGTGGCTATAATGCGAGGATCTTTTTTATTGGCATTATTTATTTAAGGTTTTTAAAAACCTTAGATGTTGGTTTTTAATTTTTTTTTAAATCATGATATGGCTTGTGACCATCTTATTGTGCTACATTTTCAATGAAGTCGTTGCGAAGGAAAAAAAAAATTTAATGTACAAAATTTATTTTTGTAAGGTTTTTTCAAATTGAATATTTTTCATTTGATGGAGTAATAAATTGTTTTATGTTAGATCTAAGGTTTAAAGAAAATAATAGTAAGTTAAGATGACTTTTTATGGATTTGTTTTACACTTTTATCTTTTAGGTATTCTTCAATAGTTATGATAACAAGTCTATCTTAAAGGAGATTTTTTTTTATTAATTTTTTATGGAAAATCTTTGTGCATTGTTACTATTTGCTAAAAAAAACTTTATCTCCATAAGTGATGACTCTTAGGTTTGAGCTATAAAAATGCATTTAATGTATAGTTGCAAGCTTACTATAGTGGTAAGGGATTTGACCTCTCTTTAAGAGGTTCAAGGTTCAAACCCTACTTAGTATGAGGGGAGTATGATCCCTCATAAAAACTTGTGTAAACTCATTGAAAAAAATGTTGATATTTATAGTCCCCAAGGGCTAGGTGGATTGGTAAGTTCTAGCACTTATTAAGAAGAGGCCTAGGTTCAAACCCTGGGGTATGCTTGTTTGCAAGAGTAGTAGTCTAATCTAAATTGATTGAGTGTGCACCAGCCTGACGATGACGGTACCAATCTTGAGCGATCGATGGTTCTCTTCTTCACATCAGGTTATAAAACAATGAGGTGGAATAGGTGTTGGGGAAGCCCCAAGATTTGAACCTTGCTTAGTAGTAGAAAAAGACTATGGATGTAACCAACTCCCCTATGGATAAAAAAAATGAACTTAATGTTTTGCAAGTTCCAATTTACAATAGTATCAATTAATGAAAGGGTATTTATGATTCAATAGTATCATAAATGGTCATACTATATAAATTATGGGGGTCCTAATTAAATGGTTTCTTTTATTTTCCTATTTTAGGCTTTATTTTTTGGTTAAATATGAATCAACCAATGTATCGCCCTATAGAGAAATTCAAAATTTCTCTAAATGAGAAATAATTTATCCAAACTACAACTCAAAAGTATTTTTTCCATTGATCCAAAGCAACAAGTGGCAGAACACAATTAGCAGTAGCTTACCAATTTTGGTTTAATTGTGATATGCTAAAGACCATTCTTTGGAGAAAACAATGAAGTTTAATATTTTTCAAAAATATCACTAAGTTCTATTTTTAGGAATTTACTTCCAAACGTCATTGTACAAATTTTTACACTCCATGTAGAGGCAATGCCTATTTTCTAGTTTTATACAAATATGGATAAATTATGCTATTATCTAATGGATAGTATGATGTACACTGCTTGTTTGAATAAACACACTTTGCTGCAAAGATTCTCTCTAACCTTAAAAGTATGCTTAATCTTCTATGTTATTGGATGGAGGACTATAAGCCAACTTACATCCCATTTTCCTCAAGGGTGACACTTGATTCTAACTCACTCTCACATTTGGCAAATACTTTTGCTTTTTAGTCTTGGTAGGTAGTATTTTTTATCTTGTACCCGACCAAACATTTCTTTTGTTGTCGATTTTTTTTCCATATTAGCTTGGGATAGCTTCCTAATAGGAATGTTCAATAACATATTCTCTCCATGGACTCTAGTTTAGATTAATGGGATATTTTTAAATGTGTTCATCATTACATTGTAACCACAACCATCATTAGATTATATAAGATTTTGTCTAGGCCATTAGACACTTTGCAAGATGATCCATGTGTTACTGTAGTAATTAATAATATTGTCAGATTTAATATTTATTGTGACATTTTTCATCGTATTGTGGGAACCTTAGCCTCCACCATCAACTATCTATTGTTTTGATATAATATCACTTCATTATTTTAGACAAAGATTATAAAAAGTAAATTAAAGTTACTCCAAAAAATCTATTGATTAATGTTACAAGTACAAGAAACAATCACACAAGAGAGAAGACTTAATTTTGAAGAAACCATAGGAACAAAAAAACCTCTAATGGATAACTAGAAAGAAGAAATGGTCAAATCATTACTATTCAAGTTTACAATAAGAGATAAGATAATACTTTGAATTTTAAATACCCTAAGGTCTTATGTAATATATAACATACCCATGTGACCATTGGTATTTTGTAAATATTTGAAAATGAATTCTTTTTATATTCATATATAACAACCTACACTTTTTTTTGGAATAAGGGAATGAATCTTATCCAAAGATTAGCTAAGTATCTATAGCAAAATTGATATAATAAAAGAAATGGTTGATCACCATCATTTGATTGGTACGTGTAATACTCTCAAATATATTAACCAAAGCATGTGTAAAACATACCTATCCTACATAGCGCTAAACGTAACATATTAACTTTACAAATAATAAATAAATGTGCAAGATAGGGCTTGTGTTATTTTCAATGCATATAAAAATTGATTGTGATATTGCTAATGCTTAGAAGCTTTGATGATTTGCATTAAAGAGTGAAGAATATTTAAATACAATGCATTGCCCAAATTTGGCATAACCAACATGTAACAACTCTTAACCACTAGTGGACTTCATGTACCATGTTTACTTACATTCACACTACCTATGTTGTAGTAATTCCTAGCATTTCCCCCTTATTACATCATAGTCTTGACTCTAGCTTTAGCTTTGGCTCTTGGTTTTGACTCTTGACTTTTGATGAGGAGGAATTATTCTCTAAGAAAACGTTAGATTCTCTATGTGCGGAGCAAAGGGAAATCCCCCCCCCTCCAATGAGAACTTTGTACTATAGTATCTAGGAGTGTCAGGTACTACCAAGCATGCACTCTAAAACATACTTTATTCAACATAAAATACATATCTATTCACAAAAATCAAGCTTGAATATATTCTTCCTTTTGTTCTTTGCCAAAAAATATTTGTCATATGTTGCCATGTATCCTTTGTTGGTATCTTTAATGACCTTTCGTCATTTCTTGTTTTGAACATCATTTGTTGTAGAAAGGTCAATTATCTTTTGCTTCTTCTTTCGTGTCTTGGCTTTGTTCATCAAAATAATATGTTGCTTGTGAAAAGCGATGTATTCATGCTTTCTTTGGTTGGCAACATGGTGTGTCGATGAAAATAGTTTAATCTTGAGTGCCTTATGCATATATTTCTAATCCTTCTCGTTGGCCTCTACTTCTAACTCAACTATGGATGAAAAGGAATTGTATTATGAATGAACCTCTTTGACTTTGAGTCATTCCATTTGAGGTTGTTCGTTTGTAGGCAAATTTTGATCTTGTTCTCCTATTGACTCTTTAGTGGCTTGGGACAATCAACTATGCTTTTGATGTCATAGGATGTGTTTCTCGAAAAGATTTCTCCTGTGGCTGGAACAGTGTGGAATCTGAAACCAATTTTTTGACTAATCATATATTTGGTTGCTTCAAAATCATACCAAACATCATTGGGTTGACTTAGTTGAGTATGGGCAATATCATGCTCTTCTTCTTCTGAGTGACCTTTTCTTCTTCTCTAGTTTGGTTGTCTTTAGCAAAATTACTATAATGATATATCTTTTTCCAAATTAAATTTTTCTTATCTGATGATGACTACTTTGTTGTAGATGCAACCCTTGAGAAGAAGACCCATTTGTAAAGGGATTGTGTTAACATTCCTTCATTTTGTGGTCATTCTTACCACAAAGTTCACACATCTTTTGCATATGAAAATCATTTCTTTAATGTTGGAAGTGATGGTGAGGTCTTGTGCCTCTTCTAATTGGCTTCTTTCCTTTTTATTTATAAGAACTTGATCTTCTTCTTGTGTTGTATGAGAGACCTCTACTTTTTAAAGTGGGTTTACCAATTTTTCAAATGTTGGTGTTTGCGCAGTGGCATTTAAAGTTGTCACAAATACATTATATTGTGAAGGGAGAGATCTCAAGATAATTGGAATTAGTGTGTCATAAGATACCTTTCTTCCCAAAGCTTATAGTGATGCACATAGTTCTAAAATTCTCCTCAAGGACTCCATTCTACATTTTCAAACAATGAAGTTGACTTTGGAGGAATAGGATTTGGTTCTTGTTCATTGCCTCAAATATTGTTTATAGCTTGTCCCATGTGTTTTTATTTGTGGTCAAATCATGGATGTATGGTTGCACTTCATCAATATCAACAAACATGATCAATCAAGCTTTTCTATCTACTTTGTCAAATTTTGTTTGCTCTACATCATCTATGTCAAGATAATGGACTTGTCTACAACTTCCCACACTTCTTCAAACTCAATTTGAGTTATGAGTTTGATGCAGCATAATTATTCTCTCGTAACAGTTGGGAATCGGGCAATAAGAACTTTAGTGCACCACTAGCCATATTGATTCTTCACAAAAAACTAGAAATTTTCAATTCCACTAGATTGACCTTGAAAATGTTTTCCAAGCTTAAACTTGTATGTTGATTGATGCCTTGATTTGCGAGAAAATAGTCTCATTGGATAAAAAAAAATAGGTAATAAAAATTTCTTCCTCAACTATATTCTTGAGGGAATATTCTACAAAATATTCCAATTCTTTAAAATATTATACAATGTTTTTCCTTTTCAAGTGTCATCAAATAAAAGGAAAGAAATTAATATTATAGGCTTTAATAAGCCTACCCACAATTTATGTGGGATAAATAGACAAACCGTTGACAGCCAAGTTAATTTGACAACTCTCCGATTAAAATTTGAGAAAGAAGGTGCCCTTTGACTTTTGCAATGGGATTTTTTTGATGGTTCGCTTAATTGTAAAGGAAGCTTTGAATACTTATGCAACTGATATGAAAATTTTGGCTCATGATTTTAATTTTTGTTAAATCGAAGATGCAATCCGATACCTCGGACTTTTTCGAAGGTGTCCATGAATTGTAGTTTTCATGTAGAAGCTTGAGTCTGGCGACACTCTCAAATAGTAAATCACCAGTACACTAGGCCAAATCCTCAAATCAACAAAGTTGCAAGCTATTATCGATGTGGACCAGATAATTTTCGTTGATGGATCCCAAATCCAATTTTAAGCAATATTTTAACACAAGTTTCGTCTTGATAATTTTAAATTGTAGGCTTTATGTTTGAGTAACTACATTCTATTTTTCATGAGTACCTCACATTTTTTGTGCTTGATCGAAAACCTCGTGAACTCCTGGTCTAAGTTATTATTGATCCACGTTCTCCTACGTGTTTGGAAGTCATTGTAAAGGGTGACAATCTGGAAGTTCACCACATTTGAAATCTTGTGTTGATCGAAGTAGTAAATTTGTAGTCAAAAGATGGAAAAACATGCTTAGCTCAGTCACCCATAAGGAGCCCGGTTCTGACTAGAAAATAGAAGAAAGAAGGAAGATGTTAAGTCTGAAACGGAGAACATAATGGAAGAGGCAAAGGTGTTTCGTTTGTTAGATTACTGCAACTTCCAATCGTGGTTGATTTTCCACGATGGCTAAGGCTAGCTAAGAAATGTCATAGCTTGGCTCTCCAATTGATATAATAGTGTCACATATATTCTCTAGGCCTATACTTCTTCTTTGCCTTGCTGCCTCTCTCAAGCTAACCTTTGCCTCGTTGAGGTCCATATCTAGTTGCACAATCACTTATTTTTGAATGTGTTGAGATGTGGTTTCCTAATTGTGACCTAGACGATGTCCAAAACTCATCTGCAATTTAAAATTTTTCTCTCAAACATTAAGATGCTTGAAATGTGGTCCTTGTGATGCCTTTTTAATTCAATTTAGGAGAACCTTGGCAAGATTTTTATCCTGAGATCACTACTCTTTCTGCTTTTAGTCGATTTTCGACAGGATTCTTTATCTTAAAACATCTTTTAGCAAATGTTGATCTTTGTAAGGATTTTTTATCATAAGACCTCTTTTAGCATATGCTAGTCTTTGGCAGGATTTCCTGAGACCTCTTTTAGCAAATGTTGGTTTTTGGCAATATTCTTTATCTTTTAGTAGATTTATCCTGAGACCTCTTTTAGTAGATGTGTTGATCCTTGATAGGGTTATTTACCTTGAGACCATTTTTTACATAGAACTCTTCGAAATTCAAAGTTACTTTATGTCGAAGCTTGAAAACATCTTAAGTGTTTTTTCCTCTCACAATCTTCTATTAAGTAATGAAGTGTTTTCGTAACCTTTTTAAATCGAAGCAAGGAAAGAATAGATTAAAAGGAAAGTTGACTCTTCCTTGAACATACTCTGATATCACTCAAAACTAATGCTTAAATGCTTCCATAATTTTTATTATGGAATGAAGAATATTTAAATATAATATATTACCTAAATTTACCATAACCAGCCTGTAACTACCCTTTACCACTAACAAATTTCAAATACTATGTATATGTGTTGAATGGTTTCATCAACTTAAGTTCATGCTACCTATGATATAATAATTTTTAACAAATTGACCTTTTTCATTTGCTCAAACAAAAAGCATTCAAGCAAATAGGGACCTATATTTTCTCTACAAAAATTGTTAAAGCAAACATACCACAAAACCTGAACACAAGGAAAGTTTAACCGTCATTATTAATTGGTCTATATAATTGTTCGGAATACTAACCAAAGCATGTATGAAAAGATAGGGACGTATATTTTCTCTACAAAAATGGTTAAAGCAAACATACCACAAAACCTGAACACAAGGAAAGTTTAACCATCATTATTAATTGGTCTATATAATTGTTTAGAATGCTAACCAAAGCATGTATGAAAATAATGTTGCCTTAAGGCCCTTTATTGTTAATCCAACATACAATAAAATAAGTCAATAAAGGAAGTGTAAGGATGGATAAAGTTAATCACATTTTTATTATATAAAAAAATTAATTAATTTTTTAATATTTATTTTCAACTATGATCATTTAAATAATTATTTTAGCTTAAATAAATAAAAATAAAATAAATCACCTAAAACATAAGAGTTCTTAATACAATCCATGCATAAACCAATCACATATGATATATATGTCTATAAATTTCAAATTTTCGAGAACCTCCCATACATACACTATTATATAAACCAACACCCATACATACATTATTTTATAAATTAATCTCATAGAAATGTTTATTAAAGTAAAATACATAAGAACAAAGACATTGCTAAATAGCATGAGCTCAAGTGGTTATATATATCAACTTTTCAGATATATGGTTGTTTTTTCTTACAAAAGTGGTAACTCACTCATCCAAAACCAAAGCCTTAGATTCAAATCTTATTGTCTAACATACACATAATTATAATTATCATAATGTTTTAGGGACCATGGCCTTCTCCACTTTCTACAGTTGTTTAAATTTTGTTCGCACTTGGAACGGGGGATATGTTGTTATCCACGATCGTTGACCTCCTGGATGAGATCATTGGGCTCCCAAATGATGGTGAGATTATCAATAGGGAGAAGCATTCCCTCCAAGGGGAGAGGCCCTTTTCAACGACAGGGGAGAGACCTTGGGTAGAGATAAAAGTGGTATCTAGAGAGATGCTCTCTAAACCATGGGGCATTGTTATGGTGACGATGTTTCAATATTTTACATTGGATAGCCTCACTGCAAATTTTAAGGAGCTTCCACCTGTCGTTCCTCAACCACCTGCAGGGGAAGAAATCCATCAACATTCCGAAATACCTTTTCCAATGTGTTGAACGGTTCGTCATGAATGTTAAGAGGGCTATCTCCTCCTTCCCCCTGCACCAAGGTCTTTACTTGGTCATCTACAAATTTGTTTTGGAAAGGCAAACTCGTCGTGCTATGGGAGTTGCGGTCTCTATTGTGGAACCTGCGGACGACGTTGACAGAGCTAATGGTGATATTTTCATGTCTCCCAAAACTAATCATGCCCGAGAGTTCGATGCAAAGATGGAGGGAACCTTGGGCACTCAGAAATCTCAACCTCGTCGCTCCTCTAGGAGCAAAGCAAGCAGCTTCAAACGCAAGTCCCCCATTTTGTCGACCACGATTTTTTTGATAATTCTATGTCTTTTCAAGTAAAACCGAAGAATGTATCCAAGAATAATATCCTCTCGAAGGGACCTCCGCCCAGCCTCCCCTATTGGCCTACAAGATTTCTTGTTGGCCAAATCTCTCTAAACGAGGTCATCTCTAAGACCTCCGCGATATCATGAAGGCCCTCGGGAGAGCGACCAGGATGACATCCTCTCTCCTCTCTCAAGCGGAGGCTCTCCTAGAGGAGTATAAGGATCACTATGAGATTTTGGAGGAATTCAAGAACCTGATGGGCACGGACCGAGCTGGTCGTGAACCTGGTCAACATCATATCTAGTTTGGCTGTGGTTTCCTAGGTGTTTTCGTTGCTTCCATTTTTACATTTTTTTCTCCCGGTTTACCCCTGCGTGGGTCTCCTCAATGGCAGTTTTTGGGTCTTCTATGTTTGCCCCTACAAGGGCATCCTTTTCTTTTTTTGGTCTCTCTTTGTACCAACCCATAGAGGGTTGATGTTTCTACTATTTTGCCGAGTACTTCATCATATAGTCTTCGTTTTGTAAAAGGTTACAAGATCCTTTCAAAACACCTTTACCAATCAAAAATAATAAGTATCATAATGTTATAATAATTATCATCCAAAACTAAAGCCCTAGATTCAAATCTTATTATGTAAGATACGCATAATTATAATTATCATTATATATGTTTTTTTTTTTGCTTGTGTATATTAAAAGAATCTGTAACTTGTAACATTTTATCATCGCCTCATAGTGGATTCAGATCCTACCATTATAACTTCCAATTGCACTGGGCAAATTTTATGTTGACGATACTAGCGAAATACACCCTCTAGTACTATGAGACCTAAGGATCCAAACCAAAATCTCCACACTCTATGGGGAGTGCTTTGACCAACTAACCTGATCCTCGAACCTATTATCACTATATATTTTATTATGTTATTGTAATTATCATTATATAGTATGTTAAAAAATATAGTTTTTAAAATTTCCATGACTATAAGCTATATAAAACAATTTATACGGAGGATGTTGTTTATCCAATATATGTTTATTCAACAATACTCCAATTTTTGAAACATTAAACAAAACTTGAATAGATCTAACAAATAAAGTTTTTCAAAAAGGAAGGTAAAACGTTTGAATCCAAAAAATATATATATATAAAACAATCATAATCTAATTGAAATGCATCCAGTTTTAATTTCATATAAATAAATAACACATTAAGAAAAATACGTGCATATGTCCATACTTTAAAAAATCTTCCGTACTCATAATTCATTTACCCCATTCAGATTTAGAAGACAATAACCTTAAAAATAGTAATTTTTAAAATTTGTTTATTATTAGAATCATTGTTATTAAAATATACCTTAAAACTGTTAAAAAAACTGTTGAATGGTATGTGTTCAAAATTATTTAAAAATACCTTAAAACTGTGTTCAAAATTAATTAAATAAATATGCATAATTATGAATTGTAATACTACTACGTGGTTAATTAAAATAATACAATAAAAAAAAAGCCATTTCAATCTATATCACCATAATATTTTCAATTTAAACTTCAAAGTGAGACAAGATAATATTACGAAGAATGGTTGTTCGTTAAAATATGTTATTCTAAGCTACACCTTTAAAAGAGGTGTCGTTCGTTAAAATATGTTATTCTAAGCTACACCTTTAAAAGAGGTGTCGTTCGTTAAAATATGTTATTCTACGCTACACCTTTAAAAGAGGTGTGTTGAGTTATTTATTATTATATCTGCATAAGAATTTCAATGAAGGAATTGAACAACTTTAAGATATGAAAAGGAATTTATTTGTATGAAATTACAGGTTTTAGAAAATCACATGGGTTGAATGCAAAGTCCTTGTTTATACATACAAGCACCAAAAAACAAAAAGATAAAAACAGTATTTTTATGCAGCATATTACAACTGGTTTCTGCTTCAACTAACTTGATTGCATTATAGTTGTAACAGAATCGTATCTTGTGATGAATTATTCTACCTTTTGCTATTCTTTGGTCAAAGTTTTGAATGTGCCATACAGGTTTCTTGCTGTCGAGACGAGGAGCTAGATTCAAGCCCCATCGACTATGCTCCACATGCGTGTATCAGGGTGCTCAACTTCGTGTAGAATAAACATCATACAATATAAAAAATGTGGGATTAACATCCACTGGTCTTCATCAATGGGCAATGTGGTATTCCTTAATTTATGGAGAATGACAGACTCATTGACCTCACTTAGTCTTGGTTTACAAGTCACTGTGTAACATAGTCCTCTAATTGCATGCATTGTGATGTTTTCACTGACTGTTGCTCTTGGTCAGTCTCTTGATTCAAGAATAACATTTGCGATGCATGAAGTTTAATAATACAAAATATTACAACTCGAAAATCAATTTTGGCTGGCTTTTAGCAATTCAATCTGCAATGTTCACTTGATCTAATAATACAATTTGTAACACGTTTTCCTAACTGTACAGAAGACAACACTTTCAAGCTTCACCTCATCCTGAAACCTATGTTCTGGCCTAACAATTCAATATGCAATGCCCAATAGCCTGTTTCACATCATATGTATGTCAAGTTAAAAGTTCTTTGAATTTATATATATATATATATATATATTTGCAAAAGGTTCTTGTAAAAAATTTAAGAGAAATTTACGGCCATTAATATACGAAGAGAATTCTTATCATACTATCTTCCAAAATAAATTGAACGCAATTAGAACCTTCATCTGAAAGGGCCTGTGTAGACATTATAAATGGAGAGTGAGCACCGAAGGCCACCATGAAAGTGATTAAGCACAAAAGTACAAGCAATGCATAGAAACAGGAAGGGTTATTTTCAGTTTCTTTTACAGAAAAGGGGCTATCATTAACTTAAAGTGCTTTACGCGTAAACGTACTATCGACATCACACAGACAAACAAAGACAACCCATCTGGCTCTCTTGATAGCAGCCTTTTATTGTTAACATAAGACGCAAGTTGTCTTGTCGGACATCAACTTATATGTGAAATCTAAGTTCAAACTACTAACTAATATGTATGAATGTCAGTGACCCTACAAATTGTACTAAAAGCAATGGGAACCCAATTATTTTGGGCAAGAAATTTTTCTTTCTTAGCGCCATTTCCTCGGTGGGAATATCCAATTAACTCGTACCTTCTTTTTTTGAAACGGCCTGTGTAGACATTATAACTGGAGAGTGAGCACCGAAGGCCACCGACTTGCCTGGGAAACCTGCCCAATCTGTAAAAAAATGCCAATCTACTATAATTTGTGCCTTTCTCACAGTAACAGGTTAAGACAAACTTCAAAAGATCAGATATATCCAAAACTAAACTCCATCTATACAATGTCGCATTGTCTCTGACAAAAATATTCGACAGCAATAACAATTATGAGTGCATAACTAGTTCCGATAGCTTGAGAAACCTTTGCCTACATAAATATTTACCTGTTCTGACTCAAAAGATTGAATCTCCGTAGGACAAAATTATTTAGTAAGCTTTAAATGCAAAAGTGTTGAAAGAGAGTGCATATTCTAATTAAACCAGCAGCCCTATGAAGCATCTTCACTAATCTTTAAAAAAGAAGACATCACCACCCTTTCTCTCTTCTCTCCACTAAATGTTTATTTTAACTGTTCAAAACTTAGCACATCATGTTTAGACAGATTGGCAAAACTCTCTATACTACGATCGTGGTCAAAGGGTCAAAACCCAAATCAGGTAAAGCACTTTAAAATAATAATATAATAAGAAAACTTGTTTGTACAGAGTCATCTCATGCCCTTTAGAAGTATGCCCGCTTGGCTGTGATCTAAAAGTAACCTCTACCTTTGTATGTAATATATACAACTTATGAAACTGCTTCTATGAAGTGCTCCCATATAAAGGGAGTTTCATTTTATGGAATGATTTATCAGTTGGCTGTGTAGTTACCCCTGATATAAATACACAATTTCTTGGACACCGCTGGATAAAATATGCTTTGCATGGGCTCATACAAGATTATAGAATTTAAATAATATATAAAACTGTACTTTAATAATATTTATATGAAGAAATTATACAAGGATAAACATATTTGATATTTTTATATATAGGTAACTCCATGTACAGATATCATGCAGATAAGTTTATCCCAATATGGTCCGAATTTGGTAGCCCAAATCTAAGCCATTTCCAGATGCAGCAGCAGAAGTTTGTTGTCTCAGATATACAGCCCAGCCGTATCTGTACCTGTCACCATATCAGATATGCTGGATATGGATAGGGCAGGGACAAGACCCAGCATATACAACAACTTAGGTTAGTTGTAATTTAATATTCTCAGAAAAATGTAGAGTAATCAGTCCAAGTGCACAAACTGGAAATATTCTCCATCATTATCAATACTTGTATCCCTCAGGATGGAGGATATAAGTAAACAACATTTTAAGAAAATGAATTTTAGAACAATATTTCCTTAACTAGAAATATATATGTCAAAACTCTCTGGAGCATTAAAAGATCTGAACTGTTTGGGAAAACATAGCTTAATTCAACAAAGAAACAAAACAGTAAGAAATGCCAAAAACACAAATGCTATTTATCATATACCATACAACAACAACGTAAAACTTTGCAGATGACTGTAGCATACCTGGAACATACACAGATTTTATGTTCCACTTCATAATTTATCTGGAAAAAGTCAAAATTCCATCAAAAATAGTTCAGAACCAGATTAAATTCTATAACAAAAATAGCTTTTTCACTAGATGACATACATCTTTGTATGTCAAAGCCATCTTTTTCATCAAATTCTTGAACTTCTATAATGTTCAACCCTATCTCACTTGACAAACTGTCATTACAGGAATCAAACTCTGTGAGAAGGCAACACCAACATGACAGTGATCTAGATACACATGATATGCCAACTCCTGCAAAAAACAACACAACATTTTCACAGAGACTATTAAGTGCACCGCTAAGAGACCACCTTGTTTGGATGTTTTGTACACACACACACACATGTTTTGTACAAAAGCTTTTCACAGGTTTTTCTTTCTGGACTTTTAGAAGATATCAACTCCAGCCTTCCATGCACGAACGAAAAGATTAGGGGCAAACAGTTTTCAAACCTTCAAGCAAGAGTACTCCTATGTGAGAGAGTCGAATCCTGATCTCACACTCCAAGTCATTTGACTCTGAATTTCTGTGGCCAATGCAATTCTTCTTTTTACCAACTCCTCTAAGTAGGTTTGCCAATATGGAAACTTCTTCTTGCCACAAGACCTCAAGAAAGTCAATCACTCATCTTGTCAAAATCCAATTGTAATTTCTTTATGGTAAAGTAGAATTCTCGTTTCTCTCTAAACCATATGTTTTGAATTTCTGTCACCACTGCAATCCCAATACGTTTTCCAATTCCTCAAACATGGGCACTACTACTTCCCACAAGTCCTCAATGCAGCAATAATATTTCACGATCCCTTACAATTGCAACATGAGCTCATTGCAGCATAAGCATCATCAAGATCTCAACATCTCAAGATCCCTTACGATTGCAGCATAAGCATCGTCAAGCATCTTTTGTTGTTTGCAGATGTTTCTCGAAACCCCCTGCTTCCATCTTTGAGCTGGCACTTGATGTACAAGAATTTCTTATGTAGTTTGCACATTCTCGTTAAATGTTAGGAGGTAAAGTCAATATCCAGATATCCGATGTTCTTTAGCAGAGTGGAGCATGGTGGTGCAGCATATAGTAACCCAACCCCACGTGCTGCTCATATGCAACGAGCGTGGCCAAGGGGGGTCGCAGGGGGAACCGGCCAGGTTCCCCCCTACCCGAGGGTACAAGGGCTCTACTCCCAACCCAAAAATTTATGTTCATACATCCATAAGACACAAGACCCATGTAGTTACTAAAGGTAGTAAAGTGCATTTGTTATAAAACGCAATAAAGCGCGTTTGTTATAAAACGCATTTAATAAAGCGCTTTTATCTGGAATGTGCCACGGCTTTTTGGAATCTTCCTTTGTATTTTTATAAAAAGGGGAATGCCCCTTTGCATTTGTATAGTGTGAATGTATGAAAGCCTGCTAAGAATAATAAAAGAGAAAAGTTGCAATTGCCTCGTGGTTTTTCCCTGCACACTGCAGGGTTTCCACATAAAACCTCCTGTGTTGTTTATTGTTGTTTTAGCTTGCTTGTCTATTAAATTTCCTAACATTTGGTATCAGAGCGAGGTTCTTTGAAAACTCATCGGTCAAGGTTTTGTGCAAGTGGGAGCTGGATCAATGACAGGAGGTGTAACCAAGTTCAAGATTGAGAAGTTTGATTGCAGGAACTTCGCCCTATGTAACCCCCTACTTCCATCTTTGAGCTGGCACTTGATGTACAAGAATTTCTTATGTAGTTTGCACATCCTCGTTAATAGTTAGAAATGCTTCTATGAAGAAAAGTTTGATCCATCAATCACATGACTTCAAACTGAACAGCGCACAAAATGAGAGTTTGGTGGTGAGGAGAAATGCAATAAGAAGTAGACAATCAACCTGTTTGATAACAAAGTCCTTGCCCTTTTGCCAATTTGTCAATATGACAACTCCTTTTGTGGGCTAAGTAATAAGTTGCAGATTTAAAATGAATGATGTGGGCTCAAAACTATGCTTACCCAAATAACATATATACATGATTTTGTCAGACTATATGTTGCATACAGCATTTAGATTGTCCTCAAAGATTCAAGGCATGTCTAGGTGACTTGCAAGAAATGCACTAAGTAGACAGTCAACCTGTTTGATAACAAAATCCTTGCCCTTTTGCCAATTCGTCAAAGTGAAAATTCCTTTTGTGGGCTAAATATCGACAAGTTGTACATTTAAAATGAATGATGTACGTTCAAATCTATGCTTACCCAAATGACATATATACTTGATTTTCTCAGACAATATGTTGCATACAGCATTTAGATTGTCCTCAGAGATTCAAGCCATATCTACGTGACTTGCAATGAAATTGCATGCCTCCTCCAATTTCAAAGTTTTAGGTATCAATGTTCATGATGCATTTTTAGGCGAATAGCAAGTGGGACAAAACCCAGACAGTTAGAAAATGCCTTAGGCCACTGATATAACATTGAAATGGGATTCCGAGAGTGGCAATCCCACCAAAAGACCCATCAAAGTGTGCTTCCTAACATTAATAATTAGAGATTCTATATTGAAGTGATCAATATCCATTTTTTTTGCAAAAAACAATATCAACAATTTGTCCTGTAGCAGTATGCTCCTAAGAGCTCATTTGTGAGAGGGCCTTCATTGATGTTGGAGGTAGGCATCTAAGGGTTTTTCCATATTGCTGTCTACCTTACTTCATCTTTTAACATTTCTCTTTCTTGATTTGATTTAAATCTGTTTTTAATTCTCAGATTGCCTCTTTTGATTTCTCATTTCCTCCAGCCTTCACCCAAGCTAGGTGTCTCTATGGGTAGTAGCATCAATTGGCCATCCTGGAGCTGCTTGATTGAAGTAAAACTTCCAATATCCCTAATCTTCCTACCCCTTCATCATTGCTAGTTTATTCATAGGCTACAGTTTCTTGAAGAGCCAAGGCAGGCAGTTCTTTTGGTCTTGCAAAGGCAATTGAGTACACGGTTAACAAGCCTAAAGTTGATGGGACCACAAGTACATGGTGATTGGAAGGTAGCTTGACTAGCTATCATAATCCAAGTCAGGCATATCACCTCCTAGAAAGACAGGGATTTTAGGCAGGAGAGGGTTATCCCTTTGCAAAAGGTTGCTCTATGAAGCTTTTTCCTTGTATAAACCTCTTTGACCCATTTTGTCCATGCCACTGCATGTAATTTAGAAAATATATGAAATTAATAAAGGGAGATTACTTGGAAGGGGCATGGGGGAGTCTCAGCAATTAAAACTATAAATTTTTAAAGGCAAATATTGATGTCACAGTAACCATTGTGTAGTCTTTAAAATAAGCTTTGATCCTAAAGTAGTAAACTGTGCAAATAGCTTGTGCATTACCTCAAACAGTATCGGGTTCACAGGCTGCAGAAGATGGAGTGGGAAGAGGCATAAAAATTGGAAAATTATGATCTTCGTCTTGTCTTTTCCCTTTATGTAACAGATGCAGAAGACCATGAAAGAGGACAAGAGGTTCACCCACTGATCCCAGCAGACCAAGCACATCAAGGAAGCACCAGAACCAGCACCAACTGCCAGTAGGCGCACATCCTGGAGCCAAAGGAAGACAAAAGGAGAGCAGTTCCTGAACTCCCCCAACATCTTTTTGTAACTGCTGGAAGATGAATCTTTTCATCTTCAGGCAACAATTCATAATAACAAAATCTTGTCAGATATGGATAGAGTCCAGATCAAACAAGATTGTCTTTGACTATCTGGATTGATCCAACTGCATCCATAGCTTTTTCAAGTCAAAGATATTTCCGATATGATTTTGAATTGCGTCTCTAAACTGATATTAATTTTTTGTGTATTTGTATTTATTTGTGTGTATTTCATAAATTAATGCGTTTATATTAAGTATAACTTTCATATATTAATTTGTTTATATTATGTATAATTTTTAAAAATTATGTTTTTATTTTAAAAATAGCATTTGAATTTTACAAATTTCTTTTTCAATTCTGAATTTTTGGATTTCATTTGATTCCTGTACGAATCTGGATCTTCCTTGTAACTATGGGCGGCATTCATGTAATCTCATTGTACATACTTTAAATAAGGTACCCATTCATTACACGTCTTAGACAGCTTGGTTCATTGTCAAAATTAGAGGTAAACATAGACACCCAACAGCTGGCACACAGTACAAGCTACATCCATTGCCTATTCTGCAATAATTCTAAGTTTTGGTTTTGTTGCCAACTTCTGTACTTGAGAGCCTTGTATTTTACTCTTAATTTTCATTTACATTATTTGTTTATTCTTCTATATGACATATATTTTTTTATTTCGTTATCAACATCCCTTGTTTACCAGGAATGTTTTGTGTGTCTTGTTTCACTCTGTAAATCTCAATCAGTAAGCTTCACAAGCTGACCTTGCTACGTCCATTGCCTATTCTGCAATAATTCTAAGTTTTGGTGTTGTTGCCAACTTCTGTATTTTACTCTTAATTTTCATTTGTATTATTTGTAATTTACTCTTCTATATATACATATAATCTTTTTTTATTTTGTTATCATAATCCCCTTGTTTACCAGGAATGTTGCATCCTGTTCCACTGTAAATCTCAATCGGTTCTTAGCTTCACAAGCTGACCTTGGGAGTTGTCCTCCATGCAACATCCTGGGCCCCACAGTATAGAACATTTGGTATCAAAGCAAGTTTTCCACTCAGCCTTTGCAATCTCCAGTCCTCAGCTTGCCTCATCCTATATCCAAGCTAAAGTCATTCAGTAGGTTTCATCATTGAATGCCCAGCCAGGCCCACTCAGTACCCAAATGAACACCGCTTACGTGCAAACATGGCTAAATCTACAAAGCCCTCTACAATCATCACCAGAGACATCCAACATTCACGTTAAAAGAACAAAGAACCACTCTATTTGAGCAATTCTGTGACCTAATGCTACAATTGTGTGTGGCTTCAGCCTCTGCTCCTCTGCCCTTTTAACACAACAGCCTATAGAAACTGTAGACCAACATTGATATTTGAGTCTTCCCAGGCAAGTTCAACCTCAAGGCACTTGATACAGAGATCTAGGAACTGGAAACCTATTATGCCGCAAACCACTTCATTGATATAGGCAAGATTTACATGGATCTAGAAATGAAAACCTATTATGCAGAAAAGCACTTCATTGATATAGACAATATTCTTTGGCTGCTTTCAAAATGGCCAAGACTGTGTTGTGCTGGTGGGAATGTTGGACTGTGTGGTGGCGAAGCTTCTCTTGAGGCCACAGCTGATTTTTGTATTGTATTGTTCATATTAGCCCTTCGGGCCATTGTAAACCTTGAAATTTCATAGTGAGATTATTTGGTGTCCACAAACACCCCCATATACTGTGTGCATTGCTTTGTGTGTATTTCTTTTTCAGCAATACAGGGGTAATGTGTTGACTGCATTCATTTCTAGAAACTGCTGTGAAATCTAGCATGGTATCAATGCAAGTGTGAATCTCAATTACTTGATTGCTTGTTGTCCGCAGTTTTGCTTCTATGCCTTCTCTCAAGGGCAACTGTGTTTGGAGCAGTCAGAAAGATCTTTTATAAAGCTACCAATGGGACTTGAAAAAAAAAAATTTGATAGAAACCCTAGGGGGACTTGGATCACAAAGATCTCATTGGATTCAGCAGATTTGCTCCAGAGAAAATATTCACCAACAGGTTCCTTTGTTCCTCTCATTGGCACTCAATCCTTTTGTTTCTTTTGATTTTTGACCAAATGGATGCCCTAGTTTCAGGATCGATTTTTTGGGGGTTTTTAAAACCTTGTTTCTCTTTCACAATTTTTTTCAAAAATCCATTTCCTTTTCTCTCAGCTTGTTGTGTACAATAGCAACATAGATGAGAGGGAAACCGCTTGGCCACCGTGAAAGAAGAAAATAAGAGACTGAAAACTTCCAGACAAACCCTTGGTGCTAGAGAAGCCACAGGCAAGCTCCCATGCTTAGCAAAGACCTTTGAACCACTTGACAAAGTTGCTAAAACGGTCTAGCAACATTTTTTTGCTGCATAGGCATTAAAGGATGTCTTGATTGGTTGCATTTGACAAAAAGGTTGCGTAGGGTAAAGGTTGATATATACAAACAAACCATCCGTGCTTTTGGATTCTTTGCAAATTTTGGGGGGGATCCTAGTTTAGCACTTTGTCCAAGTACTTTTTTCGAGTCTCAAAAATTTGTGCAATTTCCCTCAAAAACACAAAAAATTGAATTCAAATATTAGAACATTCCACAAAATATTTGTGGAGGGAACAACAACAAAAAAGGGCACAAACGTAGGTGCCACATCACATGGCAAGTGGGCAAAGGCATTTTTTGTAAGCATAAATTTTATTATCTCAACTGCCATTTATCTCTGGCGATAATGGCTAGCAAAGCCCACCTTAAGGCCTTGCATGAGTTGGGTCCGTGGTTTGATTCCCACCCCTCACAAACACCATTTCCTTTTGAGAGTTGATGATGCAAGCATGATGCAAAATGATGATGTAAGCATGATGCAATTTGTTGACATGGCAAGATGTAATGATGTGGCACCTATCAACATCAACCCTTTCCAAACTGCACATGCTAACGTGGCATTTTATACAATTCGTACAAGTAACATGGTAGATGACTTCGCATGACACACGGCAGTCTGTATAGATAACGTGGCAAGACAAGAAGCATGACACACGATTGGTGAGGTGGTCGTCTATACAGCTGATGTGGCAGTCCGTACAATTGTAGTGGGTGGATGCGGTTGCACAACACATGGTAGTTGATGCAAATGTTGAGGTGGCAGATGAACAGAGGGCCGACATGGTAGACCATACGATGGAATACATGGTAGGCCATCCACTTGGCACACATAAATACAATATCGACCAATCAGATTCTAGCAAGTCATCAAACTTGACGAGTCATTTGCACAATCAACAACGGACTTGGCGAAGCACAACTATCAAAGCAAATCAAAATACGACACAAGTGGTGCACTATGGTTCGCAAATCGAAGGGCCAATCAGAGCACAAGTGTTGCACTTTAGTTTGTCAAAACCCTATTCAGTGGCCAACGCATAGGTGGCAATCCCATGATCATGATAAGTGGCATCATGCAATTCGTCAATACATTGTCCAATCAACATACGCTTGGCACCCCTCAACCACACACAGTGATATATGGTGGCCTCTCATTCACTACAAGTACTAAAAAAAATTATATTTTCAATTGGTATCAAAGCTTTGGCCAACTTTTGAGATCCTTAGTTAGGAAAAATGATTTTTCCTATTAATCTTGGTTTGAGTGAGAGTTGTGCATAGGGAAGTGATTTTATTTCAGGATGGCAAGTACATCACAATTGGAGATTAAAAAATTCAACGGTGCCACATTTTGCACGGGGTGCCATGTTTTCAAAATTTGTAAGTGTGCTGCTCTTCCTTCCCTCCTCTTCCTTTTCCCTTTCTCCATTTTTCCCTTTCTCCCTTTCCTGCAGTTTCATTCCTCCCTTTTTCCCTTGTACTTCCCCCAGTCAAGTTCCCAAAACTGAGCAAGTGTTCCCTGAAAAATTCTAAGTGTTAGGGCGCAACCCGACTTCGCAGCGAAGTCGGGGTGCGCCCTCAAGTCGGAGCGCACTAGGGAATGCGAAGTGCGAAAGCAGACAGGAGATGAGCAGAATTTGACTAAGTGTGGGAGCGCAACCCGACTTCGCAGCGAAGTCGGGGTGCGCTCTTCTTCCTGTGCGCACTTGGGAAAGCAGTGTTCGGAAAATCAGCTAAGTGCTGGAGCGCAACCCGACTTCGCAACGAAGTCGGGGTGCGCTCCCCTTTTTGTGCGCAGTCCGAACAGCGGTCCAAATCAGCTTAAGTACCGGTGCGCAACCCGACTTCGCTGCGAAGTCGGGCTGCGCCCTTTGACCGGTGCGCAGTTGGGCAAGATTCACCAAGACCCAAAAATTGGCTAAGGCATGGAGGCCTCCCCAACTGCGCTGTTTCCCACCTGCGCTACCTGACAGCGCTCTGATCCCAGGCGAAGTTGGATAAACTGCCTTTCAAGGCAGACATGTGTCACTCATCAGAATTCGACAAGTGTCCAACCTCGGGATCCGAGCCAAGATGTGACGGGATAAAGGACAAGCATGGACTGCATTACCTACGCCAACTACCTCCATTTAAGCTGATGTAAAGTTCCGTCTACCACAGCTACCCGCATTCCTGCTGACTAGAGGTTTGACCCGACGCACTGCCACGTAGCTGTACAGCTTTCAGGGAGACCTTGCTGCAGGTACAGTCCTCGCCGACAGGAGTCAGCATCAGCAGCTCTTCTGCCGCTTTTGTCAACTATTGTTCGGTCTGGGACTTTGTGCCCGTAATTGTAATCGGGGGAACTTGGGCTATAAATAGCCACATCATTTCATTGTAAAGGGTGGAAGGGGAATATACTGCTAGGGAGCCATTGTAGCTATACGTTTGCTTCTGAATACAAGACATATACTTGGCTCTGCTTACTGTCATCATTTTGTATGTCTGCCTCTCCTTGTCATTTTTGCCTCATGTTTCTTATTTCATTGCTTCTTGTTGTCTTGAACTCTGGACTCCGGTATTTGATGATTAAGTATTCCTGGAATGCATAGATAGAGGATACATAGGATGCATGATAGTTGTAGTTTCATTATGTGTTTTGTATAGGACTGCTGTTAGTAGTGGTGATTGATCGTTGTCGTGCTGCTTATTCCCCCCACCCAACTCCAATCACATTTGGATTCTCTTTCCACAATTTATCTCTTTCCTGCACTCTTAGCTTAAACACTAAAAACCCACAGGAAGCCGGCCTTCTCCGGAGATTGGCACGGAAGGCATTCCTTCCTTCCGGCCTTTCAATCTGGTGGGCGAATCTGAGCGCATTATACCAAATCCTTTCCTCATGGCAGATTCGTAACCAACGGTTTCTCGGCACGCCCGGTGGGACATGGAAGTTTCCCACCCCAAGACAGAATCGAAGCATTGGTGTTCGCTTCATTGCTGTTAAAAATCGGAACACCTGGCGACTCGCAAGTACCGAATACTCTCTGAGTCCGTGAAGACCGGTCCGAACGCCTTCATGCAAACGAGAAGGTGGCGAGCAAGGAATCCGGGAAACCAACCCGACCTTTACGAAATCGACATTGCCGCTCCAGGAGAGCGCGTCGGGCTGGCTGATCACCAAGCTCGCATAGAAGAGCCCCGAAACCGAAATCGAAGAGGCCAAGGCTGAAGAGCAATCTACATCCTCGGACGGTACTGATACCGAGTACACTACCGGAGGAGAAGAAGACATGGCTGCCCAGCGGAACGATGATGATCTCTTCCCGGCGGTAGACTCTACGGGGCCCTTGGCCCTAGTCGGACAGCAAGTTGTGCCCCCCGCTGCCTTAAAGTCCATCCCTACATATGATGGCTACGGCAAGACGACGTACGAACACATCCAAGACATTCCCGGCCCCGGCTGCGCTACATTCCATCACTGACGAGGGTGTGAAGACCCGTCTGCGGCCCTTTCCCTAAGGGGAAAGCTTCTCTACTGGTGGAGATCACTGCCAGAGGGATCTATTACGGGGTGGCGCCAGCTGGCCGGCAGGCTCGTGAAAGGATGCAACGAGTCTGCTGATCCCTCTTCTTTGTTACATCAGTTCCAAAGCATCCAACGACACCCCCAAGAGGAGGTGTCGGACTTCAACATACGGTTTGCGAGGTCTTGGAAACGAGTACCTCGCGAACTGCGACCTTCAACAGGTCAGGCTGCGCACTACTACCTGAGGTCTTTCAACTCAGACATCTGCCTACTGCTGAAGATAGCCCGAATCGACTCATTCCCTGCCCTCTACGAGGCTGCCCAACAAGCTGAAATGGATATCATCTCCATAGGCAGGCTCCCTCATAGGGTACAACCACCCATTTACCCTGACTTTCCTCAGTCCCAGTACCCATCATCTTCCGGTGTGATGTCGTCTACCTCAGGACAGCAACCCCAACAGCAATGGAATCCGGCGCCGGTCGTAAACCCTTACGGCCCGCCACAAATTCATTATCCTAATCCGCCTCCTCCTCCGCATTATCCAGCACTCCCAGCTCCCCCGCAGTATGCGCAGTATTCTACACCTCCTCCATTGGCTGCATTACCTCCGCCAGCTCAGCTGCCACCTCCGGACAATGATATTCAGAACAAAATCCTCCAGGAGGTACGGGCTTTGGCCTCTGGATATCACACCATGTCCAACGACATGACTATATTGAAGAAGAAACAGGCCCAGATGGACCTTGTCCCAAGGAGGCCATATCCTCCTCCGGCACTGACAAAAGATCAAGCCGCAGAACGGCGAGATCAGAGGCGCCCTCCTGCAAGAAATGCTGCCATCGAGGACCAACCTGGCACTTCTGACCAGGTTAACTGGTGCACCACGTGCAACGACCCGCATTCAGAAGAAGATTGCACATTGCACCAGCATTACCTCCAGACTCTGGCGGGCAGCGCCATAGAGGATGAAGAACTTTACATGATCCTGGACGATGAAGGCAACTTTGCCGTTCCAGAAGAAGATCTGGTGTTGCCCCCTGCCAAGGAAGACAGAAAGTCTGCTGAAGCCGTTGCAAAGCCCTTGAAGGTATACGCCAGAAGAGAAAAGGCGCAACCTGTTGGGCTGCCACCTAACAAGAGGTTGTGGCCTTACACAGCCAAAGAAAAAGCTCCCGCAACCAAGCCTCCCGCAGCAAAAGCAGCTCCTTCTCCAGCCAAAGCTCCCGCTGCTCAGCCTCCAGCTGAAACAAAAGAACAAGCTCAGGAGAAGCTGAGATATCCGTCTCTGACAAAGAGACAGAGAGTTGAGGCCACGCAGCAATACCGCACCAAGTATGAGCCTGCGAAAGAAGCGGAAGGAGCCAACACTTCAGGCTACAGCATAGTGGATGAGCTGAAAAGGACCCCCGCAAGGATAAGCATGTATGACACTCTTCTGCTCCTAGGGCAAGTTGATCTGCTGCAGGAATCTCTGAAAAGCATGAAATATGGCAAGCAAATACAACCTGCTGTTCTGGTTCAACCCTTGACAGTCTCCGCCACTAGGAAGAACAAACCACTTGAAGGGGTATGACAGACAGATAATCCAGCATACTATTGAGCTAGAAGATGGTGCAAAACCATTCCGGCGAAGCAGAGGCTGAAATCCGAAGATCGAAGCCATGATGAAAGCCGAGCTCCCGAAGATGCCGGAAGCCAAGATCATCTACCCCATCAAGCATTCATCCCGGGTTGCGAACTGGTCCCCGTGAGGAAGAAGAACGAAGACATCGTCTCCGCGTAGATTTCAGAAATCTTAACCAGGCCTCTCTGAAAGACCATTACCCGCTTCCCCAAATCGATCAGATCCTCCATATAGTTGCTGGAGCGCAGAGATTCTCCCTCCTAGATGGCTTTTCTGGGTACAACCAGATCTGGGTCAAAGATGAGGACCAGCATAAGACAGCGTTCACCACCAAATGGGGAACGTTCGCCTATCAGCGCATGCCCTTCGGCTTATCCAATGCCGGCGCCACATTCCAGAGAGCCATGGACCTGGCCTTCCGAGAGTTGCTTAACAAGATCATTGTCATCTACTTGGATGACATGACTGTATTCTCTCACAAAAGAGAGGATCATGCTTCCCACCTGCGGCAGATATTTGAGAGATGTCGTGAATTCGGCATTTCCATAAACCCGAAGAAATCAGTCTTCGCGGTAAGAGAAGGTAAGCTGCTGGGACATGTCATCTCCGAGAAAGGCCTTGCAGTGGACCCTGATAGAGCCGAAGCCCTCCTCCGCTTGCCCACCCCAGTCGACAAGAAGGGGCTACAGTCCTTCTTCGGCCAGATCAACTTCGTAAGGAAGTTCATACCGGACTTCGCACAAGTGATCAAACCTATGGCCGAACTCGCTGAAAAAGAATGTTGAATTCTTATGGATTGATGAGAGGAGGCAGGCCTTCGAGGAGATCAAGGCCCGAATTGCACAAGCTCCGGTGTTGATAAACCCGGATTACTCCAAGGACTTCATCCTATACGCGGTGGGAGAACCCGAGAGTTACGCCGCAGTCTCGACACAGAAGGGAGACGATGGCGAAGAGCGCCCCATAGCGTTCTTAAGCCAGGTGATTCAGCCGCACGAGGAAAAGTACAATTTTATTGAGCGGCGAGTTCACGCGGTCATGAAGTCTCTCCGAAAGTTCGAGCACTTCGTCTCCCAGAGCCGGACAACTATCTTCGTGATACACCCGGACGTCCGAAACTTCATCATACAAGGGGAGCCGGGTCACAAGAGAGCAGGATGGATTGCCAAGATCCAGGAGTTCGACATCGAGGTACGGCCAACAAAGCTGATCAGAGGCCGAGCCTTGTGCTAGGAGCTGGCCCGAAGCGCTGCAACCGAGATATCCGCCTGTGAGTGGGAAGATCCGACAGCAACTACCAACCTAGCCAACTCCTTACCAGAGGAGAGTGACCGGACAGATGACCTGGTGAGGTATTTCTCCACCGGGAGATGTCCAGACCACCTAAATGCCTCACAAAGAAGGAGGTTTCGGCTAAATGCCTTGAAATACACTCTTCGCCCCGAGGGGCTTTACTTCAAGAACATTGACGGCATCCTGTTGCGATGCGTCAAGAAAACCGATCAACCCAGGGTCCTCGGAGAATTTCACTCCGGGATGCCTGGGGGACACCATTCCGCAAGGCCTACGGCCTTGAAAATCATCAGAGCTGGGTACTATTGGCCCACTCTCTTCACAGACGCACATGCGGTCTGTGTAAAATGTGATAAATGCCAGAGATTTGTCGGAAGAAGCAAAAGCACCCCTGCCCCTCCAACCAATCCAAGCCAAGACTCCGTTTCAGCAATGGGGTTTGGACTTCATCGGGGTCATTACGCCGAACTCTGCAGCAAGGCACAAGTTCATTCTTACCGCCACCGACTACTTTACGCGGTGGGCAGAGGCGATCCCCACAAAGAATGCGGACCAGGAAACGGTCATCGGGTTCCTCGAGAGCCTCATTACCCGTTTCGGGGTCCCTGAGTCAATAGTGACGGACAATGGTCCGGGGTTCGCAGGCGCTGTACTCACGGAGTACACCAGCAAGTACGACATCTATCACAAGATGTCTTCTAACTACTACCCGCAAGGGAACGGCCTGGCTGAGTCCACCAACAAGAATCTACTGAAAATCATCAGAAAGACAGTAGAGAAGAACAAGAGGACTTGGCACCTACTCCTGAATCGGGCGCTGTGGGCGGACAGAATATCATTCAAGAAGTCTGTCAAGACATCCCCCTATGCGCTCGTATATGGCAAGGAGGCAGTCCTGCCAACCCACATAGAAATTCCCGCCCTCTGGATGTTGGATGAAGAGAGAGGCAGCGGGGATCCAGTGGACGCCAGACTGTGCCAGCTGCTGCAGTTAGAGGAAGACAGAGAGAAAGCATACCAGGCCTTCACCAAGCATGCTGAAGCGACCCAAGGCTGGTTTGCAAAAGGCACCACCGCCCGAGTTTTCAAAATCGGGGACCTGGTGCTGAAGTGGGACTCACTGAAGGCAAAGCCGGGCAATCACGGCAAATTTGACGCCCTCTGGGAGGGTCCTTATCAGATTGCCCGGGTGAATCAGTTCAACGCATTCGTGCTCCGGGATATGGAGGGACAGCTTCTCCCCATTCCCGTCAACGGGTTCCACCTCAAAGTTTATCACCACTGAAGGCACCCAATGGGTCCTTCCTTGTACAGTTTTCCCTTTTGTATTTTTAGTTTTCAGAATGTACATATTCAGCATTCAGTTTTTTTAGTTTTCAAAAGCCCAAGTAGAACTTAAAGCAAACCCCGACTTCGCAGCGAAGTCGGGTGTCGCTCCTTGGATTGTGCGAAGTTCGAAAGAAAGCAGCTGACAAAAGGGGCAAAAATTTGGCTAAGTCTGGGTGCGCAACCCGACTTCGCAGCGAAGTCGGGCTGCGCACCGTCTTGGGAGCGCAGTCGGAGAGCAGGAAGCGGAAAATGACTAAGTGTCAAATCAGACTGCGCAACTTTTGGGGCGAAGTCTGACTGCGCAGTCAAACATGGGCGAAGTCGGAGTGTGCTCATTTTTTGGGCGAAGTCGGAGTGCGCCCTCGATTTTGGGCGCAGCCTGAATAACCCATCACGGAAAACATAAAAAATTCTAAGTGTGGGCCCAGAGCGCAGTACGGCACAGTGCGAAGTTGGGTCGCGTCCCGGTTTAAGATCATGGGCCAAAAATTCTCCCTTGAAAGGTGTGCCCAGACGGCGGCGATGACGTCATCAAAGGCACGAAGTCCAAATGTTGTTTAATAATTGCACGACTTTCAAGAACGACGTCATTAAGAAAGCAAGGCGCATTTGGACCAACTGCAACTAGGGTGCGCTTTTCAAAATTAAACCCATGCACGGCCGCCAAAATATTATAACGCCTCCACCAACTTCGAGTTAACCACCTTAACTCCCTCCCTCGCGCCATTAATGCTGAAATCCTTGCCTAGAAAAAGGGCCCCGGAATACTCAGAAAATTCAGAGTGTCAAGCTGACTCCGAGACTGCAAAGCGCAGGACTAAGAAATCAGAAGCCGTAATTCTCTGTCGCTGCCAGTTCTAACAGAGAAAATGGACAAGGGGAAAGCGCCCATACAGGCGCAATCCAGTGACGAAGGGCGCGAAGCTGAGGAACAGACTGAATCAAGCGCCCATGAGAGCGAAGTACCGCAGGAGCAGAAAAGGAGAACCCGGACGAAGAGAAGTCGAGGGCAAATTCCGCCGCCGCCCGTCAATCACCTGGCCGGGTACAAAGACGGCTCTTTCTCCATCAGCCTCACCAAACTGCGGCCGAATATTGCAAAGTGGGCAGACAAGGTTTCGCCCTCACACCATGTCGGGGCTGCATATAAATCGAACCTATACTGGTTCTTGTGCCCTCCTACTCACCAGTGCTCGGACCTGATTGAAGCAATTGTAGAATATTACAAGCCAGCCGCCCGGCAAGCCTGCGACAACAAAGGGAGAGTGTTGTTCACACTCTTCAGGAAACGTTCACCTCGGGGCTTCAGTACAAACCCGGCGCAATTGTCAGAAGGATTAATCTGGATGAGCAGATGGGCAGATTCACGCAGACCAAGCGGATGAGAGAATTCCTCAACTCAGAGCTGAAGACTCCACTGGTAGCCGGACAGTGGCCGGCAGGCTCCATACCCCTGGACAGGTTCGAGAACAAATACATATACATCATCTTGGCGTGGGTCCTCGGCTGCGATTCTGACAAAGTAGTACGCCCGTACCAGCTGGCGCTGGCAGAATGTATCCTGCATGGGGAGTTTTACGACTCCACGGCGCAAAAGAGTGGGAAGCGCCCCATTTTCTTCGACTGGGCAGACTGGCTGGCGTATGCCATTCATTCTAACCTAGTCAAGCTGCAGCAGAAGCAGTCAACGGATTTCCGGTTTTGCTCCTTCCTCACATGGTTGTGCCTGTACCACATGCACTACCGGATGAGAGTCCCCGACTTGAAGAAAGTAAATGAAAAAGGTGAGCCGCTACCCGTGTACGAGTGGACCGAGATCCTGTACAGAAAAGGGTCATTCTATGAGTTTAATTTTAAATTTTTGTGCATGGTCCTGGGGCTGTTCAACCGTAAGGCATCCCGCCCGCCGGAGGTCATGACAAGATATCTGAGGAAGCACGAGTACGGGGATACCTTCCGGCTGACGCAGGGCATCGTGGTCAGAATCTACGGATTCAAGGGGAAGCCGTTCCTGCTGCCCTACTTTAGCACTGACCACCAATTCGGGATGGAGATTGCGCGACAGATGGACTATGTCGAAGAAGAGTTCGGCCAGGGCAAAAAGAGAGGCCATATCTTTCAGTATCCCATCACCTGGGCGAATACCCAAGTGTACGAGATCGGACAACACGTCTACCTCGAACGGGAACTCATCGACATGGGTCTAATAATGCTGCCGCAGCGCTGGAAGTACGACCCAATTGGGGTCAGGGGTAAATTCACGCACATCTGCCCCCGAGCAGAGATTATGCAGGAAAGAGGCAACAGAACAGGCGCAGACCTGGAATGGCACATCGAGCAGATGCAATCATGGCCTCCATGGCATGATTTTTACTGCGAGGAGGTGGCATACGACCCAGAGCGAAACCCGGATCACCGGTTGGAATCTGCGGGCTTCAAAAAATTCCTCGCCAAGGTGGCGCCCCTCAACTGGCAAAAGGACAAAGTCGTCGAATGCTGGAAGATGAGATGCCGCACGCAGCACGACAAATCCAACCGGAAAACGCTGGTCGTTGATGATGAGTTTTCGGCGCTATATGATCAATACGCTGACACGTGGCGGCCTTTCGAATTTCGAAGTTGCGTTCCCCGAGGCGCAAGGAAAAGATATACAAGGAGGTCCCCCTCCCAGCAAATGCCTACTTCCGCGACTCCCAGCGCAACTCCGACAAGCAGTCAAGTGGGCCCGATGCAGCCTGTAGCTCCTGAAGCAGCACCCGAAAGGGCGCAAGGGTCAGAGAGGTCAACTCCTGAGGTGGCCCCTCCAGCAGAAAAGCGCCTACGCTACCAGCTAGCAGACCGGCCACGGCAGGCATCCTTCCAGCTAGACCCAGGTACAAGTTTACCGTGGGGACATCACTGCCTGCCGCCCCAACCTCATCTCCTTCCTTCGAACCAGCCACAACGCCAGAAGAAAAGAAGAGGAAGAGAGGTGAAAAGGCCAAGCGGCCTAAGGAACCTGTACAGCAGTCGGCCGCAGCGCAGACGGGGACAACAGCGCCAGAAATCGTCTCGCTGGACAGCCCTGAGGCGGAAGCAGAAACTCGGGCTGCAAGCGTCCCTCAAACAACGGCTCAGGCGGAGCCCGCAAGTACGTCCACTTCCCCGCTCCCCCAAGTCCCAGTCGGCCTTGCCATAACGTCGTCCCCCATTTCATCAGGGCAAGCCGTAGTTGCGTCTTCTTCTTCCCAAACTGTCCAACCATCCAGCAGCCCCCATTCTTTCGATCAGTTCGCCAAGGACCCTAACGCCTTCCAGTCCCTGAGCCAAACCCTGGAACCCTCGCCCGCGACCAGTGTCGAAGCTGCACATACATCGCCGCGCCGCTCCCCTCATCTGTTCAAAACCCCGCCAACGCCATCCACTCAGCCGCTCGCCTCCCCTAGGGCCCGGTCGCCCTTAAAAGCGGCCACTCCTTCTGGAATCCCTCCTGCTTCGTTGTTTGCAAGAAAAATGCCGCAACAGGACCAGATGCTGGAAGATCTCGACTTTATGCATACTGCAGATGACCAACCTCTGGCAGCAAGAGCCGCAGGGGGTTCCGCCTCTTTCCTTCAAGGCGTCAAGCGCAGAAGGGCCGAAGAAATAGCTGCCCCAGTGAAGCGCACCAAGTACGACTTGGATAGGAGGGTGCTCAGGACTGAGAAGCTGATTCCAAAAGTAAAGAAGCCTCTCCGGGAGATGACCGAGGAGGATTATGAGCACCAAGTCAAGGAGAAGAGCTTCGATGACATAAATGAGGAGCATGAAATCAACGGCATTCGCCGCAGAACCAATAATCTCCTTGTCAAGCGGCTTGAGACCCAGGAGGCGCTGTTTCAGCTGCAGAATAGCGCAAGACAGCTAGAAGAAGATCTGGCTAGGGCCACCGCGCAGCTGGGGTCTGCACAGCAGGAGATAGACGAACTGAAACCCAGCTGGCCGCCTCTCAGCAAGAGGCCGCAGCGCAGAAACAGACAGTCGAGCAGCTGTCAGAGGAGAAAAGGGCAGCGCTGGAGCAGGTTTCTCAGCTCCAGGATTCGTTGAAACAGGCGCAGTCGCAGCTTGAAGAGAAAACATCACAGACGACGGCCTTTTCAAAGAACAAAGTTAAGGAGATGCGGGCTGGTCTGCTGCAGGGTTGCAAGCCCAACATTGTTAAATCCATATCGGTCTTGGATTTCGCGTCCAGGATCGAAGAAGTATCTGCCCAGGGAAAGCCTGTGGTAGAGGAGGCCGAACACCAAAGCGAGGCAATGGCTAGACTCGGCTATGAAACTTGAGGAGTATGAGCGCAAAGGCCTCCAATTTCCCCCGATGTCCCAACTTGCCTCAAAGTGGGCAGATGCAAGGGTAACCTTGCATATTTATTTTGATAAGACAGAGAAGATAAGAACTGCCAGGAAGATGTTGGACGCATTAGAACATGAAATGAGCATTTGCCTGGCCCCCTTTCACACTTTGTCTGAACACGGGTGCCCGAGCTACGTCAAGGATGGCGAGTTTCTAACCCTTGAGCAGGTAAAGCAGAATTGGCTGTCTTTCGAGGCAGACACAGCAGAAATTGATAGCTGGGCGGAGCCAGTCCAAGAAGCTCGAGTCACCCGGATGGTGTCAAAATACTGCAAAATCAACTCCTCCCTTAAGGAGTTGGGAAAAAGATACAACACCATCGACCTGCATGCAGTTGTTGCATTCCACGCAGCACTAAAAGAGGTCAGCGACCTAGGGCCCTTCCAAGCGACAGTCTGGGACCAAGCCAAGGCTGCATATGAACGCATCCGCGAGCGGGAGGCCGACAGTGAAGAACCTTCAGGTTCAGGAGGAGAAACAGAAGAGGCAACTGCCAAAAGTGAACCTGAAGAAGAGCAGTTGCCCGGAAGGAAGCCGTCAAAGCAGCGGAAAGCAGGGGAAGGAAGTTCCTCTGTGCCCAAAGGATGAAGGCCTGGTTCTTTGCGTCGAGGCGAGCTCGACACCCCGCGAGCCGCCAGGAATGTTGCCACATTTTGCACGGGGTGCCATGTTTTCAAAATTTGTAAGTGTGTTGCTCTTCCTTCCCTCCTCTTTCTTCCCTTTCTCCATTGTTCCCTTTCTCCCTTTCCTGCAGTTTCATTCCTCCCTTTTTTCCCTTGTACTTCCCCCAGTCAAGTTCCCAAAACTGAGCAAGTGTTCCCTGAAAAATTCTAAGTGTCGGGGCGCAACCCGACTTCGCAAGGAGCTGAAGTCGAGGTGGGCGCTCCCGATTCGCTCGTGCGCTCTTCCGGAAGAGCAAGTGGTTCAAAAAATCAGCTAAGTGTTGGAGCGCAACCCGACTTCGCAGCGAAGTCGGGGTGCGCTCCCCTTTTGGTGCGCAGTCCGAACAGCGGTCCAAATCAGCTTAAGTACCGGTGTGCAACCCGACTTCGCTGCGAAGTCGGGCTGCGCCCTTTGACCGGTGCGCAGTTGGGCAAGATTCACCAAGACCCAAAAATTGGCTAAGGCATGGAGGCCCTCCCCAACTGCGTTGTTTCCCACCTACGCTACCCGACAGCGCTCTGATCCCGGGCGAAGTTGGATAAACTGCCTTTCAAGGCAGACATGTGTCACTCATCAGAATTCGACAAGTGTCCAGCCTCGGGATCCGAGCCAAGATGTGATGGGATAAAGGACAAGCATGGACTGCATTACCTACGCCAACTACCTCCATTTAAGCTGATGTAAAGTTTCGTCTACCACAGCTACCCGCATTCCTGCTGACTAGAGGTTTGACCCGACGCACTGCCACGTAGCTGTACAACTTTCAGGGAGACCTTGCTGCAGGTACAGTCCTCGCCGACAGGAGTCAGCATCAGCAGCTCTTCTGCCGCTTTTGTCAGCTATTGTCTGGTCTGGGACTTTGTGCCCGTAATTGTAATCGGGGGGAACTTGGGCTATAAATAGCCACATCATTTCATTGTAAAGGGTGGAAGGGGAATATACTGCTAGGGAGCCATTGTAGCTATACGTTTGCTTCTGAATACAAGACATATACTTGGCTCGCTTTATTGTCATCATTTTGTATGTTGCCTCTCCTTGTCATTTCTGCCTCATGTTTCTTATTTCATTGCTTATCGTTGTACTTGAACTCTGGACTCCGGTATTTGATGATTAAGTATTCCCGGAATGCATAGATAGAGGATACATAGGATGCATGATAGTTGTAGTTTCATTATGTGTTCTGTATAGGACTGCTGTTAGTAGTGGTGATTGATCGTTGTCGTGCTGCTTATTCCCCCCACCCAACTCCAATCACGTTTGGATTCTCTTTCCACAATTTATCTCTTTCCTGCACTCTTAGCTTCAACACTAAAAACCCACAGGAAGCCGGCCTTCTCCGGAGATTGGCACGGAAGGCATTCCTTCCTTCCGGCCTTTCAATCTGGTGGGCGAATCTGGGGCGCATTATACCAAATCCTTTCCTCATGGCAGATTCGTAACCAACAGGAAGCTTAAAATGGAGGATCTGCTCATAGATAGAGATCTATGGGCTGTTGTTTCTGGAAGTCAACCTGCGTCTATGATGGATGAAGATTGGACGGTGATGGATCGGAAGGCACGGAGCCTCATTCGGTTATGCTTGGCCGACTCTGTGCTCTTGAATGTAAGTGAGTGCCCTACTACGAAAATCTTGTGGGATAGGTTGGCTTCAATCTACCAAGCCAAATCCCTTGTGAACAAATTGTTCCTGAGGAAGAAATTGTATTCCCTAAGGATGGGGGATGGAGATTCCGTAGCAGCACACTTGAACGAATTCAACATTATCATTTCGCAGCTAAGATCCATCGAAGTAAAAATGGACGAGGAGGACCAGTGTATCACTTTACTATGTTCGTTACCCGATTCTTGGGACAACATAGTAATGGCTATCAACTCCACTAGTACCAAGTTGAAGATGGAGGAGATAGTCTCTACCTTGCTTTCAGAAGAGATGCGGAGGAAAACCACGGAAGGCATCAAGGATGTGTTGGTTGTTCGTGGCAGATCCAAAGAAAGGAACAAGGGGAAGAAGAAAGTTGGCCGGTCCAAGTCCAAGGGAAGATCCAAGACTCCCACTCTAACAAAGATCAAATGTTGGAATTGTGGGAAGAAGGGGCATGTGAAGAAAGATTGCAAGGAGAAGAAGCATAAGAACAAGCATGAATCCGATGAGGATTCCGATTCTAAGTCTTCTCGGGAGGATGCAGGAGATGCATTCGTGGCTGCCTTTTCCACTCACATTAGGGATGGCATTTGGCTGATTGATTCAGGAGCGTCATACCATATGACTCCACATCGAGAGTACTTCACGGAGTACCAGGACGGTGACAGTGGGAGTGTGTACTTGGGGGACAACTCGTCCCTTAAGGTTGTTGGTAGAGGGAGAGTTTCTTTACAACTCTCAAATGGCATGACCAAGACCTTGACCAATGTCTTGCATATTCCTGGTTTGGCACGAAACCTCATTTCCATGAGTAGCCTGAATGACTTGGGTGTGCAAGTGATCTTTAACAAAGGAGTCACTATGGTTCGCGGATCAATAGTGCTTGCTAAAGGAGTACGTGATGGGACATTGTTTCGTCTTGATGCTAAGATGATTGCATGCAACAATACATCAGTTCCAGATAGCAACTTACCGGCAGATAAGACTATGTTGTGGCATTATAGGCTTGGTCACATTGGTGACAAAGGTCTTAAAACCTTGGTGAGTAAAAACCTCGTTGAGGGGATAAATGATGTTTCCTTTGATTTCGAGTTTTGTGAACATTGTCTTAATGGAAAACAGAAATCAGTTAAATTCTACTCGAGCTCTCATAGATGCATGGATTTACTTGATTTAGTGCATAGTGATGTATGTGGTCCAATTGATGTACCTTCATTATCTAAATCATTGTATTATGTATCTTTCATTGATGATCATTCACGGATGACATGGATTTATTTTCTAAGAAGAAAATCTGAAGTGTTTGCTAAGTTCAAAGAGTTCAAAGCTCTTGTTGAGAACCAAACAGGAAGAAAGATTAAGTCTCTTAGAACAAACAATGGAGGAGAGTTTTGTAGCAAAGAATTTGATAGTTTTTGCAGGGAGCATGGAATTAAGCGGTGTAAGACAACTCCTTATACACCTCAACAAAATGGAGTTGCCGAAAGGATGAACAGGACACTGATGGAGAGGGCTAGGAGTATGCTAAGCAGTGCTGGTCTAGAACAAAAGTTTTGGGCTGAAGCAGTTAGTACAACATGTTACCTGATTAACAGGTCTCCTACATCAGCTCTTGTTGATGAAACCCCTATAGGGGTTTGGACGGGCAAAAAGCCCTCATTGAGACACCTTAGAGTGTTTGGCTGCGAGGCATATGTGCATGTGCCTAAGGTAAAGAGATCGAAACTTGATTACAAAGCGGAGAAATGTATCCTCATTGGCTACGGCGATGGGATAAAAGGATACAAGCTTTGGAACCCAATCACAGAGAAGGTTGTTTGGAGCCGAGATGTGATCTTTAGGGAGATCAAGGATTCTTCAAAGGAGGAGCAACAAAGTAAAACATCAAAACAAGTTGTGCAATTTGAACCAGAAACAAGCAAAGAAATTGCACATGGAGATGATGGTGTCCATGATGATGATGATGAGCATGATGCTCATGATGGGCCTAATGAGGAGTATCTTTCGGATAGTCACGACGAGTCCGATGAGGATCAAGAGCCTCAACCTCAACCCCATTGGGTTAGGAGGTCCACACGACCAAGAAAGCAACCAAATAGGTATAGCCCACCTGGTTTAAATTGTATTTTTGCTTTATCTACTAACATTGATGAGCCTAGAACTGTGAAGGAGGCAATGGAGATGAATGACAGTGAGTCTTGGAAGATGGCCATGGATGAGGAGATGGCAGCTCTAAAGAAGAATGGCACATGGGACCTAGTTCAGTTGCCTAAGGGAAGGAAACCTGTTGGCTGCAAATGGGTTTTCAAGAAGAAATTCAGTTCTAAGGGCAAGGTAGATAAGTATAAAGCAAGGCTGGTTGCTAAGGGATATTCCCAAGTGGAGGGAATAGATTTTGGTGAGATCTTTTCTCCAGTTGCAAAGCTTACATCCATTAGATTCCTTTTATCTGTTGTTGCTGCATTTAATCTTGAGGTTGAGCAAATGGATGTAAAGACAACTTTCTTGCATGGAGACTTGGAGGAAGAGATCTACATGAAACAGCCGGAACACTATGTGGAAAAGGGTAAGGAAAACTTAGTTTGCAAGTTAAAGAAATCTCTTTATGGTCTTAAACAGTCTCCTAGAATGTGGTACAAGAAATTTGATTCTTATGTTTTGAGGTTGGGATTTGTTAGATCCAAATCAGATCACTGTGTTTATTATAAGCAGGAGGGTGGTCATTTTATTGTTATCATTTTGTATGTGGATGACATGCTGCTAATTGGTAACAATAAGGATATCATTAAGGTCTTGAAATCTCAGCTTTCACTACAGTTTGAAATGAAGGATTTAGGAGCTGCTAAGTTTATCCTAGGGATGGAGATTAGAAGAGATAGAGCCAACAGAAAACTTTGGTTAAGTCAAAGAAAGTATGTTGACTCTATTTTGCAGCATTTCAACATGAAGAATTGCAAACCAGTTAGTGTCCCTATTTCTATGGGAACAAAAATTTTTGTTGAGCAGTTTCACACTTGGAGAAATGGAGGACATGAGTCATGTACCCTATGCTAGTGCGGTTGGGAACCTCATGTATGCTATGGTCTGCACCAGACCGGACATTGCCCAAGCAATGGGAGTCTTGAGCCAGTTTATGGCAAATCTTGGAAAGGATCACTGGGCAGCAATGAAGAGGGTTTTCAGATATCTTCAAGGTACTTCTGATTACTCTATTTGTTATCAAGGATCCTTGACAACCAAGAAATTTCACAAGCAGCTAGACATACAAGGATTTGTGGACTCAGATTGGGCAGGAGATGTTGACAGCAGGAGGTCAACCAATGGCTATGTGTTTAGCCTATTTGGTGGTGCAATTAGTTGGATGAGCAAGCGGCAGGCTGTAGTCGCTTTATCCACTACAGAGGCAGAGTATATGGCAGCTACTCATGCCAGTAAGGAGGCAATTTGGCTTCAGAAATTGTGTTCAGATGTTGGGCTGAGTCAAGGAGCAGTAAAAATTAACTGTGACAGTCAGAGTGCTATCGCCTTGGCAAAGAACCCTACATTTCACTGGACAAAGCACATTGATGTGCAGTATCATTTTGTTCGTGACATGGTGGAGGATAGGAAGGTTATGCTTGAGAAGGTGGATACTTCAGTAAATGTTGCAGATGCTCTGACAAAGCCTGTGAGCACTGAGAAGTTCAGATGGTGTTGCAAGGGTATGGGCATTTCTGCCCTTACCAATTAGTTCACTCTTTTGTTGGTGTTTCTCTTTTGCTCTTGTAAGGTATATGACAAGTGGGAGAATGTTGGGAATAGGTGTCATACACCTTTCAAACATTAACTGTCTCATGTCTTATGTTAAGAGTATATATAAGGAAGAAAAACTGGTGAACTAGACCATGGTTTTACTGCAGGACAACTGCAATACTGCAGGTCTATTTCCAGCACTGTGCACTGCAGGACTGCAGGTCTATTTCCAGCACTGTGCACTGCAGGACTGCAGGTCTATTTCCAGCACTGTGCACTGCAGGACAGCTGCATTACTGCAGGTCTATTTCCAGCATTGTGTTACTGCAGGTCTATTTCCAGCTTTGTTGATAAATAGGACTGAAGAAGTGGATACTTGTGTGGGAATTGTATTGTAAAAAGCAGATTGCTGATTACTGAATAATACAATTTTTGAGTGCTCCTTGATTGCTGGGTTTTTCCCGAAAGGGTTTCCCAGGGTATATGTTGCTTCCTGTGTGAGATTTATGTGATTTTGCTTGTTGAATTAAAAGTCTAGGCCTGTTTTTGCACTACTTTCCTCTAAAGATTAAGTAGGAAGTTGTTCCGCATTTGTCTAACTTCCTTTCAGCTAAAAGGAAGAACAAGGTGATTATGGAGATGGCACAAAATGACTCATACCAAGGGGATAGAGTACAAATTCTGGGGTCAAGTCATCACTTGTGCAACATACATCAACAAGGTTCCCACAAGAGCAATGCAAGGCATAACACCTCTTGAGAGGTTGACAAAATATAGGCCTAATGTGTCTCAATTCTGTATCTTTGGGTCTTCAACATGGGCTCACATAATCAAGAATCTTTAGGAGGAGGCACTGAAGAGTCACAGATGCATTTGTGTGGTATTCAGATACCTCAGAAGGCATATCGCCTTCATGACCCTCATAGGAGTGAGGTTTTGATTCGAAGTAATGTCCTTTTTAATCAGGTCCTTCGAGGTGCTCCTTCTAGTCAACCACTGAGCGTTTGGCAAATGACTCTTCTAATTTAAATTCAACTAAATCTTCAGAGATGTTGGTTAGCTCTACTCCCATTAGCGCATTCTTCCAGTGAAGGTCCATTGCCTATTGATTTAACCTCGTCAAGGATAGCACCACAGGTAGCACCTTTTCCAAATCCAAGGCATGTTGAGCAGGACACGTCAAATCAGACTAGTTCACCTTTGCATGCTGAGGTGAGTAGTGAATTTAAGTTGGATTCTTCACATTTAGTTTCTGATGTTGCTTGGCCATAGAGTGTACATGACTCTTCAATTCGTCCAACACCCAAGTTGTTTAAGATACTTCTAAAGGACACTCATTCGATTCTATCTAGAATGACATCGAAAAGCTCCTTCTCGAGCTTTCCTCTCAAAGGTTACTCATTCTTAGGATCCTCTTACATATTCTCAAGCTAAGGGTCGATCATAATAGGAAGATGCTATGCTGGTAGAATATGAGGCTTTGATGAAGAACAAGACTTGGGAGTCGGTTCCTCTTCCATAAGGGAAGAATGTAGTTAGCTGCAAATGGGCCTACAAGACCAAGTATGATTTAGATGGTCAAGTGGAAAAACACAAGGCACACCTTTTTGCTAAGGGATTCTCTCAACAAGAGGGAGTGGATTATTCTGAGACATTTACACCAGTGGCTAAGATGGATCCCATTAGGATGATTCTCTCTATCACTACCTCATATGAATGGAAGGTACATCAAAAGGATGTAAAGAGGACATCTACATGCAACAACCACCTAGCTTTGAGCTTTAGGGTATTCCTTTGGTTTGTCGTCTTACTAGGTCCTTGTATGGACTTAACCAGGATCCTCACGCATGGTATGAGAAGATTCATTCTTTTTTCCAATTTTGACAATGTGAGGCCAAACATGATGCTTATATTAAACATCAATATTGGGAGACTTTGGTGATTGTTTTGTATGTTGATGATCTTCTTATCACAAGCAATACTCTTGTTTTGATCCGAGATATGAAGTCATGCCTTCATTCCACTTTTGAGATGAGTTTCTACACTATTTTTTGGTGATCCAAACTGATCAGACAAATTTTAGCATCAATGTTTCAAAGCCCAAGTATGCTTTGGATCTTTTTTAGCATATCAAGATGGAGGATTACAAGTCCACTCGAACTCCTTTCACTTCAGGCTTGAAGCTTAGGGCTGATTGTACCACTCCTTTGGTGGATACTACATCGTATCAGTCGCTTATGAGAGGACTTCCCTTACACAAGATTGGATATAGCTTTTGATGTTAGTCATTGTTCCAGGTCTATGCAGGCACCCCAAGAGAGCCACTAGACCATGGCCAAGAGGATTCTCAAATACATCCAATGGACTTATCATATGGGTATTCACTATCCCTATTGGCTCCCCTCTGATTTTGATAGAATTTTCAAATGTTGATTGAGCTAGTGACTTGGATGAGCGATGATCCACCATAGGTTTTATGTTCTATTTGGGATCCAACCCTATTTCTTGGTGTTCTAGACACCAATCCACTATATCTTAATCTTCTACGAAGGCTAAATATTGTGTTGCCAATGAGGCAACTAAGCATCTTCAATGGATGCTCATGATTTTGGAGGAGATTGGCATTCCTCAAAGTTTTTCAATCACTCTTCAACATGACAATGACAGCACCATCCAACTTGTTCGTAATCTAGTGTTCCATCAACGGACGTTGCACATAGAGATTTGAATATGCTTTGTGAGATGGCTTCATTCACATGGGATGCTTAATCCAGTTTTTGTGCCTTCATCAGAGCAAAGAACAGAAATTCTGATCAAGATCATGCCCTAGGTTACTTTTGTGCGCACGTGGGAGCTACTTGGGGTAGGAGAGTGTCCCTTAAGGGTGGATGACAAGTAAGGGTCTCTCTCCTATTCAAATTAAGTAGGGATGTTGCAATATGTGGTGGTTAAGCTTCTTTTGAGACCATGGCCAACTTTTGTAATGCTTAATCCAGTTTTTGTGCCTTCATCAAAGCAAGCAACAAAAATCTTGATCAAGATCATGCCCGAGGTTACTTTTGTGCGCATGTGGGAGCTACTTGGGGTATTAGAGTGTCCCTTAAGGGGGGATGACAAGCAAAAGGGTCTCTCTCCTGTTCAACTTAAGTGGGGATGTTGCAATATGTGGTGGTTAAGCTTCTTTTGAGGCCATGGCCAACTTTTGTAATGTATTGTTCATGTTAGCCCTTTAGCCCTTGTAAACCTTTAAAAAAGTATTTTTGTAATATTTTATTATTTTATTCCTTAAGGTTGGTCACTTAACCTTGACCTAAAGGTTACTTGTATTTTGGTATAAATACCCCCTCCTACCAACCATTTTGTTATCGACTAGAGAGTGATTTCATTCTTTGAAAGTGAGATTATTAGGTGTCCATGAACACCCCCATTTTGTTATCGACTAAAGAGTGATTCTATTATTTGATAATGAGATTATTAGGTGTCCATGAACACCCCCATATACTTACTGTGTGCATTGCTTTGTGTGTATTTCTTTTTCAGCAATATTGGGTAATGTGTTGATTCCATTCATTTCTAGAAACTGCTATGAAATCTAATAATCTAATAGGGAAACCAATAATGTATAGCGTGAACGATATCTTGACCCCATCCACACTTGGTGGAAGTTTTTAATGGACCAATAGGTCTATAATGTAAAATCTATAAAAAGTTAGGTTCACCACAAAGTTTGTAAAAGTAGTACATGCTCATTACCATCCCATGGATCACTATGAAGACTAGTACATGCATTACTAGCAATTGTGCCACAAACACAACCACTGAGTTCAAAACTACACTAATAAAATCAATAAGATTTTCTCTTGCTTGCACATCAACAACAAAGAGGAGCATCATGTGCTTAAGTACATCAGAAGTCTCCATTACTACATTTGCTTGAAAATAGAGATTCTCCCCATCGAGACTCTAGTGTAGGCTTCTTGTTTTGTGACCAATATTAACAAGTCTATATCCAAGTGAAAGGGACTCAACAGACACCCAAGCTGAAGTTACCAATGCAAAAGCAACAATAGCAACCCAAGCCACCAAAACAACCAAAGGCTTCCCTTGTGCAATAGAAGCATAGACATCCTATCAAACAAAGAAAAGCAAAAGCAAATAGGTAAGTACCGCAACCCTCGTAGAACTCGTAATGATTTTGAATATTGAGCGCAACAAAAATCACTCACTTTATAGCCAAACACTCTTGATTGCATTCAAGTGCTAGCAAGGGATGAGGAGTTAGAAAACACCCATATGAACACCAATACTCAATCTACAAGAAAAGCCTCCACATCAAATGCCTATAAGGAATGGGAGTGTTTTTTCCACACCCACTATTGGGTCAATTACAATCCTCTCCACATTATTATCAACTCAAAGATCCAAAATAAAATTTATCATACAAGACTCAATCAAGCACCTAGAAAGGATGCTAAGGTCAAGGAACAATGTCCTTTCAAGAATGGAATCACATACATGCATGACTCCATTATTGCATTACACTCTAATCCCAAGACAATCTGTTAGGCTTGCCCACAACAATGATCCATTTCTATCAATAATACTATATACCACATTCTTGAGTGACTACCAACAGCCTAAGTGACACTTGTCTTCACGAGGCAATGCACAAAAGTCTCCTCCAAGCAATGCAAAAAGCTTATTTCACACCAAAATTGTTGGAGAATATTACATTATTTGGTACATGCAAATGTACCCCTATGGTACCTTTATGGTACAAATGTAAATATATAATATATTAGGGTTTGAGTCTATATTATTTATATTTCCTCTTTTATGTAAGTGCCTATGTGCAGGATATGCACAAGTGTCATGTAAATGTGTAATGTGCAGGATATACACGTGTCATTTAAGTAAGAGTGCAAGTGTGTAATCAGAAAAAGTGCACATGTCATGCAAGTGTGCAAATATGTAATGTGAGGATGTGCACAAGTGTCAGGTAGTAGGAGTGCATGTAGAAGCACAAGTGTCATAGAGTTAAGTGTGCAAGTAACAAGAGCCTTGTATACAAGTGGCAATATGAGAAGCCAAAGAACATGAGAGTCTTGTCTTATGTAAAGAATAGGAAAGGTTGCAACTCCTAGACATGTGAGGATTGCAAGAGTCAAGTATGGAAGAGTCACCTTTCTATCTCTATACTATGGAGATAAAGCTCCATATATTGTATTGGGAAAACAAACTATAAATAATCACCATAGCAAGCATTTATAACATGGAGTCTTGTATACAAATTTTGAGCAATATTATTGCAAGTATTTTTTATGCTAGTACGTGAATGATTTTGGCCAATTACATTCATATTTTATGTTACAGTGAATGTTATTGTAATTTATATTGGCTATACTTTTATTTCTCTTATATTTAATTCTACTCTTTTTAAATTATGTTAAGGCCTAGGATATTGTTACTTTATTATACTGGAACTTGAGATTGTTTGGCTTAAAATACAACAATTACAGAAGTCCATGCTCCTTATAATCCGTCCACCCAAAAGCACCCACATATGTCGAGAAGCATTCCTTGGTGGCACATGGCTCTATCACTTCTAAACAATTTCGCCAAATGGACGCTTTGCTTTGACCTTATACATCACCTCTGGTTAAGCCTGCAATAGTGCAACATCCATCACATCTACATCCTAAGAAGTTTGCAGCCAACGCCATAATTTTAGTTGATCAACTTCGTGTCAAATCAAATTTGCCAAAATCTCTAGACGCTATTTAGAGTTGTGATGGGTGGTCAATTTGCTATTCAAGCCAAGTGGTATACACTTCATCAAATCAAGCACTACCTTCCCCACTTGAATTGGACCTGATAGGGACAATCGCTCCTTAAGGGGGGAAAATCATCCAAGCACGAAGGGGTATCCCAAGCACACAAACGAAGCACCAAGGCTGATACCCAATGCTAGCCACTAACACATAGAAACAACCACCAGCATCCAATGCTAGCAACCGCCAAACTTAGTGCCAATGCATGACACAAGGACAACAGCTCCTCAACCAACCCAACTTATTTCTATAACTAATGGAAGAACTGTTTATCTTCTTTCAGCATTCTTGCAACTTTCCACTGTAAATACTTCATAGAGATATTTTCCATTACGCATCTTAGCTAGCTTAGTTCAGCTTCAAAGTCGGGTTGAAACTCAACAACCAGGCACACAACACCAAGGCTATACAATTGCCTATTCTGCAGTAATTCTGCGTTTTGGTGCAATTGCCAACATTGCTACTTGAGGGGTTTCCATTCTACCCTTCATATACATTTGCACTATCTCTAAATAAAGTCTAATCCTTAAACATTTTCCAACTTTCCAGTATTTCTTGATCAACATCCCATTGTTTTCCAAGAATGATCTGCTGGGCAACTCTAAATTACAACTCTTTAGCTTCACAAAGTGAACTAGGAAGAAATCCTCCGCACCACATCGTGGACTCCGCAATGTAGATCACCCAATTTTTACATTAAATTTTGCTGTTTTAATTATAGTCACCCAAGAGGCATCTAATGGCACAATGGTTTGGTGGGTTATTTGACCCCCTAAAAGCCCTTAGAATAGCAATCTCAGAATTATTTTTTTCTCCAACTCCACGAATCACTGAAATTAAATCTAATCGGAATTCTACCAGCAAAAATCCATCCAATCCATGTTGGCACTCAACTCGAAATACAGTCCCTAAAAATCCTCAAAGTGAAGAATATATTTATGATCTTATTTTCTCTTGTTGTATATTGAAGAAGGGCAGGTTTTTCTTATCAGGCTTGTGAGTTTTTTTGGCCAATACACCAGCTGCTCACAAGTCAAATGGCTTACCTCCCAGTTTGACCATGCAAGTCCAAATCAGATCAGCTCAATTGGGTGCACTGAGTTTGTTAAATACGTATCAACTCCTATGATTGAAAAAAACTAAAAAGTGGTAGAAAAATAAAACAGCGCATAAAATCAAGCACTGATATAATGAAGTAGAAACTTTCTGTTGGAAATCCTAGAGATAATATAACAGAAGACAGCGATGAATATAAATATATTTCTTAAAATTAACTTGAATGAGAACAGAACTTAGTCAACATGAACGATTTCCGTTGGCCAATCAAAATTTGAACTGTAAAATCAACTTGATGGTATTTCACAAAATTTATTTAAGTGACTCCTTCCAAAACGCATCCAAATCTTTCTATTCAATATATATAGCATAGTAGAGAAACTCGGCAAGGCTAATTTTTCACTCGGACTCGAACTCTAGCCAAAGAACTTGGAAAAACTCTGACAAAAAAAACGAAGAAAATGCAATTTTCATTGCAAAAAAGCATATTTTTTCATGCATATCAAAAATTATTAACATTAAACAAATCCCAAAATAATACTATAAGCAATGCAACCTAAAACTACACATGAAAGTGACAAAACACGCATCAATGTAACTGCTGCATGGTTGTTAGATTCGATCTTAGAACATTTACACGTCCTTTTGTTGTCATTTAACGTGTTGTTTATTTGTAATTATCTCCTCCTGCTGAATATGTAGTGTTTGCTAATATTTCATATCGAGTCAGAGTCCAAAGAGAATACATAAGGCTGGTACATATTCCTTCTAATTTCCATGGTTCTCAGATTGTGGCTGTACTAGGGGATGCCTCCCATAGACGAATGGTTATATATGGGCTAGTGGCTGCTGTTAGAAAATCCTTCAAGTCATGTTATCTCCCATTCTGGTTTTGTGGCCATACACAGGTGCAATGCTCAAGCCAACACAGAATATAATTAATGCTATTCTCTGGCAGAGTATGGATAGTATATTATCCTTCAAAAGGTATAACTACATATCACAATTTTTAGTCAACTTGTCTTCCTTAGAAAAAAACCTCAAGGACATTTTGTGCTTCTTCAAAAGGCCTCTTGCTATTGTATGTTCATCTTATAAATCTCACTAGGATTGTGACAAGGCCCAAGCACCGGACTGTCCATTATTTTGTGTCTAATATTTGACGCATTTGAGTTCCCTCAAAGATGGTGAATGTTTCCTATGTTGGTTAGGATTTCGGAAGCGTTTGTTTGTTCCTGGGCCCAGAGGTTAGATGAATGTTCTAGAGAATGCATAATACAGGGGAGTGCATAGAAATTTTACTCTTAATTATTGAGGGTGTTACAACATATATGGGATGGGACATATTACCATGGAACTTCATACAAGATTGGTTTAGATTCCTCTTAATGTTTTCTACCTTTTTGGTCTCAACTTCCATTGCTGATCTTCTTTAATCTTATCCCTGAACTCTGCCGACAATTTTTTCTTTTCCTTTCATCTTTAGTCCTTTGTAATCAGGTGAGCCTTGTGGCATTAGCCTTCCTTTTGGTTCTTGTCATTTATACCTCAAATGTAACTGCTGGGTGGCTGTTAGACTCTTGAAAACTAGGAAAATTTTGGGTTTAAGATGTAAATGAGTTTTGTTTTTGGGGTCTGACTTCACCTTGCAAGTGGAAACAGCAAAAATGAGGCCAATTTAGAAAATGAAATTGATGCTTTTCTATATTTTTGCCACAGCAGCTGAGCTTTTTTTGTTTTTTTTGGTCAGACTTCAAGATTAAGAAAAGCTCGCAAGTCCAAAAAAACTCATCGAGACAAGTCAAAGAAACCGGAACCGGAAGACCAACGCGGGCACGGACTCGGTGAGTTTCTTAAAAGCTCGCTGAGTTTCGTAACTATTATTATATAGCCTCAAACAACCCTATCCAGGATATATTATTTTGGACTATACTCAAGAGTGAATTCTATAAGAACCATTCCAACTAACATGATTCCAATGTCTGGATAGAAGAGAATTAAACTAATTTATATCGCTGATCCCACAAGTCATTTCTAAGCCCTTATAATTGATACAGAACATCACAAGCAAGACAAATATGAAATTTTCCATAATTTAGTTTTGTTCTCCAAATCAACCACAGTCTATCATTGAAAACTATTATATAAAAAAGGGGCAATGCATGTGAAATTTACTTCATATTCATACAGTACAAAGATCTCATTCAGAGAATGGCACTTTTCTTTAAAACCTGAAGGATGTTTAGTGTGCCTACTTCAAGCTACAGTCCTCAAAAGTTTCTCCCAATCAAAACAGCTATTGCACAGTCAAAAATCATACTCCAAGGACCTGTGATCCATAAGGCCAAGAAAGAGAGACATCGTTGCTATTGCAGGCAACACACAAGTCCGACAAACCAGTCCAAACTTTCGATAAGTATGACAATGCAGAGAGAGCATTCATTATTCACCTGACCCAGCTCTTCTTTCGTTTGTGTTGCATGGCCTGAAAGCTTTCAACATGGATAAACATTGTTCACTCACGAGACACAACATGCCGGTACGAAGATGGCGATTCCATTCTGTCAACGCCCAAATCATGCTGTTCTGCGGAAGGAACTCTCTGCGGGAAAGTCCTCGCATAAGCAGCACCCACATAAGCATGTGGATCAAATCCAGCATATGCAGCAGCAGCAGGATTCATAGGCGCCGTCCCCATATGACCGTGACCGTGACCGTGACCGTGACTGTGCCCATGGGGATGACCATGAGCTATCCCAACAAAGGGCATCGGAACAACAGGAGACCCGTAAGGCACAGGCATCTGCATAGGCATGGGCATCTGCATGGGCTCATCCCTATGATTCCCCATAAATGCGTTATGAGGAACCGGTGTAGAAGCAAAGAGCTGATCCGAAGAAGAAGGACCCTCGTTGGAGAGCCCCTGCATCCGCTTAAGATATAACCTATACTTTTGGAGATGGCTGGCAACGTTCTCCCTGGTGAGGCCCTCCACGTTCATCAGCTGCATAATGGTCTTCGGCACCGCATTCTTGATACCCAAATGAGCGACCACATCCACAAACCTCTTGTGGAGCTGAGGGGTCCAAACCAGCCTGGGTCTCTTTAGGGTCCTCGCGGACTGGTCCTCCTCGGTGGAATTTTCGTACCCGAAGGCCGACGAATCCGCCTCCTCGGCCTCTCTACTTCTCCCCTTCTTAGCCTCGCTACTGCCGTCGCTATTGTCGCCCTCGTCGGGCGGATTCGCTCCGGCCTGCCCGCCCCCGACGTTGCTAATCCCGGCCTGACCCCCGTCCATCCCGTGCTTCTCACGGCCCTCCTCAGAAAAGGGCGCAAAACCCTTCAGCTTGCTGGCGGGGGCGCTGTTATGCCGCCTCAGGGCGGAGACCGTGTTCTGCGAAGCGCGGCTCACGTCCAGCACGCTCCGGCACGGATCCGGCGTGATGCTGAACGCGCACGCCAGCTCCGGCGTTATCAGCATCTGCGAAAGCGGCGTTAGCTCGTCCGGCCCCGGTAGCCTCGACTCCCACTCCAGCACATGATCATCCAATTTCCTCGTCATCTTTCACAAATATAAAAACTTCAAAAATGAATCACACGCAGTGCTATCTCTGCTCAATTTTACCCTTGTCCGGACGAATTTCCTTATATTCTCCACCGCGAAACCTCATTTCCTTCATCAAAACCCTCAATTTCACCCCATTTTCTCCCGCAAAACTTTTTTCCTTAAATCACCCCTCATTTTCTCCCACAAATCCACTTCCTTCCAATGAACCCTCGCTCCACCGAAATTTTACAAAACAACAGAACAAAAAAAAACAGAAAGTTGAACAGATTGAACAACTGCAACTCCACAGAGACAATTAGAGATCAAAGAACGCCTGCAACTCCACAGAGACAATGGGAGATCAAACCCTAACCCTGGGCCTGCGTCCTCCTGCTGCCGATTGCGCCTTTTCTTTTATAGATTCCGTTTGTTTTATAATCGAACCGACATACGCGGCATCGTCATCCACCGCCTCGCGCGGAATTTCGCGGCGCCGCCTCAGGCTTCTGCTCGTATTCTTTCCTTGGCGCTTCTCGACCTCGCCGTTAAAACTCTTTTCCTGGCTCCCTGCGATTCCAAGATGACAAAAGAAGATTTTGGGGAATTGTGTGGCAAAGATATTTTCAACGATTTGGAGTTATAGATTGGTCGGCCAAAATATCTGCGCTGGAATCGGGATGGGGATATAAATTATTGTTCCGTCTCTCTATAAAAGTGCGGAAAAGTGCAAAAGTGATGTCCGTGGCCCTCCTCGCTGTACGACGCGTGGCCTCTAGCGTTTCGCGTGGGGCCCGCCTGGTCTCCTCGATACTCTTTACATCCTTTTCGGATTCGCTTTTGTCCTTGTGATGCGTGACGTGACTTGCCCAGCCAGAGCTAGTGGGATGATGACTCATATCTGTAACTAAATTTGGGAAATACTGAAAGGCTCGCTATTTTGAGGAGGCCGATATTTCAACGGCCACAATGGACTCCCGGCCAACAGTGGAGAACTTGAACAGTTGATGTGGATTACCAGAAGAAAATAACAGGATTACTCACAGCCGAACTTAGGATTTCTTTACTGAAATCCGAGACCAGTAAAAACGTAGAGAGCCGAACGGCGCCTTTCCCCTATGTGGCTAGGGTTTTACCATAGTGTTGTTATTATAGTTTGCTGTCCGGAGGAATGGGTAACATCAGCTGCTGTACTTGTACTTTAATTCATTGGATAAGATTCAATCTTCTAAAGTTTTTAATTAAGATAGTTAACGGTATTCTTGGTCTCAGAGACCACGGGCAAAGTTACTTGGGAGTTAATTAAGATAGTTAACGGTATTCTTGGTCTCAGAGACCACGAAAGTTACTTGGGAGTTAATTAAGATAGTTAACGGTTTTTTTGGTCTCAGAGACCACCATAGTCGGCCAAAATATCTGCGCTGGAATCGGGATGGGGATATAAATTATTGTTCCGTCTCTCTATAAAAGTGCGGAAAAGTGCAAAAGTGATGTCCGTGGCCCTCCTCGCTGTACGACGCGTGGCCTCTAGCGTTTCGCGTGGGGCCCGCCTGGTCTCCTCGATACTCTTTACATCCTTTTCGGATTCGCTTTTGTCCTTGTGATGCGTGACGTGACTTGCCCAGCCAGAGCTAGTGGGATGATGACTCATATCTGTAACTAAATTTGGGAAATACTGAAAGGCTCGCTATTTTGAGGAGGCCGATATTTCAACGGCCACAATGGACTCCCGGCCAACAGTGGAGAACTTGAACAGTTGATGTGGATTACCAGAAGAAAATAACAGGATTACTCACAGCCGAACTTAGGATTTCTTTACTGAAATCCGAGACCAGTAAAAACGTAGAGAGCCGAACGGCGCCTTTCCCCTATGTGGCTAGGGTTTTACCATAGTGTTGTTATTATAGTTTGCTGTCCGGAGGAATGGGTAACATCAGCTGCTGTACTTGTACTTTAATTCATTGGATAAGATTCAATCTTCTAAAGTTTTTAATTAAGATAGTTAACGGTATTCTTGGTCTCAGAGACCACGGGCAAAGTTACTTGGGAGTTAATTAAGATAGTTAACGGTATTCTTGGTCTCAGAGACCACGAAAGTTACTTGGGAGTTAATTAAGATAGTTAACGGTTTTTTTGGTCTCAGAGACCACCATCAAAGTTATTTGGGAGTCCTACTGGACACGGTCCTATTATCAATTAGATTTTGGGTATCCAATTTAACTTTTTGGTAGGGTGGAGATTCAAACTTGAACCTCCCTTAGAAAATTATCCTTTCCTCTCCAATTTACCAAGATTACCCTTTCCTCTCCAATTTATCTACAATACCTGAGTAATACCTAAATAATAGTTAAGGATTATTATTATTCAACTTACTTATTTTTTAAATCTTTTAATTTTTTAACCGTTATTATTATTCAACTTACTTATTTTTTAAATTTTTTAATTTTTTAAAAACCAAAATCCTAATTACAATCCTATTATTTATCTCTATCCATTTCAAATTTGATGAGAACATACTGGTAAAGTTACCTAATCTTCTAAAACCTACTTATTTTTTAAATATTTAAATTTTATTTTTAAATCTTTTAAAAACCAATACCTTAATTAAAATTTTATTGTTCATGATTTGATGGGAACATGCTCTCTGCCTGTTGGTAAAGTAATGCAAATGAAATTTCTACTCAATGCAAAAATTAGTTCAAAATTGTCTAAAGCCCGGTAACATGGTATTTGTTTAAAGAACGGTCAACATCGGAGATCGAAACTGAACTGCTCCTATCCCTTTCACCTTTTTAAATTGTCCCTTCCGTTCGTGAAGAGTTGGAAAGGGCATTGTCTTTTTTTTCCACTATTTACATGACTTTTAATTTGTGGAAAAAGTGTTTTAAATGTTTTTTTTCAGTTTACAAAAAAAATTTGGTTTTCTTATATTAAGTGGAATTTGAATTTTGAACTTCTTAATAAGAAACTAAAGTTTTTATCATTGAAGTAAGCTTGCAGTTAATAATTGATTTTTTAATAATTAAATAATTTATATTTATGTATAAATATATATAAATAAGGGAATCAGTTACATTCCAATCATTTTTTACTACCAACCATGATTCAAATCTTAAAGCTGCACCTTATAATCCCTATGTCACCTCATTGTTAACAAGACGACGTGAGGAGGATCATCAGTGACTCAAGATTGGTACCATTGTCGTCGAGCTAGCGCACATTCAACGGAGGTCAAACTACTACCTTTGCCCCAACAAGCCTTGCCTTCAAGGTTTGAACCTTGGGTCTCTTTTTGGTAAGGGCTCATAACTTACCAATCCACGGGACTATTTTTGTCTATATTATATTTAATAGGTATTTTTTAAAAATGAATGAAATGAAATGATTGTTAACTTCAGCGAACTTCTTTGTATTATTCTGCAGGCATTTAAATAAGGTTACAAAGGGCCGGGAATAGAACACCGGCGTACTGGAATAACCAGAACTGTTACATGGTTGTAACAGTGAGCTAATATAGACAAAATACATTAGACATTAGTTACGCTAACATCCCCCTTTATTACATTATTTGGGTAATGTAATAACTAATAGCTATACTAACATCCCCTTACATCATTTTGCAATACAAAGAGAGCTGCGAAACAATTCAAATTTGACACGTCTAAGTGCCTTAGTGAAAATGTCCGCAACTTGAGCATCGGTGGGAATGTGTTGAAGTCGAATTCGGTGCTTTGGAACTTCATCTCGAATGAAATGGCATTGTGTGTCAATGTGCTTTGTTCTTTCATGATGGATCGGATTCTTGACGAGGTTCGAACACCCCGATTGTCGCAAAACAAGTGTATTGGAGATTTTGATGGATGGCCCATACTTGTCAAAATGCGACGTAACCATATCACTTCGCACACGGCTTCACGTGCGGCGCGATATTCTCGCTCTCGTTGATGAAATAGCAACCACTTGTTGCTTCTTGTTGTGCCAAGAGACAAGACCGGATCCCAGATGAAAAATGTATCCAGAAGTTGACTTGCGATCATCAAATGATCCGGCATAGTCGGAGTCCATGTATCCTTGCAAGAAGAATTTGTTGTTCCTCTTGTATTCTAGGCCATATTCCATAGTACCACGGACATAGTGAAGAACACGTTTCTGTCGCTTTCCAATGAGTGGTCTTAGGCTCTTGCATGAACCTCGAAAGATAGTTGACAGCAAATACGAGATCCGGCCTAGTATTGGTCGGATATATGAGACTCCCAATCAACTGTCGATAGAGAGTACCATCTACCTGAGGTGAATCATCATATCGCAATAATTGAAGTCCATTCTCCATCGGAGTTGCCATTGGCTTGCAATCAGTCATGCGATATTTTTCCAGCAATGTCTTGGCATATTTTTTTTGAGACACTTTGATGGAGTGCTCCTTTTGGCTGAATTCCGGACCAAGACAAGAATGGAGAAGTCCGAGATCTGGTCATCTCAAAAGATTTGCACAATTTTCTTTTGACAAGAGAGATCATAGTTTGCGAACTCCCTGTAATGAGCGAGATCATCCACATAGAGTACAAGCAACACTATCTCAGAACCCTGTTTCTTGAAATAGAGGTTTGCATCTGACGGACATCTCTTAAATCCATGCTGCATAAGGTGATTGTCCATTTTTATATACCAAGCTCGAGGAGCTTGTTTCATACCATACAAGGATTTGACCAATTTGCAAACCTTCTGCTCTTGGCCTTCCACTTCAAATCCTTCTAGCTGAGTCATGTAGACTTCTTCTTGGAGATCACCATTTAGAAAGGCACTTTTGACATCCATCTGGTGAACTTTCCACCCATATTGTGCTTGCCATAGCACACATAACCCGAATTGTGGTCATCCGAGCGGTAGGTGCAAAAGTTTCCTCGTAGTCAATGCCTTCTTTCCGAGCATAGCCCTTTGCAACAAGACGGGCCTTATGCTTATCAATTGTTCCATCTCCCTTGTACTTGACTTTATATACCCATTTGCCAATGGGTTCCCGAGGTTAGAAGATGGTGGAATTTCCTCAAGGGTCCCCCCCCATCCCCACAAGACTGAGGACGGACCGTTGGTGAAGGCCTTGTTGCTACTCCCCACAAATCTTCCATTGGAGAATAGCCTCCTTCTGAGTTTATATACCCATTTGCAGCCAATGGGTTTCTTTCCATGCGGCAAATAAACAAGCTTCCAAGTTTTATTCTTCATCAAAGACTCATACTCTGTATCCATAGCGGCCTTCCACTGAGGCTCACTAAGAGCATCTTGCACTGATGCGAGTTCAAGATCATCTATGGTAGACATGAACGCCCTATCATCATCAATATCCATATCCTCTACTTCTGTACTTGGAGTCACAGAAAGTTCCTCAAAAGATTGACAAAGATCATCAACCTCACCAGTTTCTTTGGCTTCTCTTTCCTTTTGAGCCATACTGCGTGTACGAGGTCTATCCAAGTTCAAATTGGGAGGAGTGGATAAATTTGCGTCTTTGATTGTATTTGTACACCATTTTGGATTCTTCTTCGGTGGAGTTGAAGAAGATGTAGAAGGACCTCCTGTCTGTGTTGACGAAGGAATCTTCTCTTCCTTAGATTCCACAATATCTTGGTGTACTTTAGATGTGCTCTGTGATGTGAAAGCTTCATCAAAGACAACATCTCTACTGATATGAATTTTCTTGGTCAAAGGATCTATCAAACGATATCCTTTAGAGTGCTCATCATAACCAAGAAAAATACATCTCAGTGTTTTCTCATCTAGCTTCTTCCTTTTCTCCTTTGGTATGTGCATGAAAGCGTGACATCCAAAAATACGTAGATGAGATATGGAGGGTTTTCGACCACTCCATGCTTCCTGTGGAGTCATTCCTTTTAGGGCCTTTGTGGGTGCCCTATTCAACGAGATACAACTGCAGTGGTGACAGACTTCTCGCCCAATATTGTTGCCCAAGAGTAGCTCTCGTGAGCATACAACGAACCATTTCCATGATAGAACGGTTCCTTCTCTCAGCAACTCCATTTTTTTGAGGAGTATAGGCAGTTGTTAATTGTCTCTTGATTCCATGCTTATCTAGGAATGTCGAGAATTCATTAGAGGTAAACTCTCCCCCTCGATCTGAGCGGAGGGTTTTAATAGAAGCTCCTGACTCCTTCTCAACGGATTTCTTGAACTACTGGAAGAATGCGAAAGCTTCGATTTCAGTTGGAGAAAGAAAACCCACATCTTTCGTGAGTAGTCATCTACGAATAACTGAAAGTACCTCTTCCCTCCACAATTGTGGGGTGTGAAAGGACCGCACAGATCGGTGTGAATTAACTCCAGAGGTTTTCGTGCTCTTGTAGAGCTCTTCTCAAATGGTACTCTATGTTGCTTTCCTGCCAAGCAGTCAGAGCACACTGGCAATGTGGCAGAAAGGGAAGGAAGACCCTTTACCATCTCATACTTACTGAGCTCAAGTAAGTAGCCAGAACTAAGATGCCCATATCTCTTGTGCCATAGGGAATTTGCCTCCTTGGTAGAGACAGTCATGGCAACATGTGGAGTAGAGATAGCATCTAGTGCAAATAAGCCGTGCTTATATGAAGCTGTTGCAATCTGCTTACCCTTCCTGGTAATGGTACAACACTTCTTTCCATTCTCAACACGAAAGTTGACAACCATATTTCTATCCAGGATTTGTGTCATCGACAACAAATTGTTGGCCAATCCCGGAACATAGAGGACTTTGTCAATCTGACACTTGCCATCAGGAAGAGTGACTCGAAACTATACCCTCTCCCTGAACCCCCGTAGGTTTTATCATCGACAATTGTGACAGGTTTGCCCTCTTTGGCCACAAATGATTCAAACCATGATCCATCGCCAGTCATATGTTTGCTAGCTCCGAATCGACATACCAAACAGGATCCCTCTGTGTGGAATCTGTGGTAGTCATGAGCACCTTGTGTGCCCATTTAGAATCTGAGTCAGATTCTTCAACAACAACATTCACCTGGGGTTGCTTGTTTTTATTTTGTGGTTTGTTTTGGCCTTTCTGCTTGTTCTTATGCCAACACCTGTTGGTGTCATGGTTGTCTTTCTCACAGATCTTGCACCACCTCTTCTTCTGTTGAGGTTGTTTGCCTTTTCCTTTCGTATCCTGTTGAGAATTTCCTCCTTTCTGAAAGTTGCCTCCTTTTTGCCCATTACCTTTCTTCCTAGAACCCCTGCTCGTTGGTGTATAGGGTTGTATTGGAAGAATCATCCTTGTGAAGTTGGCGTGCCTCCTGTTGTTGAAGCAGATTGACCAACTCGATGTAGGTAATTTGTCGTTGAGACACCTGGATGGAGGTGATCAACATATCAAATGAAGAAGGTAAAGCTCTCATCACAAGTGAAATGAGAAGCTTTTCGTCCACGGTATCTCCCAAAGAACTCAATTTCTCTTTCAACTCAGACACTCTGCACAGAAAGAGTTCAACTGTTTCACCTCGCCTCAAACTCAGGTTATGAAGTTGTTGTTGAAGATGAAGAATGGTGGAATCATTCTTTCCCTCATAGATGGTTTTAAGGGCATCCCATGCCTCTTTACCACTTGATTTGTCAACTATATGAGGTTGCACTTCATCTGAAACAACAAACAAAATGAGCACCTTTGCTCGACTGTCTTTCTTGTCAAAAGCTATCTGATCTACGGAAGGACCTGTGGATCGCGCTGTTGGTGAAGGCCTAGTTGCTACTCCAAGTAACAATATCCCACAAATCTTCCATTTGGAGAATTGCCTTCATCTTATGTTTCCATGGTGTATAATTTGGACCTTTCAATAACTGATGAGGATCAGTCATCAATTTTGCAACATCGGCCATAGTGAAGGTTCCTTATATCACCAATTGGTCCCCCTTTCGATATACCTTTTGCTAGGCCGATATACCGTACAAAATACCCGCCCTTACGTGAGGGAAACTATAGGTATTTAGAAAGATCAACAAAAATCACCCGCCCTTACGTGAGGGAGACTATAGGTGAGTTTTAGAGATCATACGATACGTGGAACATAAGCGGTACTGAAAGGGAATCGCCTTGTTGATGGCACCTACCATAGAAGATTCTTCTCATGCGTGGGGCGTAACTTCCCCTAAACACTATGAAGAATACTTCGTCAGGATTTACGCCTAAACACAAGTGCGATAAAGGGTAGTGGATGGAGTAAAAAAATGCAAAAAATGGCGAACTTATCTCTCCCCGACGATTTATAGAGAACAAGCTCAGACGTCGTTGTTGTAGCTATATTAGGCGATAGATACAGTAGCCCAAAGCACGACAACTTTACCTGTAAGTGTGGGCCAGAGGTATCGTTTTTACCGAACGCTGCAGTGCAAATAAATTGCACAGATGGGTTTTAATTATTCCGGGGACTTAGGGAGTGATTTTGATTTTAATTTTTTAATGTTATAGTGCAAAAATGAAATATGCAACATACAACATAAAAAACTGCCCACAAGAATAACCCACAAGGTGTCGGTCACAGCCGAAAATGCACCTTTTACAATTCGCCAAATTGCTATTTTTCGAAAAATTACTCACTATCCCCCTTTGATTTTTTGAAAAAAATATCCCCCTTTAAAAGGCTTTCTTTAACAAAGCATTTTAATAATTATTATATATTTAAAATTAAAATAAATAATTTTAATTTATATAGTTTTAAAACTTTAGGAAAAATAAATTAAAATTAAATTTTAATTCATAAAGTTTGAAACTATATTAAAAAAAAATTAAAATTAAAAATTTTAATTAAAAAAATAATAATTAAAAAAAAACTTTGAAAAAAAAATTTATACCTTGGGGGGAGTCGGCGGGTTTGAACCCCGACCCGTAGGCTCCTCGAGCCTTACCGCACGGCTCACGACCACGTGAGCCGGCAGGTCGATCCGAGAGGATCGGTGAACCTCCTCTCCTTTAACAACCTTGTGCTCGCCCGTCCGTCGCCTCTCGCCACCTCCTCTGCAAGTCACGACCGCAGCTTTGCTTGGACGCTGCTGCTACTTCGCGGCTGCCCTCTGCAACGTTCCCTCCTTTTTTCGAACAAAATTTCACGATTTTTTTTTTTTTTTTTTAGACGGGGGAGGGGGGGGTGCCGATTTGATTTTTTTTTTAACTAAAATCCAATCGGGGGGGGGGGGGGTCCACCGTCCCTCCTCCCTGCGTGCACTCCTCGACGCGAACGACGCGCGTCCCTCCTGGACGTCGCGCCTGCGTCCCGTCCGCGCGCGGCACAGGGGGGACGTCTACGTCCTCCCTGGACGTCGCGCAGCCTGCGACGTACGCGCAAAGGATGCGCGCTCCGTCGCCGCGCTCTGTTGCGGCACAGGGGAGACGTATGCGTCCTCCCTGGACGTCGCAGAGTCTGCGACGCACGCGCCAAGGACGCGCGCTTAGTCACCGCGCTCTGTCGCGGCACAGGGGGGACGTCTGCGTCCTCCCTAGACGTCGCAGAGCCTGCCACGCACGCGCAAAGGACGCGAGCAGACACAGCGCTCTGCGTCCTCCGACTGGAAACGCAGTCGTTCCAGTTTTTTTTTTTTTTTCTTTCCGCTGCGGAGAATTGCGGACTACGTCCGCTAAAAAATTTTGCTGCTGTGTGCCGTAGTCACGCCCAGCAAGGAAAAAAAATTTCCTTCGCTTCCAGCACCAACTACTCCCTCCAACTGCGCACGGAAAAAGAAAATTCCTCTGCAGATCAAATTCTCTGCCCATAAAAAAATGGCTCTGATGCCATGTTAACTTCAGCGAACTTCTTTGTATTATTCTGCAAGCATTTAAATAAGGTTACAACGGCCGGGAATAGCACATCGGACGAACTAGAATAACCGAAGCTCGTTACATGGTTGTAACAGGTCAGCAAAATAATGAATAAAGACAAAATATATTAGACATTAGTTACGCTAACATCCCCCTTTATTACATTATTTGGGTAATGTAATAACTAATAGCTATACTAACATCCCCTTACATTATTTTGCAATACAAAGAGAGTTGCGAAACAATTCAAATTTGACACGTCCAAGTGCCTTAGTGAAAATGTCTGCAACTTGAGCATCGGTGGGAATGTGTTGAAGCTGAATTCGGTGCTTTGGAACTTCATCTCGAATGAAATGACATTGTGTGTCAATGTGCTTTGTTCTTTCATGATGGACTGGATTCTTGACGAGGTTCAGAACACCCTGATTGTCGCAAAACAAGTGTATTGGAGATTTTGATGGATGGCCCATACTTGTCAGAATGTGACGTAACCATATCACTTCGCACACAGCTTCACGTGCGACGTGATATTCTGCCTCTATTGATGAAATAGCAACCACTTGTTGCTTCTTGCTGTGCCAAGAGACGGGATCGGATCCCAGATGAAAAATGTATCCAGAAGTTGACTTGCGATCATCAAATGATCCGGCATAGTCGGAGTCCGTGTATCCTTGCAAGAAGAATTTGTTGTTCCTCTTGTATTCTAGGCCATATTCCATAGTACCACGGACATAGTGAAGAACACGTTTCGCTGCTTTCCAATGAGTGGTCTTAGGCTCCTGCATGAACCTCGAAAGATAGTTGACGACGAAATACGAGATCTGGCCTAGTATTGGTCAGATATATGAGACTCCCAATCAACTGTCGATAGAGAGTACCATCTACCTGAGGTGAGTCATCATATCGCGATAACTGAAGTCCATTCTCCATTGGAGTTGCCATTGGCTTGCAGTCAGTCATGCGATATTTTTCCAACAATGTCTTGGCATATTTTTTCTGAGACACTTTGATGGAGTGCTCCTTCTGGCTGAATTCCAGACCAAGACAAGTAATGGAGAAGTCCGAGATCTGTCATCTCAAAAGATTTGCACAAGTTTCTTTTTTGACGAGTAGAGATCATAGTTTCCGAACTCCCTGTAATGAGCGGATCATCCACATAGAGTACAAGCAACACTATCTCGGAACCCTGTTTCTTGAAATAGAGGTTTGCATCCGACGGACATCTCTTAAATCCATGCTCGCATAAGGTGATTGTCCATTTTTATATACCAAGCTCGAGGAGCTTGTTTCGGACTCATACAAGGATTTGACCAATTTGCAAACCTTCTGCTCTTGGCCTTCCACTTCAAATCCTTCTAGCTGAGTCATATAGACTTCTTCTTGGAGATCACCATTTAGAAAGGCACTTTTGACATCCATCTGGTGAAATTTCCACCCATATTGTGCTTGCCATAGCACACATAGCCCGAATTGTGGTCATCCGAGCGGTAGGTGCAAAAGTTTCCTCGTAGTCAATGCCTTCTTTCCGAGCATAGCCCTTTGCAACAAGACGGGCCTTATGCTTATCAATTGTTCCATCCGCCTTGTACTTGACTTTATATACCCATTTGTAGCCATGCCAACGGCACACCGTGTTGTAATAATTTTCATATGGTTTGGTATTTTTGTACACAATCTTTGCGTCTAGCGACCCCATACATCTTTCCTATAGCTGCAACAAGGGGCCTTATGCTTATCAATTGTTCCATCTGCCTTGTACTTGACTTTATATACCCATTTGCAGCCAATGGGTTTCTTTCCATGCGGCAAATCAACAAGCTTCCAAGTTTTATTCTTCATCAGAGACTCATACTCTGTATCCATAGCGGCCTTCCACTGAGGCTCACTAAGAGCATCTTGCACTGATGCGAGTTCAAGACTATCTATGGTAGACATGAACGCCTTGTCATCATCAATATCCATATCCTCTACTTCTGTACTTGGAGTCACAGAAAGTTCCTCAAAAGATTGACAAAGATCATCAACCTCACCAGTTTCTCTGGCTTCTCTTTCCTTTTGAGCCATACTGCGTGTACGAGGTCTATCCAAATTCAAATTGGGAGGAGTGGATAAATTTGCGTCTTTGATTGTATTTGTACACCATTTAGGATTCTTCTTCGATGGAGTTGAAGAAGATGTAGAAGGACCTCCTGTCTGTGTTGACGAAGGAATCTTCTCTTCCTTAGTTTCCACAATATCTTGGTGTACTTTAGATGTGCTCTGTGATGTGAAAGCTTCATCAAAGACAACATCTCTGTTGATATGAATTTTCTTGGTCAAAGGATCTATCAACCGATATCCTTTAGAGTGCTTAGAATAACCAAGAAAAATACATCTCAGTGTTTTCTCATCTAGCTTCTTCCTTTTCTCCTTCGGTATGTGCATGAAAGCGTGACATCCGAAAATACGTAGATGAGATATGGAGGGTTTTCGACCACTCCATGCTTCCTATGGAGTCATTCCTTTTAGGGCCTTTGTGGGTGCCCTATTCAACAGATACACTGCAGTGGTGACGGCTCTGCCCAATATTGTTGCCCAAGAGTAGCACTTGTGAGCATACAACGAACCATTTCCATGATAGAACGGTTCCTTCTCTCAAGCAACTCCATTTCTTCGAGGAGTATAGGCAGATTGTACTTGTCTCTTGATTCCATGCTTATCTAGGAATGCAGAGAATTCATTAGAGGTAAACTCTCCCCCTCGATCCGAGCGGAGGGTTTTAATAGAAGCTCCCGACTCCTTCTCAACGAATTTCTTGAACTGCTGGAAGAATGCGAAAGCTTCAGATTTCAGTTGGAGAAAGAAAACCCACATCTTTCGTGAGTAGTCATCTACAAATAACTGAAAGTACCTCTTCCCTCCACAACTGTGAGGTGTGAAAGGACCGCATAGATCGGTATGAATTAACTCCAGAGGTTTTCATGCTCTTGTAGAGCTCTTCTCAAATGGTACTCTATGCTGCTTTCCTGCAAGCGATCGAGCACACTGGCAATGTGGCAGAAAGGGAAGGAAGACCCTTTACCATCTCATACTTGTTGAGCTCAAGTAAGTAGCCAGAACTAAGATGCCCATATCTCTTGTGCCATAGGGAAGTTGCCTCCTTGGTAGAGACAGTCATGGCAACATGTGGAGTAGAGATAGCATCTAGTGCAAATAAGTCGTGCTTATATGAAGTTGTTGCAATCTGCTTACCCTTCCTGGTAATGGTACAACACTTCTTTCCATTCTCAACATGAAAGTTGACAACCATATTTCTATCCGGGATTTGTGTCACTGACAACAAATTGTTGGCCAATCCCGGAACATAGAGGAATTTGTCAATCTGACACTTGCCATCAGGAAGAGTGACTGAAACTGTACCCTCTCCCTGAACCCCTGTAGGTTTTATCATCGGCAATTGTGACGAGTTTGCCCTCTTTGGCCACAAATGATTCAAACCACGATCCGTCGCCGGTCATATGTTTTCTAGCTCCGGAATCGACATACCAAATAGGATCCCTCCGTGTGGAATCTGTGGTAGTCATGAGCACCTTGTGTGCCCATTCAGAATCTGAGTCAGATTCTTCAACAACAACATTCACCTGGGGTTGCTTGTTTTTATTTTGTGGTTTGTTTTGGCCTTTCTGCTTGTTCTTATGCCAACACCTGTTGGTGTCATGGTTGTCTTTCTCATAGATCTTGCACCACCTCTTCTTCTGTTGAGGTTGTTTGCCTTTTCCTTTCGTATCCTGTTGAGAATTTCCTCCTTTCTGAAAGTTGCCTCCTTTTTTCCCATTACCTTTCTTCCTAGAACCCTGCTTGTTGGTGTATAGGGCTGTATTGGAAGAATCATCCTTGTGAAGTTGGCGTGCCTCCTGTTGTTGAAGCAGATTGACCAACTCGATGTAGGTAATTTGTCGTTGAGACACCTGGATGGAGGTTATCAACATATCAAATGAAGAAGGTAAAGCTCTCATCACAAGTGAAATGAGAAGCTTTTCGTCCACAATATCTCCCAAAGAACTCAATTTCTCTTTCAACTCAGACACTCTGCACAAAAAGAGTTCAACTGTTTCACCCTGCCTCAAACTCAGGTTATGAAGTTGTTGAAGATGAAGAATGGTGGAATCATTCTTTCCCTCATAGATGGTTTGAAGGGCATCCCATGCCTCTTTACCACTTGCTTTGTCGCTATATGAGGTTGCACTTCATCTGAAACAACAAACAAAATGAGCACCTTTGCTCGACTATCTTTCTTGTCAAAAGCTATCTGATCTGCGAAAGGACCCGTGGATCCTATCGTTGGTGAAGGCCTAGTTGCTACTCCAATAACAATATCCCACAAATCTTCCATTTGGAGAATAGCCTTCATCTTATGTTTCCATGGTGTATAATTTGGACCTTTCAATAACTGATGCGGATCAGTCATCAATTTTGCAACAGCGGCCATAGTGAAGGTTCCTTATATCACCAATTGGTCCCCCTTTCGATATACCTTTTGCGAGGCCAATATACCGTACAAAATACCCGCCCTTACGTGAGGGAAACTATAGGTATTTAGAAAGATCAACAAAAATCACCCGCCCTTACGTGAGGGAGACTATAGGTGAGTTTTAGAGATCATACGATACGTGGAACATAAGCGGTACTGAAAGGGAATCGCCTTGTTGATGGCACCTACCATAGAAGATTCTTCTCATGCGTGGGGCGTAACTTCCCCTAAACACTATGAAGAATACTTCGTCAGGATTTACGCCTAAACACAAGTGCGATAAAGGGTAGTGGATGGAGTAAAAAAATGCAAAAATGGCGTACTTATTCCTCCCCGACGATTTATAGAGAACAAGCTCAGACGTCGTTGTTGCAGCTATATTAGGCGATAGATACAGTAGCCCAAAGCACGACAACTTTTATTTGTAAGTGTGGGCCAGAGGTACCGTTTTTATCGAACGCTGCGGTGCAAATAAATTGCACAGATGGGTTTAATTATTTCGGGGACTTAGGGAGTGTTTGATTTTAATTTTTTAATGTTATAGTGCAAAAATGAAATATGCAACATACAACAAAAAAAAATTGCCCACAAGAATAACCCACAAGGTGTCGGTCACAGCCGAAAATGCACCTTTTACAATTTGCCAAATTGCTATTTTTTGAAAAATTACTCACTATCCCCCTTTGATTTTTTGAAAAAATATCCCCCTTTAAAAGGCTTTCTTTAACAAAGCATTTTAATAATTATTATATATTTAAAATTAAAATAAATAATTTTAATTTTATATAGTTTTAAAACTTTAAGAAAAAATAAATTAAAATTAAATTTTAATTTATAAAGTTTAAAAACTATATTAAAAAAAAATTAAAATTAAAAATTTTAATTAAAAAAATAATAATTAAAAAAAAAACTTTGCAAAAAAAAAAATTATACCTTGGGGGGAGTCGACGGGATTTGAACCCCCGACCTGTAGGCTCCCTGAGCCTTACCGCACGGCTCACGACCACGTGAGCCAGCGGGCTGATCCGAGAGGATCAGTCAACCTCCTCTCCTTTAACAACCTCGGCCTGCCCGTCCGTTGCCTCTGCCACCTCCTCTGCAAGTCGCGCCCGCAGGTTTGCTTGGACGCTGCTGCTACTTCGCGGCTGCCCTCTGCAACGTTCCCTCCTTGTTTTTCTTTTCTCGAACAAAACTTCACGATTTTTTTTTTTTTTTTTTTTTTAGACGGGGGAGGGGGGGGTGCCGATTTGATTTTTTTTTTTTTAATTAAAATCCAACCGGGGGGGCGTCCACCATCCCTCCTCCCTGCGCGCACTCCTCGACGCGGACGACGCGCGTCCCTCCTGGACGTCGCGCCTGCGTCCCGTCCGCGTGCGGCACAGGGGGGGCTTCTACGTCCTCCCTGTACGTTGCGCAGCCTGCGACGTACGCGCAAAGGACGCGCGCTCCGTCGTCGCGCTCTGTCGCGACACAGGGGAGACGTCTGCGTCCTCCCTGGACATCGCAGAGCCTGCGACGCACGCGCCAAGGACGCGCGCTCAGTCGCCGCGCTCTGTCGCGGCACATGGGGGGACGTCTGCGTCCTCCCTGGACGTCGCAGAGCCTGCCACGCACGCGCAAAGGATGCGAGCAGACACAGCGCTCTACGTCCTCCGACTGGAAACGCAGTCGTTCCAGTTATTTTTTTTCTTTTTTTTTCTTTCCGCTGCGGAGAATTGCGGACTGCGTCCGCTAAAAATTTTTGCTACTGTGTGCCGTAGTCACGCCCAGCAAGGAAAAAAAATTTCCTTCGCTTCCAGCACCAGCTACTCCCTCCGACTGCGCGCGGAAAAAGAAAATTCCTCTGCAGATCAAATTCTCTGCCCAAAAAAAAATGGCTCTGATGCCATGTTAACTTTAGCGAACTTCTTTGTATTATTCTGCAGGCATTTAAATAAGGTTACAACGGGCCGGGAATAGCACACCGGCGTACTGGAATAACCAGAACTGTTACATGGTTGTAACAGTGAGCTAATATAGACAAAATACATTAGACATTAGTTACGCTAACAATGATTGTGGTTTTATTTACGAGATTGTGAGATATTGTAATGGTATGTATTTGGTTTTATTTTTGTTTTCATTTAAGAGACCTAAATTCAAACCTCTATAGATGACCCTACTCCCTTTTGAATTCAAACCTTGGACTTCTTATTCAAAGTTTAGTAATATCTAAGAAAGAAAAAAAAAGTGGTAGTTGTTGATTCTTCTTTATATCAAAAAAAAATGTTCAACAAAATCAAAAAGCTCAACATCTCTTATCATCTTTTGGAGTGTGTATCTTCTTTTATTGATTTTAATGAGAAGTTTTCTTTCTTTTTTTGGATTTGGTTAGTGTGAGAAACCCCTATGACTGACGCTTAGGGTTGGGCATCCCTATGCCACCATGACCTCTCATAAGGGAAGAGTTGAGCTTATCAATAGGGAATTTAACATATAACCACACACACGTCGCGGTTTGAACCTTGGACCTCCTGAATAAGAGCTAAAGCCCGAACTATTGCGGTGTCCCCCTTGAGACTAAAGTTATTAAAAAACAAATTCAATGAGTTTACACAGGTTTTTACGAGGGGTCTTGGTCCAAAATTTTCCCTTTTTTTTATTCTCAGCTCTTCAAAAAGTTTCATTAGCAAGTTTACTTTTAGACTGTCCTCATATGTAATCCTAATGTGCTTGTAGGCTTTACACTCCATGACAAATTATTTTTTGGTCTCCACTACTCCTACTATATAAAAGGTACATATTTGTTTTGACCATGCCTTTTGAGGAATTGTCCATCTTCCAATTTCATATTTGAGATGGTATGAACTAGATCTTAGTTGGGTTATAAGTATCTTTTTCTTCCATTTTATTTTTGCATCTATGTACTTCTCTTGGTTGTGTTCACAGTTTGAGTTGAACTTGTTGATATATAACTATTTTTTCCTTCCTAAATTTTCAATCCACATGACAAGTTTGAATTTTTCCCTCAAATACTGTTTAGTTTCATTGTTGGAGTTTGGAACCTTACAAAATTTTATGCTCCATTTATCCATTCATTTGTTGTTTTGTTTCATCCATGTGTATTTTCTTCTATTCAATATTTTTTCGATTAATTATTTCAACAACATGTTATCTTCTATTCTTTGTATTTTCTTTACGTACTCCAATAGCCTTATCATAGCTTCTACTTATGGTGGAAAATTCTTTGTTTCAACAGGTAAAACCTTATATGGGACTAATGCTTAAATTCTAAAATTATCTTTTGAATTCTTTCTATTTGTCTCCATCTAAAATTTGATATATTACTAGCCCACACCTCAAACCCATATAGCACCATTGGAATAAAAAGGACCATAATAGTTTTCCAATACCACATATTTATTTTTTGCACCTATTTAGTAATGGGTAGAGTGCACTCCATCCTATTGTTTTCTTGTCCCTATTTAGCAATGGGTAAAGTGCCCTCTATCCTACTTGTATTCATTTCATCTTTCATATTCCCTAATTGACTTTGCTTTGAAAATCAAACCCAAGGTATTTGTATTATGTTACTACCTCTAAAGGATTTCCTTCAAATAAAATGTATGACTATTTTTGCTCTTTCCAAGTAGAGAAGACTGTAATTTTAGTCTTGTTAGTGTTTACCTACATCCTAACTTCTTCACAAAAATGCTCTAAAACTTTTATATTTTCTTTTAAACTTTCAAATGTCTTGCCAATCAAAGATGAGGTCATCAATAAACAAAATAAGTTTCACTACATGATTAGTCAATTGTATTCCCTCTCCTCCCATTTTGTAACAACCCAGGTCCTGCCCACCTAGTTGTCCAATCTTAATCTCTTTTTCTCAAAACACAATAAGAATATTTCGACTTATCTCAAGGTTTAGAGCAAAACATTTGTGGATAGTTTGATGTTCACCCAATATTTAACTGGTACAAGACATGTAATATCTTCCACTATGGGTACCTAGATCGTTGTAGTCGATAGCCCATATGGTCGGGACTAATCGGGTCTCGTAGTATGGTGCCTTAAGAGAACTTATCCTCTCATCCCGAGTTCCAAGTTCACGGCAGGGGTTTCTCCTCTAGGGCCCATTTCACCTAGAGGTTAGACGCATAAATTTCCCATTCCTTAGCATGTATGTTTAATATTAGTCATGCAAGGATTAGCATGTACATGTCATGTGCTAGATGGGTTTCCACCTTCCTTGGGAACTATCTAGGGTCTGCCAATGCCCTGGCTTTCTACTAGGTGTTACTTGAATTGGAATGATTGACGATGAGATGTCCCATTCCATCTCGTCGTTGAAAAAACACCCAATTGTTCAAGGATCAAGTGACCCCTCACTATACTATTCAGATGATAGCCTATGAGCGATGCCCATTTCATCCTCTTTTACCTCTCGTCCTGATCCTTCCCATAAGAAATACAAATGTCCCTGATTCCATATGACTGTCCTTCCTACAATCATCAATGGTGTTGGGTGGTTTATTAGGATTGTTCTATCCACAAAATTAAGTATGAATATTTCTATCATCCTTCCCGATGATAGATTTAGACTCGATAGTTAAGTCATAGATTAAGTTTGATCAGCTATGATAGGTTAAAGTTCATTTATTAAATATTTAAAACTTACTCTAATGTAGAACTCCGAAATCCATATGATAAAGAAAATAGCTAACACTTTCATTAAAAAAGTTAAACAACTTTTATGAACTAAATGATAATTTATCATAAAAGATAATATACAATTATAATATTAGTTAAAATAAAAGATCTTTATTATTTCAAAATATTTAAGAATAAGTTTCCAAGATGTTCTATAGTTTCGTTATCCACTTCACCTTTAGCTTCTACATGCTAGATTAATTTAAAAGACCTTTAAGTAAATTAAATTGCTACTTTATATAATTTTGTTAAACTAAACTAATACTTTTACACTGCTATCTATTAAACATTAAAATCCTCTGAGATTTTCAAAAATGTTTTCTTTTTTTCTTAATGAAAAATAAAGCTAACATAAAAATAAAAGGACAACATAATTTAAATTTCTCATACATCATTTTAGCAAGTATTGAGTATATAAGATTATGTAAAAGGGTAAACTTTAAAATAAATAATGCCTTTTTGGTATTTTCAAGAAATGGTGAATCATAACGTTAACTAAGCTAAATCGACCGGATCAGGGTAGAATCTTATGGAAAGAAATATTAGGTAAACCCTTATAAACCTTTGTTGTCCATTTCACTCTAATAAAGTTCTCCCGAACCCCCGCCTAGAACTTTAAATTATATTATTTGGCACCCCTCACAAGTTTTGCCATTATGTTAAATTTATTGATCCTTGTGAAAGGTCGTTTGACGGGCGCGGGTGAGTGTAACTACCCATGTATGATTGTCCATCTCTCATGCCCATAGTGATTGTATAACTAACTTCACATCGTCATTGACGTGAGACGAAAGAAATCCCTAAATGAAATTTACACTGAAATGACCTAGGGTGGGTCTCATCTACTTAAGACGTCTCAACAAAGTAGCACTTCATTTGGGTGAACAAACCATGATGCTAAAATTTAATTCCAAGGAAGATCGACAAGTTTGTTAAAAATGTTAGTTTAATAGCTATTAATACATGTGTGGTTCAATTGTATAGCAACCATAGTACCATTGTTACATTTTGTAAGATTTTATACTCTAGTCATGTTGATCTATGAAGCTTAACTCATATATATTATGATTGTGTTGCTAAGCTAGGAACTTATCCTCACACCAAATGCTCTTTATTGTTACCAATCACATTAACATAGATAGTTACGGTCTTCTAAGCCCATCGTCTAAAATTTATCTAATCTTTACATTATCCGTCGGCTGAAAGGTTTAAATAGAAACTGCCCTCCAACTCTAAACTTATATTTTGATACTCCTACTATTGGAAAACACATACCAAAACACTCTTTTTCCATTCCAATAGTTGATAAGGAAAAATTGCATTTAACTCAACAAGTGGTTGCGGCATTTCATAGAGCTATTAGACTATTTAGACAGTAAAATTACATTTATTTCATTGCCGACATTGCCGATATAGGCTTCACGGAAGTAAAAGAAATTGTCTAAAATTACATTTATTTCATTGCCGACATTGCCGACATAGGCTTCACGGAAGTAAAAGAAACAAAAAAGTCAATAATAGTACAGTTTAAATGAAAAAACAATCCAAAGACTAACAACAACATACTGAATTCCCCTAATGCTTCTAAATTTATTTATCATCCATACTATTATGTTTTCTTAAATTGGACCTATATGAACGACATCAGAGAGATATTTCTATTTTTTTGGTGGCTTTAGACTTGATCTTTCAAATATTATTCGCGCCCTAACAAAGAGTTCAATCAACACAAAGGAATGTATGTCCCTAACAAAGAGTTCAATCAACACAAAGGAAAATATGTTTTCATTAACGTCACCATAAGCATGAAGTACAACCACTAAACAAGTTTTACTCCAAATATATACATATATATGATAATCAAGAAAACATGCTTTCAAGTGGCAACTATGTTGGCATATCTTTGTTAGTCAAGCAAAAATTTTACAAAATACTCTAAGGCAATAGAAAGCTTTGCAACTTGTTGATAGTGCAGTCAAAGTTTTTTTTGTTTTGTTTTCTTCAGACGATTTGGTTGCGCAGACCCAAGCTTCACGATTACATCCCAACTTCCAAGATGACAGTGACAACGCTACTAGGGGTCAGAGCAGCTACAACTAGATTTGAATGCAAGCTAACCTACTGTTACGAACAAAATATGCATTCCTTCTTATCTAAACTTTTCATTTGAAATCAAACAAACACAACTTAAATTCATCACAGAGTTGGAACTATCAGAACAAAAAAGGATCTTATAAACTACATTTCCTAGAGCATGCCTTTTTCTTTTTTATCATTAAATATGAAAATAATTGCTAAATTTTGAACACAATACATAAATATTCATATATCCTCCACAAGCATTATCATACAAACAGTTTCAAGGCGGCCAACCTTAAAAAACGTCGTCTGATGGAGAACCAAAATCTGTACCAATTTTCTTTTCACAAATACAAAGCAAGACGACCTTTACCTTTCATTCCTTTTTCCTTTAATAGATGATTAAGGCATTGGTTTAAGGAACATGTGTACTATTCCATGCAATATTTTTGAGATACTTAGGCTTATCCACTTAAGCTTAAGTTAATATTTTATTATTTCTTATTATTATATTAATTTCTTATTTCTTGCACTTTGTATTCACGTGAGGCATAGTATGCCCATGTTAGAAATAGGTTGTTAAGTTGTTTGGGTGTTTAGTTAGCTTTTAGAGATCTTCTTTGTCTTCTAGCAGTTAGTTGTCACCTTTGTTTAGCAGATGGTTATTTGTTAGTTAAGTGGTTGGCCATGTTTGGCAACTTGTTACAACCACTTAACCACGTGAGATTCTTTGTATTGCTTATATATTCTATGCATTTGAATAATAAACCAACTTCACGTTTGGTTTCTATATCACTGGTATCAGATTTCCAAGGATAAGTTTCAGTAAGAAGGACACATTTTTCCACTTCTTTGCTAGATCCTAAGTAGGTGCTAGTGGAGAGTTGGCTTGAGGCCATCCACAACATCAAGTGAAGTTGAGGTGACAGAGGGTAGAAATTACCCTTGCACCAAATACCCCTGAAAAAACCATAGGGTAATTAGATTACCCTTTTGCAGGCAAAATATCTTGTGGAAATCAAATTTTTGGTATTGAGAATCTTCTGCTCCAGTTGTGAGGCCAAAATTTGGCCAACAAGGAGTTTTTAACACAACTTGCCAAAGGATTGTCGTTGAGCACCAGTCTGCCGACCGTTGCCAAAGGAGAAAGCGGATAGTTTTTCCTTATTTTTTCCATGTAGAACATAAATTTTTTGTGCATGAGAATTGAATTGGAGTTGTTAACTTCGAGTTAATTAAAAAAAAAATCGTCATGAGCTGACGAGCGGCAGTGAAAGTCATGCATGAAACTCTCTTTGCATGAGAAATAACTTGAAATTGTTACTTCAAGTTAATACTTTAATATTAATATTTTATTAATATTAATGTTATTTTAGTCTTCAAAGCTAAAGTTAGAAAAAAAATTGGATGCACTATTTCATGCAACTCGATTGCCTAGTGGTCGGCCTACATCCACGATTGGTGGCAAGCTCAACAATCGGCTAGTTTTGCCGACGTCGGCCACTGATCGATTTTCCTTGATAAACTAGACTCAAATTCTACCGAAGTGGGACAGCTAGATATACTACCATCGATCACCATACATGAAATCGAGGAGGTGTTATGGCAGACGATATTGAAGAAGTGTGTAGGCAATGGTGAACGAAAATGACGCACATAGATTTTCCAGCAAATACCTTGATCCCACAAAGTTTCCATCATGATTCTGATGAAGATCGCAGCTCCGATGATTTCGATGACCATTGCATTCCTATGATATTGCATGACAGTTCAAAAAATCCAACGAGCACCATAGACCTGAATGCGACGACGAACGACATACAAGAAGTTGAAACCCAACATCGTGAAATTTTTAGATTATGAAATTCTACGAGTGATTGCACAGCTGACGTTTGAACCGACGAATATTGCAGGTGAGAAAAAGAAATTTTCAACGCGAGTTCAACCCTCGATAAGTAGAAAACAGACCGTGCAAAGATTTTTTCCAACAAGGTTTGATTTTTTTGGCAAGTTCCTGGTTTTCGACACATAGAGATAAAACAGTGAAGGTTTATTTTTTTAAAACCCTAAGGTTAGGATTTTTCACAGTCGTCGATAAATTTTTCAGTCATCGTCGACGACCAAGGAAGGAAGGAAGTGCTATTTTAAAAGGCGCTATTATCCCACATTTTCTCGGTGAAGGGCAAATAGGGATTTAAAAGCACTTTCACGCTTTATGTTAAACGTGAGCACCTCACGATGCTCACATAGACTGCTTGCGCAATCACACCCTTTTAAGGCGCTTGTCGTTGTTGCTGCACCATGTGGCCATGGTGGACTTGTGGATTTTTGACAATTTGTGGTGGTTCTCAGTCCTATGGTACGTTGTTGTCGTAGACTTTGGTGGACTTGTGGGTTTTTGATAGTTTGTGGTGGTTCTCAGTCCTGTGGTATGTTGTTGCTGTAGACTATTCGGCAGCGAGCGAGAGTTAACCGCTCACCCAATTAAAATTAAACAATTTTTTTGGTGTCCTGAATATAATTTTACCGTGTGAATTCAAATTTGGCAGGAAAACAGATTTTTGGTGGGAATCATGAAATTTTCAAATTTTAAATTTTAAATTCAAATTTTTGGTGCCAAAAGCAGAAAAACAACAAAACAAGGTGAAATTTCTCCATTTTTGGTTAATTTTCAGCCAATTTTTTGCAAATTTGATAAATGTTTTGCCTCCTAACCCAATTTTTGGTATTGTAAGGGCTAAATTTTCAAATTTTTAGTGCTAAATTGTAATTGCAAAATTTGATTTAATTTTGTAAAAGCACTTTAAATAGCCCATTTTTGTAAAATTTGGAAGGCAAATCATTGTAAAAATCTAGGTAATTCTTGCATTAGAAAAATTGTCAAAATTCCTAAGCCTAGATTAGGTCTTGCATCCATTTTGTAATCCTCCTAGTCTGGCATATACTTGGAAAAATATGGCCCAAGACCTCAAATTAAACATGGAAATCCTTACTACTACAGTAGATATTTTAGTAGAGAAGGTTAATGACATTATGGTGCAATTAACCCTTTGAGATATAAAAATTCATCACAATCATGCTAGTAAAGCTAAATGTGAGGTCAAATTATATGACGGATCTAGGGATCTAGATGTATTGTCTACATGGATTTTGGATATGCAAACTTGGTTTGCTTATGCTGAAATTCCTGAGGATGAACAAGTTGCATTTGCTACAGTCAAACTTACAAGCTTAGTAAAAGTTTTAATTTTAGAAAGACAAAGCCATAATGCCACAATGACTTGGAAAGAATTAATCCAAATTCTGAAAAACACATTCTTCCCACCAAATTACCAAAGTGACCTCACTACCAAGTGGTAAAAATTGAGGCAAGCCTATGGTATGTCTGTTTCTGACTACATTTTCCAATTCAATAGGCTAAGGGTATTGCTTGGCGCGAAATATTCAGAAGAGGACTTGATTAAAAAATTCACTCGTGGCTTGCAAGATCAAATTTTTAGGGAAATAAAGTTCAATGTTTTCCTCACCTTGGATGTGGCATTCAATCATGTCATTCTTGTAGAGGAGAAAGTTGGTGCATATCACAAATCTCGTTCATCATAGGAGAGCTCTTCCAGAGGTAAGAATCAACATCAACATAAGGTGAAGAACACTTCTCATTATTCCGCTTATTCTTATTCTACTTCCATTTCTCTTAAAGCACATTCTTCTTTTCATTCTAAAGATCCTTCTTCTTCAATGTATTGTAAATTTTATAAAAAACATGGTCATGTAAAATCCAAATGCTTTACTTTTGAAAAATTTAAAAAGAATAAATCCCTATTTTTACAACCTACACATGAGAAACCACATGATAGTCCCATTGTGGCTACAGGGATAGAAGAAGAGTATCCAAATTTAAAGCGTAAACTGAACAAAGTTACCCTCATGTCAAATGTATTTGCTCAAGGGGGTCATGACCAATTGTTTGTCACTAGAGCTGACCTTACACATGATTTCTATGTTGATTGTATCATAGATAATGGATCACAAAAGAAACTCATTGTGAATTCCATTTTGGAGAAGTTGAAACTTCCCATACAGCCACATTACCAACCATATGCACTTGGGTGGAAATATGTAGACTCCACATCTAACATCACCCACACTTGCACCTTGACTTTTGCTTTTGGTGACAAGTTTGTGGATAAAGTAATATGTGATATCACAGAGATGGATTGTTGTGGGATATTGCTAGGTAAACCCTATCAATTTGATAGGAATGCTATTTATCATGCTAAAAAGAACACCTACACATTGGAGTTGCATGATAAAACCTACTTGATACAAAGCACTACACATACTTTCAATTTGATGTTAAGTTGTAGGCAAGTAAGGAAGCCACTAAGTCAAGCACTCATTTTGGCTCCTACTAGCATCAGTTCCACACAAAATGAAGAACAAGCACCATCTAAGGCATAGGAAAATGAAGAAGTTTCACTCCCACCTAATGAACAATCACAAGAGCAAGTGGTTAAGGAACCCATCATTCTCACTCATGAGAAAGATGTCATTCACTCTATTGGTATCATTTCGGGTACACCTATAGCTACACAACAACTTGTTCCACAAAAGTTACCTTTGGCTTTGCCCACTCCCACCATTTAATGATGACTTTGCTAAAAATATCCATTGGGCATTAATGAAGACCTTTTAAAAATATCTTTTGATTAAAAATTACCTTTTAGGTGCAAAAGTCTTCATCTTTCATTTATGACCCAAGGGAGTGTGAGGTGGAGAAATATTTGGGTGAGAGGTGGCAAGGCTAGGATAGGCTAGAATAGGTGAGGTGGAAGGCTCAAATCAAATCAGGATTAGATTTAATTAAGCATGTGACTAGCCATAAAGCATATTTTGACCATGGTGAGGAATTCAACCTTGGTTTAGTTGGGGACAAGGTCACATGAGAACCCAGGATTAAGCGTAGGAAGGGGCTTAGCTAGCCCAAAGGGGCTAAGGATGATGAATAACGATTTTTGATGAATGAATAGTGTTTTTAGCTAATTTATGCAATTTTCGAGGGTTTTGCAAATTGGTTGACCGTGGAAATAGGGAGAGGGACAATGTATGACTTTTGGGTATCTATAATATTATTATGTTATTTTTAATCCAATATTTGAAAGAAAATAGAAGAAAACATAAAATGTAAAAAAAATGTGTAAAACATATATTAGGGTTTCAAGGCAAGCTTACAAAGAAGTCTACGTATTTTTCCTTCTCTCTAAAAAAATCGTTATGTACTTCAAAAATTTCCTTGGGTGTTTCTTTAATATCCCATGAACATCGCAGGGCATCTGTGCATCTTCTGCAACTTTTGCATTGTTCCAAAAATCCAGATTCTACAAAAATTGCATGTTTCGTGCTTCTGAAACCTGTAAGATAATAGAAAACAATAAGTTAGATCACAAGATAAATCAAAGTAAGAAACCCTTAGGGGGTCCCACCATGATCACCATTTGTAGATGTGAAATTGAACAACACCAAACAATGTACTTAAATAAATGAATGAATAAAGCAAAATAAACACATATGATTACACAAAAATAAACTTTTATTCTTATTGTCGGGTGGATATTTGATATTACAACCAAGTGTACCCCAAATGGGGGTTTACAATGCTTTATTATCCAATACAATAATTTTAATATGCTAGGGTTCTCCGAAACCCTAGCTAACAAACAAGGGTGGTGTCTTCATGCTCGACTTGATCTCAATAGTAAGGTGAGTGGGCTTCAGATAACCATAGGTCGGACCACTTTCCAATGAACTTGATCCTTAAACCTGCAAACAACAAACAATAGAAGGTCAATAATATCTGCAAGAGCTCCATGTGAGGCCCTAAAAAAGAAATTTCTTTAGAGGTAAACTCCCCCCCTCGATCTAAACGAAGAGTCTTTATAGAAGCCGACTGACACCTATACGTGACCTCGGTGACCTGAGACCTTTGGCTGACGTGGATAGTAGAACCTGAGGTGGAAGGTAACAGCAGATCGGATTGGTGACGTGGATAAGTGGGTCAACAAGCTAGACAGGCGAGGAAACTAGGTGGACTTGGAACCATAGAGCGAACTTGACATGCAAACGATTACCGAGAAACGCTACCTAATAGAAGAACTAATAGAAATGAGGTAGTTTTCAAAAGGATTCAAAAGGGAAATAACCTCAACAAACAAAAAGATATTGCAAGATTTATGAAAAAGAGGGTCATGATACAAATAGATGTTGGCATAAGAATAAACAACCTAAATAGAAAGGCCAGAACAAACCACACAACAAGAACAAGCAACCCAAGGTGAATGTTGTTGTTGAAGAATTTGACTTGGATTCTGAGTGGGCACACAAGGTGCTCATGACTACCACAACCTCCGAGTAGACAGATCCTGTATGGTATGTCGATTCTGGCGCTAGTAAGCATATGATTGATGACAAATCATGGTTTGAGTCTTTTGAGGCCAAAGAGGGCAAACCTGTCACTATTGCTGATGATAAAACCTACAAGGTTTAGGGAGAAGGTACTGTTTCAGTCACTCTTTCTAATGGCAAGTGTCAAATTGAAAAAGTCCTCTATGTTCTAGGATTGGCGAACAATTTGTTGTTAGTCACACAAATTTTGGACAAAGATATGGTTGTGAACTTTAGTGTTGAGGGAGCAAAGAAGTGTTGTTCTATTACCAGGAGGGGTAAGAATATTGCAACCGCTTCATTTAAGCATGGCTTATTTGCCTTAGATGCTATCTCTACTCCACATGTCGCCATGATAGTCTCTACAAAGGAGGCAACTTCACTATGGCACAAGAGATATGGGCATCTTAGTTTTGGTTACTTACTTCAGCTAAGTAAGTATGAGATGGTAAAGGGTCTTCCTTCCCTTTCTATCACATTGCCAGTGTGCTCTGACTATTTGGCAGGAAAGCAGCATAGAGTACCTTTTAAGAAAAGCTCTACAAGAGCAAAGAAACCTCTGGAGTTGATTCACACCGATCTGTGCGGTCCTTTCACACCCATTAGTTGTTGGGGGAAGAGGTATTTTCAATTATTTGTAGATGATTACTCACAAAAAATGTGGGTGTTCTTTCTTACTCTGAAATATGAGGCATTTGGTTTCTTTTAGCAATTCAAGAAATATGTTGAGGAGTTAGGGGCTTCTATAAAGACTCTTCGCTCAGATCGGGGGGGGGGTGGGAGTTTACCTCTAAAGAATTTTTTGCATTCTTGGCTGCACATGGGATCATGAGACAGTTAACTACTACTTATACTCAACAAAATGGAGTTGCTGAAAGGAGGAACCGTTCCATCATGGAAATGGTTCGTTGCATGCTCACAGGAGCTAGTCTTGGGCAACAATATTGGGTGAAAGCTGTCACAACAATATATCTGTTGAATAGGGCACCCACAAAGGCCCTACAAGGAATGACTCCACAAGAAGCATGGAGTGGTAGGAAACCCTCCATTTCTCATCTACACATTTTTGGGTGTAAAGCTTTCATGCACATACCAAAAGATAAAAGGAAGAAGCTAGATGAGAAGACATTGAAGTGTATTCTTCTTGGCTATGATGAGCACTCTAAGGGTTATCGTTTGATTGATCCCTTGACCAAGAAGATTCATGTCAGTAGAGATGTTGTTTTTGATGAGGCTTTCACATCACAAAGTACATCAGATGTATACCTAGATCTTGTGGAATCTAAAGTTGAGAAGTCTCCTTCATCATCAAATATTGAAGGTTCTTCTCCATATTCTTCAAAATCATAGAATAAGAATCTAAAATGGTATACAAGTACAACCAGAGACTCCAAGATATCTACTCCACCTGATTTGACTTTGGATAGACCTCGTACTCGCAGCATGGCTCGACAGGAGAGAGCATCAACAGAGACTACTAGGGTTGATGATCTTTGTCAATATTTTGAGGGACTTTCTGTTGATCCAGAGATACCAACAGAGGATATGGATATAGATGAGGACATGGTGTTTATGTCTTCAATGAATGAACATGAACCTGTTTCGGTGCAAGATGCCCTTAGTGAGACACAATGGAAGCCTGCTATGGATGTTGAGTATCAGTCTTTGATGAAAAACAAAACTTGGAAGCTTGTCAATATGCCATACGAAAAGAAGCCCATAGGCTACAAATGGGTGTACAAAGTCAAGTATAAGGCAGATGGGACAATTGATAAGCATAAGGCCTGTCTTGTTGCAAAGGGCTATGCTCAAAAGGAAGGCATTGACTATGAGGAAACTTTTGCACCTACTGCTCGGATGACCACCATTCGAGTTCTTTGTGCTATGGTAGCACAATATGGGTGGAAAGTTCACCAAATGGATGTCAAGAGTGCTTTTATGAATGGTGATCTCCAAGAGGAAGTCTACATGACTCAACTTGAAGGATTTGAAGTGGAAGGCCAAGAGCAGAAAGTTTACAAGTTGGTCAAATCCTTGTATGGTTTGAAACAAGCTCCTCGAGCTTGGTATATAAAAATGGATAATCACCTCCTGCAACATGAATTTAAGAGATGTTCGTCAGATGCAAACCTCTATTTCAAGAAAAAAGGTTTTGAGATAGTGTTGCTTGTACTCTATGTTGATGATCTGCTCATTACAAGGAGTTCAAAAACTATGATATTTGCTATCAAAAGTGACTTGTGTAAATCTTTTGAGATGACAGATCTCCAACTTCTCCATTATTGTCTTGGTATAGAAGTAATCCAGAAGGAGCACTACATCAAGGTGTCTTAGAAAAAAAATGCCAAGACATTGTTAGAAAAATATCGCATGACTGATTGTAAGCCAATGGAAACTCCGATGGAATCAGGGCTTCAGTTATCACGATATGATGATTCACCTCAGGTAGATGGTACTATCTATTGACAGTTGATTGGGAGTCTCATATATCCGACAAACACTAGGCCAGATATCATGTTTGTTGTTAACTATCTTTCAAGGTTCATACAGGAACCTAAGACTACTCACTGGTAAACAACCAAACGTGTTCTTCACTATGTCCGTGGTACTATGGAATATGGTCTAGAATACAAGAGGAATGGTAAATTCTTCTTGCAAGGATACATGGACTTCGACTATGTCGGGTCGTTTGATGATCGCAAGTCAACTTTAGGATATATTTTTCATCTTGGATCCGATCTTGTCTCATGGCACAACAAGAAGCAACAGGTGGTTGCTATCTCATCTACAGAGGCAAAGTATCGCGTCGCACGTGAAGCTGTGTGCGAAGTGATATGGTTGCATCGCATTTTGAAAAGTATGGGTCTTCCATCCAAATCTCCAATTCACTTGTTTTGTGACAACCAGGGTGTTCTGAACCTTGTCAAGAATCCAGTACATCATGAAAGAACCAAGCACATTGACACACAATGTCACTTCATTCGAGATGAAGTTCCAAGACACCAAATTTAGCTTCAATACATTCCCACAAATGCTCAAGTTGCGGATATTTTCACTAAGGCACTTGCACGTATCAAATTTGAATTGTTTTGCAGCTCTCTTTGTATTGCTAAATGATGTAATCAGGGGGCATGTTAGTATAGCTAGTAGTTATATTATTACTCAAATCATGTAATAAGGGGGGATGTTAGTGTATGTTATCGTTATTACTCCATTATTTGATTAGTGGTTAGGCTTAACATAGCGTGAGTACATTTTAGGTATTATTTGGTTTTCTAGATCCTCAAATCACGGGCTATTCCAAGCCTAATGTAATCTATATATTTGATGCAATTGAATAGAATAATACTTGATTTCCTGACAGAAATGAAGCTATAAATAGATTTAAAAAATAAAAATAATTGCAATAAATAAATTACCTTGTTACATTAATTCATTACTCTTTGTTCTTTGTAGTTGTAAAATTTGGTGGATAGATGCCCTAACAACACCCGAGGGATAGCTACACTACATAACTAGGGATGTGAATGCCCGTGGGCGCTCAATGATGGTGGAAGTCGCCTGGAGGCGCTCGATGATGATAGGAGGTACCCAAAGGCACTTAGTGATGATAGAAAATGCCTAGGGTTGCTTCAGGGAACTTGAAGGGGTGTTCTTAGAGTGAAACATACTATGCATAAGTAGATCTGGTTCATGCAAGATGGATAATGACATATACAAAAGCGACGACGAGCAATGAAAGGTGGATAATGGCAAGGGAGCTTGGATGCTTAAGGACTTAGGGAAAACTCCTTAACACCAAAGACTTAACTCAGGAAAGTTTTGGTTAGGGGTTGAGTCATCTAAATGACCCCTCTTTATAATATATCCTAGGGCACATTAGGGTTTCAACGACACAATTTGTGTGGTCAAGATTAAAACGTGATGGAGTGTGAAGATTAAATCTGGGTATGTGGCATGGATTAAGGTGGATGAATGGTTTGGATTAGATCATGATGGATGACTAGGATTATTTCATATAAATATACATATATTTATTAAATATATAAATAAAGTATATAAAATATTATTATTTAAATATATATTGAACAAATATATATATAAATATATACAAATAATGGGTAAAAGTAGTGGGAAACTATGGATGGACGACAAGTGGCTAGATTTGAGTGTCTACAGTTTTAAGAAAATATTAAATTATTTTTTATTGATATTAGAATAAAATAAAATAAAATGTTTTGAACATCCTCAAGGCTAAATAGCCTATAATATTACAAAAATAAAGTATTACAATCAACATATATTCTCTCATGTTCTTTTACAAAAGAAACAAAGTTGTGTAAAATTGTAAAATCTTAGTCATCATGATTTTTTTTTAAAAGTTGATATTTTACTATTGATTCTAACAATAAACCCTTCTTATAGAAAAATACATAGTTTTTCCTCTCGTTTTTTTTTCATCTCTTTCATTAGCTTGTTCTCATGTTTGAATTTATGTGAACTAGTCTCATTTTGGTCATAGACATCTTTGCTCTTTAGTTGATGTATATATATCTTTTGTTAATACATATATATGGAGTTGACTTTAATAAGGTAGTGTTCTTTCCTTCTTCTTGAAATTTCTTTTGTTTATGTAATCATCTTATTTTTCTTTAATATAAATCTTTATATATATATAATAAGCTATGTGTGGCTTCTATTGGGGCCACTTCCATTACAAAAACAAAATATTGCTCTCATTACATTTCTAAGAAGTTAATTAAAGCATGCTATCTTTGCTTTTCTATTAAGGATATTCTCCATCTTCTTCAAATTGTTAAGTTTCAATAATCAACTATTTTTTTTCTTTTTTTTAAAGGAACTAAAAAAATGAACAACCCTTACATGACACATAACTCCAATAGATAGAAGGAAAACAAACATAATAATCATCTATCAAAGAGGAAATCAATATTATTATTTTTTCTTATGTAGCAAAGGTTCTTCCTCCTATAGAGTGGCAAGATCCGAGAATGCATTTTTGCACTTCAAGCTCCTAAGATAATAACTAGTTGTAATACATTTTGTAGGATCTTTATTTTCAAAAAACTGATCATCATCGATTATTTCATAATTAGCTTTAAGAATACCATCTAAGGTGCTAATCCTTTCCATGGAACCATCCATATGGTCTTTAGTAACCATTTGGATTTTATCAATGACCTGATTCAAATTATCATTTTGAGGTTAAGTCTTTTATTGCTCGCATGATTCCTATTGGATAATTAGTGCATCTCGGGGATGAGCTTATTTATTTTGAACTAGGACATTTGAAGGTTTTGAATCAGTCACATGCAGGGCCTATCTACCAAGGAGGAATCAAAGCATGATTGAATGTTCGACATATCTTCTTTAGGTGGCCATATTAGCTTTCTTCCCCTTCTCCTTGCTTAGCTTTCTTCTTCCTCTAGCTTTATCCAATGGTTGCTTCTCCAATTCTACAATAAGGCTTTATCTAGCCTTCTTCTTCTTCTCCAAAATATCTTGAGACCACCTCTCTTGGGTCTTCTAATTCTGCAGCTCCTCAACTTTTCTCCTCAAAACTTTAATTAATCATATCCTTGATTTCTTGGATCTCCAAAATCTGCTACTTTTGAATTCTGCAATAAGACATTTTCTTTGTCCTTCTCTGGCTTCAATAACTAGTCTTCTATCTTACAAATCTGGAAGTTCTTCAATGTGACCACTTTTGGGTCTCTTCAACTTCTCCAATTTGTAGCCTTCAATCTTCAATCTACTATGAGACCTCCTTTTTAGTTCTCCTCAATCTTCTTCCTTCAATATCCAATGGATCATTCTTTGTTAGACCTCATTAATCTTCAATGTTTATTATTTTGCTGCAACTCAAAACTAATCCCTACATGAGGAAAGCACATAGAATTTCAAGTAATCGAAGGATAGAATAGGAAGCTTCTCAAATTCTAAGAACTAATTTTTTGCAACAAAAAACTTAGACCAACTGCATTTAAAGTTCCGAAATTTTAAAAACAATAAACTTCACTAGTTATTCTTAAAACTAGTGTAAATAATTCTATGTTGAGTCTTAGTATTCACGAGTTCTCCTTCAACCCAGTGGAAAGACTTTATCCAACTTGCAATCTGGAATCTCCTTCAATCTCTCAAACTCTCCAAAATGACCTCCTTCTTAGGTCTCTCAATATCCTCAATTTCAAGGTCTATCTTCAAGACTTGTAATATCCTTCTATTCCGAATTTGCTCATAGAATAGGTAAATCTCCAAACTTCTCTGGTTTTATTTTATAGAGGTAATTCCTTTAACTTTATTGGTTTCTCCTTAACTAGTGGAATATCCTTTACAACTATAAAACCTATGCAAGTTAAAACCTTGTTGTGGCTCTAATATCACTGTTAGATTTTGAAGCTAAATATTTAAGATAAAATCAACCAAAAGATCTAGAATAAAGTTGCAATACAATATAAATATAATAATGGCAATATTCTAAAAGTATAAAACTCAGAAATAACTTCAACTATAACTCATAAAATTGCCATTAATACATGCTCATAAAAATGTATCTCTATTGAATCAAGGATCTCAAGTATCCATACTTGCATATAACAAAACATATCATATCCTATACATATAGGATGTAAATTGACTCTTCATATGGAGCACTCTTGGCCTTCACTCTTCTAGAGACTCTCGAACTTCCTATTCTATGGAATCATGTGCACATGGACAACTATGCAGATTTACAATACCAAAATACTTTGCACACTTTAATAATACTTGTGCATTTATTACATTGCATAAAGTAAATACTCATATTCTAATCTAGGACACTCTTTCTTAATCTAAGAATGTACCAAAGGTGGTACATTAGAATGTACCAAATAATATAATATATTCCAACAAGTTATTCAAAGCTTTGGTCTCGTTATCACTACTTTTCCAAAAATAATTCTATCATATACGAACTGTTGATGGGTGATGTTGTCGATGTTATTACTAACCTTAAGTCCATTTATTAGCTCATATTTGTTAGCCTTATTCAAATTCCTACCCAATACCTCTGCCATAATAATGAACAATTATGGTGATAGAGGATCTCCCTGTCTAAGACCTCTCTTGGCATTAAATAATTTAGTTACTAACCCATTAAATAGCACTAAATATGATACTATAGAGGCATAATATATAATCCATATTACCCATCTCTTCCCAAATATAAAATTTTCTAATACTGCAAAATAAAAATCCTATTTAACCCTATCATAGGCTTTACTCATATCAAGTTTTAATATCATTGTATTTTATTTTCTTGAAGTTGTTGAATGTATAACTTCATGAGCTATGATGATCTCGTCTAGAATTTTTTACCCTTTCAAAAATCCTCTTTGCTCTTATGAAATAATTATCTAAAACTGGTCTTAAATGATTTACCATCACTTTGGAGATTATCTTATATGCCATATTACATTGGCTTATGGGCATAAATGAATCAAACAATTATGTATCCTTTTTTTTTGGAATCAAGTTATGTTACATTTATTTTATAAGGTATGTATTGTTTTACCCTAGACTATTCCACTACCACCAATAAAGAATTCTTTACTATATCTCAATTTTGTTGATAGAATACTATAGAGAGACCATCTAGACCTAAGAATTTATCCTTATTGAAAGATAAAAGACCTAATGAAGTACTTCCAAAGTAATAGGATCCATCAATTTCCTATCATTTTAATTTGTTATAATTGAAGGTACTTGTAGTAGTTTATCATTAAGAACTTCAAAATCCTCTAATCCTATAATATTCTAGTAAAATAAGCTTACCTCCTTTCTAATTTCACTCATGTCTTCAATCCAAATCCCTCTATCGATTTAATTCTACTAATTATGGATGTTGATTTCTATACTATTGCCATCCTATGAAAAGACTTTGTGTTTTTATTTCCTTATTTTAACCAAGTTTGTCTTGATTTTAATCTCCAAAATTTCTCTTCCTTAATAAAAATATTATGATATTCACTAAGCAACTCCCTTTCCTTTGAGCTTGGATTATCATGCTCATCATTTTGAAATTTTTAAGGTTTCTCTTCTAGTTCTTCTTTCTTCTAATTTTTTTTTTCCAAAAGTGTTCTTATTCCAGTGTTTTAATCTAGACGTCATTGATTTAATTTGTTTTGGATGTGTATACAACCCACAATTTCATGAAGAATTCCACATTTGCACTATCATATCAACAAATTGAGGATGATCTTACCACATCTAATCATATTTAAAATATGATATTGTTTTGAATTCACTTACCATCATATTAAATCTTATTGACCAGTGATCTAAACCAATCCTTGTCAAGATATTATTTTTAGCAAAAGTTCCTTCATCTAGCCAATGATCTAAGAGTATGCATCTATCTAATATTTTTGCTATTAATTTTTGGCCTCCCTTGTTATTCCATGTATAGTTGTCCTCTTCAAACTCAACCTCCCATAGATTATTGTTTTGAATAAAAGCTTAGAAATCTCTCATATTTTGGGTTGTTTTTCTAATTCCTTCAAAATTTTCATCCAGCTTCATTATGGCATTAAAATCTCCTATGATCATGAATGGGGTTTCTTGGTGTTTACTTCTCATAAAGGCTTCAATCCCACTCCATACTTCTAATCTTCCTAACTGAGTTGTAGGTCCATAGATATTGATAAGGATGAAACAAATGTCTAAAAATTAGCATGTGACTAATGAGGCTACCCAATGCCTAGTTTTATGAATGGTTGCAATGGAGGTTCTAACAGGATTCCAAAATGTTATAATTCCCCATGACACTCCTTTAGAATCCATAACATCCCATTCACATCCTATCCAAATTGCTTTCATAGTTTTGGTAACTTCTTCCTTTGCCATTGTAGTTTCCTCTATACAAAGAATATCAATCTTATAACTTAAATAGAGGTCCCTAATACTCCTATGCTTTAAGAGAAAATTAAAACCCCTTATATTCCATGAGATTTTTATCATGTCTCATTAGGGATTACTGGATCTGCCTTCAAATTACATATATTATTTTGCTATTTGGTAAAGAGAAGTTCATCCAACTTAGATTGTGTTCCTTTCTCTTTGTTTGGTCTTTGCTTCCTTGGCCCTCACTTGATAATATAAGGGTTTTCCTCTTTTTTCCTTTCCTGTACAAGAGTAGGTCTTATTATTCTATTCCTCAATATTCTTTCACAAGTTTCCTTTTTATTAGATTTATCCTCTCTTGGCTCTACTACGCAAGCTTTTGACTTGTCTTACTCATTTTTTGGCATTTCCTTATTAATGGTAGAGGTATTAACATCTAACATTACATTTTCTCTACTACTTTTCTTCTCTTGAATGGTGCATGATACTTCAATAGAGTCTTCAAAATATGCAAGGCACATTCCTTAGGTTTAGTGGGTTTGTTCATCCCTAAATTAGGATCATACTAAATATATGGTTCCTTGTTAATATTTTGACCCTGTTGTATCGTGTCATATAAGCCCTCATATGATTTTTATTCATAGTTTAAGGCCTTAAAATAATTGGTATTTCTTCAAATATTCTTCCTTATTAGTCTCATTTGTTTATTTACTTTCATATATCTAGACCTATATTTTAGAAGTTGATGTTAGAAATAAGATTATATTCCATCATTTGGGTTATGCAAATGTATCTTTCAAGGTACATACTTAGGCCATTAGATTAATTTTTTTTTGAATTTAGCAAAAAACCCCTTACGGGGCTGGCTTGGTCTGAGAAACCACTACCAGGGGTTCTACACCGTCAAAATCACTCAAGAGTCACACACGACCCTGACCACACCAACATTATCAATTGGATTTTGGGTACCCAATGTGCATTTGGTAGGGTGGAGATTCGAACCAGGGACTTCCCTTGGAGGATTACCCTACCCTCTCCAAATCACCTACAACACATGGGTGGACATTAGATTACTTTAGTGAGAAGTTATCTTGTTACTTCATGCAATGTAATAAATGCACAAGTGTCAATGTGCAAGGTGTCACTTGTGTAACTAGATAGAGTGTTGGACAAGTATCATATTTTACCTATACAAGGAAGGCCTCATTGTTAGATAGATATGAACATGGAGAGTTGGTGACATAGTAGCTTAGGTATCTTAGTAGGTAGTACAGTTATGTGTGGATCACCATCTAATGGTGATGGGTGTAATATAGTCTAGTAGCTTTATTGATGGAGTGTTCATTTCCTCCATAACTACATTGTATTCATTTATATATAATTTACATTTATTGCATATCTCAGTCATCTAGTAGATTTAATTTCTTTCATTATTATGCATCTCATGGTTGTTATCTCCCTTGGCATATCATATCAAAATCTAACAGTGGTATCATAGCTATGGTAGATCTAGTCTGTGTAGGTCTATAAGAAAATTACCATCATTATTGAGCCTGAGTGTTTTATCAACCTGATGCACCATTGGACCAATCACTGTCAAAATATCTTAGAAGAATCTGGGTGATAGAATTAGGGAGAGTCTTAAGTGAGGACTGAAAGAAATATTAGTCCCAAAAAATACTGAGATAGTATTTGACTAGAGTCTTTCCATAGAGTTATAGGAAAACTCGTGAAGACCAAGACTCATTATTCAAACCACTCAATTGATAGATCATCTAGTGAAGATCCAAGTTATCTATAATTTGCTAACTATTGCCCAAAGTTTCTTTTGTTGTAGATAATTAATTCTTAAAGGATTGGTACTCCTACAATAGAAAGCTAGGAGACTCCAACTTCGTTGCTCAAAGGTCGATGTGCCCTCACAGTGTAGATATTAGTTACTTGTGTAGGAGAAGAACATTGTAGAAGAAGAATTCTTTAGAAAAAATATGGTGAAGCTAGGATACCGAAGATCTCCATTGCAGATTAAAGAACAAGCCATAAAATCCTTGATATAAAAAGGCCAGAATAGGCTATAGAAGCCTTGATACAAAAGACCATAGTAGCCTTGAAGAAAATGCCATAGAAGCCTTGAAGCAAAAATCCACATAAGTCTTGATACTGGAAAAGGCCATAGAAGCCTTGATACTGAGAAGACCATAGGAGCATTGATACTAGAAAAGGCCATAGAAGCCTTGATACTGAAATAGGCCACAAAAGCCTTGCCCTGAAGAAGAATTCAAAAGGAACATCTAATTCAAAAGTAGATTAATATTTTGGTATTAACATTTTTGTTGTAGGGAAAGAAGATTCAGTGAGTTGGGAAACTTACTACAAGAAATTTATAAAGGGTATCTTCTTCAGAATCAATTCAACACCTAAAGCAAAGGATATCAGGAGAAGATCTCAGTAAAGAACTTCCAAACTTAGAATAAGGGCTAGGAGAATTGCTTGAATCTAGAAGCTATAGAATCAAAGATCCAGGAGTAGATCACATCACAAACACTTCCAAGAGTATAAGGCTAAAGAGATCTCAAGGGAAGACCAACAGAAGCTACAAGATCAAAGACCTTGGGAAGGTCTCATCGAGCATCTAGAAAAATGTTAGGAAAGCCTTATTGAAGAAATCATCAAAGGAGATCTCATTGGAGAAATCCACTACCAAGAAGAAGCCCTTGATAGTGGACTTGGGATAGTTGTCATCATACGACAACAAGTCCAAGAGAAGGAGAATTTGGAAAGGAGTTCCAAATTGCAGAAGAAGAATCCAGTGAAAGACCTCAATACATTCAAAATATTGATAAGAAGATCCTGCTTGAAGTCAGAATTCAACAAGACTGGAAGATAGAAGAAGCTTATCAAACCTAGGATATTTGAAGATTACCTCTCACAACAAGAAGGCACTGCTTCACAGACAAATATTTATCCAAATCTATAGCATAAGAATAATATTACAAGAGGAGAACAAGCCACCAAATCTTAGGCTCATGAAAAAGTTTGAGATCATCATTTGGTGAAGAAGGAGCTGTTCAAAAATAGTCTACAAAGAGCTATAAAATCCTACTCTAAGTAACAACTTGGTGATCTTAGACACCAAGATCCACATCCTCTACAAAAGCGACAAAAGTATCTACATAAGATTATAAAAAGGTATGCAAGTATTGGTGCTAACTAACTCATTATTTAGACTTCTTATCAGATTCATTATAGCACCTTATCTAGATTAAAGTCGCATAAATAAAAAGTAGATTACAGTCTTCAAAAGTGCAAAAAGGAAAAGGTTTTTTTTAAGATTCATTTGCACATTAATTATGAGTTGATTAGATTTCAAAATTATATATATCAACTACCTATCATCTACTTTGGAAATAGAAAAGAAGACTAAGTGAAACAATATTAGTTGTAGTGAATTTATAGAATAACTTTTAAAGATTAATTTTAGGTTATTCTTGATTAGTTACCGTAGATTGATTGAAGTGCATTATATTGAGAGTTAATTGGATTGATAAGATGAAGTTGTTAGTGCATTAAAAATAAAGTCTATTAGATTTATTCTACACTATTATACTACTCTCAAAAGAAATTAGTTTTGTGTTCTTGAAGGGCACAAAATCTGATTTGTATCAAGTGTCTAAAGACACTATTGAAGCACAAAAATCTGCAACTCGTAGTGGCCAAAAAAAGCCACCCAAAAAGGTTAGTGTAGATTAAAAATACACGCCAAACAAAAATAAATAAAATCACAATAACGGAGTACAGAATAGTTGCACAAAACAAACGATTTCTATTAATCGATGGAGTTTAAAAACTCCTTTTTGAATACAAGCTGGGCTCGTAACCCTTTATTTGTGATACACGATTACAAGTTATGCTAGGGTTCTCCGAAACCCTAGCCGGCACAAATGGTGGCGCTTCCGAAGAATGTATCTTCAATCCCAACAGAGTGAGTGGGCTTTGTTGTATCCCTTGCTTGGACCACTCCGACTTAATCGAGCTGCCATCAATAAACCGGATCTCGTTGTCAAAAACTCGCACACATTAACACTATCAAGGAGTTAGAAATTAATGAGAGGGCTCCACTGTGTGAGCCCTCAGAAACAATCTAAAACCCTATAAAAATGGAATGCAGGAATTCAATAACAGATCAATAACAGAAAAGAGGTTACTTGCTTTAAACTAATTTATACCTGTTCTCTGTTAACGCAGCTAGACCAGGCGACACCTGGAAGTAATGTGGTTGTCAAATCGGCTGCGGAAGGCGCCTGGTGCACTCGTCGAACGCCCGCGTGCTTCTGGATCTGGGTTACAGACGTCGGTCCGAGTCCGTGGGCTTGGGTACTTAACGCCCGTGGGCACTTGGTAAACGCCTCGTGGGCACTTGGTGAAAGGGGTAAACGCCCCTGGGCACTTGCGACAAGAATGGGGGATTCTGCAGAATGCTTGCGAAGGGATGGCGGGAAAGCGGCGACGGAAGCGGCGATGGATGCGGCGAAAGGGTAGCGAGAGAGAGAGGAGATAGCGAGAAGAAGTTAGAATCGGAGATAGAAGTAGCAAAAGACATAGGGTTTGAGCCATCAAGGTGACTCAATTTATAATCTACTCTTAGGGCACACTTTAGGGTTTTAACGACACTTTGAACGTGTGGCTAAGATTAAAGTGGATCTAAGGGTAGAGAATAAATCTAGGTTGTGAAATGGATTAAGATGGATGGACGGATGAGATTAAATGAAGGATGGACGGCTCAGATTAAATCACTTAAACTATTATTTAAATATATATATTAAAATATTAAATATATATATATATATAAATATTAATTTAAATAAATTTGGGGATGAAAAATGGCGGAAAGGTGAAATTGGGCCAAATAATGGCGGGAAAGTGTGGATTTGGGCCAAATAATGGCGGGAAGGTGGATGACCGACACGTGGCTGACAGGAAGGTATAGATGACTTGCAAGTGGCTGGATTTTGGTGTCTACAGATGCCCCTTTTTGAGCTGCTTTGTGTGAAGACACAATGCAGCACAAAAACTTAGGACACCTGAAAAGCTGGATCAGACGCAACTCTCTCTCAAGACTAAAGCACAACTTTGAAGACCAAAGAATAAAAGAATATTTAAAATTTATCAGCTTACCCCCTCAATTGGCGAGCGAGAATGGTTCTCACGAGCCAATTGGAAGAAATTCGGAAGAAAATGAACCGTTTTTGCCCCAACGGTGAAAAAGGGGTTGGTGTATGAACCATCTGTTTATGTCCCAACAAGAAAGGGGTTGGTGTACAAACCAGAAAATAATATGATTGAAGACGATATGAGTGATGTGAAAGATGAACCGTTTTCGCTCCCAACGGTTAGAAAGGGATTTTTGCCAAATTTTAAATTCCATGATCATGTAAGATGAATTCTACTATTAGGAAAGTTAAAAATTGATAACGGATGCCCCAACTCCTGTGGGTGAATCCATACTGTTGATGAAATTGCCTTGTTGGCGCCATTGATATGCAGAGATGCAATATGAAAGAGTCCAGAACTTCAGAGATGCTCCTAGTGACTGTATGGATAATTCCTCGGGTCGGAACCAATCAACCTAGGTAGCCTTAATCTCTAGCAAGACTCAAAATAATGATGATATTGAAGATTGTCCACGTTTAAGGCCCCATGAACTAGGCCATCAATGACAACTGTTGAGCAAATTAATCTTGGTATGAGGTCACTTGAAAAGTAGGATACCCAAAATTGATTTCCAATTTTCAAACGGTGAAATAATTGATGATGATAAATGGTAAGTGTCCTTATGGTGGTTTAATCCTCTTACCGAATTGCATGGATGCAAATCGTTGCAATCGCCAAGGTGATAGAATATACCACTAGATACGAGGTTTACTTTAATTTAATTTGGCAAAAATATGCATGATGAAAGAAGAATGAATGAAATTGACGATAGATCAGAAGAATTGATGAATGTTGTTAATTTTGTGAAGGTTTTGAATGTTTTTAACCCAATTTGTAAATCAATGATGAATGATGCGCTTTTTGAGAAAAATGACAAAATTTGTTTCCAAAACTTTTGTAACCTTCACAAAATGTTTTATTATGATAAGAAGAATGGATGGATGCAATTTGATGAAATTTGAAGGAGGTAAGCTTCAATTTTGTAAGTTTTGTTCTTTTATTCAATACTGACACCAAACGCCGGTATGCATTTGGAGGTGGCAGAAACGCCCGCCGGTGTTTGAATGCATCATGAAATGCCCCACTGCATCTGAATGCGCCATGAAATGCCCCACTACATTTTAGGGCGCCAAAACCAACTATTTAAACAGTTTCAACGAGAATTTCGCTCATTTGTGCGTTCGAGCTTGAGAGAAGTGCGTCTGAGGGAGTGGAATGAAGTGAAGTGAAGTGAAAGGTTGTGTGGGAGAGTGAAGCACGCGGGAGCTATGGCGGAGATGGGAGCGGACGCGCCGATGCAGCCAGGTGAGGTATTTGTTTATTTAAGCAAGTACTTATTATTTGTTTTTTTTTTTTTTTTTTGAAAAAAATTTGTAACAAATTTTTGTTTTGTTGTTTTGCAGCTTAGGGTGTTAGAGGCACGACACCGATTCTCCCCTATCATTCCGGGGATGAGGAGGTCATTGTCCCAGGAAGACTGGGAGATATTGGAGGCAGTGGGGCTAGCGGAGGCAGCCCGGTTGGAGGTAGTTCGTCTAGGCACACCACTAGGTCTAGGGCTCCTACTAGGTCTCAGGGGTCCTCTTTTGATGGTTAGCTTAGTGCTTAGATGCACTCTTTATGAGCCTTGGTGCTCTATTGTATATTGTAGCCTTTTGGCATTCATTGTACAATTTGACCTTTATACATATATATATACATGGCTTTTATTTATTTAGTGTTTTACTCTCTTTTGTGTGAATGCCTATGTTTTTGTGATGCATGTTTTTATATGTTTTAATGTTTTTGATGCATATGTGATGGAATGGAATGCAAACTTATAGATGATTAATGCGAGACTAAGTAAATGAAATATGCACTAAGAAGCACTCATACTTTTAGATAGTTAGATTTAGCCAACTGTTATCATAATTGTTTAATCAGGGGCACCGAACTTGGTGGCTTGTGAATGGATGACGTATGGAATGACATGAATATGGAAGAAGATATGGAGGTTGATATGGAAGAAAATATGGAGGAAGACTATTTTACAAAGACTCAAACATGCTAGTGGTATCAAACAAACTTACTAATACTGCCTAATTCAACTAGGACCAAATGTGTGTGCATGTGAGTTCATTAACCAAATCAGAAGCATGGTAGTGACTCTAGGCAATCAAAAACCTGTGTGTGTGCAAGTGTGTTCATTAACCTCATCTTGCATAAATTAGGTAACCCTGTTATGGAGAAGACCCCGAAGCTAGTTTGTCCGTATGAGCATTCAGAGGTCTCTCTTTGAGGAGAGACATGTCGCCACGCAATGAGTATACTCCACTTCCAGTCAAGCGTCTATAGCCCCGGTGAAGGTTAACTCCATAGTCCATGTTGTTTTTGACCTTTGTAAGCCTTGGGGATGACTACCTATCCGTCTGATTGGACAAGTAGTACGATCCTTACAACTTATTTGGGATCAGTGGTGTGTGAAAAATGTTCATTTCCTTAGAGCTTTGGGGAATCGGATTCTCAACCGAAGTATGATGAGAATTTTACCCTATCCTTACTACTCTGTTTATATTTATATTTTGTGATTGCTTGTGATAGTGGTAAGAACCACTATTTTATGGACTATGTTTGCATGATAGGACAAACGAGGATTACCCTTTTCACTTCAAGGCACAACCCAAGGATGGTGTTATCTCTCTTTGACACAAGATGTTTTTAAGATGTGAAAATGTGATAGGTTCAAGACCGCTTTTGAAATCATTTCCCAATACTCAAGATTTTATTTAGTGTAATTTGTGATATGGCCCTAGAGAACTTTGACATGCATTTCGAAGTTTGCTTAAAACACTAGAAATGGGTGAGTGACTGAAAACATTTTGGCAATGTAAATATGTGCAAATGGAAAATGGATGTACGAATGACAATTCGGTTTGATGGATTTTATGAAGGTGCCCCTGATTAAGGCAACATGACTTTTGCTTGACCAAATTTTATATCCAAAAGATAGAATGGTCTCTAACATGATATGCAACTATGGCTGAAAATGAAATGTTATGGTTTTCAATGAGATGTATGCACATGAAATGCAATGTTTTTGAATGAGATGTATGCAACTAACAATGAAATGCAAATTCTTTTTATTTTATTTGTTTTTTTTTTTTTTTTTTACAAGCCATGTATATATGTACATATAAAATTCAAACTATGCGTAGAATGCCCTCAAGTGTATAACATTAAGTGGTTCGGGTTCTTCCTCTCCCTCTAAAGCGGCAAGTCTATAAGTTCCATTACCCACTCTTTCGGTGACCATATATGGACCTAACCAATTAGCCGCGAATTTATCTCGAAGATGCGGCAATGCATTGGTGTTTTGTTGATTCTCTTTAAGGACAAGATCCCCTACTTGAAATTCTCTTAGATGAACTTTGGCATTGTAAGCACGTTTCAATCGGTCTTGATAAACTCGCAAATGCTCTAAAGCATTGATTCGTTTTTCATCTATGAGTGTGAGTTGATCAAGACGTGCTTGTCTAGCAGTATCATCATCGATAAATTCCTGCAAAGAAATTCGCAAGGAAGGGATCTCGAGCTCAAGAGGCATGATTGCTTCGGCTCCATAGACCAAAGAAAATGGCGTTGCCCCAATGGGAGTTCTGATGCTTGTTATGTAAGCCCATAATGCCAAGGGGATTTGTGTATGCCAATCTTTATGATTTTCTTTAACAAGTTTCTTAAGAATAGCAATTATGGTCTTATTGGAAGCTTCAACTTGTCCATTGGCTTGTGGGTAGTAAGGAGTTGAGAAACTATGTTGGATATTATACTTTTCGCAAAGAGCTCGAACATCCTTATTCTTAAAAGACTTGCCGTTATCAGAAATGATTTTAGAGGGAATACCAAAACGACAAATGATATGGTGAAGTATAAACTCCACAATTCTAGGACTCGTCGTACTGGCTAGAGGAATAGCTTCAACCCACTTTGTGAAGTATTCGATGGTTGTAATGATGAAAGTATGTTGTCCTAAAGAGGCAGGTGAAATCTTGCCAATTAAATCGAGACCCCATTGTGAGAAGGGCCAAAGGCTTTGGATGGGCTGTAAAGCTTGTGATGGTATATGGATTAAATTAGCGTGTTCTTGACACTTTTTACATTGTTTAACATATTTGCAACAATCTTGTTCCATAGTGGGCCAATAATACCCCATACGTAAAATACGCTTCGCAATGGCCATTCCACTAAAATGACCACCACAAGTACCATCATGGGCTTCAGCAATAGCTCTATGTGTTTCACCTGCTTCTAGACAGCGGAGGAGTACTCCATCATATCCACGTTTATACAACACATCCCCCAAAAGAACAAAACGAGCTGCCTTTTGCTTAAAGCAACGGCGGGCAGTTCGAGACAAATCAGGTGGAAGTGTTCCAAACTTGAGGAAGGCTACTATCTCACTAGACCAAGGCTCATATGGATCCGAATGGATAAAGCAAACATCTTTTTCATCTTTAGACTCAGCACGGACAATTGCAGACTTAGAGATTGTGGAAATGATTAGGGGTTGTACCTCTCCAAGGGAGTCCTTTGGAATCAATGATCCAAGAGAGGCCATGGCATCCGCAAATCTATTAGTCGAACGAGGCAAACTAGTGATCTCATACCAATCAAACTTAGAGAGCAACTTCATTGCTACATCATGATAAAGCTTAATGGTAGGTTCTTTGGCTTGGTATTCTCCTGTAATTTGTTTAACCACGAGTTGAGAATCCCCAAATATCCGAATACGCTTAATGCTCATAGCTATGGCTGATTGAAGACCTAAAATTAAGGCTTCATACTCTGTTGTATTATTGGTGCATTGGAAGTCTAGTTTGAATGATAAAGGGATGGGAATCCCTTGAGGTGTATGAAACACAACTCCAGCACCCTGACCTTTCGCGCACTTAGAGCCATCAAAGAATAGCGTGATGTCAACATCTTCCTCCGGAATGATGTCCTCTTCTTGTTCAGTGATAGCAAATACCGAATCATCTGGGAGCTCAATAATCAAAGGATGATCACTAGGTAGCGGAGCTTCCGCAAGTTGATCGGCTATAACTTGACCTTTAACAGATTTTTGGCTAATGAATTCAAGATCGAATTCGGTAAGCAACATTATCCATTTAGCGGTACGAGTGTTATTATAAGTGCGAGACATCATATAACGCAGAGGGTTTTCTCTAGCTATGACATATGTTGTATGGCTAAGCATATAATGACGAAGTTTCTTAGTGGCAAAAACCACTTCTAAGCACAACTTTTCCACATAAGCATATCGGGTTTCATAGCTTACCAATGTTCGACTAATATAATAGATAGCTTGCTCGCGATTTTGTTCATTCTTTTGTGCAAGCATTGTCCCTAAGGCAAAGTCCGTTGCTTAGATATAAAGGTTGAAAGGGACCCCTGGACGAGGCGGAGCTAAGACTGGCGGAGATGCTAAGTACTGCTTGATGTCATCAAAGGCTTTCTGACATTCATCTGTCCATGAAAATTGTACCCCCTTTTGTAGTAGGTGGCAAAATGGCCTACATTTATGAGAAAGTTGTGCAATAAAGCGACGGATTGAATTAATCTTTCCTTGCAAACTACGCAACTCCTTCAAATTAGTTGGGGGACACATTTCCATAATGGCTTTGACCTTGTTTGGGTCCACCTCAATACCTCGTTTAGAGATAATAAAACCTAGGAGTTTGCCCGAGGTAACACCAAAGACACATTTCTTAGGGTTCAACCTTACTTTATGCTCTAGAAGTCTATCAAAAACTTTTTCCAATACATCAAAATGCTCTTGTCGAGTTTTAGATTTTGCCAATAAATCATCCACATAATCTTCGATAATCTTATGCATATAATCGTGGAAAATATAAGTCATGGCTCGTTGATAGGTTGCACCTGCGTTCTTAAGGCCAAAGGGCATCACCCTGTAACAAAAAGTTCCCCAAGGTGTGGTAAATGTTGTTTTGTGTTGATCTTCAGGGTTTATTCGAATCCGGTTGTATCCTGAAAATCCATCCATGAACGAAAGCATTTCATGACCAGCAGCAGTATCGACAAGAGTATCAATGTTTGGAAGAGGAAAGTCATCCTTAGGACACGCTTTATTTAGATCTCGAAAATCGGTGCAAACACGTATCCCCCCGTTAGGCTTGCGAACGGGTACCATGTTAGAAAGCCACTCGGGATAATCAATCGGGACGACAAATTTAACATCCAGAAGTTTTCGAATCTCCGATTTAACTATGAGGGCCACGGTAGGATGCATTTTCCTAAGTTTTTGTTTGACGTGTTTAGCATCTTTTTGTAAGGTGAGGTTATGGACAACCAAATTAGGGTCTAGGCCTGGCATGTCTTTGTAAGACCATGCAAATATCTCCTTCTTCCGCTTGAGTAGAGCAATCATTTGCTCTTGTTCCTCTGATGATAGACTTTTAGCCAGTTTCACAATTTGGGTGCCATCTTGGTCTGGACTAAGGTCTACATCGATAGTTTCTTCAATAGACATGTGGGAACCTTCCTCAAGTTGATGGGGAGTAGGGATCAGATTTATGTCATCTAAAATGTCATCAAGCTCCTGTGCCTTGCTCTCATCTATGTCTGCCTGGAAGACCTCTGGCTTAGAAGATGAAGGTGAATGTGGAGGTGAAGGAGGAATGTAGTTGGCGGAAGCCCTTAACAATTCCTCGGAAAGGATGAACTCCGAAATAGATGGAGGGGATGAAATCCGATCCATGTCAATCAGGCTTGGGTTGATCGGGATTGGCTTATCCGGATCATATGGATTATGGAGCGGGGTGAATAAGTCTTCAAAATTCATTGTCGACTTATGGAAGAAAGGATGGGCGGAATGGAAGGGAAAACCGGTGAAGACCTCGGAAGACCTGAAGTGCAAAACAACATAGTTTTTCAGTTTTTTTTTTTTTTTTTTTGAGTTTTTTTTTTTTTTGTAGTGGTGAAAACCACTATTACACACATACATAAAGCAATAAAGTATTTTTTTTTATATATTTTGATTTTTTTTTTTTTTTGGAATTTTCTAATTTTTTTTTTTTTGGTAGTGGTGAAAACCACTATTTTAGTATATACATATAATACATGTTTGGATTATGGCTTATGGATGTGGCGGAGGTGGTGGTTCACCTCGTTCTTGTGGAAGAAGCAAGCGAAAGATGGCCTCTTGGAGAGGGAACAATTGGAGATAAAACTCGTCTTGTTTAGTGAGGGGAACAATGGGCGCCGACTCTTCTTCAGATTCATCACCATTTGACATGACGTCAAATTCTTCATAGACTTCATCTTCGGATTCATCGAGGTGGAGGATTTCTTCTTCTGAATTAAGATTAATGCTTTGAAAAGCTCGTTCAAAAGAAGAAAGGGATGGAAGTGGTTGGTAGCCCAGACCAAAACGCTCAGTGGGTCTCTGATATGGCATATCGATGCGTTCAGTTACCCCTTGCTCGTATCGACCTAGGCCAAATTGCTGCCAATTATGTCTGTGGAAATAGCGAGAGGGAAAACCCTCCATCCTTTCGATATTGGCAAGGACTGGATGCTTAGGTTCTAGTATGGTGGTAGGACTAGAAGATGACTCTATTCCCCCATATACAAAATTAATGGAATTTGGCATAGAACCCATGTTATAAACCGATCCAATGGATAAATGTTGGTCATGTGGACGACCAAAATCTTTAACTTTTTGCACATTGAACGGTGTGATGTGGACATCTTGGATGGCATACTCACCAATACCGCATCGGTGAGATGGACCTTGACTTGGGAGGGAGATGGACTAGATGATGGAATAGAAGAATGTGGGATAGAAGAATTGGAAGGATTTGGTTGGGTTGATGCTTCACTAACTTGTGAAACATCGAGTGGTGATGGTTGGGAAGATGGAGGAATAATAGGTGATGTTGAAGAAGGTGTAGAAGAAGGGGGTAATGACGTGGAAAGAGATGATTGGTCATGGCCACATGTGCATGTGGTCACTGATGAAGAAGAAGGAAGATTAGTTGATGAAGAAAGTGGTGAATGAGATGGAATAGCGGAAGAGGAAGATGGTTGCGATATGATGGGTAGCTCCTCAGGAATGGGAGCTTTAGAAGAAGATGGTATAGAAGAAATAGATGGGGTCAAGAAAAGATGAGTGGATGGCAACACAATCTCATAAGGATTTGAGACATAGTTGCAATGTTTGAAGGGTTCAATGTCGAGCAGGTACACAATGAACTCTGTCCCTCATATACATACTTCGGACATTGATGCAGTATAGAAGGGACACATCTCATCTCCCTAAGCCAAGGCCGTCCAAGCAATACATTGTATGCCATGGTCCCTTCCAAGATGTGAAACAAGGTATGCAAAGTTCGGGCCCCTACCTCAATGGGCAAGATAACTGTGCCAACCGTGGAAGATAAAGCATCATTGAATGCTTTAAGAGTAAAAGTCGACTTTGTGATAAGGGATGGCGACAGCTTTAGATGACTCAACGCCGATGTTGTAATGATATTGATTGAGGAACCGGTGTCAATTAAGACTCTCTTGAATGGCTTGTTATCGATCTTGGCCATGATATGTAGTGGAGGATCTATACTTTCTGTTGACATAGGTTTGATTTCAAAATCATAGAAAGTGATGGAGGGCTCCATGCATGTTTGAATACTCCCCACAAAGTTGTTGAAGGCATTAGTATCTTGAGTTTGAAGCTCGATTGACTTTAATATTTCCATTAATGCCTCTCTATGCGGAGGAGATTGTTGAATGAGGTCATAGATCGATAACTTGGCGGAAGCCATTTTTAAACTGGTAGTTAACCGGCTACTCAATGACATGATGGGTCGTTGGCGTTGAGTAGAATGATTTAGCGGTTGTTGAGAAGTACTAGCACGTCGTTGGGTCACTGTTACCTGAGGTGGACTGGGGGTTTGTACAGGTGGCCGTGGTTCGACCTGATTTGGTTGGTTCGCCCTTTGACCCCGGGTTACTACGTTAATAGTACCCACAAAACCTTGGTATTGTTGTACATGGTTGACTTGATTAGGAGGAGTTACCCGAGTTACTCCCCCTGAAGTTGTTGGAGCTTCCTCCCGATGTGGAAGGGGTGTTTGAAATATACCAAGATTTTGATTTTGTTGGGCTAAGGGGCTATCCAATTTAATGGCTCCAATCTCAATAAGATCTTGGATCACATGTTTGAAAGCTTTACAATTATTGATATCGTGCCCATTTTGCCTATGATAAGGACAAAATAGGTACTCCTTGTAATACTTCCCCCTTCTAGATGGGTCTAAAGGTTTAAACTCAGGTAAAGTTAATTGATTTGTGCTATATAACTTGTTGAATATGACCGCATATGGTTCATCTAAAGGTGTGAATTGTCGCTTGGGACGATTGTTTTGCCAAGGTCGAGTTTCCATGGTTGGCCCAGTATTGGGAGCTGGTTGAGTAGGGGCGGGTACCGCATGATAAGCAATTGGTTGCGGTTGACTTTGCATTACTTGTTGTTGTTGAGCCATTACGGGCTGGCTCGCCACCACTTGATTAACTTGGTTAACATTTGAGGCTGTACTAGCCTGTGCTTGTTTGTTTTGGCCATAATTATTATTTCGTTGTTGGCCCTTTTGTTGCCATTCTTTTCTACGGGGTTTTAAAACACCCTCTTGGACTTTAATGTCTTCTATGATACTTGCTTGGGCCAAAGCCTCTTCAAAAGTCCTGTATTGTTGTAATTGGAGTAACCAAGAGATAGGTTTTAGACAACTCTGGGTGAACATTTTGGTTAACTCCTCCATTGGTAGGGAGAATGGCAGTTTATTAATGATAGCCCTCCAACGGTTTCCAAAGTCATAAATAGTCTCATCGTCATGTTGCTTGAGCTTGTATAAGTCGGACAATGAAACTCTCTTTTGTACATTCAGGGAGAATCGTTCTAAAAATAGATTAATCAATTGCTCGTAAGCATAAATGCTATGGTGAGCTAAATGATTATACCATTGTACAACATCTCCTCCTAATGTCTGAGGAAAAGTTCGAGCATAAGAGCATCATTATTTTGGATTCTAAAGCAAGCATGCATGAATGAGCTCACATGTTCGTGAGGATCCTCAGTTCCTCAAAATTTGTCAAACTTCGGTAATGTGAAATCGGTCGGATATGGTGGTGAAGGTACCGAAGGATGAATTGGTTGATTGATCAATGACCTTAGCGTAGGTTTCGACTAAATGAGCCAGGCATGTTGAGCATAAGGTTGTCAATCTGTTGTTGCATAGCATGGAGTCGAGAATCTTCATGAAAATTTTGACTCGTTTGATGATTATGATGATGTAATGGAAGAGTGGAAAATTGATGAGATGGGATGAAATTGCCTGGATTAGGCGGTGTGGAATGGACAGGTTGTTGGTATGGATGATACCGGAAAGAAGGTGATTGGGGTAGATGATGAACTGGACTAGGTTGGGAGAAAGGTGGGGTAGGAATGGACACCACCGAAGATTGGGGTACCCAGGTGGGGCCTGAGCTAATAAAAGCTGGCTGGGTAGAAATTGGTTGGGGTGTAGGATTTACTACGACAGGTGGTTGAGCATTTTGTTGCTGTTGTTGCAAAATCAATTTGTCGAGATACTCCTTAACCTTATTAATCTCTAACCCAAGGGAGGTGGGATGATTGGATGAAGGTGGAGGGCTGCCATGGTAGTCACAGAAGACTGCATAGCAGGGGCAATGAAGGTGGGTGAAGTAGGCGATACCGGGAAGGAACGATGAGATTGTGTCCTAGGTAGGGTGAAACCATAAATGGTTTGGGAAGAAGAGGGTTGAAATTGGTTATGGCTAGAAGAGTTTCCACCAACTTCATAAAGAGAATTGGTGTACACCCGGGTACATGGAGGAGAAGGTGGTCGGGAAGACACTACATTTGTCTCCAAAGGAGGACAATTGAGCATCTGGGAAGATGTTGGAGATGAAGCCGGCTGAACAGATACAACATTAGCCTCAAAAAAAGGGTTAGTGTAGACATGAGTGAAACCAGCGGGTATGGTTGATGCAATATCCTGCTGAAAAATAGAATCTTGCATAGGGGAATCTTGGATTGGCTCAAGGACATAGCCAGTGCCATCTCTTAAGTGAGTTTGCACTTGGGCCATATCAATGTGGGTAATATGACAGGAATTGTCTTCCTCCATGGGCATGGCCATGTGATAGATGGTAGAAGGACGTGAAAGACCTGCAGGCGAACCTGCCTGAAATTCACTAGGATAAGTGGCCATGTTGGTGGTGGGGATGTTCTGTGAATTTCCCATTTGATTATTTAGATTTAACATTTTAGATTGATTCCTTGTTAAGACCATGAAGCAATAAATCTAAACAAATTCAGAAAAGAAGAATGCAAAACTAGAATGATAAATTTACACTAAAGAAATTATCAGAAAACAGTCACAACCTAGGTTTCAACCAATGTGTCTTACCTTGCGGTTAATTAATTATTTTCTGATCTTAATCTGTAGTAAATTTTAAGTGTCCGGTTTATGAGTTTTGCATGTGATCTAATCTTGAATTATTCACAAAAAAGGTAAAAACTATGGCTAGGAACGGACAACGAGATTCTTACCGGTGATGAAATCCAACAAGTTTGCTCGGGGGTGACCTATGGTGTCTAAGGCAGAAGTTTAATGGATGGAGATGAATTCCACCGTCACTAAACTTCAAGCAATACCTGGTGATGAAATCCAGATATCACTATTTTAAATGCAATATGAAAATGCAATGAATTTTTTTTTTTTTAAATGTTTTAGTTATCTAATGTGTACATACAAGGCTATAAATCAAAAGTTCTAATGATCTAAGCAAGAGGCTACTGAAAACATGTCATTTCCTCTGAAGAAGTGGAGTACACCGTTTAAAACCCCCTGCCTACCAATGATATCGGATATCAAAGGAGCAACCGGAAGGTTCGTCCACTTCTCTGCACTGGAATCACCCAATGGCAGGAGTACTATTGACATCCAATCAATAGTCCTACTTAGATAATTAAAACAAATAATTCGTAGCTATTCTAATATGCGACTAGGTATGCAAATTTTTTTTTTTTTAATGCAAGCAACAATCAATAATGCAATGCAAAGAAAAATGTAATTAAAAATAACTGTTCTTTTCAAGATTACTTAGTTTTTGTTCATTTTAAAGTAATGATCTGAAAAAGAAACAAAATATGGCAAAAAAACCAAAAACGTAAAAAGTACAACACTTACTTGGAAGCCTACGCTTTTCTGTAAAACTGACTTCAAACGCCCACGAGAGTCTGCACAGGCTGAAACGCACCTCTGCGTTTCGTATTGGACTTCCAGACGCCCCTCTGCGTCTGCTACGTTTTTTGCAAACTCAGAAACCCTAGTTCGCTGGAACAACGAATTTCATGATTTCTGGAACCTGCAAAATAAAACAGAAAACAAGAACAGATTAGTAAAGCAAGTATTAAAAATATGAAACCCTAGGGGGTCCCACCGTGATCGCCATTTGTAGATTAAAAATACACGCCAAAAAATAAATAAAATCACAATGACAGAGTACAGAATAGTTGCACAAAACAAACGATTTCTATTAATCGATGGAGTTTAAAAACTCCTTTTTGAATACAACGGGCTTGTAACCCTTTATTTGTGATACAAGATTACAAGTTATGCTAGGGTTCTCCGAAACCCTAGGCTGGCACAAATGGTGGCGCTTCCGAAGAATGTATCTTCAATCCCAACAGAGTGAGTGGGCTTTGTTGTATCCCTTGCTTGGACCACTCCGACTTAATCAGTGCCATCAATAAACCGGATCTCGTTATCAAAAACCTGCACACATTAACACTATCAAGGAGTTAGAAATTAATAAGAGGGCTCCATCGTGTGAGCCCTCGAAACAATCTAAAACCCTAGAAAAATGGAATGCAGGAATTCAATAACAGATCAATAAAGAAAAGAAGTTACTTGCTTTAAACTAATTTATACCTATTCTCCATTAACGCAGACTAGACCAGGCGACACCGGAAGTAATGTGGTTATCAAATAGGCTACGGAAGGCGCCCTGGTGCACTCGTCGAACGCCCGCGTGCTTGGATCAGGATTACGGACGCCGGTCCGAGTCCGTGGTCGAGGTAAACGCCCGTGGGCACTTGTAAACGCCCGTGGGCACTTGGTAAACGCCCGTGGGCACTTGGTAAAGGGGTAAACGCCCGTGGGCACTTGCGACAAGAATGGGAGATTCTACAGAATGCTACAGAAGGAATGGCGGTGAAAGCGGCGACGGAAGCGGCGATGGATGCGGCGAAAGGGTAGCAGAAGAGAGGAGATAGCAGTAGAAGAATTAGAATCAGAGATAGAAGTAGCAAAAGACATAGAAGTAGCAAAAGAGATAGGGTTTGAGCCATCAAGGTGACTCAATTTATAATCTACTCTTAGGGCACACTTTAGGGTTTTAACGACACTTTGAACGTGTGGCTAAGATTAAAGTGGATCCAAGGGTAGAGAATAAATCTAGGTTGTGAAATGGATTAAGATGGATGGACGGATGAGATTAAATGAAGGATGGACGGCTCGGATTAAATCACTTAAACTATTATTTAAATATATATATTAAAATATTAAAATATTAAAATATATATATAAATATTAATTTAAATAAATTTGGGGATGAAAAATGGCGGGAAAGGTGAAATTGGGCCAAATAATGGCGGGAAAGTGTGGATTTGGGCCAAATAATGGCGGGAAGGTGGATGACCGACACGTGGTTGACAGGAAGGTATAGATGACTTGCAAGTGGCTGGATTTTGGTGTCTACAGTTAGAATCCTCAAAAACTTGGAGAAGAACACAACTAATAGAAAAAAAAAATAGAAGCTTCAATACTGAGACTTGGTGAATCTCAAAACCAAAAGCATTACAAGATTGGATGCAAGAAAAGAAAATGCAAAAAATTAAAAAATTTAAAAGCTTCTATCTATTGTTATCTAAGCTTGAATTTATTATAAAAGTATCCAAGAAAAAATGGGAAGGTGTCTACTCATAAAAGATAACCTCAAAACCCTTGTATTATAGGAAGAAAAATCTGCCACAAAACCAGAATTTTAGATCTAAAAAAAGAGTGCAAAAGGAGGTTTATGTACAATCTATAGTACATTTTATTGCACCATTTTAATATATTTTTTATAGCCCAAGAACAGATTTGGATGTGTCCTCAAAAGGCATAATATAAATAGGAAAAGTAGCCAAGAAAGACCGAACGTAAGCACTCTTCTTCCCAAACAATATAAGTCACTCAAAGGGCTCATCTTGGACGTATGAACTTGCAAAACAAAGCCTACAAGAGGCTATCGTCAAAGCTACATATACGTAGATAAAATAATACACATCTACCAATGGAAAACAACATGAGATGGACAACAACACAATATGGAAAACAACGTGGGATGAACAACATCTATATTGCAAAGAGAAGGTGTCTACTTCTATCAACGTGAGATGAACAACAATGTGAGACATACAACATCTAAAAAGTGTCTATTTCTATAAAAGTGAAATGAACAACATCTAAACTACAAAGATGCATAGGTTTTAATACGTTGGAGGCATAGAAGATAAATAACAAAGGAGTTACATTCAAAACTTGGTGAAGATCATCCACCAAACAAAGCATCGAAATCACTATTCAAGATCCATATAACCTCATCAATCCACCTGTAGAAAATAAGGTTGCTTGCTGCTCAAGACAAGTAGCAAAGCAAAGAAATGGTAGACAAAAAGATCTAAGGAGTTATAATAATCTCCTTGGAAGGCGTTACAATGAAGGCCTACATGCAAAGAGCATGAATGCCACTTGGCATCAATCTTCTAAGGAGCATATGTTACAAGAACATCATCTCTCAATGCTCAAGCATACATTACAAGAACTTCACTCAAGCATACGTTACATGAACTTCATCTCTCAATGCACAAGCATATGTGGTGACACTTGTTATTCTCCTCAAGTCCCACATGAGTGAGCAGGCGTTACAAAGTGACCAACAACATTGAACAAGAAAGAGTTACGAAGAAGGAGCACCCATATGTAACGAACATGACACATGTCACAAGGCTTGAGTTTGCTCCTCCAATAAAACATGCTCAAAGTACAAATATTATAGCATCTAGAGAGAGAGTGAAATGCAGTCAAAGCCAGTCAAGCACAACGTAGAAGGAAGATAGAAGGAGCATTTAAGTCTCTAGGTCTTGAAGGTTAAATATTCCAAACTCAACAATGTATATGTTCCAGCATTAAATACAAGAATCTCCATTGATGAACCTTATCATTGATTTTATATTCAACCAAAGGGAGCATAGAATAGTGAGGAGACTAGCATAAAAATGGTAAGGGTTAAATCTCACTTTATTATTGCTTTCAACTTTGGAGATATAAGGGTTATAAACTAAGGTAGAAAATTTAGTTTAATGAAAGCAAAGCTATAAGGGATAACTTACCAAATTAAAATAATATTTGCATCTCAACCTAGGAGAAATAAGGAATTTAACTTGGATTAATTTATTTGATATTTTGCAAATATTATTAATTTTCTAAATTTCCAAATTTCCAAATTTGGGAGTGATAAGGGTTACAACATCAAACTAGGTATTTAGAAATTAGAAATTAAAACTTAAAGGTTGTAAAAAGAGGTTATTAAATATTTGTTGTTAAAGTTAGAAATTTATATTTTCTTGTCTCTAAATTTCTTAAAAGGGACAAAAGGAATCCAACATTAAAACCTCTTCAAAACTGGAAAAGTGCTTAGTTCAATTAGGAGAAATAAGGTGTTAGAAACATTGATTTTTGACAACACAAAATCAATCATAAAATTGAACTCTATTTTTACAAAAGAACTATACCATACTCCAAAATATTAGGGAGTCACAATGCATTCTACAAAACTTGATCAAAGGTTGTGAAGTTGGGAAGATATAAGCTTTCATCAAAACCTAAAATTTAGAGTTCATACTCTCATTACTAGGGATACATAAGGAAGCCTACATATCTAAAAGATTACTAAAGGTTTCATCAAATAAATATTATATACTTCAATCAGGGTTTGCATATCCTAATATAGGGAGCTATAAGGAAGACTACAATTCTATCTCATCTCTTCAAATTCAACCTCTTCAAATGGGTAAAGGAATGTCATACAATGAATGTAAAACTTGCTCCAATAGAAACCAGCTCACAAAACATGAGCATATGTGGTATATTGACTCAGGATCTAGTCATCATATGACAGGAAATATACATTGGTTTGACTGTCTTGAAGTTTCTAAAGGTTACAAAATAAGAATTGCAGATAACCAAACTTATCCTATTCATGGATATGGATGTGTAAATCCCAGCAAATCATTTTCAAATATTCTACTACAAAATTTATTGTATGTTCTTGGATTAACATTCAATCTCATCTCAGTAAGCAAGCTAGTAGAAAATAGCTATATGATTAACTTTGGATATATGGATGGGATCATTACATGTCTTATTATGAATCAAGATAGAATAAAAGCAACAAGTTCAACCCATGAAAATACATACATCCTAGAATCAATGAGAATCTCACAAGATATTATGATGGTTTAAAATGTTGCTAACATATTTACAGAAGAACAGGTTGAAGAAAATGAAGAACTAGTACACTTAAAATGTAAGCTCAAAAGGATAAAAAATAAAAATATGAGAGGATAATTGCACCATGCCTTACTCATACATCATCAATCAGAACAAATGAAGACACTTGCAAATTGAACTATAAAGGTGGCTGGATAGAAGATAAGGAAGATGAATCGGAACAAGCCAAAAATCATCTAATGAAAGAAGAATATTTAGCTTCAGCTACAACTTAATCTGTATCATATAAAGACACAAATTACATATTTAACTTGAACACAAAGAATGCAGAGGAAAAATATAAAGTTTAGGATGAAGAAGATGAAGATCCATATTGAAGACTAAAAGTCTTCAATACCCAAATAATGTAATATAGGGGGGTGTTAGAAATAGATTATATTCCATCATTTGGGTTATGTAAATGTATCTTCCAAGGTACATAATTAGGATATTAGATTACTTTAGGGGGAATTTATCTAGTTACTTCATGCAATGTAATAAATGCACAAGTGTCAATGTGCAAGTTGTAAATGTGCAAGGTGTCACTTGTACAACTAGATAGAGTGTTGGCCAAGTATCCTATTTTACCTATATAATGAAGGCCTCATTGTTAGATAGAATGAACAAGGAGAGTCAGTGACATAGTATCTTAGGGATCTTAGTAGGCAGTACAGTTCTTTATGGATCACCATCCAGTGGTGATGGGTGCAATGTAGTCTTGTAGCTTTATTCATGGAGTGTTCATTTCCTCCATAGCTACATTATATTCATTTATATATCATTTATTTTTATTGTATATCTCAATCATCCAAAATATTTACTTTCTTTCATATTATTCTGCATATCATGAGTATTATATCCCTTGGCATATTATATCAAAATCTAACAATTGAAAACATCCTCATCCATATCCATTTATAAGTTTCTTTTGCAGTTTTCTACATATGTTTTTGTTGAACTCTTCTTAGGGCATGATCTCTCACTATGCGCCACCTCATGGCATATTCTACATATAAAAGATATGTTTTCATAATCTATGGTTTGGTTGCACAACTTATCCCCATACTTAAGAATGATTAATTTTGGTAAAGGTTTACTTATATCAATCATGACCAATATCCGAGCATAAATAACCAAGAATCCATATTTTATAGTTTATGAAATCTTAGAGAATTTTCTCAGAGTGTTTCCTATTGCATTAAAGGTATCTATTTTCTATAATTTAATGGATAATCCATACTAGTGCTAGGGATAGATTTACATTTTAGGTGCAAAGCCTTCATACCAGCAAGTAAGGAAGAGTCATGCTCTTCCCATAAACCAAGGATCCCCTTTTAGGATTCTATCTCTTTCCTCCTTGGAAAAACAATGGCTAGGAAGAAACCTTTGGGAAGAAAGGATAGACTCACTCCTGGATATTTTCAACTCCTAGCAATATATTTTCTCAAGGCCAAAGCCCTTGGTCAAGATCCATTAAACTTACCAATAATTGCCCTACCTTTGAGCAAGAAGGATAGCTACGCTGTGAGGTCCTCACTACCCTCTATTACTAGGGATGATTATAAGTATTTAGATATAAATTGGTCTACGTGAAGGAAACTATAACTTAAAATCTACTAAAATTTACCAGTATATCTTATAGTAATTATATTATTTGAAAATAAACCTATAATAATTTACATGCAATATTTCTAAGATGATGAAGGGGAAAGAGAAACTTAGCTAAAAAATTCTATAGCTAGACAAAATTTTTAGCCTTGTTGATGCCCTAGCCATCCATTGCTCCTCCCATCATTCAAACCCTAGCTAATAGATATCTAAAATTTTATTTTTCATGACTTGAATAATTATCACTGCTTTTGTTCTAGATGATTAACTTTACAAGGTCGTATCTCCCTCAATATCACTAAGATTCCTTCATATGACCATTCATTTTAAATCTCTTCAAATTTTGCACAAATTGATCCAAGAATCAATTGAAACAAACAACACTTCGCAAAGAAATGACTCCTAAATGATGAGACGTTTTTGAGGAAAAATTTGCCCAAGTTTCGAATGATTGTCTTCACATGGTCATATCTTCCTCAATACTACTTGGATTATTTTGAATGAACACTCATTTTAAATATTTCAAATTCCACACAAAACGACATAATAATCGTTTGAATCAAACAATTCTATGCAAATATATGACTCCTAAAATATGATTTCGATTTAAAAAAAAATTGCCCTAACTCTACCAATTCATACAAAATCATTAATTTTAAACTCAAAGGGATATTGATATGTTTTAAGTGAACTTTATCTTATGCTATAATGACTTATTGACTTATATTTCACACTGGTCAATTATTTATTTCTTTAAATATGGATTTTAAGGGACTATGGTTTGATACCAAGGACATATATTACACATGCAATGTAAGTGAATATGGAATGGAGTTTCATTTCCTCTTCAAAATTCAAAAAAAAGATTTACCTTTTAAAAAGATTGCATTTGAAGGGATCTTAAGGTGGTAATTTTGATCCTTGGTTTAAATGTATCTTTAATTTAGAATGTACATACTTGATTCACTTTAATACATCTAATTGAACTACATAGTTATTAATTTTTTGTTATATCATTCTATTTTTAAAAATAGATTAAATAAGATAAAAGTTTATTATAAAGCTAGATTTGTTTTAAATCTCTCTTTATATGTATGTGTGTAGAGAGAGAGAGATCATTTTTTAGTCTATTGGGCTTGGGACAAGTGTTAGGGAACATAGAGTTTCACACATAAATCAAGCTTCAAATCCCATCGAAAAAACTTGGCCCATGAACTTTGGAGCAAGTGTTGAGAAGTGACAAGTTTTGCACCATAGACCAAGGTTCCAATCCCATTGGTGTTAACATTATCAAATGGCATGAACTCAAGTCATTAAATATGTGGACTTTCAAGGCAAAGAACCATATTCAAATATTATTTGTCTATATATGTATGGTTGCAAATAAAAATATATGGTTTGTTGAAATATTGTGATGCATAGTCATGATGTAATACTAGTTAGTCTCATTTAAAGTCATATGACCAATTAAAAATATGAAACAAATTTTAACTAACACAATAGAATTATGCATAATGTATCTAATAAGTTATTTTTTAATAAGCTATAAATGGGTTCTATTGGGGCCACTCCCATCAAAATAATATAAATTGCATTTGTTGTTAGGTTGATTGGATCATATCCAACAAGTCTTTCTACTAATATTTATCAAACAATCACATTTTCTCAATCAACTCCTTGATATCATTTTTATAAGAACATCGAATCTCCGATGAAAAGTTACTTTCTAAAATTTGAAATTTTCCAATACAAAGATCAACATTACAATTAGTTAAATTATTTACCACCAAGTTTTTTATTTCTATATATGTTGGTATTTCCAATATTTTTCATACAATACTAGTTAGTGGACATGAAAGATAATGTCAATTCAAATCTAATTCCAAGATTTTGTTTTTGAATAATTTATTGACCCCCTTAATTAGCATGCACACTCATACACACACATAGTAATGACAATCTTGATCCCTATAAGAAAATTCCCTAGCCTTTGCATAGTTAAATTTTTATAAGATTCTAATTAAGAGAAGAGAAATTTTCTTTCATCATTTCAAATAAATGCTACCTCTGCTGGCTTTCCTTAGTTCATCTAGAAGTATGATTAATTTGTTTTCTTTCAATGATTTAAAAGTAGGGTTTTGAAAGGGCTGCCCTTTCTTTTTTACATCAAGTTAGTCACATTGAGCTATATAGTCTATTCTATGCCATCAATATTTGAACCTTGGTGTGAGCTACATCATCTATTTGTCCCAACCTTTGAACCAATGTGTCACATCCCCACTAATGATGATTAAGTTTTCCTTGAAGAATGTGATTCTGCAGCTAGTGTTTGTGGTGCAGGTGCAAGTTTCGAGGCGAATAGTGAAGAGAGCACCCACCCCATTGACCGAGGCAGCAGAACGAGAAATGCCTGGTAAGAGGTTATGATGCAGTGCCCTGTGCACCCTTGGCCCGTGGGTACACGGAAGCCCACCGTAGTTTGCTTTGCATTACAGTTTGCCTGTCATTTTGACTGATTGTTTGCATGATGACTTCTATCATCGGTTTGATGTTATTTGATTTCTATCTTTTTAATAAAAAAAAAAAAATAAATATATATATATATATATATATATATATATATATATATATATAAGTTTATATTTGAAATAATAAAATTATTATTTAATTTAATTTAGAATTTTCTACTTTAAAATTCATGGTACAGGAATTACTATATAATATTAATAATAACAACTATAACAAAAGAATAATAATAAAAAAAAAAAATAAATATATATATATATATATATATATATATATATAAAGAATTTAAAATATATTAATGTATTGATAAGTTATTTAAAATAAATTTTCATTTGGATTGGGTTTGAGAAACCCTCGTTTAAAAAAAGGTAAGATTAAACACCGAATTGAAAAAAATAAAGCCTAGTTGGGATATGATATTATTTAATGTTAAGTGGCCATTCTAATACGTGGAAGAAGATTGGAATGACTTACCTGGCAAACGTTTGAGGTGTCCTCTTTCCACCTAGTGCCTTGTCTTATAAAAGGACGATAGAATGTTGGGAAGGGACATCAACCGGAGAGAAATTCTGGGGGAATTAAGAAAGAAGACTGAGTACGACGATGGAGGAAAAACTCGGGGAAGAGGCCAGAGTCGTCTGCGGAGGAAATCTTTGAGAAAGAGGTCAGATGTCTGGTATTTCTGTAACAAGTTAAGAACATTTTTGCATGGCAATATAAGGAAATGTTGTTATTAATTTTCTTATGATAAAGATAAGGTAAATTGAATTGTAGAATGCCGTAAATAATATACCTTGCATAAATTAACCAGATTGGAAAGAAAAACTTGTTGGCATGTCGTATGAGAATTTAAATCGTAATCTGTCAATAAATATATAATTACAAAAAATCATTTGATTTTTAATAGCAACCGTGTGAGGTTGTATTGTTTATATGGCTGCGGAAAACACTGTTGATTTCTTTGGTATAGGGTTTGTGTGAGAGAGCAATGTCGTCTTTCTTACCTTTTTGAATATACTGGTTGAATATTGGAATTTTTTTCCATTTAAGTTGGTGAATGAAAGCCTAAGTTGTTGTGCTAAGAGTAAACGAATTCTTTGTGTGCATATGGGAGTTTTGTTCATGATTTTTTTTTATTTCATGCATGCATGTATGATTGCAATTTGGCTTGCTTGGGATGCACGAGTGTGTCATATAGCTGCATAGGGCCAAGTCTGAGCCATCTCTGGATCTTTCTTTTCCTGTTCGCTTGGTCAATGCGGGTGGGCGCTCGGCTCACGTATGATTGAGTGAAGCATTGTTTGTCAGTATGGCATTTTCCTTCCGGCGTCAGGTGTACAGTTGAGACAAATTGTGTTATTTGTCTTTTCCATAATATTTGGATAGTTATGTCAAGTTGCTGGCAATTATATGTACAATTGTTTTGGAAATATATGTGTTACACCCTCATGTAATGCCCGCCGCATGACTCGTATGAAAAAAATATTAGAGTTTAATTTTAGATTTGTTTTACTTCTCCGCTGTGAATCTTCGAAATATATGTACTTCAGATTTGCCACAAGTTTAAATATTATTATTAATTTGTTTAAGTTCTTTCTTTTCTCAGAAAACTCTAGGAATTGATGATATACTACTGAAATGGACCTGGAATGATCAGGTAAATTTACTTATGGTTGAGTGAATTCTTGATTATAAACTAAGTCCTGATGTAGTTTTTGAATGCATTGCATTATAATTGAACTCTGCTGCATATTTGTCACTGAAAACGAAATCATAAAAAGAATAGGTATGTTGGGACGGATTTATATACTGCGTCTTTATGAATGTTGTGGATTTAAGTTAGTTTTGTTATGAATATTGTCGTAATTATATTCTAGAAGGAAGAAAATGACATTTTCTGTGAGTATTTAATGCATTTTTCCTTTTAAAAGAATTGTTAAATGTTCTTTTAACGCACTTTTTTTGCCTTTTAAAAGAATTGTTTAATGTTCTTCTTTTTTAAAAAAAATATTTAGCAATGAGATATCATTTATTTAATTTTAAAATATAGTAATGATGTTTTAATGTTTTAAAATTTACTAAAAAGGAAGTAGGGAAGTCTTTAAATATTTGCACATATTTCTAGATAGACTTGGAATATGGCATTTTAAATATATAATATGTTTTATAGTTAGTACTCTTTCCTTAAATATTGGCCATTTAATTAATCCATCACTTTGTTTTTTAAAAAAAACTTATGCTTCTAGTTGTAAAGTCGAGTAGGACTTGGTCAACTATTAATCCTCAATAAGTCAAGGTGTGACTTATATTGAGACTCTTGTTGAAAAGTCGAGCTAGGACTTTATCAACTACCCATCCACAATAAGTCAAGGGGTGACTTATGTGTGACTGATCACTGTACTCCGACTTAAATGGATAGGGATCCTAGCCATCGAGTGTAATGAGCGGCGGTATGGGACGTCGCTCTAGGTGATCCGTTAGTTAGCGGTGGAGACAATCAGTGTTCCACTCGGACTGGGGGAATAGCCTAAAAGGGCACATCCAACGATAGATGGTTATGGGCAGCATTGCCATCAGTCCGATAAGAACATGATTATCTAGCCCACAAGCCATGCGATGGCGGGCTCTAGTCAATCCATAGCTGATGGTCCTTGACTAGCATCGACATACGAACGCTGGTTCCAAAGAAACAAGTTGTGAACCCGAGGAGCTATGAGCTCTTCCCTCTTTGGACAAGGGAGAATAGCGTACCCCACTCAGGTGAAATGGGCCCTATGCGGAAAACCCTTCGTCGGATCCAAAAAGACTCAAGTGAGGAGTCAGATTCCACTATGACGAATCGCGGGATGAGGCCAGTCCCGAGCACTTAAGTCACCAGTTGCAGTGGTGTATATACCTGAAGTGTGATTTTTGGTATGCCTAAGCTAACAATAAGATGGGATATAAGTATAATAATCATGTTTTATGAAAAAATTTTAGTGTTGAGAATTTGGGTTTTGATAGTTGGTATCAGAGCCTAGGTTTGCGAAACCCTGGCCAATATAGCTATTCTGACAAATATTGTGTTGTCAGCTATGGCAGGTACCTCGAGGAGGACTAGCCTGAATCTGCAAGAGGATATTGCAGAGGTCCCGAGAAAAGGACCCAGAAGACTCATAAAGGAGTCGAAAAGAGCACAAACTGCTGAACCACCACGGAGGGTGGTTAGAAAAGATAAAGAGCCGTTAGCGGCAAAAGCAACCTCCGGTGATGGGAGTGTGGCTCGCATGATTCAACTCATGCAAGAACAACTTAATCAACAAAGAGAGTTGATGGAGAGCCAGAGGGCTCAAATGAATGATCATATGGAACAACAACGGGCACAGATGGCCCAACAACAAGAACTCATTACTCAACAACAAAAAGTTATTGAGAACTTGACACAAAAGAAAGCAAACAGTAATATAAGTCAGCTACCTGAGGGATCTACTAGAAGAACTGTAGGGGAAGAGTTACAAAAAGAATTAAAGAAACTAGATATTTCCAAATTTGATGGGTGTGGTGATGGAGAAGCAACCTTAAACTGGCTAAGTGAGGCTGAAGGATACTTTGCCATTCAACCCCTTAGTTCGGAAGGAAAGACTACATGGGCCATGGCTCATCTGGAAGGTCCTGCCAAAATATGGTGGACCACTTATAAGAAAGCCGCACAGAAAGAGGCAACAAACATTCCATGGGAGGTATTTGTAAGAGACTTTAAAAGTCATTTTCTTACTGAACAATTCTTTATTGAAAAACATGCGGAGTTTACAAATCTATGATAGGGTAACATGTCGGTAGTTGAGTACTATCAAAAATTTGTGCAGTTACAAAAATATGCCCCAAAATTTGATGATCAAGAAAAATTCAAAGCACACAAGTTTATTTTGGGTTTGCACCCAAAACTCAGTCAACCTGTAGGAGGAAAGACACCCCAGACTCTGACAGCTGCTTATGATGTTGCTCGATATTTTGAATCAAGTCAGAAGGAGATAAAGGCTTTTTATCAACAAGAGAAGGATAATTCAAGAAAAAGGAAGAATCCTGAGCCGAGTCGCGGTATAGATCAAAACCGTAAATATGGTGACAAGGGTCGAAGCAGGTTTGACAATAGAAATAAAAACAGGAATCAAGGGTATAAAGGGCAGCCAGATCAAAGGAAAAACCAAGAGAGGAAAATCACCTACAAAGATCAAGGGAGAAATGAGAATCAAGGCAAAGAATATGAGAAACAAAAGAATACTGGTCCCAATGCTTGTTTTGTATGTGGAGCCCAGGATCACTATGCCAGGCAATGTCCAAAAAGAGCTGATCGCGGGAATCCTTCTGGAGAACCCTCTCACAAAATTTATGCAGCCATAGGTAACCCTAATCTTGTGGGGCAAAGCACTCCATTTTTGATTAAAGGAAAAATAGGCATGAGAAATGTGAATATTTTAATTGATAGTGGTGCCACTGATAGTTTTATTTCTAATAATGTTTTGAGGGATATACCTGTGAGACCTGGGATTATGGCAAAGGGGTGGCAAGTGGAATATGGCTCGGGACAAACCTATCAAGTTAATCAATGTTTATTTGAGTCACAAATAGAAATACCCCAAGGGAAGATCAACTGGCATTTATACGTAGCTCCCTTGCATGCATTTGACATAATCTTAGGAATAGATTGGCTTAAGGCTCATAAGGCTATACTAAATTTTGAGGAAATATGGATGGATTACACTAGTGACACTAATCAACGAATCCACATTCACTGTAATAGAGCATCTTTTGAACCCCATATGATAAGCAGTATGCAGGCCAAAAGGGCTTGGAAGAAAGGATGCAGATTATATGTAATAAATATGAACAAAAAGGAAGAAACTGACTCAAGTTCAACATTGTTTCAACAGTATCCAGTATTGGGAGAATTTAGAGATGTATTTCTTGAAGATCTACCTGGATTGCCACCCAAGAGAGAGTTTGACTTTTCTATTGAACTGGTACCAGGAGCTACCCCAGTAGTTCGAGCACCCTATCGAATGACACCACTAGAATTGCAAGAGCTCAAAACACAACTACAAGATTTATTGGAAAAGGGGCATATCAAACCTAGTGTGTCACCCTGGGGAGCACCTGTGTTGTTTGTCAAAAAGAAGGATGGATCCTTAAGATTGTGCATCGATTATAGAATGCTCAATAAGATGACAATAAAAAACAAGTATCCTTTGCCAAGAATTGATGATTTGTTTGATCAACTTAAGGGAGCCACAATCTTTTCTAAAATCGACCTTAGGTCAGGATATCATCAGTTAAGAATCAGAGAAGAAGATACCCATAAAACAACTTTTAGGACAAGATATGGGCACTATGAGTTCACGGTCTTACCATTTGGGTTGACTAATGCACCAACAACTTTTATGAATTTAATGAACAACGTGTTTTGAGAACAACTGGATCAATTTGTGCTCATATTCCTAGATGATATTCTAATTTACTCTCGGAGTAAAGAGGAACACGATGAGCACATGAGAATAGTGCTTGAGATACTCAGGAAAAATCAGTTGTATGGAAAATTGTCTAAGTGTGAATTTTATACACCGCAGGTGCAATATTTGGGGCACATAGTTTCAGCAGAAGGTATAGTTGTAGATCCTAAAAAGATAGAAGCTATAGTTGATTGGCCAGCTCCGACTAATGTATCTGAAGTAAGGAGTTTTATGGGCATGGCCGGTTATTATCGAAGGTTCGTAAAAGGGTTTTCAAAAGTGGCTTATCCCATAACTAATTTACAAAGAAAAGGGAAAGTATTTAAGTGGACAAAACAATGTGAGGATGCTTTCAGAGCCCTAAAGGAAAAATTGACAACTGCACCAATACTGAAGATACCGGATCTGCAAAAACCATTCACTGTATGCACTGATGCATAATTAGAAGGGTTAGGGGGAATTCTATTACAAGAAGAAGTTGTCATGGCCTATGAGTCTCGAAAACTCAAGAAGCATGAAGTAAATTATGCCACTCATGACTTGGAGTTAGCAGCAGTGGTTCATGCCCTCAAAATTTGGAGACATTATCTGTTGGGAAAATCTTTTGAGCTGAAGACTGATCATCAAAGCTTAAGATATATATTTACTCAACCTTTGCTAAATGCCCGACAACGAAGGTGGATGGAATTTCTGGCTGAATATGATTTTGGCATAGAATACATCAAAGGAAAGGAGAATAAATTAGCAGATGCACTTAGTAGGAGAAGACACATAAATGCTATCACAAGTTGTCAGTATGAGCTTAAGAAACAGATTGCGGAGTTACAAAGGACTGATGAGTTTTGTCAAACCTGTCATGATAAGATCAAGCAAGGGATCAATCGACATGGAGATTATGGCATAAAAGGGAATTTGGTATATTTTCGTAATAGGGTTATAGTACCCAATGATGACAAGCTTAAAAGAAGTATTCTGCATGAAGCTCATTATGCTCCCTCTTCTGCACATCCAGGAGTAGTCAAGATGAGAGAAAATCTGAGGAAAGACTATTTTTGGCCTGGAATGAAGAAGGATATTGTGCAATTTGTTGCCAGATGCCTTGAATGCCAGAAGGTTAAGGCAGAACATCAACATCCGGGAGGAAGACTATACTTATTTGAGGTACCTGAACATAAGTGGCAGGTTATAACTATGGATTTTATTGTGGGACTTCCGAAAACCCGTTTCCAGCATGATGCCATATTTGTAGTAGTGGATAAGTTAACTAAGGTGGCACATTTCATAGCAGGCAGTGTTCATGATGATGCTTCAACTATTGCCCAGAAGTTTGCACGGGAAATAGTAAGGTTACATGGTTTTCCTGAAGTGATAATATCTGATAGGGATTCACGTTTCACATCTGAGTTTTGGCAAGCCTTACACCGAGCCTGGGGAACAAGGCTCAATATTAGCACTGCATATCATCCAGAGATGGATGGACAGACCGAGAGGGTCAATCAAGTGCTTGAGGACATGCTACGCATGTATTGTATGGACCATCAAAGCAAATGGGAAGATTATCTCTTCCTGGTGGAATTTGCTTATAATAATAGCTATCATACCACGTTGGGCATGGCCCCATTTGAGGCTCTATATGGGCGTAGGTGCAAGACACCATTAACGTGGGATAACCTGGATGATCGAGAGATGATCGGACCAGAAGCTGTCAAGCAAATGGAAAACCAACTAAAGGAAATTCGTCAGCGACTACGTGAAGCCGCTGACCGACAAAAAAGTTATGCTGATTTGAAGAGAACACCCCATGAATTTTCTGTAGGAGATAAAGTTTTCCTTAGAGTCAAACCCACCAAGAGTGCTATCAAGTCCACCAAACTAAGTCCTAGGTTTGTGGGACCATTTGAAATAACTGCCAAAATCAGTCCCGTCGCCTATAAACTTGCACTGCCACCCAATTTGTCCAAAATCCATAGTGTCTTTCATGTCTCCCTTCTCCGAAAATATGTTGCTGATCCATCTCACATTTTGGATACCACTCATTTACAGATGTCGGACCCCCAACTCATTGAAGTGCGACCAATCAAAATTTTGGGGTATAGGACCAAGCAACTCCGAAAAAGAACTGTGGACCAATGCAGAGTTCAGTGGGATCAGTATTCCGAAAGGAATGCCACCTGGGAAGATATTTCTAGCATGAAAAATCAGTTTCCCTACTTGTTTGAGAATTGAAAACTGGAAGCAAACTGTTGAAAAGTTGGAAACTTTTATAATGATGTATTGAAAACTTGCTGCATATACATATCTGATGTTTTGTTTGAAACATGATAATGTTATGAACTATTTTACGATGTAATTATGCATGTTGATTTGGTTGTTGTACCATTTATGCTGAAGTGAAATGATAATGGGAACATTGTGATAATTTGTATATATATAATCTATGTGATTATATTTTGTTTTATAGCTAACATAGGGACTGTGTTAATTCTAAGGGGGGAAGTATGTCACATCCCCATCGATAATGATTAATTTTCCTTGAAGAATGTGATTCTGCAGCCAGTGTTTGTGGTGCAGGTGCAGGTTTCGAGGCAGATAGTGAAGAGAGCACCCACCCCATTGACCGAGGCAGCAGAACGGAAACGCCGGGTAAGTGGTTATGATGCGGTGCCTCGTGCACCCTTGGTCCGTGGGTACATGGAAGCCCACCGTAGGTTGCATTGCATTACAGTTTGCCTGTCATTTTGACTGATTGTTTGCATGATGACTTCTGTTGTTGGTTTGATGTTATTTGATTTCTATCATTTAAAAAATAATAATAATAAATATATATATATATATATATATATATAAATATAAGTTTATATTTGAAATAATAAAATTATTATTTAATTTAATTTAGAATTTATGGTAAAGGAATTACTATATAATATTAATAGTAACAACTATAACAAAAGAATAATAAAAAATATATATAATAAAATACATATATATAAAAAAGAATTTTAAATATATTAATGTATTGATAAGATATTTAAAATGTATTTTCATTTGGGTTGGGTTTGAGTATCCCTCGTTTAATAAAGGTAAGATTAAACCCGAATTGCAAGATAAAGCCTAGTTGGGATATGTTTTTATTTAATGTTAAGTGGCCATTCTAATACGTGGAAGAAGATTGGAATGACTTACTTGGCAAACGTTTGAGGTGTCCTCTTTCCACCCAGTGTCTTTCTTATAAAAGACGATAGAATGTTGGGAAGGGACATGAACCGGAGAGAAATTCTTGGGGAATTAAGAAAGAAGACCAAGTACATCGGTGGAGGAAAAATTCGAGGAAGAGGCCAGAGTCGTCTGCGGAGGAAATCTTTGAGGAAGAGGTCAGATGTTCTGGTATCTCTGTATCAAGTTTAAGAACATTTCACATAACATTATAAGGAAATTTTGTTATTAATTTCTTATGATAAAGAAAAAGTGAAATGAATTGTAGGATGTTGTAAATAAACACCCTGCGTAGACTGAAAACCCATAATTAACCATATTTGAAAGAAAAGCTTGGTGGGTATGTCGTAGGAATTTTTAATCGTAATCTGTTAATAAATAAAAAAAATTGAAATCAATTGTTTTAAGAAGAGCAAGTCTGTCATTTAATAAACGCAGAGTTCTTTTGAATTAACCATGTGAGGTCGTGTTGTCTATGTGGTTGTGGAAAGCACTGTTGAATTCTTTGGTATATATACTGGTTGAATATTGGAATATTTTTTCCCATTTAAGTTGGTGAATGAAAGCCTAAGTTGTTGTGCTAAGAGTAAACGAATTCTTTGTGTGCATATGGGAGTTTTGTTCATGATTTCTTTTTATTTCATGCATGCTTGTATGGGTTTGACTGCAATTTGGCTTGCTTGGGATGCACGAGTGTGTCATATAGCTGCATAGGGCCAAGTCTGAGCCATCTCTGGATCTTTCTTTTCCTGTTCGCCTGGTCAATGCGGGTGAGTGCTGGGCTCACATATGTCTGAGTGGTGCATTGTTCTTTGTTATGGCATTTTCCTACCGACGTCAGGTGTACAATTAGACAAATTGTGTTATTTACGTTTTCTAGAGTGTTGGGGATAGTTGTGTCAAATCTTATGGTAATTATATGTTACGATGTACAGCCGGTTTGAGAACATATGTTACATCCACTTGTAATGTCTGTCGCATGACTTGAAAAGAAATGAACATAATATTGGAGTTTAATTTTTAGATTTGTGTTACTTCTCCGCTGTGAATTCTGAAATATGAATTTCAGGAATGCCGCAAGTCTATAAGTTATTATTAATTTATTTGAGTCCTTTCTTTTCTCAGAAGCTCTAGAGTTTGATATTATACTATTGGAATGGAAACTGGAATAATCACGTAAATTTTATTTGTAGTTGATTATATCCTTTGATTATAAACTAAGCCCTAGTGTAGCTTCTGAAAGCTCTACATTATAAAATGGACTCTGCTGCATATTTTTGAAAATGAAATCATAAAAAGAATAGGTATTTCGGGACGGATTTATATACTGCGTCTTTATGAATGTTGTGGATTTAAGTTAGTTTTGTTATGTGAATTACCGTATTCTAAAAGAAAGATAATGATATCTTCTTTGTGAATTAACGCATTTTTCCTTTTAAAATAATTGTTAAATGTTCTTTTAACGCATTTTTTCCTTTTAAAAGAATTGTTTAATGCTCTTCTTTTTAGAAAAAAATATTTAGCAATGAGATATCGTATATTTAATTTAAAAAGTGATGATGATGTTTTAAGGAAGTAGGGTAGTCTTTAAATATTTGTAGATAGATTTGGAAAATGGTCTTCTAAAAATAAAATATGTTATATAGATAGTAATTTTTCCTTAGGTAATAGCCATTTAATTAAACTATCACTTTTTAAAAGAAACTTACGGTGAAGAGCGAGTAGGATTGCACTTAAATTTAAAAGAAACAGAAACTTATGGTTAAAAGTAACCAAAAGCAAAGGAAACGGACACTAGTTGTAAAGACAAGTGGGACTTGGTCAACTATCAATCCTCAATAAGTCAAGGTGTGACTAATATTGAGACTCTTGTTGAAAAGTTGAGCTAGGACTTTATCAACTACCCATCCACAATAAGTCAAGGTGTGACTTATGTGTGACTGATCACTGTACTTTAGCTTATATGGATAGGGATCCTAGCCATCGAGTGTAACGAGCGATGGTATGGGACGTCACTCTAGGTGAACCGTTAGTTAGCGATGGAGATAGTCAGCGTTCCACCTGGACTAGGGAATAGCCTAGAGGGCACATCTAGCGGCAAATGGTTATGGAAAACATTACCATCAGTCTGGGAAGAACATGATTATCTAGCCCATAAGCCATGTGATGGCGGGCCTTGGTCAATCTATAGCTGATGGTCCTTGACTAGCACTGACATATGAACGCCAAAGAGACAAGTTGTGAACCTGAGGAGTTGCGAGCTCTTCCCTCTTTGGAAAAGGGAGAATAGCGTACCCCACTCAGGTGAAATGGGCCCTGTGCAGAAAACCCTTCATCGGATCCAAAAAGACTCAAGTGAGGAGTCAGATTCCACTATGGCGAATCACGGGATGAGGCCAGTCTTGAGCACTTAGGTCACCAGCTGTAGTGGTGTATATTTTTGAAGTGTGATTTTTGGTATGCCTAAGCTAATATTAAGATGGAAAATAAGTTAAATGATCATTCAATTGAAATATATTTCCATCCTTTTCCATTGTAATTTGTTAGGATCCCATCCTAACCCTTAATGTAATAACTTCAATGATGTAATAATTCCTAAATAACATGGATAGTACCCATGATTAATATTTTGTAATGTTCTAAGTTTTAGCTTATATAGTGCCTATGACAAATGACACCCTTTTTATGTAACACATGGTAGATAGGTTATGTAAGGTGGCCTTGTGCATGTAATTCAAGTGGCATTGTACATGTAATTCGAGTGGCACTATGCATGTAATTCGGGTGGCATTATGCATGTAATCCAGGTGGTATTTTGCATGTAAGCCAACCATGGAACGAAACTCTTTAAATACCCGAGAAGGCACCAATATATTCATCTTTTTGCAAATTAATGAAGTGTTGAAGGAGGTTGCCTCCTTGAAGAGGCCTGCGATTCTATCTATTGTGAGATTGTTTCTTTATGCAAATTTTTGTTATAATGTGTATTTTGTTCTGAATATTAATATGATGTTTATGTGAGTTTATTTCCAAGAAATTATGTGAGAGTGTGTTTATTTGAGTTTATTTTATAGTAGGATCCTAACAAGTGGTATCAGAGTGCTTTCCAGGGCTAAGTTCTGCTGCAACATTAATGATTATTGCCTGTTAGGTATAATCTTCTATTATTTTCTTGTAATTTTTTTTTTTACTATTATAAAAAAAAAAAAGACAAATACCAGTAAAAAAGAAGAAGTATTTTTTAGTTGAGTAGGTAGAAACCCTATGCTAGGGGTTTTAAAATATTGTCAAGGATCTGTCGTTATTGGCTAAGCTAGATAGCCCATACAACATCTAGTGAAGTGAGGGGCGATTAGGCTCCAATACCCAGGCCTCAGACAGAACTCGTGCATGGACTTGAGCTCCCATGCATCTTTGGGTGTATCGGGACTCCCATGCATCTTTGGGTGTATCGGGAGACCATTCTAGGGTTAACAAAATTTTATCCAGTAAGAAGCTTATCAGCCTTATATCATCCATAGTCCATGGGACACAACATCCCAGACGATTACCCTCCCGTACTGTCAAAGAGGCAGATAGTGTGCTCAAGGGTATGTGTGGAATCCTCCTTGGGTAGTGGCCTAAAATATTGGTCCAAGCACTATTGTTCATCACTGCGGTATAATAGAGGGCCTATGGGTGTTACATACTCCTTTACTTAGCATACCTTGGTTTTGTTAAAACTTCAACCTGCAACAAAATCACAAACCAAAACTCCCTATTTGTAAACCTGCATTCCAAATTCCCAAAAGTGAGCATATGAGAAAGGAATCCTCTACCAAAAAAATAGCATAAATTGCATGAATTTGGGATAGAATATGAGGGTGATAGTTAAGTTGACAATTTGTAGAATAACAGTCAAATTTACAAAGTGGCAGTAACAGTCAAGTCAGCATAGTCAGGTTAGAAATTATAGTCAGAACAAAACTGTCATAACATTAACCTACACAATAAAGAGAATCTTCAAACTAGTGAGGTAAGTAGTGTCAGAGAGACTATCTAGGATGAGTAAAACATTGAGCGAGTGACCAGAGACCAATTATAGATAGTGCTCTAGTACCCAACTTTTGCACTATAGCTCAAAATCAAAAACTGTAAACACCGTTAGACTCGGCAAAACAAGAGATAAAAAAAAATCTGGGGTGCCCAAAAGTAGTGTTGTGGGATATAGCTCATTGTGACCACCTCTTTTATTTGATCGTTTTTATATATAGCACCCAAGCACTTTTTTGGAAACTTACTAAAAATAGTAAGTCCTAAAACCCAATTCTAATTTTAGTAACTGGTCACAAAAGGTTCCAAAATGGCCCAGGGTACCCGTGGACATCAAAAAGAGCTAGAACAGATGGACTCCTTAACAAAAGCCATTGAGAATTTGAACTTGGCAATTTTATCCATAAGGGAAGAGGTCCAAGGTCTTCATCTAGATCATGAGGCCACTAGCGCTCTCTTAGAAGAAACATTGATGGATGTGGGTAGCAAGTTACATAAGGGACCACTCAAAACAGAACACCAGGCTGAAAAATCTACAAGGAATGACCATGACCCATCCTTTAAAATGTCAAAATTGGACTTCCCTCGATTTAATGGGAAGGATGTTGATGGGTGGTTATGCAGGGTTGATCAATTCTTTAGACTTCATAATGTTCCCATATATCATCGAGTTCAGATGGCTTCCTTCAATTTGGAATCCGAGGCTTGACACTGGTTCTAGTGGTTACATAATTCCAACCCAAATCTCTCTTGGGAGGACTTTGATTCCCTAATACTGACCCAATTTGGGCCTAGTGAGTATGAGGACTTCACGGGGGCCTTGACCAAACTGCAACAAACATCCTTAGTCCGTGACTACCAAACTCAATTTGAAAAATTGGCCAATAAGATAAGAGGATTGACAGAAGGGTTCTTCACGAGTTGTTTTATCAGTGGGTTAAAAGGGGATCTCCAATATGAAGTAAAGATGTTGAAACCACATTCCATGATGGAAGCTATCAGTTTGGCCCATTTGGCTGAATCTAAACTCTCAAACCAAATGCGCACCCCATAGTTTCCTCAAAATCAACCTACATTTCCTTTTCGAACCCAAAATTTAGTGGATAGTAAACCTACTACACCCAAGCGATTGACTAGAGAGGAGATGGATGCACGTCGTGCCCAAGGATTATGTTATAATTATGATGAAAAGTTTTTTAAAGGACATAAGTGTGCAAACAAAAGACTGTTCTTGATAGATGTTGAGGAACATACTAACACTGACCAGAGTGATGAGGATGAGGACCCCCTAAAACACCTTCTCTACAAGAAGAAGATACATAGGGGTCTGAGGTAGAGATTTCAGTCCATGCTCTTGCAGGCATTACCACTCCACAAACCATGAAAGTTGTGGGATTTTTCAAGGGCCAACGTCTTACCATCCTTATTGATTCAGGCATCACACACAACTTCATTGATCCTCGAGTTGCTAAGCAGGCAAATTGCTATATCCACACCGCAATTAATTTGAGGTCATGGTAGCCAATGGGGGAACATTACCTTATAAAGGAAAATGCCGCAATGTCAAGATCAGGATAGGGGACTATGAACTCAAGCAAGACATGTTTACCCTCCAGTTGGGAGGATGTGATATGGTTTTAGGATCTCAATGGTTGAGTACATTGGGCACTATCAGTTGGAACTTTGCAGAACTCTGGATGCAATTCTCCCAAAATGGACAAACACACTTACTCAAGGGCTCCCCTACATGAACACCTCACCTCATTAGTTCCAATTGTATGGAGAAAGTGCTAAAAAAATTAAAACGTGGGGTCATTGTACAAATCTTCTCCATCCAACCAACCACTTCACTAATGGCTGAAATTCCATCAGACCTACAACTAGTTCTACACAAACATGATGCTGTCTTTGTAGAACCAACTACACTACCATCATGTCGCTCTCATGACCATGCTATCCCATTGCTCTTGGGTAGTGCACCACAAAATATCAGGCCATACAGGTACCCTCATGCCATGAAATCAAAACTGGAAAAATTGGTACAGGAATTACTCAAGGCTGGTGTCATCCGGCCTAGTACTAGCCCCTACTCCTCGCTTGTCCTACTTGTTCCCAAGAAATATGGCTCATGGCACCTATGTATTGACTACTGGGAACTCAACAAGACTATGATCAAGGATAAATTTCCTATTCCAGTGGTTGATGAATTACTCGATGAACTACACGGGACCATGTATTTCACCAAGCTTGATCTCCACTCTGGGTACCATCAGATCCGGCTCAAGGATGAGGACATCCCCAAAACTACCTTTCACACTCATGAAGGTCATTATGAATTCTTTGTAATGCCATTTGGTCTCACAAATGCTCCTTCTACATTCCAAAGTCTTATGAACATCTTTCGACCCTTTCTACGGAAGTTCATCCTTGTGTTCTTCGATGACATCTTGATTTACAACCACACATGGGAAGAGCACATCAATCATGTGGATCAAAATTTATGGCTATTGTCACCCATCACCTTTTTCAAAAAGGTCCAAGTGTTCCTTTGGTCTGATTTAAGTAGAGTATCTGGGACACATTGTCTCATAGGATGGCATCAAGGTTGACCCTAAGAAGATTCAAGTAGTTCAAGAGTGGCTAAAACCTCGCACTCTCAAGGGACTTCAAGGATTTTTAGGGCTTATAGGCTATTATCGCAAATTTGTCTGCAATTATGGGAAGATAGCTACCCCTCACCTCCATGTTGAAAAAAGATTCCTTCACTTGGACAGGGCTTGCTGACCAAGCCTTCATTGAACTCAAGCATGCTATGACCACCACTCCTGTCTTAGCCATGATAGATTTCTCTAAACCATTTATCATTGAAAGTGATGCTTCTGGTTGTGGTATTGGGGTAGTATTGATGCAAGAAGGATGACCTATGGATTTTACTAGCAAGGCACTCTCTGATCGTAATCTAGGGAAATCCACATATGCTAAGGAAATGTTAGCCATATTGCATGCAATCACACATTGGTGACCTTAACTCATTGGGCGCCACTTCTCCATCAAAATTGACCATCAAAGTCTCAAATATTTTTTGGAACAAAAAGTTGCCACACCTGAACAACAAAAATGGGTGTCTAAACTCATGGGTTATGATTATGATATCACCTACAAAAAGGTAAAGGAGAATATTGCGGCTGATGCTCTTTCTCACCAAATGGAGACCGTAAGTATGTTGTGTGCCATATCAACACCACTTCCCCAATGGATTGATTCCTTGCGTCAAGAAGCACGTCAAGATGCAGATTTGCAAGATTTGATAGCCTCACTAATGGATGATCTAGATTCTGCACTAGGGTATAATTGGAATGGCCATGATATGTGCTACCATCAATGCCTGGTTCTACCTCATAAGTCCCCACTTTGAGAGCTCCTCATGAAGGAATTGCATGCCACTCCCTCTGTAGGCCATTCAGGGTTCCTTAAAACATATGAGCAACTCAAGCACACCTTCTTTTGGAAAGGTATGAAATGTGACATCTACTCTTTTGTTGCTGCCTATGACACATGTCAAAGGATGAAAGGTGAAATAATGTGCTCTCCGAGCACTCTTCAGCCATTGCCTATCCTAGATCAGGTTTGGACTAACATTTCCATGGACTTTATAGAAGGGCTTCCTAAATCTGGAGGCAAGTCAATTATTTTCCTTGTAGTGGACCGCCTTTCAAAGCATGCTCACTTTTGTGCCCTTGCCCATCCTTATACAACATCCATTGTTGCACAAATTTTTCTTGACTCCATATTTTGCCTTCATGGCATGCCCACCTCCATTGTATTTGATTGTGATCCCACCTTCACTAGTCATTTTTGGCAAGAGTTGTTTAAGTTGCAGGGGACTCAGCTCAAAATGAGTTTAGCCTACCATCCGCAAATGGATGGTCAAACAGAAGTTGTTAATAAATGCTTGGAAAACTACCTTTGTTGCTTTGTCTCAGATCATCCCACTCAATGGGCCAAATGACTATCCTTGGCCGAATGGTGGTACAACACTTCCTATCATACCACAACCAAACTCACACCATTTGAAGCAATCTACGGGCACCTTCCACCTATGCCTTCCTCTTACATTCTTGGCAGCTCCAAGGCCCAGGTCGTCAACAACACTCTGAGTCAACACACCGAGGTCCTTCACCAACTTAAGCAAAATTTGAACATGGCCCAGAATTGGATGCACCAAAAAGCTGATTAACATCATTCTGAGCGTAGTTTTGATGTAGGTGATATGGTCTTCCTTCGCTTGTAGTCGTACAAACAATCATCCCTACAAATTCACAGGTGCAAGAAGCTTGCTGCAAAATTCTATGGTCTTTACCAGGTTCTACAAAGGATTGGCCCCACAACTTACAAATTGGTGCTCCCACCTACTTCTAAGCTTCATCCTATTTTTCATGTTTCCTATCTCAAGAAAGTTATGGGCACACAGGTACAAGTTCAATCCACACTTTCTGAATTGGATGAAGAAGGCTCCATTTTACTTGAACTTGAGCAGTTGTTGGATCGTCGGACTCACACTCTTCACAACCATACAATTACAGAGATCCTGGTTCAGTGGCGTGGGATTCAACCTGAAGATGCTACATGGGAATCTCTCCACCAACTCTAGCAACAGTTTCCTCATTTCAGCTTTGAGGACAAAGTTTCTTCAAGAGGAAGGACATGTTAGGATCCCATCCTAACCCTTAATGTAATAACTTCCATGATGTAATAATTCCTAAATAACATGGGTAGTACCCATGATTAATATTTTGTAATGTTCTAAGTTTTAACTTATATAGTGCCTATGACAAATGACACCCTTTTTATGTAACAAATGGTAGATAGGTTATGTAAGGTGGCATTGTGCATGTAATTCGAGTGGCATTGTGCATGTAATTCAAGTGGCACTATGCATGTAATTAGGGTGGCATTATGCATGTAATCCAGGTGGCATTTTGTATGTAAGCCAACCATGGAAGGGAACTCTTTAAATACCCAAGAAGGCACCAATGCATTCATCTTTTTGCAAATTAATGAAGTGTTGAAGGAGGTTGCCCCCTCGAAGAGGCCTGCGATTCTATCTTATTGTGAGATTGTTCCTTTATGCAAATTTTTTTTATAATGTGTATTTTGTTCTAAATATTAATATGATGTTTATGTGAGTTTATTTTCAAGCAATTGTGTGAGAGTGTGTTTATTTGAGTTTATTTTATAGTAGGATCCTAACATAATTTTAATCCCTGTAAGAAGTGCCTTAGCCTCTATATAGTTGTTAGTTGAAATTCCATATAATTCTAAGTAAGTGAGGATAATTTTTCCTTCACTATTTCTAAAAACATCACCTCCACTAAAAACATCACCTCCACTAGCTTTTCCTAGATTTCCTTTAGCTTTTCCTAGATTTCCTTTAGACGTACCATCAAAATTAATTTTGATAAACCCAATTCTTAGACAATTCCATTTTACCCTAGATAAAAGTAAATGCTTTGTTTTAATTCTATTATTGCAGACGAATCTTCCATGTATGTTAAAATTCTATAGCCAAGTTATTAGCACCTTTTTTCTGCACTTGAGACTTCCCATGATGAGCAGCATATTTGTAGATATTCTGTAATAGAGGCAATAAGGCAATAATACAGTTCCAAACTTGGGCATGATTTTGAGATTTATTTTCAAAAATTCTATTATTCCTTTCAAGCCTTAAATTTCAATAAATAATGGTAGGGCCAATCCTCCATAGAATACATAGTGCTTTAGCTTTGAAATAATTAATCCAATATTTTATCATGATCCAACAAATTACCTAACTACAAATGGACTAATCTACAGACATATCAATGGATGGAAAAATGGATGGACAAACAAATAGATGGATGAATGGATAAACTTTAGAACAAAACAAAACCCTAGCTATGAAATGTTTAGCTACAATAGTGGACCTTCCACATCCTGCAACCTGCCTCATGGGAGTTGAACCACCATAAATATCATACCTCTTCTTCTTCCACCAAACTTGTATATAAACTTGTAATCTATTTTAAAAAAGAAGGTGGTAACAGTTAGCAAAAAATTATTCTCATGGATTATTTTTATTTGGTAGACATCTCTTCTCATAGGCTACCTTTTTTGTAATTCTATTCAAGATTAATAAAATTTACTTGTCATCTTGCATTTCTATTTCCTGCTTCTAGTTTTTGACTCTGAAGAATCCATTGTCTATGGGCTTTTGGATCAATTGGTATTAAAGCGGTCTATTTTGTGGGTGTATGGTCCCAAAGATGAGATCAAGCTACCAAAAGCTTAGGTGCCATACGCATGACACTTATAATATTTACCCAACTATTTAAAATGATGTCAAAAGGAGGATAACACCAAGATAACATATAATTTGAAAAAAATTATGGATGAATCCCTTGAAAGATAAAAGAATCAGATGTTGGATAAATTTGCCAAAATTGAGTGGATACTATCTTCTTATGCTACAACACAATCATTCGATACCCCAACACCATTCAAAGTTCAGGTGAACTTTGATATTACTATCTTTGAAGGAAAAATCAATATGGAAGTAATGGAGAACTTATTGGATCAATTATCTACATATTTTTCTATAAATCATTTATCTAATAAAGAGAATATCACTTTTGCCTTTCTAAAAGATTTAATATTAGTTCAAAATTGTTGGAAAGTATGCAACAAAAACTATGAAGATTCAAAAGATCCTACATAGGATAAGTTTGTGGAAGCAGTTAAAAATGGATATTACCTAGTAGGCACTTATGAAGATTTGTATGTATTATAACAACAAATACATCAAGACAATTAACTGCCTGTTCAAGACTATATTGATGCTTTTCATTCGATGTCTACAAAACTTGACATCCAAGACATTGAGATGCATCGGATTCTTAAGTATTGTATCAAGCTATATTGGTACATAAGGGAGGACATGGACTTCTTTGAATTTAAGATATTGGGTGAAGCATATAAATTTTCCATCAAGATCAAGCATAAGTACAAACATAAAAACAAAAAAGGAGACAATTTGAATGACAAGAACCAAAATACTAAGGGCCATTCCAAGAAAGGCACAGGTGATAACCAAAAGCTACCAAACAATGAATTTTAATAGAAAAATCAAAATTGGAAGCATAAGAAAGAGTCACAATATAAGAAGCCCCAAAAGAACAAGATTAGAAAATAGTGTGACTACCACAAAAGAAACCAAAATTTCAAAGAAGAATATCATGCAATTTATGTAGCAAGGATCAATGCTATGTGCCTAAGCTCAACCATATAAAACAAGAAAAAATGAGGAGAATATTTTTGACAATGGAGGGAAATGAAAAATCACATCTCTCCCTTTGTGTTATGGAATTATATGTCGAGAAAAATGAGATTAGGTTTAGGGCTACCAAATCCATATTACATGAAATTCAAATGAACATGAAATGATATTACACATTAAAATAACCTATTCTAATGAGGTCTTATTAAAGCCTCATAAAAATTAATTTAGAACCTAACTAATAAACATGACCTTGTAGCATTAACATGTCTTCAATCACCCCCTTAATGGTAGAAGGTCATTTTATTTCAATAGATGAGTGGCTCAGGTGGCTCTTTGTGTAGCCGATTAACCAATTATCCATGAAATGTAGCTCCAATCCATTGGTTCTCCATATACCATTTGGTCATCCCCCCTATCCATTCAGGTTTTCACAGGTTTTAATTTTCTAAAACTAGTACAAACCTTATCCTTTCACACCCACAAGGGGTTTTCACGAATGGGATAGAGCAGAGACCGACCAATACTTTCTACCCACATGAAGGTAATTTTATGAATAAGCATTAGCCTTGCTGGTCCTATTACTTCTCCATTGTTAGGGGGAGATGGAGGCTACAAACCTTATCCTTTCACACCCACAAGGGGTTTTCACGAATGGGATAGAGCAGAGACCGACCAATACTTTCTACCCACATGAAGGTAATTTTATGAATAAGCATTAGCCTTGCTGGTCCTATTACTTCTCCATTGTTAGGGGGAGATGGAGGCTCTCAAGCCTATATGTTGTCTAAACTATTCAAACTTCACCCTCTGGAGTGGCTTGGTGAAGATGTCGATAATTTGATCTATTGTTGGATAGTAGTGCATTTGTATTGTGCCATATTGAACAAGTTCTCAGATCTTGTGGATTTTTGTACTGATGTGTTTGGTTTTGTCATGAAACACATGATTCTTTGTCATGTGGATTGTTGATTGATTGTCCATATGCAGTCTTGTAGGATCTATTTGAGTGATATCGAGAGTGTAACAAATTTCTCAACCATACCACTTCTTTGCTTGTCTTAGTTGCAGTAATATATTTGACTTTTGCTATAGTATTTTATCGCTTTGATATCTATGAAATTGGTACTAAACCAAGAAACATCATGTACCCAAACATAGATATCCTAGTGTCTTTATCTCCTGCAAAGTCTAAGTCTGCGTATACGATGAGTTTGAAATCACTCTTGTTGTCACTTACCGATGACTCTCCTTTGGCTTGGTGATGTACCTTACACTGCATAAGTAATGTCAGGTCTTGTGTTAGTAACATAGATGAGACTACCAACCAACATTCTATAGAGTGTTGCATCTACCTTTGGTGTGTCATCATTCGTGGTGAGTTTCAAATTTGATTCCATTGGTGTTGTCACAGGGCATGCATATTTGAGTTGAAACTTCTCCAAAATATCGTTGATGTATTTCTCTTGGATCAAGAATATTTTACCATTTTCTTGAGTTACTTCTATGCCTAAATATAACTACATCAATCCTAGATCAGATATATAAAAAGTCTTTGCAAGGTCCTTTTTCACTATATTGATGATGTATTCACTGTTACCTATTAGAATAATATCATCCACAAAGGCTATGAGGTATGTGACTTTATTTTTGTTGTGCTTGATGAATAATGTTGCATCAATTTCTTGGTAATCACACACTTCAAATTCAAGTTGCTTCATCTGATCTAACAACTTGTTGAACCAAGCACGAGGGTCTTACTTCAATCCATATAAAGACTTTTTGAGTCTGCATACCTTATGCTCCTATCCTACAATATCAAAACCTTTTGGTTGTGCCATTTATATTTATTCTCCTAATTTGCCATTTAAGAAAGCAACATCTACTTGATGAATCTTCCAACCTTGCTATGTAGCTAAGTCTACAAGAGTCCTAATTGTGGGCCATTTTGTGGTAGGTGCAAGTACCTCAGTGTAGTCAATGCCTTGCTTTTGTGCAAAGCCTTTAGCCACTAATATCACCTTGTATTTTTCAAGGGTGCCATCTGATTTATACTTTTTTTGTACACCCATTTGTTTTGAACTACCTTTCTTCCAAGTGGTAGATCAACTAACTCCCAAGTACCATTTTTGATCAGAGATTCATACTCTTGGTTCATTGCATATCTCCAAGCTACGTGTTTGACAACTTCTTGGTACGTGAGAGGTTCATTATCAAAGCAAGGTGTGATTCTATAGGTTACAATTCAACAAGTAATGATTCATGCACTCTTGCTTTGAGGGTACCTATTTTTTCCATTTTGCTTGCTTCATCTAGTTTGATATACTTTAAGAGCTGGCAAGCTTCATGAATTCCTTGAATGGGGAGCAGTGTGGATGTCTCACCTACCTCAAAGTTTTTCATAATAATAGAATGAATTATTAGGTACAAAGGATGTTGATGAAGATAATTTTACCATAATCACAATTACTGTGTGAAGGGGTAGAATGTGTAGAAGATATATACATTTGCTCAGTGTCATAGTTTGGTTCCTCCAGACTTGTGGGTTGATTTGCAGATGCAAGAGTTTTGAGTAACTTTTCAATGTCTCCCCCCAACGGCTAGAATCTAAACATCATATATGTTAGCATCTCTTGATATAGGCTGAAGATTGTATCCCCTGGTATCCAATGTAACCAATTGTTCTTTAGTTTCTACAAACACAACATCACATGTCATAATCACTTTATGGTGTGAAGGAATGAATACATTGTATCCATTTTGATCCATAGGGTATCCAATAAATATACCTTTTATAGCTCAAGCTTCAAGTTTGTTTATGTGTTCTGGAATAATATGATCATAATAGACGAAGCCAAATATTTTGAAGGCTTGACAGTGGGGGATGTCTAGTCCATTTTTCATGAGGTGATAGGTTAGGTTTTGAGGGACTCACTGTGTTGAATACATGCATAGCAGTCTAGGTGGATTTATACCAAAGATATGGAGGTATATTTTTATAGATAAGAAGGGCACAAGCCATGTTCATAATTATCCTGTTCATGCACTCAACAACATTGTTTTGTTGAGGTGTGCCTAGTATTGTCAATTGATGTTTGATCCCATGTGAGGACAAGTATTGTGTGAGTTCATTTGAGGTGTACTCGCTACCATTATAACTCCTGAAGGTATTGATTTTACAACCTGATTCTCATTTTTCATGAGCTTTGAATGCTTTGAAGAATTTAAAATCTTCAAACTTCTTCAAAAAGCTAATCCATAGCTTCTTTGAGAAGTCATTGATGAAGGTGATGTAATACCTTTTATCTTTTAATGAGGGAATATGCATTGAACCACAAATATCTAAGTGAACTAGCTCTATTTTTTGTGTAAACTTCCACTAACTCTTTGGAAAAGGTTGTTGAGAGGATTTGACAATGATGCATGCTTCACAGTTGATGGGTTTGGAAGAGAAGTGTGGTAGTCCCCTGAAGATGGACTCTATTTATCTCAATCGATCAAGTTTGACTTGACCCATGTGAGCATGACATAATGCATCAAAAAAAAGTTTCTTAGGAGTCAGGGTGGCATTAAGTGCCATGACAACTTTGGCAATGTGAACTTTAGAAACATGATGTCTAGCAAGTCTAATGAGTTTTCCATCTAAGGAATTGGTCATAACTACTATTTTGGAGGGTGGATGAATGACTCGAATAGTTTTATATTTTGTAGTGACACTCAGATCAAATCCATGACAAACGAGTGTGGATAGTGACAATAAAATTTGCTTTAGAGTAGGGATGTAGAGAAAATTGAGTAGCAAAAAGTCAGATAATCTAGAAATTTTCAATCAAACATTTCTAGATCCTTCAACTAGTTGAGAGGATTTGTCAACCATGTGAACTACACCAAGTACTTTTGAGTTGAATTCTTCAAATAAGTCCTTATTGGAATTCATGTGTTGGGTGGCTCCAATATCCATAATCCATGAACTACTAGTGGAGGCTATGCTATAGGCAAGTCCAATGGGTTATAATTTGGGATGAGAAATGTCATAGCCAACATATCCTGAATGTGCCTCAATGAATATTTTGGGATGGTCAATAGATGGTGATATAAGTGCATGTGTGTTGATGATCTGGGTGTGTACAAATTGAGCACTGTGGAATATGTCGAGATCAAAGTCATATTCATTTAAATTATGCACACTATGCTTTTGAAACTACTTGATATTATGTGTGGTAGTTCGACAATCAATGGCATAGTACCCTTTTCTCTTACAATGTTTACACACAATATTTGAGTTGCTAGTTCCTTGAGAGGTACTAGGCTATTTTATTTGTCCTTGACTAGTTTGATGTCATGAGTATTCATGTTGACCATTGTTAGAACCTTATCCTTGTCCTTTGCCTTTGCCTCGACCACAACCTTGGCCACAACTTCTATTACCTTGACTGTTTGAAAAATTTACATCTTCATCCACTTGAAAGGTTGAGTCACCAGGGTTAGAATTGGTGAAGTCTGTGTTAAATATTTTATCAAGTTTAATGAACTTTTCTGCTAAGGCTTCAAAGTTGAGAGTTTTTAAGGTTCCACTAGCTGATAAACTGGAAAGCAAGTTCTTCTAGTATGGAATGTGAAGACATGATTGAATTGGGAAAGCCAATATGATACATTGATTTTTGAAGTATTTATCCATGACTCGTTTTATAGGGTAAAGAAGGTTGATGGTGGAATTGGAGTATCCTTTTCACATCTTTACTTGATTCATATTGATGAAAAGATGAACAAATTCTAGGTCAAATTTGGTGTCAAAGTTTTTCTTGAAGATCCCCATTTCAGTTTCCCTACTTTCCCCTCCTCCAATCCTGTGAATCCCCTACTAGGATGATCTTCCTCGGATCTACATACTACTTTCTAGACATGCATGGGATTATTATGGGATTTCTCAAGATGTTTTGTTTTCGATGTGCTTGTTGTGGCTTGGTGATTAGTATCGAAGTTTATTTCCCTGGCTATATTTGGTTGTAGTTTATTTTCATTTGGCTTGTCTTGAAAGTGGGATATTTGAAGCCTTTCCCAACAGACCTTTCTAGTCTTCGAGGAGACCCTATGATTTTTTGCTATCTAATGGGAATATTTCCTCTATTTTGCTCTAGTGCTAGGCTCAATAAAGAGGTCTCCCACTATCCTAACTTCCTATCTTGTTTGCAGCCTAGGGTCTTCTTCTGTATCCTTAGTGGTCTTGGAATGGGGCCACAAATTTATCATCTACATATTAGAAGATATTGCAATTGTTTTAATATGGGCTTCTAGAGTAGGTTTAAGGTTTTATGATCTTTCTCAGAAGATCCTTTCATTATCTGTTTCAGGGATCACCATTGAAATGATCTCTGCAACTCCTTTCTAGTCTAGGGTGGGCTTGCACTTTCTCATGTAGTTGCAATTGAATGGCATCTTCTAGTTTCTCCTTGGTTGGATAGTTTGTGGAACTGGTGGTAATATGTTATGGGTGAATTCCTAATGGGATTTTCTATAGTCTCTTGGTCTTAGAGGGGGACCTTGTGCGTGCCTATCTACTACAAAAGTTTATCTCTCATGGTTGTCCTTGTATGTGATTCTCTTATCCAGTATCAAGGTGTCATGGTGGATAAATACTTCTTTGGGATTTCCTATATGTTGGTTATACAACACATCTCCTTTGCAGTGAGATCTCTTTACATGTGGTGATCTTCTCATGCTGCTGATCCATATCACAGGTTGGATTTTTATTTTGGTTCATCCTAGTTGAGTGGTTGCTTTCTTGAGTTGTGATGGAACCCCCCTTTTTCATTTTCCTCTGCGTGGGCATGTTTTCAGGTGGGAAACTGCATCCCTATTCCTCATTCTGGGTGGGTTTCTATGTTGTTCTGCATCTTTGTTCCTCATTCTAGATGGGATTCTGGGTTGTTCTACATCCTTGTTCCTGTTACGCATTCTAGGGTGGGATTTTGGGAAATTCAAAATTCCTATTTCTCTAGGGAAGGAAATAATATTTTGATTTTGTTTCTATTGGTTTTCTCTACAAGAATGGTTTTCGTACTGAGTTGGTAGATTTATGATTTCCTGTAACCCTTTGGATGGGATCCCATAATTTAATTTTTTTACCAACTTTCCCATCTTGAGTCTCCTAAGTAGGATTCTCCATTTATCTTTGTCATTTGTTTTTGATTTCCTATGCCCCTTAGGGTAGGATTTACCTTTTTAATTGTTTTTCGTATATCTTATTCTACTCAGGATGATCCTACATCCTAGTTCTGTTGGATCTAAAGACAGTCCAATCAGGACTGTCTTCTTGTGCACTTTTTTCTTCTCGAATGTTTCCTCCCTATTGTAAAAGGTTTGGTATTCCTTTTAAAACCCCACTAAAAATAATATTTTGGAGACCTTTCAAAACCCTTCCACCAATAAATAAAAAGTTTTTCTTGAAGACTTTGGGAACTGACCATGTTGTGTCATGCTTGGCTTCATCAATCAAATTATGAAGGTGATATCGTATGACAAGTAGGATGTCAACATGAATTCGGTCATCATATATCTACTATTTTTCTAGGGTAGCAACATCCATGGGTGGTGTGAGAATTGTGTCCAGATGGTTGCACCATAGGTTCTCAAGTTTTGTAGTTGTCTTAAGGCTTGTGAACCATTAATCCAAATTATCCTTACCTTTGAGGGTACATCCAACATTTTGTTTGAAGTTGAAAGTCATTATGACCTGTGACACTATAAAGACCTAAAAGAGGTGTGTCAAGGTGTGAACAAGGAACATATGACTAAGTGAGGTAAAATGTGCTAGTAAATAATAAGCCAAGTGATGACAATGAATGAATGTGATCCACTAGACCTTGCTCACCGTCCAAGTGGAATCTCTTTTAAAAATGATGAATTGTACAAGTAAGTGGTTATGAGTCCTAATGAGTAGGATGATAATGTGGCCAAATCTGAAGTACTAAAAAAAATGTGTGTAGCCTAAACTAAAATACTGTAGATGAATGTAAAAGCTAGCATCTCCAATAGATGAATGTGCATGCCAATATCTCCAATACTAGATTACACAATTGAATACCAAAGTGTGGGACATGCAAAACTAATAACCTTAATCTTATAACTACAAGTGGGTGAGGTACTGAAAGTTGGAGAGGTATATTGAGCTTGTCTCAAATTAAGGCCTTCACGTGGATGCCTACATACAAACGCTCGATGATGAAATCCAATCCATGATGGAGCCCAAGTCCTACCAGTCCTCACCTAGTTTATTATGGTCAATGATATACTCTCTGAAGAGAAGTATGTGCTCTATTCCATAACTATAATAGATATTGGACTGACTTAATTTTAATCTTGATTAAGAATTTTTAGTTTTTTGAGCATAGGCGAAAAGATGACCCCTTTCCAAAGGTTCATGGATATGGCTAACCTCCTTCATTGTGTATTGTTGTTAAGTCCAATTCAAATTTAACTCATAGGACATTTAATGCAGATTTCCCACCACCAAGGAAGTGGTGCTCTATCACGAGGCTAGGCTGCAAAATGAGTCGTTGGATGCATTCCTTTTAGGAATGATGCAAAGATGTGAATAAATTTGCAATGAAAGAGAAAATGAAAACTAAAAATAGACTTCGAGTGTATATGGAGTGCTACTACAGTGTTAATATGGTAGTATGTATATTAAGTGTGATCCACTAGATCTTGCTCACCGTCTAAGTGGAATTACTTTTACAAATGAGGGCTATAAATTAGCCAAAAGCAATGTGGAAAATTTTGTAAGTCACTTATACAAGTACAATGGAGAGGCTAGAAGCCTACTGTGCTATAAAAAAACATGTTCAATTTACATAGAGGTCATCAAACTCCATTAGATCCAGATTTTGGATATTGTATGGCTATGTAAAAAAATGAACATGGTCAGTTTACACAAAGACCGCCGAACTCGGTCATATATGGATTTTGGATATTGTATGGCTATGTAAAAATAAACATTATCAGTTTACATAGGGACTGCCAAAACTAGTCAAATATAGATTTTGGATACTATATGGCTGTGTAAAAATGAACATGGTCAGTTTACACAAAGGCCACCAAACTCGGTCAGATCTAGATTTTGGATACTTGCAAACAGAGAGACAAGCTAATATCTACAATAAAAAGAAAACATATGGAGGTTTTATGAAACCTCATGCAACAACCTCATGCTCTTCTGTAAATCAACACATAAATTTGTGGAGGAGGAGAGGAGGGGAATGCAATGCTTCTCCAAGCTTGGTTGTGGGAGGGGAAAGCATACAAGATCTAATACCACTTGTAACAAGGATTAATGCTATGTGCCCAATCTCAACCACATGCAACAAGAAAAAATATGAGAAGATTTCTAAAAATGGAGAGAACGAAAAATCACATATCTTCCTTTGTGTTATGGAATTATATATTGAAAAAATGAGATTAGTGTTAGGGTTCCTAAATCCATATTACATAAAATTCAAATGAACATGAAATGATATTACACATTAATATAACCTATTGTAATGAGGTCTTATTAAAGCCTCATAATAATTAATTTGGAACCTAACTAATAAACATGATCTTGTAGCATTAACATGTCTTCAATTTAGTTTCTATTTGTAGAGACGTAGCCCTCTATATCCACTACACCAACACATTCTCTAACTAAGGATAAATGTAAGATGATCGTGGAGGCCAAACCACATGTGATTATTACTACCTATATTGCACAAATAAAAGCAAAGGAACCACTTTAGGAGGAGAAATTATTTCACTGATAGTTTTGAGACCTTACATTTCATAGTTGATAGTGGGAGTAAGAATAATTTAATTTTCGTTAATACTATGAAGAATCTAAATCTTCCTATGAAGCCACAACCACAACTATTTAATATTGTATGGTTGAATCGAGGGAGATATATGCATGTCATTCAACAATGTCTTGTCTCTTATACCATCAAACCATTCAAAGATGAAGTTATATATGATGTTGTTCCAATGGAACTTCATGATGTGCTCCTTGGCCAACCATGTGGAAGAGATATATCATATATGAGTCAAGACCCCGTAAAGTCATCATCACTCTTGAGAATAGATAATATAGGATACTAAAGGATGATTAGAAAAATAAAGTAGGTTGCTCTCTTAATTATCAAGCCTCAATATACAAGGAAGATGGGTGCCACTATAGCGACTATGCAATCATCACAACAATAATGAAAAATGGACAAGATCATTATAAAATATGATGATATATTCAAATTACCCATGAGAGTGCCACTCCATTTGTGAGGTAAAAAATTATATCAACTTGGTTCCTATGGGTAAAATATTAGTACACCTATATATAACATCTCTTCAAGAGAAACCATTTGTCACATATATAGTAGATACCATATCGAAGGACCAAAAATATATCTAGATATACAAGAAAACTGCTAGGTTTAAGAAAAGACAAAGAAGTTCAATAATTTGCCATAAGTATGGAGATAATGATTGAAATTTTTTGAAGCTGACCTAATCAAAAGGTATGAGGAAATTCCAACATCTAGCATAGTTAAAACTCAAAATCGGTTAAGGCAAGGGAGTCTAGCATTTTTCTACAATGACAAACTCAATTTAGCTAAGTTTGAAGAATAAACCAAACTTTTAAAGCACCGACATCACCAAAGTAAACATAAAAAGTTTGACATAACAAAAACCCAAACAAAAAATTTGTCTAAGTATCAAAGCAAAAGCTGAAGTTTTGAAATGTTGACATCATGACCAGGTGCATAAAAAGTCTGGCACAGAGAGGCTAGATCAAGAAATTTTTTAAGGCATGAATCTTGACATAATAAAGTATTGGATTGCAAGGCAAGAACAAAATTTTTGCCAAAAGCTATCCCCATCAAGCAAAATCTACTATGTTAGAGAATCCTAATAAATGTACCTCCATCACACACTTGTCCATATGCAGTTGGACCAATCATCAAGTAGAGTGATAAAAAGTAAATCTATCAGAGGACATCATGGATCATCTTGAAGCACGTGGATACCATACCCCTGGTAGAAATTATACTAGCCACATTAGCACAACCACATCATGGTGGTTATACTAAAATGAGTTGGAAAGGGATGCACACATTCCATAATATCTTGATAGGTTTACAATACATTTTTGGAACAATCATTTTGAGCTAATAGAATGCAATGTAAATATATATATACTTAAATGTAGCTCATTTTAAGGGTTGACTCTTTAGCTTTTACAATTGCATAAGATGTATGATTGAATTCTATACGCCTCTTGATGAATATTAAAGTGGTGTTTGGCCTTTGTCTACTTATATTGTAGAACATGTATATATGTAAATTTTATTGCTAAATTTTTATGTTAAAGTTGGATGAACAATATATTATGTTAAAGTTATTATTCTATCTAGATATCTCCCTGGATTGTTGTTTATTTAGTCACTAGAATTCTTGGTGATATATATGCTTATTTGATTAAATGCTCTATAATATTGAATGATAATTGGTCTATTAGGCATTTTTATTTAGTTGATGAAACGTGACTCTCATGCTCTTATGTCTCTTGTTGTGGTTGAATCTTAGCCAAATTTCACTTTTGGCTTCTAACCCTTTCCCATTCCTTTATTTAGTCTATAACCCCATCATTAGATTAGTTAGCACCATAGGAATCAACCTACTCTAGAGGTTGATCCAAAATCCATTCTAGGTATTCCAATCGAGGTATTGAGGGCACATCTCATCCACTTAGGTGGATTTTAGACCAAGAGATTTTGGTATGCCCGGTGGGATCCAAATTTCACTTTCTTGATTAAGTATAATCTTGGTGATGTTCTACTCTAATAGATCAATCTCATAATCACCTAGTGACTCCACCAAGAATGAACCATTCGTATAAAACCCAACCACCATCTAATCTATAGGCTTATGATCACAATATCAATTGCTTAGAAACTAGAAGATCATATACAATTTTTTGAACTACCTCCACTTAGGTTCAAAAGATATAGATCTTCATCATCTCCTCCATCAACCCCTATAAAGAGTGTAGGTTCTACATATTTTGGCTCTCTAGGATCTTTTCATTCCATCATATCTAAAAAAATGGCCCAATATCCACCTCAGCAATATTATCATGATTGGAATAACATTAAATCACTCAATCTATTAAATCAAAACCCAATGCCCTAGGCAATTCTAAAATATTTGCCAACTTATAATGGTATTAGAAAAATGGTATATGAGAATTATTAAGATGTAGCCTTCTTGGAACCATCCATAATATCCAATACGAACATGTCATTGTAACATGCAAAAAGTCACCAATTCCAAAACTAATAGAATATGTGCAAAGTGTCCTTTTACTATTGAATTAAAAAGAGTGTTACAACATAGTCTCCCTTGAGACAAGTATTTCTTTCTCTTTCAATGCAAATGTAGGTGAACTTGCAGAGTCTTTTTGATGCCCTCAATGTAGGTGGGCTTCTGTGTGTGTGCCACTGGTAGTCTGCTTGAAGATGTCCTTTATACCTACTCTAGGCCTGCAAAAAGGAGTTAGTTCATTTGGGGACCTATCTTGGATCAGACCCCATATTTATGAAGACAAATCGACATAAAAATGAAGAAAAACATGATAAAAACTAATAGAAATACTGTAGAAACTATCTAGAACTGATGTATACCTGATTTGGAGCTGCATAGTTGTTGTAGGGCTGGTTCGCATGGTGGCATGCGAACTGGATCCCGAGTTCGCATGACAAGGTGCGAACTAGATTGTTGTTGACTTTTGATCAGAATTTGTTGTCCGGATATGTTCCAGATAATGTCTATTGTTGTATGTTGGGTGTAAAATTGTCAGAAAGGGTTTTGGTACAATTTTGGTAGAGTTTGGGTATGTTGACCAAAAGGGAGAGAGAGAATAATGAAGGAAATGGTCCTCTATTTATAGAGGGAACCAAGGCTAGGGGGTAGTTAGGTATCCTAGACTCTAGGGTCAAGTCTTACCTATGGTGAAGTTAGGGTTATGAAGTGGCATGCTTAGTCATCCCTTCATGTGCCCTGAAGGAAATATCCTAGGTGCACACATGTGTGAGCTAGGATTAGGGTTAACCCTGATTAGCTAATCCCTAGGTTAGATGGAGGTTAGGTTAGGTATCCTAGAAAATATCCTAACTAATTTGGTGCACACATGTGTGAGGGGTATATTAGGGCTAATTTGGCTTTTTAACCCTAATTAATCCTACTTAAGTGATAAAGTGCATTTTAAGTGAAAAGTCACTTGCAAATTAGAATTGTAATTAGGATAATTAGGGTTTTGGGAGGGAATGGTCCCATGGGAGCCCTAATTAGGTGTAGGAAAGGGCTTAGGTGGCCTTAAGGGGCTTGTAGGTGGCCCTCTTGTGAATAGAAGGTGTTTTGGGTGTGTTTTGTATAGTTTTGTAGGTTTTGTGCCTACGGATGACTATGATGGCCTACGATGGCCTACGATGGCCTATGAGTGCCTAGAAATACGTATGTAAGCCTACAAGTGTTTATGCAAGCCTACAAGAATATGTGGATGATCATGTGTGAATTTTAGGTGTCTACATTTACCCCTTTTTGTACTATGTTGTGTAAAACACAATTTAGTACAAAAATATGATAGAAGAAGGTGATGAGGTGATTGAGAAGGTGAAGAATGGATGAAAATGGATGAATGTGGATGAAACATGATGGTGAAATAGGTGATTTGCCAATTTAGTACAATATTTTGCAATATTGTACTGGTTGTTTGTGAGGGCAACTTAAGACTACTTTGCTTTTGTGACCAACGCAAGATGGTCCAATTATGAATAGAACAACTGCCTATTCAAATTTTTGCTTCTGATTGATTGATGAGCACATGATGACATTTGTCAAATCATTTGAGCTGAGTGGCAAGGACAAATCAAGCGTAACATTCAGTATGTGGTCAGTGCCGATATACAGAATGAAATCAAGATGTGTTCAAGAGTGCGTGTGGCTCTCGTGATCTAAAAAATGTTTGATTGGGATTGAATTTATGTTGAGATAATCTTCAGCAAAAAATTTTGTAGATAGATGTGATATCCGTGATTTGGATGTTTGATTGTTTGATCGTATGCAAAGCGGATTTGTGTATGAATACCCCCTCAAGCGAGGAATCAACAATGAAATAGGTGAAATATGGTGATGAGTCAATTGATAGAGGAAAATGGTGATAAAAGGTGGAAAATTGGGCAAAAAGTGGTGGGAAAGGAAGAGGAAGCTGCAAAAGTGAAGAAAAGGTGAAAATGATGTGATGAGGGTTGGTTTGCATGGCAGGGTGCAAACTAGAGTTCACATGACGGGGTGTGAACTCGAGTTTTTGGGGTATAAGACCCCTTTTCACGCGTGCAAGGTTCATTTGTGCTATGAAAATTTGTGAGGAGAGGAGTGAGGAAGAGTTTGTGAAGTGGAGTATTATCAAAATCTTGAGTCGGTGTTGAGATGGTGGGAGGGCATGCAAGCACGAGTGACCGACATGGTACACCACCAGTAAGTGCACATGAGACTCAAACTATTTTTTATTTTGAATTGCGTGAATTTTTGAAAAGTATGATAATGTAGGTTTGAGTGTGAATGCATGTTTGCATGTGATGTTTGTTTGAAATGTGTGCACAAAGTGTAAAAGTGGCCAAATGGGTATCCTAAAATGTTGACCATTTTTTGGTTTGACCATTATTTTGAAATGTTTGACTGTGTGGCGTGTGGCGTATGTAGAAGAGTTGACTTTGATTGTTCTGCATGAATGGTGTACTATTTTTGAAAATTATTTGAACTTTCACCATGAAAGGCCAAAATGGGTGTCCAAAAATATGATTTGTTTGACATTTTGTGATGTGTTGGCAAGTCATGTGGATGCATGCCATGAGATGTATGTGTATGAAGTTTGACTTTGTTATGTGATATGAAATATGTACTATTTTTAGAATCTATTTGAACTTTCATTATGAAAGGCCAAAATGGGTATCCAAAAATGTGATTTGTTTGATATTTTGTGATGTGTTGGTGTGTTTTGGAAAGGTATGCCTCGAAATGTGTGCTTTTGGGTTGTATGTTGTTTTGCATTATGTGAATGTGTTGTTTTTGTATGATAGGGAAATTTTTTCCATGAAAGGGCCTAATGGGTGTCCAAAAATGTCCTCTTTGTAGAGTTTGCATGGTGGGGTGTGAAACAAAAATTATTATTTTTTTATTTTCAGTTTGTTTTGTGGAATGTGTGATGCATGAGATATGTTGTATGAAGTGTGTATGTGATGAATATATGTATAATAAAATGAAAATGAATTTATATACATGTGATACTGATGAATATTTTGTGTGGTGTGTTTGAATGAAAATAGGTGAGGAATATTGAGTCGCAACATCATGTGCGGTCATTGAGAGACACCCTGGGTGATAAGTGGACGAAGGAGGATGGGGAGTGGATGAGGAAGGTGTGGATTAAGGGTGTATGGGAGGTAGAGAGTATTCATGCCAATAGGGTGTATATATTTTAGCATTGTGTGAGAGGTGGGATCCAGACAGGAACACCTTTCACCTTCCCATGGGAGAGATGACAATTACATTGGAGGACATCTACAGGATATACAAGTTGCCGATAGAGGGCATGACAGTGAGGGTGGCATCAGCTGGGACATAGAAGGATGTGTTGTAGTGGATATTTAGGGTGAGGTGGGAAGAGGTGGTGTATGATAAGGGTGTAGATTATGAGTACTATTGGTAGGAGGGCATGTTGTCTGATCACCATTGTATGGCGATGCTGATGATATCAATGTATGCTCTACCAGATACTTTAGGAGTGAAGTTCTCCTAGAATATGATGGGTGTGGTGTGTGATATGGTAGAGCATGAGGTAGTGTTTGCATGGGCACCCACATTGTTGGCACAGGTTTATAGGGAGTTGCATGATGTGGTGCGAGTAGGGCGATCGGGTTTGAGTTGTAGCCCATTATTATAGGTTTGGGCATGGGAGCACATTACGATAGAGTGACCATCATTGTTACCTTATAAGGCGCATGAGTTGATGGGAGACTTCATACCCTATGCCTTGAAATGGCATACAAATATGGAGAAGGGGATGAAGAGGGGGCATGAGGGTGATGGCCTATTTTGGAGGAGGTAGCTAGGTGATTTGGAGCCTAAGCATATCCAATGGAGGCCATGGAGGGGTGAGGTAGTGTGGGAGAAGGATGATGAGCAGTTGGGGAAGATCCATCGAGGGTGATGGGTGGTGGGGTGGTATGGTTGGTAGGTAGATTTCTTCCCATTTAGCAGGGTCATGCGATAGTTCGGGCTATGATAGGGGAGACCAGATCCACCTATTGTGATATGGAGGAGGGAGGGTGATCCAAGAGAGTGACCTATAGTGCCTCCCTTAGATGTGAGGAGGGATCCATCGATGGTGATTCCTGATGTAGATGATGCAGGGATGACTCCTAAGTATGATGTATGGTGGGCCATGTAGAGGTGGGAGCCAAGAGTCGGAGTGGTAGATGACTAGGTGCAGCTAGTGGTAGGGTTACCCATAATGGGTGGACAGGTACTAGGAGGGGTTGGACCTATGTCAGATGTAGAGTCAGAGGAGGAGACAGAGGAGCCTCTCTGATGATAGAGGTAACATCAAGATGATGGGGCTAGGATACCTATTGTGGGGTCACCAGAGTGATAGGCCAATGGTGTAGGCCAACCTTTAGATGAGGTAGTGCCTATGGAGGAGGAGGGAGGTGGTATAGTAGTAGATGATATAGTAGGGTCTCCTCAGGGTGGGTTACCAGGATAGGAGGATGATGATGGGGGTATGCCAGATATAGCCTTGGATATTCAGGATATGATGGATGCTCATGATGAGCTGGTGATACTAAGAGAGAGGGTGCAAGATCTAGAGGGGAGACTGCATGAGAGTAGGATAGATTAGGCTCTAGATCAAGGGAGATGGTTGGAGGAGCATTGAGAGCTAGAGGGGATATTGGTAGTAGGTGAGCTACACATAGAGAGAGAGAGGAGTTGGAGAGGCGATGTGAGGAGCTATGAGGATAGCTTGAGGTGGAGTAGATGAGGTATGCTGAGTGTGTGGAGGATCTACGATATTGGGTATTAGAGACCATAGCTACTGAGGAGAGATTGAGGGTAGAGATTACCATGGTACAAGAGAGTGTGCAGTGGGCACAGGCTAACAAGGATGTAGTTCGAGTAGTGCATGAGGTGAAGGTAGAAAATTTATGTGTAAATATAGAGAGGTAGCAATAGGCACGAGAGGAGGTTGATCATGCTAGGGTGGTGGTCGAGCAGGCCATGGTGGAGGTGGTAGGTTTGAGGACTGAGGTGATAGCCCTATAGGTCGAGGTGGCTCATTGGTGATAGGTACATATGGAGGTGTTAGAGTGATATTCGAGGGAGGGGTTGATGAGGATGTAGTGTGAGATCATCCTAACTTCGTATGGGCATGTGATTCTAGATTATGGAGGGTCATAGTCGAGGTCGAGGTCATGATCATGGACTCATACGCACTCATAGTAGAGTCGATGGAGTGCTCCATCGATAGTATCGAGGGAGCCAAGGATGGTAGCACTAGTGGTGTCGCAGGTAGTGGGAGCTACCCTAGAGTTGGATAGGGTGGTAGTGCTTGTAGTGACATAGGTGGTGGAGGTAGCTCTAGAGTCGAGTGGGGCAGTAGAGGCACGAAGGGTGGAGCTGGTGATGATGGCCCAGGAGGGGAGTGGTGAGACTCCTAGCAGTTAGTAGGACTAAGATGTACTATGGATGTACACTATTTTTGTAGCCTGAGGGTATTTTGATCATAATATATATACATACTTTTTATTGTGGCTTTATATACATGTGTCATGATTTTATGTGAATGAATATGTAATTTAATATTACGTGTATGTGTAATGTAGGATATTGGTAGGTGAATGTATGATGGATGAATATGTATGCATGTGGTAGAATGTAGGAGAATGATATCATTGTAGATTAGATGTAATGTGGAATGATGTAATGTAAATGAATGAATGTAGGATAGATGCAATGATGCATGTATGTGTATGATGAAATGCGTAGAGGAAGCACTTGTATTGTAACAAAACTAGTGGCAATGTGATCCATTCCATTATCTCAGGGATGTAGGATGGCATAGGGATTATGCAATAATCTTGACTATCATAGTTATAGCAATCAAACCTCATGAGAAACTGAGCAAGGTTCAACTACAACTCATAACTAACCTGACTGGATCAAAGTCTATCAGGGACCAGTGTGTGCGATGAGTGATGTTCATTTATCCATTTTGAGGGAGGTAGGACTAACCCATTGCAAACGTAGCCAAAATAGCTAGCTCATCCACAAGTGCATAGTGATCTATACAAAAGAAGGTCGCTAATGTGACAGATGTGTCACCACTTGTAAGACTATTCCACTAGTAGGCAGGTGCTTAGAGCCTATTGTTGGCGATGGAAATCATCCCGTGATGTTATGTTAAACCAAAGGACCAAAGGAGATCAAGCATAATAGTAGTGCTCTTGGAGGCTTTTCCTTTTGTTTTCTGCCCCTCATTCTTTTGATTCTCTTTTTGTGGTGCTCTTTTCTATATTTTTTTTTGCAATGTGGGCATTGTCTTTTGTTTTCTACTCATTTTTTTATTTTTGCTTATGCTTGTCCCTTTTTTATCCTCAAGTCATATTTTTATCACGCAAATGATAGGATGAGCAGGGGAAACCTTTCACTAGATGGCAATATCTACACAAGGTGTTATCTTCCCTAGACTCAAAATTTGCTTAAAAATATGACATGTGTGAATGGTCCCTGAAAGAAATTGAACCAACCAAAGAAAGTTGTAAGAAGCGTAAGAACTTGTCAACTAGAGGTGACGTTTGATTGACTTAACTAGTGAGTGGTCAAAATCACATTAAACACCATATACTTCGTAATCCTAAAAAGGGAGTGGACAACCAAGTGGTGATGCTAACAAGTGCGTATTTTAATCCTATCATGATCATATTTCTATAGGGGGAATGTACAAACATGAATATAGATGTAAAAGAGGAGTGATGCATATATGCAATGGATGTAGTATGAGAGATATAGCATGCAAGGAAAATATCTACAAGAGGAATTTTGTGAAACTCAACGAGATGAGATTGGAAGCTATTTCGGAAGAAATGGATATGTGAAGAGATGATGAGAGGAAGGAGCAGTAGTTATGGTTGCCCCAGCATGTGGGAGGTGCAAAAGATCGAGAGATGAATGTAAGTGGGAAAATGCATGTGATTATTAAGAACGAGGAAAGTGAGAAGCTAAAAGAGATGGTGAAGAAAGTGACAATGAAGAAAGGCAATGGAGGGGGATGAAGGAAACAAAGAAGGAAGGAAGAAGAGAAGAAGAAGAGAAGATAGAATTAGCATAGGTATGTAGCCGCTCGAAGCGTGACCATACAATAATGTCGGATAAGAAGAGGAAGAAGAGAGAGAAGAAAGAAAGAAATAGGAAGGTAACCTAAGAATGTGTGAAGTGGTGAAGATCAGGTCATGAATGACTAGGTGGCGTGATGATGTGACTAGGATTCTGGTAGTTGGTGTAGTTGGATAGCTACTAGAAATAGTGGGGTGTGGATATGAAAGACTCATGTGATGGCATGGGGTGAGGTATGGGAGGAGGTGTAGTGCTCGAAACTCTAGAAGAGGTGGCGTGTTCAGATCATGGAGGAAGTGTGCCATCTACCATGTTATTGATGAGGCTTTCAAAGGTGTGGCAGTTGTTGATGTCATGCCTCGGTTGTCGATGGTAGATGCAAAATTGGTTCTCCTTGTAATTCCTCAGCTTGGGGTGAAGTGGGTCGATGGGATAGATTTTAGGTAACACAAGGAGTCCTGCATGGAGCAGTTGGTGAAAAGTGTGGGAGAGTGGCTCCAAAAGTATAGGTGTGGGATAAATGTATGGCTCGGGTGGTGATGAGCATGAGGGAGGTGGGGTAGGCATGGGTGGTTGGACTATGGACCTGGGGTCCGATGGAGGTTGTGTGTGGGAATGAGGGATAGACATGGAAGAAGGTGAGGGAATACGGGTCATAGAAGAATGATGTGGAGGGGAACGACATCGACAATGACTCAAGTGTAACTCGAGGTTGTCGAGGTGGGAGAGGATGTGCTGGATATCGAGAGGTGGGGGAGATGGGACTAAGGTCAGAGGAGAACAAGAGCCCAATGGAATGGTGGCATTAGGATATGGATGTGGATATGAGAATGAACGAGGGGAAGGAGGAGGAGATTGAAATTGGTGAGGTGGTGGTGGTGGAGGTTGAAGCTGAATACCATGGAAGGGGGATGGAGGTATCCAAAGAATGGGTGGTGCGTGGGATGGCTGCAAGGAGTGACGTGGTCGAGATGGGTGAGCATGCAAAGGGATGGCCTAGAAAATATGTTGGTGAAGGGATTGGTCATAAGGTGACATCCCATTCGGTAGGGGTGGAGGTAATCCTGAGGACTGTAGGTGAGTAGGTGAATTTCCCTATTAGGAGGAAAGTAGCCAAGTGAAGGTCATCGAGGTAGGGATATCTTTCATCGACTAATGGAGGAGGGGATGAGCCCCTTGCATGAGGGTATGGGGAGTGGGAGTGTTCCTCCTTATATACAAAGGAGGATAGGGAAACCTGACTATCACTAGAGTGAGGAGAATAGGAGGAATCTCTACGATCGGGTGAATGAGGTCGGGGTGATGTGTCATGATATGAATGTGATGAGAAGGATGACTGATGAACATGAATAGGGCCAGGTGGCCCTGCATGATCGATCGGGGTGATTGGTGCTAGAAGGAGCATCAGGGGTTTCTACATGATGTAGCAATGGTATGCTTGAGGTATAGATCTAGAGTAGTGTGTCTTCACAAAGGTGTCGTAGCTGGTGATGGTAAACCTGCAAGACAAAAGATACCAACAACATAAAAATGATATATAAAGCAAAGGTGTTTCTATTGTGTAACAAAAAGTGCAAAGTGTGTGTTGGGTGCAATGTGGATCGTGTGTGCATTGGTGGGGTGATATATACAATCATGATGATGATAGTATGTGCAATGACTGGTGATATGTACCTAAGACCACTAGGCATTGAATGTGCATAGGTGGATAATGTTAATAGGTTTGGGCTCTATGAGTCCTTCGAGGTTGGCCAATCGATAGGCCCCAGAACCGAATTTGTGTGTGATAATGTAAGGACCCAACCAATTTGGGGTGAATTTGTCTCGTTGTTGGTGGGGTTGACTAGTGATTTGTTGGTTCTCTTTGAGAACCAAGTCATCGATCTAGAATTCATGTTGGTGTACCTTACTATTGTAGGCATGATGAATATGGTCTTGATAAACATGTGTGTGCTCTATGGCATGGATGCGATGCTCATCTAAGAGCGTTAGTTGGTCCAACTTGGCTTGACGAGCAATGTCGTCATCAATGAAGTCTTGCATGGAGATGCATAGAGAGGGTATCTCGAGTTCTAGGGGCATAATGGCTTTGATGCCATAGACCAAAGAAAAGGGTGTTGCCCTAGTAGGAGTATGGATGCTTGTGCGGTAGGCCCACAAGGCCAATGGCATTTGATTATGCCAATCACGATGAGATTCTGTGATAGTTTTTTGAAGGATAGCATAGATAGTTTTGTTAGTAGCTTCAACTTGGTTGTTACCCTATGGGTAGTATGGGGTAGAGAAGCTATGGTGAATGTTGAATTTGGTGCATAGGGCATGGATAATTTTATTTTTGAATGGGGTGTCATTATTGAGAGATGATTTGTGAGGGAATTCCAAAGTGACAGATGATATGATCAGTGATGAATACCATGATTTTGGCTCCTATGGTCTGAACAAGTGGGATAGCTTTGACCCACTTTGTAAAATATTTAGTGGTAGTGATAATAAACTTATGGTTGCTTGAGGAAGTGGGTGAGATTTTCCCAATAAGATCTAGGCCCCATTGCGAGAAGGGCCACATGGATTGGATGGGTTGGAGTGCTTGCGAAGGTAAGTGTGTGAGGTTAGCATGTTGCTGACACTTGATGCATTATTTGATGTACTCACAATAGTCATGTTCCATTTTGGGCCAATAGTAGCCCATGCATAAAATGCACTTAGTGATGGCCATGCCACTAAAGTGGCCACCACAAGTTCCATCATGGATCTCTTGGACCACTCATTGAGCTTCATGTGGCTCGAGGTAATGCAAAAGGATACCATCATGACTGCGATGATAGAGGATGTCCCCCAATAGTGTGTAATAAATTACCCTTTGTTTGAATGCTCGGTGATGAGCATGTGGTAGGTCACAAGGAAGAAAGCCTAATTTTATGTAATCCTTAATTTGAGAAAACCAAGGATCATGTGGTTCAGTGTGGATGACATGGATGCCATCATCGTCGATGGGGGATGAAGATGAAATAGCAGATTGTGTTAAAGTATGGATGTTAGGAACCTAGTTCCTAGCAATGGAGAACAATGGAAAACAAAAGGAATTGAATGCAAACAAATAATAAAATCAATCACTTTTGTTAAATATCGTTGTTTCAAATGGAGGTTTCCCTACCAATTGCTCTCAATGAGATATAAAATATTATGTTCTTGGATGTCAATCTACACCCATATGAAAGCATATAAATACCTAAACCTAGATTTGTGATATGAAATGATGCAATGGTCCACAATTAAAATAAGTGAGTTAATATTAATGATAGTTAGGATTAGGATCCTAACAAGCCACCCTCCTTAAAAAGATCTTTGTCCTCAAAGCTCAAAGTGAGAAGCTTCGTTTCATGTTTTCCAAGTAGTATTTTCTCATGTTCTTGCACTATTTTAATGTCATATTCCCATAAGTAGGGATATTTTGAAGGTGGAAGTGTTGGCGAGGGATAGGTAGGAAGAATAGTAGGATCAGAACGACAATAGGGGGGCAACCCTTTTTGTGCCTTTTTAGTGGATTGGATAGAAAATAAGTGGGCAACCATTTCCTTGCCTTTGTTACGAATAATTTTCACCATGCGATGAGAGCTTGCCATTGGGTAAGGGCTTGATTTTAATCCTTTAAGATTATACGTTTGATTCTTTATTGTGAATTTCATCCATAATTCCACAAATCCCATTGGATTGTCCCAAGTGTTTGTAAACATTATACTCCTCCTAAGGGAATTGCATACATGTCATGTTTCATGGTGTAATAGCCTAAGGTGAGCTTAATTTTATGGTATTTCCCCTTACAAGTGATCCTTCCCCCATTACCAATCATGACTTCAAAATTATTGCAAAGATTGACAAAGCAGTCATCTTGTTTTACCACACATGGGTTGATAAAATTATGGGTACTTCCAGAGTCAATAAGCATAATTTGATTTTGTTGTTTGAAGGATCTAGATACTTTCATAGTTTGGGGAGAAGAATTAGTCAACTTGATAGATCCAATTGGTGGGATTGCCCCCTCCAAATTTTGGAAAATCCAATTTAGTAGTTGTAGGTAGGATGGATGTCTTTGGTCTCCCGAGCAATGCTTGTTGTGTTGGTGCTACGATAGGTTGGTCAGCTTACTACCGTATTTTGTTGTAGCATATCCACGGAGTGGTTAGTGGCATAATTTTTTAATTCTAAGTTCGCTATCTTGTTTTCATTATCTTCCCTCCATAGGCAAAAATCCTCCTTTGTCATGATTTTCTTTTCAAGCTCATCTTTCCAGTGATTCATTTCTTATAGGTAGTCTTTGATAGAGTATTGCGATCTCCTGTCATTGGTCATTGTGTTGTGATTTATGATTTGCAAGTCTTTTTAATATCAAGTTCTTTTTTGGCACTAGTAATTGATTTTAATCAAAAATTTATCAATTGTTTGACAAAAACTGAAAAAATTGCAATGGTTTTGTTAACAATTGATAAAAATTTCTCAAATGTCGGAAAAATTATCAAATTGAAAAAAAATGTATTGTAAAATTTTTGGGTTTTGAACCCAAATTCAACTTCTCTGTTTTTCAATTCGTAACAGAACAGTCAACTTTTTTATTTGAAATTTTTATTTTTTTTTGGTGGGCAGATTTGAAATTTAAAATTTTTAGGTTTCAATGGCTAGCGTGAGGGCGACAAGGTGAACAAGTGGGCAGGTGGCAGAGTGAGTGGCTACGGTTGGTGAGTGGAGGAGTGGCAGTGGCTAGAGAGTTGCGGGTAGAGTTGGGCAGTCAAATTCAAGACCACTACTTCGAGATAGGTGTTAGGCAAGGATTTGGCATGCAAGGTGGCTTTGGTCGTGTAAAGGGAAATAGCAAGCGTGATCGAAGTCATGATTTACTACGTATATCGTGACCCTTTTAAACACCAAGTGCTTAATTCCCTTTTAAATGTGGGATATAGAATATAAAAAATTTTAAACCTTTTATGCGACACTTTCGTCCCCGATATCGAAAAAGTTTGCTGATTGCCAGTAAATATTAAAAACCTTAGGTTAAAACAATTTTAAAAAAATTTTCTCACCGAAAAGTCAAGAACATCACTAAAAAGTATTGCAGTGCATTCATAATGAATTTTTCTTGCCGATTTTTGATCTAGGGGTAATTTTTGATGTTCACTCGATTTGGATAATTGTTTTTGATGTCCACGTAGTTGAATTTATCGATGAAATAATTGTATTGCTTCTCTAGATTATTGGTGATAGTGTTTTTTTTGTATCTTTGTTACTTGCTTTTTCATTGTTGTGTCATTGGATGAGTATTTTTTTGTGAATGGTATAGTTTTGATTGTTCTTTGTGTAGTCACCAGTTAAAAATGATTTGTCTTCTTATTGTATATTGTTTTCACAATGGTTTGGACAACTTGAGATGTGAAAATGATGATGTATCTATGAATGGCAAACAAATAGAATATTTTTAAGATAGCAGAACAGTGAGTGGTATTTTTTATGGAGTGCGGAAGAGAGAGGCTCTGATACCAGTTGTTAGGAACCTAGTTTCTAAGAATGGAGAACAATGGAAAACAAACAAAATTGAATGCAAACAAATAATAAAATCAATCACTTTTGTTAAAGATGGAGGTTTCCTTGCAAATTTCTCTTAATGAGATATAAAATATTATGTTCTTCAATGTTAATATACACCCATATGAAGGCATATACATACCTAAACCTAGATTTGTGAGATGAAAGGATGCAATGGTCCACAATTAAAGTGAGTTAATATTAATGATAGTTAGGATTAGGATCCTAAGAATGGATTGACATGTATGTTGTGTTAGAGAGGGGGTTTTGTGGTATTAAAGACCCCAAGGAATACATTATGTTGGAAAAATGATTTGACGATCGGGGATCGCCCTCAATATCATACCACTCAAGTTGAGCAAGGACTTTTTGAGCAATATGTTTGTATCATTGGAGTACTAGGTAGTGATATTGCCAAATATTATTGACTTGATTGATGATAAGAAGAGAATAACCAATGATTTGAAGGTATCTAATGTGCATAGAGAGCGCTTATTATAAGCTGAGACTTAGAGCTTCATATTCAATGTTGTTATTTGTGCACAAAAACCCTAATTTGAAGGTAAATAGGAAAGGTTCCCCATCAGGTGTGAAAATATGACTCCAACATCCCTAGCATGAGTGTAATGGGAGCCATTGAAGAAGAGTGTTAGGTTAGCAGGTGCTTCAGGTTTGACATACTCCTCAACTTCTATGATGTGAAAGATGGAATCATAAAGGAGATGAATAAGAAGTGGTTGGTTGTTAGGCATTAGAGCCTCCGCTAGTTGGTCGACGATGACCTATCCCTTGATGGAATTCTAAGAAATGAATTCGAGGTCAAATAAGTAAGAAACATAATTAATTAGCAGTGTGAGAGTTATGATAACTCTTGTGTATCATGTAGTGTAATGGATTATCGTGAGCGATGAAAAATATGGCGTGGTTAAGCATGTAGTGGCATAAATTTTGTGTGGCAAAGACTACAACCAGGCATAGCTTCTCCATGTAGGTGTATCAAGTTTTGTAGCTGACCAACGTATGACTAATATAATATATGGCTTACTCATGGTTGAGCGTGTTCTTTTGAGCTAATAACATGCTAGGTGCATAATCCATAACATAAATAATGGTAGTTGTGGATGTGGCGAAGATAGAACTGGTGACAACATGATATAGGATTTGATTGAATCAAAGGTTTGTTGATAGTTGGTATCCCATTTTAAGGTGACCCCTTTTTGTAAAAGATGATTAAATTATTTACATTTATCAGATAATTAGAAAATAAAATTATGAATGGATTGAATTTTTCCCTGTAGACTACGTAATTGCTTGAGATTTATGGGTGGATGCATCTAGATGATGGCTTTGAATATGTTGGGGTCTACTTCAATGCCTCACTGAGAAACAATGAACCCCAAAATTTTACATGAGGTGATACCAAAGACACACTTCTTTGGATTTAGTTTCACATTATGTTCAAGAAGATGATAAAAAATATTGCAAATATTTGCAAGATGTTGTGAGTGTTATTTTTATTTGGCTGAGGTTGTAGATGTAATATTCTACAATTTTGTCCATTTAATCATGGAAGATGTAAGTCATGCATGCTGGTAAGTTGCCCCAATGTTATTAAGAACAAAGGGCATGACCTTGTAATAGAAGGTCCCCCAGGGGGTTGTGAAAGATATCTTGTGTTGATCAGTTAGATTGATCTTGATTTGATTGTAACCAGAAAAGCCATCCATGAGGGATATCATTTCATGGTTAATGATGGAGTCAACTAGTGAATCAATGTTTAGGAGGAGAAAGTTATCCTTGGGATAAGATTTATTCAAATCTTGGAAATAAATGCAGACATGAAATTTGTCAGAGGGTTTTGGTATCAGAACCATGTTGGAAACCCATTCTAGGTAATCAATGGGTTGAATAAATCACACATCGAGGAGCTTTTGGAGCTCATATTTTACCATTAAAGTGATTGTGGGATGCATGCATCGTAATTTCTGCTTGATGGGCTTGGCATTGCCATCAAGGGTGAGATTGTGAACTACTAATGATGGATCAAGTCCATGTATGTCTATGTAGGGCCAAGTGAAAACTCTAATGTATTATTTAAGGAAAGCGGTAAACAAGGTGCGTTCCTCTAAGGAGAGGTTGGTAGTAAGTTTAAAAATATTTGGATTGGTAGGGTCATCACCAATGTCGATGATGATATCCTCCACAAGCATGAGGGAACCATATTGAAGTTGTGACATGATTGGAATGATATGGAGGTCATCAATAGCCTCAGGTAAATCAAATTCATTGTCTAAATATATGCCAATATGATTAACCCATGGAATGTGAGGAGGGGTATACAGTGAAGGTGCTTTAGCAGTGCACAGGATGGGTGGTGATAGTAAGAAGTCTTGCAATAAAGGTGTAGAAGGAATGTGAGTGAAGTCAATGAAGTTCATATTGGGTTCCATAGTGTGGTCCGTAGGAGATGTATACAGAAGTGGGGAGAATAAATCAATGTCGACCATGTTAACAGAGGTGGTGGAGATGGTGCTAGATGATGAGTCTGGATATGAAGACTCAAGAGTATATGAACGACATGGTAATTTAACGATGGATGTAGCACCACGGGTGGAGAATGAGGTCAAGTTATAGAACGGTGAGTTTGTTGTTGACTAGAAAATGGTATGATTGAATGTATCAATGATGGGGAAGAAGGTGAAGAGTTGTGCTCTAAGAAAAAAGCTATGAGGGAAAGAGCAACAAATTTGTTGACTAGCTCGTCAATACAATTAGTAGCGATGGTGTCAGAAAATGGTGTTTTTTGGAAGAAGGTGCATGGAATATTGATGGTAGAATGGGGATTTGGAATCTCATCTAAAATATCAGTGTCAATATACTCTTCCAACGAGTGTGTAGAAATCATCAAGGGATGTAGAGAAAGATCTTGAAGATCATCTTCAAGTGTGTGAATGATTGTAGGGTGGTAACCCAAATTGAATTTATCTGTGGTTAATTTAATGTGAGGGTTGATAGGTGTTCATAAGCCTTGTTCATAGCATCCTAGTCCAAATCCATACCAATAGAAATATCGAATATAGTATAAGGTAAAGTGTGGGTTGGACATGTGATCTAAGGTACCATAAAAACTAGATTGCGGTGATGGAGGCATAGTTGTTAGGAGTGATGAGTCTAGACCTGCATAAACAAAGTTGGTATGATTTTTGAGCAGACCAAGTAGCACGATAGTACCAATGGTCAAAACTAAAGCCAAAGGGTGACCAAAATCATGGGTAGATTGAATCGAAGATGGATGCACACGAGCATCATGAACATTGTATTCACCTGGACCAAAATTCATCATAAAAATGGAGACTTGGGGTGACATACGAGGTGGTGAATCTACATCAGATGAGGAAGATGATAGTTGAGAATTGAGAATAGTAGTATGGGAGAATGAAATAGTTGGTCATCGAGGTGATAGGCTCATTTCTCCCAATCATGACATTCGACTGCAGTAGAAGGGATTGGATGACCCGTGTGTGGAAACTGCGAGGTGGGATGAGTAGGCCTAGGTGTTGGGCTGTGAGAGAATGTGAAGGATCAAGGTTAAGGATAAAAGGTAAGAGGGGGTATTTGAGGAGTAGGGAGAAGAGAGGGCTCTGCAGAGGAAGATGCGTGAGATGAAACAAGAGGCCACAAGGATGGTGGTGAAAAAGGTACAAACATGGGAGGTGGATTCATGGAAGAAGATTGTTGAGAAGGAGGAGAAGGCCACAAATAAGGTGGGGAAAAAGGTATAGAGGCAATATGGGGATCTGTAAAAGACTATGAGGATATGTTAGAAGTAGATACAGGGGAACGTGTGTGTGTGTCCCTAATGAATGATGCGGTGATGAGATAGGTGTAGAGAAGATGTAGAAGTATTTGCTTGATAATGTGAAGGAAGAGGATATTTCTATGTAGAGGATGATGAAGGTCATGGTGGGAGGTTTGCAATGTTGCAAAATTTGAATGGGTCACCATTAGTGGGAACACAATGAACGAGTCCATCATGCACATATTTGAGATAATTATGCAATGTGGAAGGAATGCATTGCATGTCTATGATCCATAGACATCCAAGAAAAATATTGTATTAAATTTTGCCTTAAATGACATGGAATAAAATGGATATGGTCCTGACACCTACACGGATAGGCAGGATGATAAAACCTACTGTGGGTCACATAGAACCATCAAAAGCTTGAAGGTCGAGGGATGGTGTAGCAAAGTGAGTAGTTAGGATGTGTAGGTGATGAAGAGCAGTAGTGGAGATGATGCCAATGGAAGAGCTGGTATTAATGAGGACACATTTATAGGTGATGTCATTGATAGTTGCTTAAATATGGAGGTGAGGACCGACTCCCTCACCCACAAGTTCGATAATCTCATGGTCATGGAAAATGATAAATGATTGCAAGTAGTGGGGGAGGTTCCATATAAAATTCACAAAAATATTTGTTATGGATTTCAAGGTTTATGGATCAAAGAATATCATTTAGTGCCTCACGATGAGGTTGAGATTGCTACAATAAGTAAAAAATGGATAGCTTGGCTGGTGCGTTATGCAAGTGATGAGTTAGGCTACCATGAATAGTGATGATGTTTCATGGTAAGGGTGGTAAAATAGTCGATGTTGTAGGGGATTGAGAAAAAGTGAATGGTACTTGAGGTGAGATGACAGGTGCATCCTAGCACGATGGATATCGTTGAGTGTGAGTGGTAATATTAATCATGCCAACCACACCGCGTGAGGGGGATCGTGTTGAATATTATTAACCTATCTAGATTGATATTTCAGATTAGATTGGATTCCTTTGGGATTGGTACCCCCGTGTGCTGGTAGTGGGTTATGAAATATACCCAAGTTTTAGTTTTGTGGTGTGAGAGGGTTTGAAACTTAAATGGTAACCCGATCGATGAGATCCTGGATGAGGCTACAGAAGGAGCAACAAGATCCTACATCATGGTTGTGCTATCGATGGTATGCATAGAATACCTTCTCATTAAATCCATGAGGCTCAGGTTGATTTGGGTCAATAGGTTGAATTTTGGGTAGGGTAATGTGAATTGCATCATACAATCTCTAAAATAGAGTTGGCAAGGGCTTAGAGAGTGGAGTCAAATTTTGCTATTGTATTTGAGGTTGAAGACTACGTGCTTGTTGTGGTTAAGGAGGAAGGGGCGTGTTAGTTTGAAACAACTACTGTTGTGGAGGATGAGGTCCCAATATCGACGAAGAAGCTGGAGAAGTTGTTGCTAGTTAGTTGGTTTATGGTGGTTTTGAGAAGGGTTGATTCCATGTGTTCTGATTGAAGCAAAAATTGGAGTTGTAATATGGTTTTTTCCTGAGCTTAATCTTTCTAGATTAGACTTTGATATTTGTTGGAGCCAAAAATGACTCAACATCTAAGACTCCCAATTTTAAACTTTGACTTCAATAAATTTAAGAAATATTGCTGGTCTCTATTGCATTTTCCTCTAAGAAATTGATTTTAAATGGTTTTAAAATGTCATCTAAATTAAATTCAAAGTTAGAACCTTAGCCATTAATAATATTGCCTTTGTGACCATTAATCTTATCCTAAAATCAAACGTCCAATAAAGGTCTTTAACCACTAAAGGGTCTTAACCATTAAATGTCCTCAATTTCTTTAAATAAGAGTTTGTAATCACAAATCAAGCAATAAGTCCCCCTAAAAATACCTTGTTCATTATTATAACATTAATCGAAAGGTTTCAACCTAAATAAAATGAACAAAACCCTAAGTCCTCAGGTCACTAATAATGATGATAAAAAAATTTAACCTAAGTGCATGAGCCAAAGTTTTAAGATTTTAACAATGTGTAAATAAGGGTATGCACCCCATTTGCACTTAAAGGTCAAGCAAGTCCAAAGATCTGGACTGCAGTGTTTCATCCTCCAAAATCGGATGGACACACTCGCATAATCAACCCAAAAGATAAATGCTAAAGGGAAAGACCATAGTCCAAGTATATAACCTAAGGTCTTGATTATAAGTTTAATAAAATTAAATATTAAGGGTACACACCCCTTTTGAGTAAGTGTCGAGCACCTTGGGTAGATCTAAAGGTAGTGCTCAGATCCTCCTTAATTGGACGGATGCGCTTTCATGAGCTAATCAAAGGTTAAAACAACCAAGTCAAATAATGCACCATGACAAAAATATCATATCCTAGAGTCTCAAAAATATGTTTAATTGACATAAAAGGCATGCATCCCCTTTAATTAAAAAGACATGTAAATTAAATATATCCAAGGGCAGCGTTCTGATCTAATCAGATCGAATGATCGTGCTTGATCCAAGTATAAAGTGCTAAGCTTTGGAGATATTAAATACTTTAAAATTAATAAAATTACTAAATATGATCAACGAGGGTCTTAATACGTCACTAATAATTCTCCTTTCATTAATCATGGATTAATAAATATTAAAGAGCATGTGCACCTTATGTTATTTTTAGTTTTGTAGGTTATGGAAAATCAACGGTCACGCTTCATCATGACTCGATCTAATGGACGTGCGATACCCGAAGAAGTCAAAATTGGTCATAGGCCTATATTGACTAAAACATAAGAAAATATGAAAGATCTAACGGTGGCACTTGATCATGAGTTGATCTAACGAACGCACGATACCCAAAGAAGTCAAATATTAGTCATTCTCCCATATTGACTAAAGTTCGAGCAATTCCAAGAGATCCAACAATAGCATTTGCTCCATCCTGATCTGATGGTGTGCCATCATCAAAAGTAACAAAAGGTTAATAAAAGGCTTATATGCACTCATTTGTTTAAACTTTGTATAGATCTAAAGAAATCAACGACAACGCACGATTATGATGAAATCTGACAATCATGTTTCCTTCATAATAATCCAAAGCTTAGGCATTGGATGGTTTAAAATAGATCAGTGGTCGCGCTAGTCCCGATATAATCCAATAATTGTGCTTGATCCCACCTGGATCTGACTACGGTGCTATTCCTAGACCAAATTGAAAGTAAAAGAGCATCGATGGTAGAGCTTTAATACATTAAATCTAATGGTCACGCTTTAATAAAGCTATATTAAGGAATATAAAGTGCACATCAATGATCACGTTCGTTCCCACTAAAGATCCAACGATGATGCTTTATCAAAGTATTCAAACATTGACGAGTCAAATATCGATGATAGAAATTGCACAATCTCATCAGATCTAACAACTGCGCTCAATATTGTTGAATCAGATGGTGGCACTTTATCAAAAATAATAAAAATGTAACAAAGCGATCGTTGATAGAGCTATAATCAAAGTAGATCCAACGATCACGCTTATCTTCACCTAGATCTAATGGTTGCACCTAACTAAGGCTATCAAAGGAAAATTAAGTGGGAAAAAGTTGCGCATCTCTACCCAATATGACGACGGTAATGGATCTTGTCTAGATCTGATGGTGGCACATTTCTAAGACATCCAAGGGATAATGTAAATGATCTCTTTTTATTGGATGATTATTTGAATATAATAATCCAAAATCCTACCCCTAATTAAGATTAAGGGAGGGTCTAATACGTTGCTAATAACCCCCTTTACTTGGTTAACCTTGGCGCATACCTAGAGAATCGAACGAGCGTGCACGATAGAATTTTTGATCAAATGGTGAATGTTTGGAGACGTGAGCAAGGTTTAAAGGATTAGGTTTAAAGGATATTGGCAATTTATAATCACCATGCGGACATTAATAAAAAGAGATTTTATATGACTAACACATGGGTAAAATCAAGTTGAAAATTATATGTCTAAAGCTAAGTATGCGTGATCAATTTATTGTAAATCATAATTTTTCACTTAGTATATATGGCCAACCTTAGTGTACATATATTATATCGTGTGGCTAACAATCATGCAGGGCCATAAAGATCAACGATGACAATTGAAACCAACAAGATCTAACGGTAAGCATGGTAAGCAATGCTCGAGAAGGTAAATATTACGACTAAGATACCTTAAGCCTTTGATAATATTAAATAATTTCAATGGACATACACATCCATGAACAAATCTAACGATCAAACTCCCAAAAAGAGAGTCACTTCATAACGATACGTGTTTAAAGCTAGTTCCTGCACAAGACCAAGGTGGTAGATCATTCATGAAAACATTCACTAAAAAGAGAAGCCTGCAACAAACAACAACAACTATGACATCGGATCAGACCAAAAGGTATAGGTAAAAGTTCGACAGTAGCTGCAAATCCAGGCAGTAGCCAGGGGAGAAAATGTATAGACTATCAAATAGAATCCCACAGACTGTACCAAAATAAGGATAATGTGGATTGTTCAAGTGACAAAGCCTGATACTAAAGAATAAAATCAGATCATTGTATATCCACATAATGTGATCACGTACTATGTGGGAAATAAAATAAGCCTGCTCGAAGTGGACTCATACGAGAAGTTTCTAAACTTATAAATAAGGATAGTAAAAGGTGAAAAAGGGGCATCCATGAGAAAGGCAATGGAGTGTAAAATACAGAAGGCTCAATGGTGCAACCAATTCCTATTCTGCATATTCAGAAGATGTAAGAAGCATGACAAGAATAAGAAATTTGTTTAGCTTACAAAAAGTTGCTCACTCAGTGCTTCGATGGAATATAGTTACAGAGGGGTCACTCCGATGGAGTATAGTTATGGAAGTACCATATAGGTGCTTCCAGATCTTATTTTCCATTCTATATTTCCTCCTACCTATCACTACCCTCCTCCTTCTAGGCATATTCTCTTGTCCATTGTAGCCATTCATCCCACATAGCACCATCTCTCCACCGACAACTGAGCAAATAAACTCCCATTGCTCCCTCCTCCCTCATATCCATCATGTTATCAATGCCATTCCATCCATTTTCCACCCACACTCCATCTCTTCTCTTCATCATCACGTCGGGTCCCCCTCTGTCTTACGTCAAAATTTCACTATAACAGCCTAGTCCAGTCCCAATTGATAAAATCGAATGACTAGGAAGAACAAAAAAAAATAAAGATATATATATATATATATATATTGGTTCACCAATCGTATAGATAAAAAATCGCCTAATCACCATCTTTATAAGAGCTCCCTTCAAACCAAGAGCAAGCAAGATAGGAAATCTAGTTCCACATAATTTAGAATAGCTGGATAGCATACAGAGAAGATCAAACGAAATAGTGACAAGTGTAAGGCCAAGATCAGGCCAAAAATAACAGATTCAAGAACCAGAAGCTATAAAAGAAAGCATCCAGGTTCAGAATCTGCATCAAGCATTTAGAGATAGCATTTTTGCTAAGAGGTATACTTGAGTGCCCTGTGAATTGTGTTGTTGTATTCCCTTTGTGTCTTTTTCTCTATCATCCCTCATTCTTCCCTTTGTTGTGCAGGTTTTGGTAATGCTGTGTTTGGAAAGTTGAGAATATTTCTAGTACTTTTTGAGCCTGAAGTCCAGAGATTCTTCTTGTTATCATTTTGAAAGAAGGAGAATTGAAGAAGTCTTGTTACATTATTTGAACAAGGCTTTCTCATTGTATTAAAAAATTGTAACAGAGTTTAATGGCTTTCTACCCACTCTGCATGTAAATATCATTGAAAAATTAATACAATTTTGGGTTTTAGTTTTATCATTTCTTATCTCCAGTTTTGTGTGTTTCCTCATAACAAGTTACATTATTTGAATATGTTTTGAGTATTTCTTTCATTGGTTAACTCATAGACTGATTACGATATTCGAATGAGTCTAATAGCACCAATTTATCTTTTCCCATTCTTTCTATTCATGTTATGAATGTTGTTAAATTGCTATAACAACCCAACAAATAAGGCACCGATCTACATAAGGCATAATAATTGTTGTTGTCATTGCTTGGTCATTTTATATAATAAGTATATAACTAAAATCTAGAGTGTGTAATACTTGTAAAATCATAAGATTACCACTGGGGTTTCCTTACCCATTATGTTATGTTTTTCTTTAGCAATATTTCTTTTATCAGAATAAAGAGGCAGGTTGACCAGAGCCTGTAATAGCTCGTTGGTTCAAAATGATTTCTTGTAGCATGACAATTATAAAAGCTATGGATGCAAGAAATTGTTCCAATAGTTTTTTGGTATCGTTTTCAGGGAGGACTTGATAAAAAGAATTCTTTGTATTTTTAAAAGTTTTCTTTGAATGAATATTTTTAACCAATCAACGCAACCAATTAGAATAAAGAACCAACATTTTTATTTTTATGACTTTTGCATTCTTTATTTTATTTTGCCCATAATTTTCAATTATCTTTTGAAGTGTTTTGACGTTTCTTGATTTTCTTGAAATTCCTCCAAGAACCATCTCCTGTGAGGTTGAGAGTTAAAAATCAAGCAATCTTGATAATACATTATATTCTTTCTGCACTACCTATGTTGGTGACTCTATCTAGACGAACCCAAAAATCAAAAATCAAGAAAGGAGTAGAACGTGCTAGCGCACACCAGGAGAAGCGGTAAGGAGCTATTCTTGAAATTTGAAAATCTAGAGGTATTTACCCATAACCAAAAAATCCCACTTCTTAAGAGTATTGTTTATGAGAATAAATCTTATTTTAGTAGTAAAAAGTACATAAATAAAAATAAAATTCAGAATACTATTGTTGCTGATATTATTGTAGATGAAGTTTTTAATTCTACTATAGAAAATACATCAGATTCATCTCATTGCCTAGATTATAATACTATGGTAGATAATCCTTCAGATTATATTCAGGCTACCCAACCCCAAATCCCTATAGGTTGTGCTACTGTGAATTCAAACCCCATTGCACCTACAATCACAATGGCTCAAGCAAATCAAAATAATATTCAATAATGGAGAGCCAATAGGTACAGGCCATTTAATTTACCTGTAAATTTGAATGCCTTACCAAATAAAGCTCATAAGTATCTCCCCAAGTTTCAAGGAAATAATGCAATAATAGGAGAAGACCATATTAAAAGTTTCCTATATGCTATGGATAGTCTAGAGGTAGAACATGAAGATGTAGTCTTAAGACTATTTCTGCAAACTTTAGAAAATGATGCTAGGGAGTGGTTCAACAACCTCCCAGCCAATGACATCCAAGATTTTGTTAAAATGGAAACTATGTTCCTAAAGAAATTTGGAGAAAGGAAAAATGAGCAATCCCTATTAACCGAATTAGCCACCATGAAGAAAAAGGAAAATGAAGTTGTCAGTGATTTTAACAGGCAGTTTTCCAAAACTAGAAATAAAATCCATGTTAACCTTAGGCCTAGTGATATCCAGTCAATCTATTTCTATAAAAATGCTTTTCAAGGTGAATTCAATTATGAGTTAAGGCAAGAGCAAGCTACCACTATCGATGAATGCATGGACAAGGCGATCGAAATCGAAAGAAACATGCTTGATAGTGGTAAAATGAAGCCTTATTCTCTAGAAACCAACCAACCTGATAGAAAACCAAAAAGGGTAGCATTTGATTTACAAAGAAGAACTGAAGTAGATCCAATGGAGAAATTGACTAATCAAATGGTTGAGATGTTTAATACCATGAACAACAGGTTAGCAAGAATAGAAAGAAATAATGGGAATAATGGTGAAACATCACAACCAGAAAGACCACATGTTGATAATCGCCCTCCCTTCAAGAAAAATTTCAATAGGAATTGGGGAAACAACAATGCCTCTGATGAAGGAAATAGGAATAGGAACAATGGAAATAATAATTGGAAAAATAGAGAGTCTGACAGAGATCAGAATAGTGTTCCTAACCCTATGCCATCTGCTAACATAGCAGAAAGTTTTCCTTATTTTTGTTCAACCTGTGAGGCCCCCCATAATCTAGAAGGATGTGGTTTTTACTTAAGTAAACAACACAATATAGATCTAAATGATGATTCAGAAGAAGATATAAGAATTAATGTTTGTTGGTCTCTAGAAGATGAGTCAAGAGAAAGGCTATTTGAAGAGAATATGGACAAGTATGCTTCAAATCATCATCCACAGATCTTAGTAGCTGAAGGTACAAAATTTTTACAAAAACCACATGAGTCAAGATATGATAAAATGAAGCAAGGGAAATTAATCCCCACTGCTAAGGAAGTGGAAGAATTAGAAGCTACCAATACTCTGAATTTAAGAAACAGAATAATCCCTGATAAAACAGAGAAAACTTCTACCAGTGAAACAAGAAAACAAACTTTCACAAATAAAAATATTAGTAAAGAGAAAATTGATAGAACCCCTAAAAATATTATTCCTGAGATAGTAGAATTAGAAGAGGAAACATCTAAAGAAGAAAGCAACAAACCACTGGATATAAAAAAGATAGAATTTGATGTTGGGTCAGAACTTAGTAAACAAAAAGTTAACATCACATTTGGTGAGCTTATGAAAGTTCAGCAGTATAGAGAACAAGTCTGCAGAGCATTTGGATTGGTTGAACAAAAAGAAGACCCAACTTGCCATGTTGCTAGACAAAATCAACATGATACAAGATCACCATCCTCTATCAGACCCTTCTATGTATCATTAAGGTATAATTCAGATGAAGGAGAGAGGTATGTGATTCATAATTGTATGTTGGATAGTGGAGCTTCACATAATATCATGCCCAAAATGATAGTTGACCAAATGGGGTTAATATATACAAGAGACTCTACCCCTGTTTTAGTAATGGATAGTAGGCAAGTACCTTGTGTTGGAGTGATAACTGGATTATTGGTTTTCCTAGACCAACACCCCAAAAAGGGCATAGTAATGGATGTTGCAGTAGTAGATGTTATTCCTTTCTTCTCACTATTATTAAGCAAGACATTAGGTAGAACAATTAGGGGGATCAATTCAATTAGATTGGTCTTATGCTACCATTCCAATGATAGATAAAGAAAATGTAACTCTACGAAGAGAACCATTTAACAAATATTCTATAGAGTTAATTAAAATAAATGAAACCATGATAAACTTAGTGAATTCTATGGAAGAAAAAGGAATGGGAGTTTATTCCATATGGCATAACCCATTCCTGGTAGAAGTGCCAGAGGCAAAGAACATGGATCCAAAAGTTATGAAAATGGTTGATGCTGAATCAGATAGGGTGTTAACTCAAGAAATGTGGACCATGACTTTTGATGGAGCTAAATCCCAATCTGGAGCAGGTGCAGGAGTTAATTTGACTGATATAAAAGGAAACTACCTTGGTATTCCTTACAGACTAGAATTCCCTTGCACAAATAATGTAGTTGAATATGAGGCTTTATTGCTAGGATTGAGGAAAGCAAAAGAATTGGGCATTAACTACTTGACTGTAATAGGAGATGCAGAATTAATTATCCAACAAATAAAAGGTAAGTATCAAACCAAACATCCTAGGTTGAAACAGTATAAAAATGCAGTGTTGGAAGAAATTGAAAAATTTTTAGCTTTCAATATCTCATTTATTCCTAGAGAACAGAATCATGTTGCAGACCTTCTAGCTGTAAATGCATCAGGCCTAGACCATCCAGAAATTACTACAGAGTATATGGATAGGTTCCCAACCATTTCAGTCTATAAGCCCTCTGTGCCAGATAACATAGTTTACCTACAAGTCTTCCAAGATGATGTGGACATAAAAGATTTCATGACTTTACAAAATCAATATGCAGACATAATCTGTGATGAAAAAGATGAAGAAAAACTGAAAGACCAAATAGGTGAACCAGTAGAAGTAATCCAACTGAAAACAAATAGAATACCAAAAGGATTAGTTTCTCTAGAGAGTCTATTTGATGATTTTGATAAAGCATTCAAACCACTCTTGAAAGAGACCATAGCTGAAGATGTTAATATTGGTACAATGAAAGAGCCCAGAATAGTAAAAATAGACACAACTTTACCAACAAAGGAAAAAGTTGGATATATCAGTTTCTTAAAGAAAAATAAAGAGCATTTTGCTTGGACTTATGAAGATCTTAAAACCTTCAAAACAGATGTAATGACACACATAATACCCCTGAAGGAAGATTCCAAGCCATTCAGACAAAAATAGAGGAAGTATAACCCTACCCTGCACCCAATAATGCAAAAAGAGGTACAAAAATTGTTGGATTCCAAAATAATCAGAAAGGTAAGATTTTCCTCTTGGATATCCAATTTAGTACCAGTTAGAAAGAAAAATGGTGATATTAGACTCTGTGTAGATTTTAGAAATTTAAATAAAAGTTCATTAAAGGACAATTATCCATTGCCAAATATGGAGCAACTATTGCAAGCAGTAGTTGGTTCATCTAGAATGTCCCTATTGGATGGATTTTCTAGATATAACCAAATCCAGATCAATCCAGAAGATAGACATAAGACAACATTCACCACACCCTAGGGCACATTTGAATATTTGAGAATACCTTTTGGCCTAATGAATGCAGGTGCTACCTTTCAGAGAGCAATGGACTTTACCTTCAAAGGATTAATGTTCAAAATAGTGGTTGTATATTTGGATGACATCATAATATTTTCTAAAAATCTAGAAGATCACTTAGAACATCTAGCTGCAGTCTTTGCTCGGTGCAAAGAATTTGGAATTTCCCTAAATCCCAAGAAGTGCATATTCGAAACAACACAAGGGAAATTATTAGGTCACATAGTTTCAAAAAAGGGGATAAGTATTGATCCAGAAAGAATAGAAGCCATCTCCAAAATTCCCCCTCCTAGAAACTTAAAAGGAGTCAGGTCATTCTTTGGAAAAATAAATTTTGTTAGAAGATTTATTCCAAATTTTGCAGAGATGACCAAACCCATAAATGATATGGTTAAAAATACTGGAGAAATAAAATGGATAGTAGAAAACATGGAAGCATTCAATAAGATAAAAGAAGTCATTTCTACTGCCCCAACCTTAAGCTGCCCTGATTATTCTAAAGACTTCAACATTTACTCATATGCATCTGAGCATTCCATTGTTGCAGTCCTCTCATAGAAAGATGATGAAAATAATGAAAGGCCAATAGCCTTCATGAGTTCAGGATTGAAAGGAGCACATCTTAAATATACCCTACTAGAAAAACATGCTTATGCAGTAATTCAATCTTTAGAACATTTCAAAGGTATATTCGGTTCAAATAAAGTTTATTGTTGTATCCCTTTCATAACAATAAAAGATGTCTTCACCCAGTCTGAGCCACTAGGAAGGCCTGCAAGATGGATGGTAAAACTATTACAATATGATGCAGAATTCAAAATAGTCAAAACTGTAAGAGGGTAGGGCTTAGAAAAGTACCTGGCATATAAAGGAGAAGATTCTAATAATATCATTATAGTAGATGAGATGCATGACATCAGGAGAGTTAATAATGTTGAATGTAAATGGTATGATGAAATATTAGCATACCTACAAACTTTGTCTTTCCCAAAGGACATGCCAATTAATAGAATGAGATCAATAAAACTACAAACACAGAAATATCATGTGCAGGATGGTGTGCTCTATTGGAGACACCCTGATGGTGTGTTATTAATTTGCTTGTATGAAAATGAAGTCCTAGAAACAATGAAAGAGTTTCATGATGGTTTCTGTGGGGGACATTTTGCTCCAAAAGCCACAACAAATAAAATCATGAGAGCAGGCTATTATTGGCCTACACTTTTTAAAGATGTATATCAATATGTTAGGAATTGTCATAACTGCCAAGTTTTTGTAGGTAAGAAACATTTAGCAGCTATGCCCCTTAAGCCAGTAATCATAGAAGCACCATTCACACAATGGGGCATTGACCTAATTGGGGAAATTAATCCAAACTCATCAAGAAGACATAAATGGATCATAACTGCAACAGATTACTTCACAAAATGGGTAGAAGCTGCTCCTCTTAGAAGTTCTACATCTCAAACTATCATAAAATTCTTAGAAGAAAGTATTCTAACCAGGTTTGGGGTCCCTCAAAAGATAGTAACAGATAATGGACAATATTTTGTATCATATGAGATGGTAGAATTTTGTGCTAAGTATGGAATAGAACTTTCCCACTCTACAAATTATTATCCTCAAGGGAATGGTCTAGTTGAGTCATCAAATAAAAATTTAATCACCAGAATTAAAATATCATTGGGTAAAAATAAGAAGAGTTGGGACAATGAGTTAAAATTTGCTTTATGGGCAGACAGGTTATCACTAAAGAGAAATACAGGTAGAACTCCCTATGAAATGGTATATGGAGAGAAGGCCTTGTTACCCTCAAGAATAGAAAAATTAGCACTTTCCCTGCTATTACAAGATCATGAGAACCCTGATGCCTTGCAGAGGAGATTAGACCAAATTGCCCAGTTGCAAGAACAAAGGAGAGAGACCTTAAACAAGATAATTGATCAAACTCAAAAAACTGTAAAATCATTTAACAAGAAAGCAAAAGGTACTCCTTTTTGTGAAGGTGATATAGTAATCTACTGGGATCCTAAAAATGATAAGCATGGTGAAAAAGGGAAGCTTGAACCCAAGTGGATTGGCCCCTATCAAATAGCTCAAGTTATTGGTCAAAACACTTACAAGTTGCAAACATTAGAAGGAGACCTGATGAAAATCCCTATCAATGGTATACATCTCAAAGTTTATAACCCCTGCCATGGGGTCAACAGGGGATAAAAGCCCTAAAAATAAAAGAAAAATAAAAACAATATAAAAATAAAAAATAATAAAAAAAAATAATAAAACCCAAAAATAGAGTGTTGTTCCTGTCAAGATGTTATGTTTTGGTCAGTGTTCTTCTTACTGTTGTGTCCTATTTTTCTTTGTGTAGTTATCCTTCATGACTATCATAAGAAGAAGAGTATTCTTTAAATGTTTATTTCTCTAAAAGATAAACAGAGAAGAGGAAAATTATTTTAGATGATGCTTACAATTTTTAAAATTGAATGTTCATACAACTGTCATATGGTATGAAATAAAATAGAGTAAAATCAGAGTTGTTGTAACATCATGCCAAAGCCTCACATTGCAAATACTCTTTAATGAAATTTCAGGATCCAAAGGATAAAATTGTGTTTGGTAAGGTGATTGAGCTAAAAATCATTACACTCTATCCTTTAGCCAAAAATTGATCCTCAACTCAAGCACACTCATTGCACAATTTGCTTATATCCAAATATTTCTCAAAAAGAGAAAGAAAATTAAAATAATGTAGATTGAGTTTGTATCTGAGATATCTTGGAAAACCTCTACTAGGGCTATAGATGCTTGACTGGCAGTAGAGTAAAACCAGATGGGATCAATAGCATCTCCACCGGGGCTATAGACGCTTGATTGGTAGTGGAGCCCTACAAATGGTAAAAATATTAAGGAGTGAAATCACTTATTAGGCTTGATCATTTTCCAAACATGGTGAAGTTCTGGAAGACCCAAGAATTAAAATGAATGCACTAACACACACTCAGGCCAAGGCATGATGGAGCAAGTAACTTTGATACATTATGTGTGATCATATCTTAAGGCTTTGTAGAACAATCATAACAATATTCCAAAAGCTCATCTGAACTTAAAATTTTGATCCTTTGATCTAAATTTGATTGAAGAGAATAACAATTTTTGGATACTCTACTTCTTTGATGTTATGTTTTTGTTGCTTTATTGTATCTTCTTAGTTTTAAAGTTTTCTTTGTTTATATTTTGATTTTCTAATCATGCTTGATGGATTATGATTCTGTCCAAGGCTAGAAATGAAACCAGGAGATTCTGGAATTCTCAAGTGCCTCATGTTTTCAGCACATTGTCCCAGTTAGAGCCTATGTTGGAGCCAAAATTGACTCAACATCTGAGACCCCCAATTTTAAATTTTTGACTTCAATAAATTTAAGAAATATTGTTGGTCTCTATTGCATTTTCCTTTGAGAAATTGATTTTAAATGGTTTTAAAATGTCATCTAAATTAAATTCAAAGTCAGAACCTTAGCCATTAATAATATTGCCTTTGTGACCGTTAATCTTATCCGAAAATCAAACGTCCAATAAAGGTCTTTAACCACTAAAGGGTCTTAACCATTAAATATCCCCAATTTCTTTAAATAAGGGTCTATAATCACAAATCAAATAATAAGTCCCCCTAAAAATACCTTGTTCCTTATTATAACATTAATCAAAAGGTTTCGACCTAAATAAAATGAACAAAACCCTAAGTCCTTAGGTCACTAATAATGATGATAAAACATTTTAACCTAAGTACATGAGCCAAAGTTTTAAGATTTTAACAATGGGTAAATAAGGGTATGCACCCCCTTTGCGCTTAAAGATCGAGCAAGTCCAAAGATCTGGACTGCAACGTTTCATCCTTCGAAATCGGACGGACGTGCTCGCATAATCAACTGAAAGATAAATGCTAAAGAAAACGATCATAGTCCAAGTATATAACCTAAGGTCTTGATTATAAGTTTAATAAAATTAAATATTAAGGGTACGCGCCCCTTTTGAGTAAATATCGAGAACCTTGGGTAGATCTAAAGGCAGCACTCAGATCCTCCTTAATCGAACGGACGCACTTTCATGAGCTAATCAAAGGTTAAATCAACCAAGTCAAATAATGCGCCATGGCAAAAAGGTCATATCCTAAAGTCTCAAACATATGGTTTAATTGACATAAAAGGCATGCACCCCCTTTGATTAAAAAGACATGCAAATTAAATATATCCAAGGGCAGCGCTCCAATCTGATGAGATCGAACGATCGCGCTTGATCCAAGTATAAAGTGCTAAGCTTTGAAAATATTAAATACTTTGGGATTAATCAAATTACTAAATGTGATCAACGAGGGTCTTAATACATCACTAATCATTCCCCTTTCGTTAATCATGGATTAATAAAGATTAAAGAGCATGTGCACCTTATGTTGTTTTTAGTTTTGCAGGTTATGGAAAATCAATGGTCGCGCTTCATCATGACTTGATCTAACGGACGCGCGATACCCGAAGAAGTCAAAATTGGTCATAGGCCTATATTGACTAAAACATAAGCAAATATTAAAGATCCAACGGTGGCGCTTGATCATGAGTCTATCTAACAAACGTGTGATACTCGAAGAAGTCAAATATTAGTCATCTGCTCATATTGACTAAAGTTCGAGCAATTCCAAGAGATCTAACGACAACGTTTACTTTGCCCCAATACGACGGTGCATGCTCATAAAAAGTAACAAAAGGTTAATAAAAGGCTTATATGTGCTCATTTGTTTAAAATTTGTATAGATCCAAAGAAATCAATGACAACGTACAATTATCATGAAATTTGATGGTTATGCTTCCTTTATAATAATCCAAACCTTGGGCATTGGATGGGTCAAAAGAGATCAATGGTCGCATTGGTCCCGATCTAATCCAATGACTGTGCTTGATCCTGGATAGATCTGATGGTGGCACTATTCCTAGACCAAATTGAAAGCAAAAAAGCATTGACAGTAGCACTTTAATCCACTAAATCTAACGGTCACACTTTAATCAAGATATATTAAGGAATATAAAATACGCATCAATGGTTATGTTCGTTCCCACTAAAGATCCAACAACAGTGATTTATCAAAGTATTCAAACGTTGATGAGTCAAATCTTGATGATATAAATTGCACAATCTCATCAGATCTGATGGGTACACTTGATCTTGTCGAATCTTACAGTGGTACTTTATCAAAAATAGTTGGAAAGTAACAAACTGGTCGTTGACAGAGCTATAGTCAAAGAAAATCTGACGGTCGCACTTATCTCCACCTAGATCTAATGTTTGCACCTAGATGAGGCTATCAAAGGAAAATTAAGTGGGAAAATGCACGTATCTCTACCCAATATGACAACAACAATGGATCCTGCCTAGATCTGATGGTGGCACATTTCTAAGACATCCAAGGGATAATGTAAATGATCTCTTTTTGATTGGATGATTAATTGAAGCTAATAAATCCAAAATCCTACCCCTAATTAAGATTAATTGAGGGTCTAATATATTGCTAATAACCCACCTTTACTTGGTTAACCTTGGTGCACACCTGGAAAATTGGATGAGCGTGCATGATGCACTTTTGATCAAATGGTGAATGTTTGGAGATGTGGACAAGGTTTAAATGATCAGGTGTAAAGGCTATGACATTTAAAAATCACCTTGAAGACATTAATAAAATGAGATCTTGTACGACTAACACATGGAAAATAAAATTAAAAATTATATGTCAAAAGCTAAGTATGCGTGATCAATTTATTGTAGATCATATTTTTTCACTTAGTATATATGGCTAACTTTAGTGTGCATATATTATGTCGTACGACTAACAATCATAGAGGGTCATAGAGATCAATGACAAAAATTGAAACCAATGAGATCTAATGGTAAGCAATGCTTGAGAATGTAATATTAAGAATAAGATACCCTAAGCTTTGAGCATATTAAAGAATTTTAATGGACGTACACCTCCATGAACAAATCTAATGATCAAACTTACAGAAAGAGAGTCACTTCATAATGGTACGTATTGAAAGCTAGTTCTTGCGCAAGACCAAGGTGGCAGATCATTCACGAAAACATTCACTGAAAAGAGAAGCCTGCAACAAACAACAATGATTACCACATTGGATCATACCAAAAGGTACAAATGAAAAATTGGTAGTAGCTGCAAATCTAGGCAGTAGCTAAGGGAGAAAATGTGTAGACAATCAAATAGAATCCCTCAGACTGTACCAAAATAAGGGTAATGTGGACTGTTCAAATGACAAAACCTTATACTGAAGAACAAAATCAGATTATTGCATATCCACAGAATATGATCGCATACTATGCAGGAAATAAAATAAACCTGTCTGAGGTAGACTCATATGAGAATTTTCTTGACTCATACATAAGGAAGGTAAAAGGTGAAAAAGGGCCATCCATGAGAAAGGTAATGAAGCATGAAATACATAAGGCTAAATGGTGCAACCAGTTCCTGTTCTGCATATTCAGAAGACGTAAGAAGTGCAGGAAGACTAAGAAATTTTTTTAGCTTACAAAAAGCTGCTCATTCAGTGCTTCGATGGAATATAGTTACAGAGGGGTCACTCCAATGGAGTATAGTTATGGAAGCATCATATAGATAATTCCAAATCTTGTTTTCCATTCTATTTTTCCTCCTACCTATCACTATCCTCCTCCTTTTGGGCATCTTCTCTTATCCATTGTAACCATTCACCCCACATACCACCATATCTCCATCGACCAATGAGAAAATCAACTCCCATTGCTCCCTCCTCCCTCATATCCATTGCATTATCAATGCCATTATGTTCATTTTCCACTCACAATCCATCTCTTCTCTTCACCACCATTTTGGGTCCCCCTTTGTTCTACGTCAAAATTTCACTACAACAGCCTATTTTAATCTCGATTGATAAAATCAAATAGCTAGGAAGAACAAAAGAAAAATAAAAGTTCATATATATATGTATATACTGGTTCACCAATCGTATACGTTAATAATCGCCTAATGCACCACTTTTTGAGGGTTTCCTTCAAATAAAAGAGCAAGCAAGATAGGAATTCTAGTTCCACATAATTCAGAATAGTTGGACAACATACAGAGAAGATCAAACGAAATAGTGACAAGTGTATGGCCAAGATCAGGCCAAAAATAATAGATTCAAGAACCAAAAGCTATAAAAGAGAGCATCCAGGTCTAGAATCTGGATCAAGCATTTAGAGATAGTATTTTTACTAAGAGGTATACTTGAGTGCCCTATGAATTGTGCTGTTGTATTCCCTTTGTGTCTTTTTCCTCTATCATCCCTCATTCTTCCCTTTGTTGTGCAGGTTTTGGTAGTGCTATGTTTGGAAAGCTGAGAATATTTCCAGTTCTTTCTAAGCCTAAAGTCCAAATATTCTTCTTGTTATCATTTTGAAAGAAGGAGAATTGAAGAAGTCTTGTTACATTATTTGAACAAGGCTTTCTCATTGTATTAAAGAACTAAAACAGAGTTTAATGGCTTTTTGCCCACTTTGCATGTAATATCATTGAAAAAATTAATACAATTATGGGTTTCAGTTTTATCATTTCTTGTCTCTAGTTTTGCATGTTTCCTCATAATAGGTTACATTATTTGAACATGTTTTGAGAATTTCTTTTGTTGGTTAACACTTATATTGATTACAATATTTGAATGAGTCTAATGGCACCAATTTCTCTTTCCCTATTCTTTATGTTCATGTTATGAATATTGTTAAATTGCTATAATAGCCCAACAAATAAGGCACTGGTCTACATAAGGCATAATAATTGTTGTTGTCATTGCTTGGTCATTTTAATATAATAAGTATATAACTAAAATATGGAGTGTGTAATACTTGTAAAATCATAAGTTTACCACTGGGGTTTCCTTACCCATTATGTTATGTTTTCTTTAGAAATATTTTTTTTATCAGAATAAAGAGGCAGGTCGACCAGAGCCTGTAATAGCTCATTGGTTCAAAATGATTTCTTGTAGCGTGAAAATTATAAAAGCTATGGATGCAAGAAATTATTCTGGAAATATCCTCGATGACCTTGGCTTGAGTAATGGCTTCATCAAATGTGACTTTGATGAAGTTGCAGGGGTGTGGAGATGTGCTTGTGGTAGATCTTAGCAAATAAGGTGACAAGTTCAGTAGATGGGAGGCTATGGGCTAGGTTGTAGATAGGGTTATACATAAGGGTTCAACCCCAAAATATATTTACAAAATCAAGGTGAATCATGTCTAAGGAGAAATGGTGAATCACATTCATTTTTCACCAATATTTTTCAAATTGTGGTGATTGTTTTGTGTTGGGGGCTATGAATATCGGTTGCCAAATTCTAGTCCTGTACGAAAAAATAAAAAGCTTTATGTTGATAGGAAAAGCTATTTCGATCAAACTATACCTATAGAACAATGCTAATAGAAAAAAGCTATGCCGATTAGTTTGAGATGATCGACTATAGACATGATGGTCAAAAAAAGTCGATCGGTTGTAGACATGATGGTAAAAAATTGTTGATAGGTTGCAGATATGCTAATCAAAAAATTATGATCGATTGCAAATATACCAATCAAAAAATGATGATTAGTTACAGATATGCAACCGATCGACTTATGCCGATAGACACTACTCTGCAACCGATCGACTTATGCCAATAGACACTCCTCTAAAACTGATCAACTTATGTTGATTGGCACTCCTATATAGTTGATCGAATTATGCCAACATACACTACTTTATAATCGATCGACTTATACCGATTGGCACTCCTCTACAATAGATCAACTTGTATCGACAGACACTACTCTACAACTGATCGAATTATACCGACAGAGACTACTCTACAACTAATCAAATTATGCTAATTGGCACTCCTCTATAACTGATTGGCTTATACCAACAAATACTTCTTTGCAATCGATCGATTTATGTTGATTGACACTCCTTTGCAACTGATTGACTTATGTCGATTGACACTTCTCTGTAATGGATAGGTTTATTTTGAGTACTCCTTTGCAATCTTGTCATTGCTAATACCCTACAACCAATCAATAAATATGTCGACTAACAGTAGGTTTTTCGTTGCTTCAAAGCTATTTTCAAGTTAGGGTATTTTAGATATATGTTTATCGGTATCCCCTTTAGTTTTTATACAGGTAGTGTATGTGGTGAATTGGGTGGGAAAAAAAATTATTTATAATTTGAAGGTAAATTTTTCATGGAATTGGGTAAAATTTGTTGGTGAATGAAAATAAAAATAGGATAATTATTATCAAAATTAGGCGAATTGACCCCAAAAAACTTCCACCCTGCAAATTTCGGTTAAATGGTCCCCAGTGAAAGGTTCCAAAATTAGGAAATTTAAAATTTTGAAAATCCTAAATATAGAATATTTACAATATTTCATACTTATGCATAACGCTGGTCATGGATGACCAACCTCTATTGAGAAACAAAATTTGGGATAGGTTCATCATCAGGCTGTCGTAAGGCATAGACGTAAATTTTTTTTTTCTTTTTGATATTAATGGAGAAATGCTCTAGATATGAGTTGGCCAACTGTTCGAAGGTGAACAGGCTATGGCACAAAAGCATGTTGTACCAATCGAGAGCTTGTCCCCAAAGTGAGAGAGCAAAGGTACACAACATGAGGGGATCACTACTGTGAAGCTGATAACATGCAAAGCGGTAGTTACTAACGTGTTTGCGAGGGTCTTCATTATCTTTGTATTTATCAAAATTTAGAATTTTGAAGTGGTATGGGTAAGGAGGGATAGGAACTGACGAGTGGATGGGTTCATTGTATAACTCATTGTATGTGGGTTTTTAGGGTGCATAACCAGTTGTGTGAATATTTAACATTGTAAATTCCTATTGCAAGAGTTGAAGTTTGGGTGATGGAGGTATGATGGACTATGATGAGGTAGTCCAAGATTGAGAATGGGAGGATATTGAAGTTGATGTTCTTCCCATTGTGAAGTAGGAATGTATTGCAGGTGTTCCTACAAATTTAGTTGTTAAACAGTGTAGGATGATGAGGCCAATGGGATATTCTACTGCGAAGCAAATATTTACTAGGGATAGAAATATTGTGGCTATGTGATCTATGGATTTTGCACATGGGTCTGCTATAATGGTTACGTAATGAGAGACGACGACCAAGAAGGAGGTGTCATGAAGAATGTAGGCATGATAGACTATGGTGGAGGTAGTGGTGTTTGGGCAAAGGATGAAGGTGGTGGTCAAGATGATGCACCAAAAGAGGGCACTTGCGTAGTAACATATGAGCGATGAACATAGAATTCAGGTTGGGTAGAGTCAGATAGGAGATTAACAAGATAATATGGGTAACATGGATTATAGACTGAAAGAGGAATGGAAGGTGAAGCTTGAAATAGGGGATGTGGAGGGAGTCGAAAGTGTTGGAAATTTGAGTGATTTTATGTTGTCATTGATGTCACATGGATCACATTGAGTTTTGGTGGCCAAAGCATTTCATAAATGAGCATTTATGATATTTTGGAGAGCATGGATATATACAGGGTTTTTGTGAAAACCAAGGCAGGAAAAATAAAAGTTTATATTTAAAACCATGGATAGCAGATTTGAAATGGTTTTTTATTAAAACCCAGGTTGGCTTTTAATTTCGTCGAAAAATGTGCCCCGATGATGGAGATATTTAAGTTTAAATTTTAAATTATTTAAAATTTAAATTTAAATTTAAAATTATTTAAAATTAAAATTTAAATTTAAAATTAAAATTTAATTTATGGCACCGACATCAAAGAAAGGAAAAGGCATAAAACTAATATTTAAATTATAGCGCTGACGTAAAAGGAAATGAGGATGACATATATATATATGCCCAAAGTTTTGATTTATTTATCTAAGCGCTCGATTTGATATTTGGATTTGAATGGTAAAAAAGCCTGCACATCTTGTGCCGAAGTGTGTGTGAAAAGGGTTTTAAAAGGCTTACAATTTTCGCGTTCATTGAAGAGACTATTGTGGAGTAAAGCCAAACATATAGGCCTCCTTGGCCTAGTGGTTCGTGCATTGTGTGTGAAGTAGGAGGTCCTACGTTCGATTCTCACCAGAGGTGTTTTGCTGTATTTAAACGCGTGAAGCACATTTTGTTTTCGAAGGGCACATATATTCATGACATAAGGTTTTGTTGTGTGCTCCTTTTGAGCACGTGAGGATGTGTGGCCCAATGGTAGGTTGGCTATGGTTAAGGTGCTGAGCAAGGAAGGTCACGAGATCGAATCCCATCAGGGACAGAGGCAAGTTAATAATTTTTAGATATATTTTATTTTTCTAAAGTTTCCCTAGGAGGAATAAGGGTTATGATGCATGTTTAAAAAAAGAGAGATTTCTTGTGATTTATTTTTTAGAAGTATATCATATTATATATCATTGGAAATATTATTCCGAGGGCTATTTGATTAACTTGCTTAGAGGGAGAAATAAGGTGTGTGTAAAGATATATTTTTGATTTTGTAAAGAGGTTCAAAAGTGAAGGTTGCTTTGTTCTTTTTCAAAAGAGATTAATTCATTTATGAAGTGACATGGTGTATGTTATTGAGTAGGAGTAATAAGATGTTATTTGAATGTTATTGTTGTGTTATTAATCAAGATCTCTAACCCTTGTTGAAAGTTGAAAAAGTAAGTGTGTTGAGTGGGATAGATTTTGTGGACAACCAAAAGGCTTCTTCATATTCATAAAAGGTATGGGTACATTCTCCCATTGTTTGTTTATAGCGGTTGATTTCTGAAATATCATTGGAGAGAAAAGGATTAATTGTGGTTTCCTTTTTGAAAGTAGTTGGTTGAATGCTTCAAGGTTTTTTGGGTTGAGAGTTGCTATTAAATATTTTTTTATAAGAATTGTTGTTGAAGCCATTAGTTGTGTGAAAAACCTGAGATAGGGTTTGAGAAGAACATGAGTATCATTGTTATGTGAAGAATGTTTTATTAGCATTGTTGTTGAAGCCCATTGGTTATGCAAAGAACTTGAACTTGAGAAGAACATGAGTATAATTGTTATGTGAGATTTGTGGTTGAGAATTGTTGGAAACATTTGAGTTGGTTGATACATGCTTGGACTAGGGTCTGTAAGAAAGAGTTGTTCCTTGTGGTATTTGGTTGAGAAGAGTTGTTTGAGCCTAGTCAAGTGATTGTGTGAAGTGGTTGTTCAAGTTCCATGAAACCAACTATTTTATATTATGGATTTGAGTTGAGATTGAGATTTGAGGATAGAACATATTGAGTCTCTAACAATTCTCTTTATGCTTCTATAATATTGACTTGAGTTGATATTGGGATTTGAGTATAGAACAAATTGAGTCTCTAATAATTCTCTTTATGCTTCTATGAGATGGAATTATTGAGCAAGTTCTTGGTGAGCTTGCTAGAGCAGATTTGAGCAAGTTCTTGGTGAGCTTGTTAGTGCAGATTTGGGCAAGTTCTTGGTGAGCTTGCTAGTGCAGATTTGGACAAGTTCTTGGTGAGCTTGATTGAGCAGATTTGGACAAGTTCTATGCGAGCTTGCTGAGTAGATTTGGAAAAGTTTTGTGTGAGCCTGTTGAGTAGATTTAGACAAGTTTTGTGTGAGATTATTGAGAATATTTGGACAAGTTCTGTGTGATCTTGTTGAGCAGGTTTTGAGTGAGCCTATTGAGTAGGTTCTAAGTGAGCCTATTGATATAGCTTTGGATGTGATAGAGTAAAAATGATAGAGTATCAGTGGATAGAGATCTAGTAGCCAACACAATTGAAGGCAGATCTGAGTGAGGAGTCTTCAAGTGGAGAGAGATCCACCAATTAGTACAACATAGAGATAGAGTCTTCTAGAAGATCATTAGCTAGAGCAGAAGGGGAAAGAAGTCTCCTATGGAAGAGAACCACAAACTTGAGATTAGAGGATCAAAATATCCTTTGGACAAATATCCATAAATATTGTAATTGGGAAGGGTTCCCGAAGAAATTTATTGAGAAATTTTTAGTAAAATATTTCTTTGTGGAGTAGCCCACATTGGGTGAACCATGTAAACTATGGTGTCTCTATTGTGTATGGTGTTTTGTGCATTGCTTTATTACTGCTATTGATATTGCTATCTATACAATTCATAATATTTAATTTAAAAGAAAAGTAAAAAGTGGTCTTATACTATTCACCTCCCCTCTCAGTATAAGCTTGTGTTCTTCAGAAAGGTGGAAGTAGATGCAGGTGGAGGTGGATTGGAAGATGACATACCATACATTCTGGAATAGGGGAATGTAGGTGGAGGTAATTAGGAGGAAGGGTGTAGGTCTCAAAGGTTAAAAATTGAGAAGAAAGCATAGTGAACATGTCCACAAAGGTTTGTGAAGACAAGATTTGTTGATGTTGGTGAGGAATGAATTGTTGCGATGGAGAGCGTGTTTGCAATGTAGTATCCAAAGATGGAAAATAGGAATTTTGGGGAGGTGGTTGTTGTGGTGCTTGAGGAGTGTATTAGTATGATGATGTGGGTGGGGTATGATGTTATAAAAATGATGGTTGTGCGGGTGATTGTGAAAGAGGCACTTGAGTGCTTAAAGTGTAAGTCAAGTGATTTGAGATCATCCCTATGGTAGGGGCAGACGATGCAACCTTAGGGTGAGGGTGATTGAGTAAATAAGAGTCATTCTCAAGAAAGGAATGAGATAGATACTGAAATAAGGATGCACAAATGCAGGTGAAGTAGATGAAGAAGGGAGGTGGGTTTCTTGAAATAGTATAGATGATGTGGTTGCAAAATGTAGAAGGTGGATTAGGTGGGGGTGACTAAGGAAGCAAAGGGTGATCTTCATCAAATGAGGTGGCAAGAATATTACTAGAGATAGAAGTCTCACCATGAGATATAGTGCATATGTGAGGTGACTCAAAACTTGTAAGGAGATCAAGTGTGAGTGTGGATGCTTCTCTTGTGAATGGAGGAGGAGTAGATTGATTGGAGGTGGTGCGAGAATCCTCTTCCTCAAGATGTGCTTGCTCGTGTGCTTGATTGTGAGTAATAACATGCATGGTGCTGTGTAGTGCAATTAGGTGCTCAAACTATCTAGAAATGGAAGCCTAAAGCCATGGGTGTGTTCTATGTAAGATTTTGCGTAATCCTATAAAATTTGGTAATTTTATGTGTCCTAGAACAAAGTTTGCATGCCACTATGCGAACCTGGACTACAAAAATTTGGTTCACATAGTGCTATGCAAACTGGACCGAGATAGTGAATTTGATTGAAAACTAAAAGTGACAGGCTGTAGACAGCTAGAATATAGGTTTCTAACAAGTGAATATGCTGAAGCCAATTTTATGAGCATGCAAACAAAACATAACTAGAATCAGTGCTAAATATAGAAAATAAATGTTTGTTTGTTTTGAGTGTTTTGATGATGATATACACTCTTGAAAATACCACGGGAAGTGGAGTGAAAATCTAGAAAGAATAGGAGTGTCATCGACATGGAACCTCTTGCAACATCCAAGGGCACACAAAATAGAACAATATCTCAATAGGTGAATGGCAACCTGAATGGGAAGGTGTAGTAAAATGATAACCAAATGGGAGGAACTCAAAATGTGCTAATGAGTTTAGAATCCTCTCACGAGAATAGGTGGCATTGTATAAGACCTGCTACTGGCCTAGTCGAGTGGTCACTTCACTCTCGAGCGAGCTTAGTCAAGAACAACAATTATCTATTCATTAATTATGTGAGCTTTGTGAACATAGGCATATAATCCTATCCCAATTTGAAGGTCCCTTTCGGTGATGAAATCCAAAAAACTAGTTTCAAGAGTAGGGGATATTATGGTGATGAAGTCCAGAAAACCACTCTTGGGGGCTACTATGGTGTCTAGGGGGCAAGCTGGTGGAAGGAGATGAATTCCAATGTCACCAATATCGAGTGATAGATTGAGGATGAAGTTCGATATCACCACTGTGTATGTTGTGTGAGTGTGTGATAATGTGTTTGCTACCACTGAGGTGAAATAATAAACTAGCTAAATGCCTTTTCAAAAATAAAAATAACCCTAGATGTTTTTTGAAATGAAACTAAGCCTACATGTATTTTTGAAAAAAGAAATCTACTCTACAAAGTAGGAAAGAAAACATAATTGAAGCGCATGAAAAATGAATTTGCAATTTATCTACGTGCATTAGAAAGAAATTGAAACCCTAATATAATGACATGAAAGGGAAAATGCAAGTTACCTAGGGAATTTGTGAAACGGATAAGAAATTTCTAATATAAATGATGTAAAGCAATTTAATCCCTAATTTAATGCTTGAAAGGAAAAATGCAAGTTACCCGGGGGATTTGTGAAAGGGATGGAAAATTTCTAATCTAAATGATGTAAAGAAATTGAAACCCTAATTTAATGCTTGAAAGGGAAAATACAATTCACTAAGGGGATTTGCGAATGAAATGGGAAATTTCTATTCTAAATGACGTAAATAAATTGAAACCCTAATTTAATGCTTGAAAGGAAAAATGCAAGTTACCCAAGGGATTTGTGAAAGGGATGGAAAATTTCTATTATGAATGCTTTGAAAAGAGATTGAAAATCTTAAGCTAAATGCTTTGAAAGGGAAGATGTAATTTACCCAAGGAATTTCTGAAAAATGGGAAATTTCTATTCTAAATGATTTGAAAAGAGATTGAAAATATTAAGATAAATGCCTTGAAAGGTAAGATGTAATTTACCCATGGGATTTGTGAAAGAAATTGGAAATTTCTATTCTAAAATATTTGAAAAGAGATTGAAAATTATTATTTTAAATGTTTTTGAAAAGGGATTGAAAATTCCTATTCTGAATGTTCTTGAAAAGGGATTGAAAAGTCTAATCTAAGTGCAATTTGAAAAGGGATTTCAAAAACCTAATCTCAATGCTTTTGGAAAGAGATTTAAAGAAAAACCTATCTAGTGCATTGAAAGACAATTTGAAAGCGATTTTAAAGGCTTGAAATAAATAATAATGTACTCTAAGGAATTGGAAAGGGAATGCAACTTTAGTCTAAAGGACAAAAGAGATTTGAAATGATTCAACCTAATTGATTTTGAAATGATTAAAAACCCTAATTTATGTGTTTTTGAAAAGGAAATTTTCCAAAATGACTTGATGCATTTGAAAGGGAAATTTATTCGTAAAGGAATGATGAAAAATTATGGTCCTAAGAGAAATACCTAATTTATGTGGTGTCAAATGGTCTTCTTTCTATCTATGTTGTAGAGCTCTACAGTATTAGGTTGTTTTAAAGTATTTTTGCCGAGTTTACATGTCGGGGTGCGAACTGGATTGTTGGTTAGCAGGGTGGGGCACGAACTAGATTTGGAGACCTAAAACTTCAAATTTGAAGGCCTGAGGTGCATTTAAAGGATCTACTGGGCTTTGTTTTGTGTTCACAGTACCTAAAATAACAAAATGAAATCATAGATTAAGTTAGATTAGACAAAAAACTATTCTAAAACATGTTTTTTTGGGGTCCCACTGGGCATACCAGAATGTAACATACGAAAAGTCACCAATTCCAAAACTAATAGAATATGTGCAAAGTGTGCTTTTACTATTGAATTAAAAAGAGTGTTACAACATAGTCTCCTTAGAGACAGTTATTTATTTCTCTTTTAATGCAAATGTAGGTGAACTTGTAGATTATTTTAGATGCCTTCAATATAGGTGGGCTTTTGTGTGCATGTGCCACTAGTAGTCTGCTTGAAGATGTCTTTTATACATACTTTAGACCTAAAAAAAGGAGTTATTGTGTTTGGGGACCTGTCTTGGATAAGACCCCATATAGATGAATATAAATTGACATACAATTGAATAAAATATGATAAAAATTGATAAAAGTGTTGTAGAAACTATCTTGAATTGATGTATACCTGATTTGAAGCTGTAGATGTGTTGTAGGGCTGGTTCGTATGGCAGCATACGAATTGGATCTTGGGTTTGTAGAATGGGGTGCAAACTAGTCTGCTATTGACTATTGATCAAAATTTGTTGTCTGGATGTAATCCAAATAATGTTTATTGCTATTTGTCATGTGTAAAATTATGAGAAAGGGTTTTGGTATAATTTTTGCAGAGTTTGGATATGTTGACCAAAAGGGAGAGAGAGAGAATAATGAAGAAAATGGTCCTCTATTTATAAAGGGAACCAAGGCTAGGGGGGTAGTTAGGGTCAATCTTACCTATGGTGAATTTAGGGCTATGAAGTTGCATGCTTAGTCATCCTTTCATGTGCCCTGAAGGGAATATCCTAGGTGCACACATGTGAGCTAGATTAGGGTTAACCTTGATTAGCTAATACCTATGTTAGATGGAGGTTAGGTTAGGTATTATAGAAAATATCCTAACTAATTTGGTGCACATATGTGTGAGGGGGATTTTAGGGCTGATTTGGCTTCTTAACCCTAATTAATCTAATTAACCCTAAGGTCACTTGCAAATTAGAATTATAATTAGGATAATTAGGGTTTTGGGAGGGAATGGTCCCATGGGGCCCTAATTAGGCATAGGAAATGGTTTATGTGGCCTTAGGGGGCTTGTAGGTGGCCCTCCTATGAATAGAAGGTATTTTGGGTGTGTTTTGCATAGTTTTGTAGGTTTTGTGCCTACAAAAAACTATGATAGCCTACGATGGCCTATGATGATCTATGATGAACTACGATGGCCTACGATGGGCTACGATGGCCTAAAATGGCCTATGATGGCCTATGAGTGCCTAGAAATGCATATGTAAGCCTACAAGTGTTTATGCAAGCCTACAAGAATCTACGAGTGATCATGTGCAACTTTAGGTGTCTACAATCATAATAAAACTTTTGGTGTTGTCATTCAAAGGTAAGGTATACTAATATTGAACCCTCTTATATGGGAGCATTAAATCCTAGGCTTAGCTTGATAGAAGATTTTCCTAAGAATTCAATAAGCTAGAAAATCTATTTTCATTGCTAACTCAATTCATTACCATTCAAAGGCATCCTCAAGAAGAAATCAAGGATTTTAATATCAAATTCAATAGAACCTGGAATAGAGTTCTATAGGATATCAATTCAACAAGTTTTAAAGCAATTATCTACTATCTCCATGCATTCAAACTAGATCTAGGCTTGCAAATATGCCAATCAAGTGTGGTAATATTCTTGCAGATTTATCAAGCTACTATAATAATAGAAATGCTTTAATTGTTGTAGGTAGGCTTCCTTCTAGAGTTGTAATGCCATTTGGAGATCACTCAATCTATATAGGATGCACTACCCATAATGAAAATCACATATTTACCAATTATAGCTTAAATCCTTACATAAAAAATTCCAACATTACCATCCACCCCCATAATACTAGTTTTACTTGCACCATTTGTTGTACTTGCATTGCCTACTCCTGAACCTAAAGAATCAACCAACATGCAAGAAGTTTTAATAACATTGAAGAACCTAACCAATGAGGTAACTACCATGAAAATAAGAGATGCTAAAAGGAATTTATAGCCCCAAATATTTCCCTACATGACAAAACACCAAGCGGTCTCCTCAAACAATATTGGAAAAAAGCCCAATGTTGTATATAGCAACTAGAAGGAGGGGCCTTCTACTCATATTTAGAAGCAAAATATTGATGCTTAGCCTACAAAAATCCATGCTTTGAATACACTTGTATGGTCTACCAGTAACAAGCATAGACATCGATAGCAAAAAAGGCACGAAAAAGTCAAGTCAACATGCTATGGGAAATAGATTGAAATATGTTGACGCACGACCCCTTGGAGGAAGAATCTATATTGGTCTTGACAGGGTCCAAAAATAAACTTTATGGGTAGATCCTAAAAAATTGGACCCATTCAAGGTCCTATATCAACATATGAAGCAACTGGAAGAAAAACCACCCCAACTTGCTCAAAGAAAAGAGTAACCTTTAGTAGAGTATCCCAAAGAGCAAAAAAACCCAATACAGGTAAAGGAAGTTAAAACTCAAGAGCAAGCTAGGAATAAACTCGGATACCCTTCTATGACCAAGTGATAAAGGATTGAAGCAAATCAAGACTATTGGAGGAGATTTGATGAACCAAAAAATAGAGAGAGGAAGCTATCCGAATCTTCAGGCTTCAATATTGTAGAAGATCTAAAGAAAACTCCATCTAAAGCAAGCATGTATGATGCCTTGATGATTATGGGGTAGATAGACCTTATTTAGGAATCATTGAAATCCACTCATCCTGAAGTTCAATCTCACCCAGAGCTAAATTTAGCTCAAGGTAAACCAATGCTGGTAATGGGTAAAAATAGACCACATCCTTTTTACATGTCCCTATGCTTAGAAGGATGGATTGTATATAACTGCATGGTTGACTCTAGACCAATAATAATGGTAATGCCAAGGCAATGTTAAAATATATGGGGATGGAATATAAATGATCTAGTCATGGAGTGTTGCAACTAGATGGTAGTTCGGTAAAAACTGTCAGAGTAATAAAAGATATACCCATGGTCCTCCACAAGATACCATAGGTAACTATTATACAATAGGTTGTTGTGGTCGATATGGAACCATAATTTGGCATATGCCTTTTCTAAGAGTTTACACCTAAGTTGGGTGGATACCTATCTTTGGACTACTCGCACATGGAAATTCCTCATAGGGATAGGAAGGTGAAGATATATGCATAAAAGATCATTTTCCAATAGATTCTTACAAATGATAATATTTTAAATTTACAAAATACAATTAAATGACACACAATATATGAATAAAGCATCCCTAAAAAGATATGTGGATTTTAAAAATATAGATAAAGCATCCTTAAAAGTCCTTACGCTCTAGCCTCAGATTGACCAAATTTTACATTGTGTTGCTAGAGTAGAGATGTCTTTCTTACTTGATGGATTATTTGGTTTCAATTAGGTCTAGGTAAGGGATGAATATTAATACAAAACTATGTTTACTACAAAGTGGGGAACATTTGTGTGAGATAGAAAAGTTCCACTTTCATTGATTACGAAAGATTGTTTCAAATGATAATCCTTTACATTTATAAAATACAATTAAATGGCACACAATATATCTTCCAAACCACAAATTATGGGCGGGTTTTTGACTTACTTGAAGTCTTGAACACTGTTGATTGTATAACCTAATGTGAGTCCTTACACATAATCAAATAAAAAGGTTAGTAGAATCAAAAGGGCCTACCTTGATTAGGCCCAAGTTTACCAAAAGTATGCAAAATATTAACAATATCAAAAAACTTGATCAGAGCACAAACATAATTTAAAATAATGTAAAAACTAGAAAAGCTTACCTTGCTTACGTTCTTTGTTTGTCTATTGCTAATCCTATGATTGCTTCAGGTTTTTGAATGTGGTCTTCCAAGGGAAAATGATCCTGACTGTGGATCGTCTAGTGTCAAACAACTATGATTGTGAGTCATCTAGGGTTGGACGATTGGAAGCTATGTTGCTCAGATTTGGATGAAATTTTGTGGGGACCTCTAATAGGGTGTAAGAGATTTTGGTAGTAGTATGGATCTTATTGGAACCTTCAAATATGAGCTGTTTTATAAATAATTTATGTGGACATGAAAGCATTCAATAGTTGCCATGGTTTATTTTTCACACAAAAAGGGATGAGCACACAAAGGTATAACAATCAAAAGGGAGGGCAATATAAATTTTGGTAGATTTTTGGCATAGGTTTCATAATCTTGTTGCAAATAAAGAAAATGAGGGGGTATTTATAGAATTTTTGCAAGGGAGAGGGGTGGTGACTTGGAGGTGACATGGCATGACATGGTAGCCATGTGGCATGGGTGAGGGGATGTGGAAAATCTAGAATTTTCCACTTGGGGTGGTCAAAGGAAATGTGCACCATACCTTATTGATTACCTTGGGTGGGGAGAGTCCTCACCCCACTCAAGTGGCATGTGTACACCATGCATCATAAATGCACTTAGGTGGGGAGGATCCTCACCCTTACCAAGTGGCATTAAGAGGTCTGGGGAAGGTGAGAGTGCATGTAGATGTGGCAAGTAGGGGTAGAATAGGATAGGGTGAGGTGGACCTAAGCTAATATCCAAGTGGGTAGAATAGAAAGGTGTGCACATAGGATAGGGGGGATGGGGAAGTCGCATGGTGATTAAGGGCTTAACATAGGAGAGTGCTTAGAGGGGAAAGAGGGCTAGAAAGGATAATTTTTAATTTTAGTAAGATTATATAGTGGATTTTTGTAGTTTTGGGGATTATTTAGGATCTTTCAAAATTGTTCATTTTAACCTTAGGCAAACACAAAATTGACACTTTTGGGGTGTCTACAATTTGCCTATCAGAGGATGTCATTTGGACTATCCAAAGCTAGAGCCACCTTTTAGAGACTATGGACCTAGCTTTTGGGGAACTAGTGAATAAAGATATATCAATTTATTTAAATGATATGACGATCTTCTCATATCAGAAGGAAAAAAAACTTGGATCATATTTTACTTGTATTCCAAAAGTGCAAAGAATTTGAGGTGTCATTGAATCCAAAGAAATCAAATTTTGTCATCCATGAGGGCAAATTATTGGAACAAAGTGTCAAAAAAAGGCTTAGAAATTGACTTGGATAGGGTTAAAGCAATATTAGCTCTCCCAATTCCCAAAAATAAGAAAGGTTTACAATATTACTTTGAGAAGATCAAATTTGTCCAAAAATTTATATTTGACTTTGCTTAGACAGTTAGGCCAATGACAAATATGCTAAAAAGGATTTGAATTTCACATGGACAGAAGCAAGAAAGGAAGCTTTTAAAAACATCAAGCAAGCCATAACCAAAGCTTCAATAGTAGCCAACCTATATTATCAAAGGGATTTCATCGTCTATGTATATGGTGCTAGAGAAAGTTACGCAGATATACTTGCTCAAAAGGACAAAGATCATAATGAAAGACCCATAGCCTTTTTGAGTCAAAAATTGCATAATTATGAAGAGCACTACAATTTCATTGAAAAATAGGTATTTTCTCTTATAAAATATTTAAAAAATTTAAGACACTATATCTCTCAGAGTAAGACATTAGTATACGTTGTGCATTAGGACGTCCAAAATTTCATCATGGAAGGGGAGTTAGGTGAAAAGAGAGCTAGGTGGATCACCAAAATTCAAGACTAAAATATAGAAATCCAACCTACCAATTTAATTAGAGGGAGATCCCTCTATGAACATTTGTCTAACTCTACAACATTAGATACAAATCTACTGATTGAAGAACATGAAGAAATATAGGCAACATATAGTTGTATGGAAAAAAGTAGTTGGATTTATTAGTTAATCTATTTTCTTTAGATCGACAAGTGTCTAGGTGGGATTAAAATATTCTTAGAGGTAAAGGTTTATATTACAAACTATGAATTATACCATGATTTATGGTATCCTATACCAAAATAATTCTGATGGAGTGCTCCTACCATGTATACATCCAGTAAAGCAAAGGAAGTCCTGGATGAATTCCATTCAGGCTTCTTAGATGGCCATTAATATGGTCAGACTATAGAGGCTAAAATACTAAGGTCTAAATATTACTAGCCTACTCTATTTGTTGATGCTTTCATATTTTCCAAGACATGTGATAAGTGTTAAAGGTTTGTTGGAAAAAGAATGAAATTGACACTACCTCGTCAACTAGTTATTGTAGAAGAATATTTCTAGCAACGACGGTTTGATTTTATCAGGGCAATAAATCTAAAATCATCCTCTAGGTTTAAATTCATCCTAACTATAATTGACTACTTTACCAGATATTTCGAAGCAGAAGCCACTAAGCATGCTGATCAGGAGACTATTATCAATTTTTTGGAAAGATTAATCACTAGGTTTGAGATCCCGATAATGATAGTCTCTAATAATAGTTCAACTTTCATAGGTTCTAAGACCATAAATTTTTCTAGCAGATATGGCATTTATTGGAAAAAATCTTCCAATTACTACTCACAAGGTAATGGGCTAGCCAAATTCACTAACAAGAATATGATAAAAATAATCAAGAGAAATATTAGGAACAATCCAAAAAGCTAGAATTTGATGCTTAATCAAGCATTATGGGCAGATAGAATTACAATAAAAAAATATTAGAAAACCACTCCATATTATTTGGTCTATGAGAAATAAGTATTATCACTACATTTAGAATTACCAACTACGAAGCTTATAGGTCAAACAAAGTTAGAAAATGCAAGGCCAATTGAAATAAGAATGACAAAGATTCTTCTACTAGAAGAGAAAAGAGAAAATACATACTTGCTTTTAGCAACACCAAGTGGTGGTTAAAATATAGTTTAATAAGAGAGCTTCCCCAAAGCTATTTAAAGTTGATGACTTGGTTTTATAGTGGGATGAAAACAAAGCTAAATTGGGAAACCAAGAGAATCTAGGTTTATTATGGTCTAAGCCTTACCTAATCTTGGGAAAGCAAGGACTAAATCCATATGAGTTATAGATATAAATGGTTGTCTTTTACTAATTCCAGTATATGACCAATATTTAAAGCATTATGCTTAAAAATGTGTGCCCTAAGCTATATATATGCTAATAATGACACGTGTAAATATAAAATTAGTGATCATGATAGTTTTGAATAGCCAAAAAATGATTTATTGAAACATAAGCTTGACAACCACCAAATTTTAAAATTCTAGTGTTCTTATTGGCTAAAAATTGAGGTACTATTGAAAGCGGCATCGGAGAAAATTCTTTACAAAAAGGATTGAAGCAATTGCATGGAACTCTCTACTATCTTCTTATATGATGAGATTCGTGCACCATTTCCTAGAACTGGTCAAAGTGATTGTAAAAAAATATGACCTAGAAATAACAACAAGGTATAAATTGTTTGTTATCACTGTTGACGCTATCACAAAGGCTTTTGAAATGAGAGCTCACTCAGGTACAAATCCCAAAATAATTGATACTAAGGAGCAAAGTAGGCACTGTAAAATAAATAATGTTAAAATCTGGTTAAATAAATTAATAGAAAAACCCATGGATGATTTCCCAGGGTAGCCAATTAAGCTCTCAACATTCAAATATATCTATCAGGAAGTCCTTTCTATGTTAGTTGTCATCCTCATGTTAGATATTGACCAATATGTATATGATTACCAATCATATATGACCTATTTAGTTACTAATGTGCATAACTATGATGGTAACGGTTTGAATACCCATTTATTTTTCAATTGGGATCAATTTTTAAGCTCCCAAATTCATAGCCAACTGATCACCCTAAAGCTTAGAGAGGAGAGTTTTCATTGCTCATCATATTTAGCCTAGCTATTCCTATATTTTATGACTCATAACTTGTTGATCTTACAAGTTTAAACATGAGCAAATAACAAAATACCTCTTCTTGTTGTTGAATGGACCCTTATGCTCAAGGAAATTAATTCATATATAAAGTTCAATAGACTATTTCTTGGGCTTGCAATAGCCTACATTTATGGCCATATTCCTTGGCTAACCCTTGTAGCTGTGGATACACTACATGGTAAGAAGCATGAGCTAAGAGATTGGTATTTCTTGTAGTATGGTACTATTATTAGAGTCTATGGTTTCCATAGAAACCCATACCTACTCCCTTACTATGTGATTGACTAGATTTTTTCCATGGAATTATATCGACACGTTGATGAAGCAAATGATAACTTTGGATCCAAAATCAAGAAATTTTGCACATACCTATTTTTATTTAACTTTTGTGGTATAACAATGACAAATCGAGGCCAAGCAAAATTTTGGATGAGAAGCTCAATGGCCTATAATTGCCAATAGTGCCAAATATGTAGAACTGTGATCCAAAAGGTAAATTCAAAGCTAGATAAACAAATTTAAACACTAAGGATCCAATTTTTAAGCATATTTCTTAGTTGGACATAGAGCAATTTAAAAATATATCAAAATATCAAGATGCTCATCTCGATGTCAATGAATTACATGGGCGACCTCCATGGAGAAGTTGGTATCCATGTGTACAACCTTATAATACAACTAGGAATAGAGATCAATGGATAAGTGACTAGCTTATGGAAAGAATTGCATATGAAATAGAGTGGAGAAAAGAAAAAATTCCAATATGGTGGATCTCAAGGTGTGAGTGAAATAAATAGAAAAAGACATTCCCAGCTCTTCGGATGCATATTTTGAAAGCAAGTTCAAGAAAAAATATGTAAAATGGATGGCTAAACATAAAGGAGAAAGATATCCTAGCTTGATCAAAGAGAAATATGAGGAGGAGGAAGAATTTTTTGAAGAGATAAAAGATACAATGAAATCAAGTCCCATTCGAGATCAACCTCTTGTCACATATGTAGATCTAGAACTAGAAGAAATGATTGGATATATGGTGTAGAATAGAGATCCTAAAAAGATAAGCACATCTAGGCACCATCCAATAATAGAGAGTCTACAAATGATATGTCAGGTAAGGCAGGAGCACAAATAGTCCATGCAACAAAACATGTATAAGTGATTATTGCCATGACAATTTCTAGTAAATACAAGCCTCAACCTCGTATACACTAACATATTCGATACAAATTATCTAGTGAGAGAACTAAAAAAAATATCCTTTAAGTAGTCAACAAAAGGATATTTCAAAAAATTCTAGAATGCAACACTTGTATAAAGAAGCTCAACATATAAATGCCAAAATATAGGAGTTTGACACCACAACTTAGGCTTGGCACATAGAAGCACAAGGATTAGGTATCGATTCTACCTCTGTTATTACATTTAAAAATCCTCCATCACATCAGCAATCCCATCCACATCAACCACCTCTGCCATATTCCCTCTAAGAGGGATTTTTCTTCATCAGAATCCATTACCAAGTATATCTTTTGCTTTCCTTATGCATGAAAGCCAACAAAATTCTAAGAGCCCACATTTGCATACCACTATGAATGCTAACATTTTTTCTTTGAGATCCCCTTTAGCATCATCATCTCCTTTCCAATCTACCATTGTCACTTACCCTATGTTTAGTCATAAATTTCTAGAAGCCTTCTCTATAATATGAGTTGAAGCAAATTTCTAAAAATAGAAATAGGAACAATAACCTCAAAAGGAGAATAAAATGACATTTCCTCAGACTTATGATGCTATGGATCCAACTACTAGGGAGTGGGACAAAGTGGTTGTAATATTGAGGGTCACCAAGCCTACTTTAGAAATGATAACATATTATGACATCAAGGTGCAAAGATATGACATCTCAATGATTCTGAGGGAGGATACACGTAGAGCTATTTATGTCGAGGCAAACATGTTGTGCATCCACAGAAATTAGGTGGATGTAAAATATAAAGTTGTAAATATAGAGTTGATAGCCTGGAGAAGATATTGGAAAAGGATAAAATAGAAAAGAAGGCTTTTAAACAAGAAGTCAAAGACCTAAAAATCCAATTAGATAAAACTACAACTAAAGAACAACTCCAAAAAAGAGATGAAAAGATTCAAAGCTTAGAAGAGCAGTTAAAACAAGGGGAAACAAAGATCCAGACTCAAAAAAAAGAATTACAAGAGCTAAGATCAAAGCTCCAAGATCATGAAGAAAAATTAGCAATAGTACAATTGGAGCTGGAGCAAGAGTAGAAGCAACCATAAAATCCCATCCTTTCTTGGGAGGAATTGAAGCAAATCTAAAGTCAATATTGGATTAATATCAAAGATACAACTATAAATTCTTTTCTACTAGGAGAGAAGATAACATACATTACAAAGTTAATTCAAGAGGTCAAGGATAATTTCAATAAAGGGAGGGAAGATCTAGAAGATAAGGTGGATCATGTGGAGACAATAATCTATATCATGAAGAATAGAAGAGCACCTATACCTAGCATCATGTACTAAAATATATCTGAGTGAAGTGAACTTTCACTCAAAGAAAGTAGTATATGGTAATAAGTTAATGCTACAAGGAGGTGATGCGATAAATGTATTGAGAGTAAGCACAAACAAAATAAGAGTCTTGGTTGAGGAACTCATAGACCTTGGTTTCTTAGAATTTTTTAGTAAATATGGTAAATTTCACACTGAGGAATAACTTAGACAACTAGATCAAAAAATCATTGATGAAAGTGAAATTGAATCATGGCATGAGACCTTTGAAATGAGTAAGGCTAGTGCACTCTTTCATAAATTGTCTATGTTGCTTTCAAAGTCACAAGAATTAGTTTATTGCACTCTTTCATAAATTGTCTATGCTACTTTCAAAGTCACAAGAATTAGTTTAAAAGTACAATAATCCATATTATAACACATATTTTGACCTAAGAGATGTTCTATACAAGTTTAGGGGAGTTTATGTCCCTTCTCAAAATTCATGGAACATGATTTGTAAAATATTCCTGCTTGAGGGAGCTCCTTCAACTATAATAAGAACTAGTGGAGATCAATAAGGTGAAACATATTAAGCAACAATGTAGGAAGGACAAGATGATTTGCTGATACAACAACAACTAGGACCATGGAGATAGAAGGCATATAGATAGAGTCTCCATTTAATAGTTTTTTCCTTTTGTTCTCTTTTTTGAATCCATGCCCAATAGGTAATGCCATATGAGTTCTCTCTTTCTGCAAGCAGAAACCCCTTGGGAGATACCAATAATGTGGGTAAAATATTAGCCCACCTATATAAAGCATCTCTTCAAGAGAAAAAAATTATCACATAAATAGTAGATACTAGACCGAAAGACAAAAAACACAGTTGAATATACAAGACAACCACTAGGTCAAAGAAAAGGTAAAAAACTCAATATTTTTCACAACACAAAAATAAAAATCTGGCTAAGTATAGAGACAATGACAAGACTTTTTTGAATTTGATGTAATCAAAAGGTATGAGGAAAGTCTAGCATCCGATGTATCTAAACCTCAAAATTGGCTAAGGCAAGGGAATCTAATATTTTGCTATAATTTCAAACTCAAATTTTAGCTAAGTCTAAAGAACATGCCATACTTTTAAAGTGCTAACATCATCAAAGCAAACGTAAAAAATTTGGCATAACAAAAAGCTAAACCAAAAATTTGGCTAAGTGTCATTGAAGGTTTAAAGCACTGACTTCATCACTAGGTCCATAAAAAGCCTGGTATATAGATGGGTTGGATCAAGAAATTTTCAAAGGCATGAAGCCTGACATAAAAAGGCACTAGATTGCAAGGCAAGATCATCTGTGACACATAATAGAGCATATCTAAAAAATCATCTAAGTATGAAGTCTAGAGTTAGGGTCTCAATGAAGGTGATGTCACCCAAGGAGCAAGAAGGTCTAGAACTTAGATATTAAAGGTCAAATCCAAATTTTGGCTAAGGGAAAGAGTCTAAAAGAGTTTTAAGAAGCCTAGAGTTGTTCCCATAAAGCAAAATCTTCTCTATTAGATAATCCCAATAACTGGATGCTCCTCCATCACACACATATCCTTATGTAGCTAGACTAGTAATCAAGTAGAGTGGTAAAAAGTAAATTTGTCAAAGGATATCATGGATCAACTTGAAGTACATGGATACTGCACCCTTAGGAGAAATCAAAACCAACAACATCATGGTGGTTATACTAGAATAAACTAGATAGGGGTGCACATTTCATACTGATCTAACAAACCTACAACCAATTTTTGGAACAATCATTCTAAACTATTAAAATGCAATGCAAATATATATACTTTAATATAGTTCATTTCAAGGGTTGGATATTTAGTTTTTACAATTGCATAAATTGTATGATTAAAGGCTATATGCCTCTTGATGAAGATTACAGTGTTTTTTGGCCTTTGTCTAAAGCTGTTGTAGAACATTTATGTATGTAAATATTATTTCTAAACATTTCTATTAAAGTTGGATGAACAATGTATTTAGTTAAAATTATTGTGCTCTTTAAATATCTCCTTAGATTGTAGTTTTTTTAGTCTCTAGAATGCTTGGTGATGTATATTCTTATTTTATTAAATGATTTATAATATTGAATGATAGTTGGTCTATTAGGTATTTTAATTTAGTTGAGAAAATGAGACTCTCCTGCTCTTATGTCTCTTGCTATGCCTAAACCCTGGCCAAATTTCACTTCTAGCTTCTAGCCCTTTCCTATTCATTTCTTTAGTATTTAACCCCATTGTTAGATTAGCTAGCACCATAGGAACTAGCCTACTCTAAAGGCTAATCCAAAAACTATTTTGGGTCTTCTAATCTTGGTCAAGGTCTTGAGGGTGCATCTCATCCACTTAGGCATATTTTGGACCAAGAGTTCCTGGTTCTCCTTTGTCTAATGCCCATGTTTATCATAGACCAATCATTAAAAATGATGAGATCAAGAGGCCAATTAAATAATTGATTAAAAAGGAACATATTAGGCGAAAATATTTAGGTTGTGGTAGTTCAATTCTTTTGGTACCAAAGAAATATGTAATATGGAGGCTATGCATTGACTATCGAGTTCTAAACAAGATCATTGTGAAGAATTAATATCCATTACTCCTAATAAATGATCTATTGGTGTTTGTGTTGAATGTGACTCTTATCCTTGACCATTGTGACCTCCCATAGTTACGTTACAATTCTCAGCCCTCTAACCTCCTTCCTAGTGGGTGCGTTCGATGCCCTATGCCTCGCATGGGGGTGCCAATCTTGGAAATTCTAAGGAAGTGTGGGATGTGGCTCCCGTTGGATGATATTTGAGGTTTTTACCCAAGGTTGGATCCTTGATTTTGGATGTGATATTTGGAACTTATCTTCTTGGTGCTATGCCAATCTACTCCTAACTAACTACTTCATGGAGAAAGAAAAAGGAAAGAAAGCAAAAACTACAAAAGGTAAAGTTGCAAAAATAAAAATCTACCTAGCCTATCTAAGGGTGGAAATGTGCCAAAGACTAAAATAAGGCCCTCACACATCCTTACAGGTTGAATGAACACATGCACAGTGATTGATAGTGCACAAGGAATATAGGTCCCACTAAGAACATGTAACAAAATAAAACACCCACACAAGAACCAGGACATGGATTCTGTAAGTAGTCACAAACTCTTATTAGTATGAACTTTGGGTTACATATATGTAGAGAGAAGAGGTTTGAAAAATTCCTAGCCAGCTGTATAGGACTCAAGCCAGGTTGAGACACAAGAGGGAATGAAGGAAAGCACCCGTTAGAAGATGAGTGGCTTTCAATATTTTACAATGAGAAGAGAGATATTTATAAGAAGAACAATAAAAAAGTCCCTCTAAAAACTTATGAAGAATTTCAAAATTTGAATCCAAAATTTGCATGGGCTAGTGTTACAAAATTTTATTCTCATTAGTAGAAATCATTCACCAATATGTAGAAATATTAAATCATTCATCCACAAATAATATTCACAATAATAATCCACACAAAAAGACAAAGATATATGATTCCCTTAAGGTAGGGCAACACCAACAATACTCCTTAAGGAAGGAATAATTCCACAAGATTTCCTAAGATAAGAGCACCACTCAGAGAGGGTAAAGTCCCATTAAGCCACTTTGTGGAAAAAGATGCTTACATATGATTAGTCTCCATGATGATTACAATGACAAATATCTCTTCTTTATATACCCATATTCTATTTCTTCTTTGGGAGTTGACTACTAATTTAATTTTATAATATAATATAATATAATATTATAATATAAATAACCTTGGATTATGTGTGGCCAATGCCAACCCCTATATAATATAATATCGTATCCCCATATATCTATTCCTAGGTACACCAACATTCCACCCTCCTTACAAATGCTTCATCCTTGAAACATATAAAGAAACAAGATAATATGATTTGATAAGCAATGTTAGCAACTAGTATTGATCTTGACCATCCATCCATCCTAGTGAAACTTTGATTGGTGGTGGTTTTTGTTGATGCTGGTATGAAATTTTTCCACTTGAATATCTAGAATTGGTTCGCTGGTTCAATGTGTTTGCTACTCTATTATGATAATTCAAATTATGGGTCTATTTTTTCCTTGATGTTGTTGTAACACTTTGAAAACTAGGATCACTATGCTTCCTATGCCAAACATTGCCATACTTGGTGCCCTTCTGACTCTATGTAGAACCATAATATTGTTTCCCTAGGCCATGCCTCCAAGGTTGTTGCCACTCTTGATGGTGTGGATGCTGATATGCTACAACCTCTTGTGGTCATTGCACAACTAACCCCAAAATTTAGGGACCCACCTTAAAATTTTGGTTGCCCTTGAGTGGTAATTTTCCATAAGGTTGAAATAAGGGCACCCATGTTTGCATGATTGATTAATGCCTCCTTTATTTGCTTGTAAAACCAATAATGAGGTTTGATGGGTTTTGTATTATTTTGATTGATTTTAAGGTTTTGAATTCAACCATTTCATACCTTTGAAATCAATTAATTCAAATTTAAATCAAATTAAAAAAATAAAAATAAATAAATAAAAAATAAATAAAAAAAATAAAAAATAAATAAAAACACAAAAAAAATACAAATATAATAAAGGAGTTTATATACAAGAGATTAAATTAATGAATTGAAATAAAATGTCTTGTTAGATTTAATAAGGTAGCTAGGTTGTTTTATATTTCCTATAGTACCTATGTTTATATAACACACTCCATGATTTCATGGCAATTTTGAGCATCGTGTTGTTAGAACGTGCACGTGGTTGGAGTGAAGGGATGGTATCCAGATGAGCCAGATGGTGGAGGGTATGATTAGGACCTACGATGCAGATGTACCCTACAGTTGACGTGGTGATTCTAGAGGGACACTTGGACCACGTGTGAAGGGATAACCATAACGAAGATATTATAGTGAATTGGCAGATTGCTGACATGGCACCAGGGCTAGATTTTTTTGAAGGCCATAGGCTATAAGTTTTGTAATAGGAGAAGGGGGAATGGTTGAAAGGATTTTAGCAACTGTCCTCATTTGTATGCAAGAAAATGGATTCTGAATGCAATAAGAAGCTTTACTGAATATTTTTCACCACATGTATTGGAATTGTATAATGATGTTTTATGCGTTAGGTCGGTTGCATTATTTATACACTTTCATGCATGTTTACTCCTTAGACTCTTGCCTTGACCAGTTTTAGATTGTGTATATGCAGGTCTAACCTGGTTCTTGTTTTTACGTTCGAGATCTAACATTTTTTGCAAGATTGGGGAACCAGTTTATAGTAGCTCTCTTTGGTCATTTTTTGCATTCTGTTTCATGTTTTCAGATTTTTATTTTTATTTCTCTAACCCGGTTTTCTCATTTTTTAAAACTTCGACAATTAAAATAAAAATCGAAAAAAATTAAAATCCCAAAAATAAATGCATGGATGTGTAGAATAAGCTTTAACGTTTCATCTTATGCAAGTTCTATTTCATTTTGAAGCTATTTTGAAATTATAAAAATTATTTAAAGTTGTTTTATTAGGAATTTTGTAATTTTGAAATTGGACATAATTGCACATTTTGAAGGTAAATCAAATTTCAAGCTTTGCATTTCATTACCCAAGTGACAAACTGACTTCTCTTTATGAAAATCACAATTTCATCAAAGAGGGGTAAAGCAATAAATTGATTTCCCTTTATGAAAATCAATTTCATTAAAGGGGATTATTTATTTGACATTTCAAAGGCTACTACGTTTGCAAAGTTAGGCATTTAGTCATTTTATTTTCATGTTCAAAGAAAGCTATAAATTAATCTCTCTTTATGAAAATTTCAATTTCATTAAAGGGGGATAATTTATGTGGTATTTTAAAGACCATCATAATTGCAAAGATAGTCATTTAAATGATGTTCTTTCATGCTCAAAGTTTAACAAAGCAACATAGAATTTATTCATCAAGCAATAATAAAATGAATCCAATTTTCATTTCAGATTCACATTTGGGAGATAGATTTTAATTTTCTATTTTCAAGCTCAAAGTAAGGTTTAAAGAAGATAGATACCTAAAACACTCCAAGATAAAATGAACCAAGGTTTTACATTGTGGTCATATGAGGGCCAATCACATTTTCATTTCTTTTAAGTTTCATGAAAAATCAATAGCATAGAAATAAAATAATACCAACATAGGCCCCTTGTTAATAGTTATTTGCAAACCACTAAGGTATTCCTAGCACTTATTTGATACATCTTCACAAACATACAAGCACACATTAAGTAAAAGGAACCTTGGAGAAATATTGATTTCTTTGCAAGAGAGGGTTTTGTCTCAAAATCCTAACTATGAGTGTGGTTTTACAATTGGGCAAAATTACCACTCAAGACAACCTTAACTTCATGCTCTACCTCCTTTGACTCTACAACATTTTTCTCCACTATTTTAAATTCTTCTACATTATGTTCTTTCATGTGCCCTTTATTTGGTGTATCATTGTGCTCTTCTGTCAAAGCTTCCTTGGACTCTCTTATTATCATTTCCATGGACTTTGCTGCTATTGCTTCTTTCATGGATTCCATTGCTGCTACTTCTTTCTTAGATTTCAGGTTCTTCTATTTGTTCTTCAATTTGTTTCTTTATGACTACTTGTTTTTCCTTAGATCCTTGCTCCTTAAGTTGAGAAATATCCTACAATGCTATCTTATTTTTCATATACCATAACTTATTAAACTTCTTTTAAAAATTAATGTTAATAGTACCCAAAGAATCTAACCAAGAACAATATCTACTTATCCATCTCAATAGATACAAAAATTGAATGTAAAACATATTTATCCATGGTGATCTTCAAATATTAAAAAATATGAACATTCTCACCCTCAAGTTGTATGCCCTTAATTTTTGTTGTCTGAACCTACAACCTCTTAGCCAAAGTAATATTAATGAAATTATATTTGCTACTAGGGTTAATGGAAATAATAACCTTTTCCTTTTGAATGCTACCAAAGGTGTGGTTTCCTTCGTCTACATATTGACATCTTTTTTACATTCTACCACTTTGAAACTTTCTAGATATCTTTTTAATTCCTTTTGTTCTTTCTTAAGCATGTTTATTTCTTCTTCATATCCCTTGATGGTGACCTTCAAACTAGCTATATTTTTATATGGGTCCCATTGACTCAAAAATACTGGCTCTATTTTATCCCATGTCAATTCATAATTATGAGCGTTATGAAAACTATCAAACCAAGAGAGAGCTTCTCCTCCAAGACAAAGAGGAAGCATAAAGTGCCAATTATAATAATTAGTATATAAGGATTTAAATAGTTTCCACCATTCTCTAACATCAATATCATCTTCTCCATAAAATTTTTGCAACTCCATAGTTCATGCCCCAACAAAAAGATAATGCAAACTAGGGTTTCATAAAAATATATACCTCCTTACTAATTTAAAGCTAAAATTCCACATAAAACAATGAGATATGTAATTTTCATCAAAATAAAATAAATTGCAATTGATTTACTTACCCCAATTGATAAATTTCATCTTCCAAAAAAAATTTAAAAATTCATCACTGCCCTTGTTCTAGATGGTTGATTTCATAGGGTCATATCTCCCTCAATACTACTCAGATTCCTTCATATGGCCACTCATTTTAAAGCTCTTCAAATTCCACATAAAATAAGAATTATCTAAATCAGATATATACTTTCACAGAGATATGACTCTTGAAAGATGAGATATTTTTTCTAGCCTAGTTTTACAATCCACAAAAATATCCCCACTTTACCAGAATCGTTGCTTTGATACCACTTCTTACAAAATTTTGTTCTCATTAACAAAAATTATTCATAAATATGTAGAAATATTAAATCATTCATCCACAAATAATATCCACAATAATGATCCATACAATGAGACATAGATAGATAATACCCTTAAGGTAGGGCAGTACCAATAATACTCTTTAAGGAATAACTCCACAAGATCTCCCAAGATGAGAGAGCCACTTAGAGAGGGCAAAGTCACATAAGCCACTTATTGGGTAAAGACGATTACATATGATTGATATCCATGATGATTACAATGAAAAATATCCCTTCTTTATATACCCATATTTTAATTCTACTTTGGGGAGCCAACTACTAATATAATATTATATTATAATATAATATTATAATATAATATTATATTATAATATAAACAACCTTGGGTTATGTGTGTCTTGTGCCAACCCTACCCTTATATAATATAATATCATATCCCCATATATCTATTCTTAGGTACCCTAACATTATAATATAAACAACCTTGGGTTATTTGTGGCCCATGCAAACCCTAATATAATATAATATCGTATCCCTATATATCTATTCCTAGGTACCCTAAAAACTAGTTGACATCAATAATGAATTATTTAGAAGCTTTGGATTATCTTCGATATCAGTCATAATTAATGCCTTGGATCTTGTGTTTTCTCTTGGGTTGTCATCCCTATCGTTGCTTTAATGCTTCAATTATCTCCTGGTAAATTGCATTTAGTTATGGGGTATTAGGCTAGGACCAGATCATCATCCCTTCCCTTACATCTAGTTTATTTTGGTTGGTTTGGTGGCCCCAACAATTGGTGCCTAGCTCATCCATGCTCTTGGCAAGTTCCCTTAGTGAAGATGTTCTTATATGTATTTTGCAGAGGTAATGGATGTTGCCTTCTATTTATGGGGATATTGTGCCTGCATTTGGGTGGTCTTCTCCTATTGTGCCCTCTACTATATCCCTATTGCACCCTTTGGATTAGACCTTATGGGGGTCAAGAAACCACAAAGAATAGTTGTAGGTCCAAAATGGCCACATCCTTAGAAAGCATTGAAAATTTTATTCTAAGGTATGAAGTTTCCATTCCGCACATTTCCTAGTGTATTTTGGAGCGGATCCGCAACAAGAGTTTCCCAATCCGCTCAACACTTAGTGCATTTTTACCTTGAGCAAGTTAATTCCATTCCACTCAGTTTATAGTGTATTTGGAAGTGGATTCTAGATGAGTCCCGATTTCGCAAAAGTTTTGGGTGATGATGATGTCAGCGCAAGAAGAAGTGTGGAATGGCGATCGTGAGTAGTTTTTGCATGCTCCGAGCGGCTAAGTGTCGGTAAGATCAATTCCATTGAGTCTCAAGAGTATTTTGGTGTGGATTGGTGACATAAAGGTAGAAAGCACTACATTGGGTGTGGAATGGTGACAAAGAGTATTTTACACCAACTCCAGAGGGAATGGTGACAAAGTCAGTTTTACACTACAAAGGGTGCGGATTGGCGATGAAGTATTATTTACACTAGCTTCGATGCGGATTGGTGATTCCGCATTTTGACCAAGGTAAAGATGATGTCAGCATACTCTTTTGTGTGGATTGCATTTTTTGGATCCAAAGGAAAGAAAAGGAAAGTTAATAAGCAGATTGATAGTGGAATGCATCCCACTCACTCTTTAATATATTTTATGCCAAAATTTGATTTCACAGAATTGAAGCCACAAAAGATGATATCAACAATTAAAAGTGTGGAATGGTGCTTTGGTATTTCCCTACCAATTTGTAGAGTTTTAATCATAGCCATTCATGATGAAGATCGATGGTCAAGAGTTTGCTAACATTATTGAAGTATTTAAAAGTAATTTCTCATCAGATCAGAGTGTAATCAATTGGAGGGTAGGAAGATGAAGCATCGAAGGGTTTCAAGAACAAGAACTAGAGGCAATTGTAGATCGATGATGGAGTGAGCTTCCAAGAATGATCTATGGATCAGATGTGGTCTCTAATAACTTGAATACCAACTACCATCAATGAACCAGCAAGTTGTAGAGAGCCAAGCTGCCATGGTGGATTACTCATAGTAGATTTCCTAGAGGTCATCAACCAGTAAGATAATGCTAGCAAAAACTCTCTATTGAGCTATAAATATGTAATATTTGTAATGTCTCCTTAATATTATTTTATTTACAAACTATAAATAGAGGTCGAACCCTCATTTTCTAGGGTCGGCTCTAGTGCATTTGCTTGCCCTACTATAAATATTCTTATGAGCTAATGGAAGGAGCATTACTCTAATTTTTGACTCAAATTTGTCATCTTCATCATCTTGTGCAAGAGGTTCGAAGCTTTGAGCTGCATTTTTATTAATACTTTAATGGTTAGTTCATTCTAGCTTATTGGATTACTAGTTGTGAGAGTAGTTGAAATTTGTTCATGGTTAGATCTGTGTTGTTAGAAAGTTTATTTCTATTAAATCTAACTATTGGTCTATTCTGCTAATTTGGATTATCAATATTAGATGTTGGAATTGCTTTCTGCAATATATCTCTATTTATGTTTTAATGTATGAAGATTTCATGGGTTTGGGTGCTACTAATCTTGAGTGATGGGACACTGGAAATAGCTTGTGGGAGCTTTTTATTGTAGTTGCCTATGTTGTTAGCCTATCCGACCACTATTTTTCATAATACCTCTAACCCTAAACCTTTTCTAACCCTTATCTCAAAACCCTATTTGAGATTTAATTGTGTCAACACCATTTTAAGTTGACAAGGAACCAACCTACTCTAGAGGTTGGATTGAAGTTGTCTTTGGTCCATCCAATGCTTGAGTGTCGAGCTATGACTATCGGGTGCATGCCTGGATAGAAAATTGGAAGATAGATAGTTGTAGTGTCAAGTAAAACTTGATGTCAATTCGGTGCCCAATAATTTTTGGCATGCCCAATGGGACCAATTCACAAGGAACATGAAAACCCATCATATGAGTTATTATTTTATCTCTACCCAAAGGAATCAAGATTTGGTGAATTATCTTGACCTTGCTAAGCAGAGAATAGCAAATTCACCTAGTAACTCCCTAGTCTTTAAACCCAGAAAATAATTACCCCTATAGACCAGTGTCCTTTCATGTATACCAGGTCATTCAAAAGGAATAACCCTAACTCATATTTTTATTGTGAGCTACCTTATAGAGGGTCCACTATTATAAGGAATTTGAATCAATATTTTCATTCAGAAGAAGAGCTTCCTGAGGAAAATCCTATAGTTAATCCAAGAGCTCCTCCAATAGGACCTACACCTAGAAATATGGTTAGAAATGCAACCCCTAATCAGGGAAATGTACCCCCAATTCAGCCTTTACAGAAGTACCCCAGCTAGAACACAGTTGGTCCCCTTAGATTAGCCCATATGAATGACATTCCTCAAGTTATGTCCAAGGCTATTCCCACTTATGATGGATCTAGAAAGATGACATATGAGCACTATCAAGATATTTTGAATCTAGCAGTAATCCACAATATAAAGGATGAGGATGTTATTGTGAGAATCCTAGCCCTATCCTTCAGAGGAAATATTTTGCATTGGTTTAGGACTCTTGAGGATAACACCATCACTTCATGGGAAGCATTGGCTGAGCCTTTTGTGGAAGAATTTAATGAATCTATTGACCCTTTCTCCTTGCTTAACTAGTTCACATCTATGCAGAAGCATCAACAAGAAACTATCTCAGATTTTAATTTAAGGTTTAGCAGAACATGGAAGAGAATTCCCCTATAGCTAGACCAGTTGCATGCCTTACTTATATGTATTATATCAGAGCTCTTGGATCAGATCTAGGCTTGCAAACCCAACAATCTAGGGTGGAAACCTTTCCACAAGTTTATAATGCAGCAGTTCATGCAAAAAATATCCTAATTAATGTGGGGAGATTACCTCCCAAAGTTGTACTACCTTACAATCTAGAAACCACAAATATCCAAAGCCAAGCTACTACTTCATCTTATATGGACCCCCTACCTTATCATCCCCATATCCACAAATGAATCCCATTCCTCAACCAAAAGCACCATCTACTATAGTTCCTTTCCCTCCCCTTCCTTCTCAGACTCCTCAAGAGTTTTCTATCATCCTTGATATACAAAATACTTTGAAAACTCTTAGTAACAGAATGAATTCAATGGAGAAGAGAGATATGGAGAGGTCTCAACAAAGGAGATTTCCATATGTGAACAAATATCAAAGACCTAGTCCTAGTAATAATATTGGGATCAGAGTAAATGTAACATATGAAGAGCCTGAGTGTTCTTCAGAAACAAGTCTAGTAAATATCTAGTGTTTGGTATGTAATGATCCTCATGATTCACAATCTTGTGTTATGTACCAACACCATGTTCAAAAAGCTATGGATCAAGCAGAAAGGAACCAGAAAGGAAGGGTAAACATGCTATGGCAACCTGACCAAATCATGGTTGGGAAAGAGCTAGATGAGGATGGCCCAATTGTTATTATGACAAGGTCAGGGAAGAAAACCCTACAAGTAGATCCATAGAATATGGGACAATTCTAGGTTCCTTCTTAGAAAAAGAATGACCCACCTCCCCAAAGCAGTGATACTTTTCCTATTCCCCAAGCTAAAGGGAAAGAGAAGACAGACAGTCTCCCCAAGATATTTGAGAAAGAAATTGAGGGAGACAGAATGAGGTCTAAGGATGAGGCTCAAGAGAGGCTTAGATTCCCTTCTATTACCAAAATATAAAGAATAGAAGCCACTCAACAATATAAGAGAAAATATGGTGAGCCAGAAAGAAGGCCTGAGAGGACCACTTTGGCTAAGTCTGAATACAACATTATGGAAGAGATGAAGAGGATACCATCAAAAGCTAGTTTATATGATACTCTTTTCATTCCTGGCTAGATAGACTTGCTTAAAGCTTCTCTCAACAAGTATCCACAAGATAGGTAGGCCACCACAATCCTTAGTATACCCTCAAAAAAGAAAGAAATATCCCCTACTATTTTAAATAATAAACCCCCTCCTTTCTATATCTCTTTGAGGATGGAAGGTTGGGTAGTCCAAAATTGTATGATAGACTCAGGAGCATCAACTACAGTTATGCCTAAAGTAGTCTATGAAGAGATGGGTATGGAGTATACCCGATCCTGCCTTAGAGTGCTACAATTGGATGGAACACCTATAAAAATAGTGGGAGTAATAAAGGATGTTTTAATGAGGCTACATAGAGCCCCTGAGGTGACAATAGTACAAGAAATAGTAGTGGTTGATCTAGAGCCCTACTTTAGCTTATGCCTCTCAAGGGAGTTCACTACAAAATTAGGTGGATGCATGTATATGGATTATTCCAGCATGGTCATTCCCTTCAAAGGGAAGAGGATAAGGATAACACCTAAAAATCATGTGTCTTACCACATAGAAAAAATTGAAGAAGACATGTGCAACCTCACTCCTCTTGAAGAATTTGAAATTGTGGATAAATTTGAAGAACTAGAATTAGAAGATGAATTACCTTTTAGAGAGGATTACAGTCAGTTTGGGATAGGCATGGGCACATATAGTATTTCTATAGAATCAGAGAAGAAAATTCTTGCTATATCTAATCAGTATCTAAGAGAGATAGAGGTATGGACCATGCACTTTGATGGTGCTAGATGCAAAAATGGTGTTGGTGTTGGTGTGGTACTACAGTCCCAATCAGAAGGGACAAAGAGTTTTACCTACATATTAACATGGTCATGCACCAATAACACTATAGAATATGAGGCCCTATGCCTTGGACTGATGCAAGAAAAAAATATGGGCATTAAGGTCCTAAACATATATGGTGACTCTGAGTTAATCATCCATCAGGTAAGAGAAAGGTGCAATAGTAAGCACCATTACCTAAAAGTATACAAAAATAGGGTATGGGATCTGATGGAATCCTTTGATGCCCTAAATATAAAATTTATTCCTAGAGAAAGGAATACTTTGGTAGACTCCTTAGCAGCAAGGGGAGCTAACTTCAACCCTTCTATAGATATAGGAGTCAAGAAAGACAAGGGAATCAAAATGATTTTCAGGCCTACAGTACCAGATAAGCAGATTTTCTAGTAGGTCTTTGAAAGTGATGAACAAATCATTGATTTTATGGTAAGAGAAGCCTATCTCTCCACTATCCAAGAAGAAAATCTAGAGGAAATTGATCAACAGGAAGTTATTCAACTTAAGAACAATCACATACCTAGAGGTTTGGTTACTCTAGAGAGCCTGTTTGACAATGAAGATAGGAAAAGGATCAGATCCATGGAAGTCAATGAGAAAATATATAAAGAAGTTGAAATAGAAAAAGAAAAGAAGCTCAAGGTTGGAATCCGATGTTCACCAGAGGAAGAAGAGGATATTAAAGCTTTATGTATAAAGTACCAAGACATTGTAGCTTGGTCATATGAAGACCTCAAGGTATATGACAAAAGGGTTATCCAACACACCATTGAGCTAGAGCCTGATGCAAAGCCTTTTAGGTAGAAGCAAAGGCCTGTAAATCCAAGGATCGAAGCCATAATGAGGGAAGAGCTCTTGAAGTTATTAAAGGCTAAGATCATATATCCAATTAAACATTCTACCTAGGTAGCCAACTTGGTACCTATGAGGAAAAAGAATGGTGATATTCGCTTGTGTGTAGATTTTAGAAATCTTAACCAAGCATCTCTTAAGGATCACTACCCCCTTCCATAGATTGATCAAATATTATAGATAGTGGTAGGGGTAGAAAGGTTCTCACTATTGGATGGCTTCTCTAGATATAACCAGATTTGGGTGAAGAATGAAGATCAGTATAAAACAACATTCACCACAAAATGGGGCACATTTGCCTACCAGAGAATGCCTTTTGGGTTGTCCAATGTGGGAGCCACATTTTAGAGAGCCATGGACTATGCCTTTGGGGAACTTATTAATAAGGTCATTCTGATCTATTTGGATGACATGACTATGTTTTCCCACAACAAGCATGACCACTTAGCACACCTTGAGCAAGTTTTTCAAAAGTGTAGAGAATTTGGCATTTCCCTTAATCCTAAGAAGTCATTTTTTGTAGTACATGAGGGAAAGTTGCTAGGTCATGTGGTCTCAAAATAAGGTATGGCCATAGATCCAGATAGAATCAAATCCATTCTAGCTCTTCCACTACCTGTGAACAAGAAAGCCTTGCAATCCTTCTTTGGTCAAATAAACTTTGTCAGGAAATTCATTTCTGACTTTGCTCAGAAGGTGAGGCCTATATCTAAACTACTCAAGAAATATGTAGAGTTCAAATGGACTGAAGTGAGGAAACAAGCCTTTGAGATAATCAAGCAGTCCATTGCCACCACTCCAGTGCTAGTAAATCCAGATTTTAGTAAGGATTTTATTCTTTACGCTTATGGAGCTGAAGAAAGTTATGCCTCAGTGCTCACCCAAAAGAATGATCAAGGTGAGGAGCACCCCATATTATTTTGGAGTCAGACTCTCCATGATTACCAGGTTAAGTATAATTTTATTGAGAAACAAGTATTTGTTGTGATGAAGTCATTGAAGAAGTTTAGGTAGTATTTGGTTCAAAGCAAGACCCTGGTATATGTTGTTCACCCGGATGTAAGAAGATTTATTCTACAAGGTGAACTAGGAGATAAGAGAGCTGGTTGGATCACCAAGATCCAAGAATATGATGTGGAGATACATCCCACCAAGTTGGTGAGAGGTAGGGCCCTATGCCAAGGTCTAACAGAGGCAGTAGTATCAACTAAAATAATAGCTTGTCAAGCAACAGAAGATGATCAGATTGAAGGAATACAACCAGGTGACTCTGATTGGGTAGACCAGATGATCAAGTACTTTCAAACTAGAGTATGCCCTCCTGATATTAATGCATCACAAAGAAGAAGATATAGACTTCAAGATTTGAAGTATGTCTTATTTCTAGAAGGGCTATACAAAAGGAACCTTGATGGAGTTCTCCTTAAGTGCTTAAAATATGATCAACAACAAAAGGTCATAGAGGAGTTCCATGGAGGGCCATCTAGAGGACATTTCTTAGGTAGAGTTACAACTTTGAAAATCATAAGAGTAGGCTATTATTGGCCTACTATATTTTTTGACACCTTCAAAGTCACTAGAGCCTATGACAAATGTCAACGACATGTAGGGAGGACAAGGAATGCTTCATTTCCCCTCAAGCCAATACAAGTTGAAGAGCCCTTTCAACAATGGGGGCTAGAATTTATAGGGGTCATCAACCCTCATTATTCAGTAGAGCACAAGTATATTCTAACTACCATAGACTACCTCACCAGATGGGTAGAAGCTATTCCTACCAAGAAATCAGACCAGGAAGTTGTGATCAATTTTATGGAAAGTTTGATTTCAAGGTTTGGTGTTTCGAAAGCCTTGGTGAGTGATAATGGACCAACATTTATAGGAGCCAAATATATTGAGTTTTCTAGCAAGTATGGCATCACCATTAAGAATACTTCAAATTATTACCCTCAAGGGAATGGACTTGCAGAGTCTACCAACAAAAACCTATTAAGGATTTTGAGGAGATCACTAGAAGGGAATAAAAGAAGTTGGCACCTAATGCTGGAGCAAGCTTTATGGGTAGACATGATTACTATTAAGAAGTCCATCAAGACTTCTCCTTATGCTTTGGTATATGGCAAGGAGGTAGTGTTACCTATCCATTTGGAAATTCTAGCACTCAAACTGATAAATACAGAAGAGGAATCAGAGGAAAATCCAGTGGAAACAAGGCTGACACACCTACTACAGTTGGAAGAGAAAAGAGCTCAGGCCTATGAGAACTTTTAGAAGCATTCTATGGACATCAAGGCATGGTTCGATAAAAAGGTAAGGTTCAAAAAATTCTAGGTTGGAGACTCAGTTCTCAGGTGGAATGTCGAAAGAGCAAAACCAGGACATCATCAGAAGTTTGACTCCTTCTAGGATGGCCCTTTCAAGATAGTAGAGGTCAAAGAGACCAATGTTTTCTAACTTGAAGATCTAGAGGGGAACATACAACCAATTCCAATTAATGGTTTTCATCTTAAACTCTATTTTGATTGAAATATAAGCTCATTGTAATATATGTACATACATTGTATCATATTTCCTTTTTGCACTTTGTATCAAGTTTTGTTTTAACAACATGTTGTATAAAAAAATAAAGAAAAAAGAAGAGAAAATTTTACAAAATTGGCTAAGTGTTCCCAAAGGATGCAACAAGTTCCTATTCCACACTCAAATACACTAAGAGTGAAGTGGAATGACGAGTGAATTCCAATCCACATTCAAATGAAAAAAGATTTATTTTACAAAAGAACAAATAAATTTCAAGTCTACTTTTGAGCGAAGAAGAAATTTTACATCGTACCACTTGGAAAAGGAAAAGGTCCACAATAAATGCTAAAATTTCCCATGCTTGAAAGGAAGAAAAGACAAAGCGACGCCACAAGGGTATGAAGCACATTTGAATTTTGGCCAATCAAAAATTAGAATGCCACCTCCAAGCCACCAAAGGGAATGAGTGTGATTTGAGAAGTGTGCCAATGGGAAGTCATGCAGTAGCCACATTAATGGTGGAGGATGTGCATGCACCAAAAATTAAAAGTGCTAAAGCATAGAATTCCACTCATTTGACAAAGAGCAGCATTCACTGAGCAAAAAAAAGCAAAATGATAGCTAAAAATATTACCTATGAATTCCAGAGATTAATTATGAAAAAATGGCTTCAAAGACACTCAAAAGTACAAAAATAGAAGAGTAGGGGCCATGTAAATAGACAGTGGTAGTAGATACAATGATGACCCAAGTAAGGAGAACTCTAAAAATTTCAATTAGATACTTAAGGGAGCAACTCCACCACAAGGTAGCATGTTATAAAATCTTTCTTATATTCTTACATTTATGATTTCTCATTCATCCTTATCCTGAGTTAATATTAATCATTAAATTTTATGACCCTAAGAAGAGAAGTGAAAACTCTAGATGGTAAATACCACTATAATCACTATTACCAACTAGAGTTTTACAAGTTTTTTGTCATAGGTGGTAGGCCACCTTTAGAGCCTAAACCAGAGTTTAAAACAAGCTAAGGGTTTACTACTCTCATTAATGAGCTAAAGATAATAAGTATTTCAGAAAATGGGTTTATAAACAACTCAAGGACACTAGGCCCAGGAAGGGATTGCCCCAAGTCCCAATTCCCATTGAAAAATTTGTTCACCCAGAGCTATATTCAATGTTAGCTTGTATGGAGGGTTTGGACTCTGATAAAATGGTGAATGATTGGAAAATAGTCATTGTATATTGCATTTCAAATGAAAGGATGTATGAGGAAAATATAGAAGAAGGGCATTAGGGTTATCTATTTTGATTGGCTAACTTTCCTTGCTCAGAGAATGCATGAGCAATTAGTAAGAATGAAAAGAAGCTCTGATGCACCTTGTTTTAGGCATTGCTCAAGCCTGGTCTGGATGTTTTTCATTATTGTAAGAGATATGATGCCTTGGATTCCAATCAAAGACAAGACTAGTGAAGGAGACCCCATTCTAGTTTATTATTGGACTAATCATCTGAGAAGTACTGAGTCTTTTTACAAATTCAACTTGGAATTCTTAGGGCCAACATTGAAAATAATGTATGGAGAATGCCCTAGGCTACCACCTCTAGCCAAGAAAATATTGAGAATAGAAGGTGCAGAGGAAGGAGATTGGTATCTCCTAATAGAGGGCACAATCATTAGACTATATGGCTTTATGGGTAAGCCTTTTTACTACCTCATTTTGTTACAGATAGGCTATTCACCTTAGAATACTTGAGGCAAGCAGAATTTATAGATTTGAACTATGGCTCTAGGAGAAAGAGGAGATCTATGTTGACCTACCACAATGTTGATGATATAACTATTACTAAGAAGTGATAGGGTGAAAAAATTGACCAATACCTAGATAGGTTGGGTCTATTTTACATTCCTCAGAGATGGAGTTATGATCCAGATGATATATTCTATAAAAGGAATATAGCCCTAAATGGAGAAAAGGCCTACAAATTTGAGAAGAGATCTAGGCCTCATTTTGAACAAGGCAGAAATAACAAAGAAACTACTCTTTTGGAGTGGAATGTTTCTAATATGGATCAACTTCCTCCATGGTTAGACTTTTATGAATAAATTGTTGATTTTGATCTAGACAATAATGTAAAACATCGGTTGAAGGAGTCTACCATCAAATATATTGAGGAAAAAATAGAAAAGAAAGAGGACCCTCAGTCTCAAGAACCTACTGGTGATGAAGCAGAGGAAAAGGAGAAATGGAACGAAGCCAAGATATCAGACTGGTGGAGGATGAGAATTGAGATTGGTAAAGAAAAATCTAAGTTTGGGTTAAAAATTGATGGTGAATTTTCTAAAAGGTATGATGATAATGTCAAAACTTGGAAGCCCAAAGACCCAAGGAATATAGTGCTAATATACAAGAAGTCACAAACTAGGTCTGATTCCCCATCCCCACCTTCAGAAGAAGAAGTTCAAGAAGAGGAACCTGATACTCCATTGACTACTACCAAAATTTTGAAGACTTTTCAGCCTTCAACTGAGCAAATAGAGAAATTTCCAAAAGGAGCATAGTTGATGAGTAAGATGCACTATTCTGATGAGAGGGCTATCAGTGCACCAGTCATAGAGATAGTAAATAGGCCTAAGCACCTAGCCCTAGGTGGACAACCTTCAGATATAGATATAGACTAGAATGAAAAGGATGAGAACTTTAGGTTTACACCTCTAAGTTTCACCACTGTAGCAATAGTGGAATTAAATCCTATTTTTGAATAGATATTACAGGAGGAAACAATACAAGAAGGGTTATCTGAAGAAGATACAGAAAGTGAGAAAGTCACCTTGCAAGTTTTTAAGAGAAAAGCCAAAAGGGCACCAGAAAGAGCTGAGAAAGATATTTCAAAGAAACAGAGGTTGGATAAAGAGGAAATTGTTAAAGAAACAACTATTTTAGCTATGGAAGAATTGATACAACAAGTACAACAATAGATCATAGAGACAACTCCACAACACCCTACATCAGTAGGTGAAGGTATGGTCTCTAATCCCTCTTCTCCTCTTCCTCCTCCAAATTCCCCAAGGAAATATCCCTCCCTTTATAAGCAAGAAATTGTAACAAAGGTACCTTCTCCACCTCATAGTTCACCACCTATTTCATCAGTCACTACTGAGGTACAAACCAACCCATCTCCTCCAAGGTCACCTCAAATTCCACCTTCATCATCTGAGATTCCCCTTTCATCATCTCCCATAGTTCCATCCTCACCATTACAACCACCACCCTCATCTGAGAAGCAAACTATTTTAAGTACACCCACTCACCCATCTATGAGTCTCACTTCAATTTCCATGAGTCTACCAATTGCAACAACAATAGTGGTCATAGATTCCACTATGGTCATAGATTCCATTATAACTACTTCTACACAACTATTATCAACTATTGATTCTACTCTTGCATATCTTGTGTCCTCTTCTCCTCTTCCTACAAGTTACCCTACTCAAGCAATTTTGTAGAAGGAACAGGAAGCTACACAAAAAATTCAAGATTTTTGGGTAGAAAAGTTATCCAAGCCTTCCAATAGGATGGCCACAAAGAGGAGAAGCATATTTGTTGATCCAGTTTCAAGGCAAAGGACATCTAGATCCATGATTCCCCTTGTGAGCAAGCCTAAAACTGAGATGACTACCCAAGATTATCGTATAGAAGAGTATACAGAAGATATTGAGAAGTTGCCTGAAGAAGATGAATTGGTCATAGCCAAAGCCCACTTGGAAAATTTTTATGTAAAAAATGATATATTCAAAGAAAAGGTGGGTAAGTTGGAAAAGCAAATAGAAAAGCTTCAAAAAACTATTAACAATCAGAAAGAAGTGGAGAAAGCTCTAAGAAAAGAAGCTAAGAGCTGGCAAGAGAAGTTTTAGGAAGCTAATAAGCTCAAGGAGCAGATAGAAGGACACAAGAAGAAAAATGAAGAATAGGCTAAGGAGATACAAAGTTTAAAGCAACAACTTCAAATTGAAAAGGCTAAATCTTCTAGTTTTTCCAAGGCTAGACTAAAGAAAGTGAGAAAGGAATTGCTCTTTAAAGTTCTAGAGAAATGCTCAGGGCTGCAACTTATTATTGATTATTTAGATGATGCCAACCACCTACTCCAAAGCATTCAGAAGGATCTAGATAATTTCACTAGAGAGCTACAACCTATGGTAATTCTAGTTGAGAAAATTCATAAGCTGGTGGATAGTAGACTCAGTGATTCTGCTAAGCCAATTCCTAATAAGGAGTGGAACATTGCTAGAATTATAGTGAAGAAGCACAGAGCACTCCAAAAGGCTTGGCTATTGTTTGAAAATATTGAAGGAGTAATCAAGGATGTAGTGGATGTTAATAAGGAAATGATTCAGATTGGTTTCAGAGGGTTATGGATGGAAGACCACAACTTGTTATCAGTTGAAGAAATTAAGAAGAGTACTAGTGAGAGCTTACAAGATGAGTCTAAAATTGATGCTCTAGAAGAACCAATTGATCAAGAGCAAGCTTCACAAATGATTATTGATTTTACCAGGCTCAGAGACCTAATGGAAGACTTGGTAAACAAAGGAAGTGTTGCTAACTATGAAGATATTGGTGAACTACAATACATTTATAAGCAGCTGAAGGAGACTTCCAACCCCTCTGAAGCAACATGGAAACAAGCCCTACAGATTTTGAAACTAATGGTGCAGCTATTTGGTGATAATGCTGAAGAGGAAAATAAAGAGCAATCTTCACCTAGAGGAAGAAGCTGAGCAAGAGCTAGAGGATAATGCTGAGGAAGAGGCCCAACAAGAAGAAGAGCCAGATAGAGCTACGAACCCTGAAAGGGCACAAGCTTAGCAATTTTTATTTTGTACATATGTAGTCATAAGTTTTATATTTTTGTTTGATTCATTTTTACTCTGACATGGTCAGAAAGAAACAATAAAAGCATGAGTCCAGAGAGACACATAAAAAATAAGTTTTATGTGAAGGCATTCATATCAAGTATTGTAAGAAGGCTTTATAAGGAGAACATAGTTATGTTTTTCTGGAGCATTGAAGCAATTTTGCTAGAATGGCACAGATATTAATGTTTATGGCATAGTCTCCATGTGAACAGTTATCCTCTAGGATGTATGAAGCATGGTCTCGATATGAATGTTTATCCTCTAAGATGTTCATAAAGTTTTAGAGGGTAGTGTTCATATGGAAATTATTCTTTAAAGCATTTTTTTGAAGATAAGCATTTTTTGACTCCTGATGCCCAATGGATAAGACTATGAGTTCTATGGCTTTGCGAGAAAATCCACCCGAGAGGTGCCAGAATGTAGGCCCAAAATGGCCACATCCTTAGAAAGCATTGAAAATTTTATTCTAAGGTATGAAGTTTCCATTCCGCACATTTCCTAGTGTATTTTGGAGTGGATCCGCAACAAGAGTTTCCTAATCTGCTCAACACTTAGTGCATTTTCACCTTGAGCAAGTTAATTCCATTCCGCTCAATTTATAGTGTATTTGGAAGTGGATTCTAGATGAGTCCTGATTTCACAAAATTTTTGGGTGATGATGATGTCAGCACAAGAAGAAGTGTGGAATGGTGATCATGAGTAGTTTTTGCATGCTCCGAGTGACTAAGTGTCGATAAGATCAATTCCATTGAGTCTCAAGAGTATTTTGGTGTGGATTGGTGACATAAAGGTAGAAAGCACTACATTAGGTGTGGAATGGTGACAAAGAGTATTTTACACCAACTCTAGAGTGGAATGGTGACAAAGTCTATTTTACACTACAAAGGGTGCGGATTGGTGATGAAGTATTATTTGCACTAGCTTCGGTGTGGATTGGTGATTTCGCATTTTGACCAAGGTGAAGATGATGTCAGCATACTCTTTTGTGTGGATTGCATTTTATTTGGAGCCAAAGGAAAGAAAAGGAAAGATAATAAGCGGATTGATAGTGGAATGCATCCCGCTCGCTCCTTAATATATTTTATGCCAAAATTTGATTCCGTAGAATTGAAGCCACAAAAGATGATGTCAGCAATTAAAAAGTGTGGAATGGTGCTTTGGTCTTTCCCCACCAATTTGTAGAGTATTTTCAAGAGTTTTAATCATAGCCATTCATGATGAAGATCGATGGTCGAGAGTTTGCTAACATTATTGAAGTATTTAAAAGCAATTTCTCATCGGATCAGAGTGTAGTCAGTTGGAGGGTAGGAAGATGAAGCATCAAAGGGTTTCAAGAACAAGAACCAGAGGTAGTTGTAGATCGATGATGGAGTGAGCTTCCAAGAATGATCCATGGATCAGATGTGGTCTCTAACGGCCTGAATACCAACTACCATCAATGAACCAACAAGTTGTAGAGAGCCAAGCTGCCATGGTGGATTACTCACAATGGATTTCCCGGAGGCCATCAACCAGTAAGATAATGCCAACAAAAACTCTCTGTTGAGCTGTAAATATGTAATATTTGTAATGTCTCCTCAATATTATTTTATTTACAAACTATAAATAGAGGTCGAACCCTCATTTTCTAGGGTCGGCTCTAGTGTGTTTGCTTGCCCTACTATAAATATTCTTGTGAGCTAATGGAAGGAGCATTACTCTGATTTTTGACTCAAATTTGTCATCTTCATCATCTTGTGCAAGAGGTTCGAAGCCTTGAGCTGCATTTCTGTTAATACTTTAATGGTTAGTTCATTCCAGCTTATTGGATTACTAGTTGTGAGAGTAGTTGAAATCTGTTCATGGTTAGATCTGTGTTGTTAGAAAGTTTATTTCTGTTAAATCTAACTATTGGTCTATTCTGCTAATTTGGATTATCAATATTAGATGTTGGAATTGCTTTCTGCAATATATCTCTGTTTATGTTTTAATGTATGAAGATTTCATGGGTTTGGGTGTTGCTAATCTTGAGTGATGGGACACTGGAAATAGCTTGTGGGAGCTTTTTGTTGTAGTTGCCTATGTTGTTAGCCTATCCGACCACTATTTTTCATAATATCTCTAACCCTAAACCTTTTCTAACCCTTATCTCAAAACCCTATTTGAGCTTTAATTGTGTCAACACCATTTTAAGTTGACAAGGAACCAACCTACTCTGGAGGTTGGATTGAAGTTGTCTTTGGTCCATCCAATGCTTGAGTGTCGAGCTGCGACTATCGGGTGCATGCCTGGATAGAAAATAACCAAGGTGATAGGCTTTGGATAGTCCTTTAAATCTTAAGCTCTTTCGAAGAAGGGAGAGCTTCTATGACCTTCTTCGTTGGGCCACTCCAAATGACCTCATTCTTTCCTCTAATTTGGTCACCCAAGAATTTAAAGGAAAGCTAGGCCATGGATATCCTTAGCTGGATGGGGGAGTGGTCTATGGATCCTAGATGGGGTAGAGTCTTACTAAAAGCAGTGTCCTATTAGATACCATTAGAAGAGCTCCAGGATCACTACTTTCATTTAAGCTCTTCTTAGTTGTTATAGAAAATAATTGAAGGCCAGTTATGAATTGGTTCAATGGTTTAGCTAGGGCACATAGTGAAGGTATCTTTATATTCAACACAACTCAAAAATGTTTGTTCCTCCTTGACTGCATTTAGGATGGTCTTCTAGCTTTGAGAAGCTACAATCTCAATTGTGCTCAACACTTGCTTTTGCATTTATAGACTTGAGGTAATATTTTAATTTGATGATAGATGCATCCAACTATGTAGTGGGAGATGTCCTTATGCAAGAAGGGCATATTATTTCATACCATAGAAAACATTTCAATGAAGTATCCCACATATGACAAAGAACTCTATGACATTTTTCAAGCCTAAAAACAATGGAAGCACTATATCCTAGAAAAATAAATGAACATTCACACTAATCATAGACCTCTAGAATTCATACAAACACAAAGAAAGCTTAGAAGTGGGATGTATTAGAAATGGACTACATATTTGCATTATTTTTACTTGATCATCCAACACAAGAAGGAAAGTGGTAACTCAATTATAGATTGTTTGTGTGTACCATCCATGTAACCACTCACTACCATTCTTTATTATTATGGGTATGAGACATACAATTGGTCCACCTTGTATGGTGCTAACCTTGAATTTGTTGAAATATATCAAGCCCTTTAGTTAGGTAAGCATGTTTTGATTTATATCTACAAAGACATCTACTTTGTCACATGGAACACATATGTGTACCCTTTTTTTATTAACTAAAGATGATATAGGAAGCACACTTTAACATGGTAGTAGATCACTTTAGTATGGATAAGATGCTATACGTTCTTCAAAAATACTTATTTTAGCCAAATATGAGGAACAAATTGGAGAAATACATCAACTATTGTACACCCTATGCCATTACAAAGCCATCCATCATGAAACAAGACCTGTATACACCCTTGTCGATACCTACCTAGCCTTGGGAATCTATTTCTATGTATTTCCTCTAAGGTTTTCCTATTTCTAATTATGGTAATGATTGTGTTTTTGTAGTGGTTGATCATTTTCCCAAAATGGCTCTCATGATTATTTATAAGAATAATGTTAAAATTGAAGAGATATAAAACTCTATTTCAACCATGCATGACTTCAATTTGGCTTACCTAAATTCATTATCTCAAACTGAGATGACTAATTTAAGAACCTTCTAGAACACTTTGTGGAATATGATGGACACAAAGCTCACTTGATCCACAATATTCCATCCTCATACTAATAAACAAACAAAAGTTATCAATAGGTTGATTGTGCATATGTTGCGTATGTACAATTCAAAGCACCCTTGAACGTGGGACGAGAATATACCATACATTCAACATGGATATAATAAGGCTTTACATATCTCTATCAAACACAATCCCTTTCATGTGTATTTTTGTTTTCATCCTTTGGCACTTGTGGATGTGGCTCTTCCAATATTATTTTGGATTTCACACCACATAGAGAAAGAGAAAAAAAGAAAGTAGCAAAGTTTGTGGAGCATATTCAACATGTATAGTAGCAGTTTCATGACCTTTTGGACCAGATGAACACAAATTATAAGCAACACCATGACCAACATCTCATACCACACTCTTTCAAAGTGGGATATAAGGTTTGGTTGCAGTTATAGAAAAATGCCTTGTAGATCCACAAAAAAATTAAACCTTTGCACTACGGACCTTGTACCATCACCAAGCAAGTGGGAGAGAATACCTTTGAGGTAGATCTACCATCGTACCTTGGTATGCTTTCCATTTTCAATGTTTAGCTTCTTAAGCTATATTACCCACATTTTCTAGACACTTTAACAATAGCAAAGAAGTTGGTGATTAAGAAGATCAATCCTAGAAGTCTTCCAGCAGTGAAGGAGGATCAAATAGTTTATACATGGACTATAACCACTAGGAGATAGTCCACACAACTATAAAAATTAATACAAGTAGATCAATTTAGTTACCAAACCAAGTGGTTCATGAAGACTTAGATAAAAAGGAGATTCCACACTTGATGTCAAAACTTGACACAATGGAGACCATTGCTTCTCAAGGAGGGTTGATTGATCTAGATGAATTAGCTAACTAAAATTGGATTGATTGGTTGATGAATGGACCGATTGATAGAAAGACCAATGGATGGGTGCCCAAATGGACTGATAGATGGACAAATGGATCGACAAATGGATGGACTAATGGATCGATAGTTAGACAAACCAATGGATGGATAGATATATGGATGGACAAACTATGAAATGAAACAAAACCTCAACTATAGAATTCTTAGTAGCAACAATGGACCTTTTACATCCCACAACTTACCTCATGGTAGTTGAACTACCATAACTATCATGCCTCTTCTTCCACCTAACTTGTATATAAACCTGTAATGTATTTAAAAAAGAAAGGTGGTAGCAGTTAGAAAAAATATCTTGTCATAGTTTGTTATTATTTGGTAGACATCTCTTCTCAGAGGTTACCTTTTCTATAATTCCATTCAATATTAATGAAATTTGCTTGTCATCTTGCATTTCTCTTTCCTTCTTTTGGATTTAGACTCTAAAGAATCCATTGTCTTTAGGATTTTGAATCACACTAACTCTTTCAATGTTGATGGAGCTACCCAATATTATTTCATATTTAAAAAAAATTAACCCTAAATGGTGTGAGCAAAGGGATAATGGAGAAGTAAATGGTCAGACATTTCTAAATCCTTCTCACACAAGGCACATCTAAAAAGTCCATAATATCCTCCTCTTTGTATACTTTCTTCTATAAGAATCTTACTTTGAATTGCTAAATAAAGGAATATTGAGGCCTTAGGGAGATCCTCAGATGATCAAACATTCTTCCAAGGAAAATATTTGGGAGAAGGAAATTTTTTTTGATCTAAAGTCCATAATATCCTCCTCTTTGTATACTTTCTTCTATAAGAATCTTACTTTGAATTGCTAAATAAAGGAATATTAAGGCCTTAGGGAGATCCTCAGATGATCAAACATTCTTCCAAGGAAAATATTTGGGATAAGGAAATTTTTTTTGATCTAAATCCTCATATCCCAAATTGACTAAGTATCCACCATCCTTTGATAAATTCCAAACCATCTCATCCTTTTATGTAAAAATTGGTAAATAAAACTCTTCAAGAATATTTTCAAGTTCATCTACAATTTGTTTGAGTTCCTCTACTCAACCAAGTTACAAAAATAAATCCATGATTTGGAGTTGTTGCTCATATTAATATAGTCTTTGAACTTTTGACCTTTACATGCTAGGTATGCTTGAGCCAATGGTTGCCATTTGAGTCAGAGATAAGAGGATAAGAATTCAACCAAGAATCAAACCAAAAATTTGCATAACTTCCCTTATTTACTAACCATCTAATATATTTCTTTATCAATTGAAAACTATCTAATATGAAGTTCCATGTTGAAAATCCTTTGGGTAGGGTTTTTTCCTAAATAATTTCATTACATCAAGAGAACCTATATATTTTTGATGTAATATTTTTTTCAATTTTTTTCTTGATTTTTGAATAATCTTAATGCAAGATTTCCCCTAATGCCAAATTCATCAGTCTACAATTCCACAAGCCTACTTCTCCAATATTCTTTTCTTTGCAAACCCTATTCTACTTACAAAGAGGAAACCTAATGTTTTCCTCACAATCTTCCATAGAAAGTCTCATTGAATTTTATCAATTTCTGATGCTATACCTATTGGCAATATTGAAAGTGACATCATATAAATAGGGATGGATTGTAATTTAGCATCTATGAGTTATAGCCTTCCTACCATGGTTAAGAACTTACCTTCCCAACCTATAAAACAAACTTTCATTCCATCCAAAAAAGAGACCCAAAGATCCTTTTTATTTCTTTTATGAGACAAAGGAATTCCTAAGTAGGTTGATGGAAAATTTTCAATTTTAAACCCTAAAATATTCACAATAATTTATTGTAAATCTAGGGAAGTATTAATGAAAAACCTGGATTTTGTAGTATTAACCAACTATCCAATAACCTTCTCAAAACATGATAATATTGATTTAAACTCCATGGTCTCACTGATTGAGAGATGGCTAAAAAGAAATGTATCATCAATGAATTGGAGATGAGATTCAGAGGGACCATTTTTTGCAACTTTAATACCTTTGATTTTTCCTTTCATTTTTAACTTTGAGAAAAATCTACCTAATGCTTCCACAAAATTAATGAATAGATAAAAAAATAGCAAATCACTTTGACATCCATAAGAAGACTTGAAGTAACCAACAAGAGAACCATTGATCAAAATAAAAAAAATTTAGTGCTATAACAATATTTAATCCATTTACACCAACTATAATCAAAGCTAAACTTTATGAGATTAATATCTAGAAAATTCTAGAAAACCCTATCATATGCTTTGTTCATATCTAATTTCATAAGCATACCTAGTTTTTTTATGGAATGAAGAGAATGTATGACCTCCTATGCAATGATTATACCATCAAGAATTTATTTACCATGAACAAAACTACTTTATTCCTATGAGATAACACGACCTAGAATGCCCTACAACCTGTTTGCCAATTTTTTGAAATGATATTATAAATCATATTACAAAGGTTTATTGGACAAAAATTATCAAAAGCTTGTTTTGCATTTTTTTGGAACCATAAATTAAAAGTGGTATTGATATAACTTATTATAGCCTTATTTTTTTGGTCTCCTCAACCACAACTAACATGTCACTCTTCAATAAATCCCAATTTTTTTGAAATAAATTTGTAAGAAATCCATCGGGGCCAAGTGCCTTGTTAGTATAGAAAGAGAAAACTGATTCATGGAGCTCCTCCATAGACATCTTCTTTATCAAACTTTAATTTTATCTCTATGTGATAATTTATGGAATATTTTGCAAAATGTTATCTTGTTCCTCCTTATCTTGCCTAGTATACAAAAAAATATTTTAAAAATAATTCATTGCTTCCTTCTTTATATCTTCGTCCTCGATATCTCTTCCATCTAGAGTTAAAATATTTTTGATGTGATGAAAAGAAAAAATTGTTTTTGATGTAGGATAATTTTTTTTTTGTATTTCTATCTCCTTCCTTGAGCCATTTCTCTCTAGATTTTGGAACCAATATGACTCATTTTTCTTTGCATTATGATAATCATAAAGTAATTATTTTTCTTTCACATAAGAATCCTTATCCATTCCATTAAATTTTACTATCTCTTGTAAATGTTTTAGCTTGGGTTCAATTTCTTTATTTTCTTTAAAAATATTACCAAAAGATTTGGCATTCCAAATCTTCACTTGCTCCTACATTAAGTCTATTGTTGCAAATGACCCTTGTATGTATATTCAAATCCTATAACCAAGAGGTCAACATCTCTTTTCAATGTTTGATACCTTTAGTGATGAGCACAATGCCTACACAAATTTTGCAAGAGATGTAATAACACGATTCCAAACTTAGGGATGACTTTGAGATTTTCTTGTAAAATTTTTATTATTTCTTTCAGTCTATATATTCCAATAAACAATGATAGACCACTCTTATATAGAATATATTATGATGTTTTTGGTCCGAATTTCATACACACCCTGTGAAGAATGAGCAGGAGACTCTGATAACACTTATACGGGATAAATCCCACTCACTTTAGGATCTAGCTGGTTATCCAAGGTGTGAGTTACAGAGTCGGGTCGAATGTCAATTCACTCTTTTTCGCTTCTGGAATAGTTTTCAATATGGACTATTTGTACCTTACAACGGGCTCAATGAACTTGCTCTGTAATGCTCGAAAGTTGTCACTTGTTGGCAATCAGATTTGAAATTGATTCTTTGATCTAGCTCTCATGGGTCACTAGATTTAAATAAAAGACAAATAAAGAAAATAAAAATGGATCATTTCTCGAAAAACAAAGAGAAGGTAGGGTAAGGCAGAAAGAGAAGTTTACCAAACTTTAACTGTAAAACCTAAACTATCAATTTTATTTATACCATCAGCTTCATATCAGAACAAATCAAAGGAGAAAGTGTCCAACTTTCTAAGATCACTTTCAACTAAGAGCACAAGGCAAAGATGGAACAGGTCTAACAGAAGATTATAAACCGAAGGGAAGTCGGTTAAAATTGATATCTTTCATCGGCAGCCTAGCTCGCACAGTGAGGACAGAGCAATCAGAACAAACTTGAACCTCAAATCTATAATTTCCCCTAACATACAATAGAACAAATGAAGCCCAACAACATATTTAATCTTGATATGGCAGATTTACAACATATATCTAATAAAATTTAATGGAACGGATAACAAAAGAAGATGAACTTATCACAATCTGCAAAATATTAGGCTCCTGGCCATGCTATCACAGAAAAACAACAGCACATCAACTCCAAGTCCAGAAATAAAAATATTTTACAAATATTTGCAAGAAATTGCTTCAATAGCCTTTTATTTCTAAGTTTTCACCTCCTACGATTACATTGAGAAGAAGTATTTATAGACTCAGGACAGACCCTGATCTTTTCAAAAATATCTTCTTCTCTAACCGCAAATTTTATCACATTAAACCCTAGGACCCGGGTTTTACAATAAAAAGCCATTTAAAAACAAAGTCTGGATAAAACTTAACCATTCTGCAAATCAGTGCAGTCAGCTGCCATAAATGGAGAAGATAGAATTCGAATGCCACTTGCATTCACCCGCAACTGCAAATAAATGCCCTCATTAATTCCTTCGGGTAAGCTGGATGAGTCACTACTCCTCCGACAGTTCATCCTTGCAAAGCCATCCCTGAGTTGAAATATTTGCACTCCATTAATTCTGCCATAAATCTTCATTAAATGCATTCACCGGCAAAATCCGGCAACTCTGTGCATATATTTCATTTCTCGGCCAAATCCCGACATATTCCATTGTGGGCAGCTGCTTAGTCACCACAAAGTCCCCTTGCAGCCAGATCTGGAAAAATTGGATGACATAGCAATTTTCGTCATATTTACTTTCAACATGGTTGCCCTTGATTAATTTGCATTCGACTTTGTCTTTATGGTTCCTTCTCCGCTATCCCGCAAGTGACAGATGGCTTCCTGCATGAAAAACAAAAGATGGATTAGCATTTAAAATTATTAAATCAAAGCTTAAACTACTAAATCAGATTAAAAAACCCTAATGTTTACTTGCATGTCGGCCTCATTTATCTGATACGTGCTTTGACACGTGTCACAAAATTACGACACGTGTCTGTTTCCAGCTGTTACGCATTGTTTGCTGCTTTCAGCGAGGTCGCAAAATGCGACATGTCGCGAATTCGTGACATGTCGCGAAATCGCGACATCCCAGCGCTGCGCAACTTTTGCCCACGACGGCCGCGAAAACGTGACATGTCACGATTTCGTGACATGTCGCGAAATCGCGCCTCCTGCTGGCCATCGTACTACTTTCTTGTCGCGATTTCGCGACCTTTCTAGCACTTGCATTTTTCTTCCTGACTGGCACCATCCTTCCACCATGTCGCGATTTCGCGACATGGTGGCTTCTCTTGCCTCATCTTCCCACCATGTCGCGATATCGCGACATGGTGGCTCCCTTGATTTCTTTGCTCTACTGGCTTTGACTCGGACCTGTCGCGATTTCGCGACATGTCGCGAAATCGCGACAGTCCGTACACATCGGGCTCACTCTGCTAGTTTGGTCACGATTTCGCGACGTCGCGAAATCGCGACAGCTTTCCCACTTGGCACTTTCATCCGAATTTTGTCACGATTTCGTGACATCTTTTGCACTTGGCGATTTTCACTCTTGCAGCCTTTCTTCTCTCTCCAGCCGTGAAAATGCGACATGTCACGATTTCGCGCCTCTCCGTACGATCTGGCTTTCTCTCTCCAAACCCGTCGTGATATCGTGACGTTTTTCGTGCTTGCAGCTTCTGGCTCAAACATGTCACGAAATCGCGACGTTCCGTACAACTCTGCTTTCTCTCTCCTAACCGGTAGCGATATCGTGACATTTCCAAAAATGGAAAGTGTCGCGATTTCGCTACGCTTCTGGGACTTGGCGGATTTTCTGAAAACCTGTCGCGATCTCGCGACATTTCCAAAAATGGAAGTGTCGCGATATCGCGACATTGCCAAAAAAGGAAAGTTTTGATTTTCATGCATTTTTCTATCTGTTTTCTACATTCTTTTCATACTAGTGTAAGATTTTCTTTAAACATGAAGGATTCTAGCATGTAAGAAGTGAAGTCTGAGATAACACGGCTAGAATGCAAGAAAAAGCACAACTTTAAAAAGGAGGCAAGCAAATTTGGATTTAAAACTTGAAAATATCAAGAGGGTCCCTACTGCAAAAAAGGAGAGCTCAATGTTTTCAAAGGATGAAATTCATTTTTTTTCGAGTGGGGGTGTGTTGCTTCTCAACAAATGGCGATATCTGTGGGTAAAATAGTAGCATTATTTTAGAACCCAGGACTCTAGTTTCAAAACAACATAGACCATGCATCATGCCTTGCCACAGACATTCTTCACAATAAATTGACTACTAACTGATAGCTGTCAAAATTTCCCAAGGACATACTAGGCTGAATTACTTGAGGAAGATTTCTGATGAGCAATTACAAGGGCATAAAACTTTCTTGAAGGAAGACTGGATCGAATGTTGAACTCCGGACTGATCAGCTTTTCTAGATTGTAAAAAGGGGAAACCGAGTAGAGCTCTGTTTACTAGTTTAGCTTTTTACAGCCCCGACAAAGTTACCCTTTAGATTTACACGACCCAAATTTACAACTGTAAGGAAGGATCCTCAACTGGGTAGAAGAAAAACATCTTTTGAAACTTGGCTGCCTCTTTCATTATACAACTCTTTCTTTTTCCTTTTTTTTTTTCTTTTTTTTTTATATATATTGGAAATAACAGGGTGCTAATCCAACTTTCATCTCTTTCTTTTGAAATACATCAACATCTGAAACTGCTTCAGCCTGGGCACTGATAGCCTTCGTGGATACTCAAATAATTACATGAATCATAGTCCCCTCTTATAACCAACTTTTCTTGGATTCCTCGGGAGTTTCTCCAACCAAACAGCATAGCAGTTTTTCTATAATTAAAACAACTGTGGCAAGCAAGACACAAAATCCAGTCATCTCTCTACCATTGTTCTGAATAACAAAATAGTTCCACTGTTCATTTTAAGCAGACTATCTCATAATTATGATAATGAATACTGGATTGTGGATTGATCAGCTCAGAATAAAGCAATTTTTAGAGGGCTGACTTTTTCATTGATGTTCAGGCAAGGCTAAAGAACGAGAACTCTAAAAGTCGAAGAACTTTGCACAGACTTCCAAGGGTAGACACATACCTCAAAACAAAACAAAAATAAAACTGTACAGACTTGAACACAAAAAATGTACAGGCAGCAAATAAAACTGAAACAAAATAACTAAAGCTGTATAAGCAGCAAAATAAAACTAAAACAAAAGACTGTACAGACTAATTAAAAGAAAGCTAAAACAAAGCAATTAAAAGAGCTGCACAGGCAATTAAAACTAAAACTAAAACAGAAAAACTGCAAAGTTATTTACAATGTATACACATGTTACAACTTCTTTATGACTCATTCAAATGATACATTGGACGGAACAACCGAGAAATAATGTTTCAAGTATTGACCATTAACAGGGAGGTCCAAAAAATTACCATCCAGGTCTTGTAAACGAAAGGCATTGTTACCCAGAATCTCAGCAATTTGGTAGGGGCCTATCCACAAGTGGCTGCAACTTCGTGTGCTTACCCTTCTTCTCATGGGCCTTGTCCCATAAAAGCACCAGGTCTGCCAGTCTGAAAGCTTTCACTTTGGCCCTCTTGTCAAACCAGCGCTTGACAGTTTCTTGGTGCCTACTGAAGTGTTCCAGGGCTTGGAGTCTTTCATCCTGCAAGTTAGTTAGATCTAAAACACGGGCTTCTGCATCATCTTGATCCTCAAAATAATCTAAGGCAAACTGGTAAGTAGGTAACTTCAGAGAGATGGGAACAATTGGTCGGGTACCATACAACAAAGCAAAAGGAGAAGTCTTAAGAGCAACCTTATATTTTATCCGATCAGCCCAGAGTGCATATTTCAACAATGTATGCCACTCGCTCGGGTTTGTCTGCTGCAGATTTCTTAATGGCATTCATTAAATTCTTGTTTGTGGACTCAGCCAGTCCATTGCCTTGGGGATAATAGTTGGATGAGAATCTGATAACTATCCCCATCTGGTATGCCCAGTCTGCAAACTCCAATGATTGGAAGGCTGGTCCATTGTCACACACCAAATTCAGAGGAACCCCGAACCTAGTTATGACCTTTAATTCTAGAAATTCAATGACTTCATGAGCTGTACTTCTTGTGGTGGCTGCTGCTTCAACCCATCTTGTGCAATAGTCAGTAGCTGTTAGAACATATTTATGCCCTGCTGAAGAATTTGGATTAATCACTCCCACAAAATCAAGTCCCCACTGCATGAAAGGTTTAGTAATCACAACAGGTTGCAATGGGAGAGCCCGGTTGGCCTCTTTGGCTGCAAAAGTTTGGCACTGATGGCAGGTTCTTACATGCTGATGTGCATCCTTAAATAGTGTAGGCCAATAATAGCCTGCTCTCAATATTTTATGCGCAGTAGCAGATCCTGATGAATGCCCTGCCCCTAATTTTTCGTGAAAACTAGACATGACTTCACTGACTTCACTGGGAGAAATGCATCTCAAGAAAATGCCAGCATAATTCTCTCTGTACAGAGTACCTGCCTTGAGGAGATAATGAGCAGCTTTCAATTTTAATGCTCTCCTTTGGGTTCTGTTCAAATGGGATGGGCAAATTCTAGATTGCAGCAGATGAGTAATATCCCCATACCAGTCATCAGATTCAGAATTCAACTGATTAACTTCTTCCCGTAGAGGCACTTCGGCAATGTGTCGGGACAAACCAAGTCCCCTAATCAATTTAGCAGGCCGAATCTCTAAGTCATACTCTTGCAGCCTGGTAACCCAATTACCCCTCAATTCACCCAATTCATTCTGACTTAGAAGGTACTTCACAGCTGGGTCTGGAACTATGGCATGAATTTTGCTTCTCAGTATATAGTGCCTGAACTGCTTCACTGCTCTCACCAAGGCATAAGCTTGTTTGTCTAAACGGGAATATTTCAGTTCAGCTCCTTTTAAATTGGTACTCTTGAAAGCAATTGGATGTTCTCCGGTTTCCCTCCGTTGGGTCGAAACTGCAGCAAGTGTATGTTCTGAAGAAAAAGTGTACAGATAAAAATCTGCACTGAAGTCTGGGCTTACCAGAACTGGTGCTTGTTTAATGGTTGTCTTAATTTCTTGGAAGGCTGCCTTAGCTTCTGTGGTCCAGACAATCTGAGCAGTTTGCTTTAGCATGTCATTCATTGGCTTGACTATCTCGGCAAATCCGGAGATGAACTTCCTGACAAAGTTTATTTTTCCAAAGAAGGACCTCAACTCTTTCTTGGAGTTGGGAAATGGTATGCCAGATATGGCTTCAACTCTACCTGGATCCATTGAAATGCCATCTTTTGTGACCAAGTGCCCAAGGAGCTTTCCTTCTGTTACACCGAAAATGCACTTCTTTGGGTTTAGGGAAATGCCAAACTCCCTGCACTTGTTAAACACTGACTCCAAGTGGTTTACATGGTCAAACCGAGATTTGGAGAAGACTGTTAAATCATCCATGTAAACAACTATACATTTGCCCATAAGCCCCTTGAAGGCATGATCCATTGCTCTTTGAAATGTAGCTCCGGCGTTTATTAAACCAAATGGCATCCTCTTGTAAGCAAAAGTTCCCCACTTAGTTGTGAAAGCAGTCTTCATTCTGTCTTCTTTCTCAACCAATATCTGATTGTAGCCTGAGAAGCCGTCCAGGAAAGACATCATCTCTGAACCGTTGACAATCTGCAAGACTTCATCCATAGAAGGCAGAGGATAGTTATCCTTTTTAGATGCCTTGTTTAAATTCCTAAAGTCCACACATAGGCGGATCTCTCCATTTTTCTTCCTGACTGGCACCAGATTGGCCACCCAAGTAGAATGCCTGATGGGAAAAATAATTGCTGCACTCAAGAGCTTTTCCACTTCTTTCTGGATGAGGGGTTCTAACAGAGCATTGACATGCCTCTGTTTTTGTCCGAAAGGCTTGCAAAATTATTTTAAATGTATTATGTGAGTGTAAACTTTAGGATCAAATACCTTCAAGTCTTTGTATGACCAGGCCATTACATCCTTGGACCTGTGCAGAAAATCAATCATACTTCTCTTTACTTCTGGATCACAGTCCTTTGCCAACTTGATGTGCCTGGGATCTTCTTCAGTCCCTATGTTCAGGTCTTCAGTCCCACTGTCTGTGGCAGCCACATAATCCTCAAAATTCACCTTTTGTTTGATCTTGTCAACATCAAATAGCCGCTCCAGCTCCACCATTCCTTTTGGAATTCTGTTGTCCTTCAACCTCATTATTCCCCTGTCATCATCTAACTGTTCCAGCAGGGTGTCTCTTTGGCCCTCATCAATTATAGCATTCTAAAAGGTTTTAGTACTCTGTAAAAAGTTTACAATCTGTTGATCATCAGAGAAAACTTGAAAGCTATCTATATTGTTTGGAACCGAAGGACAAGGGACTAACTCAATTGAAAACTTATCCCATTTAAATTCTTCCAATGGTTTTAAACTTGCAGCCGAAGAAGCCAAGATATCTGCATGTGAATTTTGTTCTCTAGGTATGTGTGTCAGATTAAATGCATCAAAACCTTCTACAAGATCCCAAGCCCGGTGTTTGTATCCTTTCAAATAAGAAGCTTTACACTGGAATTTACCCTTGACTTGACTCGCCACCAATTTTGAGTCAATGAAAACTTGAATATTCCTGACACTTCTATCCAAAGCAAATTTTAAACCTAAAATCAGAGCTTCATACTCTGCTAAATTGTTTGTACATGGGAACTGTAGGCGGTAAGACATAAAAAATGTCTGACTTTCAGGCCCTTTGAGGATTGCCCCTGTTCCAGAACCCTGCTTACATCTAGCCCCATCCACATGAAGTGTCCAGACTTCATTAGTATGTACAGGATGAGCTTTATTAAACTTGTTACCGTGCCCAGTTGTTAAATTGTAGACACCAATATCTACCTCTGCAATATTTACGGTTTCATTTGCTGCATTGTACTCTGTAATGGTATGCTTGTACTTGGGTTCTCTATCAACCCGCAACTGATTTGCCACTCCTTTCCACGGCAACCACATGTGTGAAAAATCTGTTGCCAAATATCCATTCAAAGACCTAGACCAATCCCTACTTAACAACATCCCGTACCCCACTGGGATATCCACAACCTGGATTTCAATTTTATGTTGAGCCCTTGGCTCAGATGCCAATTGGATATGAATATTTTGAAGCTCTCCAACAACTTTGACCTCTGATTTGTCCAACTGGACAACCCTCCTTTCAGACTTCATTGGGGTCAGTCCCAACTGCTGACAAATGGCCAGAGGCATAACATTAGCAGATGCACCTGAATCTACCAAACAATTGTGCAAGTTCTTCCCAAAAATATGGACCGTCAATAAAAAGGGGGGAACTTCAGTTTTTTCTTTGTACATGGCTAGATTGGCATTTGCTATCTTCTTTCCTTTGTCCACAGGTTTAGTAGCAGGACCGGAGTATGTCTTTATCATATTGTCCCTCTGCTCTGAAATCTGTGCTAACTCATGCAGAGTAATGTTGGCTTTAATATTTTTCATATCCTCCACTATGTTATATCCTTTGTTAAGTGGTGGGACAGAAGCATCTGGTTCCCTTTGACCTCCTCCCTTTGGTGGGGATGGATTGTTGCTTGGAGAGGGATCCGGAGGAACATTGTGAGAGTTGTCCGGAGGAGTTGATGTAGTATTAGGCTCCGGATTCCTGTTTCTCAAATTGTAGTTATCTCTTTTGTACTGTTGTAAATCCTGTACCTCATCCATAGGCATTTCAGCTACATTCTCAGATTCATCCGGGAAAGTGAAAGAATCCAGGACCATGGCTGCACTGTGGCTGGATGAACTTGGGCCATCAGCAGTTCTTTGATTTTTAGGGGAGATCAAATCTCCGGACAAGGCTTCAAATGCATTGCAAAATTCCAGCATAGTCCAACTCTCCATGCCGAGAAGTGGCATGTATTCTCGCACCGGCTTAGGCGAGCCAAATCACAAATGTTCACATCATGAGCTTTACCCTTGTAATCTTTATTAGGCTCATATGGGGGCTTGTTGAATCTGTTCGGTTGATATGAATATCTGTTGGGGTTGTCCCCAGTAGAAACTTGCCTTTTAAAACTCAAGAAATCATTTGCCAGCTTTTGAACAATCTTTGAGACTTCTTCAACTCTTGCATTGTCAGCCTCTTTGATTGGGTTCTGTACATTCTCAACAGGTGCCACAGCCAATGGTGCTGCTGATGGTAGAGTCTGACAAACTGGCAGCATCATCTGATGTGGGATAGGATTGAGTACAGGGGTAGCTTGTGCAATCAGAGGAATTTGCTAAACATTTAGAGGCTGGGGTCCCAACTGTCTTTCCAGAACCAAAGCTTCTTTATAAGCTTCTATCAAATTAGTAACAGCGGGATCTCTCTTCAAGAAGACAGAGGTCATGGGATCCAGGGAATTTCTAAAGATCTCTAATGCTAGGTCAGCATTCGGTACATAATACCCAGTAAGTCTACCATAAGCTTTCTGGAATCTAACATTATAGGATCTGATGGATTCACTTAATTCTCTCTTGATGCCAGAAAACTGCTGATATAAAATACTAGGGTCTATCACTTCACCGAACTGTGACACAAAGACTTTTTCTAAGTCATTCCAACTGGTGATAGAATCATTGGTGAGGTTTAGAAACCAGTCATAAGCTCCCTCTTGGAGAGTGAACGGGAAGAGTCTCGCAGGCAACATCTTCATGCTTGCACATTTAATAATTTCAATGCATTCTTGAATGCAACCAAATGTTCTTCTGCAGTTCTTGTCCCATCATGTTTATATCTGGGGAGATATCTTTCCGGATTTCTGGGCAGGTCATGGGCTATACCCGGAATATTCAAAGCAGTGGAGCCTAACCAATTTGCCATTACTACCTGGTTGACAGTGATATTCTGAACTGTGGTTGGAGTAACTATCAACGGTGATAAAACTATTTCTGACAAAGACTTGGCCCTTCTGAGGCTACTTCTTTTCGGGGTTTCTAATTCAGGGACAAGGAGCTCTCCGGCTCTGGGGTGGGACCTTGTTACCCTGTATGTAGAATCCAGCTTTTCACAAGCACTTACAAACTGACAATCCTTAACAGAGTACTGAACTTGAGGTCTTCTCTTCTGACAATTTTAAAAACTGTACTGACAAATTATAATACTGACTGGAGTTCACTGGGCCACTTTTAAATGTTGGTGTTAAGTCCCACTGTTCAGGCAAAAACTCAAACAACAAAATTTAACAGCATTTGTCAAGTACCACATACAATCAGATTTCTCAACTCAAGTGCACTAAGAACATAAGTTCAGCCCTCCTTCTAGCGCCATTTTTAAATGTTGGTCCGACTTTCATACACACCCTGTGAAGAATGAGCAGGAGACTCTGATAACACTTATACGGGATAAATCCCACTCACTTTAGGATCTAGCTGGTTATCCAAGGTGTGAGTTACAGAGTCGGGTCGAATGTCAATTCACTCTTTTCCGCTTCTGGAATAGTTTTCAATATGGACTATCTGTACCTTACAACGGGCTCAATGAACTTGCTCTGTAATGCTCAGAAGTTGTCACTTGTTGGCAATCAAATTTGAAATTGATTCTTTGATCTAGCTCTCATGGGTCAACAGATTTAAATAAAAGACAAATAAAGAAAATAAAAATGGATCATTTCTCAAAAAACAAAGAGAAGGTAGGGTAAGGCAGAAAGAGAAGTTTACCAAACTTTAACTGTAAAACCTAAACTATCAATTTTATTTATACCATCAGCTTCATATCAGAACAAATCAAAGGAGAAAGTGTCCAGCTTTCTAAGATCACTTTCAACTAAGAGCACAAGGCAAAGATGGAACAGATCTAACAGAAAATTATAAACCGAAGGGAAGTCGGTTAAAATTGATATCTTTCACCGGTAGCCTAGCTCGCACAGTGAGGACAGAGCAATCAGAACAAACTTGAACCTCAAATCTGTAATTTCCCCTAACATACAATAGAACAAATGAAGCCCAACAACATATTTAATCTTGATATGGCAGATTTACAGCATATATCTAATAAAATTTAATGGAACGGATAACAAAAGAAGATGAACTTATCACAGTCTGCAAAATATTAGGCTCCTGGCCATGCTATCACAGAAAAACAACAACACATCAACTCCAAGTCCAGAAATAAAAATATTTAACAAATCTTTGCAAGAAATTGCTTCAATAGCCTTTTATTTCTAAGTTTTCGCCTCCTGCGATTACATTGAGAAGAAGTATTTATAGACTCAGGACAGACCCTGATCTTTTCAAAAATATCTTCTTCTCTAACCGCAAATCTTATCACATTAAACCCTAGGACCCGGGTTTTACAATAAAAAGCCATTTAAAAACAAAGTCTGGATAAAACTTAACCATTCTGCAAATCAGTGCAGTCAGCTGCCATAAATGGAGAAGATAGAATTCGAATGCCACTTGCATTCACCCGCAACTACAAATAAATGCCCTCATTAATTCCTTCGGGTAAGCTAGACGAGTCACTACTCCTCCGACAGTTCATCTCCGCAAAGCCATCCCTGAGTTGAAATATCTGCACTCCATTAATTCTGCCATAAATATTCATTAAATGCATTCACCGACAAAATCCGGCAACTCTGTGCATATATTTCATTTCCCGGCCAAATCCCGACATATTCCATTATGGGCAGCTGCTTAGTCACCACAAAGTCCCCTTGCAGCCAGATCTAGAAAAATTGGATGACACAGCAATTTCCGGCATCTTTACTTTCAACATGGTTGCCCTTGATTAATTTGCATTCGACTTTGTCTTTATGGTTCCTTCTCCGTTATCCCGCAAGTGACAGATGGCTTCCTGCATGAAAGACAAAAGATGGATTAGCATTTAAAATTATTAAATCAAAGCTTAAACTACTAAATCAGATTAAAAAACCCTAATGTTTACTTGCATGTCGGCCTCATTTATCTGATACGTGCTTTGACACGTGTCACAAAATTACGACACGTGTCTGTTTCCAGCTGTTACACATTGTTTGCTGCTTTTCTGGAAGGGTCGCAAAAATGCGACATGTCACGATTTCGCGACATGTCATGAAATCGCGACATCCCAGCGCTGCGCAACTTTCACCCACGACGGTCGCGAAAACGCGACATGTCGCGAAATCGTGCCTCCTGCTGGCCATCGTACTACTTTCTTGTCGCGATTTCGCGAACTTTCTGGCACTTGCATTTTTCTTCCTGACTGGCACCATCCTTCCACCATGTCGCGATTTCGCGACATGGTGGCTTCTCTTGCCTCATCTTCCCACCATGTCGCGATATCGCGACATGGTGGCTCCCTTGATTTCTTTGCTCTGCTGGCTTTGACTCGGACCTGTCGTGATTTTGTGACATGTCGCGAAATCGCGACATCCGTACACATCGGGCTCACTCTGCCAGTTTGGTCGCAATTTCGCGACGTCGCGACGTTGCGATTTCGTGACAGCTTTCCCACTTGGCACTTTCATCCGAATTTTGTCGCGATTTCGCGACATCTTTTGCACTTGGCGATTTTCACTCTTGCAGCCTTTCTTCTCTCTCTAGCCGCGAAAATGCGACATGTCACGATTTCGCGCCTCTCTATACGATCTGGATTTCTCTCTCCAAACCCGTCACGATATCGTGACGTTTTTCGTGCTTGCAGCTTCTGGCTCAAACATGTCGCGATTTCGCGACATGTCGCGAAATCTCGACGTTCCGTACAACTCTGCTTTCTCTCTCCTAACCGGTAGCGATATCGCGACATTTCCAAAAATGGAAAGTGTCGCGATTTCGCTACGCTTCTGGGACTTGGCGGATTTTCTGAAAACCTGTCGCGATCTCGCGACATTTCCAAAAATGGAAGTGTCGCGATATCGCGACATTGCCAAAAAAGGAAAGTTTTGATTTTCATGTATTTTTCTATCTGTTTTCTGCATTCTTTTCGTACCGGTGTAAGATTTTCTTTAAACATGAAGGATTCTAGCATGTAAGAAGTGAAGTCTGAGATAACACAGCTAGAATGCAAGAAAAAGCACAACTTTAAAAAGGAGGCAAGCAAATTTGGATTTAAAACCTGAAAATATCAAGAGGGTCCCTACTGCAAAAAGGAGAGCTCAATGTTCTCAAAGGATGAAATTCATTTTTCAGTGGGGGTGTGTTGCTTCTCAACAGATGTTTTACCTTTTAAATGATTAATCCAAATATTTTATCAACTCTTTTAATGTTGATGGAGCTACCCAATATTGTTGGCTTTTTAGCTAGATTAAATTATAGATTCCCATATATAGGATCTTAATCAAAAACAATATTTAAGCATACAATTCTTTGACCAATATAAATGAATCACAATCATGAAATAATAACAATATTTCAAAATATAAAACTCATAATATTATTGATAAAATATACAAGACCTTTTGTGTTATTCATGATTCAATGCTTCATATTATATTGTTGTTGTTACAATACATGGAGCTTTGTCTCCATAATATAATCTTACACATGACCTTTTAATACTTTAAATATTTCTCTCCTCGCATATCTTGGATATGCATCCTTTATTATTACTCACATATGAAAAACTCTCATGTTTCTTCATTTTACATCTTGACACATATCATGTGTCTCTTCACTTGTATACTTGACACCTATACACACGACTCTTGACTTATATGAAATAATTCACACTCTCATGATTTACACACTTGCACACTTTATTACATGACACTTTGCACACTCTCACACTCTGCACACTTTATTACATGACACTTGGACTCTTCTCACACATTAACACATACTTTAAGGGAAATATAAATCAAATTAACACAATACTATGGGGGTATTTTAATATCTACTAAATAATGTTATCTCCAATAACCCTTTGTATTACATTTTTTAGTTTTAAGACTTATAGTCTTCAATATTTGATTCTAGTTTTGTTCTTTGGCTCTATATTTGGCAATGCTAGAGGTTTGGTGTTGATCTACTAACCTATTCCCTATCATATTTATTAAAATTTCTTTGTGACCATAGAAATATTTTAACATATCCATGATCCTGTTCTAGTTTGATTTTTTTATCCATCTATAGTGTAATTCATTTTTATTTTTGTTTCAGTTCTCTCACAAAGTTAACAATTCTAGAATGATCTGGATTTTAATTTTTTCCCTTCATCTATTTCTACTATCTTATTTTTCTTCATTTATTGTATTTCTAATCCTTGTTGTAAGGGTTCTAATTTCATTTCCTTCTTCAGCTTTTTCTATCTCTTGAACCTCTTGAACTTCCTAAACTAAATTATCATTTTGATTCTCTTCTCTTGGTCATTATCATTTTTGTACATTTTGATATTATCTTGGATGAGATCTTTGAAAAGATCTTCTATTTTTTTGATTCAAAGAATTATATTTGCAATAAATTGTAGTTTGACCTACTTTATTGTATATGTGACAATATATTAGTTTCCATTTAGGTTGAGATTGTTATGATGCTACAATGTTACTTGGTACATTTTCCTTTGATATCAAAGCATTATTAGTCATCTCATATTTTCCTAAATTTTCTACTTTATATTCTTGAATAATATTAACTAATTCATCAAAGGTTGTCTTATTTAACACTTGAAGTGAAGTGACTAAATGCTTGAAAGTCTCTAGAAGTGCTCTTAATGTAACTTGGATAAGAAGCTTATCTTCTACATTTTATTTTGAGTTAATAAATTAGCCTTTAAATCTCCTATTCTTTGAAGAAATAGTTCTATAATCTCTCCACAATTAACCTTTAATGAATATAATTGTGACTATAAATGCAAGATAATTGCTTTATTTTTTCCTTCAAATATTTTGCAAAATTTTTTCCAAATAACTTTTGAAGTCTCTGCTTCGCTTATATATGGCTGAATTTCATAAACTATCCCAAATGTAATCCACATAAGGGCTTTTACACCATCTTCTTCAAAAAAAATTCTCTTTATTATTTTGGCTTATGCTTTGTTCCACTTAATATATCCCAAAGTTTCTCAAAAATGAGAATTATTTCATTTTTTTTCCATGATGATACATTTGGTTCCTTCAAAATTTGTAATTCAAATAGGAAAATTCTACTATTTGATATAATGGAACTCATTTAAATTTATAATTTATCAACTTATTATAACTCCCACAAACTCTTTCAAATTTTCAAATTTCAATTCATGAAATTAATCAATCAATTTTGCACTCATCAAACTTCATCAATCTTCAATTTTTTATATTCATCAAAATTTTTATTTCAATTTTTCAAATAATCAATTTCAAGATTTAATTAAGCAATTAGTGACTTATTATCACTCCAATTTAATTTCAAATTTTAAATTTCAAATAATTATTTCCCCTAAGGTCCAAGGTGTAGACCAATTGGTGTGGTGAAACCCCGTAAGGAGGACAAATGCCTAGCGTTCAAATCTTGGGCCTCATCAAACTGAATGCTTGTCCATTTCCTTATTATTTCAGTAGCTTAAAATGTTTAAAATGAATGCATCATGGTGGTTAAAGGGGTATATTGCACAGAGTATTGTGTGGCAGCTTTTGAGGTGGACATCACAGAATACTATGACAACCATAAATATGGACAACGTGCCTGGATCATCGTGGCAGCTACCGATTCCACCATGTAAAATAAAATAATAATAATAATTCTTTCCCTTATAATTTCCATTAAATAATAAAAATTAAATTATATTCCTACCTTATAATATCCTTTTCAAAAATCAAATTGCAATAAATGACTTCAATTTGAATTTGTCACCCAAAATATAAAATATGCCCTTATTTAGCAAATGCAACTCCTTACCTTATTTTTCACAATTTTTATCACGTTAAATTAAATTTAGGGATTTTAAAATTACATTACTCTTTCTAATTTTTGCAAAAAATATTAGAATTTAGGCATTCATGTCTCATGCACTAGGCTTCTCTCAAGCTTTTACCAAATCAATTCTCTGCTCTCTAGTGGAAATCAACTTGTCTTCTTCCTCTTAGATAATTTTCAATTTCTTTCTCTGGAGGTTCAACTTCTCACTCTTAGATATATTCCAAATTATCTTCTTTGCTCTTTAGATAACTCCTAACTCATCTCTTCATGCCTAGGTAACTTTTAGCTTGTCTCTTCACTCTTCAAATGACTCTCGACTCATCTCTTGACTCTTCAGGTGACTATTAACTTGTCTAGATGCTTCTCAACTCATCTCTTCATTTTTTAGGTGGCTATCAACTCATCACTTCACTTTATAGGTGGCTTTCAACTTATCACTTAACTCTAGGTAGTTTTTGATATGAATCTCATTCTTAGGGAACATCTTCTCTTCTTCTGCTCTAGGCAGGCTTCGACTTTCTAGCTCAATTTTCTTTCTTCAATATTTTAGCTCGAATTTTAAATTTTTATCGTTCTCTATTATCATAGACTCCTTTACAAATTTATCACTACTAGAATAAGGAACATAGTTATATTCTTATTTATATTTCTAGCAAATCATGGACTCCACCAGAGTTCACATAGGCTATTCTCTGGTAGGAACCTAGGGTTCCTAGCACATAAATTGATAAATAAATAAATAAATAAACCTAAAACTAAAAGAATCGCTTTTGTATTGTCGGGAAGTCCCTTCAATGTTTTAATAAATGTTTTATATATTTCATGGATATTTGAATGATAAGTTCTTACAATGTTTTATACCCCTCTAGGGTTATAGGTGAAAGGTTGCAATGCTTCCTAACCCTAATCTTATAATAATATAATAAATAATATAATTAATTATTATATTATTTATTATTATATTATTTTATTATTATGACCATAGGATAGAATATATTATTATTATTAAGATTATTAATTAATGTTAGGATATGATCCTAACATTCCACCCCTCTTGAAAATAGCTTTGTCCTCAAAGCTGAAAAAAATTGAAAAATATGTTGCAGCTTCAATATAGTATTGGATTTGTGAAGGTCTTCATCAACAATATGTCCTCTCTTAGTTGAATCTATCTTCACATTAGAAATACTTTTCACACATAACCATTATAAATACTTTAGACCTCATTGTGCTTGCACTCTTACATGCTCACTCATTATGCATCTTCATTATGCATCCACATATTTTTTTCCTCATACTAGTTGTACGTCTTCATTTTAGATGTCTTCAGCGATCAATGATACAACTGCATTGGATTTATCAAAAATATCAACAAAAGGGAGGATACATATCCTTCTTCCAATCAAATAGTCATTATTAGAACATGGAGCATAGTTCAACCACACTTTAGTTTGGCCTTTCAGAATATGGAACATGTGTACCATCTTACCACTTAGTTATGTTATAAAAACATAGAGTATGGTATATCATCTTATCAACCAGATTTAACTTCAAATTCTTATTACCTTATTGTTTTTAAACTTTAATAGAATTCCAAAAGTCTTAATCATTAGAAATCTTCCATGTTTTATTTTGTATTTTTTCCTGAGAGATGTGAACGTCAGCCCTGTGATGCAAGCGATGGTAAAAATGTTTTCCTCTAGAAGATAGCAACACTTCAGACAAGAGTCCAACTTCCAATCAAAGTTAGCTAATGCAGTCTCGAAAAACTAGAATGGAACTGGAAAAAATCATATGGGTGACAAATATCTGGGTACTTCGGCTCACTTCTTTTCCAACGATGCTTTAGCAAATAAGCCTGAAACATTAGCTATAATTCGCCTCGTCTAGGATTCTAAGATGTTGGAGTTGATTTTATAATTTGTGGGCCGATTTAATTTTTTTTTGAGTTTAATTCTCCTCAATGTCAAAGGATGAAGCCCGATTACATTTTGTTTCTATCTTTAAAAAGAAAAATTGGGTGAGTAGATTTATTAAGCACAACATATCCACTGTTGTCATTTTTTATTTAACAGTGAAGGCACCAATTATCAATTCAAAAAATTTCAATACAATTGAGAGGAGATTCGATGTAGCATTGAGAACCATATGGCATGAGCAAGCTATTGGCAAATAACACGTACGACGAGGGAGTTCAAAACTCTCTGCATGTAGATAACATTGGTTTTTATCAGTTGGAGGACCATTCAAGCTTACCTATAATATCAATTAAAAGCAATCAAGACTTCTAACATCGTCCAAGTGACAAGCTACACTTTCGCAGGCTTATTTCTTCCAAACCAATGCACTAATTTCAAACTTCATCTATTGTTGGCATGAGGCTGTGAAAACAATGTCAACAAGAGGTGCACATGACCTAGTAATGTATGTTTGACATATATTACCAAAAGATCTTTGGATAGGAGAATTTCAAGCATGGAATTTGTCTGTATGTAAGATATCCAATTACAAATACTGTGTAGATGTTGTCTTCGTTCTGTCGGTTCACCAGTGTTTTTCACGGTCTCCAACACAGTCATCTGCTCAGAAAATCCTATCACCGTCACCTTCGGCTTCTTCATGTTGGAATTGTCTAAACTGGCGATTGCATGGTATTTGTTAGTGGTGTTTTAAAGAACTCCAAATCAATAGCAGAGAGTCTTTCATTAGCATTAGCCTATTGGGAGATATCCAGTACATCAACAACAACCATCATGGTCTAGTCTTCTTTTACAGATTTTGTTAATTGTTCTCTTGCCCACAACACTACCTCTACTCAGACTTCACAAGCTGATTATGATGTCAGCTCTCGAATCAGTGGTTTCATCTATGAAGATATCTGATTGATGGCACAGATGAATATCTGATTGATGGCAGCCTTTCTGTAGATATGAACACCCCTACTCCCTTTATGAATGATATTTCACCTGGTTCTAGCAATGATGCAGGTGGAAGTCATCACTTATGCATCTCAATGAAAAGCTCTATTTTCTATAGCAACTTAGTTGGCGAGAGCAGTTCTCAATCAGAAATGTACAAGTGAACAATGAAACTGGAGATGCGGGGCACACTGACCATATTCTAATCATGACTTTTTTCATATTATAGCTATGAGAGTAAATTGTAATTGTTGTGTAAGTTGTAAAAAGGCAGTGAGAGTAGACTGTAATTGTTGTATAAGTTGTACAAAAGTAGTGAGAGGAGACTATAATTGTTGTATAAGTTGTACAAAATCATTTAGCCACCCGATAATTTGTGTGTATAGAAGTTACTATGGAGGCAGTGTATTTTCTTGTAAATTGTTGTTTTTTAAAGTTTTAATTAAAACTGATGGTTGCACTTCCATGAAGCATCAATTTGTCATTCATTCTCTTTTTATATGAACTTGTTGTAATGTTTTTGGAATGAAATATAAATCCCGAAAGCGTATTCCTTCATCACAATGTAGAAGTCTAATATAAGAGGCAACTTGTATTCATATTCAACTGTTGTACTCGTTCCCCTAAAATAACTTTTATAATGTATGTCTTGTAGATAAATACTTTCAACAAGAAATAATGACAGTAGGGAACATACGTCCATAGCAACAACATTGTTTAAAGTTTATATCCTGAAACACACTCATTCATACGTTGTATGTTTATATAAAAGCAGTATTTTAATATAACTCAATATTTTATATTATTTGTTTGTTTAATTATGTTTAGATTGTCCAAATAAACTGGCAAGTACTTGGCCTTCAGATGAGGAATGAGAATCTAGGTTGGAGAAATGGCAGCAGCTTTGACATCGGCTTTCATTATTTTTAAGCCAAATCACATGTGCCATTTTTGATTTGGGAGGAGGCCAAGGTGGAGGACGAGAGGGTAACACAGATTTTGAAAATACACTCCCTTCAACATCACCAAAAAACTTAGTTTTTTGTGAAGTTATCTCATGCCAAAAGTTCAGTTTCAAAAATTTGGCAGGCAAGTTTGCAAAAGTAGATAATTTTTGAGCAATTAACCTGTTTGCTATTTCCTGAATTTTACAGAAGGGATACTTTCTTCCATTTATATAGTATTTATTTTGATCTTCATAATATCCGTTTGTAATTTTAATTGGTTGCACCTTTGGAAACCATACAATCTGTGCATTGTTGTTCAAAAAATCTTCTTCATCATTCACTTTTTTTATAAAAAAATTTGCATTATTAGGGTTTTGATTAATTTCTTTCGGAAGTGCAATAGGTATTTCTAGAAGTTCTCTGGTTATGGGCTCTTCCTCCTCCTCATATTCCATGGCTATGGGCTCCTCTTCTTCCTGGGATTCCATGGCTAGGGTCTCCTCTTGCATTTCCATTAAATATTGTATAATACGATCAAAACGTTCCATTTGTTTTTTTTGTTTTTGTTCAATCATTCTTCTAATTTTTGCAATGTCATTTTTCATTTCCTTGACCAATATGGTTGGATCCATAAGGCTCTGATACCAGATGGTAGGAACCTAGGGTTCCTAGCACATAAATTGATAAATAAATAAATAAATAGACCTAAAACTAAAAGAATCGCTTTTGGATTGTCGGGAAGTCCCTTCAATGTTTTAATAAATGTTTTATATATTTCATGGATATTTGAATGATAAGTTCTTACAATGTTTTATACCCCTCTAGGGTTATAGGTGAAAGGTTGCAATGCTTCCTAACCCTAATCTTATAATAATATAATAAATTATTAGATTATTTATTATTATATTATTTTATTATTATGACCATAGGATAGAATATATTATTATTATTAAGATTATTAATTAATGTTAGGATATGATCCTAACAATTGCCTTAAATTTTCTTGACCTTTGCTTCTGTGTTTTATAAAAAAATTCTCTCTAGAAAATATATCTTTGCCTAATCAAAATGTATGTAATATTATTTGCTATGTTGATTATTTTCATATTTGGTATGCTCTACATGTCCAATCACTCCATATGTCTAGAATTTGGCTCTCACAACAACTCTTCTTCAATAATCAACTCTTTCCAATCAATTTGAGCCACCATATATATTCTTCTTATCAATTTCTCAAAATTCCTCCACAAATTTATAAACCACAATTTGGTCAAAGTGTAGCTCTGATACAATTGTTGGATTTTAGACAAATTAAATTATAGGTCCCAATATCCAAGATCTTAATCAAACACAATATTGAAGCATACAATTCTTTGACCTATATAAATCAATCCTAGTAATGAAATAATAATAATATTTCAAAATGTAAAACTCACAATAATATTGATCAAATATACAAGATCTCTCATATTCTTTACGATTCAATGCTTGACACAATGCTTCATATCATATGTTGTTGTTTTAATTCATGGAGCTTTGTCTCCATAATATAATCTTACACATGACCTTTTAGTACTTTGATTGTTGCTCTCCTCATATATCTCGGAGATTCATCCTTTCCTATTCCTCACATATAATAAAAATCTCATGTTTCTTCATTTTACATCTTGACACATCGATTATACTTGATAACTATACACATGGCTCTTTACTTATTTCTTTCAATATATAGATTCCAATAAATAATGACATGACCAATATTCCATAGAATATATTATGATGTTTTTTCCTTTTAAATAATTAATCCAAATATTTTATCAACTCTTTTAATGTTAATGATGTAGACACCCAAAATGTGTCAATTTTGTAATACTTAAAGTAATTTTGACTAATTTTGCAAATCCCCAATTACTCCCCAAAATCCCCAAAGTTTATAATTAATTCCTAAAATTCTAAGATACTTCCCCATATTTCCTAATTAATTTATAAAACTCCCAAACCCTACCTTGCAACCTTACAAAAATATAATTTCCCCTTTATAGCCCCCTCTCTCCCACTAAACACCCTCCTACACTAATACCCTAGTTACCATGTGACTTCCCATCCCTCCTAACTGAGGTGCACAACTCCCTAGATGCATGCACACCCCTCCCCTAGATTCCCTCTTTAACCCTAAAATAGGTCCACATCAACATAGATTTCCATATTCCCATGCACCCTCATCACTCCCCATGTCTATTTATGACACTTGGGAAGGGTGAGGATCCTCCCCACCTAAGTGCATTTATGTGGCATGATGTGCACATGCCACTTGGGTGGGTGAGGACTCTCTCCACCCAAGGTCATTAATAGGGGAAGGTGCACATTCTCCTAAATAGAAATATCTAGATTTTCCATGTCCCCTCACCCTTGACACATGGTAGCCACATCATGCCATATCACTTCCAAGGCACTACTCCTTCACACTTGCAAAAAGTCTATAAATATTCCCTCCTTTCCTTCATTTTAAAGAACATTAGAAAATACAAGCCAAAAATTTATAAAAATTTATACTCAACCCCCTTTGTGTATGCTTAGTATCCCTTTGCAGTCCACCCTTTTGTACCTCACTAATCAACCATGAAGATGAATGTGATCTTCACTATGCACATATCTCATTTTTAGAGTTGCTCATAAACAGAGTATTAGACTAAACTATATTGCTACCAGAGACCAGTTACATCCTACTGGATGCCTACAACAAGTTTCAATTGGATTTGAATAACAAAATCCTTACTCGTAATTCTCCTGACGATATATAGTTATTGTAGACATGAAAAATTGACCCACTTCAGTGGGCAATCTTCCCTGAGCCCTCTAGGGGACCCATTAGACTTTCCTAAGGCAAGGGAAAGGCTTTCCTCCCCTATATTTTGCCTATTTTACATCTTTATGCAAAATCATACCTGATCCTTGATGGGGCATGACTTCACATTACGATATCACGGTCGACCCGAATAGGGTCTTGATTTCACATTTTTAGGGTTTGATGCATTAAAACCCTAATTTTTTAGGGTTGGTGTGTTTTACATCAAAATTCCTTGGTTTTCCCACTCTTTTTACCTTCAAATCCGCTATATAAGGAGGATTTAAATTCACTTTTCACACATGATAACACACAAGTTAACACACTCATTTTATTCGACACTTGATGATTTTATTTCTTGCATTTTTTTCTTGCAAAGTGTTTTTTTGGTTTGCATCCTTCTTCTTCTCTCTCAAAAATAAATTTGGAGTTTGGAGTTTGCAAAGTGTTTTTTCTGCTGCATTCTTCTTCCTCACTCTTGGTGGATAGTTGTTAGAGCTCTAAGGAGAGATTAACCATCCAGGAGATCTGAAATCCTTATGTTTTGCTTTTGCACTCTCTACCAAGTGAATTTGCTCTTCTACATGTACATTTAGATTTTTTGAATGATGTAATTGAGTTTCTACATTCACATTTCATTTTTTGCATAGTTTATGTAAAACCGCACCTAACACTTGATGGGGTGCGACTTCACCTGGCGTTATCTTGGTCACCCATTAACGGGAATAATTTTACTTGAGATCAAACTGAGGGTAATCTACTATTCTTGTTTTCTCCATTGTATTTTGATTTACATCTAGCGATTAGTGGCATTTCTATTTTGTGAATTTTGCATTCTGTTCTGTTGTATTACATTAATGTTTGTTTTCCTTCAAATGTCAATTTCCACTTTTAATTATCAAAGGTTAGCTAAAAGGACCTAGGAGGTTTGGTTTTTGCACCTCCAAACACTGTTGTACAATGACCTAAGTAAGACCCCTAACGCTAATTCCATTTTCAATTGTTTGTTAAATTATCTTGCAGGAACAAGTATTATTGATAGAATTGGACAAAGAGATAAAAGCAAGGATAAAACACTAGATAAGCTAAGTATTCTGATTAGTATTCTAGAATGATTGTTGGGTGCTTTTACTTCTATCCTAAAATCCTAGATCTGATTTTATTAAGTATATTCAACTAATTCTAAGTATTTGAAAGAAAAAAGGCATATAGGATGCACTTAGGTATAATTATGTTTGTGCATTCCTTCTCAAGCCCTTGCTTAAAATGTTGTCTGTTCAGAAGCCTAAGTTAGAAAAGCATTCAAAGAAAAGAATCATTCTAGGATGAGCTCTTGTATTTTTGCATCATATACTTTTGCATTGTTCTTTATATTTTTATAGCATAGATCTAGAAAGGCCAAATCTAGGTGTTTGTCTAAAAACTAAATACATAAAAAATTCTTGAAATTCTTGTGGACTTGGAGCGAGTCCTTAAATCCATTCTTGGTGAACCATTTCCCCCTAGAATTGAGTTTAGATAACAACGTAACTCTTGTGGTTCAGCCCAAAGGCTTTCTCTCTTGAGGATCTAGCCTTTTTGGAAACTGTACGTGAGAGGGTAGTTTTTCCCCGTCTACATATTTGGTGAACCTGATGTGAACACCTTATTTTCTATATATATATTTTTAATGAAGATCACTAATTCTATGTGTGATAGATCAGAAGAACATTAAAAATATAATTTCTAGTGCTTGAGGGTTTTAGTTCTTTCCTTTGCCTTGACCTTTTTTTCTTTTTCCAATGGCTTCCAACCTTGGGAATGGAAGAAGGTTTTAAGATTTGATGATATTTTTCAAGAGCATGATAAAATTGATAGAGAAAATCCTAACCTTGAGGAAGAAGAGATTGATAATAGTCTTGATACTTTTAGGGGATCCAATGGGAACCTTACATTCAAATATTTTGAGCATATGTGGACCTTTTATAAGCATCACAAGCATGCTTGTGATGTTTATAAGATCTTGAACCTTATTAATCATAAAATAAGAGTTTAATATAAATTTATTTATGAACTTTAATCTTATTGATGTGCAAAATAAAGTTCATAGGAATCTCCTTCCTGAAAAATATTTATTCCTTAAATATTTATCAAATTAAATATTTAAAGATAAATATGAGCATCCAATACAAAATTTTGGATCTTTGAAGAAATCAAACCCAATAATAATGAATCCAAACCAAATAATGAAAAAATATCAACCCCTATTTCTCAAACTTTATGATATTAAAGTTGGAAATCGGGATACTCATTTATCTTTATTAAATTTATCTATTCAAATATTAATTAATTTAATATTTGAATAATAAATTTGTTCATGACTTAGTTATAAAGTTATACTTTATAATAAATGAACTAAGTCCAATTTATGCAATGATTTTCAATATAAAATAAATTATAAAAGTTTTAGGGTAAAGAAATTAAATCTATATCTCGGACAATCACTACAACATGAAAAACACAGAGATCCTAAAACCAGATTTTATGCCTACCAGATTCTACACAGTAAAGCAATAAATTGGTGCAATCTTCGATGGAATTTAATTCTTGAAAACTACATCAAATAATTTAATCACAATTCAAACACCGTATTGATGCTTATTTGAATCCATAAATGATTTGACATAAATAAATCTTACAATAAAAGCTCGTGAAGTCTCTGTGTAACTCAAACTCTCTGTAGCCTTCTTCTATTTTCCTCCTTTGCTCCTTCAGATTCTTCTTCCTTCCTCTGCAAAAATGTCCGACCTCTTCCATGAATCTCAATGAATTATTTATAATTTGAAAAGTTTAGTTATTCCGTTTCATCACAGTTTCGGGAATGGATTTTATAACTATCTTCTTCAACCCTTGCCCTTGTATTACCTGCATAATGAAATAATAATCATAATATTAAAACAAAACCAAACTTTACTTTATTTATTATTCATTCTCCCGTAACTTTCCTTTTTTCCAAAATTATTTCAAAGTTCTCATATTTTAATGAATATTTCCTTCATTCACTAAATATGCCAAAAGGGGCTCAAAAAATCAAATTATCCAAATTGCTAAATTAAACTACTATTTTTTGGTGAAATTGACATCTGAAATCCTACAAGTTTGGTACCATTAGAAAGAGAAAATCCATATCTTTTTACCAAGTTTTGAATGAGATCAAACGGAGTTGTCTAGCTCAAGATATGTCCATTTCAATTTTGCATTAATTTTAGGGTTAACCCTAAAATAAAATTTAATTATTTAATTAAATTTAATTATTTAATAAATTTAATTATTTAAAAAATTAATTATTTAAATGAAAATTAATCATTTAAACCTTTGAAAATGATTTTAATCAAATTATTTGATTTGAAATAATGCAATTAATATGCAAATAATCAAAATATTCAGTTTGAAGCATTGCAACTACATTCAAACCTTCAAAATGCAAATATGTCAACAATTCCAAAGTGAAAGCAAATTTTCCAAGACCTTGATGCGAGCAAAATTGGATAAACAAAAATCCCTCGAAATCACAAAATTTAAGGTGGGTCCCCAATTTTGGGGTCGTTGTGAAGGACGTCACAACAAATGGTGACTTTGTTGGTAAATGTCCTTGGACATTTCGGACTTAAAAACCAAACTCTGAAAACAACAAAAACCCAAATATTAGAATTATAAGCATCAATGATATCTAGAGAATGAGAATAGACCAATTCGACATGAACCATCAAAATCATCAACATCAGCTCAGTGTGTGTAAAGTGATTCATTCTATATCTTTTGAAACCATTTAGCTTTCCATTGTCAATTTCGCATTTCAGGCTATGAACATTTTCTCCTTGAAGAAATACCTCCACCTAGTTCTCTTCAGACATTGCTCTACTACTAGCCGAGCGTCTATAGCTCTGGTAGAGATTATCTGAAACTCCCAAATATTAGGTGAATTTTGGATGTTGCATTTCCTTTATTTTAGACATAGCTTCACTGCCAGCCGAGCGTCTATAGCTCCGGTGAAGATTATCTAGTTCATGGTGATAGATTTGACTTTATTTTCAGTTGTATTCATCATTTCATCTCTCATTTTTTATCTCTCATTTTTTTTCTCTTTTATTCGGTAATATGGTACTTTGCAACAAATCCACCTGCCACTTGGGTTAGAGATCAGGTAAGGTTGAAAGAGTATATAAAATTTTTCACCTTAATTTGCAAAACTGACAACTTCATACTTCCAAAATTTCAAAAGATATTCCTTAATGTGTTTGTGGTACTCGTGAAGCTTTTGCAATATGATTCTAATATTTCAAATTTCCTTATCTTAGTTCCCATTCATGAAGATATAGACTAACATCTCACTTTTCCTTTTCTCCAGGTTTTACAGGTTTTCAAAACAGGTAATTTCATCCTATACGGCCCAGGACCAAATACCAAACAAAACCATCAAATGACTAGTGTCTTGGTAACAACTGCCTTAATCCTTGAAAAACCCCTTTGAAACTTCATCAAATTCAACCACACATTAAAATAATGAAACTCCCAAAATATGGCAAAGCCAATTTATTGTTGTACTTAACAAAACACAATAGAAATCTGACAAACATTCAACAACAAGCTATACAAAACATAAATTTGCAAAACCAAAATTACAAAGTTGATAAAGCGAGTGAACCCACTTCCTAAACTTGACAACATTGACAACAGAACAAATAACAAAACATTACAAAACCACAACTTATGTACAAACACAAAAACAAGAAAACAAAATCCAAAAGACTATTTACAAAAATATACATTATGTACAAGACACTACAAAATTTCTACCATCATTTCCCTGGATCCCAAACACAATTGGCATACTATAAGAGACATATATTGTTGTATGCATGCCAAATCTTATATAACTCTAACCAAAAGAAAATTGGGCCAAACAATATAACCAATTTCATTTTGCCTTTCTCATCCCACTGATTCGATTCAAAATTATAAGCAGTTCCATGTTTAAGATTTGATTTATTAAACTTAAAAGTGAAAACATGATTTTCGATTATCCTTTGCTTATTCAAAAAGGTGTAAATTTCACAATTTGATTCATAATTTAGAACTAGGCTCCCCTTTTCAAATAGGAGATCTTGCAAATAAGAACCTATTTCTAAAAATTTCAAATTCAAGTCACTTTCAAAGTTTTTAAAGCAATCACAATCATTCAAGAATTGACAAGCATCTAGGACATTTGGTATAAGAAGATCATTAAAAATTTGTGCCCTAGATTCACTAGTTGATTGCTCATGAATTTGATTAAGCATTTCAAACATGTTTTCCTTCATTTCATTTATGGTAAAAATTTTAGAAGTTGTCTCCAACTTCTTGTTAACAACATTTGACATTTCATCATTGATAGCATTAGCATCCAAAAACTTATCATGCAACCCATTACCTAAAAATTTTGTAACCAATGAGAAAGGTGAAGATTTTACCTCATCATCTATACTCAACACATCATTATTAGCATTTACCAAGATTTGATGAGCATTTGTCACTTTTTCCTTTTCTTCATGGTCTTCATCATGGTCACCTTGTAGTTCTTTGTCTTCATCAAATACCTGTTTATTAAAGACACCAAAATTAGGCACCCAATTAAACGTATGCCCATCCTTTTCAAACCACAAATCTGACTGATCACAAGATGTGTTAAATAACAAATTTTCTTGATCAACCACCTGAGTTACTTCAGATAGATTAACATTTTCCTTTAGGTCATCACCAACATTAAATCCAAACCATTCATGTGAATTTGTACTCAAATTTTTATTAGTCATGGGTAAAAGAGATGACCTTACCTCTTCTTCATTATTAACAAATGAGTCATAAGAAACATTTACCATTTCTTCATTTTCAATTTCAGCAAGGTGTTCAATAAATTCATCTTCAAAGTGATTCAATTTTAGAACCTTCTCTATTTCTGCAATTGGCATGTCATTTTATGATTGTGTAAGAATTGTGAAATCTTCATTTGAAATAGAAGTTTCAGCATCCTGCATATCAAGTGAAACAAAAATTTCATCAGTCGAAGAGTGAGAAAACAAAGATTCACCATACATACCCCAACCATTATAAAAATTATCTTCTATAGTTAAAGGGTGAGATTCAACCATATATTTTGTGCAAACTTTGGATAGGTCTATAATTTCCTTTTCAAATTCACCTTTATCAATCACCTGAGATGAAGACCTACTAATTTCTTGTTGTATGAGCATTGTAGAATCCTTAAGTGACACAAGGCTTTCAATTTCCTGCACATCATCTGAGATAAGAACTTCTTTGGAAATTGTGAATAAAGTGAATAATTCTTCTTCATGATCTGAAATAACAAAATCATTATATTTCTGAAGCACTTGGTGACATTCCATATTTTCTTTCATACCATATTTGGATTCATTTTTAGATTCACCTTCTTCAATAAAGAATTCATCTTCAATTTCAAACAATTCATCTTTCTCAAGCAATAAGATTTTAGGATCAGTCATTTGAACCATCATCGTCGAGGTATTATTTTTTTGTAATCCCTTGCAATCTTCAATGAAATCACATCTATGATCATTCAATTCTTTAAATTTACCTGTTTGAACATCACACTCATTATCCTCCTAAAACAAATGATGAAAATCTATCATTTCTTCTATATATTCTTCAGATTCATTTTCAAATTCATTTTCTTTAATTTCAAAAAATTCATCTTTCTCAAATTCATCTTTTGGTAAGACAAGGGTTTCTTCAGTGGGATCAATTTTTGTATTTTGTTTTATAAGATCATCCCAATCCTCTTTTGTGAATAATGGCTCTAAGTCAGTTTCTACATTTTGATCAACTTGATCATCACAATGTTCATTGATGGGTATTGAATCTAAAACCTGCACCTCATTCTCAACATCTAAGGTAGTTGTGACATCTAAACTATCAATCTCAACCTGACTCATTTGTGATCTTTGATTATGAGTTTTAGGTCTAAGTCTGTATAGTTGTTCCATATTAACACCTTGAGATATCAATTGTTGTTCAAATGTTACTACCTCATTGTAAGCTCTAGACAATGATGTAATTTTAAGACCTTTCCCCAAAAACATAGAAGTAACGTGATCTAAGGCTCCCATGTATATTTGAGTAGCTCTTTCTTCTGAAATGATATAATGTATCCCCACCTCAGTATACAACTTATGGAATTTATCATTAAATGATCTCATGGATTCATTAAATTTTTTACGGATGGAGACAAATTGATTTAACATCATAACTGGGTCATCCAACTTTCCAAAATGTTTGAGAAATGCTTTTTCTAGTTTAGCCCAAGAAGTAGCAGACTTTACAGGTAATTGTATGTACCACTTAAGCGCAACCTCATCCAATGGGTATGAAAATAATCTGCAAGGAACATCTCCCTGCATAAGATGCAAATGACTTAACACACTCTTGTATCTCTGAATATGTTCCTTGGCTTGATCCACATCATGCCTAAATCTGGGTAAACAAACTTCTACACCTTCAAGAATTTGATGAATAGGCATGTTTAAACTGCTATAATAATCACCTATCCAAGATGCCATTATTTTCTTTACTGAAGTAAGCGATGCCATTAGTGAACTTTAAAGAACACAAATTTAATGCCAATATTATTAGTCAAAGAAATATATCTTGCAACTAAGCATGAAATGACTAATCAATTGATAAAAGATATGCATCAATTAAACCTTGGCATTAAATAACAAATTTGCAATTTTTTTTTTTAAACTGAGATTTGAATGATTTCAAATGAAAATCAAATATTTACCTTTCAGGCCCTCCTTCTAGTGCCAATTTGTTGAGGTGTGATTTTGTCCAGTTACAAAAACCACTCGACAACTAGGATTCAAAATCCTCTCTTGCAAAGAAAGTATACTTCTCCAAGGTTCTCACTTAATGTTTTATGTGTCATGCATATGTGCGTAAATAAGTGCTTGAATAATCTCTATAGTTTGCAAGTTACTATTAACAAGGGGCCTGGGAATTAGGTAATTAATTTTGAATTCATCATGTATTAAATGCCTTTTACACAAATTCTTTCTCCAAACAATAATAGATAAATTTACCTTATGATTTTGATCTACTTGTGCAAATTCATTCTATAATCTCAACATAATATCTTAATTAAAATGCTTCAAATGAATTTGAAATAAAAATTAATCTAGCATTTTAATTAATATTAAATTTCAATTAACTTTAATAAAATCAAAGTTTATGAAATTTTAATGAAATTGATTAAATATAAACCTTAATTATAAAGTCTAAACTTTATAATATTCCAAATTTAAGGTTTATTTAATGAAAATACTTGTTCCTTTCAAATATGAAATTGTAATTGAAATATTTGGAGAAATGAACAAATATAATAATGTATAACCCAAATTACAAGGATTTGAAACCTTAGTAATTATGAAACATAGGGTTTAATATAAAATAGATTTATGAACTTTTGGATTTTATGATATGAAAATAAAGTTCATAAATCTCCTTCTTCAAATATTTATTTCTTAAAATATTTATTAAATTAAATATTTTAAGAACAAATATGATCTTCCAATGTAAAGTTTGGATATTTGAATAAATTGAAACCAAATTATAATAATCCAAACTAATTAATGAAAAGATATCAATTTTAATTTCTCAACTTTATGAAATTAAAGTTGGAAATCAGAATAATCATTTATCTTTAATAAATTTATTTATTCAAATATTAATTAAATTTAATATTTGAATAATAAATTTATTCATAACCTAGTTATAAAGTTTGACTTTATAAAAATTGAACTAGGTTAAATATATGCAAAATTTTCAATATAAAATAAATTGTAAAAATTTTAAAGTAAAGAAATAAATTTAATCTCAGACTAACCACTACAGCATGAAAAACACAGAGATCCTAAAACCAGATTTTATGCCTACCAAAATTTACACAATAAAGCAATAAATTGGTGCAATCTTTGATGGAATTTAATTTTTAAAAACTATATCAAATAATTTAATCAAAATTCAAATACCGTATTCACACATATTTGAATCCATAAATAATTTGATATAAATAAGTCTTACAATAAAAGCTCCTGAAGTCTCTGTGTAACTCAAATTCTCTATAGTATTTTTCTATTTTCCTCCTTTGCTCCTTCAGATTCTTCTTCCTCCTTCTCTGCAAAAAATGTCCGACCTCTTCCATGAATCTCAATGAATTATTTATAATTTGAAAAGTTTAGTTATTCCATTTCATCACAGTTTTGGGAACGGATTTTATAACTATCTTCTTCAACCCTTGCCCTTGTATTACTTGCATAATGAAATAATAATCATAATATTAAAACAAAACCAAACTTTACTTTATTTATTATTCATTCTCCCGTAACTTTCTTTTTTTCCAAAATTATTTCAAAGTTCTCATATTGCTAAATTAAACTACTATTTTTTGGTGAAATTGACATCTAAAATCCTATAAGTTTGGTACCATTAGAAAGAGAAAATCCATATATTTTTACCAAGTTTTGAATGAGATCAAACGGAGTTATCTAGCTCAAGATATGTCCATTTCAATTTTGCATTAATTTTAGGGTTAACCCTAAAATAAAATTTAATTATTTAAATGAAAATTAATCATTTAAACCTTTGAAAATTATTTTAATCAAATCATTTGATTTGAAATAATGCAATTAATATGCAAATAATCAAAATATTCAGTTTGAAGCATTACAACTACATTCAAACCTTCAAAATGCAAATATGTTAGCAATTCCAAAGTGAAAGCAAATTTTCCAAGACCTTGATGCGAGCAAAATTGGATAAACAAAAATCCCTCGAAATCACAAAATTTAAGGTGGGTCCCCAATTTTGGGGTCGTTGTGAAGAACGTCACAACAAGTATTGCCTATCTATAAGGGTACAAAAGATCCAGTAGAGCATTTAAAAATATTTTGAACAACTTGCCATGATCTCATTTATGAAGATATGTTATTGCTTAAAACATTTCCTAAGAGTATTGATGGCATGACATTAGAGTGGTATTATCAGTTGTCTAATTATTTATTAAAGAGTTTTGAAGAAAAAAAATAATTATTTGTTCAGCAATTTGGTGCTTACATTGAGAAAGAAGTGATAATGAAAGATGTGTATAATTTTAAACAAAGTAAAGAAGAAATATTTCCAAACATTTTGGCTTGTTGGAGAAGTTTAGTTGTATGTTTAAGATATATTTACCTCCTAAACATATGCTTGAGATATTTATTGGTAATTTACAAGAACAATTATCTTATGCATTAGAGACTACTACGATCACATATTTTGATCAAGCAATTGATTTAGTGAGAAAAGTAGAACAGGCTCTCATCAAGAGAGGCCAACTTAGAGTTAAGGAAGATAAATATACTAAGTCTCAACATAAGAACAAGCACATAGGAGGTGACAATGGAATGGGTAGTAGGCCTATTAAAAATATTACTAACAACCTACAAAGGATAGTACTTCAGAAACCTCCATAAAGGAATTTTACAAGGCTTAATATGTCTATGAAAGTAATTTTGAAATAACTTTTAGAAGCTAAGGCAATTGAGTTACCTTCTATTAGACAACCATATACTACAACTCATTGGTATAAGGTAGGTTAGCATTGTGCATATCATAGAGTGGAAGGACATTGGACGAATTCTTGTAGAAAGTTAAAGCATGTAGTATAGGATTTGATTGATGCAAAATATCTTGATATGGGAAATTTACAACAAAAGTCATTTTCTAATCATAATAGAGTTAGGCAAGCATCTAATTAAGTATCCTATAAAACTATACTGCATTGTTATTGTTGGCAGTTTTGTACTTTGCCACATTGGGATTTTTGTTTTATTTTGATGGAGCATTTTGATTGTAATGCGGCGATATTTATCCTAAAAATATCATTGTGGATCGATTTTATATGTTACTTTTCTATTTGCATATGTACCCTTTTTTGCTTGGAAGTGATGAATGTTTAAAGGGAAAAACAAATTGAGAACTTCATTAGAAATTCAAATTTGCAACATTCGAAAGCACTATGAATTGGAGACGCCTTCGGCCCTGTACACTCTGTCAAAAGGAAAAGGAAAGAAGCATTAAAATAAAAATGGTGAAGGACCGAAAGATTTGAAAAAGGATGAGATGTGAAAAATGCGTTCACCCCAAATATGGGGTGAAAGCTCCGTTCGCCCCACCTTGGGGTGAACGTCTTTCTAAAGTTTGAAAAATTTGTGCCGCCCGCCTTTTAAAAATTATTTTGGTGAAAGGACGCGTTCACCCCAAAGATGGGGTGAAAGCTCCATTCGCCCCTCCTTGGGGTGAACGTAATGTGAAAGGCATGCACGAGACCAAAAGGTCAACAGTGCATTCACCCAGGTTGAGGGGTGAACATCCCGTTCACCTCTCCCATGGGTGAACGTGCCCCAAAGAACGACGTCACTTTCACCCTGGTTGAGGGGTGAACATTCTGTTCACCTCTCCCATGGGTGACCATTCTTCCAGTATAAAGGATGTCATGAATGCACCAGTAAAATAGAGTCTAGGAAAATGCACCTAAGATGAGGGGGCGTTGACAAGTCAATATCGTAGTCACCCCAATAGGGAGGCGACTATCTTTGTCACCTTTTTGAAGGGTGAACATGATTTTTAAGGGAGAAGGGTGAACATGATTACAAAGATAAGGATGTTCAATTGTTAAATATTTTTACCTAAAATGAGAAGAATGGTTTCGCCATGGTCAACAAGGAACATAATCAATCAAAAGTGTATTCTTCGATGATGCCCAAATTTCAAAGGTGCCCAGAGCAGGTTGTGACAAGCATTAAATAATGGAGGCGATGAGTAACTCAAATTGTGAATCCCAAGTGAAGAAGAGAGTCATGTTAAAAGCATAGGAGGATTTTCATGATTTCCAAAGTGGGAGTGCATTTTCAAGGCATCAAATATCTCTTAATTTTTTATGCATCGATGCCCAAAGATGTTGATTTCCTGGGAATGTTTCCTTGAAATATGGATCATTGTTCCAAGAGAATGAATTTTCAATATTTCTGAGGAGGAATTTCCTCACTATGGTTCCTGATCTGCGATCATTTTGTCTCCATGTGCATTTAATGAAAGAGGTGAAATCCTCTATAAATACTACTGAATTCTCATTGTAAAAGGAGGTTAGACACTTTGCGAGAAAACTCTCCAAGTTCTCTGCATCAATAGAAGACACCAGGCTTCTGAATTTGCAAGTGATCTTGTGTGCAATTTCCTTCTGTATTCATGCACTTCTATTTTACATTCATGTTCCTTATTTGTTGTGAAGTTTAAAATTTTGTATCTGAATTTAAATATTGCTAATGAGGGAGTGAGTGTTGGAGTGTTATTTTGAAGGTTGTTCTTGCAAGTTTATAAGTAAATTCTGTTGCTTTTCTTTTGTTATATGCTATTTCATGCTTGGGTGAATTTCCTATTGTTAGTCTACCCTGAATCCTACACCTTCGGCCTGTGGCCATATTTCCCATTTCTTTCTACAATTTCTAATTTCTTTCCTGCAACTCTAGTCTTCAACCAGTGTAGGATTTAGCTTGGGAGCCAACCCTCTCTGGAGATTGACATGGAGGACATTTCTTTCCTCTGGTCATTCAATGTTGGCCATGTCTAGGGTGCACAAACATAGTTTTGTTGATTAGGTAGATATTTGACCAACAATTTTTGGCACGCCCGGTGGGACCCCAAAAGTTCCACTTTCGATAGTATTAAGGTTTGATGTTCACCTTCGTGTTGTATAGTTAGAACATCTGGTGACTCGATTATACCCAGAAATCTCCAAATGTGAGAACAACGAAAGTTGTGTCTCATGAATACAAGATCGAAGGCCAAAAATCTAGATCATCCAATTGAGTTCTACGAACTTGATATTCAAAGGTTAGGAGAGCATCCTCAATTAGCCACTCTACATCATACATCTTCATTACCTCATACATCCCATATATCATCTACCACATCCTCATGACTAGCCGATGTATTTTCTGCTCCTACAAGTCCAGTTAGTACTGCCACTAGCGTTCCTCAAGCTCCACCTCACACACCAGTCCACATGGCCCAAAATCCACCACCTCAATAGCCACAACCACCAAGGCAGTTCCCAACATGGAATAGCTCAGGGACCTTGAACTTACAAGCACAAAATCTAGTGCCCCAAGCAACTTTGAAGGCTTTACTGACCTATGATGGCACTGGTAAAATGACCTATGAACATATTCAAGATGTAGCTTCTTTGGCTACGATCCATGGAATAACGGATGAAGATGTAATGGTAAAATTATTGGTATTATCATTGAGAGGAAAGTTGTTGTATTGGTACCGATCATTGCAACCTGGTACTATTACCTCATGGGATCAGTTGGTAGAGTTGTTGATAAAAAATTTCCATGAACAAGCTGACCCATACTCCTTGCTGCATCAGTTTACAATGATCCAAAGACATCCGCAAGAGGAGATAGTTGATTTCAACATCAAGTTCGCTCAAAGCTAGCAAAGAGTTCTTGATGGTTTATAGCCCATGCATGAACAAGTCATATTCTATTACCTTAGGGTATTCAACACTAACATTGGCATGGTTGTTCGACAAACCAATGTGAATACCTTCCCTGATCTATATACGCAAGCCCAAAAAGCTAAATCCAACTTGATTGCCATAGGTAAGCTTCCTCCAAAAATGATGATGCCTATTCTGCCTGACCTACCATAACATTTGTATTCAAGTGCATTTTCACAACCCATGCCTTCCATGTACCCAGTACCCTCATGGAGCTCAAGCCCACCTCAAATCACTTTGATCCCTATCCCACAACATCTGACTCCAAGTTTTCGTAGTTACCCATTCAATCAGTACCACAATTGCCATCATCCATTCCTTTTCTAGCATTACCAATGCCACCAATCCCATTACCATTGCCTGCATCACTAGCACCTCTACCTTTGCCAAAACCCCCCACACCTTCTAACCTTGATCCTTTCACGACATTGTTACAAGAGGTGAAATCTAATAATTCAACCTTAAGGACGATATCAAATGAGCTTACGATGGTAAGGAAGAAGCAAGCTGAGGCTGAATTTTAGTCAAGGAGATTTCAAACTCCATCGATTACTCGAGAGCAAGCATCTACTAGTAGAGGCCCTGAGAAGAGCACAACTATGTTAGCAAATGAAGAGACTAGCATGATAGAAAAGGTGTACTGGTGTTCAACATGCAATGATCCTCATGGAGAAGAAACTTGCATGGTGCATATGAATTATGTGCAGACGCTTGCAGAAAGTTTAGTTGGTGGACAAATCAACATGATCAGGGAGGTTGATCATAATTTTATGATGCCATCCTTGGAGCAAGTTTTAGTTCTTACAAGGTCCGAAAAGAAGCCAGTAACTATAGATCCAACTGAGCTTGAACCCTTGAAGGTGCCTACGAAACCAAAGGTGCAAAATGAAAAAGGGCAACCTCCAATGAAAGTGCCTGGTGCAATGGCTAAGCAGTAGGATTCTATCATGTTAAAATATTTACTACCTAAGCAAGCTCAAGAAAAGACACAAACAAAAGCATCAACTTCACAACCTGCAATAACTGCCCAAACACAAAATGAAATGAAAGAGCAGGCCAAAGAGCACCTCAAGTACCCATCATTGACAAAAAGACAAAGGGTAGAAGCTACTCAATAGTATCGAGACAAGTATGAGTGGGTTACAGAAGAAAAGGCTTTGACCATCTCAAATTATAATATTGTGGAAGAAATGAAGAAGATACCTATGAAAGTGAGCCTATATGATGCACTACAGTTGCCTGGACAAGTTGACCTACTGCAAGAATCTTTGAAGACTGCTAAAGATCAAAAGAAAAATCCTTCTCAAATAGTGTTGGTGCAAGCACTACCAACTTTGACCACTGGAAAGAATAGGCCACCCCCATTTTATTTGTCACTCAGAATGGAGGGGTGGATTGTACACAATTGTATGATTGATTCTAGTGCTGCGACTACTATCATGCCAAAGGTAGTATGTGAAGTGATGGGGATGGAATACACAAGAAGTAGCCTAGGAGTGTTGTAGTTGGATGGGACTCCGATCAAAATGGTGGGAGTAATCAAAGATATTCCCATCGTCCTACATAGCATGCCATAAATCATTGTCATCCAAGAAGTAGTAGTGGTTGACCTGGAGCCATACTTTAGCATGTGCCTCTCAAGGGAGTTCATAATGAAACTAGGAGGATACCTTTCCTTAGACTACTCGCATTTGGAGATACCATTCAAAGGAAAGAGGATTCACATATATAATGAAAAGCCATCAAATTTTCATATTGAGAAGTTGGAGGAGGAAGAAAAATCTCCAGTGTAGTTAACATGATGATTGAAGAATTAGGAGAGGTTGACTTGATGGAAGAAGTGCTTGGTGAACTTCACCTTGAAGATGAATTCTCACTCATAGATTTTAATGCAATGATTGGAATAGACATTGGTTGTTATACGATAACCAAACCAGAGCAGATTGAAGAAAAAGTCCCTGATTCCCTAGATCCTATCATAGATCAATTATGGAAGCTTTATTTTGATGGTGCTAGATGTAAGAATGGTGCAGGAGCTGGTATTATTTTGATCTCTCCCATGGGGTTATAGAAGACTTATTCTTATAGATTGACTTGGAGTTGCACAAATAATGCAATCGAATATGAAGCGTTGTGCCTCAGATTGAAGAAAGCTAAAAAGTTGGGCATCAAACAGTTGCAAATTTTTGGTGACTCCAAACTCATTGTCAATCAAACCACAAATAAATGTGTGTCTAAGAAACATTACCTGAAATCCTATCACAACAAAGTGTGGGATTTGTTTGAATCTTTCACAACCTTGAACATTCAAGTGATTTCTCAAGAGCAAAACAAACACGCAGATATTCTAGCCTCTCTTGGCATGAATTATTCTCCTATGGAGCAAATAGTCAAAAATCCCAAGACTATCAGGGTGATCTATAGACCCTCAGTCCTTGACAAGAACATCTATTGGCAAGTATTCGACAATGATGAGAAAATAGTCAATTTTCTGATCAAGGAAGTTGCAAGTGTAGATGATAGAAAGCTTATTGAAGAAGAGATGGAGGGGATGATACAATTGAAGAACAATCATATTCCTAGGGGACTGATTTCATTGGAAAGTTTATTTGATCAAAATGATAGGGCCGAAAAGCACAGAATCAAGGTGGATGCCAAGGAGTATAAGGAATTGCAGCTAGAACCTGAGAAGATCATCAAAATTAGAACTGATTGTATGCTAGAAGAGTTGGAAGACATTAAGAACTTGTGCTATGAGTACCCTGACATCGTTGCATGGAGCTATCAAGATTTGAAGGGATATGACAAGAACGTGATCCAACATACCATTGAGCTACAAGAGGGAGTAAAACCTTTTTGACAAAAATAATGGCCTATCAATCCCAAGATAGAAGTACTCATGAAGGTAGAATTGTTAAAGATGCTAGAGGTGAAGATAATTTACCCAATTAAGCACTCGATATGGGTGGTGAATCTGGTGCCAGTACGAAAAAGAATGGAGACATTCGATTATGTGTAGATTTTTGAAACTTGAACCAGGCATCATTAAAATATCATTACCCTCTATCGTAGATTGATCAAATCCTTCATGTGGTTGTCGGTGCACAAATATTTTCATTGTTAGATGGCTTCTCTAGTTATAATCAGATATGGGTGAAAGATGAGGACCAACATAAAATAACATTCACTACAAAGTGGGGCACATTTGCCTACCAAAGGATGCCATTTGGACTCTCAAATGTTGGTGCTACTTTCCAGAGGGCCATGGACATCACTTTCGATGAGTTATTGAATAGAATTATTGTAATCTATCTTGATGACATGACTATGTTTTCACATCATAGAGAAGACCATGTTTCTCATTTGAGGTAGGTGTTCGAGAAGTGTCATGAGTTCGAGATTTCTATTAATCCAAAGAAGTCAATATTTGTTATTAAAGAAGGGAAGTTGTTGGGTCATGTGATCTCACAAGAAGGATTGGCAATTGATCCTACAAGAGCTGAAGCACTCTTGAAGCTACCATTGCCTGCTAACAAAAAATATCTGCAATCTTTCTTCGACCAAATAAATTTCATCCACAAGTTCATTGTTGACTTTGCTCAAGTTGTGAAACCCATGACTGAGCTCTTAAAGAAGAATACCGAGTTTAAATGGATAGAATCTAGAAGATAAGATTTTCAAGAGATCAAGGAAAGAATCACCCAAGCTCCAGTGTTGATTAATCCTGATTATTCAAAGGACTTCATTCTCTATGCAGTAGGTGAGCAAGAGAGCTATGCTATAGTTTTGACACAGAAGCAAGAAGATGGAGATGAGAAGCCAATTGCCTTCTTGAGCCAAGTCATTGCACCTCACCAAGAGAAGTACAATTTCATTGAGAAATAGGTGTACACGATGATGAAATCATTAAAGAAGTTTCGACACTTTGTTTCCCAGAGCAAAACTATCATTTATGTTATACATCCCGATGTTCAAAACTTCATACTCCAAGGAGAACTAGGTGACAAAGGGAGGTTGGGTCTCAAAAATTCAAGAATATGATGTGGAGATCCGACCAACAAAGCTAGTTCATGGATGAGCTTTATGCCAAGAATTAGCTAAAAGTGTCGCATCTGAATCATTGGATATGATGCAAGAAGAAGAGGTTGGTGAAAGTATTTGTGTAAATCATACTCCAAGCAATCATGACTGGATAGAGGAGCTTATTGATTACTTTACTTCTAGGAAGTGTCCACCACACCTTGATGCTTCACAGCATCGGAGGTTTAGACTGCAAGCCCTCAAATATGTTATATTGCCTAATGGGCTATTTCACAAAAATATTGATGGAGTTCTCCTTAGATGTGTGAAGGAATATGAGAAAGAAAAAATATTAGAAGAATTTCATTCTAGGCTATCTGATGGTCACTATGCAGGAAGGCCCATGGCCTTAAAAATTATTCGAGCTAGTTATTTTTGGCCTACTCTATTCATCGATGCTCATAAAGTAAGTCAACACTATGATAGCTATCAATGATACATTGGCAGAATTAGGAAAGGAGCACTGCCTCTACACCCAATTCAAGTGGAAGCACCTTTTCAATAGTGGGGTCTTGACTTCATTGGAGTCATTGATCCACATTCTTCCATAGAACATAAATACATCTTAATGACAACTGATTATTTCACCAGATGGGTAGAGGCTATTCCCACCAAGAAGGTTGATCAAGCGACCATCATATCTTTTCTGGAAGGAATCATTACTCACTTCGATATCCCAGATTCAATTGTAACTGATAATGGAACTCCATTCATTGGGGCCAAAATCATAGAGTTCGCTAGAAAATATGGAATTTATCTCAAAACATCATCCAATTATTACCCACAAGGGAATGGTTTGGCCGAATCTACCAATAAAAATTTGCTACGGATTTTAAAAAGGACACTAGGAAATAATAAAAGGAGTTGGCACTTGCTATTGAACCAAGCTCTTTGGGTGGATCGCATATCTATAAAAAATCTATCAAAACATCTCCATATTCTTTGGTGTATGGAAAAGAAGTTGTCCTGCCTACCCACATTGAGCTTTCGATCCTTCAAACATTGCAGTTATTTCAAGATGAAGATGAGGAGTATGATCCTATGAGTGCAAGATTGGCACAATTATTGTAGTTGGAAGAAGATAGAGAAAAGGTGTATCAAACATTCACTGAGCACACTAAAGAGATGCAGAAGTGGTTCAGAAAGAAAACAACTGAGCATAGATTTCAGGTGGGAGACTTAGTTCTCAAATGGAATGAGAAGAAGGCTAAGCCAGGGAAACACCATAAGTTTGATGCTATCTGGGAAGGCCCTTTTCAGATTTCTATAGTAAATTCGGCAAATGCCTATCATCTTCGTGACATGGAGGGTTGTGATCTTCCTATCTCGATGAATGGTCTTCATTTGAAGGCCTATATTCAATGATGAAATTTCAATGAGGTACCATCTTGTAAATATGTATATATTATTTTGATAGTATTTTTATTTGCTTTATATAGTGATGATATATAATATAAAAAAAAATAAAAAAAAAAATTATATAAAAAAAAAAAATTTGTATAAAAAAAGTAGTTCACCCATTGAAAAATTGAAATCATGTTCACCCAAAGAGGGTGACATTCTCATTCGCCAAGTTGGGGAAAACAAAAAAAAATATATTTAAATCAATTCACCCAAAAAGGGTAAAACGGTTACCCCTAGTTTGGGAATAAAAAATTATTAATAATGCAACCCTTAAAAAAAAAAAAAAAAAGAAAAAGCTTTAAAAGCAATTTTTTTTAAAATATAATTTTCTAAATATGGTGAAAAAGAAAAGAGAGAAGTCTATTAAAGCAGGCAATTCGCCATAGAATTACCAAGTAAATCGAAGGCACAATGATGAAAACTTATTTTGTAAAAAAAAGGAGAATATTGGGCGCCCATAAGATGATTTCGCGAAAGAAAAGGGAAGTGCTATATTGGAAGCACGTTGTGGAAGGATTGCACCCTTGAACACGTGGCAAATATTGGAGAGCAGGAATGCAGGTAGAAGAATGTTTTAAAAGCAATTAATTCAAACATGCGCCCTACGAAGATTTGTGTTCTCGAGGAGCAAAGAATACATACCATTGGTTTTTAGGTGGCTGATTTATTTTTCCAAGCAAGCTTCAAAACCAGGGCACGATTTACAATGAATTTACACTACAAGGAAGGGCACTCTTTCCTAGGATGATTTGGTAGTGAATCAAAGGTGATACCATTAAAACATTGGGAATGGTGCCAAGCGAGCGAATCAATGCTCACATTCTCCCGAAAGCGCCCAGGTTAACTCAACATTTATTATGGTAGATGGGAGAGCGCTCTATATAAAGGACAAGGTAAAAGCTCACAGTTAATTTTTTAAAATTTTATTACTATCGTGTATTTTGAACTGTCATTGCAGAAGTTCCCAGAGAGTATTCAAAATATTTATCAGGGAAAAGAAAATGGGGAAGTGAAGCAAAGAGACTAAAGAAATTACAGAGGCTATAGAGCCCAAAAAGTCAAAGAAAATCTAGAGCTAAGAAGGCCCGAAAGAATGACTATGTCGACTTAGACCCGTATGATGACACAATGGCAAAAATTGGTGATTGTATCATTACCCACAAAGGTGTGGAAAGATTATGGTAGGATGTTGAGTTCATAGTGAACCAGGGGGTGACATCAAAAAGTTGGCTGATAGTGCCTTATCATTCATAGTTTTTTGGTACCTGTGCCCACCAGTTCATCCTTGTCCTGAGCTAGTGCGGCTTATCGCTCAGTTTTATGACCCATTTACTAGAGCTATGAGAAATGCAAAGAGGGAAATACTCTTCACTATCACCCCAGATGAGGTTCAGGAGGCATTCGCTTGTGGTTTAAAGCCTCCTTCCTATGGGGTTCATAAAAAATTGCATACTGATGAGCAGGAGGATAGATATGTCTCCACGATAACAATGCAATAATTTATGGAGACCCAGCTGATTAAGGAGCCACCGATGGGGCAGCTTCCTAACTTGCCAAAGCCGCTCATAGATTTTAAAAGCTTGGATATTTATTCAATGTTGGTGTGGGTCATAGGTTTACCTTCAGATGATACCATTCATAAGTGGTAGGTGGCCTTAGCACAATGTATTTTCTGGGTGGAATTCTATTCTCCTTCAGCTATGAGACAGGGCACCAATCCGATTTTCTTTGATTGGGCTGATTTTATTTCTTGGAGGTTGAATTTTTAGTTGGAGAAGTTGCAAATTGGGGAGGAAAAGTCATTCAGGCACACTTCTTTTCTGATATGGTATTTCTTTTTCCAACTCCAATGATGTTTTCCTTTCATTGCAGTAACGTAGATAGATGAGAAAAATGAACCTCTGCCAGTTTATATGTGGACTTCCATCTTGACAAAAAGGGAGTCATTTTACAGTTTTAACAGTTGGTTTTTGGGGCCTGCGATAGAGTTACTTTGTGGTACATGTGAGAGGGTGTCACGAGAATTAAGAGAAGTAGTGGTTGCCCAAGAGAAAGGAGATATTTTTTTGCTTACTCAGGGCGTAGTTGTGAGAATTTTTGGTTTTACGGGTAAGCCATTCTTGTTGCCCTATTTTGCTACTGAGCATGTTTTTGCTATGGAAGTAGTGCGCCAGTCAGATTATGTGAATGATGTGTATGGAGCTGGATGCGGGAAGAAAATGACATGCAATATGCCATTTAAATTCGATAGTATAGAGGTGAGCCAAGTAGGACAGAATCGGCTCCTTACAGTAACATTGCAGGATTTGGGACTCATAGAGCTACCACAACGTTGGAGGTATGACCCATTGGGCAAGTTTTTAGCAATTATAAAATCTAAATCATTTCATTGTTGCCCTCGACCTGATATTCAGAAGAATCAAAATAATTTTGATGGGCCCGATATGAATTGGCACATTGAAAAGATGACAACACTTCCACCTTGGCATGACTGCTATGAGCAAGAGGCGGAGTATAATCCAGCCAGGTATAAATCTCAAATCCCTCCATCAGGTTTGTTTAGCCAAGTTAAATAAAGTGAGCCTGAATGGACTGAGGAGAAAATTATGAATTGGTGGATAATGCGGGTTCACCGAGGGAAGCCGACAACTCCTTATGGGCTGAAGTTGGATGAGTCATTTTCAGAGATTTATGATGAGTATGTTGATTCATATCAGCCTGTCACTTTCACCAATATTCTACCATAGAGTTTTCAACACTCCGATAGTGGTGAAGGTGAAACAGAGGGAAAACATTCATTAGTTGAGGAGGAGACTCCAGAGGAAGAAGAGCAACAATACGTGTTTAGACGAAGATCATAGTGGATGAAATAGAAAGTTGAAGAGGCACCTACATCAGAGAAGCAAAATGTGCCAAAAGTGCCATCGCTTCCCAAGGTGGTGAAAAGACCAAGGACTGGTGCCATTACTACTTCTACTATGGAGGTTTTAATTAGGCAATTCCTATAGTTCCTATTGTTTCGATAATAGTTATTAATCCTTCACCGACAATAGAGGTCCCGACTATGGTTGCACAAATATTTCTAATGGTTCAAGAGCAAGAGGAGGACCATCAATCAGAGAGCTCCCAAGTAGAAGTCGTGGATGGCAAAGAGAATGTGAATATTGAGGAGAGAGTGGAAGAGCAACAAGAAGAAGTTATTTCATAGCTGCTCCCATCACCACATCACATGGTGCCCATGCCCGAAGGTACATCTTCTATTCCCTCTTCTTCTTCTCCAGAGCATGTAGTGACTTCTGATTCACTCCCATCAGTTTCTATCTCCATTTCTCCACCCTTTGGTATGCCCTCCATATCTCTTTCACTTCCTTCATATTCCCTTCCCGAAGTCACTATTGCTCCTTCTTCTCTTCCCTTTTCTTTGACCTCCCTTTCTTTTAGTTCATATGCATCAGGGTCGAATCCCTTTTTGCCCTTCCCCTTCCATTGCCGCCACCACTACCATTGAGGTTGTAAGTATGCAAGCTCCTCCTAGAGTAAGCATAACTACAGCTAAACCGGTTCCTCCATCCAATCTACCATTTTAGTTCCCCCTCTTCTAGTCATCTCATCCACTTCCTTTGAGCCTACCCGCTCAGAAGTAGTAATTCCATTCACCCCATTTTTGGAAATACAAGCATTACCCAATGTTCAGGTGGTACGAAAAAACCGATATGGAGAAAATTAATCGAGCGCACCTGAGTTCTTCATAATGGTTGAAGAGCAAGAGGTGAAAGGAGGCCTTGGCTCCAGCTCGACCGATCAAGAAGGTTGCTTTTGACCCAGTCGCCATGGAGTCTCACACGACTAGAATCACTCCCTTAGTCCAAAATCCACAAGGAGAAATGTTGTCAAGTGATTATGTCTATGAGACTATAACTGAAGATCTCACCAAGATAGATCCGACTGAAAATATGGGTAATATACAGGTTGATATGAGCTCGGTATACTTGCATGGTGAGTATTATAAGGAGAAATATTTTGAAAATGAAAATAAAATTATTGAGCTCGAAACTACCTTGGCGAAAAGCAGAGTGCAAGAAGAAAATACTACCATAGAAAATGAACACTTGCACTGACAAGTTGGAGTGCACTTGAAAGAAAGAGATGCGACCAGGATAGAGATGCATAAGCTCTACCACAAGCTTGAAGATATGAAAAATCAGCTAGTAGAGAAGGTTGCATAGGCTGCTGGTTTCTCACTGAAAAGCATCAAGGAGGCCCATCTTCGCTCTACCCAAAACTATGAGAAGTTGGTCGCACAGGTAGTCCAAGTGTTGCATTATTTGTGGGAAGCACAAATACAGATCCAGTTAGGGCAGCAATTGATTGATACTACAGAGGAGATGCTAGAGCCACACATGGAAATGGCTATCAAAATTTAGGCCCTAGCTAATTCTAACATTCATATTCACCCTCTAAGAGAAATGGATCATGCTTGGTCAACTGCCAAGGTCACGCTGCATAGTTATTTTCAAAGGATGGACCTAGTGAGAGAAGGCCGAAAAATTCTCAATACCATCGAGCGAGAACATACTATTTCTATGACTCATTTTGATACTCTTGTCGAGTTGGGATTTCTGGACTTCACAGATGAGTGGGGTGAACCCTTGCCACAAGAGCAATTGGAGGTGATCTGGAGGAAGTTCATAGAAGATACCTCGAAGATTGATGCATGGGAGGAGCCCATCATAGAAGCATAGGTATTGCCTCTAATGCAGAAATATACATGCTTGGAGTTATCATTGTATGAGTTGGCTCAAAGAGCGAAGCGCCTCAGCTTGGAGGATATTCAAAATCTTCGCTTTGTCTATGAATCATTGAGTGTTCCTTGCCTATTCACTACTCATGCTTGGAAGGAGGTAGTCACAATTTATGAGGTTACTTCTGAGAGCCTCAAAGAGCAGGAGGAGGGCGATAGCAGAGCGCGTAGTGGCAGAGAAAGTAGCAGAAGAAGCAGAGCGAGCTGAAGTTCTCAAAGTGGTGGCTGAAGTTGAAGCCAAGGAGAAAGTCGAAGAGGAGGTACATCGGAAGGCATCTACAACAAAGGTGCCAACCAAGGTAGCTAGTAAAAAGACTCCATAATAACCCAATGGATAAAGGCTTGGGATCGCTTGCATCCATGCGAGCTGGATACCCCGTGAGTCACCAGAAATATTGGTAGTTTTGTACTTTGCCACATTGGGATTTTTGTTTTATTTTGATGGAGCATTTTGATTGTAATGCGATGATATTTATCCTAAAAATATTATTGTGGATCAATTTTATATGTTACTTTTCTATTTGCATATGTACCCTTTTTTGCTTGGAAGTGATGAATGTTTAAAGGGAGAAACAAATTGAGAACTTCATTAGAAATTCAAGTTTGCAACATTCGAAAGCACCGTGAATTGGAGATGCCTTCGGCCCTGTACACTCTCTCAAAAGGAAAAGGAAAGAAACATTAAAAATGGTGAAGGACCGAAAGATTTGAAAAAATATGAGATATGAAAAATGCGTTCGCCCCAAATATGGGGTGAAAGCTCCGTTCGCCCCACCTTGGGGCGAACGTCTCTCTAAAGTTTGAAAAATGTGCCCACCCACCTTTTAAAAATTATTTTGATGAAAGGAAGCGCTCGCCCCAAAGATGGGGTGAAAGCTCCATTCGCCCCTCCTTGGGGCGAACGTAATGTGAAAGCGTGGGACCAAAAGGTCAACAACACGTTCACCCAAGTTGAGGGGCGAACATCTTGTTTGCCTCTCCCATGGGCAAACGCACCCCAAAGAATGATGTCACTTTCACCCTGGTCGAGGGGAAATCATTCTGATCACCTCTCCCATGGGTGACCATGCTACCAGTATAAAGGATGTCATGAATGCATCAGTAGAATAGATCCATGTGAATGTACCTGTTGACAATTTTGTCACATTTCACAAAGGGGTAAAAACAAAAATTAAAATTTTGTATAGTGTTTATTTTGTAAAGTATTTCTTTTGTTGAATATTTGTAAGTTATAGCAATTTTGACTTTCCCTACCACCCCCTTTGTACATAAAATAAAGATGAAAGAGCTTCACTACTAAGCGAACTAAGGAAAAAAGCTTTGTGGGAAGAGGTAAATGGTTTTTCCAAAGGAAGAGATGAAGGATGAAAAGAGCTTCACACCCGAAGCATTTTCAAAAGCTACTTTGGGCGAGAATTTTATGAAGAGGTGTGACCGAAGAAAGAATACAAGGAAGGCGTAAAAGAAAGCTTCGCACCCGAAGCATTTCCAAAATCTACTTTGGGCGATAGTCTTACGAAGCGACATTTCAAAAGAACAGCTTCGCCAAAGAAGGAAAGTCTAAAATTACGGTCCAAAATCGCTAAGGCAAGAAAACTACTTCGGGCCCGAAGCACTTCAAATAGTTACTTCGGCTAGAAAACTCACGAGGCGGAATTTGAAAGAGCGCAGCATTGAAAAGTACTTCGCAAAAAAATTGCTGAAGCACCCACTTTGGGGCTATCCACCAGCGAACCATTTCCACTTCGCTGAAAGTTATTGCGAAGCATCTACTTTGACTAGCTTTCGTCCGAAGCATTTTCACCCAAAGTGATAGCAGCCGTGAAGAACGAAATATTTTTCGAAGGCAAGAATGTGCTTCGGCCCAAATTTTCCCGAACCACAGTTTTGAAAGAAGATCACGACGAAGCATTTCTACAATTCATTAGCGAAGCAATTCTGGCACATTTTCCAATGAAGCTGTAATGAAGAGCCCCATTTTGCGGAGGAAATCTACTTTGGCACTCACCACATCCCGAAGCAATTTTGCAAAGCTCCACCACGTGAAGTACAAACCAAGAAGGAGGATCTACTTTGGCTCAAATCCATTGCGAAGCGAATTTGCGAGTAAAGGTCCAACAAAGCACTTCAAGGGCATGCACTCCAAGTCAAGTATTTTTTTGAGGTGATCAAGTGCCTCATAAATGCATTTTTACGTGCTCGATAAGCTCGTTGCTCATTTTTAGCAATTAGAGGTGAGGTATCAGTTCCTATAGAAGATATCGGTGAGCATGATGGCCACTCGAGCACTACACCCAAAATCCAAGGACGCTTAGATGACTCATTAATGCATGTTTCCATGGTTGACTCGGTCACAGTTTCCAATTTTTGTAACAGATTTGAGAGCTCAGTCATGAGGGCTGCGAAGAGTTGACTTCTTAGGTTTCAAGGGTGTACTCCTCCATTTTGTGCATTAATGGCTCAAAGGGTTGGGTCCTTTATAAAAACCCAGGCATTGTAATGTAAAAGGGGGGGAAAATTTTTGCGAGAAATTTGCTGTAACTTGAATCCCTGCGATTAATACTAAAGAGCTTTGGACTCTATTTCTATCTTTTATGCTGCCTTCTGTGATTATTTCTTTTATCTTTTCTTCATTTGCATACTGTAATTTTGAATTCTGGATTTAGGTGTGTGATTGGAGTGGAACCCTAAGATTTTCTCGAAGGATACATAAGGGAGGAAAACGTTGTATTAGTTTTCTTTTATGCTGCCTATGGATAGTGTTTATGTCATATTCACTCCTTCTTCGTCATCGTAACTCTGAACTCTGAATTTCGATGGGAGGGAAGGGTAATCTTGGAACCCGTCCAAAGGATACATAGGGGGATTAATATTGCGTTCATTTCATTTATTCTTGGTATTTTTTCCAGATGTTCCAAGTTATTGGCTAGCAATTGTGCTTCTGGTTCTATCCCACCATTAAACTACTAAAATTTCTTCCCTTACTATTTTATTTCTTTCCTGTACCCTTACTCAGTTTATCTCTTTCCTACACCCTTATCTTAAACATCAAAGTAGTTTAGTATAGGATCCAAAATTTCTTCGAATATTGGCATGAGGGGCATCTCTTCCTTTCGGCCTTTCAATTTTGGTCCAGGTCTAGGGCACATACACTTACCCAAATCATTTCCTGGGTAGATTTGGTGACCAACAGTTTCTGGCACGCCCGATGGGACCCGGTCAGTCTCACCTTGTGAGTAGTAGTGAGAACCGATGCTCTCATTACCGAAAGACTCTTAGCATCTGGTGACTCTGTTTACCCAAGAATATTTAAGTCGTAGAGATCAGTATCAAAGTTTGTGCCTTCATGCAAACAAGATGGAGAGTTAGGAATAAAGGAGAGGAAACTGAGTTCTTTGAGCTTGATATTGACACCTTCGGAGAATGATCTAGGTTGGTCACCCCCGAGTCTTTGTTACATGGAACATCCTCACAAGAGGCCACTATTGATGAACAAGGCCTAACTTCTGATAGCACAGTGGCTAGCTTTCCTCCTAATCCTCCCAACTCACCAAATCATCCTAGTGCCTCCATTCCTATTGGTCGTCCTGTTAGCAATCAAGGAGGAGCTTCGAGAATTCTTGTTTCTCAAAATCCAAGAGTAAATATGGCATAGCAACAACAACAACAACAAATGTAGTAGCAACCGCCACCTATATTATTCCCAACATGGAATTCTTCAAGACCGTTAAATCTAGCAGGACAAGGGCAAGTGCTGCCTACTGCTATAAAGAAGATCTCAACATTCGATGGAACTGGGAAGACTGACCAAGCTCAAAATTCCTTCACTGACCAAGAAACAAAGGGTCAAAGCTACGGAATAGTATCACACCATATATGAGCCGAGGAAGGAACCTGAGGTGCCCAATTCCCTAGCATACAACATTGTAGATGAGCTGAAGAAGATTCTAGCCAAAATCAGTCTGTACGATGCACTGCAACTACCCGAACAAGTGGAATTGTTGCAAGAATCATTGAAGATAACCAAAGCAAGAAAAGCAGCACCACTTGCCCTAGTGCAGACCCTGTCCACATCCATTACGAGGAAGAATAGGCCACCACCATTCTACATGTCTCTACAGATGGAAGTGTACATTGTACATAACTATATATTGACTTTGGGGCCATGACAACAGTCATGCCTAAGGCTGTGTGCGAAGAGATAGGGATGGAATATACGCGAAACAGCCATGACATGCTCCACTTAGATGGTACTCCTATGAAGACTGTAGGGGTGATTAAATATATTCCTATACGACTACACAAAATGCCTTAGATCATAGTTATACAAGAGGTGGTGGTTGTTGACCTTGAGCCCTACTTCAGTATGTGCTTGTCGAGAGAATTTATGACAAAGCTAGGAGGATATCTATCTATGGACTACTCGCACTTGGAAATTCCATTTAAAGGAAAAAAGATAAAAATTTACAATGAGAAGCCTTCTTCCTTGTAGAAAAAATGTTCGAAGGGGGGAGCAGTTATCCTATGCATGCGATAGTGGAAGGGATAGAGCAGGTGGACCTGGTCGAGGAGTCCCTCACACAGTTAAGTTATGAAGATGAGTTTTCATTGGTAGACTTTAATGCCATGATAGAAATCGAGATGGGATGTTATGCCATCGTCAAGCCTAAGAAACACATCAAATTAGAAGATAAAGTCTTCGCCCAAGGATTATGGAAATTATTTTTCGATGGCGCCCGATGCAAAAATGGCACTGGGGCCGGGATTCTTTTAATATCACCTTCTGGAGAGTAGGAGGAATATTGCTATCGGTTGGTATGGAGCTGCACCAACAATGCAGCGAAATATGAAGCATTATGCCTAGGACTCAAAAAAGCAAAAAAATTAGGCATAAAGCATCTCCAAATTTTTGGAGACTCAGAATTGGTATGCAATCAGGTCACCAACAAGTGCACTTCAAAGAAGAACTATCTCAAGTCATACCGAAATAGGGTATGGGACTTGTTTGACCAATTTGAATCTCTCAATCTGTAGTCTATTCCAAGAGAAAAGAATCGACATGCCGATGTTCTAGCATCCATCGCAGCTAAGTATTCTCCAGAAGAAGACATAGTGCACAAGCCTAAAGCTGTGAGGATGATTTACAGGCCCTCCATCCCAGATAGAGATCTACATTGGCAAGTTTTTGACAATGATGAGCAGATTGTGAATTTTATGATTCAAGAAGCAGCCATAGTTGAAAGCAGAAGCCCTGACGAAGAAGAATATGAAGGGCTAGTTCAATTGAAGAATAACCACATTCCCAAGGGATTAATTACTCTTGAAAGCCTTTTTGATCAGAATGATCGAGCAGTTTCTCACAGGATCAAATTTAATGCAAAATAGTACCAAGATTTAGAACTTGAACCTGGGAAAGCAATAAAAGTCGAAACATATTGCACTTCGAAAGAGCTAGAACAGATCCAATCCTTGTGCAAGAAGTATCCTGACATCTTATCAAGACTTAAAGGGATACGATCGAAAACTGATCCAGCATACAATTGAGTTGCAAGAAGGGATCAAACCCTTCCAACAAAAAAAAAGGTTTGTCAATCTGAAGATCAAGGTCTTGATGAAGGCCGAACTCCTGAAGATGCTCAAGGCAAATATAATTTATCCCATCAAACATTCTTCTTGGGTAGCGAATCTAGTCCCAGTTAGAAAGAAGAATGGATATATACGATTGTGCATGGACTTTCATAACCTGAATGAGGATTCTCTCAGAGATCATTACCCTCTCCCACAGATCGATCAGATCTTGCATTCAGTGGCTGGGTCTCAACGCTTCTCCCTACTCGATGGTTTCTTCGGATACAATCAAATCTGGGTCAGGGACAAAGACCAACATAAAACCACATTCACGACCAAGTGGGGAACATTTGCTTACCAGCGAATGCCATTCAGCATTTTGAATGCAGGGGCCACTTTCTAGTAGGCCATGGATCTAGCTTTTGGTGAACTCTTAAATAAGGTTATTGTTATCTATTTGAATGAAATGACCATCTTCTCACGAAGAAGGGAGGATCATCCTTTTCATCTACAATAGGTATTCAAAAAATGTCGAGAGTTTGGCATTTCAATCAATCCGAAGAAATCCATATTCATAGTCAGCAAAGGGAAGTTGCTGGGACATGTGATATCAGAGAAGGGTCTCACTGTAGATCCTAACATAGCTGAGGCTCTGATGAAACTCCCACTCCCAGTGGATAAGAAAGGACTTCAGTATTTCTTTAGATAGATCAACTTCATGAGGAAGTTTGTTCCAAACTTCGCCTAGGTCATCAAACCAATGTTCAAACTTTTGAAGAAGGGTGCAGAATTCATCTGGATGAAGGAGAGAAAGGGGCATTTGAAGAAATAAAAGCCTAAATTGCTCAAGAACCGGTCCTGACCAACCCTGACTACAATCAGGAATTCATCCTATATGCTATAGAAGAACCTAAGAGCTATGCTACGGTCCTGACACAAAAGGGGGAAGATGGTGAAGAGCATCCCATCACGTTTCTAAGCCAAGTGATAAACCCTCATGAAGAAAAATATAATTTCATAGAAATGCAGGTGCATGCAGTATTGAAGTCTCTTAGGAAATTCAAACAATTCATTTCTCAAAGTCGGGTTACGGTCTTTGTCATTCATCCCGATGTGTGCAATTTCATCATCCAAGGAGAATTGGGGAGTAAAAGAGCCGATTGGGTCAACAAGATACAAGAATTCGACATCGAGATCAAACCTACAAAACTGGTTCATGATCATGCATTGTGTCAAGAACTAGCAAAGTGCATAGCGTTCGAAGCTATAGAATCTTAGTGGGATGACTCGCCAGCAGAAGAATGCTTCGCAAACCAGGAAGAGGACGAGAAATACTAGGTCAGTGAAATAGTCGAATACTTCAACACCGGTAGATGTCCTTCACATCTAAATGCTTCACAACGAAGGCATTTTAGGATGTGGTCCTCCCGATATACTTTGCACCCCGAAGGCCTATTTTTTAGAAACATTGATGGTGTCCTTCGTAGGTGCATAAAAGATGATAAAAGGAGAGTCCTAGGAGAATTTCATTCAGGCTTATCTGGAGGTCACTTCATAGGGAGAACAATGGTGCTGAAAATAATCAAGCTGGTTATTATTGGCCTACACTATTCACTGATGCCTTCGCACTTTGTCGCAAATGCTAGCAATGCCAGAAGTTCACCGGTCAAAGTAGGAATGCTTCAATGCCTCTCCGACCGATACAAGTAGAAATTCCTTTTCAACAATGGGGGTTGGATTTCATAGGGGTCATATCACCGAAATCCTTCGCTAGGCATAAGTTTGTCCTGACAACAACTGATTACTTCACCAGATGGGCCGAAGCCGTTCCCACGAAGCATGATGATCAAGAGACCGTCATCGCATTCCTAGAAGGATTGATCACCCAGTTTGGCATTCCAAAAGCAATCATCATGGACAATGGTCCTGGCTTCGTAGGCACAAAAATCAATGGATTCATTTAAAAATATGGGATATATCATAAAGTCTCCTCCAACTACTATCCATAGGGTAACGAATTGGTAGAATCCACCAAAAAGACCTTGTTAAGGGTGCTGAGAAAGCTCATAGAGATGAACAAAAGGACTTGGTATCTCCTTCTAGATTGTGCCTTGTGGGCCGATCGAATTTTTGTCAAGAAGTCAATCAAGACTTCACCTTATGCCTTGGTCTATGACAAGGAGGCCATATTACCTACCCACATAGAGATCCCTGCATTACAGTTGTTAGACGAGGAAAATGGAGTCAATCCTATGGAAAACAAATTGGCTCAGCTATTACAGCTAGAGGAAGATCACGAGAAAGCCTACCAGAGCTTCGCTAAGCATGCTCAGGTCACCCAAGATTGGTTCAAGAAAAAATTATCCGATCGCACTTTCAAAGTGGGAGATCTAGTATGGAAGTGGGATTATTGGAAGGCCAAGCCTAGAAATCATGACAAATTGGACACATTCTGGGACGGACCATTCAAAATTGTGAAGGTAAACTCGGCCAATTCTTTCATCCTCAAATATGTAGATGGCCAGGTGTTGCCAATCTCTGTCAATGGTCTTCATTTGAAGACTTTTCATCACTAAGACAAAAAAAAAATGTGTTTCAAGTTTTACTTTTGTATGTAAAATTGTATCTTTGTATATACTCTGTTCCAAGATTACAGGGAGGTTAAGTATCACACCACCACAGTGAAAAATTCTAGCTTCGCTAGACCTAGCAAGGATCTCCTTCAGGGATTTTGCGTGTGAAGTAACTGATGTGATATGCTTTGCAATGAAGCACTTTGTCTTGGAAGGCTAAGAAATGCTTCGCAAAAGGAGTGTGAGCAAAGCAGTTTTCAAAGAAAATCCAGCGAACAATTTTCCAAGAGGAACAAACTTTGGCAAATTTCAATGCAAAGCGACTGTCGCAATATGCTTCGCTGTGAAGCACTTTAGCAACTAATGGGAGTTGTCAAAGAACCAAGCAAGAGCATGATGAAAGCATAAGATATGCTTCGCAAAAGAAGTTTGAGCAAAGTAGTTTTCGAAGGAAGTCTAGCGAAGCATTTTTTTTAAAAGAAGACGAGCTTCGGGGGGCTAGCCTTCCGCGAAGCAAAGTAACGATGCAGCGAGGGAGAAATACTTCGGGCTTGAAGCATAGAAGATCTACCCATGCTGGAAGTTCACCGTGAAGCATTTTTAGTACCATTTTCACTTTGCCAACCCAACAAATGCACAAGGCGGGAACATTTGAAACGTGCCTAAAGGAACGTGCCAACGACAACCTAGGGAAACATCCGTAGCAAGTGAAATTAATGCAAGGGCGGCGGAGGACATCCCGAGAGAATTTTGTTGTGAGAAAAGTTTGTGCCCGGGTATGAGGTGGTAGAAGGTTAAGTTCCCGATGCAAGGGAAATCATCGAACCACATGGGCCCGCATACCACACCACCGTAGAACCAATCAAAAGTCACGGCAACCTTCCCAGTTTGGGTTGTAAATTTAATTATGGTAGGTGCCATAAATTAAGGTAGTTGCCTTTTAAGGCTATAAAATGCAAGGCCCTAGCAGTGAGAAGGTTATTCACTTATCGGTTCATGCAAGACTAAGAGCCTTCGCTGTTACTCTGCAATTCCTCTGCCATTTGTATCGAAGTCCTTCGCTTCGAAGCTCTCTGCATCAAGGACTTTGCCGTCGCCCATATTCACAATGGGAAAGAAAAAATCTAAGGAGAAAGGGAAGGAGCCTGAGACAACGCCCCCGAAGAAAATGAAGAAGGACAAAGAGGAGCAAAAACATAGACCTAAGAAGATCAATCTCAATCCCCACCCAGAAAAGCAGTCGGTGGAAGAAGGAGAGAACTATGAAGAGGAACAAATTGAAGAACCACCAATTGATGGGTGGGAGAAAATTAGGGACACAGAACTCTCAAGGAGCGTGGCCGAGCTCTGACACACCATTGAGTTTATGACAAGCAGATTGTCCTCGAAGAATAAGAGAGTTGATGCGTACTCCTCTTAGATTTACTGGTACCTGACCCCACCTGCTCACCATTGTCCAGAGTTAATCTATGCCATCATGCAGAATTACCAGCCCTCATCTAGGCAAGTGTTGTATGCCTCGGGTCATAAATTGTTTTCCATTTTGAAAGAATATGTGCAAGCAGCATTTGCACCACAACAAGGGCCACCCAAGGGTTATTCAGTTCGCAATGTCATCTTGAGCGAACAAATGGAGAGGTTCACTACCTCCACCTTTATTTTAAAATTTCTAAGAGAGAACCTCAAATACGGGCTTCCTTCAGGTAAGCTGCCTCAGATGCCTCGCCCATTGATAGATTTTAAAAGCACAGACATCTTCTCAATCATTGCATGGGTGGCGGGCCTGTCGACAGATGCTTCGGTGCACCCCTGGCAGGTGTCTTTGGCTGAATGTATTTCAAGAGGGAAATTCTATGCCCTTGATGCTTCAATGCCGAACACCAACCCAGTATTTTTTGATTGGGCATAATTGATGGCCCGAACCCTGCACACACGGCTTACTAGCATGAAGAATTCTGGGACGGGCTAGTACTTTGCACCCTGTTCTTTCTTAGTTTGGTTGTTTTTCTACCATGTACATAAGCAATTCCCCCACATTGCCATTTCTTCGAGCGGAAAGGATGGAAATCCTCTACCTATATACCAGTGGACTCCCCTCCTATTGAGGGCAGAGTCTTATTATTATTTTAATCAACAATTCTTGGGACCCGCTATGCATTTGTTGAAGGGTTATTGCCCTCGGGTGCCCCTCAGTTTGAGAGACAGAGTGGTAATGGAGAAGAAGGGAGACGTCTTTCAATTGACACAAGGACTGGTGATCCGCCTGTTTGGCTTTATAGGGAAGCCCTTCCTACTGCCTGTCTACCCCTCCGAGTACTAGTTCATATTAGAGGTTGCTCAGCAGAGCGACGCAACGAATGCCGTATACGGCCACAGTTGAAAATGGGTGCACACCTACGACTTCCACTTCAAAATGGGGGTAATAGAGGTATTTACCCTAAAGCAACACGTTTTCCTAGAGGAAAATCTTGCCAGCTTTGGTCTGCTCCAGATCCCTCAGAGATGGCTCTACGATCCCTTAGGAGTGATGAGGGATCATCTCAGATTCAAGAACTTTCATGTCTGTCCCCACCCAGAAATTGTGGAGCAGAGGAATAATCCCAATGGAAGGGATCTGGAGTGGCATTTAGAGAGGATGAAAACCTTGCCTCCCTGGCATGAGTTCTACCCCATGGAAGTGGAGTTTGATCTTGTTCAACATCCTTTCCCAAGACCAGATTCCATTTTTTGGAGAAATATGAAGGACGATCTGAGCGAGGAATTGAAGGATTGGGGCACAAAACAATTAAGGGAATGGTGGAAAATGAGAGTCCATCGACAAAATATGAAATCATACGGACTCTTGGAGATGGATAAGGACTTTGCGGTTGTTTACGAAGCCAATGCTGGGACTTGGAAGCCCACCTCATTTGCCGATTTTGTTCCCCCAAGTGTTCCAGGTTTGGGCGAAAGCCCAAGAAGAGATGATGATGTTTTAGAGGCAAAAAAAGAAGAAGAGGCCAAAACCACACCACAAGAACCACCTCAGGAGCCGGTGGAAAGCCATGACACAGGTGCCATGGGGTCGACGCAATCATCGGAGCAAAAGAAGAGAAAGAGGTAGGAATAAGCTCAAGTGCCTCCGACCCACTCGAAGCAACCCCGCACGAAGCTCCCAAGTGTCTCTACTGGACAACCTAAAACCAGCCCAACTGAAGCAAATATCAAAGGGACGGCATCATCGAGAGCCGAAGCAACCCTGAACATGGACATAATCGATGTGGAGAAACTTCTCCAGTAAGAAGGGGTCCCCGAAGAAGTCGTAGAAGTTACAAGTACCAAAGCCGCAAAGGAGCAAGAGCCGATAACACAGGAGGTCACTACTGCTGCTCTGCTAGGCGGGCATGAAGGTACGCATTCTCCACCCTTTGCCCTAGTTGCTCAAAGCATGCCCACCACGGTCCCGTTCCTAAGTCCCCAGTAGTCTCTCCCACCCTCGCAAAGTCAATCACCCTCTCGCATGTTGCCCATTACTACCCCAAGTTTGTCTCATGATCCTGTTAGCCCCATTCCATTCGAGTTGTCTAGCCAGGACAAGTCTATTGGTACTACTTTGCCTACCCATGCCACCATCCCCTTGGTCCTCAGTCAGGGCAAAGATAGTACCCCAACGTCGGATCCCGTTCCTTGTTCCCCTATTGCACATGGCATCATTCCCCTCGCCGAAGCTCCCATCACACCCATCGTCGAACCTACTGGTGAGGCATCCCCTGTCCATTCTTTATATCTATTCACCCCTTTGGATGGAGATCCAACCTCATTTGAATAAAAAATGTCCTTAATTAAGGAACACCCTCTAGCCGAGAAGCTGCTCCAGGCTCGACAGAACACAGATAAAATGTTGGAGTCTAAGAAAAAGAGAGGGCGCTCTCTGGTCGAAGTAGAAAAATGCACCATTTTTGACTTGAAAGGCAGAAAGTTACATAAGGTGAAGAAGGTCCCTAAGGTCCAAAAAACTCTGGATGAAATGACTCCAGCAGATTATGAATATCAAGAAAATACCAAGGACCTAAAGCACCTAAATGTAGATAACGAATCTGCGTCCATGCATGTCAGGATTGAAACTTTTCGTGCACATGTGAACATCACCAGCCAATGCCGCTTTGAAGCAGAAAGTGCCAACATCAAGTTGGAAGAGGACCTAGCCAGAATTTGCTCCAAGCTGGAGGATTCAGAGAAGCAGTGTGAACAAATGAAAAAGGAAGTAGTCTCCTTGAGACAGCAAGTAAGACAGCTGCAGTATGCAACTAAAAGTTAGGGCCAGATATAGGCCGAAGCTGAGCTAAGGACCAAAGAGTTTGAAAGCAAGATCTTGCAGTTGCAGCAGTAGTTGTATGAAAAGGAAAATATGGAGTTGTTTGACAGAGGCCGAATAAAAGAAATTCACTCACACTTGCTAAAAAATTTCAAATCTCGGGCCTCCAGTGCCCTATCAATTTTAACATTTATCACCGAAGCCTAGTACACCACTGCTCAGGAAGGAAAAAAAGTAGATGAGGTCATCCAAAAAATAAAAAAGTGACTCAAGCTAGATTTTGAGGTCCAAAGTATCAAATATAAGGACCTGCAGGTTGCTGCGATGAGTCGGATGACTAGGGATTGGTCTAAAGCTCAAGCCATAGTTTGCGCCTTCTTCTCCAAGGTGAGGAAAGCACAGAAGGCGAAGGACCTCTTGGATATATTTGAGCATGAGCAATGCACATCATTGGGCTACTTCCAAGATCTCTCCTCCTTAGGTTTCCCAAGTTTCATGGACGAGGACGGGAACCTTTTGACTAAGGAAGAGCTCAAGCCGGCTTGGCTACATTTTGAAGATGACATCTTAGAGATAGACAACTGGGAAGAGCCAATTACAGAAGGGCAGGTCACAGACTTCATTCTAAGACACTACAAGATTGTGGCTTGCCTGAATGATCTGAACACAAGAGCCAAACATGCTGACATATGGCAGATCGATTGGTTCCATGTCCTGGTCAAGGCACTTGAAGACCAAGAGCCATTTTAGAAGGGTTCCTGGGCTCATGTCCACAGAATCATGGAACGCATCTACGATTGCCTTCTCCCATCGCCACAATAGGAAGCCTCTCCAGAAGAAGAAGAAGAAGAAGAAGCCATGGAAGCACCCTTGGAAGGAGAAAATGGAGAAGGGTTTGGAGGTAACTCTGGCCCAACGGATCAAGGTTGAGGGTTCTACCACCGAGACGAGCTCGTTGCCCCATGAGTCGCCAAGAATGTTGACAATTTTGTCACATTTCACAAAGGGGTAAAAACAAAAATCAAAATTTTGTATAGTGTTTCTTGTTAGCATATCATAGGGATAGATGATTTATTTCATTATTTAGTTTTTATTTTAGGCATATTGTTATTTTCTATAACAATCCCTATTTTTACCTCGGGTGGTTCCCCAACCTCCGGGTTTATTTTAAGCTGCAAATGTATTATTTAAATCTGCTTCATGAATGAAATACTAGTTCACATTTCAACATGGCATCAGATCCAGAAGGGTGAGAGAGAGAGGAGGCGGAAGCTGGCTGGTCTTGACTGGAGAAAAGTTTTTTTTTGCAAGAAGCAGAAGGTTGCAGGTCTGTTTTTTTTTCCAGCACTGGTCTAGGAAATTTTTTTTCCTAGCACTGGACTATGCGTGTTCTTTTGCTAAGCACGCATTTAAAAAAAAAAAAACACTGAGCTCCCCCCTGTGCTACACACCTCCTGTGCATGTTTTTTTTTCCAGTGCTAATTTCCCAGGAGCTAGGATTGAGCTAGGATTGAGCAACTATATTGGGTAGAATCTGTCACCATAGAAGTATATATGTTGAATAGGGCACCCACAAAGGCTCTATAAGGAATGACTCCATAGGAAGCATGGAGTGGTAGGAAACCCTCCATTTCTCATCTACACATTTTTGGATGTAAAGATTTCATGCACATACCAAAAGAGAAAAGGAAGAAGCTAGATGTGAAGACACTGAAGTGTATTCTTCTTGGGTATGATGAGCACTCTAAGGGTTATCGTTTGATTGATCCCTTAACAAAGAAGATACACATCAGTAGAGATGTATTTTTTGATGAGGCTTTCACATCAGAACCCACATCATATGTATACCTAGACCTTGTGGAACCTAAGGTTGATAAATCTCCTTCCTCAAAAGTTGGACATTCATCTTCATCTTCTTCAACACCTCAAAATAAAAATCCAAAGTGGTATACAAATACAATAAAAGACTCTAAGCTATCCACTCCACCAGATTTGACATTGGATAGGCCTTGTACTCGCAGCATGGCTCGACAAGAGAAAGCTGCAACATATAATACTGGGGTTGATGAGCTGTGTCAATCTTTTGAGGAAATTTTTGTAGATCTAGAGAGAGATACAGAAGATATGGATATTGATAGTGTCAGGGTATTTATGTCTTCCATAGATGATCTTGAACCCGCATCAGTGCAAGTTGCTCTTGGTGAGCCTCAGTGGAAGGCTGTTATGGATGTAGAGTATAAGTCTTTGATGAGAAACAAAACTTGGAAGCTTGTCGATCTGCCATACGAAAAGAAGCCCATAGGCTGCAAATGGGTGTATAAAGTGAAGTATAAGGTAGATGGTACAATAGATAAGCATAAGGCCCGCCTTGTTGCAAAGGGCTATGCTCAAAGAGAAGGCATTGACTATGAGGAAACTTTTGCACCTACTTGCTCGGATGACAACCATTCGAGTTCTTTGTGCTATGGCAGTGCAATATGGGTGGAAAGTACAGCAAATGGATTTCAAGAGTGCTTTTCTAAATGGTGATCTCCAAGAAAAAGTCTACATGACTCAACCAGAAGGATTTGAAGTGGAAGGCCAATAGCAAAAAGTTTGCATATTGGTAAAATCCTTATATGGTTTGAAACAAGCCCCTTGGTATATAAAAATGGATCATCAACTTTTGTAGCATGGTTTTAAGAGATGTCCGTCAGATGCAAACCTCTATTTTAAGAAACAGGGTTCTGAAATAGTGTTGCTTGTACTCTATGTTGATGATCTACTCATTACAGGGAGTTCAAAAACAATGATTTCTACTCTCAAAAGAGACTTGTGTCAATCTTTTGAGATGTCAGATCTCGGACTTCTCCATTATTGTCTTGGTCTGGAATTCAGCTAGAAGGAGCACTCCATCAAAGTGTCTCAAAAAAAATATGCCAAGACCCTATTGGAAAAATATCGCATGACTGATTGCAAGCCAATGTCTACTCCGATGGAAACAAGAATTCAGTTATCGCGATATGATGATTCACCTTAGGTAGATGGTACTCTCTATCGCCAGTTGATTGGGAGTCTCATATATTTGACCAACACTAGGCTAGATATCGTATTTGATGTCAACTATCTTTCGAGGTTCATGCAGGAGCCTAAGACTACTCACTGGAAAGCAACAAAGCGTGTTCTTAACTATGTCCATGGCACAATGGAATATGGCCTAGAATATAAGAGGAACAACAAATTCTTCTTATAGGGATACACGGACTCCGACTATGCCGGATCATATGATGACCATAAATCAACTTCAGGATATTTGTTTCATCTTGGATCTGGCCCTGTCTCTTGGCATAGCAAGAAGCAATAGGTGGTTGCTATTTCATCAACAGAGGCAAAATATCACACTGCATGTGAAGCTATGTGCGAAGTGATATGGTTGTGTCGCATCCTCACAAGTATGGGTCTTCCATCAAAATATCCAATACACTTGTTCTGCGATAACATGGGTGTTTTGAATCTTGTCAAGAATCCAGTACATCATGAAAGAACCAAGCACATTGACACACAATGTCACTTCATTCGAGACAAAGTTCCAAGGCATCGAATTCAACTTCAGCACATTCCCACCAATGCTCAAGTTGCAGACATTTTCACTAAGGCACTTCCACGTGTCAAATTTGAATTGTTTCGTAGCTCTCTTTGTATTACCAACTGATGTAATCAGGGGGGATATTAGTAGTTCTTCAATTACATAAATAATGTAATAAGGGGGGATGTTAGCATATCTTAGGGATATCTGATTTATTTCATTATTTAGTTTTTATTTTAGGCGTATTGTTATTTTCTATAACAATCCCTATTTTTACCTCGGGTGGTTCCCCAACCTCCGGGTTTATTTTAAGCTACAAATGTATTATTTAAATCTACTTCATGAATGAAATACTAGTTTGCATTTCAACATTTCTTTTGTAAAGTATTTCTTTTGTTGAATATTTGTAAGTTAAGGTTTATTTTAAGCTACAAATGTATTATTTAAATCTACTTCATGAATGAAATACTAGTTTGCATTTCAACATTTCTTTTGTAAAGTATTTCTTTTGTTGAATATTTGTAAGTTATAGCAATTTTGGCTTTCCCTGCCACCCCATTTGAACATAAAATAAAGATGAAAGAGCTTTGCTACTAAGTGGACTAAGGAAAAAATCTTCGTGGGAAGAGGTAAATGGCTTCACAAAAGGAAGAGATGAAGGATGAAAAGAGATTCACACCCGAAGCATTTCTAGAAGCTACTATAGGCAAGAATTTTGCGAAGCGGTGTGACCAAAGAAAGAATACAAGGAAGGCGTAAAAGAAAGCTTCACATCCAGAGCATTTCCAAAACCTACTTTGGTCGATAGTCTTACGAAGTGGCATTTCAAAAGAATAGCTTCACCAAAGAAGGAAAGTCTAAAATCGTAGTCTAAAATCGCTAAGGCAAGAAAACTACTTTGGGCTCGAAGCACTTCAAATAGCTACTTCGGCCAAAAAACTCGTGAGGTGAAATTTGAAAGAGTGCAGCATTGAAAAGTACTTCGCCAAAAAATTGCCGAAGCACCCACTTCGGGGCTATCCACCAGCGAACCATTTCCACTTCGTCGAAAGTTGTTGCGAAGCATCTGCTTCGGCTAGCTTTCGTCCGAAGCATTTTCATGCAAAGTGATAGCAGCCATGAAGAACGAAACATTTTTTGAAGGCAAGAATGTGCTTCAGCCCAAACTTCCCCAAACCATAGTTTTGAAAGAAGATTGCAGTGAATCATTTCTATAATTCATCAGCAAAGCAAATTTGGCACATTTTCCAGTGAAGCAGTAATGAAGAGCCCCATTTTGCGAAGGAAATCTGCTTCGGCACTCACCACCTCTCGAAGCAGTTTTGTGAAGCTCCACCATGCGAAGTACAAACCAAGAAGGAGGATCTACTTCGGCTCAAATCCATTGCGAAGAGAAGTTGCGAGTAAATTTCCAGTGAAGCGTTTCAAGGGCACGCACTCCAATCTAGGTATTTTTTTGAGGCAATCAAGTGCCTCATAAATGCATTTTTACGTGCCCGATAAGCTCACTGCTCATTTTTGGCAATTGGAGGTGAGGTATCAGTTCCTAGAGAAGATCTTGGTGAGCATGGTGGCCACTTGAGCACTACACCCAAAATCCAAGGACGCTTAGATGACTCATTAATGCATGTTTCCATGGCTGACCCAGTCGCAGTTTCCAGTTTTGGTAATAGATTTGAGAGCTCAATCACGAGGGCTATGAAAAGTCGACTTCTCAGGTTTCGAGGGTGTACTCCTCCATTTTGTGCATTAATGTCTTAGAGGGTTGGGTCCTCTATAAAAACCTAGGCATTGTAATGTAAAATGGGGGGAAATGTTTTGCTAGAAAGTTGTTGTAACTTGAATCCCTGCGATTAATACTAAAGAGCTTTAGACTCTATTTCTCTCTTTTATGCTGCCTTCTACGATTATTTCTTTTATATTTTCTTCATTTGCATACTGTAATTCTGAATTCTGGATTTAGGTGTGTGATTGGAGTGGAACCCTGAGATTTTCCCGAAGGATACATAAGGGAGGAAAATGCTATATTAGTTTTCTTTTATGCTACATGTGGATAGTGTTTCTATCATATTCACTCCTTCTTCGTCATCGTAACTCTGAAATCTGAATTTTGACGGGAGGGAAGGGTAATCCTGGAATCCATCCAGAGGATACATAGGGTGATTCATATTGCATTCATTTCATTTTTTCTTGGTATTCTTTGTTGCTGTTCCAAGTTATTGGCTAGCAATCGTGCTTCTAGTTCTCTCCCACCATTAAACTACTAAAATTTCTTCCCTTACTCTTTTATTTCTTTCCTTCACCCTTACTCTGTTTATCTCTTTCCTACACCCTTATCTTAAACATCAAAGTAGTTTAGTATAGGAGTCGGCCTTTCTACCAATATTGGCACGAGGGGCATCTCTTCCTTTCGGCATTTCAATGTTGGTCCAAGTCTAGGGCGCATACACTTACCCAAATCTTTTCCTGGGTATATTTGATGACCAACAGTACCTAAGATGAGGGGGTGCTAACAAGTCAACATCGTAGTCACCCCGATAGGGAGGTGATTGTCTTAGTCACATTTTTGAAGGGTGAACACGATATTTAAGAGAGAAGAGCAAACACGATTACATAAATAAGGATGTTCAGTTGTTAAATATTTTTACCTAAAATGAGAAGGATGGTTTTGCCATGGTCAATAGGGAACGTAATCAAGCAAAAGTGTGTTCTCCGATGATGCCCAAATTTCAAAGGTGCCAAGAGAAGGTTTTGAAAAACATTAAATAATGGTGGCAACAAGTAACTCAAATTATGAATCCCAAACAAAGAAGAGAGCTGTGTTAAAATCACAAGAGGATTTTCAATATTTCCAAAGTGGGAGTGTGTTTCAAAGCATCAAATGTCCCTTAATTTTCTGTGCATCGACACCCAAAGATGTTGATTTCTTGGGAATTTTTCCTTGAAAAATGGATCACTATTCCAAGAGAATGAATTTTCAATATTTCCAAGGAGGAAGTTCCTCACTATGGTTCCTGATATACGATCATTTTGTCTCCATATGCATTTAATGAAAGAGGCAAAATCCTCTATAAATACTATTGAATTCTCATTGTAAAAGGAGGTTAGACACTTTGCGAGAAAACTCTCCAAGTTATCTGTATCAATAGAAGACACCATGCTTCTGAATTTGCAAGTGATATTGTGTGCAATTTTCTTCTGTATTCGTGCACTTCTATTTTACATTCATGTTTCTTATTTGTTGTGAAGTTTAAAATTATACATTTGAATTTAAATATTGCTAATGAGGGAATGAGTGCTGGAGTGTTATTTTGAAGGTTGTTGTTGCAAGTTTATAAGTAAATTTTGCTTCTTTTCTTTTGTTATATGCTCTTTCATGCTTGGGTGAATTTCCTGTTGTTAGTCTGCCCTGAATCCTACACCTTTGTCCTATGGCCATATTTTCCATTTTTATAAGTCTCTTTCTTGTAACTCTAGTCTTCAACCAGTGTAGAATTTAGTTTGGGACTAGACCTCTCTAGATATTGATACAGAGGACATATATTTCCTTATGTCATTCAATGTTGGCCATGTCTAGGGTGCACAAACACATTTTTGTTGATTACGCATATATTTGACCAAAAGTTACAATAATAATAAGGTTGGTATGATAACAACTACTTCATGGAAGTTAGTAAAGAATCAGAAGGTTCAACGATCTCAATGGGAGATCAATGTCTCAGTCAATATATCTCTTTTAGAAATTTTATATAGCTCTCCCACTCATGGGGAAGCCTTGATGAATGTGTTAAAATATCAATATGCCCCTCTGGATATTTCCCCTTGTGATATGGCCAATATTGTGAGACCTCTTGGGACACATCATATCACATTCTCGGATGCTGATATTTCTTTCTCAAACTTGCAAAATGATTATTCTATTTACATCACTTCATTTATTGGGGGTACTTTTATCAAAAGAGTTATGATTGATAATGGTTCTTCCCTTAATTTATGCACATATCATTTTTTTTTAATTTGTATTAAAATAGGAAGATATAACTAAATCCAATGACATCATTAAAACTTTCAACAATGAGTCCCAAGAAGCTTATGGTACCATATCACTTCCCCTAAAGGTTGGACCAAAAATTTTAGATACATTGTTTTATGTGGTATCTTGTCCTACATATTTTAATCTTCTTCTTGGATGATCTTGGATCCATGAAATGGAGGCTGTCCCTTCTACCTTTCATCAATGTGTAAAATTCAAATTTGAAAACCAACCTATTTATATCATGGGTGATCCTCATCCATTTAAATTTTTCTCACCTGAAGACTTAGCTCAAATTTATTCATTAGATTCCTCATCTAACAAAACTAAGCAACCTAAAAATCTTGATAAGGAATCATCAATTCATGTCTCATCTCAAGATCAAGTCAACTCTTCTTGTCAATATTTTCTCTTAGATAAATCTCATCATGGTTTAGAGTGGTGTGTTGAAGATGAGGTACCACCCTCTCCTTCTATGTTGGTCTCTTTCCCAAATTAGTTTGTCAAAGATGAGTATCCTCCCTAGAATGATATTTTCTTTGACAGTTTTATCCCTTGCACTGGTCAAGTAGATGTAGACACCTAAAATACATCTTGTTTAGGATGTTACTCATATGGATGCCTTTGCAGACCATATGAATGATCTTGGACATTTCCACTACATAATAGTGGTTCTAACCACTCATTTAGGGTAGCCTAGTCTATGCAGCTCTAGCCACTGATGTCAATAGCAGTTGCGATCATAGCTATCGACGATCAGAGTAACTAGAAGTTAGTTGCATCTATCGATAGTGACTAAAGGCTACTTTCTCCTAGTTGCACTGGTTGATAGAAACTAACCCTATAACAAACTCGGGCTACCAAAGTCGAGTGAAATACATTATACCTAATGGTTTCTTGGATGGTTAGGAGATCAAAGCTTTTGGATGCATCTTCTCAACTTCATGAACATAATTGCTTCTTGATCTTGGCTTCCCTGTGAAGCTAAGATGAGGGGATTGGGTGTCTATTTGAGAACCCAAATTTTAATAGCAAACATTAGAGAAATTTAGGTGTAAATACTATAACATAGATCTGTTGGATTTAAGAGAGAATCAACATCCCTTTGAGACATAGCGAAGCCCTACAAAATTTCATAATGACACCTATTTTTCCACCATTCGAGACTGTCCTAGATTGAATGCCAGCATCACTGTTCAAGGATTAAATTACAATGGATTGGTGCAAATTCCACCTTCAAATTGTATCGTGAGACACAATCGACCTTGTGAACACCAATTGCACATCAGAATTGATCATTCCAGGACAAGAATTTAGAGAGCAGAACCCCTGTCATGCGGTCGCTATTTTTGATAGTGCCTCGCAGGTGCATCCATTGAAATTAATAGTGGCTAACAGAGTTGGTTGCTCTGAGCAACAACGACTAAGGCTTGAGAGTTTATTTTCTTGTGTTTTAGCCATAGATCTTACATTTCAACATTTCAATATGTTTTCTAACCTAGAATAGAAGCTTTATTTTCAATATTCACATATTATTTATGTTTTTTTACATGTTTTCATGCATTGCTTTATGATTTACTTCTAGTATTTCATTTATATCTATAAGTCTTTCAACATTCCCTTTATATTTTGCATTTATCATAAAATAGCCTCATCTTGAGAAGCTGCACCTTTGCCATTAATATTTTGTGAGTTTCCTTGTGTGCAAGCTCATGCATTACTAGGAGTATTTTACCTTGGTAAATATCTTCAAAACATCATGGAGTGGAGGTTCCAGGAATAATCCCTCCTATAATAAAATTTTAAGGATCCTAAAGTCTATTGAAGACATCTACCACAAGAATTATGGATTGTAATATGTATCACAATGGTCAATCCCTAAGAGGGATGTTTCTATAAACTTATTGTAAAGATGATTTCATAAATTTTAATAAATATGGGCACATTTATTTTACCTTTCTTTCTTTGCATTTTGATTACATGCTTTATCATGCTTATTTGATTACATGTTGCATTGATGTTATTTTTTTAGCTTCTTTTAGCTTCTGAATGGCATCCTAGGTTTTATCATAACATTAATACCATCCATAGGGGTTCAAAATTTTGAGATACCCCTATTAATGAAGCACCCATAGGTCCTCCAAGAAACCTTCATGACTTGAACACCTTGATATAATTCTATATAATGAATAATCCTCCCATTGATAGGCCCAGTAGGTCAATACCATAAGATCACATTCCAACTCGTTCTATACATCAATCAAAACATGAACATGAGCATACACCATGGCCTAGCTTGGATGAGTAAACCACCCCATTTTATCGGGCAAGTCACCCCCCTACTCCTTGTAGAGAGCACTTTGCATCGTGAAGAGTACTAGGTGCAACCACATTGCATATCTGCATAATTAGACTATACAGATCCCATTCATAAACCAAAGTATCAGGTCAATACAACCTTTAGGGAGCATGGAAAACAAGCAATAGACCCTACTTGGGGGGAATACATGATAAACCCATCCGTATTTCAAATACAAGGGTGCACAAACCCCATAAAACTAAGCAAAAAAATCATACTCATCAAGCACTTAGACCAAATATTAACAAACAATGACATATAGATTAACTCCATTTGGATCAACAACAATTAAATCAACAATGAGTGGACTCACAATGAGCATACCTACAAAGTTTGAATTAACAAAAGATACGAGACCAACAAAAGATACAACAAGAGCAATTACAAAATGCGTTACATGAAGTGGTTCTTACACCTAGCATCCATAGGATGCAACAACACATAAGGCATCCAATACAATCTCAAAATATTCCTCCTTGACTACACCAAAATTACATTCAACATCAAAGACCATTACCTAGTTATCATCAAGAACCTCATATTCCTCATTAGTACCAAGATCAACATGAGGAATCATATTAAGAGTCCCAATGGGAACATCAGGAGCAAATAAATACCTATCCTAAATCCAGTTTTAATGAGGTACCTAATGATTATACTTATCTCCCACCTCAACATCAAAATTGGCTCTCCCTACCTAATCAAGGGAAAAAATAGGAAGATCATATAATTTCATCAGGGGCATACAAAGTGCTAAATGATCGAGTAAATTTATTATAAAAATAACCACAAAGTTTGGGTTATCAAAAACCCACACTAAAGTAGCTTAGCAATCAACCTTTACATCCATTAGTGTCAACATCGACATACCCATCGAATTTCAAGATGCCTAAACTTAAAAAGTTCAAATATGACAAAGATGCATGAGAGCACATGACAAGCTTCATCTATATGTGCTTTAGTTTTCAATACAATGACCCCTTGATGTTGAGAACCTTCCTTACAAAATTAGTTTAGGATGCTTTGGAATGGTATAATAATTTACCATGCCATAGCATAAACACCTTTGATCAATTAGCCGATGCATTTTTGAAATATTTTATCCTTAGCTCTAAGAAAATGATAAACTTGACTGACTTGACTAGCCTTCATAAAATTGACAACAAGCCAGTCATGGAGTATGGAAATAGATGGAGTAAGGTGATGCTAAAACTACCTTTCACCCTACCCATAATGGAACTCACCCAAATTTTTACTAGAATTTGTTCAAAATAAATCTCGCTTCTCTTACAATTATAGCAGTATCAAGCATTCAAGGAGGCTTTGGTGCAAGCCAATGTCATTGAGCACATCAAGGTCTAGGAGGGTGATATTAAGCTCCACAAAAGGGAATTACCAAACAAGAATATTACAGGTGGCAACATGTAACAAAAAGTGGCCCCAATCAATCATATCCCCAACTCATCAAACCAGGCCGCACCACCTCCACTACTAGTGTAGCATAATTACCAAGCTTAGCCTCCTATGGCCCAAAATAATATGCAACAGAATCAAGGACAAGGTCAACCACATTGATCATCATGATAATATACTAATTTTCTAGAGATATTAGAATCAATATTTGATCGATTATGTGAAGCACAAATAATCAATATTCATAAAATCTGTCCATTAAAACCTAATAAGCATAGATCAAAGGTGCACAAGGAAAATTTGTATTGTGTTTACCATCGACAAAGGGGTAATGACATCCAAACATGTTATCCTTTTAGATATTTAGTACAAGATATGATTGAGAGGCAAGAACTTCAGATAGGAGTCTTCAAGGACCCCTTTCCCACACACGAAGCAAACACAACACTTGCCAATCAAGTCGAGCAACCTAATCAGGTGCATATCAATCTATCTCCCCAAGATTTTGTGGGAATTATTAGTGTTGTAATAGAGAAACAAGAATATCAAAGTTGATCTATGCATCTTGTAGCTTCATCCAACATTTCACCTTCGCTCATTGCATCTCATCAGGATATTGGTATTGCACAAAATTTCATGCCACAACAGTGGGGGTTGATTTCTATCACTCCTCCTAGCCAATCCAATAATAATACATCTAGAACAATGTAGACTAGGGGTACATAATGTGTCACACATTCCCCCTAAAAATCATCAAAAAAAAAAAAAATGAAAAAGCATAAAATCCAAGAAAAAAATCATAAAATCATTAAAAATCCAAAAACAATTGAAAAATCAAAATTTAAAAACAATTCAAAACATCAAAAACACAAAAATATTTATATTTTGTATTGCATCATATGCATTCAATTAATTAAATTGTATTAGGCATTTGCATCCATTGCATTTGCATTAGGATAGGTTGTGTTTACAATCTTACAAATAACACCATGTTTGTATGCTAATCATGCATCTTTAAATCATCATCATCTATCATCCCCTGTGAGTAATTATGTTTTTCAACACAACCATTCAATTTCTATGAGGTATATAGTAGGATTTTCCATTCATTCAGCTATACCTAGTGATCTTTTCAGATTTTGTAGAAAGCTATCATGGCTTTCGAAGATGAGGTCTAGTTTTTATAGTACCTTGCATATATCAAAATCCTATCACTTTTTAAATATTAACAATCCTAGTTTAAAAAAGGAAGGATGAAACTACAAAGTGATCCTAGTTCACCTAGAGTGAAAGTTTTTCCCTGCTCATCTTGTCATGCGCATGGTGTAAAATATTGATTATTGGAAAAAGGACAAGCTCCCCCCTACCCAAAGAAATTCCTTGCTTTACACAAAATAAGAAAATCCTCAAAACAATGCAAAATAAATAGTGATTTTCATCACTGAGAAAATCCTTTGCTCCAAAATAAAACAAAATACAAAATAAACAGTGATTTTCATCACTAAGGGCTACATACCCATAGCCATGCTGGTCAATAGTGGCTAACCTTGTAACCAACTCAAGATACCAAAGCTGAATGAAATCCATTGTGCCTAATGGATTCTTGTATGGTTGGTATATCAAAGCTTCTAGATGCGTCTTCTCAACTACATGAACATAATTGCTTCTTAATATTGGCTTCCTTTTGAAGCTAAGACAAGAGGATTGAGTGTCTATTTAAGATTCCAAATTTTAATAGCAAACCCTGGAGAAATTGAGGTGCAAATACCATAGCGAAGCTCTGCTAGATTGAAGAGAAAATCAACATCCCTCCAAGGTATAGAGAATCCCTACCAAATTGCACAATGATACCTATTTTTCCACCATTGGAGATTGCCCTAGCTTGAAGGTCAACCTCACTATTCAAGGATAAAATTATAATGGATTGGTGCAAATTCCACCTCCAAAATGTGTCTTGAGACACAACCGACCTTGTGAATATCAATTGCACATCAAAATTGATCATTTCATATCAAGGATTTATAGAGCAGAATCCCTAAACCATGGCCACTATTTTTGATAGTGGCTCGTAGGTACAACCACTAAAATTAAAAGTGACTAATAGAGCTAGATAATCCGAGAAAAAGTGGCTAAGGCTTGAGAGTTCATTTTCTTGTGTTTTAGCCATAGATCGTACATTTCAACATTTCAATATGTTTTCTAACCTAGAATAGAAGATTTATTTTCAATATTCATGCATTCTTTATGTTTCTTTACATGTTTTCATGCATTGCTTTATGCTTTACTTCTAGTATTTCATTTATCTCTATATGTCTTTAAGAATTCCCTTTATATTTTGCATTTATCATAAAATAGCCTCATCTTGAGAGGTTGCACCTTTGTTATTAATGTTTTATGAGTTTCCTTGTGTGCAGGTTCATGCCTTACTAGGAGCATTTCACCTTGGAGATCATATTCAAAACATCATGAAGTGGAGGTTACAAGAATAATCCCTCCTATAATCAAATTTTGAGGATCCTAAAGTCTATTGAAGACATCTACCACAAGAATTGTGGATTGTAATATGTATCACAATGGTCAATCCCTAAGAGGGATGTTTTTGTAACCTTGTTGTAAAGAGGATTTCATAAATATCAATAAATATGGGCACATTTCTTTTACCTTTCTTTCTTTGCACTTGGATTACATGCTTTATCATGCTTATTTGATTACATATTGCATAGATGTTAGATTTTTAGCTTCTTTTAGTAGAATATTCTAATTATCAAGAGGAATTTGGTTCCCTGTCTCTCAAGGACCTTGAGAAATTAGGAGTAACTCTTGCCCCACCTCCTCTTGAGGATGACTTGTCCATACTTATTGAGGAGACCTGTTATTCTAAAAATACTACCTCTAGAAGAAAATCGAGATTTTGCAGTAGGGTGCCATATTGAGAGACTCGATGCAATCTATTTTTGAAGGGCTATAGAAAGATGATATGGTGATTTCGAGACATGTCTGAATTTCATGGCAAAATAGCGCAAGGAAGTCAAGTAGATGAAAATATCATGATTTTGCGACATGTTACTTTTTCGCTGATAAATCAAGAAGACAAATCCAATATGAAGAAGATGTCACGATATTTTTGTGGCAGTAAAGACCAAAAGGAGCTGAAAAGATAAAGACGTCATGATTTCATGACATGTTGCATTTTTGTGGATAAGAAAGTAGAAAATATGCAGAAGAAGAAAGAATGTCGTGATTTCGCGATATGTTGCATTTTTGTGGCTAAGAAAGTAGAAAATTGGTAGAATAAGAGAGAATGTCACGGTTTCATGACATGTCAATTTTTTGCCATGAGAAAGAAAGAAGAAGACATACAAGGCTAAAGTGTCATGATTTTGTGACATGTTTTGTTTTCATGTAAGCAGGAGGCGGATATAGTAGAGTACTTGAATATATCATGATTTCACGACATGATAGTTTTTCCTGACAAGATATATTATTAGCAACTAAAACATACCCTTACACAAATTTTTGATCTCTCTGGGTGTCAGATGTAAATGGAGTGTCAGATCTATTAGAATCTAATTTACAAAATATCTTGTGCTTATTATTAGAAACTAAAGTTAATTTCTTGTAATTTATTTGAGAATCCAAGATGTACTAGTTGTAAAAGATACCCATTTTGGGTATATATAGTGGTATACGCATTTTGAAAAGGGGTTGGCTCTTATACATTTGCAATATTGATGTACATTATTCTGGATGCAAGCAAATAAATTTACTCTTCTTCTAGCTCCTAACTTTCTGTGTGCAGGTGTATATATCTGGTTTTCGACTTCTATTTACATTATTAAATTCTATATTGTATCTGTTATAAATTTGAACTGTGCATGTATGAATTATATTGCTAGAGTTAAGATTAAGTATGCTTATATGTGTTAGATGAAATATCTAAATCACACTTATAAAGTTATGATTTCTATATGAAGGTGTTAGAGAAAACTTGTAACAGTAATACGAACTTCTTATCCTAATTGTTGTCTAAACTACACCATGAGAAAAGCTTCTAGCCTTGGCTATATTTCCCTTTACAAGCATTTCCCTTCTTTCTTCTCTCTTTTCTCTAAAAAAAGCAAAAAGGAACCAGCCTACTCTGGAGATTAGACGGATATTCCCAAGCTAGATTCGTTTATTCAATGTTGGCAAGGTCTAAGGTGCAATACAATTAACCAAAGGTAGATTTTGTTCCAACAGTTTTTGGCATGCTCGGTGGGACCTAAAATCCCATAGTATTCTATAAGTTTTGGTATTTTTCTTTAAAAGCCTTTTTGTTTTAAATCTAAAGCAAAAAGCCACCTGGCAACTCTGTTTAGAAGATTTAGACCCAAGTAATACCTTGTCTAAAAATATCTGGTTATAAGCTCATGAGTGCCTATGCATATGATAACCAGATCCCAAGCAAGAAAATTTGAAGAACCCATCGAGTTCTTCGAGTTACATCTTGGTAGCTTGAAAGCACATCCTATGCTAGCTGCAAGATCTAATCCACCTGGTACTAGTACAAATTCCATCGTACCAACTATTGGAGTATCCTCAAATATCTCCATAGTAACAATAAATATAGTAGCTATCATGGCTACTCCTCCCGTCCCAACTCATCTTGTATGGAACCAAACTAGCCCACTAAACTTGGCAGCCCAGAATCAGGTTTCCCAGGAAGCTCTGAAAGCTTTGCCATCATATTATGGGACAGGTAAAAAAATAGATGAACATTACCTAGATGTTTCATCATTGGCAATAGTTTATAACATCACCCAAGAGGATGTGATGGTCAGGTTACTGGTCATATCCTTAAAAAGAAAAATACTCCATTAGTATAGAGCGCTCCCTCCTAGATCTATTACTTCTTGGGCAATACTTTTTGATCATCTGGTTGATGAATTCAATGTACATGCAGATCCGTTCTCATTACTCAATAAATTCATAATTGTCAAGACACATCCACAAGAAGAGATTGCAAATTTTAACATTAGGTTCACACGCACCTGGGATAGAGTGCCCACTGGTTTAAAAACTACTATAGAGCAAGTAATATGTTATTATTTGAGAGTTTTTTATTTAGAACATAGCATGATTATATGACAATAACATTTTTTAACTTTCCCTACTATTTATTTAGAAGCAACTAAGGGAGAAGTTGATCTTATTGCCACTGGGAAATATCCTCCAAAGGACCCATTGCCTATCTTTCCTAAATTTTCCCAAGCACCTATTCTGAATCCTATAGTACCAGCGACTCCAGTCATTCAGTTACCCTAGAATCTGCTAGCATTGCCTCTTATTCCTACCCTTCCTGCATTACCTGCTATTCCTCTATGAAAAGTCCCCCAAGATAATTAGATGATGACCATATTAGATATGATGAAAAATTTATCAAAAGATATGTCATCTATAAAAAAGAGAGAAGTCGAGTGATATTTCCAGCTGAGGATATTTCCTCATCTAACTAAATATGAAGCTTCGACAAGTAATAAAGGGCAGGAAAGAAAAAATGTAGTCTATGCTAATGAAATAGGAGATAATGGAGAGCCTTCTAACTTAGACTATTGGTGTTCCACATGTAAAGATCCTCATGGAGAAGATTCCTATATGTTTCACCAGCATCATGTGTAGAGTCTAATTAATGAAGAAGTAAAATAAACAATGAAGGAGCACGTAAACATGATCAGATAAGTAGATCATAATCTGGCCATACCATCTGAAGAACATGTCATTGTCTTGACAAGGTCAAGAAGGAAACCTCTACAAGTTGATCCGAAGGAACTTCAGCCATTAAATTTTCCCCCAACTCCCAGAGCTACTCCTCAGAAGGATCAGTCAAGTGAAAATAAATATTCTAACCCTCCTTAGAGTTTTGTCCTAGCACCAAGGAGAGAGTCTCCTCCTAGAAAGGAGAGTGAAACTCAAGATCAAGCGAAAGAGAAACTCAGATTTCCTTCATTGACCAAAAGGTAAAGAACAAAAGCAACTCAGAGTTATAGGAATAAATACGATCCTTCTGCTAGAGAAAATGAGAAAAATGTTGAGGCACCCTCATTCAATATCATTGAGGAGATGAAAAATACTCCTTCAAAAGCTAGCATGTATGATGCTTTGCAGTTCCTAGGACAAATCGATCTTCTTCAAGAATATTTAAATTTGATGAATCATAAGAGAAAAGTGCCTTCCTTTTCAAATCCTATACAAGCTAATGTTACTTCTGCTATAGGAAAAATAGACCACCTTTGTTCTATTTGTCTCTACAGATGGATAGTACATAATTGTATGATCGACTCAAGAGCAACTACTATAGTTATGCCTAAAGTAGTATGTGACATCATGGAAATGGACTATACTAGAAGTCATCCAGGAGTGTTGCAATTAGATGGTACTCTAGTAAAATTTGTAGGAGTGATCAAGGATATCCCCATACAAATCCATAGGATGCCCCAAATAGTCGTGATACAAGAAGTGGTAATTGTATATTTTGAACCATACTTTGGTATGTGCCTATCCAAAGAATTTACGACAAAAATTGGAGGTTATTTATCTTTAGATTATTCTCATTTAGAAATACCTTTCAAAGGTAAGAAGATCAAGTTTTTTAATGAGAAGCCATCCAATTTTCACGTAGCAAGACTAGAAGAAACCAGTACTGTGAATATGATGACCGAAGATATAGGAGACGTATATTTGATGGAGGAAACCCTAGAAGAACTTCAGTCTGAAGATCATTTTTCCTTAAAAAATTTCAATGCCATTATAGAAACAGATATAGGAAGCTACTCTATTGAGAAACCAAAAAAGCTACTTGTTTCCATCCCTGAAAAGAATGTTTCCACTAGCCAGATTTGGAAGCTTTACTTTGATGGGTCCAGATGCAAAAATGGAGCAGATGCTAGGATAGTTTTATTTTCTCCTACAGGACAAGAAAAATGTTTATCATACAGATTGACATGGAGTTGCACTAACAACGTGGGCGAGTATGAAGCATTGTGTTTGGGACTCAAAAAGGCCAAAAAATTAGGTGTAAAATAATTGTTGATTTATGGAGATTCAAAGCTTATTGTGAAGTAGGTCACTGGAAAATGTATCTGTAAGCAACATTATCTAAGAGCTTATAAGAATAAAGTGTTAGATCTCTTGGAAAATTTCAAAGCTCTAAACATAAAATAAATTCCAAGAGAAAATAACACTCATGCAGATCTTTTGGCATTAGTAGGGTCAAATTTATGTCCAGTCAGTAATGTTATCCAGAAGTCTAAAATAGTGAGACTGATATACTAACCTTATGTGCCTGACAAAGACATTTTCTAGCAAGTATTTGAGAATGATGAACATATATTGGAGTTTCTAATCCATGATATGAACTGCTCTAATGATAGAGCATTACAAGATGAGGACAAAGAGAGCCTGATTTAATTAGAAAATAACCACATTCTTAAGGGACTGATCACCCTTGAGAGTCTCTTTGACAACAATGATAGAGCCACTAGTCGAAGAATTAAAATTGACAAGTGACGGTATAAGGAGGTGGAATTAGAACTGGGAAAAATGATCAAGGTAGGTACCAATTGTACAGTAGAAGAGTTGAGTCAAATCAAAGAGTTGTGTAAGAGCTATCCAGAGATTATAGCCTAGACATATAGTGATTTGAAAGTGTATAGAAAAGAGGTGATCCAGTATAAAATTGAATTGGAAGAAGGAGCTAAACCATTCAGGCAAAGACAGAGGCTTGTGAATCCTAAAATTGAAGCCTTGATGAAGCAAGAATTATTGAAACTCTTACAGGCTAAAATAGTGTATCCCATTAAACATTATACCTGGGTGGCAAACCTGGTTCCGGTTAGGAAAAATAATGGAAAAATTAGTTTGTGTGTAGATTTACGAAATTTGAACAGATCTTCACTAAAGTATCATTATCCTTTGCCTTAGATTGATCCAATCCTTCATACAGTGGTAGGAGAAGAGAGGTTTTCTCTACTAGATGGTTTTTCTGGCTATAACCAGGGTTGGGTAAAAAATGAAGATCAATATAATCCTACGTTCACAACCAAGTGGAGAACATTTGCCTATCAAAGAATGCCCTTTGGGTTATCAAATGTTGGAGCCACGTTCCAAAGAGCTATGGACGTAGCATTTGGTGAACTCTCAAATAAGATCATTATCGTTTATCTAGATGATATGATAGTCTTTTCCCATGATAAGCGAGATCATTCCACTCATCTACAACAAATATTTAAAAAATGCAGAGAATTTGGGATATCTTTGAACCCAAAGAAATCCAAATTTTTTGTAGAAGAAGGTATATTGCTTGGCCATGTTATTTCTAAAGCTGGGTTGTCTATTTATCCTGACAGAGTAAAGACACTTTTGGAACTTTCACTACTAGTAAATAAGAAAGGTTTGCAATATTTATTTGGACAAATAAACTTTGTTCGAAAGTTCATCGCTGATTTTGCTCAAAGTATTAAACCAATGACTGAATTGTTGAAAAAGGATGCACCTATTAAATGGATAGAACCAAGGAAAGATGCATTTAGGAAAATCTTGGAGGCTATAGCTCGAGCTCCAATTTTAGTTAACCCTGACTACTCCCGAGGTTTTATTTTATATGCTATTGGAGAACAAGATAGCTATGCTGCAGTTCTTACTCAGAAGGGAGTAGATAAATAAGAAAGACCCATAGCATTCTTAAGTTCTACCATGCACAATCATGAGGAGAAATATAGTTTTATCGAGAAGCAGGTTTATGCTATCATGAAATCATTGAATAAATTCAAGCATTTTCTATCTCAAATTCGCACCATTGTTTATGTGATTCACCCTGATGTTAGAAACTTCATAATACAAGGAGAACTTGATGAAAAAAGAGCGGTATGGGTAACCCGCATATAGGAATTATTAGTAAACCAAAAATATGCACTGAATTATTAACATTAGTATTAATCAAATGAATGTTTAAATAATACATTGTGCTAAACATTAGGAGATATCCTGAGATATCTACCACTAACCTATCTAACAAACGTGCTTCATGAATAAGCGCTAAAAACTAACTACATAGTCAAATTGACTACGATTAACCTAGGATATTTAGATAAATATCCAAAAGGTAAATAGTAAATAGTAAAAGGTAATTAACCTAGTAGTAAAAGTAAATACTAGTGGTAAAAAGTAACAAGCTACTTTTTACCATGCGATAAATAAAATCTACCTAATGTAGGGAAAGGGTAAAATATCCAAATGATGGAATATTTACTCTAACATCCCCCCTTATTACATTATTTGGGTAATATATACATATCCTCTAATACAACAATATTTGGGTAAAGTATATAACTGCCCCAATACAGTGAAAAGGATGTCGATCTGATGGTTCTTGCTCTATCACAGTACTCTAGCTACTTCTAAGCAAAAAAATTGATCATTCCTCACTTTGTCTTTACACCAACGAATGTCCTTATAGTAATCACATCATCCAACCGAATTGCATGGGTAACCAGCCACTGCAATCGCTAGGTGTAGTAGAGTAGATCACTTCATACGAGATTCATTCATTTTACAATATGAGTTTGCAAAATATTAGGTTGCTAAGGTATTGGTCATAGCCCTAAATGCACCCTTATAAGTTCCCCCCTTATCGTTGCAAAACATGTTGTATTTAATTTTTGAAAGAAGTGTGACTAAGGTGTCGGTCGCAGCTGAAAATGCACCCTTATAAGTCTTCTTCCATTTTTACAAAAAATTGTGAAGAAAAGAAATGTATATCCCCCCTTAATTGCAAAATATGTGCAACTTAAGAAGCTTTGTGAAGGATTTTACAAATATTGCCTCCTAGGCAATTTTACACCAGAAAATTCTCTCCTTTTGTTACAAGAACTTCAAACAATGAGATTTTGCTATTTATGAAGCCTAAAATAGGTACAAACACCCCTTTATTACAAGTACTTCAAACAAAAACTTATGCTATTTATGAAGCCTAAAAAAGAGAGAGGAAATGGTGCTTTGCTTAAGATGACAAAATGTGTTTTCCCTCTACAATACTGTCTTAGCAATGAGCACTTTGTTTGCTCTCTTTGAAACAGAATTAGAATCCGAATGAGACACTTCACTAGAAATATGGCTTATGTGATGTGCCTTTGCCATTTTAGTTTTGCTTTTTTTGAAACCAATACTGAATGGTGTCATGGTTGTCATTTTTACAATTTGTGCAAAACTATGCTTTCTAGGCAATTTTATCAAAAAGTTCACCAAATCATCCTTCCTTATTGTAAGAACTTCAAGCATGATTGCTATTATGAAGTCTAAAAGAAAAGGTAAAATTTTTATGACTTCTACTTTTATGATTGCCTTTACAAGTTTTAGTTCCCTCTTGTCAGAAATCTGTGTTTTGAAGGAAGAAAGGAATTATCCCCCCTTAGTGCAAAGGATTGCAAATTTTTAATGTTACTTATTTTCAAAAACTTATTCTTTCTTTTTTATTACTCTGTAGCACCCTAAAATTGGCATAGTTAAACCTTAGTAAAAAGATAAAAATTCAAATTTTAACCTCAAACCCCGTTAACCGCCTGTTACCCGCTTCCCTTGTTTTTCGTGCCATTTTTAGGATTTGTTTTGACCGTTGGACGATATCGTCGTAGATTAGATGAAATCGTCCCAGATCTGATGAATTCATCTGGAACAGAACGTCCAGACGATTTCATCCCAAAACCAAATTTTCATACTTAGCTTCTGTTCCAACAACCTCTCTAACCTGGGTAGAAAGCATGTCTGCGTAGTTAGAGTCTCCCCCATTGGAGATCTCCCAAATTGGGATGATCTCCAACCTCCTAACCTCTCCCTAATCCTATATAAACTAAGATTTTCTCAGTTTATCCCCCTTGACTCTCTGCCTGAAACTCTGCTTAAACCCCTTGAACTTTCACGCACCTCAGAGCATCCTCACACCATCATTTGCATTCTGTATTTCATGTTTTCTTGCAGGAACTTTACTATTTTTTAGTCGAAGCTAGCTCGGATCGTCGCAAGCGATTCCAGGCGATTTCGGACGATCCTGTCGAGGAGCGCAGATGATCTCGTACGATTGGAGGCGATCCCGACTGTAGTCCAGATTGGGGGCAATCAGAGCCCAGAGTTTGCATCTCTTTATTGTTTTCTGCATTTCTCTATACATTATCTTAGTTATTATATTTATGCATCTTGGAGTTCACCTCATTTAGCATAACCGCATGATAAAGTTAAAATCAATCATTAAATCTACTGCATTTCTCTTATTTTTTATTTGAATCTATTATTTAGGCATGTTTGCTGTTATTTCTATCATTCTCCTTTGCTTTTGCAGTTGCATCTTTGGTATTTTGTATCTATTCCTATGATTGTAGGTTTCTGACGAATTCGTCTGATGAATTCGTCAGATTGACGATGATCTCGTCTGATCTCAGATGATCGCCTGAGATCTGAGATGATTCTATGCAATTCCAGATGATTACGTACGATTTGAGATGATTTGGACTGCTACAAGACTCATAATCTTCATCAGACATCCAAAAATCAGGTATGTTCTATCCTATTTAGCATATTCTCTGTGTTTAGCATTTATTCATGTTTTTTGTATTCATAGAATCAGCATTGGCATATAGAATAGTTTAGATTCATCTTGGCCAAACCTAGGAATTGAATGATTAAAGCACAAAATGAACACATCAAACCTACTATCAACCTAGGTGTGGAAACTGCCACTCAAAAGTTTCCTGGTGAACCCACCATCCATCAAAAATTCACCCTTATACCCCTCCCCCGAGAGGCGGGACCTTCAAAGGGCCTCTCGGTCCGAGGTATTGTCCCATCCTTCTCGCATCCCCCTTCCGGGCGCGGATCCTATAGCCTGAAGGTAAGGATGCAAAAAATTTGGAGCGATACATTTTGGTGAACCCGACGTGAAAACTAAAAACCTTTTGAAAACAATCCAAAAACAAAAAAAAAAAACAAAACATAAATGCATTTAGAACCAAAGATTGCATATCACATTTAGATGGTAGATTATAATAAAAGACGAGTTGTCACCATTAATGTTGAGAATCAATTAGCAGCTATAGAGATTACTTTTGTGCTTAGAGTACCTCAAACAAATAGGGTTCAACCTTTGTGGGATGAACTTGATAGGAGATTGGGTATCATTGGATCTAGGGCAACAGAACTTAGGCAAATTAAGAGGTTTGTCCTAGATAGAATCTTGGATCCCGATCAAGTGACCTTATATCATGAACTTCAGAGAGCTTGCCATAGGTGGTTAGCAGATAAAAGAGCCCATGTGTCTTCAGAGTTGTACACCTTTGAGGAATACCTTGAGAATGCAGTTGTAGTACATAAATTTCTATCTCATATAGAGGATCAAGAGGTCGTTCTTACGGATAGAAAAATATGGAATAGAGTTCCTAGAGCTGTGTTATATCGAGAGTATTGCCATGAACTTTATTTCTACCAGTCAGAGTCTGAAACAGATAATATCACTATAGCACACTTTATCAAGTTCTTGAAAAACCATTTCCAATTTGAAGAGGAGCATTTCATGACTCCTGATGAACTTGATCCTATCAATGACATCTATAAACTATTTATAGAAAACTAAGCTATTCTTTTATTATTGTTATTTCTTGCATTCAGTGTGTTGTTTGTTGTCTTTATAAGCATAAAACAAAAATAAATAAATAAAAAAATAAAAAAAATAAAATAAAAACAAAATAAATCATAAAAAAATAAAAAACATTTTCTTTTAAGTATTATAGTAGGTATATAATTAAAATATATCTACCTCCTAAATTTGTTGCAAATATATTAATATATATTTGCTAAAATCTAAATTTAGACATAATGACTAGACTCAGGAATGGAAAACAGACTGAAGTAGAAGAAGATTGGTTAAGAAAACCAGGAAATAACCTAGATGTCCTTCCTGAAGACCCAATTCAGGAAGAAGGAACCTTTGACCAACAAGAAGAAGAATTTGCTGTAGGAAATGAACAAAAAGAAAATGATAGAGAGGAAGGATCCTCATCCCCTAAAATATCTCCGAAGGAGTTGTTACTTTTGAGAACATGGAACATTTCTGGAAGTTCCTCAATACTAATATTGGCACTCTTAATAGAGCAGTCCATATGGACAAAGATCAAATTAGTGACACTCAAGCAACCCTAGAAGACATATATCACACACGCACTAATCCCTTGTCCTTCGTTGATCAAGAAAGTGATCAAGCTGGACCATCCAATTTGGATATGGCCGCTATAATCCAGAACACGCAACAACAACAGGTTACCCAACCACCTAGAGTGCCTGTTATCAAGCCTAGGGTTATTCCCACACAAAAGAAACCTTCATTCATTGCTCTATTTCGCCAAGCTATTGATCAATATACCTCAAATCAACAAAAGCCTAAAACAAAACCAAATACCAATTTCCAACAATCTGGGATACAACATAATGCTACAACAAATCTTCTTCATAATACTCTTCCTACCAACCATTTGCATAACAACAATATAGCATCTAATCCTTATGTCACGCCTTCCTACGCTCACAAATCCCATACTCATGTACCACCAAACCAATATGGTGGACAAACTGGTAATCTGGAAGCCATGGTGAAACAATTAGTCTCCCGCATGGACCAGATAGATCCCTACCGTCCCTCGTACAATTATCGAGAGATGTGTAGTCAGCCTCTAGATCCTATAGTTGTAGCACAACCATATCCTAAACACTTTCCTATGCCTGTCCTACCTATATATAAAGGAACTGAAGATCCCATAGAGCATCTTCGTATGTTTAGGATAGCGTGCCATGATATATCCCATGATGATTTGTTATTACTAAAAATGTTCCCAAAAAGTTTAGGAGGGATGGCATTGGAGTGGTATTATCAATTACCCACTCATTCTTTGAGAAATTTCGAAGAGACCACCGAGTCTTTTGTGCATCAATTTAGTGCCTATATTGAAAGGCATGTAACTATTAAAGATTTGTACAACCTAAAACAAGACAAAGATGAGTGTTTTGCTGACTTCTTAGCTCGATGGAGGCAGTTGATAGGAAAATTACACTTTGTGTTACCTTATCGGGAAATGTTGGATATCTTTATCAATAATTTACAAGAACAACTATCCTATGAGTTATCAATTGCTACCTTGACCACCTTCGATCAAGCTATAGATTTAGCTCGAAGAGTGGAAGATGCTCTTGTTAGGAGAGGTCAACTTAAAAAGAAAGATGATGAGAAAACATCTAGAAATCAATATAAAAATAAACAAGTTGTGGGCGATGGAGTCACTGATAGTAGAAATATCACTACTGTTAATGTTGCAAAAACAACAGAGAAATTTATACTAAAACCTCCTGATAAACCACCCCGAGAATTTACTAGGTTAAATCAACCCTTATCAACCATTCTCCCGCAATTACTAGCACGAGGAATGATCCAATTACCAAATATCCGAGAACCTGATCCAACTATACCCGGATACAGAGCTGATTTACATTGTGATTTCCATAGAGGACCTGGACACGCTACCAATTCTTGTAAAATATTAAAACATAAAATACAAGACCTGATTGATAACAATGAGATGGAGGTGCAAGCCTTTCAACCTAAACAAAATCCTTCTAATAATGCTCAAAAGAACATCCCTCAAAATCAGAATCAAATGCCAATCGACCACTTGGACATATTTCAACATCCTTTACCAAAGCATGGTAAAGAGGTGGCTAATCAAATTGAGCATCATAATGTTCCCCCTCCTACCCGATATGTAGGAACTATTAGTGGACATTCACCTACTCATGATGTGGAAGTATTTGACACAACTTTATCCATGGTTACGACCAGACCTCTATATAATATTCGGACCCCTGATCTTAGTGATACCGAATATGAGACTGAAAGTGACATGGAAATCACCTCAAATCAATCGAATAGTTCTGAAGATGAATCAGATCCTATTCAACCTATCACAAGTTCTATGGTTCCGGAAGAACCATTTCCTAGAAGAGTCACTACTAGACCATCTTCTCACCAATTACTTTCTAATGAACAAGCCATAAACGCTAGACCAAGGCCCATTCATCATCCACAAAATAATATTGTAGGTACCATCGGAGCCGTTACCAGACAACAAGCTCAAAACTCTCAACAGGATCAAACTCAGAACGATGGATCAGCTCCATTTGTTTTGAAAAATCCCAATAAAGGGAATCATGCGCCTAATGTTCAACCTAAGCCTCCTTATAATATTAATGAACAATTATCAAATACTACAGCTAGAATTTCCCTTTTGGACCTTTTAAGATCTTCTCCTACCCATAGGGATGAATTAATGCTCACATTAAGCCAAATGATGGTACCACAAAATATTCAACCTGAAGCCATGTCCAATACTATCATAACTCGAGAAGTCGATTGTATTGACTTCCGGGATAGAGATATACCACAACATAGTTTACATAAGGATAACCCCTTATATATTACTGCCCTAATTGGGGATGTAGCAGTTAAACGAGTCTTGATTGATAATGGTTCATCTTTAAACATATGCACTTTTGACTTCTACCAAATATTTGGGTTTAGAAGTGATGAAATGAAAAGAACTGATATGATCATAAAAGCCTTCAATGACGAAACACAAGAAACGTGTGGAGTTATTACTATCCCCTTGCAAGTTGGTCCGAGAACCTTAGACACGACCGTGTTTATTGTACATTGCCCAGCATCGTACAATATACTTTTGGGTCGCCCTTGGATCAACGCGATGCGAGCTGTTCCCTCAACTTTACATCAGTGTGTTAAATTCGAATTTAAAAATCAGTTGGTTACCATTCATGGTGATCCTAGACCCTTTGATATGTGTGCTTTGGCAGAACCTGTTGGAGTTCAATTTTGCCTTGCTCTGTCATCCACACATCCTAATTCTCATCAACCATCTAAACGTGTGAAACACACACCCATAACATCATCTACTCTTTCCCCATCAACTACACCTCTACATATAGCTCAACCATCTTCCGAACAAACCACATTAGGACCTCGAAAAGATCCTAAAACTACAACCAATGCTTCTTGTTTTACTCCTATAACTTCCATACCTATAGACTCATCCATCGATATCTCTATAACATCTACATCCACTACAAGCATACTTTCCACATCCGACGATGTAGGAAATGTTCCTTCTACCTCTTATGCTCTTACTGATGAGCTCTTACCCGATTTATCTAAAATTCTTGTATCAGAGAAAACAAACACTGCCATGCAATATTCCCTTATTTTAAATAAACTCCCACCCTCTCCTCGTACCTTGGGCCTCCCACAACCTATGGGAAGTATTTACCAAGTCGGGAGTTGTGCTTTTATTTATAAGGGATATGACTGGGGAAGAATACCTAGAAACATCAAGACACATTGTGATGGATATGCTAGATGCTATTTTGCTAATGAGTATATTAAAGCTAAGCCCATAATGCTTAAATTGGGATATAAAGGGAAAGGTTTGGGACCTTTCCAGAATGGTATGAAAGAACCTTTTGAGGTAGAACCGTGGCTCTGCCCGATGTGGTGTGGGCCTATTTCCTAGTAAAGGTCAGCCCTTCCCATTCGAGGATGATGACCACCTCATATGTTACCAAGATTATCTGGATAAACGGGATGTCTTGCATTTAATGAATAAGCCTCTTACATGTAATATGTTATCCATAGCTTACCCTGAGATGATTGCCGAATCCGACGATGAGTTGGAGGGGGATATCTTTCATGATGTCTCCATTGAGGAATTGTTACATAACGGATTTTATTTCGATGGCTCTATACCTAGTATAGCCCAGCTTGAGGCCACGACTCCTCAAGATGAATTATCCAAGCTAACCTTGGAAGAATTACAAGAATTAGGCGTTTCACCCGCCCCACCTAATTTTGAGAGAGATCTACACATGGAAGTAGAAAACATCATAAAAATTAACATTGGAACCAAAGATAACCCTCACATAATCAACATTGGGTCAGAATTGAGTCAAGAAAAACAAGATAAATACATTGTATTCCTTAAACAATATGAAGACGTCTTTGCTTGGACATATGAAGATATGCCAGGATTAGACCCTTCTGTAGTTATGCATCACCTAGTAGTCCATCCGGATGCTAAACCTATTAAACAAAAACTTAGAAAAATGCATCCTAAAGTGGCCTTACTAGTCAAAGGAGAATTAGAAAAGCTCTTGAAGGTTATTTTTATACAAGCCATTGATTATGCTGAATGGATCTCGAATGTAGTTCCGGTAACTAAGAAAGAAGCTACCAAAGTTAGGGTTTGCACAGACTTTAGAGATATTAATGTTGCATGCCCTAAAGATGATTTTCCTCTTCCCAACATGGATCAGATCATTGATTTTACTATTGGGAGCGGAATGATATCCCTAATGGATGGATTCTCTGGTTATAATCGATATCAGGATAGCTCCTAAAGATCAAGCTAAAACAACCTTTATTACCCCTTGGGGAACCTTTTGTTGGAAAGTGATGCCATTCGGTTTAAAGAATGCAGGTGCAACATATCAACGAGCCATGACTTATATCTTTCATGATATGATGCATGATATTCTACATGATTATGTAGATGATATTATAGCTCGTTCCATCAAAGAAGATGATCATTTAGATGACCTGAGAAAAGTTTTTGACCGGTTAAGGGAATATCTTATCCGACTAAATCCAACCAAATGTATATTCGGAGTTAAGTCCGATAAATTATTAGGGGTTATAGTTTCTTTACGTGGCATTGAAATTGACCCTCTCAAGATCGTGGCTATCACTGATATGCCCGCACCCACAAATATATCAGAATTACGAAGTCTACAAGGTAAGCTTCAAGCTATTCGCCGCTTTATTGATAAGTTGGCAGACAAAACCGGACCTTTTCTTAAGCTTCTTAAGAAAGATGTCTCTTTTCATTGGGACGACGAATGTCAGGAAGCATTCGAACTCCTCAAACAATATCTCCTTAAACCACCGGTGCTTTCACCACCTAGATCTGATCGTCCATTTATTTTGTATATTTCTGCTTTCGATTTTGCCTTAGGAGCTATGTTAGCTCAACTTGACGATGAGAAGAAAGAACGTGCTAATTATTACATTAGCAGAACCTTAATCAGTTATGAAACTCGCTATACCGTATTAGAGAAGTTATGTCTAGCAGTCGTATTTTCTACACAGAAACTACGACATTATATGCTCAGCCAAAAAACGTATGTTATTGCTAAATTCGACCCTTTGCGATATCTCATGAGTCGACCGTACTTATCTGGTCGCACAACAAAGTGGGTTCTTGCGCTAAGCGAGTTTGAACTCACGTTTATAGGATAGAAGTCTGTTAAAGGTCAAATCATAGCAGATCAATTAGCCGTTGCACCCTTAGAGTCTACCCATCCCCTCATCATTGAGTTTCCTGATGAATGCCTTAAACTAGAGGCAGACCATCCAGAGCAATGGTCCCTATACTTTGACGGAGCCCGATGTATGAGTGGGGCTGGTGCAGGTATTATTTTAATATCTCTACAGAAACATCTTATACCTTTGTCCTTCAAACTAACATTTGCTTGTACTAATAACACTGCTGAATATGAAGCTCTTATCCTTGGATTACGAGCTGCTTTAGCGCTACAAATTAAAAATCTATTGGTTTTTGGTGACTCTCAACTTGTCATAAATCAAATCAATGATGTTTATCAAACCTGAGATGATAAATTGTATCCATACAAAGCATATGTCTTACAATTATTATCTTTGTTTGATCAAGTTACCTTGGAAGCTATTCCTCGAACTAACAACCGTGCGGCTGACGCTATGGCTGCAATTGCATCTCTTTTGCCCTTGGAGTTAGATGACGAATATGCTACCATCATTATTCATCGACTCCAAGAACCCGCTTCAAGCAAATCATGCTTAGAACCTTTGGATGTGTTTCTAATCAACGAAACTACTCCTGAACATTGGTACACTGATCTATTTAATTTTCTGCAAAATGGGACCTTTCCTGAAGGTTGTAATAGCAACCAGCACAGGTTATTACGTAGACGAGCAAGTCGCTTCGTGATTATTGGTAATACCTTGTATAGGAGATCTTTTGAAGGCATCTTACTGAGATGTTTGAATCTAGCAGAATCTAGATCAGCTTTGAGTGAAGCCCACAATGGATCTTGTGGGGGGCATTTTAGTGGTAGCGCCATTGCTAAGAAGCTCCTTAGGATAGGATATTTTTGGCCTACCATGGAGAATGATGCACATGCTTATGTGCGTCATTGCGACAAGTGCCAAAAACACGCTGACCTTGTCCATGCGCCCGCACAAGAGCTACAGGCTATTTCATCTAGCTTAGACATCATTGGAAAAATCAACCCCGTGTCATCTGATGGACACAAATTTATCATAACCGCCACTGAGTATTTCATGAAGTGGGTTGAAGCTATGCCATTAGCTTCTTGCACTGGAACCCAAGTTTCCAAGTTTATTTTTAATCAAATTATTTGTAGGTTCGGAATCCCTGCAAATCTCATTTCAGATAATGGAACTTGTTTTAAAAATAAATATGTTAAGAAATTATGTCAAAAGTATAAAATTCAACATCGTTGGTCCACTCCCTATTATCCTCGGGGTAATGGCCAAGTAGAAGCATCTAATAAAACATTAATCAAAATCCTTAAAATATTGGTCAACAAATCTGGCCGAGATTGGCATATTCAATTATATCCTGCTTTGTGGGCTTATCGAACTAGCGTTCGTACTCCCACAGGCACTTCCCCCTTTGTTTTGGTCTATGGCGTTGAAGCAGTTTTTCCCTTTGAATTAGAAGTTCCTTCTTTGGCTCTGCTACTTCAAGATACTGAAGTAGGAGATGAATATCGTGCTAGCAAACTTAGTCAGCTGGAACTCCTAGATGAAAAGTGCATCAATGCTTTGGAGCATCTTCGTGCCTACCAAAACAAGCTTAAACGAGCATACCTCAAGAAAGTTCATCAACGATCCTTTGAGATCGACGACCTTGTCTTAAAAGAAAATCAGAAAAATACTAATGCAACTAAAGACCTTAAAGGTAAATTTGAGCCCAACTGGCTTGGACCATATGTCATCACTGCTAAATTTGGATCGGGAGCATATCGATTAGCTACCTTAGATGGTAAAGATCTTAAAGAACCTATGAACATTATGCATCTTAAGCGTTATTATGCATAACATTTGGTCCTTTTTCATCATTTATATATATTGTGTATTTTGCATCTTGTTTCATTTTAGTAAAATTTCAAAAAAAATAGTAATAGTATTTCTTCTTGCAATTCATCAATCAAAATCAAAATATAAAAACATCAAAATCGTCAAAATCTTCAAAAACATATTTTATTTTCATACCTGTCAATTCTTGAAGTATTGTCGTTATATTTTCAATTATTTTGGATAAATTAGCATTTATTTGGAATCCCGCACTTTCACATTCACATGAATAAATATCTTGATTTTATTTTGTATGATTATTAATCTCTCTTATATCAAAGTCCACAATTGAATTAAATAAAGTTTTGAGCATAGAGAACTGATCTTGTTATTTACTTGAACCAAATATATCTTTTCACATTAAAATGATTTCATTGCAAATTCAATATGATGCTACATAGTAAAAGTGGTTTCTTGAGCGAAAAGTTTCCCCTGCTATCCTATCATGCACATGGTCTAGAATCTTTGAGAATTGACAAAAGGACAAGCTCACCCCTACCCAGAATAAAAATCCCTTGCTCTACAGCTAATCCGAGCAAGTATCCCTAGCATAGGAAGAAAAAGAAAAGTCAAAGAAAATGAGAAAAAGAAAAATATCATTTTGTACCATCGCAGCAATATTTCAGCATTATCTCAAGTTCCAAGCAAAATACAAAAAAAAAAAAAAAAGAGAGAAGAAAAGAAGAGAAAAAGAAAAGGCAAAAGCAAAATGCAATAAATCCCTTTCCCTACCCCTTGAAAAGAAAAGAAGGGTGAATGAGCTTGAATCCCTGGAATTCTCAATTATTCGAAAACTGTGAGGTAAGCCCCATAACAGGTGGTTTGTGCCCAACCCGCTTGGCCTTGGGTAATCCCTAGCATGGTGATATGTCTGTCACATTAGCGACCTTATTTTGTATAGACCTATGTCGGCTTATGGATTAGCTAGCTCTTGATAACCTAACTTACACAGTAGTCTGGTACGGTTACATGCATATAAATCATGGTCAAGGAACACTTATTTGGTTAATTCAAATTACTTGTATCAAATTATCTTGCTCAAAATTGGTGAACGAACAATACAATTGCACACACATTTGTATTTGAGAGATTCTCTATCATTATGATAAATCAAGATCGGCAATGAACTCACATATGCACATGAGGGTTCCTTACAAATCTACATTTGTCTTTGAGATAATTTAAAATATTTCTGCAACTCTTTTGGAATAAATTTTATTCTTATTTCAGAACATCCGTTTAGTATAAAAACAATTACATACATTGTTTTCAAAAATCCAAAATTCTTTTAAACAACCTATTACAAAATCTAGCAAATAAAGTCAAGTTTGTATATTATTATTTTTTGTTTATCAAAAAAACAAAAATCAATCATGCAATAAAACTAAAATATCAATTTCTTCTTTGGATTTCGTGATGATGGTATAAGTCTATACCTATAATTCTATGCCTAGCGCAAACCATTGTCCTAATTTTATTTTCCCATTCATTTAAAAAAAACAAACATATGGCTTACATCATTATGTTACACAATTGTGCTTTAAAACGAACGAACACTTATTCTATTTCATGTCATTATGTCAACATTCAATTTTGCAACCATGGTATAATTTCTAAGGAATTGTTCAAAATTTTATCACACTTAGGAATTTATGCCTAGCAAAATCATATTTCTTTTAGTATCTCACGCATAATATTTTTATGAAAATCTGAAAACAAATCATCCCTATCACAACACAAAGTCTTAAGACAGTCTCTTAAGCATTCTTTTACTTTTAGCAATATTTCTATACTGGGATTAGCTTGACGACCGAGCAGGAGGCGACTCCATGAAATGGTCTATAACAATGACAATGTCCTTTGAAATTATTGTTAGAAGTCCCTTTTATTTTTCATCAAATCACACCAAAACAACCAATTGTTTACATCAGATTATTTCATTTAAATTTTACAACATGACATAAAATTATAATATTTCTAAAATGACATAATCACATGAATCATCAATAATCAATTGCAAAATTCAACATTAAAGCATCATACAACATATACACAAGTCATATCATCAAAAAGACATATATATATATATATCAACAAATTATGTACATCATATCAAAACTGGACTGGTATGCCACAATCAATAGCCTGGCATACTCAATCCTCTCAAAAAATATATAATAATAAATACAATCTCTGTGCAGTGAGCGTCTAGCCTCGAGAAGCCCTCGAGCTCTCAGCCTCATCTCCTCTCCCACCCTGAGGTGGAGGAGGAGGCCCCATCGGAGTCTGCCCTGTGTCGTGGGTCCTCGACATCGATCGTGATGATGTCCTCGATGACCCCATCCTAATCGGCCCCGCAATGTCGGCTGGCAGCTATAACCTCTGGCTCTCTGGAACCATCTGGTAGTATGCTCCCTAGTAGAACGTAGTCTGAGCCATAGACCGTGCCAACTCCTGCATGCTCGCTCCTCCACCCCGAGCTCTGAGCCATGTAGCCTCATCCTACAGTGTCTGCACCTGAGCCCGGAGGCGGGCAACCTCAGCTCGGAGAGCCGCCATCTCGCTGCTCTCCCCTACCTCGACACCCTTGCCCTTATCGGGTGATGGTGGTCTCTCCCCTTACTGAGAAGGGAGTCCCTCCTCCCTCCTCCCTATCTGTTGTGGTCTCTGTGGAGCCCGTGCCATCCTCTGGTGTCTCTCCTGTGGAGACCGTCACTGCTCTCTCCCGCCGTGACCCCATGCTACCTCAATAGCAGCCTGACGTTGCCTCCCCATCCGTTGCACAATAGTGTGCATCGAACCCTATGCCCTCATCATCCGAGGAGGGTGGATGCCTACGTACCAGGCATCGTATCCATCGATAACCCTAGTGTCGTCACCATCCACTGGCTGGATGGGGGCATCATCCGTGTCTTGACTCTAGAACCATTGCATGTTTGGAGCCCCGCTCAATGTGGTACTATCCCGGATAGTCCAGGAGTACTCGTAATCCCTGAGAGAAGGGATCCCCTACTGTAGACCGAACTGTCATAGAACCCGGTCGTAGCGATGGAGCTCTACCTCTCCCCGCTCCATCCTCAGCCAGCAGACTCACCTGATGCGAGCCAGCTCCTACCCATCCTCTGCCCACCCTGGGTGCTCTCGCCATGGCCTCCAGGTGATCTGGCTCAGGATGAGGTCGTCTAGCAACCTCCATGACATTGGCAGATCTATCCATCGCTGTGACCCCCTCTGTAGCCACCAGTAGAAAACCCGGGGCCTCTCTCGGTCAACCCCTGTCAGTGGGAGCCCTATCGGCCTCCGCACCGCGATGTGCTCCCAGCACCAAACCTGTAGTAGCGATGTCAAGACCAGACATCGGCCTCCCTTGTATATGACCCCATGCAGGATCCTATACAAGCGACATAGTACAAAGCTGCCCCATGCAAACCTATATCCGTGGTCTCTCATATCATAGACCACATCTGAGAGGAGCCATGGTAGTCTGCACCCACTCTGGTGGCACAACAGTAAGCCACCTACTACCCCGACCAAAACTCGAGTCAGCCTAGATGCCCTAGGCATCTGCCTCAGAGACTCGATGTTCACCCCACCCTTCTCTAGGGTGAAGCTCGGGTCTCCGCTCAACCTCATCATAGCCTGGCCTTGATTGGCCGTAGGAGTCATCAACCGTCCTTGTATGGGGATCCTCATGATCCTCCATACGTCCTCTAGTGTGGGAGCCATCTCCCCTGTCGGTAACCAGAAGCAGGACGACCCCGGATACCACCTCTCTGCTAGGGCTGTCAGTAGCCCCATGTCCGTCGATACTTGTGGCATCTTTGCCACATGCTGCAAACCGACCTGTGCTAGTCGGTCACGCTCCGCCTGATCGAGCATGGCTATGTCGTCTCATAGCCCATCGTATTTCCATTCCTAACTCTTTAGTAATCCCCTCTGCAAAACAAATAATAAAACAATAAAATTCATTAATCAACCAATCATTAAAATCAAATTAAATACATTTTAACCAAGCTTAATTTCATCAAGTAATGATATCGTCCACCATTGGATGATATCGTCCCAAATTGGGAAAAATCATCCTTTGTAGGATGAAATCGTCTTCGATTTCGCAACTTGGGGATCGCCCCTTGTTGAACGGGATCGCCCCTAGTTCGTCGATTTTGCCCTCCAACGAAATCGACGATCTAGGGATGATTTCGATGAAATCGGGACGATTTCGTCCCGACATCATCGACGGCCTAAAAACGGCCGCGATGCCCCAAAACAATCAAAATTTAAAACAAAAAATTGCACAAATTAAATTCAAACCTAATTTACTAGGATTAGATCCTTACCCATAGCCCGCATCGAACCTCTATCAATCGGTGCGCTGTCTCGACCATTTTTCCTGTAGAGCTCTAAAACCAGTAAAAATGAATTAGGGTTTACCCTATTTTCTTAATTTTATTTAAAAAAAAACAACTTTCTTTTTATTTATTTTTGCTTTTCCGTGCTTTTACCTCAAACGTTCGATTTGGGTAAAAACACGGAGGGGGCACCATAGTCAGTAGTCGTACGATTCGACCAAGAATCATCGTCTAGAAAATTGAGTACATTTTTGCTTTCTCATAAAACGGGAAGAACTCGTCTTTAACGCATTTTCTTCAAAAAATTTGCTAAAGAGGGGGCAAAATGTAGCACCCTAAAATTGGCATAGTTAAACCTTAGTAAAAAGATAAAAATTCAAATTTTAACCTCAAACCGCCCGTTAACCGCCTGTTACCCGCTCCCCTTGTTTTTCATGCCATTTTTAGGATTTGTTTTGACCGTTGGACGATATCATCGCAGATTAGACGAAATCATCCTAGATCTGACGAATTCGTCTGGAACAGAACGTCCTGACGATTTCGTCCCAAAACCAAATTTTCATACTTAGCTTCTGTTCCAACAACCTCTCTAACCTGGGTAGAAAGCGTGTCTGCGTAGTTAGAGTCTCCCCTGTTGGAGATCTCCCAAATTGGGATGATCTCCAACCTCCTAACCTCTCCCTAATCCTATATAAACTGAGATTTTCTCAGTTTATCCCCTTGACTCTCTGCCTGAAACTCTGCTTAAACCCCCCTAAACTTTCACGCACCTCAGAGCATCCTCACACCATCATTTGCATTCGGTATTTCATGTTTTCTTGCAGGAACTTTACTGTTTTTCAGTCGAAGCTAGCTCGGATCGTCGCAAGCGATTCCAGGCGATTTCGGACGATCCTATCGAGGAGCGTAGACGATCTCGTACGATTGGAGGTGATCCCGACTGTAGTCCAGATTGGGGGCAATAGAGCCCAGAGTTTGCATCTCTTTATTGTTTTCTGCATTTCTCTATACATTATCTTAGTTATTATATTTATGCATCTTGGAGTTCACCTCATTTAGCATAACCGCATGATAAAGTTAAAATCAATCATTAAATCTACTGCATTTCTCTTATTTGTTATTTGAATCTATTATTTAGGCATGTTTGTTGTTATTTCTATCATTCTCCTTTGCTTTTGTAGTTGCATCTTTGGTATTTTGTATCTATTCCTGTGATTGCAGGTTTTTGATGAATTCATCTGATGAATTCGTTAGATTGACGATGATCTCGTCCTGATCTTAGATGATCGCCTGAGATCTGAGATGATTCTGTGCAATTTCAACGATTACGTATGATTTGAGACGATTTGGACTGCTACAAGACTCAGAATCTTCATCAAACATCCAGAAATCAGGTATGTTCTATCCTATTTAGCATATTCTCTATGTTTAGCATTTATTCATGTTTTTTGTATTCATAGAATCAGCATTGGCATATAGAATAGTTTAGATTCATCTTGGCCAAACCTAGGAATTGAATGATTAAAGCACAAAATGAACACATCAAACCTACTATCAACCTAGGTGTGGAAACTACCACTCAAAATTTTCCTGGTGAACCCACCATCCATCAAAAATTCACCCTTATACCCCTCCCCCGAGAGGCGGGACCTTCAAAGGGCCTCTCAGTCCGAGGTATTGTCCCATCCTTCTCGCATCCCCCTTTCGGGCGCGGATCCTATAGCCTGAAGGTAAGGATGCAAAAAATTTGGAGCGATACAATTACCCTAAAAGAGTACCAAAAGATAATTCACTCAAACAGATATTTAATGACACCTGCCTGAAAATCCTCTTAAAGAGGAATAATCAGTTTGAGGAAATTAAGCCAAACAAATAAGAGTGAATTAGGGGATTTGATTTAGGAGAGAATATCAATTAATTTTGGCTTTAAATTTGTGCAAGGATTTACACAAATTTGTGAAATTTTGGGGTTTAGTGTGTTCTTGATTCTATGACTTATAATTGCAAAAATAAATAATGTAATAATCAAACAAGAATGCCCACAAAATTCTTATCACCTAGGTGTCGCCTGCAACCAAAAATGCACCTAATTTTCCAATGAAGGTGTCGAGTAAAATCGAAAATGCACCTTTTTAATTTTTGCAACAAAATATTAATGTGTGTTGTGCAAAAAAAAAATTGATATTTTTATGTCTCCTACTTTGTTTTACAATTTTGCAAAAGAAGTACAATATTTTCTTCCCCCTTTTATTTTGCAAAATGAACAATATGAGCACTCCTTTCAAGACAAGTCGACACACGACCCGCATTTGAAAGGCTTCCAGACCAGTCGACAAATGACTTGGTTTTGATGGGCCCAAGGTTACAATTTCTTCTCAATTTTTACAAAAAAGAATGTGCAATTTTATGTCTTATATCCCCCCTCGAAGAAAACAAATGCACACTTTGCCTTTTGAATTTTACAAAAAAATTCAGTCTCCTTGTTGTCTAATTTGCAAAAAGAATTCAAGTTTGATCCTTTCTTGTATGCTAAATTAACAAGGTTGAGAAGAGTTTTTATGGCTTTCTAATTTGCAAGAAAAATAAGTGCTCTTCTATGTCTTATATCCCCTCTTGGAGAAAACAAAAGCTCCTTTTGATTTGAGTGCAAAAATAGATCCTTAATTCTCTATTTTAATGCAAAATTTTAATAAATCTAATCATTTATTTAATCAATAATAAAATTAATTTTGTAAAAAATCAATGTAATTTATGAAAAAAAAATTGATTTTATACAAAAGATATTAAATTATTAAATAAAATGATTAAAAATAATTAAAAATTTACAAAAAAAATAAAAAAAAATTATCGTTAATTATGCTTGCTGCTGGCTCCTTGTGGCAAAAGGTTTTGGCGCCGAAGGGACTCGAAACCCTGTCCCCCCCGCCTAGGGCCTTAGCCCAGCCCGATCAACTGGTCGGGCTAGAGAGCCCGACATGAAGGGAAGGGAATGATATTCCCTTTCCCTTCTTTCCTCGCACGGGTGGGGAAAAATGTGGGAATTATCCCACATTGCCTACGCGGGGGATTTTATTGGGAATAAAAGGGCTTTCAAGCCCTTAGCTTATTGACTGCCTTCGGGTAGTCAATCTCGTCATCCTTTTGGTTGCTACCACATGTTGTGGCTATCAAGCCACCACGTGTCACGAAAAGTCTGGTCGGGTGACGCGTGGTTGTCCGCCATGTGTCGCCTAGTGTCATGTTCAATCTGGGTGGGGCGTGACCTGTCTACCACCTATTGCGTTTATGTCAGTCAAGTCTAGTGGCTTTCCACCATGTGTCTTGTCGTTGTTGGCTTGCCCTCCATGCTGGCTCTGTCTAGGTTTCTAGTGTGTGAGGTTAGGTGGCTCGATCTGATTCGGCCACGTGTCCAGTTTAGGTGTCTTTGGGTGGCGCTCGATAATTTTTAGGGAGGTCGTCAGACCCAAGGGTGCTCCTACCCTCATGTTTGGGTCTGGTCCTTGCCTGGGAGGGCACGCCTACCTTCCTAGATGTGAGTGGGACCCACGAGGGCAGCACTGGCAGTCACCAGTGATCGAAGGGCCTCCTGCCCTCTCGGATCTCGGTCGTCGGTGACTTGTATCCCGGTAGAGGGCACTCTTGCCCTCTGTAGTGCAAGTGCTGCTTGGGCCATCGAATGCTGGCAAGGGGTCTATGTGGGCCTCCTACCCATGGGGCCACATGGCCTACGGGGGAGGGTGCTCCTGCCCTCCTCCAAATCTCCATAATAATTAAACATTAAAATAATTGTCAACCTTAGAAGCGATCAAACGCATCAAAGATTTCCTCGCACGACGGAAGAGGGGCCTCTCACCTTCTCTAGTGGAACAAGAGTGGCTCTCATCTTCGCCACTTGGAATGAGGGTTGCTCTCTCCGCGCTCACAGGAACTAGGTGAAACCTCGCGAATGATACCAATGTTAGTAAATCAAAAATATGCACTGAATTATTAATATTAGTATTAATCAAATGAATGTTTAAATAATACATTGCGCTAAACGTTAGGAGATATCCCAAGATATCTACCACTAACCTAGCTAAAAAATGCGCTTCATGAATAAGCGCTAACAACTAACTACGTAGTCAAATTGACTACGACTAACCTAGGATATTTAGATAAATATCCAAAAGGTAAACAGTAAATAGTAAAAGGTAACTAACCTAGTAGTAAAAGTAAATACTAGTCGTAAAAAGTAACAAGCTACTTTTTACGATGCAATAAATAAAATCTACCTAATGTAGGGAAAGGGTAAAATATCCAAATTATGGAATATTTACTCTAACAAGAATATGATGTGGAGATACATCCGACCAAGATAGTCATAGGTAGAGCTCTATGCCAAGAGTTGGCTAAACAAGCAGCAACTGAGAACGTTGAAATTCAAAGGATAATGGTGAATACTAAACAAAACCAAGTTAGAGAAAATACCGATTGGATTGATGATTTGGTGAAGAATTTTCAAATTGGGATATGTCCTAAAAATCTGAATGCTTCCCAAAGGAGGTTTAGAACACAAGCATTGAAGTATACTCTTCGAATGGAAGGGTTGTATAGAATAAATATTGATGGTATACTATTGAGATGTATAGGTGATGATAAGAAACATAAAGTATTAGAATAATTCCACGAAGGCCTCTCAGGTGGACATTATTTAGGTAGAGCAACAACTTTGAAGATTCTTTGAGCTGGTTGTTATTGGCCTTCTAATTTTTTGGATACATATAAAGTAACTCAAAAATGTGAACAGTGTCAGAGGTATGTAGGAAGGACCAGAAATGCTCCTATGCCTTTGAAGTCTATACAAATCGAAGAACCTTTCTAGCAATGGGGGTTAGATTTTATGGGAATAATCGAACCAAACTCGTCAACAGGCCATAAATATACACTTACCGCCACAAATTGCTTCACAAAATGGGCAGAGGCAATTCCTACAAATAAAGTTGACTCATAAGTCGTGATAGAGTTTGTAGAAATTCTAATTACTAGGTTCGGCATACCTGACTCATTGATCACAGATAATGGATTTTCTTTTACTGGATCCAAAATGATTGAGTTCACCAGCAGGTATGGAATATATTTAAAAACATCTTCTAACTATTATCCACAAGGTAATGGTTTAGCTGAGTCTACCAACAAGAATATACTCAGGATTTTGAAAAGAACATTGGAAGATAACAAGAGAAACTGGCATTCATTACTTAACCGAGCTTTATGGGCTGATCGAATATCAATAAAGAAGTCCATTAATACATCCCCTATGCTCTAGTTTATGGTAAAGAAGCTATTTTTCCTATTCATATGGAGATACCAGCATTAAAATTACTGAATCAGATAGATGAAGAAGAAGGCCAACCAATTGATACCTGATTGATGCAACTTTTGCAATTAGAAGAGTCCCGAGAACAGGTTTATAACCACCACCAGAAACACATGATTGATACAGCAGGGTGGTTTGATAAGAAGACTACTTTCAGAAAATTCAAAATTGGAGACCAAGTTTTGAAGTGGAAATTAAAGAAAGCTAAGCCAAGAAATCATGACAAGTTTGATGCTTTCTGGGAAGGACCGTTTGAAATCATTTCAAAAAAAAAGTTTAATTCTTTTCAACTAAAATATCAGTATAGTTGGATTCTTCCTATCACGGTGAACGCGTTTCACCTAAAGTTATATTTCAAATAAAATACAAAGTTGGAGTTTTATGTATAGTATAGTAGGGGTGTTATAAATATTGTAAATATTTTTTATTTTTCTTGGTTTAATAAAGGTTTTTGTTGTAACCAATCACAATGCAACAATATAGTAGAAGGCAGAGAGAAAAGTTCATTTTTTTCATTTTGAAATTTCAAATTCAAAATTGATGCATGTTTCTAAAAAGATCGTGAAAGAAATCATTAGAGAATTCTCTTGAGAAGTGGTATTTTCCTCCGTATAAGAAGCTTCTAAAATCAACTACCTAGAGAATGTCTTGGGTAGCCAAGTGCTGAGGAATAAATGAGCGAAAGTAATTTATCGATCAGGTAGTGCAGAGTCCACCCGATTTTATTTCTATTTTTTACACGCGATTAATTAGCTGGTTAGCGTTTCAAGAAAAGACATTGTAAGAAAGGTGGCAGAATTTTTTTTTGAAGAAATCCCGAGGGGATTGCTTTCACCAACCATAATTAATGCAGTTCATCACGCGTCTTTTTTGGAATAACGTGAGAAGGAAAAAGCTAATTTTTTGCTTCAGTGAAGTTTCATACTGTCACTTGCTATTTTCCAGCTCCCTCAGAATAAAGAGAGAAAACCCCTACTGTGATACTTAGAATTTTTAGTTTTTCTCAACAAAATACAACTTCGAAGTAGTTTTCAAAGAGAATTTTCAAAATATTTGTTGCTTGTAAGTTTTCATGGCTCCTAGAAAAGGCAAGAAGCAATAAACAGTGGCTACGTCATCTCCGACAGCTTTAGTGGTGAGAAAAGGAGAAGAGATAAGTAACAGATTTATTGAGAAAGACGCACGGATAAGTGATATGATTGTGACCTGGAAGGACCCTGGAAAAATCAGAAGTAACATAGCAGACTGGGTGGCTACCAGAGTCTCAGCATATTCTCCTTCCACTTTTGCATTCCATTATTTTCTATACTGGTACGTGTATGTTCCTGTACACCCCTACCCCGAGTTGGTAAGGAAATTTCTAATTTTTATGATGAAAAAGGGATGAATGTAAGAGATTGTAATGGGAAGGTTTTATTTACTTTAAGCAAATATGCTTTTGTTTCTACTTTCATCGTGGGTCATGTCCCTACATTTGAGCCAAAAGCCTTTGACCCCGAAGATCAGGCTAAATACTTTGGCCCTTCTGAAAAGATAAAGAATTTTCTGGTTTCCCAGCTGAAAGAGTTACCTGCAGGAGAAAACCCACTTGAGTCTCCTATTGATATCACCAATTTCAAAAATCCAGAGTTGTACTCTATTACAGCTATGATAGCAGGTCTCAAAACTGATGAAAAGGTTCAAAAATGGCAAATTGCCTTGGTTGAATGTTTATCCAACCCCAAAAATTATGATACTTCTATCATGAGCAAGGGTGTGAATCCTATATTTTTTGATTGGCCAGGGTTTTTGTGTTCAAAAATTCATGAAGGGTTGTCGGCACTGAAAAAAGGGTCTCAGTTCTCTTTTCGATTCTCATCATATTTGATATGGTTATTCTTCTTTTTTATGTCTAAAGATTTGGCTTTTATCTCAGTAAAATATAAATATGAATAGGGCAGGGTTTTACCCATTTGTGAATGGACAAATGTGTTGTATAAAACAAAATCATTTTACGATTTCAATAGAGAATTCTTAGGCCCTGCTCTGAAAATAATGTATGGGAATATTAGAAGACTAACCCCTAAGGCAGAAAAAGTTTTGCAAACCAAATATGTTGAAGAAGGTGATTGGTTTATCCTCACACAAGGGGTTTGTATTAGATTGTATGGTTTCACTCAGAAACCATTTTTACTCCCTCATTATGTTACGGATAGATTGTTTGCTTTAGAATATGTTCGACAAATTGAACAAATAAATGTAAAATTCGGCTTAGGTATTGGGAAGACTAGCACCTGTAATATGCCATTTACTTTTGAAGGGATAATTGTAACAAAAAAGGGTCAAAACGAGAATATTGCTCAATATTTAAGGGATTTGGGATTGATTGAGATTCCACAAAGATGGAAGTATGAACCTTTGGATCAATTTGATGAAAGACAAGCTATTTTGAATAAAACATAAATGAAAAAATATCATGCTAGGGTTAGACCAGATATAGAAGAAAAAATAAATAACAACGAAGATGATGCTTTGGAATGGCACATTGAGCAAATGGAACCTCTTCCCCCTTGGCATGATTTTTATGAACAAGTAGTGAATTATGATCCCCTAAATAATAGCAAGCATCAGTTAACCAATGAAAGGATTAGCAAGATACAAAAGAGAGGTGATGATTGGACCATTGCAAAAACTCGTGAATGGTGGTTAATGAGGGTACAAACAAATATGATTACTTCAAGGTACTCGGTGAAAAATGATAATGAATTTAGTATTCAGTATAATTTGCATCATGCATCTTGGGAAGGGGTTTTTCCTGTAAGAATACCTCCTAGTGTTGGAGGTAGTAGCAGAACCAGCCCTGAAGTGCCACAGAGACAGGAAACTAATAAGGGTAAGCAAAAACAAATAGTAGTTGAACAAAAGTTACCCCTGGTGCAGACAAAACCCAAGACTTCTAGGAAGCGGTCAATAGAAGAAGTTTTTACCCAAGAACAGGGATGGACCTATGGCAAAGCCGCTCAGATGATGCTTAAAATGGGGTATGAAGGGAAAGTCCTGGGAAGAGGGGGACAAGGAATGACTGAGCCTATACAAGTAGAAGTAAGAGAAAAACATCTGGCTCTTGGGGCTGATGCTTCCAGTAAAAAGGATTATACTTCTAAAGTCATGAAGTTTGTTCCTCCCTCCGACTCAGTTTTAGAATCTGATGAAGAACCTGTAGTTGAGAAGATGAAAATATTAAAAGCCCTGGATGATGCCAAGAAAGGCAAGAATGTTACTCAAATTTTTGTGAGTGAACAAAATGTTCAAGATATTCAAGAAAATATAGTTGAAGACTGTTGAAAATGGAAAGGATAAATTAAATGAGGAAGGTAATAAAACTGATGCTCAGGAAGCTGAGCAAGAAAATTCTCAGATAGAAAACATAGGCAGTTTACCAAATCCGGTTCAAGAAATCCATAATCCAGATATTGTAAAGGAAGTTCTAGTAAAGCAAGAAGTTACAGGATTTGAGAAAGGACAACATGGGGAATTTTCCCAAAATATACAAATAATTAATCTTGATGAAAGTGATGATGAAAGTGAGCAAGATGAAAATACTGAGATACGTGAGGATGGTGGAATTCGAGATGAAGAATTATCTGATAAAGATGATGAAATTGAAGAAGAAGATAGAGATCAACAACAACTTCAAACGGGACCAGGTATGTCTCTTTTCTTATCTTCTTTTGTTTCTTCTACTTGTTCCTATTTTTACTCTCCCTCCTTTTTTGATATGAAGAAAGACGTAATTCTCCTTTCAAAAATGATTTGATTTCCCAGAAAAGGCAACATCTTCCCATTCTCAACTCGATGTCAACACTGTGTTGGTCCCCATCCCTTTCTTTCCCAACATCAGTATTCCAACAGTTGGGGCTACATCCTCCTGAGTTGATGAGAGTCATCCGACTCTAATAAAGATAGAAAATTTGAGAAGAGTTAGTAAGAATGCTTTAGACTGGTGGAATTCCCATTTCTTTGAGGATCCAAAGATGCCTGCCAATGTTCGTGAAATTATTGCTCTAGATCCGGCTACTATGCAAAGGAAGAAAGTAAAGTTAACCCCAATAACAAATAAATATAAAGGTGAAATGACTGCTGAGGATTACCATGCAGAATAAATTAATGAAAATATCACTCGGTTGCCTATGCAAGATGAATGGGTAAAAGCTCAAGCACATCTAGGCACTATATATCTACATGGGGGGCATTACTTAGAGAAATTTTTGAAAGAAAATGAGAAGAGGAGAGAGTTGGAATCAGTTTTGCAAGAACAAAAACAGATGGAAAAGGCTTTGAAGTTGGAGGTAAAAAAGTGGGAAGATAAATTCAGTGTTGTTGCCAATGATGCAACTAAATACAAAGAAAAATTGGGGCAGGCAGATGCACAGATTCAGGCATTAAGTCTCCAAGTTCAGGAACTCCAACAACAATTAGCAGATCAACAAAATGCCCCGTCTGGATTTTCAAAAGAAAAAGTGAGAGATATGAGGAAAAAATTGTTGCAAGATTTATTAGTATTAGGCTTGAAAACACAGCCTTTATTGTTATACCTAGCCAAATTCAAGGAGACCATTGAAGTGGTGGGTGAAGAATTCAAAGCTGCAATTAATTTTTTGCAAAAAAGAGAAGACGGTGCCACTAAAATCCAGATATTATCTGAGAAAATGCCAAATAATATAGCAACGAAGGTACAAAGTGAAGTTTGGTCCCAAGCTAAGATTGCAGCCAAGAACTTTTTTAGAAAGTTTAAATTAGTGACCCAAGGGAATAAACTCCTGCAGGAGCTAGAGACCGAAGCAAAAGGGTTACTAAAAACTTTTGATCTGGCTATCCGAAATGGACTCCCATATCTCTGGGATGATAACTCAAAAATTCTTAATGAAAGTGCACTCTCCTCATCCTTGAAGTCTTTTGTTGAAGATGAATCTGAGATAGAAAGTTGGGGTGAGCCCATAGAAGATACACAAGTAATGAAGATGGTGCAGAAGCTCACACAGGTTAAAACCTATTTACAAGAATTAATATTAAGACAAAAAATGATTTCCTATGATAAAGTGGAAGAGCTCCAGTATATCTACCAACTATTCATTGATTCCTCGGACCTGGATGATGAATATTGGAAATATGTTTGCCAAACCTATCATGGAGTGGTAGCTACAGTGGAAAAAATTAGACAATCAAAGCATACCAGTCGAAAGCAGCTAACTGAAGCTGGGACTAGTACCCAGAATTAAGACAAATGTTTAGATTTTCCTTCTAAAAGTATTTTATGTATTTTAGTAATAAGTCTTTAAGCTGTAACAAGAGTTTTTGACAAGGTAATGCTTACTCATCTGAAGTGCATTTTTCCTTACTCTTTGCTTTTTGTAAATGTCTTGTTTTGTATTTTTTTGACTCTGTTTCCCAATGGATGAAGGGCCTGGATTCTAATATTTTGCTAGCAAAAAATCCCCCGGAAGGTGCCAAGAATGTTAGTCTAAAAAGACTACCTCTAGGAGACAGCCGAGATTTTGCAATAGGGTGCCATCTTGAGAGACTCGATGCAGTCTATTTTTGAAGGGCTATAGAAAGAGAAAATAAGCTAAGGAAATATGATATCGCGATTTCGAGACATGTCCAAATTTCGTGGCAAAATGGTGCAAGGAAGTCAAGTAGATGAAAATGTCACGATTTTGCGACATGTTACTTTTTCACCGATAAATCAAGAAGACAAATCCAAGATGAAGAAGATGTCGCAATTTCGTGACATGTATTTTTGCATTAGTAAAGACCAAAAGGAGCTGAAAAGATAAAGACGTCGTGATTTCGTGACATGTTGCATTTTTGTGGCTAAGAAAGTAGAAAAGGGGTAGAAGAAGAGAGAATGTCACGATTTCATGACATGTCAGTTTTTTACCACGAGAAAGAAAGAAGAAGACATACGAGGCTAAAGTGTCACGATTTCACGACATGTTTTGTTTTCACGTAAGCAGGAGGCGGATAGAGTAGAATACTTGAAGACATCGTGATTTCATGACATGATAGTTGTTCCTGACAAGATATATTCTTAGCAACTAAAACATGCCCTTACACCAAATTTTTGATCTCTTGGGGTGTCAGATGTAAATGGAGTGTCATATCTGTTAGAATCCAATTTACAGAAGATCTTGTGCTTATTATTAGAAACTAAAGTTAATTGCTTGTAATTGATTTGAGAATCCAAGATGTACTAGTTGTAAAAGATACCCATTTTGGGTATATATAGTGGTATACGCATTTTGAAAAGGGGTCAGCTCTTAGATGTTTACAAGATTGATGTACATCATTCTGGATGCAAGCAAATAAAGTTACTCTTCTTCTAGCTTCTAACTTTCTGTGTGCAAGTGTATGTATCTGGTTTTTGACTTCTATTTACATTATTAAATTCTATATTGTATCTGTTCTAAATCTGAACTGTGCATGTATGAATTATATTGTTGGAGTTAAGATTAAGTATGCTTATATGTGTTAGATGAAATATCTAAATCACACTTAGAAAGTTATGATTTCTATATGAAGGTGTTAAAGAAAACTTGTAATAGTAATACGGACGTCATATCCTGATTGTTGTCTAAACTGCACCATGAGAAAAGCTTCTAGCCTTGGCTATATTTCCCTTTACAAGCATTTCCCTTATTTCTGCTCTCTTTTCTCTAAACAAAGCAAAAAGGAACCAACCTACTCTGGAGATTAGATGGATATTCCCAAGCTAGATCCGTCTATTCAATGTTGGCAAGGTCTAAGGTGCAATACAATTAACCAAAGGCAGATTTTGTTCCAAAAAGACCATAGATGTGAACACAAGTTCTGAGGAAGCCTCTAGAATCCTTAAGTTAGGTAAAGCATTTTCCATGGATGAGCAAGAACAATTAACCAATTTGTTAAGATAATATCAAGACATATTTGCTTTGTCATATGACCATGCTAGGGCTTGATCCCTCTCTTGTCATGCATCATTTGGTAGCTAATCCTAGTGCTAAGCCTGTTAAGCAAAAACTTAGGAAGATGCATCCTAAGGTCACCCTTTCGATCAAGGAGGAGCTCTAATAACTCCTTGATGTCTATTTTATAAAAGCTATCGACTATTCTTATTAGATCTCCAATATCGTTCCTATAGCTAAGAAGGAAGGAACAATTATAATATGTATCGACTTTCAGGACATTAACTTAGCATGTCCCAAGGGCAATTTTCCCTTGCCCAACATAGATCATGTTGTATATTTCACTATCAAATGTGGAATGCATTTACTTATGGATGGTTCCTTAGGCTACAATCAGATTATGATTATCCCTAAGGATCATGATATGACATCATTCACTACTCCATGGAGTACCTTCTACTAGAAGGTCATGCCTTTTGGCCTAAAGAATGCAAGAGCTACCTATTAGCAGGTTGTGACTTATTTTTTCCATGACATGATGCATTATATTCTCCAAGACTATGTGGATGATCTTCTAGATCGCTTCATAGAATGAAAGGATCATGTCCGTGATTTAAGATAAATATTTGAAAGGCTTCAATAGTACAAGGTTCATCTTAAACCTGCTAAGTGTGTGTTTGGAGTCACATCTAGAAAGTTGCTAGTATTCATAGTGTTTAGGCGAGGAATTGAAGTGGATCTCGCTAAGATAGCGGCTATCATTGATATAAATCCTTCATGTACCCTCACTGAACTACATAGTTTGCAAGGTAAATTACAGTCTATCCATTAGTTCATTAACCAATTAGTTGATAAGTGTTAGCCCTTTATTAAGCTTCTTAAGAAATATGTGGTCTTCTAGAGGGATTTTGAATGTCAGAAAGCTTTTGATGATCTCAAGCAATATCTCATCTCCTCGCATATTTTAGTTCCTCCTATGCCTAGTAGGCATCTAATGCTTTATATAGCAACCATTGCTCATGCTTTAGGAGCCATGCTAGTCCAACATGATGATCAAAACAAAGAACGAGCTATCTACTATATCAGTAGAACTTTGGTTAGCTATGAAACTAGGTACACCCCTTTAGAAAATATTTGCCTTACCATAGTATTTGCTTCTCAGAAGTTAAGATACTACATGCTTAGCCATAAGATATGTGTGGTTGCAAAGTTTAATCCTGTATGTTATTTAATGTCTAAACCCCACCTATCAGGTCAGGCTACTAAATGGGTATTGGCCCTTAGTGAATTTGACTTGATTTTCATAGGTTAGAAGGCTATTAAGGGCCAGGTTATTGCTGATCAGTTAGCCTCTGCTTCCCTAGAAGCTGCCCATCCTATAGTTGAGTTTTTTGATGAGTGCTTCAATATCAAAATTGAAGAGTCTAAGTCTTGGACTTTGTTTTTTGATGGATCTCGATGCATGAAGAGCACTGGTGCTAGAGTCATTCTAGTCACCTCACAAAAGCAACTTATCCCCTTGTCCTTTACTTTGTTTCTCTTGCACAAATAACACTACAAAATATTAAGGTTTAATTATTGGTCTTAGGGTTGCTTTAGCTTTGTAGGTTAGAGTTCTAGTAGTCTTTTGTGACTCTCAACTCGTGGTTAATCATATAACAATATTTATCATACTTAGGATGATAAAATTAAACCTTACAAGGATATTGTCACTAAATTGTCCTCGTTTGATTGAGTAACCATAGAGTCTATACATGTATCCTCAAATTACCATGTAGATGCCATGGTTGTTGCTGCATCCTTGTTCCCTCTAGAGTTAGAAGATGTTAAAGCATCAATTATCATTAGACAACTCCAATAACCTAAATTTCTTGGTTCTTGTCTGGTCTTGTTAGATTATTTAACCATCAGAGCTTCCTCATCTGAGCCATGGTATAATGAAATATTTAATTTTATTAAGGATGGTTTGATGCTTTATGGTTTAGATTGCAATCAACATAAGCTTTTATGCAAGAGAGCATGAAAATTCATCATAATCAAAAATAATTTGTATCGACATTCTCTTGAATGTATCCTTTTATGAAGCCTTAACTCTGATGAAGCTCGGATTGCTCTTAGTGATGCTCACGAAGGTTCATGTGGAGGCCATTTTAGGGGTAATGTTGTTGCCAATAAAATCCTTTAGATGGGGTATTATTGGCCTTCCATGGAGAAATATGCATGTGATTAAGTTAGGTTTCGTGACAAGTGTTAACGCCATGACCATATTGTTCATGCTCCTTCTCAAGACCTTTAGGTTATCTCATTTTCTTGGCAATTCTCTATGTGGTGATTGTATGTTATCGGGAAGGTTAACCCAGTGTCGTCTGATGATCACAAGTTTATAATTACTGTGATTGAGTATTTCACTAAATGGGTTGAAGCCATACCTCTGGCTATGGTGACTAGAACTCAAGTTTCTAATTTCATTTTCAACCAGATTATTTGTAGGTTTGGGATACCTTCGATGATTATTTCTAACAATGACACTCCTTTTAAGAATAAGGATGTTCATAACCTTTGTGCTAAGTACAAGATTCAACATAGATGGTCAAATCCTTATTACCCTTAGGGTAATGGGCAAGCTAAAGCATCCAACAAGTCCTTGATCAGGAAATTTATGAAGTTGGTTACTAATATCAGTCGTGACTGGCACACCCAACTTTATCCTACCTTGTGGTCCTATCGTACTAGTGTATGTACTCCTACATGGGCCTCACCATATGTTTTGGTATATGGATCTAAGGTAGCATTTCCTTTTGAGCTTGAGGTTCCTTCGTTACACATATTATTGCAAGATGATGATGTCGACGATGATTATCATGTGAACTATTTGCACCAGTTGGAATTGTTGGATGAAAAGCACATTCATGACTTAGAGCATTTGAGAGTCTATCAGGATAGACTCTGGTGATATTATTCTAAGAAATTTTGCAATTGTTCTTTTGAGGTTGGGAACCTTATCCTCAAAGAAAACTAGAAGAATACCAATGCTCATACTAATATTCGATGTAATTTCTATCCCAATTGGTTAAGGCCCTTTGTCATAATAGCCAAGTTTGGCTTAGGTGCCTATTGTTTGGCTTATCTAGATGGTAAAGAACTTAAAGAACCTATAAATATAATGCATTTTAAAATATATTATGCTTAATCTATTTTTTGCATTTGCATTTAGCTTAGATCAAATTGCATTGTTACTTGATCATGTTGAATGATTGCCTATCATACTTTGCATGATTGCTTGGCATTCTATTTTTTGCACTTTTTCTTGTCATAATGCATTGTTGTTTGATCATGACTGCTTGTTCATATAGCTTTTTGAGGATTTGTGACAATGGCATGTGATGATACCTAGTTAGGTCGTAGCTCATATGCATTGCACTCTCACTAGGGCTATTATGCCTAGCAAATCCTCAACCTAGGTCCCCTACATTTTCATCCCCTCTTTTTTTTTTTGTTTTTATTTGCTCTTTATTTTTCTCTCTCTTATTTTTGTGTCCCTTGACTTTGAAATTTTTTGCAATGATCATCCTCTCTCCAAAGTCAAGGAATGAAATATTCTTTTGGTATGTGCTTGTTCTTTGCATGATTCTTATTTTTCCTTTGTCTTCTTTGTTCAAATAAGGATATACATTCTTCTCTTATTTGATTTGCACATTCCCTCCCTCTTAAATTTTCAAATAGCTAAAACTTCAAGCTGGGGGTACACATGAAAAATTCATTGCTTCTTTTCTTCCTCTCATTTCTTCTAGCACATGCACACACTCACATTGTGTTATGCTCATTTTTATTGGTCTATATATGTTTTTTATACACCCCTATTGGGCAATACTTGCTAATACCTCATTCACAATAGCAATGACATATTTCCCTATCCTATTACGCTTATTTTGACTCAGTGGGCTCAAAACCCCATTACAATAGAATATCCTTGGCTATTTTAGAAGATCTCGATATACATCCTAGTAGGTAATCACCCCACAAGAGTCACTAGTGAGCAATCATCCATAGAGGGTTATGCTCCATTATTTTATCATTTGATCAATCACCCATAGCGGGTTACACTCCTTATTTTTCCCATATTTCCACAAGCAAGTACTACACCCATAGCGGGTTTCCACTCCACATTTGAATCATTCTCTTGGGCATAGCACCCTTCCTTCAGGGTTCTTGATTAGCTTCTCTCAATTTCTATGATTGACCTTTGGATTCTTCTTCTCCTTCTTACTCATCTTATTCTTGTTCTTTTTTCTCTCTTTCTTCCCTTCTTATTTATTTTCATTTCTTCTATTCATCCATGCATTTCATGTTAGATGCATTAGGTTCATATTGTACCTAGTGATCTTTGCTCTACTTTTCGATTGCTTGCTTTGTGTTTTTGTGCTTTGCTTTTCTTCCTTACCTTTTTTGAGTTTCTCAAAGGAATTTTCATCTCTTTTTGAAACTCGAGGGGGAACCCTAGCCATAGAGGCATTAATGGTAGTAATTTATCACCCTTTTTCTTAAACCTAGCCACTTATTTTTTGTGCTTGCTTCTTTCTATCTATAGAGGTCTACATCTTCCTTTGATGCATTAACTTAGCCTTAAATGCTTCAAATATGGGGTAAAATGTAGACACAAAAAATTGACCCACTTCAGTGGGTAATCTTCCCTGATCCCTCTAGGGGATCCCTTAGACTTACCTAAGGTAAGGGCAAGGCTTTACTCCCTATGTTTTACCTATTTTTCCTCTTTATGTGAATTCATGTGTGGTCCTTGATGGGACACAACTTCGCATTACAATATCACGATCGGTCCGAACAAGGGCTTGATTTTTCCTTTTTAGGGTTTGATGCATTAAAACCCTAATTTTTTGAGGTTGGCATGTTTTATGTTGGCCCTCCTTGATTTTCCCACTCTTTTTACCTTCAAATCCACTATATAAGGAGGGTTTGAATTCACTTTTCACACACAATAACACACAAGTTAACACATGCTCATTTTATTTGGTACTTGATGATTTTATTGCTCATTTTTTGATTTCTCACAAAGTGTTTTTTATTCGATCTGCATCCTTCTTTCTTCTCTCCCACAAGCAACTTTGAAGTTTGGAGTTTTATTATCTACTGCATTGTTATTCCTCACTCATGATGGATTGTTTTTGGAGCCCTAAGGAGAGATTGACCATCCAGGAGATCTGAAACCCTTCTATTTTTCTTATGCACTCTCTACCAGGTTAACTCACTCTTTTGCATGTACATTTAGGTTTTTTGAGTGATGTAATCAATTTTTTACATTCATATTTCATTTTTTGTATAGTTTATGTGAAATCACACCTGATACTTGATGGGGTGCGACTTCGCCTGCCATTATCACGATCACCCATTAACGGGGTATGATTTTTCTTGAGATCAAATTTGGGGTAATTTACTCTCCCTATTTTCTCCATTACATTATAATCTGTATCTAGAGAAAAGTGGCATATTCTATTTTTTTATTTTTGCATTCTGTTATTCTATATTGCATTAATGTTTGTTTTCCTCCAAAGGTCAATTTCCACTTTTAATTATCAAAGGTCGGCTAAAAGGACCTAGGGGGCTTGAATTTTGTGCCTCCAAGTATTTTTGTGTAGTGGCCTAAGCAGGCCCCCTAACACTAATTCCATTTTCAAGTGTTTGTTGAGTTATCTTGCAGGAATAGGTACTATTGATAGCATTGGACAAAGAGATAAAAGTAAGGATAAAACACCAGATAAGCTAAGTATTCTGATTAGTCTTCTAGAATGATTATTGGGTGCTTTTAATTTTGTTATAAAACCCTAGATCTGATTTTATTAAGTATATTCAACTAATTCTAGGCATTTGAAAAACAAAATGCATATAGGGTGCACTTAGGGATATTTCTATTTGTGCATTCCTTCTTGAGCCCTTGCTTAAAAGGTTGTCTATTCAGAACCCTAAGTTAGAAAAGTATTCAAAGAAAAGAATCATTCTAGGGTTAGCTCTTGTATTATTGCATCCTATAGTTTCACATTGTTCTTTATCTTTTTATAGCACAGATCTAAAAAGATCAAATCTAGATGTTTGTCTAGAAACTGAATACATAAAACATTCCTAAAATTCTTATGGACTTGGAGTGAGTCCTTAAATCCATTCCTGGTGAACCCTTTCCCCCTAGCATCGAGTGCAGAGAATAATGCAGCTCTCACGGTTCACCCCAAAGGCTTTCTCTCTTGCGGATCCAACCTTTTTTGGAATTGTACATGGTAGGGCAATTTTTTCCCCTCTATAATTATCATTATAAAACCCTAGATGCTCCATAGAGGATACTTCTGGTCCCTTAACGGTTATATTCTAGAGTCCCAATCAGTCATAACATCAATAATAGAAAAAATGGTAAGTCAAGTAAGGTATATTTTTGGGTTTTTATGACATTTTGAGATTATGTTTTCCTTTAAAGCAAGATTTGTCAAGTTTTATTGTTTGCATCTTTTACAAATTTTAGGCCTAATTGAGTTATGCCTACTTGATTCTATTAGCCTCTTTTTTTGGGTTGTGTGTAGGTACCTTGGAGGAGAATTCAACCTAGGGTGGTCAAGAAACTGAGGCTTCAAAACTCACCCAACCCTCGAGGTGGCATAAAAGACTTTTGTACCACCATTGTTTTTAGTATACATTGTAAAATGGAAATTCTCCACTTTGGAGGCCCTGTTGTAAACCCCCAAGAGGGCCATTTTTAAAAGGTTTACATTTGTAATATCTTCTTATTAATAAATGAAATGGTGCATATTCTATATCACAGATGGAGCTATCCAATATTGTTGGTTTTTTAGCCAGATTAAATTATAGGTCCCAATATCTAGGATCTTAATCAAACACAATATTAAGGCATATAATTCTTTGACCAATATAAATCAATCATAGTCATGAAATTATAACAATATTTCAGATTATAAAACTCACAATATTATTAATCAGATATATAAGATCTCTTTTGTTCTTCGTGATTCAATGCTTGATACAATGCTTTATATCATATTGTTGTTGTTACTATACATGGAGATTTATCTCCATAATATAACCTTACACATGACCTTTCAATACTTTGACTATTGCTCTCCTCACATATTCAGGATATGCATCCTTTCTTATTCCTCACATATGACAAAACTTTCACATTTTTTATTTTACATCTTGACGCATATCATTTGTCTCTTCACTTGTATATTTGACACCTACATACATGAGTCTTGAATTACTTATATGACATATTGCAAACTCTCACAATTTACATATTTGCAAACTTTATTACATGACATTTTGCACACTCTCACACTCTACACACTTGCACACTTTATTACATGATACTTAGACTCTTATCACACATTAACACATACTTTAAGGAAAATATAAATCACACTTTCTATTCTAATTAAATCACGCCCTAGTCCAATATTTACAAATATACAAATGTACCATGGGGGTACTTTATTATTTACCAAATAGTATAATATCTCCAACATTAAAAACAAGGAGCTCTACATGGTCTAAGTAAAGGGACAACAAAGAAGTAAATAATCTAATGTTTCTAGATCCTTCTTATGTAAGGCACATCTAAAAGGTCCATGATATACTCTTCTTTTTAGACTCATTTGTAAGAAAATTATTTTGAAATGATAACAAAAGGAATGTGAGGCCTTAGAGGTGTCCTCGAGTGACCAAATGTTCTTCCAAGGAAAATCATTAAGAGGAGAAAAATTGATTGCTCAAGTGTTACATCCCCACTCAATTGAGTATTTGCTATCTTTTAATAAATTCTAAACCAACTCATCATTTTCTATAAAAATGGGTAAATAGAACTGTCAAATCATATTTTAAAACATCCATATTATTTTTAGGTCCTCTCCCTCAACTACGTCATTTAATAGAAATCCATGATCTAGAACTTTTACTCAAATCAATATAGTTGTTGATTTTTGAACTTCTACAAGATAAAAAATATAGATCAAATGGTTATCATCTTGGATTAGAAAAAAGAGGATAAGGCTTCAACTATTCACCAAACCATAAATTCTTAAAATTCCCCTTATTTAATATCAAAATAAATTTATGTTTTGATTTAATCTTCACTTGAGGCCACAACCAACCCTTTGGTAATGTAATAATTTGTATAGCCTTATAGGCCCTTTCCACCTTATAAATGTGATTTTAATGTAGTATTTTATTAATAAACCTTAAGGTCAATTCTTTAACCTTGATCTATTGCTTGTAAATTGGGTATTTATAACCCATGATATCATTCATTTCATTATTAATGTAATTCCAATTATTTTTCTTTAGTGCAATTATTTTGGTATTCATGAATATCCTTAAAATTGAGTATTTTTATTTTCTTATTATAGATAATGCATTGATTGCATTCATTTTTAGAAAGTAATGCTAAATTTTACATGGTATTAGAACAAGTGAATCCCTATTACTTGATTTGAAAACTTAGCTATGATAACCTTCCAATAGTTTCTTAGTTATGAAAACACTACAACAAATTTCTATCACCAGGATTCTCTCTTTCTTAGCATTTAATCCACTTGTTTGACTAATAAATATGGTGGATTATTCCTTAAATGCCATAGCTAGTGGATTAAATTTTTTTAGGCTATTTGAAAACCTTTTATCTTTTATGGAGTTTTGGAAAAAACTACTTCCTTCTCCTCTTAGTATATTTCGGTACTAGTTTGATACAGATGAAAGAGTTATATGTAGAGGTCCTAAACCAAAGATGATAAATTTAGATTTCTTTTGATTGCCCCTTGTTTTTGGAAGAGTCTTGGGAATATTTCAAGGTATAGTAAAGGTTATTAAGCTAGTTGACAAAGTTGAAGTGATCCACTAATGTTTTTGCTAATGAATTAGCTTAATGGTATGACTTTATTGGTTATGTCTCAAAAAATGGTGATAAATAAAATTCATAATAGATATGGATATATAATAAACATTTTAAAAATTATTGTAGAAAATTAAGGGGGGTCCAAGTTCAAAATTTTTATCTCACCTTCAAATATCACTTTTCTGCATAACCAAAAAAATATGTCCTTTATTTCCTTTTGAAAGTTTTTGAATTTAAGTAGAAGAATGCTCTAAAGAACATCCTTTATTTTGGTGAACAAAAAGGTTGTATTTATTTTGTGGTGCACTTGTAGCAATAATGATGGATTGTATAAGATATGGGAGGTCACATTGGGATCCATAGCATAATGACATCTTGGATTTGGGGACCTATACATGGGTGCTTGTATGTTCCTTCATGTAGGCATAATAGTGTCTTCTTTGGCATGGCCATTTTTTTAGTTGAGAAGTGCATTTGTGGGATTGATTAGAGATATAAATCCTCTATATATGAATGCAAAATTTCAACTCACCAGAGCACTTGCACTATTGATTATTATGTGGAGTTTAAGGTGAATCTAGGCCAATAGTCATGGGTTCAAAGCAAAAGAGATATACTTGTTTCCACAACTATAAAAATGGTCTTGAAAATCCTTGACTATCTCTAATCCCTTGTGAATAGGATGACATTGATTATTTTCAATAATGTATCAGCTAAGGACTCTGTGGATAATGGTTATGTAGGAACTATCTCAAGGGGCTCTTGTTTGAATCTCTGAGGCTCTTTTACTTGGATTGGCTTCTCTAGTTTTCACTTTGAAAATAATGTGGCTTTACTAGTTGACATGATACTATAGGGTAAGGGACTGAAGCAAATATTTTATTATCAAAACAAGAAGCATATGACTCCTTAATATAATTGCCTAGTTAGTAGGCACATCATTGTATAGCTAGCTTATTTCAACCCATTTAGATAATGACAAATGGAAGAAAATGAATTTTTTAAGATGCATTCATTTTTTGGCATGTTGCAAAGTTTTCAACCAAATTTTATGTGGTTTTTAGAGTGACCTTATGGAGGTCATACCTTTTACTTAAATAAGCATTTTTTCCCCTTCTTCAAATTATATGGATTTTTGAGCTCTTTTTTGTAGCATTATTAGTTTTTACTAGAGATGAATGTAGTAAATTCAATCTCATAGATCTTGTATCACATGAGAGATCACATGTATCTATTTTAGTTCATTCATCCTATTGAATATCTACTTATTTTGAGAAATGGATTGTAAAATTAGGAATAATTACACATATGAAAAAGCATCATCACCTCTTAAAATTTATGATTTGTAGCACCATGGAAAAAGAGTTATTATTGCTAATGATTCCTCCTTATAGGTTTTAGGAAATAGTGATATTATTCTTTGTTCCTTATAGTTTTATAAGTCCTCTAGTTACTAGATATGAGCTCTAATATTCTCTCTATTTATCTCATTACTCACACTAACAAAAAGGTGGAATTCTAACCAAACATATGGGCAATCAAGGATATGGGTGATGAATTCAAAGTATTTGAATTTTGATAAATTGATGAAGTAGATCAAATATACAAGCTTTATAAGTGATCCTTTTATTTATATTCTTTAAAAGAAGGATTTGTGGCTATAGTTTCTCAAATAGATGAAAATAATAAGCAATGACATCATGGACTTGGGCACATTGATTATAGATATTTGAGACATTAGAGTCACCTCCAAATATACAATAAAATTTCTTTCATTGCAATTCCTAGTGGCACTTGTAAAGGGTGTATTTTGGGAAAGCATCATTGAGATCCATTTTCAAGAGGAAAATCTAATCGTGTGTCTAAACCATTATTAATGACATTTGTGAACCATTGAGCTATACTTCTCTTTCTAGTAATAGGTGCTTTCTCATATTTATTGAAGAATTTTCTAGATATTTATAGATCTATACTACTCACTCATGGGAGAAGCCTTTGAAAAATTCAAAAATTTCAAATTTGTTATAGAAAATAACTTGATAGGAAAATAAAGTCTCTCAAAAAATGGTGAAGGTGAGTTTACTAGTCATAATTTTATTACTTTCTTAGGTCATAATGGAATTAATTTTTAGAGGACTGATTGTTATACTCTAGAATACTGCTCACAATCACTCCTTAACACTTTTGACCTTTTCCTAATCAAGATCATATTACACAATTTTCAACATCCCCAATAATTTGAACTGAGAGGGTTAAGAAGAGAAGGCATTAGAGGTAAAAAAATTCCCCATAATGAATACTCTAGTGTACCTTTGTTGTTTCTCTTTCATCCTCATCTTCATCATAAAAATGCTTGTGTTTAGCCCTAAATAATTTCGAATCAATCTTCTTTAGCCTTGTAATGCAATTCTTGATGGAGTTTCCTTCTCTTTTATAATACTTGTAAGTGTTTAAATTTTTTGAAACCTTAGAATTACCCTTAGGAAATGAGCCTTACATTACATTTATTTTAAGTCTTTTGGATGCACTTGTGTATGAGAAAGATCTCCACAGTTCTTCATTACAACTTCATAATGGATTAGAAGCTTGAAAAATCCTTAAAGAAATATGGGTTGTGGTTCTCTCATAGTCATAGTATTCACATAAAGAACCAAGAAAACTGCATGAGAAGGAGGAGAAATATTGGAAGTAATAGATTTGATATGCTCTTCACCCCTCTTAGGCTCTTTACCTTACTTGTCATAGCTAGATCAATTTTTAGAGCTTTAAAGTGATATATATATATTCATTGAAATCTAGAATTTTGAGAGTGGAGAGCTCTATATCTATTCATTAACTTCACTAGCACTTTTTCCATAGATATATTTCAAAGTAAACCATGCCTCAACATGATCATTTTTCTCTTTGATGTGGAAAAGTGTATATGGTTCCACTAACATGAAGAAGATTCTAAGAGCTTCCTCCTTTCTCTTATTGAGTTCATGATCATTGAGACCTTTTGATTCATTATTGAAGATGAACTAGAGATTCTTAATTCTAAGTAATCCTACCATTTGAACTAACCAATTGCTATAATTTTATCCATTGAGATGACTAATATACCCTAAGAAATTTATTTTACATAAAATATTTAAATAGATCTATAACATATCCATAAATTGATGCCACCACTATGTAGAGGTTGAAAAATCATACAATTTAAAAAATATTGGGCTCCAAATGTTTTCGTATGCAAAGGTTATGGCCTCCAAAATATTTGGTTTATTAGCACTCAAATAAAAAAATCAAATACCAAAACTAGATTTTATTTTTTCCAAATCATTAACTACCACTAGATTGGATTCTATGCTATGAACCAACGAATCTAAACTTGAAAAGTGATGTAATGTGATTGGATGGTATTCTCACCATATACTAAATCATATATATTGTGTGTGTGTGTGTGTGTGTGTGTGTGTGTGTGTGTGTGTGTGTGTGTCTAATGAGTTTGAATTTGACAAGATTTGAATCTAAGATAACCCACATACAAGCAAGAGGTAGACTACTACACTACACATTGTGGCTAAGATAATAGAAAAGGAGATTTTAATTGACACCTTGAGCAATTGAATTGAACTAGGTACCTTCCCTCTTCAAGCAAGTAGACCAACCACTCTACCATGTAGTCGATTGAATCTTAAAAGCAACTTCCTCCATAAGAAAATTACACCATCCATCATAGTGAAAAAGGGGTTCTAACTTTGTAGGGAAATAAACACTGACTTAAGAACTACAAGGGTGTAGCCCAACCATTGCACCATCAACATGGATATGAATGAGGTGATGAAGACGAGTACCCTTATACAGTTCATGTCGAGGAGCATTGCAAGAAAACAAAAATACATGTTGTTGGGGTTCAAATAAGAGACCTTTTATGAACAAAAGAAAGGTCAAACTATTGTGACATTAGAACTTATCAAGAGTAGAGTTGTAATGTCTTCTTTGGCATGTATGCATTCCTTATTAAAAATAATTGTACCTTGGTGATTTCATCCCTTGAAGACCTTCCAACCAAGAATAATCTTTACCATCATGTTACTACCTAGTTTGTGAGTGGAAGAGAAAGGGATTTGCTATAGAATCTAATGAATATAGATAATTAAAAGCATTAGGATTAGAATGTCCTTACTTTGACTATAATACATGTAGCCTAAACTGCCATACCAACTATGTTAATGTGTCACTTCTATATCATAATATATGGATATGTAATGACAAGTTACACAAAATACGCGTAAATGGTGCCAAAGAAAATGGCATGAACAAAATTTTAAATTAAAAAATATGTAACCTAAATACATCCCTTAATTGCCTTTGAATTAGTTACTCTTCTATTAATGAGTGATACTACTTTGGATCTCACTCTGATCCCATGTTTGAATTTATAATATTTTTTATAAATATTTCAAAACATGCATTCACCACAATCACATGCCAAAAATAAGTAGAAGCAATTAAAAGATAACAATAGTAAAGAAAGTAAATAGATGAAGGGATATGACAAGAATATGTAGAAGGTGAGTGCCTATGGGCATCCCAATATATCACATTTTATTCACACTTATGATACAAAATGATTCTCATTGAGGGGTATTTATAGTGATGGCAAATCCCCAATAAGAGGTCAACCTTAGGATGACATAAATTTAACCTTGAGGTTAACCTTACAATTAATAATAATAAATTACCATTTTAAGTAAGGTTATCCATAAAGGTGGATTAACCAATACCATTAAGGATGAAATATGAAAGGGGCTTGTAGGCTTATGTGAACATGCTCGTAGGCTTACATAAATGATGAATACTTGTAGGTTTATATAAACACATGCTTGTAGGTTACATTAATAGTGCTCATAATCACTACTTCACAATTTTGGCCTTGGCCTAAACAAGATTAGAATACACAAAGTTCAACATGGGCAACTTTGTTTTTATCACTAAAAGAGTATTTGTATGAACATACTTAAAAGAAGAGCTATAACAAACTTCCAAGATACCCTGGACAAGAAATAAAATAAAGAAGATATCATGAATGATTAGGTCTTCATGAATAAACTAAATTAATAACCTAAATAAGGAATGTTGAGCAAGGTGCAGAAACAGTATTGTCATTGTTGTCAACTCAGACAGATAGATCAATTGATGATGTAGTGGACAGATGTTCAGAGGTCAATTAGAACAGGTACAGTGAATTTCCAATAAGATAAAAGTGGCCCAGATTCAAAAAATCAAAGAAAAAGACAAGTAAGAAAACTGTCGCGATATCGCGACATGTTTTTTGTTGCTTTTTCACGACATAACGGAGGAGAGAGAAAAAGCTGGAAAATTGTCGCGATATCGCAACATGTTTTCTGTCGCAATTTCGTGACATAACGGAGGAGAGAGAAAGTGCAAGAAAAACTGTCGCGATTTCGCGACATGAATGGAGGAAAGGAGCTTGCAAGGAAAAGTGTCGCGATTTCGCGACAATTTGCAAGAGGAAGTGCTAAGGAGAAAAAGTGTCGCGATATCGCAACATGTCGAGTTTTCGTGACCCGAAGGGAAGAAAAAGTGCTAAGGAAAAAAGATGTCGCGATATCGTGACATGTCGGGTTTTCACGACCCGAAGGGAAGAAAAAGCGCTAAGGAAAAAAGATGTTGCGATATCGCGACATGTTAGGTTTTTGCAACCCGAAGGGAAGAAAAAGCGCTAAGGAAAAAAGATGTCACGATATCGCGACATGTCAATTTTTCATGGTCCAAAGCGAAGGAAAGAGGAGAGAGAAAATGATGTCGCGATTTCGTGACATGTCGAGTTTTCACGGTCCAAAGCGAGGGAAAGAGGAGAGAGAAAAAGATGTCGTGATTTCGTGACATGTTTCATTTTTGCGGTCCAAAGCGAAGGAAAGAGGAGAGAGAAAAAGATGTCACGATTTCGCGACATGTTTCATTTTTGCGAGCGAAAGCGAAGGAAAGAGGAGAGAGAAAAAGATGTGATTTTGCGACATGTTTCATTTTCAAGGGCGAAAGCGAAGGAAAGAGGAGAGAGAAAAATATGTCGCGATTTTGCGACATGTTTCATTTTTGTGGGTGAAAGTGAAGGAAAGAGGAGAGAGAAAAAGATGTCGCGATTTCGCAACATGTTTCATTTTTGCGAGCGAAAGCGAAGGAAAGAGGAGAGAGAAAAAGATGTCACGATTTCGTGACATGTTCCATTTTCGCAGGTGCATGCGAAGAGAAGTGCAAGGAAGCGAAAAGTGTCACGATTTTGTGACATGTTCCATTTTCGCGGGTGCATGCCAAGTAGAGTGTACGAAGGCAAAAAGTGTCACGATTTCATGACATGTTGTGTTTTCGCGCTTGCATGCCGAGAAGAAGACAAAAAGCTATCAGAGTAGTAGTTCTGCTGTCAGAGCGGCAGTTCGGCTGTCAGAGCTGTAAATAAGCAGGTTCGGCTATCAGAACTATAAATACGCAAGTAAGATTGTCAGAGCCGTAAAAATGCAGGTAAGACGGTCAGAGTCGTAAATAGAAAGATAAATCTGTCAGAACAACGGATTTACTTACCAAGCGCCAGAAATGTTGTTAGAGCCGTAAAGTGGGCAGATAAGTTTGTCAGAGATGTAAGTAAGCTTTTAAGGCTATTAACTGTGCAGTAAGCAGAGCCGAAAGAATGTTTTCGTGTGCAAAAATTTAGGGTTAGGGTTGAACTCTGCACGTGGCAAGAGTGTTGTGATTTGTCGGTTAAAAGTAAAAAGTACAGAGAGTATTATGTTGTGAAGCATACAGAGAGTATTGTGTTGTGAAGTATACAGAGAGTATTATGCTGTGAAGTATACAGAGAGTATTGTGCTGTAAAAAAGTATAGAGAGTATTGTGTTGAGAAAGTAAAGAGAGTATTGTGCTAAGAAAAATACAGAGAGCAGTGTGTTTGTAAAAAGAGACAGAAGAAAGTGTTGTAAGAGAGAATAGCAGAGCTGTAAGAATTTGCAGTTCTTGTTTTTTAAGGAATTAGACCAGTGAGGGTCTTATTGCAGAGAAGGCATTTTTATGTCATAAAATCTGTTCAGAACTAAAGTACAAGTTGGTGCTTGGCATTAGGGGGTTGGTGCTCCTTTCTGTTGGTGCAGATAAATTGTTTGTAAAGTTGGTGCTTTGCAAAGGCTGGATTTGGATGGGTGTCCAAGCAGTCTAATTTTTGAGGAGTAGCCAAATCTGGTGAACCTCATTAAATCGTGTGTTGTGTATTGCTCTCTTTTTTATTTACTTTATCTATTTTTAAGTTCTCTCTACTTAAGTTTTAAATATTTGTAGATCTGTATTTAAATTGCTACACTGATTCACCCCCCCTCTCAGTTTCATTGTGAGAATATCAATTGGTATCAGAGCCAGGTTCCTGAACTAGCTTAATCAGCTAAGGTGATCTTGGAAGAATCACAATGGCCGATGGTGAAGGATTTTCATCCAACAAAGCTCCCTTGTTCGATGGAACTAATTACTCTTTCTGGAGACTCAGGATGCAGACTTATCTATGTGCTTTGGGTTATGACATTTGGGAGTCAGTAGAAAGTGGGTACACAATATCCTCTACTCCTCCATCTGATGCTACTAAGAAGAAAAAGTTTGAGAATAACTCTAAAACAAAGAATGCTATAATGTGTGGGTTAGTAGACAATGAAATGATAAGGATCATGAGATGTAAAATAGCAAAAGACATGTGGGACAAACTGCAGAGCATTCATGAAGGAGACAACAAGATCAAGGAAGCCAAGCTTCAAATGCATCGAGCTCAGTTTGAAGCATTAAAAATGAATGATGATGAGAACATAGAGGCCTATATGCTTGAGAGTCAATGGAATCATTAATGCAATTAGAGGACTCGGTGAGGAAATAGAAGATGCGGTCATCGTGAAAAAGGTATTAAGAACTCTTCACAAAAGATTTGATTCTAAAGTTTCTACTATAGAAGAAGCTAAAGATCTAAATTCTTTTAGCATGGATGAAATGCATGGTTCTTTAATTGCATATGAAATGAGAATAGGACAAACTAAGACCTCAGACAGAGAAGCTGCTTTTAAAGCATACAAAAATATAAAAGCTAATCAAGAATCTGCAGAAGAAGAGTCTTCAGATGAAACAGAAGCAAACTTTATTAGAAAACTAATAAATGGAAAAGGAAAGTATAGAGGTAAGTTATCGTTTAAGTGCTTCAACTGTAGAGGAGTCGGGCACTTTGCTGCTAAATGTCCAATGAATGAGAAAAACAAAAATGATGAAGGGTCACACCAAGAAAGAAGTGGGCTGGAAGAAGAAACCACGATTCGAGAAAAAGTAACTTCAAGAAGAAAAGTTTCATTTCCAAGAATGTCAGCTCTTCTGAAGACTGCTCCGGTGAGGATTCTGAAGAAGAAGTAGGTGAAGCTCTGTTCATGGCATTTGAAGAAAGAATAACAGAGGAAAAATCGAAATGTAATGAAAAACTTGAGGATGAGGCTGAAGTTTATCTGGAAGGTGAGTTAGTTGCTACACTTAAAGAACTGAGCATAGAAAGGAAAAAGAATAAAAAGGTCTCAAGAAATCTTGAGGATGCCAATGAAATAATAAACAGCTTGAAAGTACAGACAGACGAATTTAAGAAAATGTCTGAAGTTCTCGAAGTACAATTAACTATAAAGACAGATGAATGCAACAAGCTAGAAGAAGACATTGTTAAGTTAAGGATGCAGCTAGAGGAGATGAATAGGAAATTGAGCTGTTATCATAAGTTTGAAGAAAATACTGTAAATCTGGATAAAATTTTAAATAACCAAAGGCCTTCCGGCATCAAATTTGCTTTGGGCTTCGATGAAGGAGAGTCATCAAAGGGTTCAAATGCCTTAAATGTAGAACCCATAAAGAAAGAAGAAAAGATCAGGGTTGATCAGGAAAAAACAAATCATGCCAAAGAAAGCAATAAAATTTTAACAATAAAAGAAGAGCTATAACAAACTTCGAAGATACCCTGGACAAGAAATGAAATAAAGAAGATATCATGAATGACTAGGTCTTCATGAATAAACTAAATCAATAACCTAAATAAGGAAGAGAGATTGACTAAAGCACATCTTGAATCCTTTTCTTGTATATCTCCAAGAGACTCAAAATATAATATAAGTATCACAAATCTTGTTGCATTTTCCAAAACATTAAGCTAAATATTCTTATTGCATAAAATATGGTAAATATTCCATTCCTAAATAGGGTGATAGGGTTTAAGGTCTATCCCACACAATTCAACATCTAATAATGGAATTTTTCCATGAAGCAATGACACCAAATGCATTAATATTGAAAAAATATGCAATTAAAAAAATAGGCTCAAAACACTTTTATATGCAAATGTTATGGCCTCCAAAAAAATCTACCTAAATAGCCTCCAAAATGTAGAAATTAAAATCCCAAACCCTAGAAAATTATAAGTTAATTACCTGTTGCCACTTGGCACCCTATGCTTCCTCAATATTCTCCACCTATATTTTACAAATTTAGTGCATCTAAATCTATATGACTATGACAACCGATGCATTTTGATATTATATAAGTATTAAAAATTTGAGTTATAACACTAAGAATTTCCATGTCGGCCACCATGTCAGCTAAGTAGAAACACTTCTTAGCAAGACAAACACAAAGTATTGAAGGGGATTGAACCGTGGTCTCTATGATGCAAAGAACAACCACATAGCCACCATGTCATGGTTAACTTTGAGGAGGGAATATGTTACCACTTTAATAAACTTACCCTCAATATTCATTAGCAAAATATGAAGCAAAAATAGCATTTTTTACCAGATTTGAGTACCTAACCTCATGTCCCCAAGAGCATTATGTTGTCTATCTATCCATAGGAGTTGTTGGTGAAAAATTAACAAAACATTCTGTAGAAAACTTGGCCAATTAGTAGAAGTAAAAATGGGGGATATAACCAGATCCCACACCTCACCCCTTTATATTTCAAATAAACTACCACACCATTGCTAATTCATTGTAAAAACAACCATCATCAATAGATATCAACATCACAAACTTCAAATTTTAAAGTTTTATATCATCTTCCTCCATAAACAACACTTGGTGGGTTTTAAACTCATGCTCATGGGGACCAATCACAATTTGCCTCTCTCCTATTAACCACAATGACAACCTTTCCATTTATGAAGAGGCACACCCCTCCTCCTTGAGCAATTTTCTCACTTGGGAACCAAGCCAAAGTACTCGGTTAAGAAAAGGCAACAATTTAAATTTAAAAAAATCATATGTTTGACACTACTTTGAAGGAGATTGGACAAAATAAATTTTTTGGTTCTTCAAAGCATTAATTTTGAAGTAAGACAAGATCTTGCTCCTATTAATTTATGAATATCCTATTAGGGGAAAATAATAAGGTTCTTTTCCAATGCTTTTGGAAGGATGAAACTAAAACTAAGGTAAAGACTTCTTATCTCTTGAGAGAAAAAAGGCATGATATTTTAAAGAAGTATTTGTTCTAAAATCTGGAAGATATGTTAGAAGCTCCATTTTTGCATAACCAAGTAAGGTAGCTCCATACTCTATATGATACCATGTTAGAGTTCACAATATGTTCTAGAAAAAATAAAAATACTTCATTCACTCAAATCTTATATAGAAAGCATAAAAGAATGAAAGAAAGAAAACGAGAAACAAAAATTGGAGGACACATGTAGGCACAATTACTAATCATTATATTATCCATAGGTAAGACTCACAACATCTTGATGATCAAATGATGGAGTGGTGGGGGTATTTATACCAATACCAAAACCCCTAAATACATAAACAAACTTAACCATAAGTTGACATAACAAGAAAGGCTTTATGGATAATCACAAGTTTATAAGGTGGGTTTAACCATAACAAGGTTGAAAGTGGCCCACAACACTTACATAATTATGAAGGTTATTAAGCTTATTATGTATTATTTTAAAAATGTTTGTTGCCATAATTTTGACAATGTTCCTCACGCACTACATACAATAGAAGCAACTTGATTTTTATTTAAAATATTTTTATTAAATTTATATAATTATATAAATATATCAAGTATATATTGGAGCATGAATTTTTTTATTTTTTAATGTCAATTCAGAGTAAGTTTGTTTAATAATATTTTTTATGGTATATTGTCTAATCTGGTCATATATTTTATATGATATATGTTACTTCTATTAAATTGAATGATATGATTCGTAGAATTTCAATTATCTTAAGATTATGTACTCTAGACTTTAATGATAAATATTTTTATAAAAAAATAATCAAAACTAAAATAGATTTTGTTTATTAAAATATTGTTAAATCAATAGGTATCATAAACCTTATTGAAGAACCTCTATTAGTGATATCATTAGCATTCTTTAGATTAAATTATCCATTGTGTTGTAAAATCTTGTTATTATCTATAAGTACATAAAAATTATTTTTATGATGCATTTCAATGGATTTCTTCTTAATCGTGCATAACTCTAGATCATCGATAGCACATATGAAAATATCATATTGTTGTTATATATCAAGGTGATAATAGCATGAAAATAACTTGATCCTTCATTCTTTGAAATACTAAATTTTTATACTATAAAAGTCTATTACAATAAATTTAATACATTGTACAATGAATGCCATTAAACCTATCCAAGAGTACATCATACAATGTGGCCTTGACCTTGAATTAGATTACATTTTTTTTATTATGTTGGAGGAAGGGGTTTTTGAAAGGGTCCCAACCCTTTTACATTTTCATATAAAAAACATGATACTCTGATACAAAGCTCAATATGTGACATAAAGTGAGTCACCAATTAGATTACATTTTCAACATATAGGATATAAGATGTTTTAACATTTACAATGATATATTTTAATTAAATATATGTTAGATATTTATGAGGATTATATTATGTGTGCCATGACCAAAACAACTTCAGAAAATTTAGGCTTTATAAACCATTTCTAATTGTTACAAGAACATACAATATTTAGACAAGTGTTAGCTTTTGATGCAGTATGTAATGGGAGATAGCAATCACAAGATGCAGGATAATATGAAATAAAGTAAATCTGCGAGATGACTAAAAACATACTATAAATAGAAATGATGGAGATAATTACAAAGTAGCTATGGAGGAAATGAACACTCCATGAATAAATCTATTGCTCAAGAATGGATTGACTAATGCTTTCTTTTTACAATTAGAATTAAGGTTTGGTAGGTGAATGTCTATTTGATTATTATAGTACATATAGTTATTAAGGATATTCAAACTTGTCATCAATTTATACTAAGATTCACAACACTCAATAGAGATGCGTGTTTTTAGAAAAATGTAAAAACTAGAGTTGTTTACCCAATTATAATAATTTCAATGACTCTAATACTACTATGTATTTTTTTTTTATTCAAGAAAAAATATATTTAGATGAAGTTATTTGAGATGGATATAAATGATATTGAATCCCAATTGGACTTGCATTCCTATTCAAAAGTATTTTTAATATATCTTGTCAATACCTTTATAATTTTAATGTTGTAAATTTTTCTCTTATAACATTCTTCAATAAATTTGAGTCCATCAATATTGTTTTTATTATACCCCCAATGGCTAGGTGGATTGGTAAGTGCTAGTCTAGTTGGGCACTTACCAAGAAGAGACCCAGGTTCAAACCTTGGGGGAAGCTTGTTGCAAAGGTAGTAGTCTGATCCAAATCCTCTAAGTGCGTGTCAAAATGATGATAATGGTACGAATCCCGAGCACTCGATGGTCCATTTCACGTCGGGCTATAAAAAAATGAGGTGGAATAGGTTTGGTGGATGCAACCTCTATGGTTTGAACCCTGTGCTTGTCAACTACTAAAAATAGTGTGGTTATAACCAACTCTCCTATCAAGAAAAAAACAAAATATTGTTTTTATTATTATTGATGGTTAGAAGGGGATTAGGGCCCCAACCCTTCACAAAATGTCATAGCATATTGTATAAGGAAACTTATAAGCACATACTTAATACATACGATTAACAAAACAAATTGGCACTCAGCTGCCTATAGAACGTCAAAACACTAATTAAAGACACTTTACTTAAAACAAGACAAAACACTCCACATAATCATTTCCAAGTAAGCAAACAGGGACCACGTCATTTAGAGCTTACCACCACTACCTAGCTTTAGGTTCATGTTTCCTTCAGCTCCATACTTCACCTCCAGGGATGCTACTCCAACCATTTTACCAGACACCACACTTATGTAGACTTCAACTTCTATTTAATGCTCACTCCATGGTACTCTAACCTTGCCACCAACCCACATCTGTCAGCCCAGGTGACTGTTAATTGTCTCCTCCTGCATTCTCTGTCTTCCATCCTGATCATCAGATACCTGATAAAAATGGACATTTCCCATAGGTTTTTCTTGGCCTGCCAAATCTATAATCTGATTTGGGAAGTTTTCAAGCCAACATAAGTGCTTTTCTTGAGACACTCCCATATTAGCCATCAAGTCCATGATTCTATTTCCTTCCCTAAAAACATGTTGGATCCAACAATTGTTTAGAGTTCTAATTTTCATTCTACAACTTTCAATCATGTCTTCAATCGACCAACTAGCCTCCTGTTCCCCTTTTAGAGTCTTTATTATATTTAGGGAATCCCCTTCGATGATGAGATTCCTTCCACCCAACATCTCTAACTATTGAATTTCCAAAAACATTACTTTGGCTTCTGTAAAATGATTTGATTGGATGCCCAAGGGTTCAGAATAAGCTAAGAGTACTTGCCCTGAAGCATCTCTAAAGACACCGCCCGCTCCAGCTTTACCCGGGTTGCCTTTTGAGGCCCCATCAAAATTTAGCTTCAACCATCCTTCCGGAGGGGGCTCCCATCTCACCTGCTCCTTAATTGATTTTTTGGGTTTAGGACACAATTAGCAAGGGGTTGTAGTCCCCATCTCAAGGCTATGATCCTCTCCTCATCCTTCTCCTTGACCCTATTCAGGTTAGCTACTCTCAGGTTTTCCACTACTGTTGCCTCAATTCTGTTCACTACTACCATAGGCTCTCTCTTTCTATCCTTAAATATGCACTAGTTTCTTTCCTTCCAAATACCCCATAGGTAGTGAGGAAGGCAAAATCTCCACAACATGCTCAATATTTTGCTAGAAAAGGGAGACTCCCATTGCAGCACAAGGTCTGCCATACAATTGGGAAACACCCATGCTACTTGAAACTTCTCCAGAAGCTCCTGCAAAACACATCTTGAAAATGTACATTCCAAGAATAGATGGCACACAGATTCATTGTCACCCTCACATAAAGCACACCTGTTAACAACCTGGAAGCCTCTTTTACAAATATTATCAATGGTAAGAATTTTATTTTGAGTGGCTAGCCAAACAAAGAATGTAATTTTTGGGATCAACTTCTTGATCCAAAATTTTGCCACTAGTAACCAACCTAAACCTGCTTCCTCCAGTAATTGGTACCCTGTTATGATGGAATAGGATCCTTTTTTCTCCCTACTCCAAACAAAGGTGTCCATGGTTCTAGAATTAGTTAGAGGGGTAACAACCAATAAATTCTTCAATTTTCTTACTACTTGTTCCTTGACCGGATCCATGCTATCTATCTATAGCTCTTTCCAACTTCTTCCATCTTCAAAGGAACTTATGTAACCCTGCATTTGTGTACCAAAACGTTGAGTCAGGTCCTGTTCCAAAACTGAAACTTCCTAGTCCTCCTTTAAGGGTATATCTTTTATCCAGATATCATTCCAAAAATTGATTTTGCTACCATCTTTTATATGCCACCGGATCCCCTTTGCTAGGAGATTTCTACACTTAGTAAGATTGTTCCAAAAGGAGGACCCAATAGGTAAATTTTTAGAGAGTAAAAATGAATTCTCCCCCTACAAATATTTGGCTTTTAGGATCTTTACCCAACTTAAGTGGTCATTTTTGAGAAGTTTCCATCCCATTTTTCCTATGAGTACCTCATTCATATTTTTAACTTTCCTAAAACCAAGGCCTCCACATTCTCATTTTGAACAGACTATATCCCATGCAACAAGTGCTAGTCTTCTCTTGTCTTCTACTTTGGACCATAGAATTTTTTTTGAATAGATTCAATCTTGCACCTGACACTCTTCAACACACTAAAAATAGACATAAAATAGATAGGAATACTCTGTAAGGTAGCCTTCACCAGTTGAGCTTTCCCAACTTGACTAAGAAGACTACCCCTCCACCCTGAGAGTTTTTTGGCAAACCTTTCAATAATCGGCTCCAAAGACTCTTCTTCATGCACCCATTAAAAAGTGGCATCCCTAGGTATGTTGGGAGGTTCTCAATTTCACAACCAAAAATTTGAGCAATTCTTTGTTGTCGAACAAAGGGGGTGTTGAGAAAGAAAATCATACTCTTAGAGAAGTTCACCTTCTGACCAACTGCATTCTCATATCTATCTAAGATCAGTTTGATTTCTTTTGCCAGTGGCATAGAGGACCTTGAAACAATTATCGTGTCATCAACAAATTGTTGATGGGAAACAACATCCACTATTGAGGCCGGCTTAAAACCTTCCAAAGTTCCATTGGCTACTACTGTCGATAGTCCTCTCCCTAGGGCTTCAACAAGAATGATGAAGAGGTAAGGCGAGATAGGATCTCCCTACCTCAAGCCACGCATGCTTCTGAAGTAACCTATCAGAGCTCCATTGACAAGAACTAAAAACATTGGAGTTGAAATGCACTTCTGGATTAAGCTTATCCATTTTTCATGAAAGCCAAATTTCTCCATAACTTTACAAAGGAAATTCCATGAGACATGGTCATAAGCCTTGTTCATGTCAAGTTTGAGCAACATTCCAGGCTTCTTACTCTTTTCCATCAAGTGAATGACTTCATGAATTGTAATGATCCCATCTAAAATTTGATGCCCCCTCACAAATCCACCCTGTTGTATCTCAATAATGAAGGGCAGAATAGCCTTTAGTCTATTTGCCATCATTTTAGTCAAGATTTTATATAATGTGTTGCAAAGACTTATAGGTCTAAACATCTTGAGTTCCCTTATGCCAACAACCTTGGGAATAAGGGCTAGGAAGGTTGAATTTACATCTTTGGGGATGTAACAAGATTCTTGAGCTTCTTTGATGGCTTGAATCACATCCTATCCTACAATATGCCAATTTTTTGGAAAAAGTTGCTAGAAATCCATTCGGTCTAGGTGCCTTTTCCCCACCTAAGCCAAAGGTAGCTTTTTTAATTTCATCATATGATAAGGGATCTAGTAAATAACCATTCAATTGATCTGAGACTAATCTCGAGATATTTTGCAAGAGTTGTTGGCTTGCTTCAACATCTTCCTCACTAGCGGTTCCAAGCAAATCTTCAAAATACTTAATTGCTTTCAATCTGATATCTTCTTGCTTAATAACCACCGTCCCATCATTCCTTAAGATTTCTCTGATCTTATTGAAACTTTTGTGATGCAGGGTGGATACATGAAAGAATTTTGTGTTGCGGTCACCTTCCTTAAGCCACTAGATTCTCGACTTTTGCTTCCAAAAGGTTTCCTCCTGAGCTAAGAGGTTATGAAACTCTGATAATAATTCTCTTTCCTTTGATCTTAATTGATCCGTAAAGGTACCATCCCTGGTGGACTATTCAATTTCCTTTAGCTATTGTTTGATACTATTTTTTTGATTGAAGATGTGACCGAAAATTGATCTGTTCCAAAGCTTAAGTTTTTGTTTGATGTAACAGAGCTTGCAAGCTATCTGCACCATATTTGGTCCTAGAAAGGTTTTCTGCCACCATTCCTCAATTTGGGATTCAAGGTCTTCATGTTTTAACCACATCAATTCAAATTGAAAGGGACTTTTGTATTTCTTTCCCCCTTCCTCCCATTCCCACAACAAGGGATTATGATCTGACCCAATTTTTGGTTGGGCAGTGAGGGTTGAGTCTCCAAAAATAGGTAGGCCTTCCTGGAAAATAAAAAATTGTCCAGTCTTACTTGAATAAGATGTTCTCCTAACCATCTATTGCTCCATGTATACCTCATTATTCTTAACTCCACATCCATTAACTGATTCTCATCTAAGAATTCCTTAAACTCATTCATTCCTTCAAACAAAATTAGGCTACCTCCTTGTTTATCTAAGGGGTTTAATGGAGAGTTAAAATCTCCAACCAACACCCAAGGAATTCTAGTAAAGGAGGTTCTTAAGTGCATCAGATCCTTCCAAAGTTGTCGATGCCCATAGACTGAATTATGGGCATAGACATTCATTATGATCCAATTTTGTTTGGAGTCTAGATTATGATAGAAAATAGCAATATATCAATGTGTTTTAACAATTACTCTCCCTTCAATTTTATTCTTGTTCCAAAGACACAACAAACCTCCAACAAACCCTTCCACCTAGCTATAGACTAAGTCGACCTCTTTCCAAATCACTCTTCCTACTTTTTCAGCTTTCTCATAGTCTAATTTAGTTTCTTGAAGCAGAATCATATCTGGATTTAGATCTCTTCTTAAAGTGTACACTACCCTATGTTTTGAAGGGGCATTAAGACCCCTTATGTTCCAGGAAAGAACTTTCATCTTTTAGATTTTACAAGGGACTTCTTCCCCCCTAAATTCAAGACAGTCTAAGTACCGTTCACAATTTCTTTTACTGTTTCCTTTTCCCTAATTTCAAAATTAGAAGGCCTTCCTGGTGGTTTGTGCTCTGACCCTACATCTATTCCCCCCTTATGTTGGCTTCTAGTTGATCTATTCCTAGTGGCCAACAATGCAGAAAAAGGTATTGACAGATCCATTTCTCCTTTTTGAGGGGTTAATATTTTCCCTAGGGAAGCTCCTTCGACTATTTTATTTGTTTCTATTTCTGTCGATTCTAAATTCACCTCTAGACATGCAAATGGATTGGCATTTGTAACATTGTTTATCTCTACCGAAGAAGGATGGTTGTTTATATTTACCTTTGTCCTGTTTGTTAACCTTAGGTAGAGAATTTTATTGTAATTTTTTTTTTTAAATGAGCTATGTCCAAAATAGGAGGAAGTAATGTTATTTCCCTTTTTGACTATGTACATTCATTTCTATACAAAGATTTAACAATATTAGCATGATGTTTAATTTCAAATTTATATTTTAAATTTTTGAAGGATGAGTTTCATCTAAAATTATTTTCTATTTTATTTTAGTTTAAGAAATCAAACACAATTAAAAAACTTTTACAACCAATTTTATATATTCAAATAAATTAGGATATTTTTTTATCTTTATAAGGTTTATATATATTTAACATTACATGTTAGGTTTCAAATAGTGATGTTTACTTGTTGTTGCTAGAGGAGTTGGAGAGCAAGTGGGTAGTTAAAACTCTCCAGTTATCGAGAGGCCCAGGTTCAAATCTCTCCCCTCACATGTTGCGGATATGTTGTATATAAAAGGTTCTTCATCAAAAAAAAAAATAGTGATGTTTTACTAGCTTTTCAATAACCAACAATGTTTAAGTAATATTAGAAATTGAAATTTCAGTTTAATTATGTGTGTTTGATTAATACTCCTCTAAAGTATTTGTTTGAATAGTGAATTTATAAGTCATGCAAACAAAACTAACAAACCACAAGGTCTTGGAAGAGTGGTGGGGGGTGCTCGATGTGAAGAGGTCAAGGATTCAAGTCTCCTCGACACTCAATAGTGCCTCTTATAGTCTCAAGTCGTGTTGTATGTGTGTTAACACTGCAAGTCTACCACAAAAGGCAATCCTTCTAATAATACGGACAAAGAATGGTAATTATAATGTTTGGATTACTATGCTTTTTAAGTTTTAATAAAGTTGCAATTCTTGAAATAAGCATATTGTTAATTACAAACTCTTCTTTTTAAATTCTAGGGAAGTTGCAAGCCTTGAAATAAGCATACTAATAATGTCAAACAAAGTACACATCCATGATATTTATTTGTTTGAAAGCATGTGGCCTACATTAAAGCTTGATATCCAATGCAATTAACAAAATTAACTTTAAGATATAAGAAATAGTGAAAGCTTTGCAATCATATTTCTTCATTTATGAGGTATACAAATTAGTTTTTTTTTTAATACTCTCTTTGACATAGATTAAACTTTTGAGATATAGATTAATTCATTTTTTTCCATTCATTGTAACTATTCAAAGGAAATTTGAGCTTCTTGTAATATTCCTTAATTGTATGGCTAAACAGTCCTACCAACATTCTACATACACCAACAGGTGATGTTAACTAGTTTTATTATTTTACTAAAATGTAATTTTTGATTCTTTGTATGTAAGTTTTGTTACATGAAATGACATACTCTTGAGTGGAATATAGAACCTCCCTTTCATTAAAAAATACCACCATAAGCAAAGCAAATACTGTTGTATTCATATTTTCATATATGTCTTTTTTTTTTACGAATAGAGTAATAACCCAATATCCTGTAAACATGTCATCAAGTGGCATTAGCTCAATCAGTTAGATTCCTCAATATTTAAAGAGGAGACCAAGGTTCAAATCTTGCCAAGCAATACATGGATAATATCCAAGCTTTGTTGTAATACCACTATGTGGTGATGATGTGATATGAGATGGGGCCATTTCAATCCCAAATAACCAATTAAAAAAATATCCTATAAACATGTCTAAATTTAGAATACCTAAAAAGACACTTCATTAGCATAGTATATTAATTAGAAAAGCTTCTATGTTTTATTAATAATGTCAATCAAAATATATTAAGATGTCAACTAAATTTATTTGTGAAAAGCTTCTATGGTTGGAATCTTATAAATTTGAAATTGGTTTGAAATTTAGTTTTAGCTTTTTTATCTTAAGGAATGTTGATATGAGTGAATCTGGCCTTGTTTCTTTTAAATAACAATGATCCAATGTTAAATATACAAGCTGCTTTGACTACAAAAGGTACTTGTCAGGTAGGATGCACTTAAGTGGTTATAGTGTATAGGTTTCAAAAGCATATGACATGTGAAATGAGAAATGAAAAGAACAATATAGTTGACATGTGAAATGAGAAATGAAAAGAACAATATAGTTGCAAAGTGATGAGTGAGGTACATAGCTTCTTGACTTAAAAGAAACATGTTTTTGTTAGTGTGTGAAATTGTTAATACGTCTACACACCATTGTTTTTAACTTATTCAGTGCCAAATAAATTTATTTCTTAACAAGCAAGTAAGACATCTAATCTCAAGCTGATGAAAATATATTGACGTTCAGATTGTAAACAACCATGGCTTATCAAATGAAATGAAATAAAGCAGTTAAAAACTCAGGTTCCCAAAGTGAAGGCCCAGGTTCAAATCTCGTCAAATGATATATCATATGTGCATTTTTGCCAAAATGATTTGTTGCAATAGAGATGGGGCCATTTCAGTCCCAAATAGTCACTTTAAAAAACAAACATGTCTTGAAATTCAATGGGTTCAATGATCCAGTAGCCAAAGAAGTCTTCATAGATATATAATACATGAAAGGTAGCTTCAATCTTCATTGGTGGTAGATAAAATAATTGACAACTTTTGTTTTCAATTATACAAAAATGTGATACTACATTCTCCACAAGAGAAGAAATTTAGTACCAAAGGACCCTTCAGTGGTATAATTGTTAACAGCACATTAAATTTTCCCAGAAAGTAGCCAATCTTATTGAAGGATAATAAATGTGTTTGTTATCTTCATTGATAAACCTTCCTTTCTTTTAATCTTCCTAGATTTTTTTCTTGGAAGATAAAACAATATCCAATAAAGTATTAAAAATTGTCTCTTATTTTACAAAATTTTAGTAGATCAAGTCTGTTATTCTTGTCACTTTCTATACAAAGGCTTTAGTAAAAAAATAGTCGGTTTTAGATGTTTAAAACCTTCGAACAAGAAGAGTTTTTCCGGACAAATTTTGCGGCAGGTTGACAACTAGTGCTTGCACAATTCTACATGAAGCATCAAATTTATTGAATTACAGTAAAAACTCAATTTGGGTGGGAATCTAAAAGAGCTTATATCACTGGAAGCTTGTGCAGTGATACAAATAAAATTTTATTATTTGCTTAATCAAATTCATTTACCAGAGCAATAAAACATCAATTTCTTTCAAGGGTGATTGTTACTTCTCGTACACTGCCTGATTTTATTGCTGTCAGATTGAGTATCACCCTTCTGCACAGATGCTTTTCGTTTCCTTCCAGAGCTCACTGTTGAATCCTTTAGTTCAACTCGCAATGCTGGAGAACGTAGAAAATTTTCTTTTTTCCGGATCCTAGATACTTCAGATATAATTCCTCTCAATGAGAAAGTAGGTGTTCTTCCACTAGTGATTCCCTCCTTGAGAGGAGTGTTCTCTTTGTCAGCAAATCCATCTCTGATGACAAATATATTTTCTTTTTCAGTTACCATTTCAGAGTTCATCTGCACATTTGATCTTTCGTCCTTTGACTGTTCATCCTTTTGACAGGCAGTATTTGGCGGCTTCAGTTGACTAAGTGTGCAAGCTCTAGAGGACTGAGAATAATAATTCAGCTTAGAAGAAATCAAATGACTCCTTGCTGGGCTGGGCGAAACCTGAATTTTGCAAGGCTGCACATAATATAAATGACAATTTGATTAAAATCTTTGCAAGCAAATATGGAATCCACCAGTGCGTTTACCGTGATATGGGAAGAAAATTTACAATTCAAATATCAATGATAAATGAAAAAAAAAAACAGAAAAGGCCACTAAATATTACCCTGGAAAATATTAACATTCGTTTCTTAATAATCTGAGATTGTGAATGCAGAAAATCCCACCTGAGAAGGATTTTCAGATTCAGGCAATTTCATAGGGACTTAAGATATTACATTGATGTTTAGATAACAATCCAACTTGTTCACCTATTTTTAGTGGTTGTCTCATGAGTCGTGAGAATTCAAAGTATACCCACAAACTGTTAACAGGCTTGCTGTTGGATATAGCAAAGCAGTTGTTCATAGCATACAACAGAAACTATCATACTATGATGTGAATTGTCATGGTTTGAGCGTCATAAGAAGTAGAATAGCAATAAATGTTCAACAGGTTCCATTTACTAGAGATTCAAAATTATAACCCAAGCACCTCCAGGACATAAATTAGAAGATAGAAGAATTGAACAAGTGGGAATGGTTGCAAATATGGTAATTGCACTTCCAAAAAAACCAAACAAGAAGAAACACTCCAATCTATGGACTAACCTGCCAAAAAAGTAATCCATAGGTGCAGTCTGAAAAGAAGGGTAATACTTCTATAAGTTAGAGCAATATTTATGATTTTTCCAGTTTCCAACTCGCCAAACATCACCAAACCATTCAGAGTGTAGATATATTGATTCGTCCAAAAATGGTATTAGTAGTTGCTCATGTAGAATGGGCATTTGATGATTTATCAAAGCTGGAAAATGCCAGTCAAAATCATCCAGATTATACACTGCCAACTTATTGGCCTGTGCTGCCATGGAGATTTACTGGACCATGGCAATGTACATTATTGTCTTTGGAAACAAAATCTGAAATGCCTGATCGAAAAACCAAGCTGGAAGAAAGTTGAGGCACTATTGAGGTTTGAACACAAGATCAGGATTTTCTGGGCCAGGAATCTGAGGTTTGATGCAGATGTAAACTTGTTTAGATTTTCAGGCAAAGTTACATGTCTGATTTGCTTTTACCAAAATTGTCTTGGCAAACCTGCCATTTGTGCTTAATGCACAATGTGCACATGAATGTGCCATTGGTTACTCCCATGTATTAATGTGGCATGTTTTATGTTACATTTGATTAGTCATTTTAATGTATTCATAATAATATTTCTTAATTTCCAATAAGGCAACGCCCTAAAAATCACATAACACGTTTCACACATCCATGTGTTAAGGATACATTTGATTAGTGAACTTTATGTATTCACAAGAAATATCTCAATTCCTGATGAGGCAATATCCTAAATCATATAATACCTTTCATATGTCCTTGTTGTCAGGTACAGCAACCCCCCATCATACATCAATATCAATATTTATACCCGACATCCAGTGCATTTCAGTATCTTAGGTCTCTCCGACCAAACATTCTCTGCAAGATCCTTCCATTGAACCACATATTCTATAAGAACTTAATTTATGAGCATTCAATCTTTGGTAGACAATGTCAAGATCAATTTTCTCTTCTTATCGAAGGGGGGCAATGTTGGCAATATTGGAGAGTATGGGCTACTTGTTCAACTTCCAAAGTAGAAATGACCATAATATCTTGGAGAAAGTTTCTCTTATGCCTTATCCCTAATAGTGGTCTGTTTGTAAGGCAGCAACCAAGGGAAGAATCAGTCCCTATTCCTTTTCTAATAAATGTTGTTTTGTTTGTGATTTCATTTTATCTTGAGTTGCTGTAAAATTATCCTTTTAAAAATTATAAAATCTTTGGACTCTACAGGATGAAGTCTTGAGGTATTGGTTATTTTCGTGTCTTGGATAACCCAATCTGTAGTTGGAGATGGATTATAAATTTATAGCTATAGCCCTAAGTAGACTCATACCAACTGCCAAGTGATACATAAAGGGTGGTGCTAGACCAATTTTCTTATAGGTGCAACCACCAAAACCATGTAACCTATAAATCACCCATATAATTCCATAGTTAACTGTCCAAGGTTTTATTCATAATTTATGTTTTCCCATAAATTTGTCATTCATATCGACTACTATACAGTAATATATAATGGATGGAGCCAGACCAATTTTCTAATAGGTGCAACCACCAAAGCCATGTATTCTGTAAATCAGCCACAAAATTCTATATATAACCGTCTAAGGTTTTATTCACAATTTATGTTTGCCCTTCATTCAGATTTGACATTCACATTTTCGGTTGAGGATGATGCATCTAGTTCTTATGGACTGTATCAGTTCCATCAGCGACATTAACCTTAAAGGGAGTAAATGTTGAGATAGGTAAACCGAGTGATGAAGGAAGTTTAGAATCTCTAGAGTCACATGTGCTACCTGAATCAATAAACACTTTGACTCATCTCCCTTTAATCCATCCATATTTCTTAAGTTAGGATGTGAATTTACAATAAATGTGCAAGTGGTTGGTTGATTGCTTGGCTCCATTGGTGGTCTCTTTTCTATGTGTAGTATGCCTGCATCAATTTGTGCTTGTCCATTCATGCTACCGAAATCGATTGACACTATCACTCATGTCCCTTAATCCATACTTCCACTCTCAATCTCAAGGTAGACTATGAAGATATACCTCTTATTGGCAGACAAAGATGCAATGGGTAAATTGGTTGGCTACTGTGGTGGTGTCTCTCTTCTGAAGGTGGCATGTTTGCATCAATTTGTGATTATTCATCATCATTGGTGCTTGACTCATCTAGCATTTTTCCTAGATCCTGCTTCTCCTTGAATGAGAAACAATCACCTTGTTTCCTTATATACTACCTAGGTATTTAATTCAATCTAGTATTAGATGACCTTCAAATGTCAAGATTGGAGTTGTTGCATCTTGCATGGACGTAGGTTGGTTTTTGGGTAGCCTGTAATTTTACTAGCTCTGTCTAAACTAGTTGGCTTAAGAGCCTTCCCTTTAGTTTGTCATTCAAAGTTCAAACCATCCGCAAGCATGTAGGCTTGTGGGATTCAAATGCCACAAATCACCATTCAAAGTCTTCTAAATTTATCATTGTATTTAACAACATGCTCTTGTAGCTCTCACTGTAAACTCCTTAGTTCTATGTAATCGTCATCACTAGTATTGTATTGTGTATATCAAGAAAACAAAAGTGAAATCATTCCAATCAAGAATCTTATTCTCAATACCATATTGGACATCCAAATAGTGATAATGTCAGCATTAGATAACCTTCAAATATCAAGATTGGAATTGTTGCATCTTGCACGGAAGTAGGATGGTTTCTAGGTAACCTGTAAGTTTACTAGCTCCGTCTAAACTAGTTGGCTTAAGAGCCTTCCCTTTAGTCTATCATTCAAAGTTCAAACCATCTACAAGCATGTAGGCTTGTGGGATTCAAATGCCACAAATCACCATTCAAGGGTTTCTAAATTTATCATTGTATTTAACATGTTCTTGCAACTTTCACTGTAAACTCCTTAGTTCTATATAATCACATCACTAATATTGTATTGTATCAAAGAAAACAGAGGTGAAATCATTCCAATCAAGAACCACATAAGGAACCATATAATATCTTAAAAACCCTAACCCTAACCCTAAATAGACTTTGAATCACACTAACTACTACTAATAACATGACTCATTACAATAATTAAATAGTTAGGACATAAGAGTCTTAACATGCCCTTCCCCTTCAAAAGCTTTGTCCTCAAAGCTTAAAATGCAAAACTGTTGTCAAAGTTGGTGGAGTGGCTCCCATGGAGCTGCTAGATTGTTGGTGCCTTGCCAATGCACCAACAATCTAGCAAGAATGTAGTTGCGAAGTTGGTAGGACCGACAATCCAAGATTGTCACTAGTTTGAGAAGAATTGACCCTTCAATATCAAGCTCAGGCAAGGTTGCTTGTAATTGAACATGTTGGCCAAGGACCTTTCTCAAATAGGAGACATGAAAAACTAGGTGGATGGGAGGTCCAATTTATAAGCCATTGATCCAATGCATTACAAAATGTGATAAGGCCCATAGAATTTGGGAGCTAATTTGTGGAGGCCTTTTATCTTCAAGGATGTTTGCTTATAGGGCTGCAAATGTAAAAAACCATATCACCTTCAACAATGGACCACTTGAATTGGTGTTGATCAACTTGTTGCTTTATTCGATTATGGGCCACTATCAGGTTGTCCTTGAGAACTTGAATGATGCTCTCACAAGTGGAGAGAGAGGAAACCACAACTTGTACCTTAGAGCCACTTGGAAATGTGTGGACCATTCAACCTTATGACAACTTGAAAGGCCAAATGGTTGCCCTTGGTAGAAGGGTGGGGATTGCTCATACATTGCGTCATAAGGTGTCATCTTCGTTGCCATATGAATTGTGGTGTTGTACCACCATTCTACCAAGGGCAACCATATGGCCCAGTGAGTCTATTGCTCAGAGGAAAAGCAACGCAAGTAGGTCTCTAGGCACTTGTTGACAATTTTTTTCTGGCCATCAATTTGTGGATGACATGCCGAAATCATGTTATGGTGTGTTCCTTGGAGATTAAAGGGTTCCTTCCAAAAGGTGCTCGTGAATGTCGGATCCTAGTCACATACTATAGAAATTTGCATTCCATGGAGATGGAAGATTTGAGGAAGGAAGGTTTGGGCGATAGTGGAGGCTTTATATGGGTGGAAAAGTGGACAAAAGTGGGTAGACTTGGAGAGATGATCCACCACCACAAAAATGACTTAATTTTCCACTAGACTTGGGCAATCCTTCAATAAAATCCATGGATATATCGGTCCAAACTCTCGTTGGAATTGGTAGGGATTGCAACAACCCTAGGGTCTTGACTATTTCTTCCTTGTGATGTTGACAAATGTCGCATTCTTCAACAAAGCATTTGATAACCTATTTCATCCCTATCAAAAAGAAATTCCGATGAACTCTTTCATAGGTCTTGAGAAATCCAAAATACCCAATGGATGGAGAAGAATGTAGTTCCTGCAAGAGTCGAGCACGAATAGCTGAATTAGAAAAATTAACATAATACGGCCTTTGTAGCGTAAATAGTTTCCATCCCAAGAGTAATCAGGTTTGCGACTCGGATCGGAAGTGATTTGGTGAAGGAGCTGCTAAACCAAAACATCTAGATGGCATTCCTTTTGAATCTCTTGCACCAATTGGGTATTTGCAAGGATAAAGCACAAAATGACGACGGAGCTTAAAATTTGTGGGGGAGAGCGTCGAAAACTACATTATCCTTACCCTTATATATAATCTCATAAGCATAGCCTAATAGTTTGAAGACCCATTTTTGTTGTTCAAGAGGACACGAGTTGCTCCAAGAAGTATTTAAGGCTACGATGATTGGTCTTAATATGAAAGTGCCAACCCACAAGATAAGAACGTCATTTAGTCACCACATGAAGTATGGCAAACATCTCTTTCACATAAGTTGATCTCGCCAAATTCTTCCCTGCAAAGGCTTTGCTAGTAAAGGCCAAAAGGTCATTCTTGTTGCATCAATACTGCTCTGATGCCAATTCTAGAGGCATCACTCTCAACAATAAAGGGTTTAGAAAAATTTGGCGTGGCTAAGACAGATGTTGTACACATAGCTTGCTTAAGAGCACAAAAAGTTGTTGTAGCTGCCTTGGTCCATGTGAATGCATTCTTTTTTAGCAAGCAATCAGAGGGGCTGCAATCTTACTGTAGGCCTTCACAAACTGATGATAATACCCTTTGAGCCTTAAAAATCCACAAAGACTACATGCCTTCAATAATTTTTAGAGTTGGTGAAGTATGCATGTCTTCAATCTTCTTGTGGTCCACCTTTACTCCTTCAGATGATACTATATGTCCAAAATATTTAATCTCTAGTTGCCCAAAGGAACACTTAGAATGCTTGGAAAACAATTGGTTGTTAGCTAGAATTTGGAGTGTTCGATCCAACTGAACTAAGTGTTCATCCCATTTTTTGCTATAGACCAATATATTATCAAAGAAAACAAGAATGAATTTCTTGAGGAATGGACAAAATATCTCATTCATCAAGTTTTGTAATGTGGATGGGGCATTTGTAAGGCCAAAGAGCATGACAAGAAATTCATAGTGACCTTCATGGGTGTGAAAAGTAGTCTTGGGGATATCTTCTTCTTGGAGATAAATCTGGTGATATCCTAATCATAGGTCCAACTTTGAAAAGAAACAAGCCCCATGCAATTCATCAAGAAGTTCATCAATCACTAGAATTGGAAACTTATCCTTGATTGTGATCTTATTTAACTCCCTGAAATCCACACACAGACACCATGAACCATATTTCTTTCTGACTAAGAGGACTAGTAAATAATAGGGACCGATTCTTGGCCAAACAATCCCTCCTTGGGGTAATTCTTGCACCATATTTTCACTCTTTGTTTTTTGCATATAAGGATAGCGATAGGGCCAAATACTAAGGGGCATACCCCGTGGGAACAACTGAATGTCATGGTCATGTGAACGACAAGGGGGAAGCTCATGCAACTCATGGAAGACCAGGGCATGGCAACCCAAGAGTTCAGTCACTTCAACAGATTGGCTCAAGTCAATAGACTCTGTAAGCTTCATGGTACAAAGCTGAGCCACAATGCCATGAGAACCCTTTTTAAAAGTTTCTCCATGCGGTGGGAGCTTATGATGCTCGATGACCCTGCTTGAAGGCCTTGAAGAGTATATTAATGTCCATTTTGTGTAAATTGCATCCACATTTCGACAAAGTCCCATAAGATAGGTCCTAAGGTGTGTAACCATTGGGCACCCAAAACCACATCACAGCCACCCAAGGGTAGAACAAACATATTGATTACAGGTTGTAGTCACCTATTGAGAGCCAAAAATTCCTACATTTTCCCTTAGAAGGTAGTGTTCTCCCGTTGGCGATCATGACTTCAAAGCTAGAGCTTAGATACATGTAGCAATCTGTTTTTTTGGCAATTAAAGGACCCAAGAAGTTATGAGTACGGCCATTGTCTATGAGAATAGTGAGGGGATGCTTCTTGAAGTACCCTCAAACCTTCATGGTTTGAGGTGTAGTAATCCTTGCTAAGGCATGCACAAAAATTTTTGGTGTCGGGTCCTCTTGGATGTCCTACTTGTTAGATTAATATCAGATTAATAATGGTTAATTAGCTTTTAGACTTAAGCATTAATAAAGTCATTGTGACTTTAGGTTATTTTATGCTTTTAAGTTGTATTTCACTTTAGTGTGTATCTCGGTCTATCCCACATTCATAAAGTGGATTGACTCGACTTATAGTTATTTTATGCTTTTAAGTTGTATTTCACTTTAATGTGTATCTCGGTCTATCCCACATTCATAAAGTGGATTGACTCGACTTATAGTAATCCTTTACAAGGAAGCTTTTGCTCCTCACTTTTGTGATGAGATATGCAATATAGATATCTCTCACAAGTAATCTTGAATACTTTTATGTAATATGTGTTATCGTGATATGGTATCAGAGCCAGAGCCACAGAGTCTGTGCGAGTGTGAAGACCTAGGGACTGTTGACAGCAGAGATGGATTGAGGGACCGTCGTGACAAATCAAAGAGTTGGATCGATTTGATTTTCAGGTTTTCAGTTTTAAAGCTAGGATTTTTTTAAGAGGAAGTCGCTTTGGAAGAAAAAAAACAAGACCGTACGGCCCCCATCGAGCTGCCATAGCTCAAATCGAGCCGCCAACCACTAAATCAGCCGGCGCCAAAGAGTTTTTAGCCCACATGTGAGCTGCCAAGGAGATCCGTACAGATGTCCGAGACCATACAGCGCTAGGAATTGAGCCGTTCAACGAAATTTGATTTGTACGACTTTTTTATTCAGAAGAATTTCTGAGTTTTATTGACAGTACAAAAGAGTTGGAAGTTAATTGAAGTTGTTCCTGCCTGTATTGCTGCCCAGATTTGCAGATCTAGAAGAATTGGTTGCTGATTTGGTGATTTCCAGCAGATCCAAGGAGAAATTGACAGTGTTTTGAGTGTTTTGCTGCTGATTTTGGACAGATTTTTCAAAAATCTGTGTTTTGTGTTATTTGGAGCTGTTTTTGAGCAGATTTATTAATTTTTTTTCAGCCATACGTGGTTGCTACAAATGTTTAGAGCCAATCTAGGTGTTCTTACTCCAGTATTGGGGGGAGGGAAGAACAGGTATTTCCAACATTTTCCTCTGTTTCAGTATATATTTCTGCACATTTGACCTGTAGCTATGGCCTCTTTACCCAATATCATGTTGGAAGGCAGCCAGAGATTCTTTGGGAAGAACTACAATACGTGGAAGCAACGTATGTTGGCCATATTTGAGTACAGATGCTTGGATAATATCGTCCTAGGCAAAGACACCCGACCCACAAGTGCGGGTAAAGACCAAGACAAGTTTGATGAATGAGACAGAACAGTAATGTTGCTTAAGTTGTTCGTAACAGATGAGATGCTTCCTGAAGTTCAGATAGGGAAGACTTTAACAGTGATTTGGAAGCATTTGAGAGAGTTGCATGAGACTTCGGACAAGGGCAGAGCCTTCTTCTTGAAGAATATGTTGTTTTCGATCACGATGGATGAGCATGCATTATTGTAGGAGCATTTACTCAAGATCAAGGATATCAAAGAACAGTTGTCAGCCATTGGTCGGAAAATGGAAGAAGAGGACATGGTGGTAATAACGCTGAAAAGCTTACCACGTGCTTATGAGCACTTCATTGAAACCCTAAACATCACCACTACAAATGTTGACCTGAAGTTTGAAGAGTTGTGCAATAAGCTCTTACAACAAGACAGATGGAAGAAACAATTCGGTAGCAGCAGTGAGACAGAGGGTTCTAAATAGGCCTTTGCAGCCAATGTCAAGGGCAAAAGCAAGTGGGAAAAGAAGAAAGGACAAGGGAGCAGTGAGGATGCAACCAAGAGTCTAAAGACCATCACATGTCATTACTGTGGCAAGGTGGGCTGTATGAAGAAGCACTGCAGATAGAGGTTGGCAGATTAGAAAACCAAGGAGGGTCTCAGTAGAGGGCTCATGTCGCAGAGCATACAAAGGAGGAATCAGCCTTCTACGCATTCATGGCCAAGAAACAAGCAGATCAACCCAGGTCATCTGCATGGTACATAGATTCAAGTGCATCACGACACTTCACCAATAGGAAGGATTGGTTCTTGGAGTACACCACTTGTGAATTCTCCAAGGATTTAGTGACCTTTGGAGGTGGGGAATGTTAGAAATTAGTTAATGTGTACTTTACCCATGCTTACCCTGACATGTGTGTTCTTTACACATGACACGTGTCATTTGGGTTTCACATGGTGACGTGTCACCATCTTAACTCTTCCTCCTGGGCTATATATTTTTTGTAATCTGTGACAATTGTTGAGGAATTTGAGTTCTATCAAGTTAGGCTATGGCATGTTATTTGCCTCCAAGATCAGTTTGTGTCTGGTTATGTTTTTTGTTATATTAGGGTATAATATAGAACTCACAAGGAAGATTTCACGATAGTGGGCAAAGGGAATGTGCAGATTTCCATTGGAGGGAAATCTTAATTTTCCTAAATGTGTATTACGTGTCAGGAATGGAGCTTAATTTACTCTCAGTTAGTCATATTATGAGGCATTGCACCCATATAGATGTCATCTTTAGCAATCACAAATGCGGCATATTTGACAAAGAGACCAAGAAGATTATTGTTCTTGGTGTGGAGGATCATGGACTGTTCAAACTGGTTGACATCAAACAAGTCAGGGAGCATGTATTAGCAGCCAAGAGTGCATCGGACATTAGTACGCTTTGGCATCAACAGTATGAGCACCTAAATCTGACCTACCTCTCTTAGTTGGCACAAGAGAAATTGGTAGATGGACTTCTTGACATCCAACAACAAATACAGGGTGTTTGTGGAGCTTGCTAGGCAGGGAAGCAGCATAGAACGCCATTTGATGAAGGAGAAGTTGGGAGAGCAAACAGAGTCCTTCACCTGGTTCATGCAAATGTTTGTGGACCAATGAACACGACATCCATCACAGGTGTCAGGTATTTCCTTCTTTTTGTTGATGACCATAGTAGGAAAATGTGGGTGTATTTTTTGAAACTGAAATCTGATGTGTTTAATGAATTTCAAAAGTTCAAAGCATTAGTAAAGAAAGAGTCAGGGTGTTACATTACCACTCTTAGATCTGATAATGGTGGAGAAGTATGTTCAAAAGAATTCCACAATTTTTGTGTTAAACATGGCATGTGGTTGAAAGGCAAAACCGCACTTGAAAGGCGAAACCGCAATATCACAGAGATGGCCTAGTGCATGATGGAGAACAGGGGTGTTCCAAAAGGTTTTGGGCTGAGGTAGTGTTTAGAACAGTATATTTGTTGAATAGATCTCCAACGATGGCGGTGAAGCAGAAGACTCCAGAGGAAACATGGTCTGGGAGGAATTCCAATGTCAGTCATCTTAAGGTCTTTGGTTCCATTGCATATGCCTAGATTCCAGAAGAGAAGCAAACCAAGTTAGACCCTAAGAGCAAGAAACTGATGATCACAAGTTATAGTGACAGTCATAAAGCTTATCGGTTGGTTAATGTTGACACCAACTAGTGGAGCTTTAGTAGAGATGTCATAGTTGATGAAGAAGTTGGGCCTTTCAAGACTTCTTTCGAGATCAAAATGGCAGAAGAGCAGCCCATTGTGGCTAAGGATTCAAGTATCAAGCTTTAGGCAGCTCCACCTAAAAGAGGGGAGGATTTTGAGTATGAGGAGTTTCTAGGCTCAGATTTTGATACAAATAGCCCGAATCAGCATTCCGATGACATAGATATAGGTAGCCCAGGTCATGGTAACAACAGTGACTTGGATGATTTCAGGCCTTGGATAATATAGGTTTGGTTCTTTGCTGTGAATTTCATCCATAGTTCATCAAATTCCCATTGGACTACGCCCAAGGTTCTTAACCATTGTACGCCTGGTACAATGTCGCATCCCCCTAGGGGTAAGACATACATGTCGCTTTGCATGGTATAAACTCCCATAGTTAGTTTTATATTTTTGCATTTTCCTTTGCATGCAATTTTTCCACCATTTCCAATCATCACTTCGAAGTTATTGCAAGGGTATATGGAACAATTTGCTTGTTTAGCCACTTTTGGATCGATAAAATTGTGCGTGCTACCAGAATCTAGGAGCACGGTAAGGTTTTGTTTCTTAAAATACCCTTTTACTCGCATTGTTTGAGGGGCAGAAAATCCGGCAAGGGCGTTGAAGGAAACCTTTGGTGTATTTTCTTCGTCACTTTCAAGTGTGTTGGATAATACCTCTACTTCGAGTTCAGGTTCCTCTTCAGTAGAATTTCCTTCCTCTGTGGCATCGAGAATATATAATTTCCGTGAGGCACATTTATGATTTCTATCAAATTTCTCATCGCAATGGTAGCAAAGACCTTTAGCTTGTCTCTCTTTCATTTCCTCGAAACTCAGACGTTTAATTGGTAGAGCGGGGTTAATTTTGGGGGTTGTGTAGGAGTTTTGGGTTCGTCCATTTTGCATTGGCTTGGGGTTGGTATAAGTGTTTGATTGTCTCCCCCAAGTTGGTTTCGTGAACCGATTTCGTGCCTTGATTTTGTCTTCCGCTAATTTCGCTAAGCCGATGGTCTCTAACATGTTTGTAGGGTTGTACATTTGTACCTCAATTCGAATTTCTTCTTTTAATCCGCTAACGAAACATTCTTGAAAGAAGGCAGCGTCTAATCCGGATGTTCGATTAGCTAACCTTTCAAATTCTGCTTGGTACTCGCTTACTGAAGTGGTTTGGCATAATTTAGTGAGGGCCCCTGTAAAGCTTTGAAACTTGCTAGGGCCAAATCGTACTAATAGGTTCTGTGTAAAGGTTGACCACGTTGGAGTGCCATTAGTTTTCTCGAACCATTGGTACCATTGGATGGCGTCATTTTCCAAATGGAAAGAGGCGATATGCACTTTTTGTATTTCCGGAATTTGATTTAGTGAGAAATATTGCTCTGCTCGGTAGATCCAGTTTGTAGGGTCTCCGCCTTCAAATTTTGGGAAGTCTAATTTGGTCGTCCGTGGTAGAATGGAAGTTTGTGGACCTCCTAACATTGCTCGGTTTGATGACCCATTGTTGGTTGAGTTTGCTTGTGTTGTTGCTTGTTTTTGACTGATGGCATCAAGTTTAACATCCATTGCAAATATTTTCTCGAAGAGTTCTCTTGTGTTACGGGAATTCTCCTCTCTTTCCTGTTTAACTTCTTCAGTGAGCCTTTCGTGTTTCTCGTGGATGGAATCCAGTGATCATCGTTCGTAGGCCATTTCGGTTGGTGTAGGTAACTATCAATGTGACTAGGTAACGTGTGCAAAAATAATTAATTAATTTTTTTTTTTAAATTTGATGGGCAATGCCCTATCAACTTTTAAATTTGGTGCTACTTTGGTGCTCTCTGTTAATTAACAGTAGTTTTTACAAGGCGGCAGGCAGGCAAGTCGACTGACAGAGCACGGCAGTCAATAGGGCGGCAGGCGGGCAAGTCGACTGACAGAGCACGGCGGTCAACCGGGCGGCAGGCGGGCAAGTCGACTGACAAAGCACGGCGGTCAACAGGGCGTTTTTAATTTTTGTTTTAAAACCTTAGCTCGCGAAGTATTTACGCCCGAAAAATCCTGTTGTCGCCGGAAAACGACGCAGAGAGATTTTTAACGACGATTTTGACGTCTGTGTTGCCGCTGATCGGATTGTGTACGCCGGTGAGTGAAGTATTTACGCCCGGAAAATCCTGTTGTCGCCGGAAAACGACGCAGAGAGATTTTTAACGACGATTTTGACGTCTGTGCTGCCGCTAATCGGATTGTGTTCGCCAGTGAGCGAAGTATTTACGCCCGGGAAATAATGTAAGAGTTTATAAGGTTTTCTCTAAATTTTTTTCGTCGGAATTTTTTTGATATCGAAAAACCTTTGTCCCACGGCCGGAACTTCGACGAACTTTAATAAAATTTATATAAATTTGTATTTATATTTTTATTTGTTTTCTCGTCGCAAACAGACGCTGTTAGAACGTTGCAGGTCTTCGACTCGTCCGAATTGATTGTTTACTGGAGGACAGCGGAGTAAAATAGCGGAGTAAAATAGCCTTAGGAAAAAAAAAATTTCTGTTAAGGTGCCTGGGTGTAATAATACTCGGGTCCAGACCGCTTGTGACACTAATCCTGATGCAAAAACTGTTAAATCGATGCAAATGGAAGGAATCTTTGTTAGGATTCTCTGTGTTACAGTGCAGGTGTGGTGGACGTCGGCGTTCACTCTGCAGGTGCGGCAGACGTATGCAGGTTTTAGGGTTGGTGGTAAAATCTCTACTGAAAGAGACGTCGTCAAGTATGATTTCCGTTAGTGACTAAGGGTGTGGAAAAAAAATTCCTGTCTTTTGGCTCTGATCCAGATGTTAAGACACTACTTGGAGGAACCAATATAATGCAATAAATAAGATAAATGAATCGTTGTTTTATAAGAATCGCTTTTGGAAATATTGAGTTTAACCTGCAATATTGATATATAAATGAATGTATTTGATGATTTAAAATGAATATGGTGATGCACCATAAATATGAAGGATGGGGTGCGATTGGAAAGACGCACCCCGGATAAATATAATTACAATATGTTAGGAGGGTCCTAACAGGAGCTTGATATATCTTACAGCCACTATACCTGTTTTGAGTTATGTTGTGAGCTTCATTTCCAGATTCATGACAACATCTAAAGTAGAACATTGGACTGTAGCGAAGCGGGTGTTGAGATATGTGAAATGGACACTTGATTTTGGCATTCTGTACAGCAGAAGCAAAGACCCTAGGTTGTGTGGATATACAGATTCAGATTGGGCAGGTTTTGTGGATGACAAAAATCCCCTTCTGGGTATGTTTTCAGCCTTGGCACGAGTGCAGTCACATGGGCCAACAAGAAGCAGCATGCAGTTGCCCTTTCATTGACTGAAGTAGAATATCGAGGAGCAATGAAAGGAACGTGTGAGGTAGTTTGGCTCAGGAGGATGCTTTCATACATGAAGATGCATCAGACAGAGTTGACACCCTTGTTCTATGACAATCAAGGGGTGCTCAAACTAGCCAAAACATGTTAAAATATATTGTCACTTCATCAGACAACTTGTAGATGATGGAACTATTAAGCTACAGTATTGTCCAACAAAGGACCAAACTGCAAACATCTTTACCAAGTCTTTAGGTCCTGACAAACATGTAAAATTTCAGGATAAGCTTGATGTGGTTAGTAGATTGACCATTAAGGGAGGGTGTTAGATTAATATCAGATTAGTAATGGTCAATTACCTTTTAGACTTAGGCATTAATAAAGTCATTGTGACTTTTGGTTATTTTATGCTTTTAAGTTGTATTTCAAGTGTGTATCTCGTTCTACCCCACATTCATAAAGTGGATTGACTCGACTTATAGTAATCCTTCATAAGGAAGCTTTCGCTCCTCACTTTTCTAATGATATATGCATTATAGAGAACTCTCACGAGTAATCTTGTTTTCTTTTATGTGTTCCGTGTTATCGTGATACTACTCCTCCTCTATGTCCTCTGGCTATCAATCTTTAGGTGGATCAAAATCTTCAAAAGAAAGAGTTGACCCCACATCTAAGAGATCATTTTTGTTCCACACATTTATGCTCGAGGGAGTATTTTTCATCACAATTATAACACAATCCCTTGTCACGACAAGCCTTCATTGTAGTCTCCTTCAAGCACTTGATAAGTGTCATGCGCATGTTCTGATTGGGTGCATGAACAAGTGGTAGATTTCTAAGTGGTGTTGGTTTGAAGGTACGTCATTGAGCAACAGATTTATCTTCAGCCAATTTAGCTAAGCCAATAGTAGGCATCATATCTTGAGGGTTGAATATTTTCACTTCTGCCTTAATGTCCTCCTTCAACCCACTACTAAAACAACTACGAAAAAAGGTGTCATCTAGACCTTCTATCCTTCTTGCTAATTTTTCAAATTGGGTTTGATAGTTGTAGACTGACCTTGTTTGTCAAAGTTTGGTTAATGCGCTGGTGAAATATTCATATGCACTAGGCCCAAAATGAACAAGCATATTCCTATAGAATTCCTCTCAAGTAGGCGTGCTAGAGTTCTTCTCAAACCACTGAATGGCTTCACGCTCCAAATTAAGATACCTTTTCCCAAACTGGGGTGTGGTTTAAGGAAAAATTTTGTTCGGCCTTGTAAATCCAACTAGTGGGTTCATCTCCTTCAAAGCGAGGGAAGTACAACTTGGTTGTTGACTATGAGAATGCATCTTGTAACTAGTCCTATTAAGTGCTAAGCCCAACGATCCTGGACTCAATTTCCTCAATTTGGTCCAAGTTTGCTCAAAGTTGAGAGGTTGTCCTTGATTTTATTGAGGTCTTCATTTACCTTTTCAAAGGAGAGTTCTTGAGAATAGGTAGTTAGGGCTATATTGGGCACAAAAAGGGAGTCTGAAAAGTGTTATATCAAACAATCCGCTTGAATAGAAGATCGCAATGGGATAGGTGCCAAAATCACTAATTTTTCTTTTTAAATGCCTCAAAAGGGGGTTTCCTTTGATTTTGGGACTTTTTCTGAATTTATGGAATGAGGGAAGGACAATATTTTTCTAAAGTGGGAAATGAGTGAATTAGGCAGAATTTGCAATTTCAAAAAAAAATGAATTTTTCTTTTTATGATTTTTTTCTTTGGAGGGGATGCATTGTTCTAAAAATAATAGAATTGATTTTTTAGCAAGGTTTAAAACTATACTTACACAATATTTTGTGTCCCTAGATCTTCATAGATTGTTTAAATCCACCATGCATGGTCTTGAAACCCTAGCTTGTACGAAACTTTTTTGGCTTGGATCTACACGGCTGAAGAAGAGCTGACTAACGAATTGGATGCTCTAATATGTTTGTAACTACTTTGAGCTAAAGATATTAAGAACTGAGTAACAAGCCCCAGACTGTCGCTTCCTAAGGGTCAAGGAAAAAATCTCACTGGCCACAAATGTTGTCTAAGTACTGCTCTTTGGGTGCCAAAAGCTTACTCGATCTAGGTAGTTTTGTTGATAATCCAACCATGGATTTATCTCCAAACGATACCCCTTTGTATACACTCAAAAAGGAAAAAATCCTAGAAATAAGGTACAAGGTCGTTGACCCTTTTCATTGGCGACACACTCAAATCCACTTGCTTGGGGGTTCCTAGGGTACTCTACAAAATGAGTTTCTGGGAAATTTTGGAACAAGTACTTCCCCCAATTGAATGGTCGGGACTTACACCCAATCCTATTAAGGGGTACTAACCTATTACAAGCATTGTTCAAGCTCCATAATGAGTTTGTTTTTCAGATCTGTGATTGTGGCAGCTACATAAATTGGTTGTGATGATGCTATGAAAAGCGGCCCTGGAAACCTGGCTTTGATACTTGATGAAACGAATTTGCCTGCAACAATAAAATTAATACAAAAAATATGCACCAAAATAGGAAATGAAGCACAAATTTTATTAATTGCTTGAAATATTACTTAAGAGGGGGCTACCTCCTTCAAAACTACTAATATAAAAATGCAATTTTCCCTCCTCTCATTACAATCCAATATATAATAAGGAAGCATACAATGTCTTACAAACGCTAACCCTAAATAGACTTTGGGTCCCACTAACAAGTCACAACACTAATTGCTACTAATAACATGACTAATTAAAATAATTAAATAGTTAGGACATAAGGATCATAACAAGCTGACAACTTTTCTATACAACCTATTTTAGGAATCTTTCCACTTTATATTGCGGATTTATAAGCTGACAAGATCACATCTCTTATACCACGGGATCTTAATACTAGTCTCATATTCCTATGTGCAGGAGGTGAAAAAGACCATCAAAACTCAGTAGAAGGTTGTCCTCTAGACCTACTATGATTGTTGTACATTGTTTCAGCCCTATGTAACAAGCAATGAGATAAATGGATCTATTGTTGATATTGTATAACAGGTGCTGCATTGTTTGTGTCATCTCTCTTATACCCCTGCTCATAATGCCTATATTTCATACTAAGCACTGAAAACTTTCCTACACAACCCATTTTAGGGTTCAATTCTGCTCTTTCATTTGTGATACACATATTGAATATACTATCATGGTTTCACAGGCTGACAGGATCACAGATCTAATACCCCAATTATGAACCTAGGTAAAATCTCAAATTGATACTCACTTGAAAATCGTGAAAAACTAAATCTAGAATTTGAAGTAGAACAAAAATTTGCTTATAAAATTCTGGAATGTGAATTTATAGAATGAATAGGAAAACAGATTTAGGAATAAACTTTTAATAAAAACAGGCATAAAACTTTATTATACTGACAATCAATAAACAAAACAGAGCAAGCTCTGGCTTCAAAAAATACAAAAATGGCCAGTGCCCTTGGGAACTCTACTATAGAGCATGCAACTTTAAGAGATGCCAGAGGCCAATCCTATGACTGTAGGAAGATATTAGCTATAACCTCTGTGCCTCTAAGGAAGCTTGACCTCACCCTTACAGGTATTAACTCTCAGCAGCTCTGCAGCTCAACTACTTTACTAAACATTAATTAAATGGGCATCTGATAACCTACTCTGCCTTTCTGGTATATTAAACCCAGACTCTTCACTTATACTCTTTATACTCTTTGAAAAGATAATTTTTTATTCACAGTTCTATGAAAGACCCATGCACTTTATTCGTTGCAACGAATTACTTCAGTAACGGCAATGAAAAAAATACATTGCCTCAGGCTCGTCTACTGTATAGTTAGGCAAATCGTTCAAAAGAATGTTAACGGTTCAAATCCCTTAGAAAATTTAACCCCATAAACATATTATCTGTAAAGAAACCTACTGTCCCTTGAAAAATAACAGTTCCTTTGCCGTCACCTAAAACCTCAAAAATACACTAGTCACCAGATCGAATCCAGGTAGACGCATCATATATAGAACAAACCCTAACATCACTTCAAGTTCAACCTTTAAGCAAATTAAAATAAAAACGAAAAACGGCGTCTTACCGTTTTGGACGACGTTGTGCACGCGGAATTGGTTGGGCGTTTCTGCGGTTTTAAAACCGGAGTTCCCGAAATCTTTCTGGGAGTTTTCGCGACTTCGTTGCCCTTATCATCTACCAGCACACGCCGGGGCTGCCACACAGAACAAGTAAAAGCTTCTATTTCTTTAAGGCATCTTCGAAATCTCGATTATATTGCAGAACAAATAAATAAATAAATAGCATCTAAAAATACCGTGCCGAGCGATTTCTTGGGCGTCTTTACAAGCTCTCTGATAATGAACAATCTCTGCCTTCCCTGAGAAAGAAAAACATAAAAAATATGAGATTATTACTCACATGTAAGTGTATCTCATCTTTTATGGGTGAAGGAGATTCTCAGTGCTGACCTCTTTCTCAGCCATGGTTGGCTTTCTGCTCTGGTCTTCCATCACTTGAATCGCCTAAAATTTTCTTGTTTGAGAGCAGAAAGATAAATAGCTAGATATACTCAGAAGATTGAGTGTTATTTGCCCATCGCCTGTCGCTTGAACATTCCGAAGAAAAATTGGAACAGCGTGGATGCATTATTTAAATTTGAATTCCTTGTGCAATATAACCGTTGCTTTTCAATAGTATTTTAGGGAGAGATTTTATTTTCTTTGGACTTTATCTCCGGGTAAGGCGGGTACCGCGGATGCCTTGAATACCGCCCTTTTGTCCTCATCTCTGGAGTATATGTGCTTAGCAACTCTTTAAAAATAAACATTCATACTTTGAGTAAAAAGTAAATTAAAGTAAAATAAATAAGTTGAAAGTAAAAAAATAAAATATAAAATATTTTATATATTTTTAAGTTGGAAGTAAATGTATGTAAGTAGTGATTGTTATTATTATGAATTGTACCAAAAATAAGGAGGCAAGTTCTGAATGGCAGCGATGAGCGGGAAGGTAGCGGCGGGAGGGCACGGGAGCGGGAGCGCCAGCACTATGAACCTGGGCACCGGTAAGTTGGAGGGCCGCAGTAAGGCGGAGGGAGGGCAGTCAGAGAATGGAGGCTCGACGGAGTTACCCGAAGATGGAGCGAGACGCGGGAAGGATCCGCTCGACAAAGGGAGAGACTGCCAATAGAAATCGTATGCAGAGGCAGCGGCTTTTGAAACCCCAAATGGTATTTTCACTAAGGACCTCTTTCCGTCCGGGGATGAACTGGACATCCCGGAGGAAATCCTATCAAGTTTCGTCGAATTTGAAAAATTTACCTTAATCGGGAAGTTTATTGGAGGGTGTCCCGATATGGAGACCATCCGCAAGTGGGCGGCAGGAAAATGGCGGACCTCGGGTCATATGGAGCTGGCTGCCCTATCCCGGGGTTTTTTTGCAATTAGGCTGAATAATGCGGAGGATTACTATAAAATTTTGGTTGGGGGCCCTTGGTTTCTAGGACGCAGAAGTCTCTTTCTCAGGAAGTGGGGGATGGATTTTAACCCCGAAACCTAGAGTATTAATATTGCCCCAATATGGGTTAGGCTATCGAACCTTCCCCTTTTCTGTTGGCATGAAAATGTTATCAGGGGTATCGCCTGTTCCATTGGTGAGTTGGTCACCATTGACCCTCCCACTCGGGCCCGAACCAGATTTGTCCAAGCTCGCTTCTGTGTCCTGGCGGATTTGGAGGTGAACCTTCCATCCTCCATCACTCTTCGGTCTGGAGGCTCCATTCTTCATAAGCAAGTCATTAACTACGAAAATAGACCGGCCTTTTGCCTGCGGTGCAGTTCCCAGGGGCATCTTCAGTCAAATTGTCCTCTTCAAAAGTCGGGGATGAAGGGTGGGGCTTCTGGCAACCCCCCGGAGCAAGAAGGAAAACAATCGAAACACCCTATAGCGACAATCCCTGATTCTCCAGATCCTTCTAGGGTTCTCCTCGAGTCGGACGTCGTTCTATGCAATGCAAGTTCCCAACCAGAACCTCAAGTGGAAAAGGATCAGTCTCCTTCCCGTATGTCTGCTCAGGCTGATTCCCCTATTTGTCAAAACTAGAAACCTCCCGAGTCCTTGCTGGAAGAGTATCTGCTGGGCAAGAGGGACGAACAACATGGCAACATTAGTCCACGAAACACTAGAAGCCGAAAGCAAGGGGTGGATTTCGACTGTGAAAGAAAACAAGGGCGACCTCCTAACAAAGAAAGAAGGGATAAGGAAACAGCAGCAGATTGCAAATGGATCCCAACGGTTGCTTTTTCAAGAAGATTTTGACTCCCTGGTGGGTGATTCGCCTGTCCCAAAACCTCCCATCCAGTAGAGAAAGGGAGGCAAGAAAGTCTTTAAAATTTCCAGATGAAAATCCTCTCATGGAATGTGAGGGGTCTTAACGGAGCGGCCAAACGTAGGGTGGTGGCCGATCTCCGAAAGAAGTCTAACCCATCCATCCTCATTTTGCGGAGACTAAGTCTGATGCCTCTGCCTCTGTCAAGGTTGCCAGGGCCATTTGGGCCAAGGAAAAATTCCTTTCCAACACTGCAATAGGTTCTACAAGGCGGTCTCATGGTGTTGTGGGAATCTGACAAGGTCGAGGGTAGTCTTCTATCGGCTTCCAGCAGGACTATCAATGTCCTATTTCACTCCAAGGTTGATAATTTTTCATGGATTTTGACCAATGTTTACGCCTCGAACTCTGCTTCGGAGCGAGCTGAGTTGTGGAAAACAATCTCTCTGATGAGGGAAAGTTTTAGTGACTTCCCGTGGGTTGTGGGAGGGGATTTCAATTGCCCTCTTCATTCCTCTAAAAAGAAGGGAGGCACTGAGCTGGCCAGCCGTAGCATGGAGGATTCTAGAGATCTTGTTTCGTCCAATGATCTGCTAGACATCGAACTTAAGGGGGCGTCCTTCACCTGGAGCAATAGGAGGATTGGAAGCAATCTCATCCAGGTCAAGCTCGACCGGTTCCTCATTTCCCACGAAGCTATTCCCTTCCTCAGCGCTGCAACTCTCTCAGCTTTGCCAAGAATCCGGTCAGACCATAATCCCATTCTGTTAGAGGCCACTGGCGGGCCTAGGTTTAAGATCCCTTTCAGATCTGAGTCCATGTGGATTTCCCACAAGGATTTCAAACAGTTGGTTTCGAAATGGTGGCAGGTGACGGTGGTTGGTTCAACGTCCAAAAGACTGGCCCTAGAACTTAAGATGATTAAAAAGAATTTAAAGGTGTGGAATAAGGAGGTTTTTGGCAACATTTTTGAGTCTAAAAGGTCCATCTCTGAGCGCTTGAAGAGTTTAGAGGAAAAGATGGAGGTCGAAGGGTATTCTGAAGGCCTCAGAGAGGAGGAACGGAGCCTCCTGGTGGACTATCATTCCATTCTTGCCAGTGAGGAAATGTTTTGGCGTTAGAAGTCCAGGGATCTCTAGCTGAAGAGCGGTGATTCAAATTCAAAGTTTTTCCATGCATCTACCATGAGACACAGGGGGGCCAACAAGATCAGACAGGTGCTGTGTAAGGATGGGCGCACTACCAGGGAGATTGAGGAAATTCAAAGCGAAGCAGTCGACTTCTTCCAGGATTTGTTGGGTGCTCCTCCTGATAGCGTCCTCCAAGTTCAAAAATCCTTGCTTGCTAATTTCCTTACCAAAGTCCCCCATGAGGCAAGTATTAAACTCCTAGAACCTTTTTCCCATTTTGAGATTAAGGATGCTCTTTTTTCCATGCAACCAGATAAGGTCCCCGGGCCTGATGGGTTCCCCCCGATTCTTTCAAGTTATGTGGGATGTTGTGGGGCCTGATGTCTGCGAGGCTATCTTAGAAATCCAAGCATCAAGATCCATCCATCCGAAGCTCAACTCTACCTTCCTAGCTCTCATTCCTAAGTCGCTCGCCTGCAAAAGTTTTTCTGACTATCGTCCCATAAGCCTCTGCAATGTTTTCTACAAGATTCTTACCAAGACCATTGCCAATCGTCTAAGATCCCTCCTCCCCTCTTTGGTAGGTTCAGCTCAGGGGAGCACCGTTAAGGGTAGAAACATCCTTGACGGCGTCATTACTATTCACGAAACCCTCCATACTGCCCAATGTTCCAAGAATGTTGCGCTTTTCCTTAAACTAGACATGAATAAAGCTTTTGACGAGTGTGGACGGGGAGGTTCCTCTGTGTTGTCCTTTGCAAGTTGGGCTTCCATCATCACTGGATTGACCTTGTGAACAGTTGCATTTCCACTTCATCCTTTTATGTGCTGATCAACAGGTCCCTCGCTGGATTCTTCCAGAGTGCTCGCGGCCTCAGACAAGGTGATCATTTGTCTCCTATTTTATTCATTCTTTTGGCAGAGGTCCTTAGTTGTTCTTTGAATGAAGCCCTCTGCCGAAGCAAGATTTTTGGCATTCCGCCTACTTCCAGAGTTGATCCTGTCACTCACCAACAGTTTGTGGATGACACACTCATATCCACTGGAGCGTCCGTCACTCAGGCCAAATCTATCAAGCGCATTTTGTCCCGGTATGAGAAGGCTTCCGGCCAAAAAGTTAATTATTTGAAGAGCAAAATTTATTTTGTTAATACCCCTCTACGTAGGCAAATTTGCATTGCCATAATCCTCGAATGCACTATTGATTCCTTGCTTGCAACTTATTTGGGGTTGCCGCTAGTTTGCAATGGGCGAGGCGGTGGGAACATTTGGAATTCGATTTTGGAACGGCTTCATAAGAAACTCAACACTTGGAAAGGCAAATTGCTATCTCAAGCTGGGAAGGCAACCCTCACCAAAGCCTGTCTTCAAGGAATTCCCACCTATTTCATGTCCTTTTTCATGCTTCCTGTGTTTATCCATTCCAAAATCGAGCGATTCAAAGGAATTTTCTCTGGTCCGACAAACGAAGAAAAATCTAGAATTCCTCTGGTGGCGTGGGATAAGGTTTGCCTTCGAAAGGACCAAGGGGGCATGGGATTGAGAAGATCCAGGCTCATGAACACTGCCTTAATTGCCAAACATGCTTGGAGAATTCTTATTAATGCACCGGCGAAATGGGTCAATATAGTTAAAAGAAAGTATCTTGGGGAAAATTCTCTCCTGGAAGCTGAGTCTCCTCATGAAGCTTCGACTTTCTGGAAGACGGTGCTTCAGGGTCGTTCGATGATTAACAGGGGTGCTCGTTGGATCTTGGGGGATGGATCCACAATCCTTTTTTGGAGATACAGGTGGGCTACAGATGAAGCTCTCGTTGTAAATCAGAACTTGGCTGGCTTGAGGGCCCAGATTGATCCAAACAGTCATCTCAAGGTTTCAGATTGCATTGACCGGAGTTCCCTTCCCCCTCGATGGAAACTTCTGACGGTGGATGGGTTTGATAATGAGGTGAATTTCTTGTACAGTGTCCTCCAATCAGAGTTAATTCCTTCGGTCATAAGAGACAACAAAATTATTTGGAGCAACACGTAGGATGGGCGGTTTTTTGTTGAGTCCGCTTATGATCTTCTGTCGTGTGAGGCTGCTGTGGACCCTCAATGGAAAGCAATTTGGAGGAAATGGATTATTCCTAAGATAAATTACTTTGCTTGGATTGCCTTTTATAACAAAGCCCTTACCATAGACAATCTCCACAAGAGAGGCCTTGCAATTCCCAACAAGTGCTATCTTTGCTTAGCTGACTGTGAAACATCCAATCACCTATTTTTGCATTGCCCATTTTCCCATTCGGTCCTAAGCTGTGTGTTGTCTTCCTTCCAAGTACTTTGGTGCTCCCCTCGCTCCCTTAAAGACACCTTCCTCCAATAGCCCTTGCCCTTTAAGAATTCTAAGCTCCGATTCCTTTGTGAGGCTGCCTTTCACCATTCCATCTGACAAATTTGGCTGGAGCGTAATGCTAGAGTCTTCGGCAAGATCCCTAGAATGGCTCCCTTTGTTGCCCAGCGGGCCTTATCCTTTGTTTGTCGAGAACTCAAAAACTATTCCCAGCTCCCGCCCTCACAATCCTTGGGAGGCAATTATTTTCAAAATACTGGACCTTGACTCCTCTTCCAGAGTTGACTCAGTGAATGGCCACAGGGAGGGCACTTGGACCAAACCTCCTTTGGGGTGGATCCAACTTAATTTTGACGGGGCTGCTAAAGGCAACCCGGGGCCTGCTGGTTTTGGGGGGCTTGTCAGGGACCATAATGGAAAGCTGATCTTGGCCTACTGTGAAAATCTGAGCCCTCAGACCAATCATTTTTCCGAAGCCCATGGTGTGTTGAAAGGGTTGCAGGTCATATCGAATGATCCTAGGCCTTTAATTATTGAAGGCGATTCTCTAAACATTATCAACTACCTTCGTGGCTCCAAAGACCCATCGTGGCGGGTCTTGAATATCATCCTCGAGGCTAGGATTCTCCTCTCTTGGCGCGTCGGGTGGGAGGCGGGGCACATCTACAGAGAAGGTAACCGGGTGGTGGATCACTTGGCCAACAAAGGACTGATGACCACATGCCCGGTTGTTTGGCGTTCTCATTTCCCAACCGAGGTGGACAGTTTGGCCAAGGCAAATATTCCCTCATGATGAAGAATTTGTATCATAGGTCTTCTCCCAAAGTTTGTTGATATATTGTCTTCGGCTATTATTCTGTTTTAATGTATTTTAAGATCAAGATTTCCAGGAATGTCCGCGTCTTCTGGGGCCCTCGGGCATTTTGTATTTCCCTATATTTTTTATGAACTGCTCTATTTACCCAGCCATCATGAAATATCTTTTAGCAACGCTGATTTTGTACATAAGGTTTTGGGATCCTTTATAAAAACCCACAATTAATCTATTATTATAATTACCAAAAAAAAATGTATGTAAGTAGTAAAAGGGGTGTAAATCTAGGTGATGGAATAAAGTGATAATCACGATAAATTTGGTTACACTTTTCATGAAAGGGATGTAAATCCTAAGTGTTGTCAAGTGTTGAAGGAAGAGGGTTGTTTGTAGATCGTCTCTTTGGTTTGTGAAAAAGTTTATTTGATTAGAAGAAATATCTCTCAAGGATCTTTGGGTTCATGGGTGGATGAACCTTTGCCTTCTATCAGGATTTCAGAGGATGAATTTGGGTTGGATATGATTGATCATGAAGCCCAAACAATTATTTGCAAACTGAAGGGCAAAAGACCTGGAGGAGCTCAAAGGATACATTAAATATTGATGGACCAGTATAGAGTTCCAAGTAACTCTCTTACCCAAAAAATTATTTTTTGTTTCCTTTTCTAATTTAGCGGATAGAGATAGGATAATGGATTATAGATATAATTGGCTTTTTGGACAAAGGGGTGTCTATATTTGGACTCTGAGTTTCAAACCCTTTACAGAAGATTTTAATGACTTCCTAGTCTGGGTGAATCTTTATGCTCTCTTTGTGGAGAGAAAATATTCACCAAAATCAATAATGCCATTGGTGCATTCTAGTATATGGATGCCCAAACAGAGGAAAATTTTTCCAGTAAAATTAATATGAGTAAAGCAAGATTGCTTGTTTGGATGGATGTTTCAGTTCTTAGGCCTCAATCCATTACTATCTCCTCAAGCAAAGGGAAATGGATCCAAAATATTGAATATGAAAACTTCTCCCTAAGATGTTATAATTGTCAGCAATATAGCCACCTGAAGAAGAGATGCCTAGTCATCTGATCGTGCTCTGATTCCTCCTTGGTAGAGGAGAAGGTTCTGCATGTGAATGATTTGAAACCTTCAAATATTTTAGTTCAAAAGAAAGAAGCTCATCCTCTAGATGCACCAATTGTCCAATAGGAATCATGCAAGCAACAAAAGACTCAACCCCAAAAGAAAAATTTGAATCAAATCATTAATAAAATCCAAATGGTTACTAAAGACCATCTAGACGGTTCCATGGAAAAGATTAGCACCTTAGATGGTATTCTTGAAGCTAATTATGAAACAATCGATGACGATCAATTTTTTGAAAATGAAGATCCTACAAAATGTATTACAACTAGATATTACCTTAGGAGCTTGAAGTGCAAAAAAGCATTCTTAAATCTTGCCACTGTAAAGGAGGAAGAACCTTTGCTACAGAAGAAAAATAATCAAATTGATTTCCTCTTTGATGGATGTCTGTTATGTTTGTTTTCCTTCTATTTATTGGAGTTATGTGTCATGTAAGGGTTGTTCTTGTTGTTGGTTCCTTAAAAAAAAAGAGTTGATTATGGAAACTTAGCAGTTTGAGGAAGATGGAGAATATCTTTGATAAAAGGCAAAGATGAGTATGCTTTAATTAACTTGTTAGAAATGTAACGAGAGCAATGTAACATTTTATTTTTGTAATGGGAATGACCCCCAATAGAAGCCACACATAGCTTATTAAAAAAGAAGTTGGAAGTAAATGTGAGTCAAGAGCAAGTAAGAAGTAGAGAGCAAGAAATAAAGTGTAAGGAGTGAGCTTCATTTCTTTTTGTTTTAGATCTTAGAAAGAATTCAAAAATTAAAGGATTCATGTAAAGAAAAAATAGGTAATATGGTAGGAAATTCATTTTTGTATTGAAGTAAGGATGTCCTAGTTAGAAGTATGGATGCTCTTATTAGTGATAAGAAGAGTGAATCTATGGCAAACCCTATCTAGGTAGTAGATACTACACCATAAGTGATTATCAAGGATGAGATGATTGGACATAATATAATGATTCTTAAAACCAAAGGATTAATATGTAAGTTCCATGAGATGATTGAACATAATATAATGATTCTTAAAACCAAAGGATTAATATGTAAGTTCCATGGAAACTGACTAGGTGTTTTTGAGATTCAAATTTGAATCAAGTGAAAGTGGCTATTGAATTCAAATTCCTCTCTGACTTTTCTTTTGAAACGATTTTTCCTCATTAGCTTCTCTAGTTCAAAAATAAGGGATAAAATAATGGATGGTGGTCCTTGGTTTATGGTCAAAGATATATTATATTTAAGACCATGGAGTGAGGATTTTTTGCTAAGACAAAGAATATTAAAAGACTTTTTGTATGGATTAGGATTTTTGGACTTCCTTATAAACTCATAAATAAGGAGGTTTTGAAGAATATTGGCAATAGTATAGGGGAGTTTATCTAGGAGGGACCAACTACTAAGAAGAGAAGGCATGTTGTATACACTCGAATATGTTGCCATGGATATTTCAAAACCTTTATTGTAGTCCATTAGGATTAAATATCAATTAAGAGAGACATATCAACAAATGGAAAACATTGCATTCCAATATCATAAATATTGTGAGACCAGACATATGACAATAGATTGTAAAATGAAAATGATGGAGAAAGAAATATAAAATTTTGGGCATGAGACAAAATTCAATATGAAACAAGTAGATCATATCATTATAGAAATTGGATCACATAAAGGATTTTCCACTCCTAATAAAGTTGTAAGAAAAACCTCTTTGCATCATCAACCAATAAAGGCCATTATAGTTCACTCGAATAAACCAATAGAAGAAAAATAACACAAGGGATGAGGAAGTACAATGCACAAGTTTAAATACATAAGGAGCTAATGGTGTGAAGGAATATGTGGATGTAGACATCCAATTTTGGCACACCTAGTTAGCTACCTCATCAAGCAAGGTACTAGGCAATAGATCATTAGCCAAATAAGCTAATCTAGGCAAACTAGGCTTGAAATTATCCTTGTGCAAAAGAGCTATATTTTAGCAAAAGTGTTGCCCTAACACTTTTTCTCATTTTTAACATTTGTATATTTGACTAGTCTCAAAGAGTTGATTGAGCAGTTATCTATTTGAACAAAAGCACTACTTGACTGCAAAAGCACCATCCCAACACTTCTATGAAATCTTAGCACTTTTATTGGCATGAATAAAATTTCTACGGGCATAAGCCTTAGGCACATTGATTCCTTCCTCCACTCCTAAGCATGATCATCCTTGCATCAAGCCTCCAAAATTTGAATCCCTCTTTGTCCTAATGGCATCTTTATGTCCTCCTTCCCTCCAAGGGACCCTCTCCCAAAATATTTAAATAAAGCCCATGGAATAGACATTCAATAAGCATTCTCAAGGTTAAGTGATATGGAATTCAAATGTGAAGTTGATTTATTCATGAGTGCAATAAAATATATAATGCTACAATGAAATCACGTAGGTTAAGTGGTTGTAACAATTTTCCAAACATGGCCAACCACTTAACTAACAAATAACAATCTACTAAACAAGGATGCCAACTAACTGCTAGAAGACAAAGGACAACTCTAACAGTCTAACTAAACATCCAATAAATAACAAACCTATTTCCAACATGGGCATACTATGCCTCACGTGAATACAAAGTGCAAGAAATAGGAAATAATAATAACTTAGGCTTATAATTAAGCCTAAGGTACAATCATATCCTCAAAACTCCTCCCAACCATAGAAGCATTGGACCCCAATGCTCTCAACAAATATGGAAATTCATGAGCCATCTGATGGTGAGGAATCCAACAAGCCATATATGGAAAGTGACCACGGTGGGCAAAAAGGTAAGAAGTGGAAGAACCCTATCGAGTGTGATAATTATTCATCTTGAAAACTCTATCTGAAATGAGCAGAAGATGATGATCAGGTATCACTGCTACTGTAGGGCTGATGATAGGTTCAAGTGCCAAAGGAGAATCTTGATATGGTATCTCTAGAAAGCATCGCTTATTCAAAGGATGCCAAACTCTATATCCAACCTGAGATGAGTGAGGACTATGATGCTTGCAGATCACTTACTATTGCTTCTAGTGAGTCTTCTCCAAGTCTTGTGTTATCATGCCCTAAAGGCTCTACTAGTGTTGAATGGAGGAAGTGACCTTAGCTTGCTCCTCCATACGTGCAATGGTGGAAGAGGGTAAAACCAAAGATAACTTTTGTGGAGCAAATGGTTGTGTGGTCTTAGTTTTACCTAAATGATGTCAATGGAATGATTAGTATTTTTCTCATGAGTGAGAGTGATGGGTTCCTTAACCACAAGCTCTTGTGATTGTTCATTTTGTGGAAGTGGAACTTCTTCTTTATTATCTGTCTTTGATGGTGTTTTTTCTTCATCTTGTGTGGAACTTATGCAAGTAGAAGCCAAAATAAGTGCTTGACTTAATGTCTTACAAACTTATCTACAACTTAGCATCAAATTTGATGTGGGTGTAGTGCTTTGTATCAAATATGTTTTATCATGCAAATCTAAGGTGTATGTGTTCTTTTTAGCATGATACACTGCATTCCTATAATATTGATAAAGTTTACCAAGCAATAGTACACAAAAATCCATCTTAGTGACATCACATATTACTTTATCCATAAAATTATCATCAAAAGCAAAATTCAAGGTGCAAGTGTGTGTGATGTTAGATGTGGAGTCTATATCCTTCCATCCAAGTGCATAGGGTTGGTGATGTGGCTTTATAGTAAGCTTCAACTTCTCAACAACGGACCTTGCAATGAGATTATCATGCGAATATTTATCTATGATACAATCCACATAAAAATAATGCGTAAGGTGGGCTTTATTGACAAATAAATAATCACGACCCCCTTGAGAAAAAACAATCAACTTGAGGGTAACTTTGTTTAGTCTACCCTTTAAAGCAGGATATTCTTCTTATGTTCATGTAGTCACAATGGGACCATCATGTGGTTCCTCATTTGTAGGTTGTACAATTATCGACTTCTTATTCTTCATTATTTCAAAAGTAAAACATTTAGCTTTTGTATGACCGAAAATCACAATACATTGTTGAAGAAAAAGGATATTTAGAGTGAGAAGAAGAAGAATGTGCTTTAGGAGAAGTGGGAGGATAAGAAGAATGAGAATTGTTATTCACTTTTTGTTGATGCTAGTTTGCACCTTTGGAATTGTTGTCCTGTCGAGATCTGTTCGAGGTACCATATTTCTCCTCTATGAGAATGCTATGCTTGAATGCCACATCCAAAGTGAGGAAATCATTGAACTTGATTTCCCTAAAAATCTAATCTTGCAATCCACAAGTGAACTTGTTAATCAAATCCTTTTCTGAATCTTTCACACCAAGAAGCACCCTTAGCCTATTGAATTGAAAAATGTAGTCAACAACTAACATACTATAGGATTACCTCAATCTATACCACTTGGTTGTGAGGTCACTTTGGTAATTTGGTGGGAAAATATGTTTTTCAGAATTTGGATCAATTCTTTCCAAGTCATGGCAACATTATGGCTTTATCTTTCTACAATTAAAACTTTTTCTAAGCCTATGAGTTTGACTGTGGCAAAAGCAACTTGGTCATCTTCAAGAATTTCAACATAAGTGAACCAAGTTTACATATCTAAAATCCATGTAGATAAGACATCAGGATCCCTTGATTTGTCATACAACTTGACCTCACATTTTGATTTGTTAGCATGAATTTTGACATCACCAGGAGTCAATTGGACAATAATATATTTCACTTTATCTACCAAAATATATACTACAATAGTAAGATTTTCCATATTTGAGTTAAGGTTCGTAGCCATGTGCTTACGTGTATATTCCAGACTAGGAGTATTACAAAATGTTTGCAAAAACTATCTAGGCTCTTAGAAACAATTTACAAGGTTTCCGAATGCACAATTTGCCTAGATTTACAAAAACTTTTGCCTTCCAATTATAAAATAGGGCTAATCTAAGTGCTTTTACAAAAATGACATCATTTTGTAATTAGAAAAATAGCCCTAAATTTGAGAAAATAAGCCCTTGAAATTTGCAAAAATTCCACTTGTGGAGGCATAAATTTGATCAATTTTGTAAAAAAAATAGTTGCTGAAAAATCTGCAAAAAATTGGAAAAAAAAATGTTTTTCACCTTTTCTTTTGTTGTTTTGGCACCAATATTCAAATTGGATTTTTCAAAGTGGGTGGGAAAACTGTTTTCTTCTGCAACAAAAAAATTGATTTGGTTTGAATCCTACGTAGTCAACTGCGCATGAGTTTCAATCGATCCTCCAATCAAACAATGAGCGACGTCACCAAGTCAAACAACACCAAAGTCAACGAAAGGGCATCCATAAATGGTGCATGAACACTCATCCATCGTGCAACTTTCACAAACTACAAGGGAGCCACCAACTGGCTCATCGAGCTCGAAGGTCATGCACCCCACCATTGGATGCTACCGTGCGCAAGCGCAACAAGCATGACCACTGAGAGTTGGTCACCTCCCATGGTGCACCTTCGTACTTTTAAATACCATATCAACCCTTGCACAACCATTGTGGGATAAAATAATCCCAAAAAAATTACTTGTACTCTTTCCTTCCCAAAGGAGCTCGCACTATCGATCAAGAAACAAGGTTGTGGTCATCAAGAAAGGTGGAACGATCGTCGAAAAAAACTAATGTGCTCGTCAAAAAATCCACGTTTGTCACCACAAATTTTTTTAGGAAAATGCACCAATAATCGAGAAGTTCTCGTTGAAAACACCAAACTTCATCGAAAAATATTCACATCAACGGAATCCGTTCGAAACCACTAAACGATCATCGAGTAGTCACCAAAAATCAAAATTCATGCTAAAAAATGTTAGATCATGTTGGGAAACTTACACTCATCATGAAGCTATCACCGAAGGATGGAATCATACCAAGAAAATGGAGTATCCCATCGAAGGTGTCAGAGACGTCGAAAGACTTACCTAAAAATGGCTAATGCAATGCAATGACGCCAAGTGAAAGGTTAAGATTGGCCAAGGTGTTTAGGGTTTGATTTATGTGTTCTTATTGGTTTAACATAGAACCTTAGGGCATAATTTAAATTTGCATTCTCCACTACAATTTTCACTGGCATGTTTTCGAACCACCATCTGCGATCTTCCCTCTACGTGAATGAGTAGAGCAGTTCAGAATTGCATTGACATTGTGGCTACGTTTGGTGTGCACATCAGTACTAAGAGATACAACGTCTCCCTGTGCATCGAGTATAGCCCATGACATTCTCACCATTGTTCGAGTGTTTGAGCAATGATTGCAGGTTGTCGATGATTGTAAAACATTGTGGTTGCTATTAGAGCTAACTGAACAATGATAGTAATGGAGAGCATCGGTGGTGTTGTCATTCAGCATCACTACGACTTTATGGTTGGTTAGGGCTATTATCAATCAGTTTTTGGATGTTGGTATCTGATGGTCGGCTAGTGGCAACATCCATCCATCGAAGAAGGTTGTTGGTGGAGAGGTTTGGTCATCAAAGAGCTATCAATGGTTGGTGGTCGAAGGTAAAGGGCCCACTTGGCTAAATCAGGGTGGTGTGTGCCCTTACTAGGCTAACAACCTATTTTGAATTTTTGGGTATTAAAATATTAACATAAAAGTATATCAATATTTTAATTTTAACTCATCCTTAACAAGGATTTTTATATACCCAAATTCCATTAAATTTCATGCAAAATAGCCTAAAATCATCCAATCTCATGCACAAAGTTAATTGGCTCAAATTTTATTTGGCAACCTTGGTGTTCTCTCTTGGCAAGGAGTTTCAATGCCTCCGTTTGGCCAAAAATTTGGCCTCAAATTTGTAGCTGCCTCTCAAATATGTTTTGATCTTCCCTGATCTTCAAAATAGACAGATTTTTCCAACAAGAATTTTTTTCTTGCCTTCCTCATGGTAAGTCTGGTTAACCTCTAGTTTATGCTAGGGGTATTCGGTGTAGGGGTAATTTCTGCCCTCTACCACCTTCAAAGCTTCATAAAAATGATGTTGCAGTTGGCCTCAAGCCAATTTCATGCAAGCACCTACCTAGGATCTGATGCACTAGTTGAAGAACCCAACTAGACACCTATCAATGGAGTGACAACTTACCCTCCTTGTAAAAATTTATCCTTCGGCTCTGATTACCACTGATATGTAATTCAAATGTGAAGCTAATTTATTCATGAGTGCAATGCAATATATAATTCTACAATTAAATCACATAGGTTAAGTGGTTGTAACAATTTGCTAAATATGGCCAACCATTTAACTAACAGATAACAATCTGGTAAACAAGGATGCCAATTAACTGCTAAAAGACAAAGGAAAACTCTAACAATCTAACTAAACATCCAATAAATAACAAACCTATTTACAACATGGGTATACTATGCCTCACGTGAATACAAAGTGCAAGAAATAGGAAATAATAATAAAATAATAACTTAGGCTTATGATTAAGCCTAAGGTACAATCATATCCTCAAAATTTTGAGACTTTGTTAAATTATATCCAAAGCTCTCTCTCTTCCTTCTTATTCTCTTGTATTGTGAGCACTTTCAATAGCATTTGAAGTCAAGTGGAGCAAGGCATAAGGTATTGGATCAATGTCATATCCTCTTGTTGCTTTCTTCAAGGAGGAGATCTTGGTTGAGAGGAGGAGACCTTGCCAGGATTTTCCTGTAATCTTCCCTTCCTAGTTTATGCTTCTCTTCAATTTACTCCTGATTTTCTTATGCATTCTTTCCTTATGGCCTTGATAATCATTTTTTGGTGCAATCTATAGTTGGTGATATTTATTTGGTATCATTTTATTGTTGATAACATCTTATTTTATATCTTTAAAAACTTTTGTAGATATTTATCTTAGTATTTACTTACTTTTGTGCTCTTTTGTAGATATCTACAATCAATACATGTTTATTTTCTACATATTACAGTCATATTAGTCTCTAATCACTCTAAATTTCTTTCTTTGTGTTGTTATAATATCTCACTTATCTATCTAAATTTGAGTTTTAGCATTTAATTCTTATTTGGTGACTTTTCCAAGTCTTCTTTGCATAATTTCATATGCATTTCATCATATATGCTTAAAATCTTAATTGTACATGTTTTTATAGTTCTTGGTACTCATGATAATCTCCTTTGATTAAGTTTTTGTAACCACTATTCATATATTTCTAGGCATTTGTAGCATCTAGCCTTGTTTTGGGATCTCGTAGGCTTTATTTATAAGGTTTTGTTGACATTACCTCTTGTTCTTAGCAATTTGTAACTCTAGCAACTTCCTAGGTATATTTTGTGAAGCATAGATACCAATTGGCATAAGTTTAAATCTATTTGAAATTTAGGCACTTTCCATAAGGATTTAATCAGCTTCTACTATACCTTCTCAACTTCTAGGACCAAATTTGCATCAATTTAGGCTTTTAGAGTATCAGTTTCTCAATTGCATGAGCATAAGCATTGACATTTCTAGAAACCCAATGCTTTTGTTTCTCTATTTTACATAGTGCAAAAGTATGAAGGTTTGCAAAACCGTTGAGGAAGTTATTTTGGGTAACTTTAGCATCTTTGCATGCATTCATTTTCCTTCCAATTTTAAAGCATTTTTTATAATTTTCTTACAAAAATATGGTCTTTTTTACTCTATCCAGATAGTCTACCACTTCCTTGTGATTAAATAGACCCCATAAGCCTAAATATAGTTGTCATTTTATAATTTTTGTAGTTTCTAGAAAAAGAACTAGGGTAGCACTTCTACATATTTCTAGTGCTTCTACACAACCAACTATAATTAATTTTTTCAATTCTAGATTTTTTTGTTCTACTTTTTACAATTCATTTTTTGTTATTTCGCTAGAAGAACACAAGATTATATTGATAGGGGGGTGAACAATAGAATACCACTTTTTACTTTTCTTTCACAATCAATATTATGCAATGTATAGATAGTAATATCAACAACAGTAATCAAAGAAATGCATAAATCATGACCCACAATAGAGATACCAATTTTACATGGTTCACCCAATGTGGGCTACTCCATGGAGAAAATATTTCACTAAAATTTTCTCAATCAATATCTTGGGAATCCTTTCCCTATTACAATGTTTATGGACCTCTTTCTAAAGGAGACACCAATCCCCTAATCAAGTTCGTGGATCTCTATCCATAGGAGAACTCCTTTCTCCTTAGCTTTGACTAGTGATATTCTAGAAGAAATGTTGTCCCCATTGCTCTGGCTAATGGATCTCTATCCACTAAAGAAACCTGTCCTCACTGCCCTAGCTAATGGATCTTTATCCATTGGAGACTGTCATCCTCTATACTCTATCACCTTCAAAGCTCTGTCTCAAATCTATACTAAAACATAGTCCTTTGATCTAGCACAAATTTTTTCAATATTTGTCCTTTGATGTGGAACAAACCTATCCTCAAATCTACACCAAACTCTATTCTCAAATCTGTACAAAACACAGTCCTTCGGTCTAGCACAAATTTATCCTCAATATTTGTCCTCTGATATGCACTAAACACAGTCCTTCGGTCTAGCACAAATTTATCCTCAATCTCTATCCTCAAGCCTTAACACAAAGCTTGATCCAATCACAAATCAACACTTGCTAGATATGCCCTAAACCTTAACTCAAGGTTTGAACAAATCAATCAATCAACTCTGCTCACAAGTCTTCTCAAAGACTTATCTCAAATATGCCTTGTAATATTCTACAAAATCTCACACAAATCTGTCCACAAGTCTTCTCAAAGACTTACCTCAAATATGCTCAACAAGTCCACACTAGAACTTGTCCAATCTCATAGAAACATAAAGAGAATTGTTAGAGACTCAATATGCTTCACATTCACCATAATGCTCAATTAATTTCAATCACTCTTTTAGAAACATATAGAGAATTGTTAGAGACTCAATATGCTTCACATTCACCTCAATGCTCAATCACTTTCAATCACTCTTTTAGAAAAATATAGAGAATTGTTAGAGACTCAATATGCTTCACATTCACCTCAATGCTCAATCACTTCCAATAACTCTTTTAGAAACACATAGAGAATTTTTAGAGACTCGATATGTTTCACACTCACAAACTCTCAATAAATTTCGATCTCTCTTTTATCACATAAACATATAGAGAATTGTTAGAGACTCAATATGTTACACATTCATCCAAACTCACCTCTTTCTTAAATCAATTCAGAATATAGAACAATTTGTTTCATAGAACTTGAACTATCACATCAACATATTCACTTGACTAGGCTCAACCAACTTTACTCAACCAATAACTCAATCAACTAATCCTTGCTCACAAACCCTAGTCCAAGCATATGAACACTCACTCAAATGTTTCCAACAATGCTTATCAATCAATCTCACATAACAATGATACTCATGATATTTGCAAACCCTAGTTCAAGTTCCTCACTCAACCAATTGCTTCAACAAAAATGCTAATCTCACATAACAATGATACTCATGATCTTTACAAACCCTAGTTCAAGTTCCTCACTCAACCAATTGCTTCAACAACAATGCTAATCTCACATAACAATGATACTCATGATCTTTGACAACTTCACATAACAATGATACTCATGATATTTCCACAACCTCTAGTTCAAGTTCACTCAACTAATCACTTCAACAACAATGCTTATAAAACAAGGTTTCATCAACAACTTTTTATTCCAGAAAACCTTGAAGCATTGATTCAACACACACACAACAATGCTTAACAAAAACTCCTTTTCACTCCAACTTTGCATTCACAACATTCAATAATCACACACTAGAAATATGTGCCCATACCTTTTATTTGATGTAAAAGTGCCTTTAGAAAACCTGTCTCAATCACAATTTTCTTCTCTCCAATTTCAATGGTTAGATAACAAAATATCACTCCAACACTTTCTCAAAATATTCCCTAGACACAAGAATAATCAAAACTCAATTATGTCATATTGCTCCCTTTTTAAAAATTAACATCCATCAAATCATACATGAAAAATAATTACTTGGATACACCTTATAAACTCCAACTTAAAATAATATTCAACACCACACAATTTCCTAAAACACCATACTACCATTTCCAAACACTAAAGCAAATAACACCAAAATTTTAATTTTGCATAAGCCTTATAACTCCCCTTACAACCTTACAAACCAAATCAATATACAAAAAATTAATTTTTAAATGCCCAACTAATATCCCCAAAATTTTTGGTGCTCAACTTTAATTCATATCTTTGACTTCCTCCAAAAGGGGTTTTGGCGTGATTCAATCTGCCGTCTCCCAAAGCCTAAGCACCTTAGCACTTGAGAGCCCACCGCATGGGCTATTGGTGCCCACGTGAAGGAAGGAGGACTTCCTTCCTCTTATACCTCTATGCATCTTTGACTTCCCACAAAAATCAAGAAGTACTCCTCTTTTCAGCATGATTCACACAAGCTTGCATTAATCAAAAATTTGAAGGCATGGTGATTTTGGGTAAGGTGGGTAATCCCCTTTTTATACACATGTGGGTATTTTCTCCCCATGTCGGTGCTTAATAATTTGAATTCAAATTTGAAATTTAATTTAATAACCCACCTTTGGGTTAGTTAAAAATTAATATAAATTAACTTTATAACTAATATTAAAATTAATTAATAATCCTACGGGTTGGTTTAAGCTTAATTTTGATGGAGCAGCTAAGGACAATCCTGGAAGAGCAGGCATTTGTGGCATTGTGCAAGATCAAAATGGGAATATGATGCTTGCATTTTTTGAATATTTGGGAACAAGGATGAACAACGAAGTTGAAGCTAGAGCTATGTGGAGAGGCCTTCAAATGACTCAAGACTTAGAAGGCAATTTGATCATAGAAGGATACTATATGCATGTTATAAATCTCCTCAATAATTGGAAAACACCTCCTTGGAGGATTAAAATAATTGTTGAAGAGGCTAGGATCCTTTTCCAGGGAAGACAGGACATAAAATCCCAACATGTCCTTCGGGAAGCTAGCAAAGTTGCTGATAAGCTAGCCAATTTGGGTGTCGATGGTGACAAAATTTTAAAATGGGAACACGGTGTCCCGAGCGAAGTAGAGGAGCTTATTCAACAAGAATGCCAAGAATGATAGTCGAATTTACCAACAGGGAAGGCACTGTAAGTTCAAATACTATGAGTATTCTTGTCTCTTTTTTGAAATGGACTCATAATAAAAATTATCCGAGTTGTCAGTCTTGGTGGATGCTACTTGGAAATACCACAAAGACTAATGGGGACAGTCACATGTCAGATAACATGGCTCCTAGTCATCTTAGTAATTTGATGTTGGTTGATAATCACAGGGCAGGAAAGAAATGACAATATAAGACTACAAACTAGAGCCACGCGAACCACCAGATAGCCATCGCCATAAATCTAGCCAGCAGGTTCACTTCTCCAAGGCTGATTGGCCAAGATAGTATGTGGTCACAAAGCATGTCATATACAAAAGAAAGCAATTACCAAAGAATTATTAAGACTAACTATCAATACAGAGCTTATGGGAGTTTTTTTCAGTACTATGCTATGTGTGTCTGCAACTTTTTGTTTCTCCACTGTTTCAAGGAAGGGTGTGTCTGTTTCTTTTTTTGTAATTATGATGAAGGTGTTTTTTCTCGGGGTATACCCAAAATATTGTATGGGAAGTTTATTTTTTATAATAGGCTATGTGCCTTACCGGATGTAATGGCTTTGGCGGCATGTAGATTTTACATATATAGGATCCTTAGTAAGGACATGTTCATCAACAGCCTTGGGTTGATTTTTGTAAAAGGTTTTGGGTCAACCTGTAAAACCCGGTATTAATGCTATAGTATCTTATCTGTCAAAAAAAAATTAATTAATAATTAATTTAAATAACTTAAGTTAAGTAAATTAAATTATAAATTAATTTATAATAAAAATTATATTAATTAATTTATAATTAATTTAAAACTTCCCTTTATAATATTATAAAAAATATTATAATATTATTCACTTGGGCTTCTTCTTTTGCACTTTGGGCCATATCTGACTTCCTGGAACCGGGTCTTGATCAACTGAAACTGGAGAACCTGAAACTGATGCTGCCCACCGAAACTGCCACTGACTGGTGCTGAAAGCTTGACATCAATGACCACTCACTCTTGACATCAATGACAACTTATCCACTCAAAATGTCCAACAATATCCCCCTTTGTCATTGATGGCAACCCAAATTATTTTTACCAAACACTTGACCTTTTTCTTGTTCTGCTCCCCCTGACTCAATGCTCTCTCCTTAAACCAAATCTCTCCCCCTTACTCAAATATCTCCCCCTTTGACATCAATGGCAAAGGGTCACCTTTGGGGCTCGGGGCTAAGAATGAGTCTCTTAGCTTAGCCCCTTCCCCACCTCCTCTTGAGGTGGTTAATTCTGGGGTGGGAGTATTTCTACTCCCAACAAGCACTGTTCTTTACCTTTGTCCTCTTTCCTTCTCATCTGATCCTTATGATTCCTTTGACTATTCTTGTTCATGTCCATGTTCTTGTTCCTGTCCATATTCTTATTCCTGTTCATGTCCATATTCCTGTTTCTATTCATGTCCATATTCCTATTTTTGTTCATGTCCATGTTCATATTCTTGTTCCTATTCATGTTCATGCTTGATTCTGGAATGTCTGCTCTACACCACTTTGTTGTATGTCCATCATTATTGCACTTATAACACTTAATGTTATTATTCCTTGGAGGTGCAAATGTCTTGGGATTTCTCCTAGTGAAGCCATATCTGTTCCTGTCATGTACCTTGCAATTCATTGCCTTGTGACCAAACTGATTACATGAGTAGCAATACCCATGGAAAAGTTACCTATTTCTGAAGTTCCCATATTCCTGTCTTTCATGTGTCCTGCATTGTGAAGCCATGTGCCCAAATCTATGACATGAGAAACATCGTCCATTGAAATTTCCTTGCCTTGACCTCATTGGTCTCTTAGTCTCTTTTTCTCTATGTTGGTTCTTGTTCCATCTATTTCTTCTTTGTGCATTGTTCCTTTCCTTGTTGAAATTTCTGTTGTCCAACTCATCCTCAGAAGTCTCACTTTCTCTTACACTGTCTTCTTCTGAAGTTTCTTCTTCTTTAGAACTTGAGGTTGACTCTTCTTCTTGTTTCTTTTGAGCCTGTTCAAAACCAAGACCTATTTTGTTTGTTGACCTTCTTTGTACCTTGATCATCTTATCTACAATATTTGAGCTCTTTCCAAACTTGTGTAGCTTATCCTTGGACTTTTCTAATTCTTCCCTTAGTAGAGCTACTTCTTGTTCTAACTTTTCACATTCTAAGACCTTTGCTTCTAACTTATCCTTGAACTTCTTTGTCTTAGCCATTGACTTGTTTAGATCATCTATAAGCTTTCCTCTCTCTTCATCACATTCTTGAAACTGAATCTCAAGTTGGGAGTTTTGCTTTCTTACCTTCTTTAAAGTTTTAAGAGCATAAATAAGCTCTCCCTCAAGATCAACTCCTCCTTTTTCTGATTCTTCCTCTATTTGTTTGCCTTTGTCAACATCTTCATTTTCTTTTGACTTGTCTTCTATAGGATCACCTTCTTCTTCTTCTAGTGCCATTAGAATATTCTCTTCTGGTCCTTCAAGTGCATCCTCATATTCATCATCACTAAAACTGAAACCATTCCTTGTACAACTATCTTCAAGATGTCCAAAATTACCACATCTAAAACACTTGAGAATTATTGGTGACCTTTTCTTAACTTCTTATTTTTCTTCAATCAGAAATAGGACTTCATATTTATCATTGTTTGAAAAACTATTATCACTATCACTTGAGTACTTACTTGCCTTGTCTGCATAGTAGCTCCTCTTTTGTCTTTGAAAGAACTTCTTTCCTTGTTTGCCTTGTCCATCCTTGCCTTTCTTTTGGTACCTGTATCTTTTTGATTCCCTATTCTTGTGATCCTATTTTTCTTCATCATTGTTATTTTTAGCTTCTTGACAATCAGTTGCATAGTGACCATACTTTCCACAATTGAAACATCTAAAAAATTTTGCATCTTTAAATCTTCTTGAATCCTTATTCCTTCTGCCATAATTAGCTTCTTCATCACTGGATGACTCATTGCTTGAATCTGACTTTTTGCCCTTTGTCTTCTTAGTAGCTTTGAATGTTGCTTCCTTCCAGGAATTAGGTTCCTCTTTTGTTCTTAACTCAAAAGTTGTAAGAATACCAAGTAACATATCTCTTGTCAAAGAATCACCATCTTTTGATTCTTCTATAGCAGAAATATTTTCACTAAATCTTTTTGGAAGAGATCTTAAGACCTTATCACAAACATCTGATTCTTCAACATTAAGTCCAAGTCCTTGCATGGCATTAACAACCTCATCTACCCAAAGTAGATAAGTACTAATGTTTTCCTCATCCTTCATTCTTAACTCTTCAAATTGCCCTTTGAGATTTCGTATCTTTACCTTTTTGACACTTTTATCTCCTTCATATATGCTTTGCAACTTATCCCAAATTCCTTTTGCATCTCTACAATGCATAACTTTTATTGATTTTGTTCTATGCAAACCTCTCAAAATTGCATTCATTGCTTTTGAATTGTAATGTTGTAGAAGCTTACCTTCCTTATCTGTAGGTGGATCAACTGGTGGTATGTATCCATTTTCAACTGCTTCCCAAATTTCATTGCCAAGTGCCATCAGGTGAATCTTCATTCTCATACTCCAAAATATATAATCACTTCCATCAAATATTGGTGTTGAATTATCTAAGGACACATTCTTAGAATCCATTGTGTTCTTGAAAGCTTTTCCTTCAAGTTGTTAAACTCTTTCGAAGGAACCCGCTCTGATACCAATTGAAGAACACAAGCTTATACTGAGAGGGGGTGAACAGTATAAGACCACTTTTTACTTTTCTTTCCCAATCAATATTATGCAATGTATAGATAGCAATATCAACAACAGTAATCAAAGCAATGCACAAATCACCACACACAATAGAGACACCAATTTTACGTGGTTCACCCAATGTGGGCTACTCCACGAAGAAAATATTTCACTAAAATTTTCTCAATCAATCTCTTGGGAATCCTTTCCCTATTACAATGTTTATGGACCTCTATCCAAAGGAGACACCAATCCCCTAATCAAGTTCATGGATCTCTATCCATAGGAGAACTCCTTTCTCCTTAGCTCTGACTAGTGATCTTCTAGAAGAACTGCTACCCCCACTACTCTAGCTAATGGATCTCTATCCACTGAAGACACCTATCCTCACTACCCTAGCTAATGGATCTCTATCCACTGGAGACTATCATCCTCTATACTCTATCACCTTCAAATCTCTATCTCAAATATGTACTAAACATAGTCCTTCGATCTAGCACAAATCTGCTCAATATCTATCTCTGATCTAGCACAAACCTATCCTCAAATCTACACCAAACTCTATCCTCAAATATGTACTAAACATAGTCCTTCGATCTAGCACAAATCTATCCTCAATATCTATCCTCTGATCTACACTAAACATAGTCCTTCGGTCTAGCACAAATCTATCCTCAATATCTATCCTCAAGCCTTAACACAAAGCTTGATCCAATCACAAATCAACTCTGCTAGATCTGCCCCAAACCTTAACTCAAGGTTTGAACAAATCAATCAATCAACTCTGCTCACAAGTCTTCTCAAAGACTTATCTCAAATCTACCTTGTAAGCTTCCACAAAATCTCACACTAATATATCCACAAGTCCTCTCTAGAACTTGTCCAAATCTTCTCAATAAGTCCTCACTAGAACTTATCCAATCTCCTCAACAAGTCCTCTCTAGAACTTGTCCAATTCTACTCAATAAGTCCTCACTAGAACTTATCCAATCTCATAGAAACATAAAGAGAATTGTTAGAGACTCAATATGCTTCACATTCATCACAATGCTCAATCACTTTCAATCACTCTTTTAGAAACATATAGATAATTTTTAGAGACTCAATATGCTTCACATTCACCTCAATGCTCAATCACTTCCAATCACTCTTTTAGAAACACATAGAGAATTGTTAGAGACTCAATATGTTTCACACTCACAAAATCTCAATCACTTTCAATCTCTCTTTTATCACAGAAACATATAGAGAATTGTTAGAGACTCAATATGTTTCACATTCATCCACACTCAACCACTTTCTCAAATCAATTCAGAATATAGAACAATTTGTTTCATAGAACTTGAACTATCACATCAACACATCCACTTGACTAGGCTCAACCAACTCTACTCAACCAATCACTCAATGAACTAATCCTTGCTCACAAACCCTAGTCCAAGCATATGAACACTCACTCAAATATTTCCAACAATGCTTATCAATCAATCTCACATAACAATGATACTCATGATCTTTGCAAACCCTAGTTCAAGTTCCTCACTCAAATATCATCATCAAAACCTCTAGTTCAAGTTCACTCAACTAATCACTTCAACAACAATGCTTATAAAACAAGGTTTCATCAACAACTCTTTATTCCAGAAAACCTTGAAGCATTAATTCAACACACACTCAACAATGCTTACCAAACAATCCTTTTCACTCCAACTTTGCATTCACAACATTCAATAATCACACACTAGGAAGATGTGCCCATACCTTTTGTTTGATGTAAAAGTGCCTTTAGAAAACCTGTCTCAATCACAATTTTCTTCTCTCCAATTTCAATGGTTAGATAACAAAATATCACTCCAACACTTTCTCAAAATATTCCTTAGACACAAGAATAATCAAAACTCAATTATGCCTTATTGCTCCCTTTTTAAAATTAACATCCATCAAATCATACATGAAAAATAATTACTTGGATACACCTTATAAACTCCAACTTAAAATAATATCCAACACCACACAACTTCCTAAAACACCTTACTACCCTTTCCAAACACTAAAGCAAATAACACCAAAAATTTAATTTTGCATAAGCCTTATAACTCCCCTTACAACCTTACAAACCAAATCAATATGCAAAAAATTAATTTTTAAATGCCCAACTAATATCCCCAAAAATTTTGGTGCTCAACTTTAAAGCATACCTTTGACTTCCCCCAAAAGGGGTTTCGGCATGATTCGATCCATCGTCTCCCCAAGCCTAAGTGCCTTAGCGCTTGGGAGCCCACCACATGGGCTATTGGTGCCCACATGAAGGAAGGAGGACTTCCTTCCTCTTATACCTCCATGCACCTTTGACTTCCCATGAAAATCAAGAAGTACTCCTCTTTTCAGCACGATTCACACAAGCTCGCATTAATCAAAATTTGAAGGCATGGTAATTTTGGGTAAGGTGGGTAATCCCCTTTTTATACACATGTGGGTATTTGCTCCCCACGTCGGTGCTTAATAATTCGAATTCAAATTTAAATTTAATTTAATAACCCACCTTAGGGTTAGTTAAAAATTAATATAAATTAACTTTATAACTAATATTAAAATTAATTAATAATTAATTTAAATAACTTAAGTAAATTAAATTATAAATTAATTTATAATAAAAATTATATTAATTAATTTATAATTAATTTAAAACTTCCCTTTATAATATTATAAAAAATATTATAATATTATCCACTTGGGCTTCTTCTTTTGCACTTTGGGCCATATCTGACTTCCTAGAACCGGGTCTTGATCAACTGAAACTGGAGAACCTAAAACTGATGTTGCCCACCGAAACTACCACTGATTGGTGCTGAAAGCTTGACATCAATGACCACTTACTCTTGACATCAATGACAACTTATCCACTCAAAATGTCCAACAATCTCCCCCTTTGTCATTGATGGCAACCCAAATTCTTTTTACCAAACACTTGACCTTTTTCTTATTCTGCTCCCCCTAGGAAATTGCTCCCCTGACTCAATGCTCTTTCCTTAAACCAAATATCTCTCCCCTTACTCAAATCTCTCCCCCTTTGACATCAATGGCAAAGGGTCACCTTTGGGGCTCGAGGCTAAGAATGAGTCTCTTAGCTTAGCCCCTCCCCCACCTCCTCTTGAGGTGGTTAATTCTGGGGTGGGAGTATTTCTACTCCCAGCAAGCACTATTCTTTACCTTTGTCCTCTTTCCTTCTCATCTGATCCTTCTGATTCCTTTGACTATTCCTGTTCATGTCCATGTTCCTGTTCCTATCCATATTCCTATTTCTATTCATGTCCATATTCCTATTTCTATTCATGTCCATGTCCATATTCTTGTTCTTGTTCCTGTTCATGCTTGATTCTGGAATGTCTGCTCTACACCACTTTGTTGTATGTCCATCATTATTGCACTTATAACACTTAATGTTATTATTCCTTGGAGGTGCAAATGTCTTGGGATTTCTCCTAGTGAAGCCATATCTGTTCCTGTCATGTACCTTGCAATTCATTGCCTTGTGACCAAACTGATTACATGAGTAGCAATACCCATGGAAAAGTTACATACTTCTAAAGTTCCCATATTCCTGTCTTTCATGTGTCCTGCATTGTGAAGCCATGTGCCCAAATATGTGACATGAGAAACATCGTCCATTGAAATTTCCTTGCCTTGACCTCATTGGTCTCTTAGTCTCTTTTTCTCTATGTTGGTTCCTGTTCCATCTATTTCTTCTTTGTGCATTGTTCCTTTCCTTGTTGAAATTTCTATTGTCCAACTCATCCTCAGAAGTCTCACTTTCTCTTACACTATCTTCTTCTAAAGTTTCTTCTTCTTTAGAACTTGAGGTTGACTCTTCTTCTTGTTTCTTTTGAGCCTATTCAAAACCAAGACCTATTTTATTTGTTGACCTTCTTTGTACCTTGATCATCTTATCTACAATCTTTGAGCTCTTCCCAAACTTGTGTAGCTTGTCCTTGGAATTTTATAATTCTTCCCTTAGTAGAGCTACTTCTTGTTCTAACCTTTCACATTCTAAGACCTTTGCTTCTAACTTATCCTTGAACTTCTTTGTCTTAGCCATTGACTTGTTTAGATCATCTATAAGCTTTCCTCTCTCTTCATCACATTCTTGAAACTGAATCTCAAGTTGGGAGTTTTGCTTTCTTACCTTATTTAAAGTTTTAAGAGCATAAATAAGCTCTCCCTCAAGATCAACTCCTCCTTTTTCTGATTCTTCCTCTATTTGTTTGCCTTTGTCAACATCTTCATTTTCTTTTGACTTGTCTTCTATAGGATCACCTTCTTCTTCTTCTAGTGCCATTAGAATATTCTCTTCTAGTCCTTCAAGTGCATCCTCATATTCATCATCACTAAAACTGAAACCATTCCTTGTACAACTATCTTCAAGATGTCCAAAATTACCACATCTAAAACACTTGAGAATTATTGGTGACCTTTTCTTAACTTCTTCTTTTTCTTCAATCAGAAATAAGACTTCATCTTTATCATTATCTGAAAAACTATTATCACTATCACTTGAGTACTTACTTGCCTTGTCTGCATAGTAGCTCCTCTTTTGTCTTTGAAAGAACTTCTTTCCTTGTTTGTCTCGTCCATCCTTGCCTTTCTTTTGGTACCTGTATCTTTCTGATTCCTTGTTCCTATGATCCTATTTTTCTTCATCATTGTTATTTTTAGCTTCTTGACAATCAGTTGCATAGTGACCATACTTTCCACAATTGAAACATCTAACAGATTTTGCATCTTTAAATCTTCTTGAATCCTTATTCCTTCTGCCATAATTAGCTTCTTCATCATTGGATGACTCATTGCTTGAATCTGACTTTTTGCCCTTTGTCTTCTTAGTAGTTTTGAATGTTGCTTCCTTCTGGGAATTAGGTTCCTCTTTTGTTCTTAACTCAAAATCTGTAAGAATACCAAGTAACATATCTCTTGTCAAAGAATCACCATATTTTGATTCTTCTATAGCAGAAATATTTTCACTAAATATTTTTGGAAGAGATCTTAAGACCTTATCACAAACATCTGATTCTTCAACATTAAGTCCAAGTCCTTGCATGGCATTAACAACCTCATCTACCCAAAGTAGATAAGTACTAATATTTTCCTCATCCTTCATTCTTAACTCTTCAAATTGCCCTTTGAGATTTCATATCTTTACCTTTTTGACACTTTTATCTCCTTCATATATGCTTTGCAACTTATCCCAAATTCCTTTTGCATCTCTACAATGCATAACTTTTATTGATTATATTCTATGCAAACCTCTCAAAATTGCATTCATTGCTTTTGAATTGTAATGTTGTAGAAGCTTACCTTCCTTATCTGTAGGTGGATCAACTGGTGGTATGTATCCATTTTCAACTGCTTCCCAAATTTCATTGCCAAGTGCCATCAGGTGAATCTTCATTCTCATACTCCAAAATATATAATCACTTCCATAAAATATTGGTGTTGAATTATCTGAGGACACATTCTTAGAATCCATTGTGTTCTTGAAAGCTTTTCCTTCAAGTTGTTAAACTCTTTCGAAGGAACCCGCTCTGATACCAATTGAAGAACACAAGCTTATACTGAGAGGGGGGTGAACTAGTATAAGACCACTTTTTACTTTTCTTTCCCAATCAATATTATGCAATGTATAGATAGCAATATCAACAATAGTAATCAAAGCAATGCACAAATCACCACACACAATAGAGACACCAATTTTACGTGGTTCACCCAATGTGGGCTACTCCACGGAGAAAATATTTCACTAAAATTTTCTCAATCAATCTCTTGGGAATCCTTTCCCTATTACAATGTTTATGGACCTCTATCCAAAGGAGACACCAATCCCCTAATCAAGTTCATGGATCTCTATCCATAGGAGAACTCCTTTCTCCTTAGCTTGACTAGTGATCTTCTAGAAGAACTATTACCCCCACTACTCTGGCTAATGGATCTCTATCCACTAAAGACACCTATCCTCACTACCTAGCTAATGGATCTCTATCCACTAGATACTATCATCCTCTATACTCTATCACCTTCAAAGATCTATCTCAAATATGTACTAAACATAATCCTTCGGTCTAGCACAAATCTGCTCAATCTCTATCCTCTGATCTGGCACAAACCTATCCTCAAATATACACCAAAATCTATCCTCAAATATATACTAAACATAGTCCTTCAATCTAGCACAAATATATCCTCAATATCTATCCTCTAATCTACACTAAACATAGTCCTTCGATCTAGCACAAATATATCCTCAATATCTATCCTCAAGCCTTAACACAAAGCTTGATCCAATCACAAATCAACACTTCTAGATCTACCCCAAACCTTAACTCAAGGTTTGAACAAATCAATCAATCAAATCTGCTCACAAGTCTTCTCAAAGACTTATCTCAAATATGCCTTGTAAGCTTCCACAAAATCTCACACTAATCTATCCACAAGTCCTCTCTAGAACTTGTCCAAATATGCTCAATAAGTCCTCACTAGAACTTATCCAATCTTCTCAATAAGTCCTCACTAGAACTTATCCAATATCTTCTCATTCCAAATCCTCACTAGAACTTATCCAATCTCATAGAAACATAAAGAGAATTGTTAGAGACTCAATATGCTTCACATTCATCACAATGCTCAATCACTTTCAATCACTCTTTTAGAAACATATAGAGAATTGTTAGAGACTCAATATGCTTCACATTCACCTCAATGCTCAATCACTTCCAATCACTCTTTTAGAAACATATAGAGAATTTTTAGAGACTCAATATGTTTCACACTCACAAACTCTCAATCACTTTCAATCTCTCTTTTATCACAGAAACATATAGAGAATTGTTAGAGACTCAATATGTTTCACATTCATCCACACTCAACCTCTTTCTCAAATCAATTCAGAATATAGAACAATTTGTTTCATAGAACTTGAACTATCACATCAACACATCCACTTGACTAGGCTCAACCAACTTTACTCAACCAATCACTCAATGAACTAATCCTTGCTCACAAACCCTAGTCCAAGCATATGAACACTCACTCAAATATTTCCAACAATGCTTATCAATCAATCTCACATAACAATGATACTCATGATCTTTGCAAACCCTAGTTCAAGTTCCTCACTCAACCAATTGCTTCAACAACAATGCTAATCTCACATAACAATGATACTCATGATCTTTGCAAACAATCCTAGTTCAAGTTCACTCAACTAATCACTTCAACAACAATGCTTATAAAACAAGGTTTCATCAACAACTCTTTATTCCAGAAAACCTTGAAGCATTAATTCAACACACACTCAACAATGCTTACCAAACAATCCTTTTCACTCCAACTTTGCATTCACAACATTCAACAATCACACACTAGGAAGATGTGCCCATACCTTTTGTTTGATGTAAAAGTGCCTTTAGAAAACCTGTCTCAATCACAATTTTCTTCTCTCCAATTTCAATGGTTAGATAACAAAATATCACTCCAACACTTTCTCAAAATATTCCTTAGACACAAGAATAATCAAAACTCAATTATGCCTTATTGCTCCCTTTTTAAAATTAACATCCATCAAATCATACATGAAAAATAATTACTTGGATACACCTTATAAACTCCAACTTAAAATAATATCCAACACCACACAACTTCCTAAAACACCTTACTACCCTTTCCAAACACTAAAGCAAATAACACCAAAAATTTAATTTTGCATAAGCCTTATAACTCCCCTTACAACCTTACAAACCAAATCAATATGCAAAAAATTAATTTTTAAATGCCCAACTAATATCCCCAAAATTTTCAGTGCTCAACTTTAAAGCATACCTTTGACTTCCCCCAAAAGGGGTTTCGACGTGATTCGATCCACCGTCTCCCCAAGCCTAAGCGCCTTAGCACTTGGGAGCCCACCGCATGGGCTATTGGTGCCCACATGAAGGAAGGAGGACTTCCTTCCTCTTATACCTCCGTGCGCCTTTGACTTCCCATGAAAATCAAGAAGTACTCCTCTTTTCAGCATGATTCGCACAAGCTCGCATTAATCAAAAATTCGAAGGCATGGTGATTTTGGGTAAGGTGGGTAATCCCTTTTTATACACATGTGGGTATTTTCTCCCCATGTCGATGCTTAATAATTCGAATTCAAATTTTAAATTTAATTTAATAACCCACCTTAGGGTTAGTTAAAAATTAATATAAATTAACTTTATAACTAATATTAAAATTAATTAATAATTAATTTAAATAACTTAAGTAAATTAAATTATAAATTAATTTATAATAAAAATTATATTAATTAATTTAAAACTTCCCTTTATAATATTATAAAAAATATTATAATATTATCCACTTGGGCTTCTTCTTTTGCACTTTGGGCCATATCTGACTTCCTGGAACCGGGTCTTGATCAACTGAAACTGGAGAACCTGAAACTGATGTTGCCCATCGAAACTGCCACTGACTAGTGCTGAAAGCTTGACATCAATGACCACTTACTCTTGACATCAATGACAACTTATCCACTCAAAATGTCCAATATCGCTTTCTAAGATTATGTTATTATGATAACGTCCACATAAATTTTATTATTAAGGAGCATTAAGGTTAAGTTTAAATTCATTCTTTCAAAACCTCTTTAGGTAAGGAATCAAAATAACATTTAGCAACACAGGCTAGATTTGTTTGTTGCACTATTTTTTATTTGTTCTTGAAAGAAAATACAACTTTACTTTCTTGCAATCATTGAAATCTAAAAGAGCATACAACTTAGATCTATCATTTACTTGCATACTTATATTATTTCATCCTTTATATTTTTAGTTCATAGGGGTCTTGTTTAGGTTAGAAACACAACCTTAGGTTTTTGATAAATTGACACATAAAATATTTGCTTGAACATATACATGTACATGTACATATACATACACTTGTGAGGTATACCAACCTACAATAAAGTTTTCAAGTTACTTTTAGAAAGGAACTCAAGATCTTAGCCCACATGAATTGTCTACATTTTTGGTGAACCCAATATGAAATACACATTTCCCCTAATAAAAGATAAAATTCATTTAAACTTAAGTAAGACTATTTAAATTTATTTATTTAGCTTAGATCATATTAATCAAGATTAAGAATTTTTTCCCTCTGCTGAAGTAAAAGTATAAATATTGAGTCATGTATCTAGGTGTGATTGATCCTCATATTGTTCCATGTTTATGTACCTCAAGATTTTCCCTCATATACAGTCATGTATATAAGAGGAATTGATCATCTTCTATGTACCAATGAGTATCTTGAAAGTACATATATATTGGATAAGTTCAAGTATATCGAGAGACCCTCCTAAGGTATATTGACCAGTTTGTGATATTTGTAGCATTTGCTATGTCTTAGTTAAGACTTAATTAATTAATAAACCTCTTTTATCCTAACCTTATAACCTATGGAGAACATTGATATAATACACGTAGTAGAGGTTTTCCATCATCTTCTTACCCTTGTTTTCCAAATTCCCAAGAAGAAGAAAACCCATATGTAAATCATAATTATAGAGAGGTGGAACGTATCATAGAAAAATAACATCTTATTCTATAGATCATATAAGGGAATATGTAAGAAGGGACAAATATTTTCTTAGAAATTCTTAGAGAAGAACTTAAGGATCAAAATAGGGGAGAACCTTCTAATTCTAATCCAAAAAATAAAATATTAAACATTCAAATAGTCAATATTCTTGTGGTGTTTTGCTTTTTCTTTGATCTTTAGCTCTTGGGCATCTTTGGTCGGTTTGGAAAACATGTAAAAAATACTTGTACAAGGTTCAGGGACCTTTCAACACCCTTTCAACCAATAAAAAAAAATCTATCATCACACATTAAATGAAAATTAAGCTAATAATCTAGGTCCTAATTTATCTATAGCTCATTCGGTTGATTCTAATACTCATATAATTTCTATAGGCATACAATTTTCCATCCCTAATGTTCATTTACATATTCCACCTATTATGAATCTTGTTTATACTAATCCTTTTTTGTTAACTAATTTGGGTATTAATTTTGCATAAGCACCTATAGTATCTAATCAAATAGTACCATCTTTAAGGCCACTCCCTCAAATATCTTAAACTTTATCTTACGCCAATCCTAAAATCCCATTAGTGTTTCTAGTACCTCCAAACCAAGCATCCTTGGAATTCCAAAATATGAATGCTAAGTTAGAGCACCTCAAAAAGTGATATTCCAAATTTGAAGAACAAGAATGCCAAATTGCCTCCCTTTAAGGGGACTCATCTAGGCAAAATTATACCTTTGATGAATTTTACAGCCAAGCATTAGATCCTATAGTTACTAGCCATCCATCTCTACCAAATTTTGAGACATCAAAATTTCAAATGCATGATGGCAAGAAGGATCATGTTAATAACCTAAGATTGTTCCAAATTGCTTGTAGTGATGTAACTCATGATGAAATGCTTCTCCTTAGACTCTTTTACAAAAGCCTTAGAAGCCTAGCCTTGGAGTGGTACTTCCAAATACCTTTCCATTCTATTAAAAGCCTTAGGGAACTTATGGACACATTCATAAAATAATTTTAGTATATATTGAAGAAAATATCACTATATACGATCTTTATAATCTAAAACAAGCCAAAGATAATAATTTCTCTACTTTCTTGGCAAAATGGTGAACCATTTTTGGAAGGCTCAAGTACATCCCTCCACCACAAAAATTTTTATACTATATTTGTTGGGATATCTTACATTATTTGGTACATGTCAATGTACCACATTGGGTACTGTTAGCCCCAAAATGGCAGCTCCATTTTTGTTTCCCCTAAGGGCACACAAGATGGTGCACCCAAGTTCGACCTCGTACGCCTAACTAGAGAGTGGAGCGTATGAAAATACCAAAGGTGCACAAGCCTATGCACCCCAAGCCAGCCTATGTGCTCCACAAGTGGGGCATAAAAATTCCTTCGGGCACATGAAGTTGTGCGCCCAACTTTGGCTCGTGCACTCCATTGGAGAATGGAGTACATGAAGTTGTCTAAGGGGCATGCGACTTTGTGCATCCCCTTTGAGTCTACGCACTCCATGGGAGCATGGAGTGTGTAAGGTTTCTAAGGGTGCATGAATTTTGTGTGCCCTAAGTTAATTTCATGCACTCTACTCTAATGGAGCACGCGAAGGTCCTTACGAGCGCATAAGGTCATGCACCCATTTAGAGTCTATGTGCTCCACTGTAGAGTGGAGTGCATGAAGTTCCTTAAGTGCACGCACTATCACGCACCCTAATATCACCAATTTCTTGGCCCTAATGGAGTGTGCAAGAGCCTTTGGGGTGCACAAGGTCATGCATCCAACCCCCATCCCACGTGCTTCACTCCTTAGTGGAGCACACAAAATACTGAGGGGCACACGAGCCCATGCATCCCAAGTAGTGTCCACATGCTTCATCCCAATGGAGCGCATGAGGGTCTAGTCAGGTCCACAAAGTCATGTGCTTACCTCCGGGTTCATGCACTCCATTGAAGAGTGAAGCGTATAAAGGTCTTAGGGGCATGAGGTCTTGTGCACCCCATTGTGGTTTGTGTGCTCTACTCCCTTGGAGCGCATGAGGTTTTTGTAGGTGCACATGGTCGTGCACCTACCTCGAGGTCTGTGCACTCCACTTCCCCATTGGAGTACACAAAATTTTATCAGGTGCATGAATCCATGCACCCAGTTCTATTCGAGGTATGCAAAGAGTTAATGAGGTACGGTTTCTAAGTGCTCCTCCTAAAAAGCTATGTGTCTCGCTCGAGCATGCCTTACTCAAGAAAATCAAGGGTCACCACATGTTCCAAGATCTCATTGCACCATAATTAAATCAACTGGGCATAAGGCGTAACCAATCTACAACCAACAATGAGGGTGACATGGTGCACCCAGCCCCGTAGCACGACCAGTCATAAAGTGCCAATGAATAGAAAAGTGCATGTCCCACCTACGCAAATTTAATACTGGCTCTTTAAATGGAAGGTGGCAGAAATCCCCCATGCCATTAGCGTAATTGTGCATGCAAAGTGTTTTCTCAATGATGTCGAGCATAGAAATTTAGAAACCCTCTTTGTTAGCGAAAGTGTGCTTCCATGGCTTCTACCAGCGTGGCTACAATAGGGGTGCCTGATGTTAAAAGCTACATTGGAAAAATTACTAGTGCGTGGCCAATCACAAGAAGGGTAAGGAGAGCCCAAGACCTAAAAACACTGATGAACCCACCAGATTCAAGTAGAGATATAACAACATAATAGTAGAATGAGGTGGAGGGAATCACCATTTACAGTTTTGATCCCACCGAGGAGGATAACCAACACCACCTAATGTTGTTGAGAAGTCTATTCATGAGGGCACAACAAGATAGAAATGAGCTAGCCCCAGTCTACAATAAATAGAACTCCAACCTGGGCTAGTTAACCTACCCAAAGGTCTATCATTCCTTAGACCTTCTGGCATGGCTAGCAGTGGCTTATAACCCAAAGAACAAGACCATATGTGACCATAAGAACCAGGTCATGGATTGATTGACAATAGATAGAATCAGGTGGGTATTTGGGTTTGACACCACCTTATTGGTCCTGGATTTCAAAACACTTGCTCTACAGGCCAATTTTATATTGAATACCACATTCTCGCAAATGCTCCTGAAGATAGGAAGGAACAAGCCTTTAGGTTTTCCAATATGAAAGTTCTTACTTCATACCTAGACATAGGACTATGCAGATATAATTAACCTGGCACTGGACATTAAATATTTTGAGCTTATCATAAAGGAGGTTATGTTCCTCATCATCTAGTTTAATAGAACAGTTAAAATTGGCTCCTATGGAACCAAGAGGTGGTTGACGCCAAACGAGAGGTCAAGGATAAACTTGAAGATTGTGGTTTTAAATTGGATGAGTTTATTCAAGCTCCTAACATTAAGGAGTTCATGCTCCATAAAATACAAAATTTTGACTTTGGTCCTAATGAACAATTATCAAAATGATTTACAGTCTTAGTACAAATGATGGATCACCTATGTGTCTTCATAGATAACATCATGAAATGGGCCAAAGAAATGGTGAACAAAGCCACACAGGATCTTAACTTGTTACTATTCACATTAACATTCCATGATGAGGTATGGGACCACATTGACCAAATTATATAAGACCTCGAAAGAGGAGGGGTAGGGCCCAATTCACCAGGAGTACACAAGCTGAGTGTAGCGCAACCGCAAACCCAGGGTAGTGGGGGAGATAATGGACAACCACAACCACCACCTACGTAGACAGAGAGGTGTGGGCTACATGCTCATTTTTATTATATCCAATTTTTAGAGGGAGTGAGATTGATCCAACTAGAGAAAACTATTATAGCCCTGCTCGATCAATCGACGCTATATAAGGGAGACCACTGCAACAGTAGTTTTTATCAAACCTCTAAGAGAGAAAAGTCTAGGTATAAGCTGTGTCTAAAACTTAGTCGTATTTCCCTTCATCTATGTTTTTCCTATCTTCCTTACCTCACATTTCCTTCTGTCATTTTCTAGGGACTATCCAGGAAGCGTTGTTCATTGAGATCATTTCCTGTGGAACGCGCTAGAGTTGGAGACTCTTACATAACTATAATCAATATGGAGAGAAACATCCCCATGTTACAATATTCAAACTAGGGTTTATTGTAATCATTGTCATATAGGACTCGAGCACTCTGTTGGGCCTGTTATATGTAAATATTTTTCATATAAATATAAATCCAACTCAATTTTGGTAAATCTTCTATGTTTATGGTCTGTGTTCACTTGTTTATGTATTATTGTAATAATAATATGTGGATGATACCTTCTTTCGCTAATTTAATCGTTTCTATGCATTACATTATTTGAATGAATAAAAATAGACTAGTTCTCCTTTCCCTTTCTTTTCTAAGTCATTTAATACAAATCTGCTACGACTACCCAATGGACATGGCACGAGTCTGGTCTTGATATATTAATGTTTGGTTTGGTCACAAAATAAGTAAAGTAATATAAAATTATTTTATCTGGTAATGAATGGGTGATCACATCAAAATAGCAAATATATGAACCCATTGTCTAGGGTTTCCTTACCCGACCTAGTCTGTCTAGAGCCCCCTAGGTAATCTATTCCTGGGTCAAAGAGGTAGATCCATCAGAGTCTACAATACTCATTGTGATTTTTGGGATTCCTGTGACGTGACAAAGTTTAAGGAGGTAAGCAAGAAATCCCCACAATATTTTTTGGCATCATTGCTGGGGAGGACCCTTTAAATATTTTTGTTGTCTTACTTCCCTCGACATATTCCCACTGTGAGATTTAAAATTTTGGGCTGAGCAATCTTAGCCAGAGAGCACCCCTCACTTTTTGCACATCGTGTTGGCGACTCTGAAGAACTTGAATACAATATCAATGGGGAGCTGATCTGGTGGCCATGAGAAGCAGTAAGAAGGAGCTTTACCCCAAAATTTTGGATCCACAGGTACTTTTTAGAACACATAAAAGCAAAAATAAAGCCTTGGTTTCTATTCCTTCTAGTAATCAGGGTAGCAACAATACTATTTTTATTCCTCAAAGTTCTCACACACTAAGTACTATCCCACCCACTATCTCGAGGGGCCCAGTCACACCAATGGCTAATCCACCTTTAAATAATTGGTGCCTTAATAGGTATAGACCTTTTATATTACCACCCACCCTAAACCCATTACCCCCAAAAGCCCACAAGTACCTACCCAAGTTCCTGGGGGATAACATTGTGATCGGGGAAGACCATGTAAAAGACTTTTTATATGCTATGGATAGCCTAGAGGTAGAGCATGAGGATGTTATCCTCAGATTATTCCTCCAAACCCTATAAAAGGACACTAGAGAGTGGTTTAATAGCCTGGCAATAGACACTATTGGCACTTTCTAGGATTTGGAAACTGTATTTCTCAGGAAATATGGGGAGAAAAATAATGAACAGTACCTGTTAAATGAGCTAAAAACAATGAAAAATAAGGATAATGAAATTGTAGATGATTTCAATAGGTGTTTCACCAATATGAGAAACCAAATCCCTGTGGCTTTGAGGCCTAATGATCACCAATCTATATATTTTTACAAAAATGCCTTCCCTGGTAATTTCAATTAAGAACTCAGGGAACAACCCACACTTACCATTGATTCTTGTATGGAAATAGCAACAATAATAGAGAGAGATATGATAGATAGTGGGAAGATGTAGCCAACCTCGGTTGACCCCAGCCCAAGCCAGCTCGAAAGGAAGACTAAGAAAGTAGGCTTTGGTATTTTAAAAAATCAAAACCTGATCCTATTGATAAATTATCATCACAATTAATAGAAATTTCTTAGTCTATGAACAATTGATTATCTAAGATTGAGAGGGATAAAGCTGATAGTGGAGAAGCCTCACAACATCAGAATGAAGGCAAACCACATTTTAGAAGAAATTTCAATAGGAACTAGAACAATGAGGGGGTAGGAATTCAAATAATAATTGGAAGAGGAAGTGCAGAAAGATCAAGATGTTATTCCAAACCCCATGGCCTCTGTTAATGTGGCCTCTGATTTTCCTTTCTTCTATCCAGCATGTGACACTCCCCACAAACCGGCCGACTGTGGTGTATACCTCAGTATCCATTCAGGTGTTGACCTTGAGGAGGAATCAAAAGATGAAATTAGGATCAATGCTTGTTGGACTTGGGAAGAAACCACCAACATCCCACCAATCCAAGAGGAGTTCACCCAACCTTCTAGTCCTAATAATAGACCTATGAACTTCACCCTTGATGATGTGAAGATCTTAAAGAGGCCCCCAAATAGCCGCTTTGAACAAATAAAGCAAGGCAAACTGATCCCCACAACTGAAGAGGTTGAGACTCTAGAAAGAGTCCATGCTACCAGGCTACATAATAGAACCATACCTGATAGGACTGATAAGAAAAATATAATTGAGGATAAGGAGAAATCCAATGTAAAGAAACCAAATGATCACCCCCCACTCAAAAGCATTGAACTAGTCAACAGTGAGTAGAAAATAAAAAATTAGAATTTGACATAGGACTGAAACTGGCAAGATAGAACGTAAAAATAACCTTTGGGGAATTGATGATGGTGCCTAAATATAGGGATTATATTTGTAGAGCCTTTGGGCTAACTAAACAAGGGGGAAGTCATGTCCTCATGGCTTCTAACCCATCTAGCAGAAGCCCCACCTCAGTAAGACCTTTTTATATATCCCTTTGCTATACATTTGGATATGGTGACCGCTATGTGATACACAACTGCATGCTTGATAGCGGGGCATCTCACAATATTATACCAAAATAGGTGGCTAATCAATTGGGATTGATATGCACAAAGGATTCTCCCTCCATTTCTATCATGGAAAATAGGCAGGTGCCTTGTGTTGGGATAATTACAGGCCTCTTAGTCTTTTTAGATCAATATCCAAAGAAAGGGATTGTAATGGATGTATTAGTAGATGTAGACCCATTTTTATCCCTACTGCTCTCTAGATATTAGGTAGAACAATTATGTGGGTCAATCTAGTTGGACTGGTCATATGCCACCATCCCTCTCTCATCCAAGGAACATGCCACCCTGAGGAGAGAACCATTTAATAAACACTCAATTGAGCTAATGAAGCCTGATAATACCACTGTTAATTTGGTCAACTTTATTTAAGAGAAAGAGTTGGGTGTTTACCCTATTTGGCATACCCCCTTTCTCAAGGAAGTGCCTAATGCATATGGGATGGATCCTGAGGTAAAAGTAGTAGTAGATGCTGAGTCGGACAGAGTCCTAACCACTGAAATGTGGACCATGACATTTGATGGGGCAAAATCACAAATAGGGGCTAGAGCTAGAATTAACTTGATAGACATAAAAGGAAATTATCTGGGTGTGCCCTATTGATTAGAATTCCCTTGCACAAATAATGTGGCAGAGTATGAGGCACTTTTGCTAGGACTTAAGAAAACCAAGGAACTGGGCATAAACTACCTCACTGTCTATGGGGATGCTAAGCTGATTATCCAATAAATCAAAGGAAAATACCAAACTAAGCACCCTAGACTAAAATAATACAAGCAAGCAATGTTGGATGAAATTAGTAAGTTCTTGGCCTTCAATATATCCCATATACCCAGAGAAAAGAACCATGTTTCCAATCTACTGGTTGTGAATGCTTCTAGGGTAGATAGTCCTGAAATAGATACATAATACATGGATAGATTCCCCACCATATCTGTGTATCATCCTTCTATCCCTGATAATATGGTTTACTTACAGGTTTTTCAAGATGATGTTGATATCAAAGACTTTATGATTGTACAAAATCACTTTTTCGAGGTAATTTGTGATGAAGAAGATGAGGAAAAATTGTAGCATATCATAGGGACTCCAATAGAGGTAATACAACTCAAAACCAATAATATTCCTAAAGGGTTGGTGGCTTTAGAATCCCTTTTTGATGATTTTGACAAAGCCCACAGGGTTCCACCTCATGAGTTAGAGGGTGAAGAAGTTAATGTTGGGACAGCCGGAGAACCAAGAATGGTCAAAATTGACAAGGCATTATCAGCAAAGGAAAAGAAATAGTACATCCAGTACCTAAGAAAAAATAGGGATAATTTTTCTTGGAGCTATGATGACTTAAGGACATTCAATACTGAGGTCATGACCCATGTTATTCCTTTGAAAGATGATACCAAACCTTTTAGGTAGAAACAAAGAAAATTTAATCCTACTCTACATCCTATCATGCAAAAAGAAGTCCAAAAGTTGCTAAATGCAAAAATAATAAAAAAGGTAAGGTTCTCTTCCTAGATAGCAAACTTGGTGCCCGTAAGAAAAAATAATGGAGAAATAAGGCTGTGTGTGGATTTTAGGAACCTGAATAAAAATTCTCTCAAGGATAACTATCCCATCCCTAACATGGAATAGCTATTATAGGTAGTAGTAGGGTCATCTAGGATATCCCTATTAGATCACTTCTCAGGATGTAATCAAATTTTGGTCAACCCAGAGGACCATTTCAAAACTGCATTTACCACACCATGGGGGACCTTCGAATATCAGAGAATGCCATTCGGGTTAATGAATGCTGGGGCCACTTTTCAGAGGGCCATGGATTTTTCCTTCAAAGGGCTGATGTTTAAAATTGTAGTAGTATATTTGGATGACATCACGGTCTTCTCAAAGAACCCTGCAGATCACTTCTCCCACTTATCCCAAGTGTTTGAAAGATGCAAAGAATTTGGGATATCCTTGAACCCAAAGAAATGTTTGTTTGGAGCCACTCATGGAAAACTGTTGGGACATGTAGTCTCAAAGGAAGGGATAAGAATTGATCCAAAAAGAACAAATGCTATTGCACAAATACCCCCCCAAAGAGCCTCAAAGGAGTCAGGTCCTTCTTCGGTAAGATAAAATTTGTCAAGAGATTTGTTCCAAATTTTGCTGAAATTGCTAAACTTGTTAATGATATGATAAAGAAGGATGCAAAGATAAAGTGGGATGAAGACAACATCAAAGCCTTCCAATAAATTAAAGAAGCCATCACCACTACACCTGTGCTGACCTACCTAGATCATTCAAATAATTTCAACCTGTATTCTTTTGCTTCAGAACATACAATAGTTGTGGTGCTATCCCAGAAGGATGAAGAGGGAGTTGAAAAACCCATAGCATTCATGAGCTCAAGAATGAAGGGGGTCCAACTAAAGTACAAGCCAATAGATAAGTAGGCCTTTGCCCTTATTCAGGCCTTAGAACATTTCAAAAGTATCTTTGGCTCTAGAAAAGTGATTGCCTGCATTCCTTACATAGCCATCAAAGATATCCTCACCCAACCCGAGCCCACATGAAGTTCAGCAAGATGGATGGTGAAGTTACTGTAGTATGATGTTGAATTTAAGGCAATTAGAATTAGTAAAGGTCAAGGGTTGGCAAGATACATGGCTTGCAAAGGAGAAGAGGATGTGGATAATGTCATTCTAGTGCAAGGGGCACAGCAGGTTGAGCATACTGAGCATGAAGAATCTGATTGGTATAAGGATATCCTATTTTATTTAAAGAACCTATCCTTTTTACCTAAAAAATCTACCAACAGGATGAGGAGTATTAAGCAACAAGCTCAAAAATATCACCTCCAAGAGGATCGGCTCTATTGGAGACACCCAAGTGGAGTACTACTTTTGTGTGTGATAGAAAAGGAAGTCCCCAAGATCATTGAATAATTTCACACAGGATTTTGCGGTGGTCATTTCACTCCAAAGGCAACAACCAACCATATTATGAGGGTAGGTTACTATTGGCCATCAATGTTCAAGGATGTATATCAATTTATCAAAAGGTGTTATAACTATCAAGTTTTTATTGGCAAGAAAAACCTGCCTGCAATGCCACTGAAGCTCGTAATAATTGAAACTACATTCTCTCAGTGGGAAATAGATCTAATAGGGGAGATCAACCCAAATTATTTGGGAGGGCATAAATGGATAATCACAGCTACGGATTACCTTACTAAATGGGTTGAAGCAACCTCCGTTAGAAGGTCAACAACATCAGTTGTCATTAATTTTTTAGAAGATAGTATATTAACCAGATTTGGGGTGCCCAGGAAGCTTGTGACAAACAATGCTAAATATTTCACCTCTTATGAGATGGTTGATTTATGTGCACAATACAGTATAGAGCTGGCCCACTCAAAAAACTATTATCCTCAGGGGAATGGGCTAGCCGAGTCTTCAAACAAGAATATAATTACCCAAATCAAGAGATCATTGGGGAAGAATAAAAGAGGTTGGGATAGTGAACTGAAGTATGCCTTGTGGGTAGATAGACTTTCAATAAAAAGAGCCACTAGAAAATCACCTTATGAGATGGTCTATGGGGAAAAGGTACTTCTACCACCTCAACTAGAGAGAACAACCCTCACATTACTCCTCCAGGATCATGAAAGACCAGATGCATTGCAAAGGAGAATGGACCAACTTGTGCAATTGGAAGAGGATAGGAGGGAGGCAGTTTCTAAGATGATCACTCAATCTAACAAGACTATTCAGTTGTTTAACAAGAAAGCAAGGGGTAAAAGTTTTTTTGTGGGTGAAGTGGTACTCTATTGGGACCCAAAGAATGACAAGCCTAGTGAGAAGGACAAGTTTGAACCCAAGTGGTTAGGGCCCTATCAGGTTGCCAAGGTGATCGACCAACACACTTACAGGCTCCAAGACATGGAAGGAGAAGAAATGCCTATTCCAGTAAATGGTTAGCACCTAAAATCCTTTGGTCCCCTTCACGGAGGTCAAGAAGAATGATGTAAAAAAAATCAAGGGTGTGTGTGTAAGTCATTGTTATTAGTTTTATCCACCCAAAGAAGTCTGGAGTTCTTAGGTCGATGTCTTCATCCATCCCCCTATCCCAGTCAGAGCTGGTGTTATCCCCAAAAGGGCAGCTCATTTTTTGTTTATTTTTGTATTTCCCCTAAGGGTGCACAAGGTGGTGCACCCAAGTTCAACCCCATGCACCCCACTAGAGAGTGGAGCACATGAAAATCCCAAAGGTGCACAAGACTGTGTGCCCCAAGCCAACCCATACACTCCACAAGTGGGGCACACGAAAATCCCTTCAGGTGCACAAAGTTGTTCACCCAAATTTTACCCATGCACTCCATTGAGGAATGGAGTGCACAAAGTTTTCTAAGGGGCAAATGAATTTATGTGCCCCCTTTGAGTCCACACAATCCATGGGAGCATGGAGCATGCAAGGTTTCTAAGGGCATGCAAATTTTGCATGCCCCAAGTTGAGTCTATGCACTCCACTTCAATGGAGCGCATGAAGGTCCTTATGGGTGCATGAGGTTGTGCACCCATATAGAGTCTGTGCTATCCACTGTAGAGTAGAGCACATAAATTTCCCTAAGGGCATGCACTATCATGCACCCCAATTTTGCTTGTGCACTCCACCCTAATGGAACATGCAAGAGCATTTGGGGCGTACAAGGTCGTGCACCTAGCCCCCAGCCCATGTGCTATGCTCCTTAATGGAGCACATGAAATTTTAAGGGGTGCACGAGCCCATGCATCCCAAGTAGTGTTCGTGCACTTCATCCCAATGGAGTGCATGAGAATCTAGTTGGGCACACAAAGGTATGCATCCACCTTCGGGTTCATGCACTCCATTGAAAAGTGGAGCGCATGGAGGTCTTAGGGGCATGCAGTCTCATGTGCTCTATTGTGATCCGCATGCTCCAATCCCTTAGAGCACATAAGGTTTTTGTGGGCACATAAGGTCGTGCATCCACCTCGAGGTCCGTGCACTCCACTTCCCCATTGGAGTGCCCAAAGTTTTGTCAAGTGCATGAATTCGTGCATCCAATTCTATTCGAGGTGTGCAAAGAGTTAATGAGGTGCAGTTTCTATGTGCTTCTCCTAAAAAGCTATGTACCTCGCTCAAGCATGCCCTGCTCGAGCAAATTAAGGGTCACCATGTGTTCCAAGATCTCCCCACATTGTAATTCAATCAAGTGGGAATAAGGCATAACCAATACGTAGCCAACAACGAGGGTGACGTGGTGCACCTAGCCCCATGGCACGACCAGTCATAAAGTACTGGTGAATAGAAAAATACATGCCCCACCTACATGAATTTAATATTAGCTCTTTAAATGGAAGGTGGCAGACCTCCCTCGTGCCATTAGCGTAATTGTGCATGCAAAGTGTTTTCTTGATAAGGTCAAGCACATAAATTTAGAAACTCTCTCTATTAGTGAAAGTGTGCTTCCATGGCTTCTACCAGCATGGTTGCAGTAGAGGTGCTCGATGTTAAAACCTGCATCAAAAAAATTATTGGTGCATGGTCGATCACAAGAAGGGCAGGGAGAGCCCAGGACCTGAAACACTAACGAACCCACTAGATTCAAGTAGAGACATAACAACAAAACAACAAGAGATGGAGGGCATCACCATTTATAGTTTTGACCCCATCAAGGAGGATAACCAACACCACCCAACACTATTGAGAAGTCTATTAACAAGACAAAATTGAGTTAGCCCTTATTTACAATAAATGGAACACCAACCTGGGTCGGTTAACCTGCCCAAAGGTCTATCATTCCTCAGACCTTCTAGCATGACTGGTGGTGGCTTATGACCCAAAAAATAGGATCATCCATGACGACAAGAACCACTTCATGGTATGATTAACAAAAAATAGAATCAGGTGGGTATTCAGGCTTGACACCACCTTATGGGTCCTATATTTTAAAATGCTCACTCTACAAGCTAATTTTATTCTAAACACCACATTCTCACAGATGCTCCTGAAGAGAGGAAGGAACAGACCTTTCAGTTTTACAATATGAAAGTTGTTACTTCATCCTTGGATGTAGGACTATGCAAATATGATTAACCTGGTGTTGGGCATCAAATATTTGGAGCTTATCACAAAGGAGGTTATGTTCCTAATCATCCATTGCAATAGAACAGATAAAATTGGCTCATGTAGAACCAAGAGGTGGTTGACACTGAACGAGAGGTCAAGGATGAACTTGAAGATTATGATTTTAAACTGGATGAGTTTATTCAAGCTCCTGACATCAAGGAGTTTGTGCTCCACAAAATATAAAATTTTGACTTTGGTCCTAATGAACAATTATCAAAACGATTTACAGCCTTAGTAAAAATGGTGGATCACTTATGTGTCTTCATCGAGAACACCATGGAATGGGCCAGAGAAAGGGTGAAAAAAGCCATGTAGGATCTTAACTTGTTACTATTCACCTTAAAATTCCATGATGAGGCACGTAACCACACTGACCAAAGTATACAAGACCATGAAAGAGAAGGGGTGGGACCCAGTTCACTAGGAGCACACAAGTTGAGTGCAGCGCAACCGTAAACCCAAGGCAGTGGGGGAGATAATGTATAGCCACAACCACCACCTACGTAGATAGAGAGGCATGGGATACATGCCCATGTTTTATTACATCTAGTTTTTGGAGGGAGCGAGATTGATCCAACTAGAGGAAACGGTTATAGCCCCACTCAATCAACCGATACTATATAAGGGAGACCACTACAACAACAATTTTTATCAAACATATGAGAGAGAAATATCTAGGTATAAATTGTATCTAAAACTTAGTCGTATTTCCCTTTGTCTATGTTTTTTTTTTCTTCCTTACCTCACCTTTCCTTATGTCATTTTCCAAGGACTTTCTAGAAAGCGTTGTTCGCTGAGATCATTTCCTCTGGAACATGCCAGAGTTGGAGAATCTTGTATCACTACAATCAAGATGAAGAGAAATAACCCCATGTTATGATATTAGAACTAGGGTTTATTGTAATCATTATCATATAGGACCCGAGCATTTTGTTAGGCCTATTATATGTAAATCTTTTTCATATAAATATAACTCCAACTCTATTTCTAGAAAATATCCTATGTTTATGGTTTGTGTTTGCTTGTATGTATTACTGTAATTAGAATATGTGGATGACGCCGTCTTTCGGTAGTTTAATCATTTCTATGCATTACATTATTTGAATAAACAAAAACGGACTAGTTCTCCTTTACCTTTCTTTTCTAAGTCATTTAATACAAATCTGCTATGACTACCCAATGGACATGGCACCTTGGTCTTGATATATTAACGCTTGGTTTGATCACAAAATAAGTAAAGTAAGATAAAATCATTTTATCTAGTAATGAATGGGTGATTTCATCAAAATATAAAATATATGAACCCATTATCTGGGATTTCCTTACCTGACCTAGTCTATAGAAAGCCCCCTAGGTAATCTATTATTGGGTCAAAGAGGTAGATCCACCAGATTCTACAATACTTGTTCTGATTTTTGGGATTCCTGTGACGTGACAAAGTTTAAGGAGGTAAGTAGGAAATCCCCATAATAGGTACATATTTAGATAAAGTTTTTTTCTTAGATTAATGTTTGAGTATTTACTTTATGCAATGTAATAAATTCACAAGTGTTAAAATGTGCAATGATATAAATGTGCATGTAGTCCACATGTACATGAGTCATAGGATAGGAAGATGAATATTCATGGGTAGGTGAAAGGCTAAGGGACATATCTCCCTATATATATTCCCTTGATAGAGTAAAGTGATGGGGGATGATAGAGAAAAGCATATAGAATAGTAGAGTATAGTGATGAGAAGATAAAGTAGATACAATGTAGATATTGCATGAATTTTTGGAGTGTTTGAGACCTCCATTATATTACATTGTACTATTTTTGTGAGCTTTCATTAATGGCTATTTTTTGAGTTATTGCAAAATTTTATCATATATTTTTTCTGCATATTATATTGTCATTATCATATAGTTAATATTGCTTGCACATTTTAGATCTTGTAGTTGCATTTACTTAAATATATATCATCAAAAGCTAACAATGGTATCAAATCATAAGGTAGATTGATGGGAAATAGAGAGAGCCACAAAAAATATTGAGAGGATATAAAAAATTTCATTTTTATAATTTTTGAAATTGCATTTGGCTAGAATATTTCCATAGAGTTGCAGAAAAACTTGTGAAGACTAGGACTCAACATTGATTCCACTAGATTGACAAATCAACTAGTGAAGATTCATTATATCTAGATTTACAGAAATTTCTATTATCATTATATCTAGATTCATTTTCTATTATATATAGATTTATAGAGATTCAAAGAAAATTGAGAAGCTTCCTACAAGATCTAGGAAGAATATCTTCTTTGGAATCAATCCAGTACTTGAAGAACAAATTGAAGATTGAAGATTTTGGAGGCCTAAGGAAAATGTCCCATTGTAGGATTTACACATTGAAGATTGAGAAGAGAGAAAAAGGCCAAAGGAGCCTTATTGAATATTGAAGGAAGAAGAGACTCAAGGAAAAGAGTCCCAAAGAAGATTGGATATTGGAGATCAAGGAGGTCCAAGAAGGAGGTTTCCATAGAATATTGAAGACTGCAAATTGTAGAGTGAAAGAACAAAAAAGAAACCCTAGAAGGAGGAGATCTAAGAGAAATGTCCCATTGAAGAACTTCCATATTTTAAATACTGAATATAGAGAAGGATAAGAAAAGGTCCATTGAAAATTTTAAGAGCTACATAATTTGAAGGCCCAAGAGAAGAAGGTCTCAAACATACTTGAAAGGAGAAATAAGGAGAAATCTAGGAAAACCTCATTGGAGAATTTGAAGAAGGCCATTGGAGAATATTTGAGAAGAACTCAAGTGAGAATATTCCTAAAAAGGAGTTCTTGATAGATAAGAATTTGGGACAATTATCACCATTTGACAACAAGCCCAAAAGGGAGAAAGGTTTGGCAAGAAGTTTACCAAATTTTGGAAGAGATTTTATGAAGACAAGACATTCAGATTCTTGAGAAGGAGGTCAAACAAGAGCCCAATGTTGAAGTTAGAAATTGACAAGGAGGTTAAAGGAGAAAGGAGGTAGAAGAAGCCACAAAATCTAAGAGATTTGAAGATTGTCATTGAAGGCTTGAAGATTGATTTGTGGAAGGAGATTGTTGATTTTATAGTAGAAAATTCTAGTGTCCTAGAACAAAAAGTTGAAGGAATATAGGTAGCATTGAAATAATAATAATTAAAGCATTTATAAAAAGGGGTTTAGGATAACAACTAAAAGATAATAATTAAAGCATTTATAAAAAGTTTAGGATAGCAGAGAACAAGGAGTTGAAGCTGCAAAGGGTAACAAACAGGTGAATCAAATCACCAAGCAAGATTGCTACAAGGAGGTCAAAATAAGGTTTTATAATTGGTGTTATTAAAGTTTCTTATTCAAGTATTATTTAAGTTCCTTGAAAACACCATATTAATGTTATTAAAGGTAGCAATAAGGAGTTTGAATTTTAAGGTTTTCAAGTTAAGTAAGGAGGTAGCATTATTATCTTGAAACTTGCAATATACATAAACAAAATTTAGTGTTATAAGTTGATTAAAATGAGCAATAAGGAGAAATAGATAGTGCTTAATACACGTTATCTCTAAGAGTTATAAAAGTGCATTAGTATTAAGAAATAGAAGGAAGAATAATGTACAAAATAAGGTTGATTTAAAGTGTTAAAAGACACCATTAAACATAGGTAAAGTTGCAGCAAGTCTTGGTAAAGATAAGCTACCAAAGGAGCACTAAAACTATCAAGAGATAGAGAATGTGCCACCATACTAAAGAAATCTATAAAAAGAGACTAAAAAGATCTCAAAATTTTGGTGCAATACAGGTACTTTATCCTAGATTAAGAATATATTTATTTCTAGTTTATAATAGCATTGTAGCACCCTAAAATTGGTGCAGTAAAACCTTAATGATTACATTTACTCTAGTAAATATTCAAATTCAAATTTTAACCTCCCAAACCACCCGTTAACCGCCGTGTAATCCATTTTCTCCTTTTCCACACCATTTTTAGAGGTTGTTTTGACCATTTGATGATATCGTCATTGATCAGACGATATTGCCTCAGATCGAACGATTTTGTCTAGGCTAGGACGTCCAGACGATCTTGTCCCAAAACTGATTTTGCATAATTAACTTCTGTTCCAACGACATCTCTAATCTGGACAGAAACGTGTCTGCACCGTTAGAGACCTCCCCCATTGGAGATCTCCCAAATAGGGATGATCTCCAACCTCCTAACCTCCCTCCTAAGCTTGTTTAATCCTAAGCCCTCCCCTTAGCACCCCCCTGGCTGAAATTCCCTATAAACTGACTTCACAGACATTAAAGCATCCTAAATTGTTATTTGCATTAGTTCTATTCAAATTTTGTTGCAGGTACCTTAATTTTTTTCAATCGAAGCAAGCTTACATCATCGCAGACGATCCTATTTAGATCGGAGGCGATCCTGTCGAATCAGAGATGATTTCATACCAACGCAAGACGATTTCGACTGCAGTCAACATTGAGGCAATCAGTGCCCAAAGTTTGCATTTTTCTCCTTTTAATTTGTTGTTTTATTCTGCAATTAGCTAGTTCATTTATTATTTTATGTTATCTTGCATCTTGGAGTTCACCCATCTAGATCAAATGCATAATTAAGCTATAATTGCCATTAAATCAGTATGATGCATTCATGTTTCTATTTATAAGTTTCAGTTTGATATTGTTACTTTCATTTTACACTGTTTCCCTCTGTTAGAATAGTGGTATTTTCTGTGTTTTGCACCTATTTCTCTGTTTGCAGGTCTCTAAAAAATTCGTCTAATGAATTCGTCAGATCTCAGACGATCTTGTCTGATAGTAGACGATCCTGTCAAATCAGAGGCGATCCTGACTGCTTCAAGAATCAGAATCTTCATCAGACATTCGGATCAGGTATGATTTTTAATCTTGCTTAATTTCTTTGTTTTTCTATCCTAATCTACTTTTTTGTATTCATTTAATCTGCATCTTCATATAGAATAACTTAGATGCATTTTGGCCAAACCTAGGACATGGATGTTTAAGGATAAAAATGAACACATAAAACACATTCCCAACCTAGGCATGGAAACTGCCATTAAATGTTTCCAGGTGAACCCACCATCCATCAAAAAATCACCATAATACACCTCCCTTGAGAGGCGGGACCTTCACAAGGCCTCTCAGTCCGAGGTACCGCGCCATCCTTTTCCCATCCTCCTTTCGGGCACGGATCCTATAGCCTGAAGGTAGGGATGCAAAAAATTTGGAGCGATACATTTTGGTGAACCCGACGTGAATACATTTTAAACCTTTTGAAAACAAAACAAAACAAAAAATAAAACAACCAAAACATAGATGCATTTCAAATCATTTAAAATTAATAAGTTGCATGTCATGTTTAGATGGTAGCTCCTAAGAAAAGATTAGCAGTTACTATAAATGTTGAAAACCAATTGGCAGCCATAGAAATCAATTCTATGCTTAGTGTGCCTGAAACAGATAGAAATCAACTCTTGTGGGACGAACTTGATAGAAGACTTAGTGTCATTTCATCTAGGTCAACAAAATTTAAACAAATCAAGAGGCTAGTCCTAGATAGAATCCTGGATCCTCATCAAATAATCTTTTATCATGAACTTCAGAGAGCCTGCCATCGATGGTTAGCTTATAGGAGAGCTCTTGTATCTTCAGAATTGTTCACCTTCGAGGAATACCTCGAGAACGTAGCCATTATACACCAGTTCCTAGGTCTTGTAGAAGACCAAGAGGTTGTTACTACAGATAGGGAAAGATGGAATAGAGTTCCTCGAGCTGTGTTATATCGAGAGTATTGCCACGAGCTTTACTTCTATCAACCAACATCTGAGACAGATAATATCACTATAGTTCTTTTCATTAAATTTTTGAAGGAAAATTTTCAATTTGAAGAAAACTTCATGACTCCTGAAGAACTCGAGCCCATTAATGATATTTATAAATTGTTTATAGAAAATTAGATCATTTTTTTCAGTATTATTTATTGCATATTGTGTTATTTGTTATTTTTACAATATTATTTCAAAAACAAATAAAAACTAAAAAAACATAAAAAGAAAAACCAAAACCTTTCATTTTAAATATTGTAGTAGGTTATAATTAATATATACCTCTTAAGCTTTTTGCATATATATATATAAATATGTAAATATAAATATATATATATATATATATATATATATATATATATTTGCTGAAATCTAAAAATGCCTAAACTTAGGAATGGTAAACAAACTGAAGGAGAAGAAGAAGAAGATTGGTTAGAAGATAAAACTAGAGACCCAAATGTCCTTCCTGAAGATCCAATTCCGAAAGGAGAAACTCTAGATCAACCAGAAGATGACCTAGGTGAAGACAATGAACAAGAAGAAAATGTTAAAGAGGATGGATCCTCATCCCCTAGAGTAGCTCCAGATGGAACTATTGCTTTTGACAACATAGATCATTTCTGGAAATTTTTCCATAATAAAATTGGTGTTCTTAATATGGCAGTTCGTATGGATAAAGGGCAAATTAGTGACACTCAAGCAGCCATGGAACATATGTTTGATGTGCGCACTAATCCCTTGTCTTTCATTGATCAAGAAAGTGATAAGGCTAGACCATCCAATACAAATATGGTCACTATGATTCAAAACATGTCAAAAAAATAGGTTACCCAACCTCCTAAGGAACCTGTTATTCAGCCTAAAATCATTCCCACACAAAAGTAAAATTTCTTCACTGCTTTACTTCGCCAAACTATTGATCAATATGCTTCAAGTAAACAAAAACCTAAAATGAAGTCAAACACCAATTTTCAACAATCTGGAATACAACATAATACAACTTCAAAATTCCTTCATAATACCTTTCCTACCAACAATTTACACAATAGCAACATAGCATCTAATCTTCATGTCCCTCCATCATATGCTCACAAAACCCATATCAATGCCCTACCAAACCAATATGGTGGGCAAACTAGTAATCTGGAAGCCATGGTGAAACAGTTAGCTTCGCGTATGGACCAGATAGATCCTTACCATCCCTCGTATAATTATCGAGAGATATGTAGTCAACCTTTGGATCCCATAGTTGTAGCACAACCATACCCTAATCATTTTCCCATGCCTATCTTGCCTATATATAAAGGAACCGAAGATCCCATAGAGCATCTTCGCATGTTTAGGATAGCATGTCATGATATATCACATGATGACTTGCTATTACTAAAAATGTTCCCAAAAATTTTAGGTGGAATGGCATTAGAGTGGTACTATCAATTGCCCACTCATTCCTTGAGAAAATTTGAAGAAACAATTGAATCTTTTGTCCATCAATTTAGTGCCTACATCGAGAGGCATGTAACCATTAAAGATTTATACAACTTAAAACAAGATAAGGATGAATGTTTTTCCGATTTCTTAGCTATATGGAGGCAGTTGACAGGAAAACTACACTTTGTGCTACCTTATAGGGAAATGTTGGACATTTTTATCAATAATTTACAAGAACAAATATCTTATGAATTATCAACTGCTACTTTAACTACCTTCGATCAAGCTATAGATTTAGCTCGAAGAGTAGAATATGCCCTCATCAGAAGAGGCCAACTTAGGAAGAAGGATGATGAGAAAATCTCCAAAAATCAATATAAAAACAAACAAGTTGTTGGTGACGGAGTCACTGACAGCAGAAATGTTGCTAATATCAATGCAATGAAGACAACAAAAAAATTTATATTGAAACCTCCTGATAAACCTCCTCGAGAATTTACTAGATTGAATCAACCGTTATCAACTATTTTACCTTAATTACTCGAAAGAGGTTTGATCCAATTACCAGCTATCCGAGAACCTGATCCAACTATACCCGGATACAGAGCTGATTTACACTGTGATTTCCATAGAGGACCTGGAGACTCTACCAACGCTTGTAAAAGGTTGAAACATAAAATACAAGATCTAATTGATAATAATGAAATGGAGGTGCAAGCCTTCCAACCTAAACAAAATGCTCCTAATAATCCTCAAAAGAACATTCCCCAAAATCAAAATCAAAATGCTAATCAAACATTAGACATATTTCAACACCCTTTACCAAGACATGGTAAAGAGGTGGCCAATCAAATCGAACATCATAATGTTCCTCCTCCTACCCGATATGTAGGAACCATTAGCGGAAAATAACCTGTTCAGGATCCTCAAATATTTGACACAACCTTATCCCTGGTTACGACCAGGCCCCTACATAATATTCCAACTCTAGATTCTAGTGATATAGAATCAGATACTAAAAGTGAGGTAGACATCACTTCAAACCAATCGAATAGTTTTGAAAATGAATCAGATCCTATTCAACCCATCACAGATGCTATGGTTCTAGAAGAACCATTTCCTAGAAGAGTTACTACTCGACCTTCTTCTAATCAATTCCTCCCTGATGAACAAGCCATAAACGCTCGACCGAGGCCAGTTCAACGTCCTCAATATAACATTGTAGGTACCATTGGAGTCGTTACCCGACAACAGGCTCAAAATTCTCAATAGGAACCAAACTAGAATGATGGATCAGTTCCATTTGTTTTGAAAAATCCCAATAAAGGGAATCATGCTTCCAATGTTCAACCTAAACCCCCTTAAAATATTAATGAGCAATTATCCAATACTACAGCCAAAATTTCCCACCCATAGGGATGAGTTGATGCTTACATTAAGCCAAATGATGGTACCTCAAAACATTCAACCTGAAGCCATGGCCAATACTATCATCACTTGAGAAGTTGATTGTATTGACTTTCGGGATAAAGATATCCCACAACACAGTTTACATAAGGATAATCCCTTATATATTACTGCTCTAATTGGAGATGTAGTCGTTAAACGAGTCCTGATTGATAATGGTTCATCTCTAAACATTTGCACTCTTGACTTCTACCAACGATTTGGCTTTAGAAGTGATGAAATGAAGAAAACTGACATGATTATCAAAGCTTTTAATGACGAAACACAAGAAATGTGTGGAGTTATTACCATCCCATTGCAAGTTGGTCCTCGAACTCTAGATACGACCATGTTTATTGTACATTGCCCCGCATCGTACAATATACTCTTGGGTTGTCCTTGGATCAACGCAATGCGGGCTATCCCATCAACTTTACACCAATGTGTTAAATTCAAATTTAAAAATCAGTTGGTCACTATCCATGGTGACCCTAGACCCTTTGATATGTGTGCTTTGGCAAAACCCGTTGGAGTGCAATTTTGCCCCGCTCTGTCATCCACACATCCTAATTCTTATTTTTCATCTAAAACTATGAAACACACACCCATAGCTTCACCTATTTCCCCTCCATTAATTTCATCCTCTTATATAGATCAACAATCTTCTAAAAAAACCACTCTAGAACCTCAAAAAGATCTTCAATCTACAACCAATCCTTCATGTTCTATCCCTATAATTTCAAAACCTATAGACCCATCTATTAACACTTCCGCATTATCAACATCTATCATACCTTCCACATCTAAAGATATAGGGAATGATCCTTCTACATCTTATGCTCTTTCTGATGAACTTTTACTAGATTTATCCACAATCTTAATATCAGAAAAAACAAATGCTTTCATGCAAGATTCAATTCTTTTAAATAACTTGAAGCCATCTCCTCGTACCTTGAGCCTCCCAAAACCTATGGGAAGTACTTACCAAGTCGGGAGTTGTGCCTTCATTTATAAAGGATATGACTGGGGAAGAATCCCTCGGAATATCAAAACTCATCATGAGGGATACACTCGATGTTATTTTACAAATGAATATATTAAAGCTAAACCCATAATGCTTAAAATGGGATATAAAGGGAAAGGCTTGGGACCTTTCCAAAATGGCATGAAAGAACCTTTCGAGGTAGAACCGTGGCCTGCCCGCTATGGTGTGGGCCTATTTCCTAGTAAGGGTCAACCCTTTCATTTTGAAGATGATGATCAACTCATATGTTATCAAGATTATTTGGATAGGTGTGATGATTTGCCTCTAAAAAATCAGCCATTTACAAGTAACATGCTATCCATAGCTTACCCTGAAATGATTGCTGACTCCAATGAGGAGTTGGAAGGAGATATCTTCCACGACATCTCTGTTGAAGAGATGTTACACAATGGATTTTATTTTGATGGTTCTATACCAACTATAGCCCAACTTGAGGCCACTAATCCTCAAGATGAATTATCCAAATTAACCTTACAATAATTACAAGAATTGGGCGTTTCACCCGCCCCACCTAATTTTGAAAGAGATCTACACATGGAGGTAGAAAATGTCATTAAAATTAATATTGGAACTGAGGATAATCCTCACATAATCAATATTGGATTAGAATTAAGTCAAGAAAAACAAGAATAATAAATTGCATTCCTTAAAGAGTATGAAGATGTCTTCACTTGGACATATAAAGATATGCCAGGTCTATACCCTTCTGTAGTCATGCATCATCTAGTAGTCCATCCGGATGCTAAACCTGTTAAACAAAAACTTAGAAAAATGCATCCCAAAGTGGCTCTGCTAGTCAAAGGGGAGTTAGAAAAACTCCTGAATGTTGTCTTTATACAAGCTATTGATTATGTTGAATGGATCTCAAATGTAGTTCCAGTTACCAAAAAAGAAGCCACCAAAGTTAGGGTTTGCACAAATTTTAGAGATATTAACGTTGCATGCCCTAAAGATGATTTTCCTCTTCCAAACATGGATCAAATCATTGAATTTACTGTTGGGAGTGGGATGATGTCCTTAATGGATGGATTCTTTGGTTATAACCAAATCAGGATAGCTCCTGAAGATCAGGCTAAAACAACCTTTACTACCCCTTGGGGTACCTTTTGTTGGAAAGTGATGCCATTTGTATTAAAGAACACAGGTGCAACATATCAATGAGCTATGACTTATATTTTTCATGATATGATGCATGATATCCTACATGATTATGTAGATGATATTATAGCTCGCTCTATTAACGAAGATAATCATTTAGTTGATTTGAGAAAAGTTTTTAATCGATTACGAGAATATCTTATTCGATTAAATCCAACCAAATGCATATTCAAAGTTAAGTCCGGTAAACTATTAGGGGTTTTAGTTTCTTTACATGGTATTGAAATTGACCCTCTCAAGATTGTGGCTATCACTGATATGCCCACACCTACTAATATATCTGAGTTATGAATTTTACAAGATAAGCTTCAATCCATCCGTCGCTTCATTGATAAGCTGGCGGACAAAACCGGTCCCTTTCTTAAACTTCTTAAGAAGGATGTCCCTTTTAATTGGGATGATGAATGTAGAGAAGCTTTTGAACTTCTCAAGCAATACCTCCTTAATCCACCTATGCTTTCATCGCCTAAACCTGATCGCCCATTCCTCCTGTATATTTCAGCTTCAGATTCTGCTTTAGGAGCTATGTTAGCTCAGCTTGATGATGAAAAGAGAGAACGTGCTAATTATTACATTAGTTGAACCTTCATCAGTTATGAAACCCGCTATACAGCATTAGAGAAACTATGTATAGCAGTCATGTTTGCTATGCAAAAATTACACCATTATATGCTTAGTCAGAAAACTTATGTCATTGCTAAATATGATCCCTTAAGGTATCTCATGAGTCGACCTTATTTATCGGGTCGCACAACCAAGTGGGTTCTTGCTCTAAGTGAGTTTGATCTCACATTCATAGGACAGAAGTCTATTAAGGGTCAAATCATAGCAGATCAATTAGCTGCTGCACCCTTAGAGTCTACCCATCCCATCATCATTGAGTTTCCTGATGAATGCTTTCAATTAGAGGCAGACCATATTGAACAATGGTCCTTATACTTTGATGGAGCCCGATGCATGAGTGGGGCTGGTGCGGGTATTATTTTAATATCCTCACAAAAACATCTTATTCCTCTGTCCTTCAAGTTAACATTTGCTTGCACCAACAATACTGCTGAATATGAAGCTCTAATCCTTGGATTACGAGCTACCTTGGCGCTAAAAATTAAACATCTACTAGTTTTTGGTGACTCTCAACTGGTTATAAACCAAATTAATGAAGTTTATCAGACCAGAGATGATAAACTGTGCCCATATAAGGCCTATTTTTTACAATTAATGTCTCTATTTGATCAAGTTACCTTGGAAGCTATTCCTCGAACTTGTAACCGTGCAGCTGATGCTATGGCCGCAGCCGCATCTCTCCTCCCCTTGGAGTTAGATGATGAATATGCTACTATCATTATTTGTCGACTTGAGGAAACCACTTCAAATAAGTCATGCTTAGAACCTTTGGATGTGTTTCTAATCAATGAAACTACTCCAAAACCTTGGTATACGGATATATTTGATTTTCTCCAAAATGGGACTTTCCCTGCCAATTCTAATAGAAACCAGCGTCGATTATTACATAGACAAGCAAGTCGATTTGTAATAATTGGCAATACTTTATATAGGAGATATTTTGAAGGTATCCTATTAAGATGTTTGAATTTAGAAGAATCCAAATCAGCCTTGAGTGAAGCCCAAGAAGGATCTTGTGGAGGACACTTTAGTGGTAGTGTCATTGCTAAAAAGCTCCTTCGGATAGGATATTTTTGGCCTACCATAGAAAAGGATGCACATGACTATGTGTGCCATTACGACAAGTGCCAGAAACATGCTGACATTTTCCATGCGCCTGCACAAGACCTGCAGGCGATTTCATCTCCTTGGCCCTTTTCCAAATGGGGTTTAGACATTATTGGCAAAATCAATCCTGTGTCATCTGATGGACACAAATTCATCATAACCGCCACTAAGTATTTCACGAAGTGGATTGAAGCTATGCCTTTAGCTTCCTGCACTGGCACACAAGTCTTTAAATTTATTTTTAATCAAATTATTTGTAGGTTCGAAATTCTTGCAAATCTCATCTCTGACAATGGAACTTTTTTCAAAAATAAAAATGTTAAAAAATTATGCCAAAAATACAAGATTCAACATCGTTGGTCCACTCCCTATTATCCTTAGGGTAATGGTCAAGCAGAAGCATCTAACAAAACCTTAATCAAAATTCTTAAAATATTGGTCAATAAAACTGGCCGCGACTGGCACATTTAGTTATATCCAGCCTTGTGGGCCTATCGAACTAGTGTTGAACCCCCATAGGAACTTCACCATTTGTTTTGGTTTATGGTGTTGAAGTCGTTTTTCCCTTTGAATTAGAAGTTCCTTCTTTGGCTCTGCTACTTCAAGATACCGAAGTAGGAGATGAATATCGAGTCGTGGACTCGATCAATTGGAACTCCTAGATGAGAAATGCATCAATGCTTTGGAGCATCACCGTGCCTACCAAAACAAGCTTAAAAGATCATATGCTAAAAAGTTCGTCATCGATCCTTTGAGATCGACGACCTTGTTTTAAAAGAAAATAAAAAAAATACTAATGCAACTAAGGACCTTAAAGGTAAATTTGAGCCCAACTGGCTTGGACCATACATTATCATTGCTAAATTTGAATCGAGAGCATACAAATTATCTACCTTAGATGGTAAAGAACTTAAAGAACCCATGAATATTTTGCATATTAAACGTTACTATGTATAAATTTGGTCATTTCATCCTTGTATATATTTGTTTAAAATATTTCACAATCACTATCTTGTATTTCTTTCAATTTATAAATTCAAAAACACCAAAAACATTCATAATCATCAAAATCTTTAAAATTATTTGGCACTTGTTAATTCTTTCAAAAATAATAAATAAAAATAAAAATAGCAATATTCTTGACTCTTTCGAAACCAAAATAATATAAAAAAGAAAGAGAGATTCAACATTCTCAAAGCTTCTCAAAAACAATATTCATTTATATATATCTGCTTACAAATGTTGCAATTATATGTTTCAAATTATTTTGGATAAATTAGCATTTATTTGGAATCTCTCACTTTCACAAACACAAAAATAAATATCTTGATTTTATCTGGCATGATTACTAATCTCTCTTATATCAAAGTCCACAAAATACAATTAAATAACATTTGAGCACAAAGAATTGATCTTGTTATTTACTTAAACCAAGCACATCTTTTCACAATAAAATGATTATATTTGTAATTTCCATGCTTTGCTACATAGCAGAAGTGGTTTCTTGAGCGAAAAGTTTCCCCTGCTATCCTATCATGTACATGGTCTAGAATCTTTGAGAATTGGCAAAAGGACAAGCTCACCCCTACCCAGAATAAAAATCCCTTGCTCTACAACTAATCCGAGCAAGTATCCCTAGCACAAAAAAAAAAATCAAAGTTCAAGAAAAAGAGAAAAAAAGAAAAATATATTATTTTTGCCATTACAGCATTATCAAGCAAAAAATACAAAAGAAAGCAAAAGAAAGCAAAAGAAAGCAATAAAATACATTTCCCTACCCTTTGAAAAGAAAATAAGGGTTGATGAGCTTGAATCCCTGGAATTCTCAATTATTCGAAAACTATGAGGTAAGCCCCATAATAGGTGGTTTGTGCCCAACCTGCTTGGCCTTGGGTAACTCCTAGTGTGGCGATATGTCTATCACATTAGCGACCTTATTTTGTACAGACCTATGTCTGCTTATGGATTAGCTAGCTCTTGATAATCCGACTTACATAGTAGTCTAGTATGGTTATATGCATCTACATCATGGTTAATTGGTTCATTCAAATCACTTGTATCATAGTACCTTGCTCAAACTGGTAAATGAACAATGCAATTGCACACACATTTGTATTTGAGAGATTTTGTGTATCATTATGATAAATCAAGATTGGAAATGAATTCACATATGCACATGGGATTCCTTATAAATCTAACCTTTGTCTTTAAAATACTTTGAAATATTTTTTTTTTTGCAAATTGTTTGGAATAATTCATTTTCTTCTTCAAGTACGGTTGTTTAGTCTAAAGACAACTACATGCATAATCAAAAAAAAATTTCTTTCAAAACCATACAATCAAAACATACATATATATAAATATTATCGACTTTTCGCGACGATGGTATAGTTCTAAAACCAAAATTGGAATTTTATGCCTAGCACAAGTCCTCCTCTTCATATTTTCTGTTTATGAAAAATCAACCATGCAATAAAACTATCTCTTTTTAGATTTCGCGATGATGGTATAAGTCTATACCTACATATTCTATGCCTAGCGCAAACCATTGTAACAATTTTTATTCCCCATCTATTCAAAAATCATGAAAACCATATGACTTAAATCATTCTGTTATACAATTATGTTTTCAAAACAAAAAGCGCAAACACATTATCACTATTTCATGTCATTATGTCAACCTCCAATTTTGCAATGATGGTATAATTCCTAGGGAATTATCCAAAAAATTTATCACACTTAGGAATTTATGCCTAGCAAAAATCATTTTAACATTATTTCATGCATACTATTTTTATGAAAATCTGAAAACAAACCATCATCATCATCATTTGCACCATTGCACCAAAGTCTTAAGACAGTCTCTTAAGCACTCTTTTACTTTTTAACAATATTTCTATACTGGGATTAGCTTGACGACCGAGTGAGCGATGACTCCATGAAATGGTCTATAATAGCGACAATGTCCTTTGAAATTATTGTTAGAAGTCTTTTTTATCTTTTATCACATCACATCACAAACAACCATTTTGTTCTATCAGATTATTTCATTTAAAATTTTACAAGCATGACATTCAAACCATAATATTTTCAACAACATAATTACATGAATCATCACATCAATCAATTAAAACATTAAAAACATCATAAAAATACATAAGACAAGTCATATGATCAAAAAATATATCTCATCTCATATATATATCAACAATATATACATCATGTCAAAATTGGATTGGTATGCCACAATCTGTACCTTGGCATACTCAATCCTCTATCAAAAATAATAAATGCTATCATATCAATCTGTACAATGCCATGCAGTAGTCTAGCCTCGAGAACCCCTTGATCTCTCAGCCTCATCTCCTCCCCTGCCCTGAGGTGGACGAGATGGTCCCATCGCAGTATGAGTGGTACTGCGAGTCCTAGTTCTCGATCGAGACAAAGTCCTCGACGACCCGATCTGGATCAGATCTGTGATGTTAGCTGGCATTGGTAGTCTATCCTTCTCTGGCACCATCTGATAGTATAATGTCTGGTAGAAAGTGATTTGGGCAATAGCCCATGTTAGCTCCCTAGTGCTCGCCCCTCCGCCCCATGCTTTGAGGCATGCAATATCATCTCTGAGCTATGTCACCTCAGCTCGGTGTCATGCAGCCTCCTCCTATAGGGTCTACACCTGTGCCTGGAGATGGCTTGTCTTCGCTCAGAGAGTTGCTGTCTTGCTACTCTCCCCAGTGTCGACACCCTTGACCTTATCGGGCAATGGTGGCCTCTCTCTTTATGGAGAAGGGGGTCTCTCCACCCTCCTATCCTGTTGCCGTGGCCTCTCCTACACCTATGGCCTCCTCTGATCTCTCCCATCGTGACCCTAGGCCACCTTAATAGACGCCTGGCATTGCCTCCCTATCTGATGCATAACTACATGAATCAGACCCTGAGCCCTCGTCATTCGAGGAGGGCGGATGCCTACGTACCAGGCATCATAGCCATCGGCTACCCCTGCCCATCCACTGGCTGAATGGGGGCATCATCTGAGTCCTGACTCCAGAAGCGTTGCATGTCTGGAGCCCCACTGAATATGGTGTTATCCCAAAAAGTTTGAGAAAACTCGTAATCCCTGAGAGATGGGATCCCCTGCTGTAGACCGAACTATCACAAAACTCGGTCGTAGCGATGGAGTTCCACCTCTCCCCTCTCCATTCGTAACCAACAAACTTGCCTGATGTGAGCCAGCTCCTGTTCATCCTCGGCCCACCCTGGGTGTTCTCGCCATGGCCTCCAGGTGATCTGGTCTGGGACAAGGTCACCTAGCAGTCTCTGGGACATCGATAGGTCAATCTTCCGCTGTGCTGCTTGGAGCCACCAGTAGAAAACTCGGGGCCTCTCCCCTTCAATCCCTATCAAAGGAAGCCATACCGACCTTTGCACTGCAATGTGCTCCTAGCACCAAAACTGTAGAAGCGATGTCATAACCAGACATCGGCCGCCCTTGTACACAACCCCATGCAGGATCCTGTACAGTCGGCATAGCACAAGACTGCCCTAAGAGAATCTATAGCCGTGATCCTGCATGTCGCAGATCACATATGCTAGAACCCATGGTACCCTGCACCCGCTTTGCTAGCACCCTATTTTTCTTAATTTTATTAAAAAATAATTAAAAACAATTTTGCTTTTCTGCATTTTTACCTCAAACGTTCGATTTGGGTAAAAACACGGACGGGGCACCATAGTAAGCTGTCATACGATTCGACCAAGAATCGTCACCTAAAAATGGGAATAATTTTTTTGCTTTCTCGTAGATCGAGAAGAACTCATCTTTAACGCATTTTCTTTGGAAAATTTGCTAAAGAGGGGGCAAAATGTAGCACCCTAAAATTGGCGTAGTAAAACCTTAATAATTACATTTACTCTAGTAAATATTCAAATTCAAATTTTAACCTCCCAAACCGCCCGTTAACCGTCATGTAATCCGTTTCCTCCTTTCCCGTGCCATTTTTAGAGGTTGTTTTGACCGTTTGACGATATCGTCACCGATCAGACGATATCACCTTAGATCGGATGATTTCGTCTGGGCTAGGATGTCCAGACGATCTTGTCCCAAAACTGATTTTGCATAATTAGCTTCTGTTCCAACGACATCTCTAATCTGGGCAGAAGCATGTCTGTGCCATTAGAGACCTCCCCCGTTGGAGATCTTCCAAATAGGGATGATCTCCAACCTTCTAACCTCCCTCCTAAGCTTATTTAATCCTAAGCCCTCCCCTTAGCACCCCCCTGGCTGAAATTCCCTGTAAAATGACTTCACATGCATTAAAGCATCCTAAATTGTTATTTGCATTAGTTCTATTCAAATTTTGTTGTAGGTACCTTAGTATTTTTCATCCGAAGAAAGCTTACATTGTCGTAGACGATCCTATTTAGATCGAAGGCGATCCTGTCGAATCAGAGACGATTTCATACCAACGCGAGATGATTTCGACTGCAGTCAACATTGAGGCAATCAGTGCCCAAAATTTGCATTTTCTTCCTTTTAATTTGCTATTTTATTCTGCAATTAACTAGTTCATTTATTATTTTATGCTATCTTGCATCTTGGAGTCACCCATCTAGATCAAATGCATAATTAAGCTATAATTGCCATTAAATCAGTATGATGCATTCATGTTTCTGTTTATAAGTTTCAGTTTGATATTGTTGCTTTCATTTTACACTGTTTCCCTCTGTTAGAATAGTGGCATTTTATGTGTTTTGCACCTATTTCTCTGTTTGCAGGTCTCTGACGAATTTGTCTGATGAATTCATCAGATCTCAGACGATATTGTCTAATAGACGATCCTGTCAAATAAGAGGCGATCCTGACTGCTTCAAGAATTAGAATCTTCATCAGACATCCGGATTAGGTATGATTTTTAATCTTGCTTAATTTCTCTATTTTTCTATCCTAATCTACTTTTTTGTATTCATTTAATCTGCATCTTCATATAGAATAACTTAGACACATTTTGGCCAAACCTAGGACATGGATGTTTAAGGATAAAAATGAACACATAAAACACATTCCCAACCTAGGCATGGAAACTGCCATTAAATGTTTCCTGGTGAACCCACCATCCGTCAAAAAATCACCATAATACACCTCCCTTGAGAGGTAGGACCTTCGCAAGGCCTCTCAGTCCGAGGTACCGCGCCATTCTTTTCCCATCCTCCTTTCGGGCATGGATCCTATAGCCTGAAGGTAGGGATGCAAAAAATTTGGAGCGATACAAGCACCATATTTATATTTTCTAAAGTAGCAAGAGGAAGAAAAAAGTTTGAAGTGTCTTAAGACACCAAAGAGGCACACAAATTATAATCATTAGTGGTAGCATTATCAAGTTTAAAGAAGCTACAAAGTGAAGGAGAAAGAATTGACTAAGGGCTCAAATTTATCTCATTCAAGGTATCTAAAGACACCAAATAGGATGTCATAGTTGCAAGAAGACAATGCCCACAGTGAAAAAAAAACCTACAACAAGAAACGTACAATAAGAGACAAAGACTAAGCAAGGATGAAGGTGCAAATAGCAAGGAAAATAACACAAATAACAAGAGTTACCCAAGTTAAAGAATAGATAAGATTGGTTGAATATCCACCAAGGAAATAAGCATTGAAACACCACCAAAGGAGGAGCCACATTCGTTGGAGAGGAACCACAACCATATATTGGAGATCAAGAAGAATGTTTTTGTTACAATAAAAGACCAAAAACTTGCAAGAAGTTGGCAAGTATGTTAAGGAAGACAAGGGAATGTTGAGCGTTACGTTACATGTAAGAGAAGAAGCTATCACTTGTCATAGCAAGTAAAGGAATCATATGTCATTTGGTACAAAGGAGAAGAGAACCAAAAAAATATTAGTAACACCTTAGAAGGAAATATATCATTCAAGTTTAAAATAATGCTTGTTCCTATGCCATCAAATATCAACAGTCCTTAGCAACACCCCATACAAGCAAGGAGAGAATAAATCATCATTATTTCAACATCCAAAGGTTGAAATAATGCTTGCACCACATAAATCAACATCATCTAAATATTACATATCTACGCCACCTGATAAGTAAGAACAATGTCCAAAGGTAACATAAATGCCATGTGGTACACAATCCAAAGGGAGATAGTGAAGTATTAATAGCCCAAGCCTAAAGAGTGCACATAAATCAATATTCCAAGGTTAGAGAGCATTGAAGAGGCGAAGAGGATAATCTAAAGTATGTCATAGAAATAGGTGCAATTAATGCAACATTGTCATACCTTAAAGTATAAGGAGAATACAACGTTCAAATAGTTTGAAAGTGCAGCACCTCACATCAAAGGTATATTTTTTGATCAAGGTATATTGGCATTATGTTAATATTTGTTTTCCATCAAGTTTAAGGAGACATAAGGTATATTATTCCTAAGGTGAAGTTTAACTAATAATTGCATGGAGATATAAGGAAATTACAACCTTAGATAACTCATTGATGGATTAGAAAGGTAAATTAAAGTAGGGATATTATAACCTTAAGAGATTTGTTAAAATTGCATTATTTGAGATTTCAAGTATCAAAATATTTGCAAATTATTAAACTAGGAGATATAAGGTTTTCTACCTTAAAATTGAAGCATTATTTTGTAAATATTATCATTTTCTAAATTTATAATTAGGGAGATATAAAGAATTCAACACCAAATAAAATATCTTAAAATTTAGACACCATATCATTGAGAATTAAAGGATATAGGAAGCAAAACATAGAATTTCTTGAAATTTGGAAATTTTTGCTGATACTAGTCTCTTGTACAAATTAAAGGGATAAAATGAATCCAACTATAGAGTCTTGAAGATAGAAAACTTCATCAATTGAAAAGTGCATTAAAATTATCTTTAGCTTTCTATTTACAAATAGGGAGAGATAAGGTGAAATATAGAAGTTGAACATTATATTAAAATTATCATCAAAACATTAGGGATTCAACTCAAAGGAAATTTAAAGAAAGTTAAGCACTTTATCAAGATCATAGTACATTCAAAACACTTGGGAGATATAAGGGGTTCTACAAAACTAAAAATTTGAAAAGGTCTTATCAAGGTTGATCACATACTCTAAACTAGGGAGATATAAGGTAGCTTACAAGCATCATCATGACAACAAATAAGTTAATTCTTACAGAATCCCAACTTCTTAAAGGACCTAATTACTCTTCATGAAAAAATAAAGTAAGGTCAATATTTATAGCTGAAAAGCTTTGGGATATTGTTAAAGGATAAAAAATTAAACCTACTACAAGGGATAGTGAAATTCAAAAGTTTGAATAAAATGAAGAAAAAAACTCATGATAATAACTTTTATAATTACAAATGAAATACAACCATACATTAGTTCAACATCAACTTCTACAAAAGCTTGGAAAAATTTAGCTAAGATATTTGAAGGAAAGAATAAAGCTACTATATTGAATCTTCAAACTCAATTGCATTCTCTAAAATTGAATGGTGGTATAAGTATAGAACTGTTCCTAAGTAATGTAGTAGATATATAAGGAAAATTTTTAACCTTAGGAGAAAAGGTAGAAGATAAATTTCTTGTTCAAGTAACCCTAAGAGTTCTTCCAGAAAGATACAAGTATTTAGTTATATCTTTACAATTTCTAAGTAAATATTAATCATTAGATGAGTTAGTCAATATTCTATTGGAATATGAGGTGGAAAACTCAATAAAAGTTGAAATGACTAACAATTCCTTGGTTACAAAAGGTAATCCAAAGGGAAATATTGCTTCATCCCCAAAAGGAAGATTAATATGGAAGAATATAAATTTTCAAGTATGCAAGAAGAAAGGACATAGTACCAATTATTTTATATTCAATTCTAAAAACCAATATTAAGGAAATCAAACAAATCAAATAGGCCATTCCAACCAAGAAAATATCTAAATTAATATAATCCACATCAACAACAATTTCAGCATCCATATACTTCTCAATATCAATACAATTATCCACAATTGCAATATAAATAAGGGAAACAAAAAGGCCACTTAGTTCAAGAGATTCAAGAAATTTAGGAACAGGAAGGACCTGCAAATGAGCATGAAGTTAAATATCTCTCAGCAAAAATAATATTTTATGAAGATACTAACTATTTAATTGATCAGGATAAAGACAGGGAGAAAAATGAAGAAAATAGAAAAGAAGAGTTCAAATTCTAGAACCAATATGAAGACCATATTGAAGACTAAAGTCTTCGATAACCAAATTATGTAACACAGGGGGGTTTTAGATTATCTTACCACCATGGATATATATTTAGATTAGGATTTTATCTTAGATTAAGATTTGAGTATTTACTTTATGCAATGTAATAAATGCACAAGTGTTAGAATGTGCAATGATGTAAATGTGCATGTAGTCCACATGTACATGAGTCATAGGATAGGAATATGAAGAGTCATGGGTAGGTGAAAGTCCAAGGGACATATCTCCCTATATATATGCCCTTGATAGAGTAAAGTGATGGGGGACGATAGAGAGAAGCATATAGAATAGTATAGTGATGAGAAGAGAAAGTAGATACAATGTAGATCTTGCATGAATTTTTGGAGTGTTTGAGACCTCCATTACATTACATTGTACTATTTTTGTGAGCTTTAATTAATGGTTATTTTGTAAGTTATTGCAAAAAAATTTCATATATATTTTCCTGCATATTATATTGCCATTATCATATAATTGACATTACTTGCTCATTTTAGATCTTGTAGTTGCATTTCCTTAAATATATATCATCAAAATCTAACAATATTCATACATAATATTCATAAATAATTATTGTATCCTTTAGAAACCACTAATATTACTGCCTTTTAAGAAGTAGTAGATATGGGCAAACATGTAGAAGCCACCCTCCTATGGAGGGAACAACTCAAATATAAGAAATAAGAGGATAAACCCTCTTATTCGAGCAATAAAAAACAATATAAAAATAAACATGTCATTGGTGACGTCATTAATGATTCTCACCAAAAAATAACATATACACAACTGCTTCTCCCTAAAAAATTATCTTAGAAAAATAATAGAAACCTAAGTACCAATTCACTAACACTGGTCAAACCCAAACTACCATCCTAAAGATGTTGCTTGATGCAAAAATGACAAACCTCCCACCTATTAAACCTATGGATACCACAAGAGAGTTGCTTAATGGGTATTGACATGATGAACATTATGATTATTGTAAATCAAGATTTAGGGATGTTGTCCCCCAAACCCGTGGGTTCACATAAACAAAAATTTATGCCAAAATTTCATTATTATTGAAGATTTCTTTGGTGGAAGTCAAGGTTCACCAAGGGTATCTTAAGTATTTACCCTAAATATATGATTTGGTGTATTATTTCAGAAATCACCTAAGTTTTGATATCTAAGAGAAGATATATTTAATAAAATTGATGCAAAATGCAATGCAGATGAAAACAAGATGCAACAAACAAATACTAGCCTACATGTTATTTTTGATTTCTTGTGAGAACTAAACTAAGTTGGAATTTTTCAAGAAAATAAAGTAAAAATTTTGTATTTTCAACAATGGCTCAAGATATTGTTGAAATCAAAAATTCTAACCTAGAAATGCAAGTTATATGTACTTTAGTGTCAATGCCTATGAAAGAAAATAAAAAAATCTAAGTTTTTTAATTTTCTATTTTTTTAATATGTTATTCTAAGGTTATGACAAAAGGAAATCTGAATTCCTTAATTTCCCTTCTTAGATCTATTATTTTAATTTAAAATAGAAAGAAAATATCAATTTTCTAAATTTAGACTAAAAAACACAAAGGAATAAACACACTTGAGCCCTATAACTACTAAATCTGAGAACTGAAATCAAATTTTCCACCTCGTTAGATTCACTTCCTATGAACCATTTTTGCTACTATGAACTTGTCCTATCACTTAAGTGTGAAATTTGGTTCATCACTTTCTCTAGATTACTATATGCACACCAAGTTTACCATTGATAAACTCATATTGTGATATATGAATCTATAAAAAGTTGCTAAAAGGAAAAAACAACCAATGTGTTAGTTTTAGGGGGTTTGGTATGGTGCTTGAAAAAGTGGTGGAATTTCTTGCCTATAGTCAAACCCCTTGTTTTTTTATACAAAATTAAATTCGAATGCTTTGGAAGACAATTTATCTACATAAACTGAAACCAAAATATTATGATATCAAGAGAGTTTGATGGAAAGGATGCTAAGACAAACCTAGGCTTAGGTAAAAGTTATTTTAATTCAAAATATGATAAAATGACCAACTAAAATGATTTGTTGATTCCAAGATAGGTTTGCAATTTATAGAGCCTATGACTGATAAATAATAGCTTAAGGTGTAAATCTAAGATGATGATGCAAAAATTAGATGAATAAATTACCTTAATGTTAGAGAACATAGGGAAGCAAAAGAAACATTGATATTGTAGACAAAGAATAAATTAAATAGGTTCACTACCTATCAGTCCTATTGGCAATAAATTCATAGGGAATGCCTATAGGGGTAAAACTGGTGATGAATCTAAGAAGTGTTGACCTAAGGGAAAGGGTGATGGATCTTGACTAATACTTATAATACTTTTAAGAAAAATTAAGCAATATTCATAAATTTGATACAAATAATTGTGAGGATGTGAAAATGACTTTGTGAGAATCCTAAAATAGTGTTAGAAAAAGATATCAATCATAATACATCAATAAAAATAGACTCAATAAAGAATTAATATAGAAAGGATGATAAGAAAATATCCCATCTCAGCCATAAGGTCTATGCCCTTGCATGTGATGCCTTCAGATGTGTGACAATGAAATAACACCTATTAAAGGGGGCCAAGAGCTTATGGAGATAAAGGAGTAGAGCTTCACTAAAATATACAATTGCAACCAAAAAGAATACCTTAAAGTGTGTATGAAAATCAGACATGAAACCTACATAAGAAAATCACACAAAAAATTATAAATGGAAAATTGTGTATATAACTTGCATTGAATATTCATTATGGATTTGAGAGTGGAAGGTCCAATTTATAAATTTTTGAAGGAAGAGGGTGAGGTGAAGTTTCCAAGTTCATGTGTAGGATTTTGAATTGGAAAAGCTCATCCAAATTAGTAAGAAATAAGAGGTGGAAGGTTGGTAATATTGGATCATATTGGAAAAAGGATAAAATCATGGAAGATTTATAATATTATGGGGTGTACCCATCTAATCTCAATTGGAAAAACCATTAGCATAGGTAGGAACAAGCATGAAAGTTCAAGGACAATTTTTTTGCTTAGGCAAATTCATTGTGACAAACTCATCTTGGTGGTGAATTCACCCATTTTGAACATTGGAGGAAGGAGAAATTTAAATTTTACCCCCAAAAAGGTTCACCACCAAGGGGATAAGTTTTTTGCCAACAAACTTGTCAAATTTACCTACAACAAATTCATTACCAAACTGTAAAATTTCCACTAGCACTACCATACACCATTTTTCTACATCTTGAGGCATTGATTGTCATAGAAGTATAGGCATATATATACTCATTGGAAAACTATTTTTGAGCCTATTCAAATAGTGGTGGTTTTATAAAATTTTGTGAATATTTGATAGGGAAAATAGTATCCCAAATATGATGTTACTTTTTAAAGTGACAAATACCTCAAGTTTAGGTTGAAGAAAGGTAAGTTTGGTTTGGTTGATTAGAGGGGTAATATATGAATATGAATTGGTGGAATTGATGAACTTATGAGTTAGCTAGGTGTCTACATTTTACTCCCTTTTGAGGTGTTATTGTGAAATGAATGCTTCAAAAACTACTAGAGATGCCCTAATTTTTGAAAGAGGGTACTTATTTTCTAATGTTAGATATAAGGTTTGACATATTAAATATGTTTTCTAAAGAAATTCATGTTAGCATTGCATAAAATAATTCATTAGATTTTACTTGGAGGACTTCATATTACCATCGCCCAAAGGATTTCATGTTAGCATTAACTGTGGGACTTCGATAGCATTGCCTGGAGGACTTAGTCAATATTGTTGTATGTCTAGTACCTAGACCTTATGAGTTTGAAGGTTTTAATCATTGATGCATACCTGTATATTGATTTTTTGAAGACTTCAAACATGATGGGATGCCTAGACCTTGCTTTGATCATGTTGAGACTATAATTTATTTGAATTATGTATATGTGCCTAGACTTGCTAGGGCTTCATGTATGTTTAGACCATTGGAGAATTATTCATGTGTACCTAGGATTGCTAGGGTTTTAATATATAGAGGTCATTATTAGCCTAAAGAATATTTACATGTGCCTAGGGTTGCTAAGACTTTTATGTATAGAGGCCATTGTCAGCCTAGAGAACTTCATGAGACTTATAAGAAATTGTTACCTAGACCTATTGGGTCTAGAGGACTTATGTCAACATTGTCTAGAGGATTTAATATTGATGTAATTATATGTGCATGGACTTTATTTTTCCAAAGAAATTTAAAAATTATATATTATTTATGATATAACATACCTAGATCTTGTGAATTCGAAGGACTTTATGCATTGATGTGTGCTTGGACCTTGTGGGTCCCAAGAACTTTTAAACATGATGTATGTTTGACCTTATGGAGTCGAAGGAATTTAAACATGATATGTGCCTGGACCTTATGGGTTTGAAGGAATTTAAACATGATGTATGCTTGGACCTTATGGGTTTAAAGGACTTTAAACATGATGCATGCTTTGGAATTGTGGATTTGAAGGACTTTAAACATGATGTGTGTCTGGAAATTGTGGGTTTGAAGTACTTTAAATATGATGTGTGTTTCGAAGGACCCTATGTGTATGGAATTTATTTGTCTAAAGAAATTTAAACATGATATATTATTTATCATATGACATACCTAGATATTGTGAATTTGAAGGACTTTATGCATTGATGTGTGCTTGGACCTTGTGGGTCCAAAGAACTTTTAAACATGATGTATGTTTGACCTTATGGAGTCAAAGGACTTTAACCATGATATGTGCCTAGACCTTATGGGTTTTAAGGAATTTAAACATGATGTATGCTTGGACCTTATGGGTTTAAAGGACTTCAAACATGATGCATGCTTTGGAATTGTGGATCTAAAGGACTTTAAATATGATGTGTGCCTAGACCTTATGGCTTCAAAGGTATTTAAACATTATCTAAATCATTGTCAGTTTGAAGGAATTTAAAGATGATGTGTGCCTAGATCTTGTGGGTTTGAAGGAATTTAAACATGAATAAACCATTATTAGTTTGAAGGAATTTAAAGGTGTTGTATGCCTAGACTTTGTTGGTCTAGTAGTGAGTTCTCACTACACTCTAAATTTGCCTTGAGTGAAACCTTAAGTGATGAGAAGCAAGCAAGAAGTAAAAGATAAAACATTGTGTAGTGTGGAAGCAAATTTTTTGATCAAATAAAATATGGAAATCAAAATATAAAAGGCCTAAAAATTTAAAATTTATAAAAATCTTGACCAAGATACAAGAAAAAATGTCCCAACATAGTTTCAAGGTCATATGAAGAAAATTTCCAAGATTGGAAGGTGATGAATATGCTAAAGGTTGAGTTTACCTATGCTCCAAGAATTTAGAAAACTAGATTTTGCTTTGGGCCCCCCACCCTCCAACCCTAGCATGGTGTGCCACTATCCCCCAATACCCCCCAACCAGGGTTGTGACCCAAACCTCACACATTGGGTTGAAGTGTATAGTATTATAATAGCTATTTTACAATAAGAAGATATGGAAATCTAGGTAAGTAGTTGGCATACTAAAATCAGGAGTAATGGGAGCCATACTGGGAAAGACCTCAAATTAAGTGACATTAATTTCCCATGCTCAAGATTAGGGAATCCCTAAAAAGAGTAGATGACAATGACAAAGGTGTAGAAGAATATAAGAACTCAAAGAATACAATATTAATTATTTTGAATCTAAAGATCTTAAAAAGATAATGAATCCAGCCAAGACATGACTTGATGCATAGAGGAACAATCATTTTGAAATATCTACACATTTTTTAAGGGAAACTCTCCCTATTGTAACCTATAAATAGTAGTAGACCCAATTTTTAAAGGATCGAAAAGTTTGCAATTGTATGCATTTGTAGGATTTCCTTTCATTTCTATCTATAAAAATAGTTGTGGTTCTTGAGTGGCTCTTGGGTAATATCGAACCCTTGCTTCTTGCATAATATTTGTAAGAGTTTGCATAATCTATATACATGGGAGTCTATGTCTATTTTTTGGTATTTTCCTACATACCCATTGTTGTGTATGTGTATGTGTTTGTGATCTTTTGTCTAAATATCAATATTTTCTAAGTGTATGTGTGTGTGAGGGATATACATCTATTTTTGGACTGAGTCACTTACTAGCTTGGCTATCCTATAGAATATGTCTTATTATGAATGCATATAATTGGTGGATTTTGATTACATTTTACTGTGTCAAGGAGAGGAAGTTTTCACCACTGGAACATAACATTCATGCCTATTTTTTCAAAATTATCTTAGTGGATCTCTTGGTGCATCACCCTATTTTTATTTTCTTTGTTGAGCTTATTTACATATTTGCACTCCTTTTCCTTTGTTGAGCAACTAGAACCTTGAAGATCACATATTAACAAGGAGTTATCCTTGTAAAGACTCTCTAAGTCCTCCGATTGAGTTGAACCCCACACTCTTAGTTGTAGTCCACTATGTCGCTCTAATGTGAGGCATGATTCTTGAGTAGGGATAATCAGAGATGATAATAGTTTAATGGCACACTCGGTGGAACCCCAATGATATATCATTGGTCCTAAAATTGCAACAAGGAGTAGGGATAATAATTAGTAAGGTTCTTAGTCTATTCCCACTTGTTGAAGCATCTCTTTCCTCACCTCGTGACTTTGCTCTAGAATGAACACCAGAAGAAGTCATTGCTAAGGAAATCAGATTGAGGTTTGGGTGAAGACTTCCATCTATCTACTTTCTAAAATAAAGAAGTTGTATTTAACTGGTGACTCCACTATAATACAAAGCCTTAAATATCTAGGTATGAATACCATTTCATCTAAATAATCCCCTATCTAGGATGATAGAAGCTTGTTGTACCCTCTAGAATCACCAATTTTTTGGGGAAAGCTCCTAGAATCACTGCTAAGCATATTGATAGAATACGTTGGTGAAGGACCATCAGCCCCATTAGAACACTTACAAGAGATGGTCTTCATCTATCAAATACACTATGTCAAAGAGCAATATGTGGCCCTCAGACTATTGGTGGCCTTATTAATAGGTAAAGCTAGATTAAGGTATGACTCCCTTACCTCTCATTCCATTGATAATTGGGACCAACTAGATACCTTCCTAATAGGAGGATTTGAAGAAGAGGCACATAAGGAAGAGGTCTAGATTAGTAAGATAGGGGGATCATACCCATGATCAACACCAACAAAGAGCCATAGAGCCTGCTCCTCTATAGCCAAATATTTTGGACCCTATTAAGGAGAAGGCTTCCATACTAAAATTCTTCTTGAAGTTTCTCTCATTAGATGAGGATAGATGGGATATGTGACTTGTATTTATTCATTCATAAGGGGGATATGATGATGAGGTGATGGTTGAGATGTATGGATGGTGTGAAACATGTGTTTAGGGTATTTATATTTTTGTGTCTAATGGAGGCATATGGTTGGATAGGTAGGACATGTTAGATGATATGGATTTTGGATGTTTGAGTTTCCTAGTCAAAACTATACCAAAATTACTCCAACCCTTTACTCCTTTGTGTGTGGTTAAGTCCCCTAGGGTGATCATTCCCATTTTTGCATGTATAAAACAACCATGGAATAAATATGTCTTATAGCATACCTCCACATTCTTCTTGAATTTTCTCTCAAAGAAGGTCAAAACTTGTACTAGATTGGAACTAGAGCCTCCTAATAATCTACAAAGGGGTCTACAATTAATTTTAACATTATCAAGGCAACTAACAGTCAACCAGCATCTCCCTGGAAATTAGCAGACCAAACCACCACCCCCCTAGCAATTAGCAAAGACTAAATTTTTAGCCAAAACTATCCAACTTATTTTGGTCATAGCTCACTCATATGAACTTTTATCAACATGAAATTTTGAGGGTAGGTTCCTAAAAACCCATAGAATATCTCCACAAAAATTCACAACATTTGGAGCAGCAAAGACCCAATCACGTCCCCATAGAAAATCAATAGTCCTAATCACCACCCATTGGTAGTTGCATCTTGAGACAAGAAGCAGACACCAAATATATAGCAAATAGGTTAGCAAGGTAAGCAAGGTAATTATGTCAAGTTTTATAACATTTCAATGCTCTATTTCTCTTCAAATCAAGTTTTGTAGAGATTTTTGTGTATTTGCATCTTCATAGGTTTGGGTCTAACCATGGTAGATCCATATATGCTACTAATCTTTGGTGTGTGTTGTGTGTAGGTACCATGGAGGAGCATGTAGCCTAGGATGGTTAAGCAACCAAATATATTTTATGGGTTTTTAAATATCTATCCTCAAAATTTGTTGTCAATCAGAGTCTTGATGAGTGAGTTATAGTCAAAAAATGTTGTGCAATTTTGGCTAAAAATCTAGTCTCTACAAATTTCTAGGGGGGAGGCAGTTGGATATGCTAACCATCGAGAGGTAGGTAGTTGGATCCCTACTACTCTGGTGGTGCTAAGATTTGGTATGATCCTTATATGGAATACTAGGAGACTCAGGTGCTAATATGGAGAATGTTTGACCTCATGTTTGAGAGCAGCTCCAAGAAGGATATGGATGTATGATTCAATACATGTGCACCTCTTTGTTCATATTGCATGCAAGGGATGGATGGTGGCAAGGAAGGGATTTTGGGAACTCATAAGGAATGAAAATGCTGAGTGGAAATTTTTGAATAGTTTCGGCTAGTAAACTTGAGCTTCTTATGCAAATGAAGAAATGAGGGGGGTTTTTATAGAAATTTGCAAGGGAGAAGGTGGGTGACTAGTAGGTGAGGTCGTATGAGGTGGTAGCCATGTGGCAGGTGTGGAGAACAAGAAAAATTTAGAGGTTTCTATTTGGAGGAATTTGAACCTTTCAACATTAATGACCTTGGGTGGGGAGAGTCCTCACCCACCCAGGTGTCATAAATGAGCATGGGAAGTGGTAATAGAGAATGGGGATGTGGAGACCTTGGGTTATATGGAGGAATTTTAAATTCATGAAAATTACAAGGTGGATTTGAGATGACTTGTGAATTTATCATGGATATTTCCTAGGAGATTTAATTAGGGATTTGGGAAAGAGTTAGAACTTTTGAGGATTTGGTTTAGGATTTGGGAATTTATTATAGATATTTCCTAGGAGATATGATTGAGGATTTGGGAAAGAGTTAGGAATTTTAGGAATTTGGGGATTTTGAATGGGGATTTTATTAGGGGGATTGATTAGGGGTTAAGAAATGATTAGGGATTTATTAGAGATTTGATTAGGAAATTAGGGATTGATTGGGATTTTGTTAGGAATTTAGGGAAATTAGGGGAAATTAGTGGAATTTAAGGAATTTAGAAGAATTAAAGAATAATTAGAGATATTTGGGAGGACTTAAAAGAATTAAAGAGGAAATAGAAGAATTTAGAATAAATTAGGTGAATTAGAGAGGAAAAAAGAAGAATTTAGAGGGAATTAGGTGAATTAGAGAGGGGACTAGAAGGAATTAGAGGAATTAGAGAGGGGATTAGAAGAAATTAGAGGAATTAAGAAGGATTAGGGAGACATTTGGGGGTTTTAGAGAGATTTATAGGAATTATAAAAGAATCTAGAGATTTTGGAGAGACTTTAAGGATTTTGGGAGGTGTTTTGAGAATTTGAAAAACTAACCAAAATTTGGATTTTTAGAGGATCACAAAATGACATGTTTATGGTGTTTATATTTGTCTCTTTTTGTACCATGTTGTGTGTGAACACAATGCAGTGTAAAAATAGATGACACCAACTACTAGATTGATGATGGATGATGCATGGATGACCATAACTTTTAGTGTGCCAAAATGATATCTTGAGGAGGTAGATGCAAGATTACCTTAAATCAAGAGCAATGTAGGATGCACCAATTATGGAATAGATAAATGCCCTTGAATATTTTCCTTTGATGAATTTATGAGATAATTTGATGTGGTAAGCTAACCAGCCATTGGTAGGTATCCTCATGACACTTTGATCAATTTATCAAAGCATTATGGGTGAGTAACCATACAATCATAGGAAAAGGACATACCAAATTGATTGAATTCAAGTTTTGACTAAAGGAGAGAGGTTCTGTTATTTTCCCTAGTAGAAGGGGTTTAATGATAGCCTCAAGCCAAAATTCTTGGACCTATGTAAATCTAGAATTGAGTGTTTGGGTACTGGCCTAATTTGGGATAGAATTTTATGGATATTGTCTACCCCCTCAAGTAATGAGTTGATGGAGGAAGAAATATATTGCATCGATGAATCACTTGACAAAATAAAGTGAGATGGGCAATGGAATAATGGAAATGAGATGGGTAAACAATGAAACTTGGCATGAAACGAAGAAAAAAATGTATTCTTTTAACAAAACGTTAAGGATTAATCTAGGAAAGTATGAAAATACATGAAACTAATATATGAAAGTGAGAAAGTGCATGAAAAGAAACCTAAGCTAGGAAATCATGAAAGTACATAAAAGTAAATCTATTCTAGGAAAGTAATTAAATATAGGAAAGTAAATTTAAACTATGAAAGTGATAAAATGCATGAAAGTGAGTCTAATATATTAAAGCATGTAAATACAAAAAATAAAATCTAAGCTAGGAAAGCATGTAAATACATGAAACAAAATCTAAACTAGGAAAGCAATAAATGACAAAGTGATTGATGGGGAAGGTGATATACCTTGGACACCCCCAAATTGATTGATGATTAATGATTAGGTGGTAAGGATGCATACACACTTGGAACTATTGTGATTTATGGGGAAGGTGACATACCTTGGATAGCCTCAAATTGATTGATTATTGATGATTAGGTGGTAAGGATTCATACACACTTGAAACTACTAAGATTGATGGGGAAGGTGATATACCTTAGACACCCATGAATATATTTATGAGTGATTATTAGGTGGTAAGGATTCATACAAACCTAAAATTTTTATGATTGAGAGGGAAGGTAACATAGCTTGGAAACCCCCAAATTGATTGATGATTGATTATTAGATGGTAAGGATTTGTAGACATGGAAATTTGACCCGACCAAGTGAGTCATTTTCCTAGAACCCTTGGTAAGGCCCTCAAACTTGTCTTAGCACAATTTTAGGGTTATTTTCTCGTTCTCCTTCCCTATTTTTCTAGATTTTCTGAAATCATAATCACTCAATATGGGGTACAATATCAACAAGTTAGGGTTTTCTCTTACAAAACCCTTTTTTCGGATCGATCTTGAGGATATCGACCCTTCATTATGTTTGTATTTTTTTCTTCCTACCATTTTGACCTCCAAACCTCTTATAAATAGAGGGTTTGAATCCTCTTTTTCCCTCATAAGTTTTTTATAAGTGATTTTTGGATAACAAGATCCAAACAAGATCAAGTGTCTTCTGGTGTTCTTCTACTACTCCATTGTTGATTTGCTAATCTTGGTGGATAAGTGTTAGAGCCTTGAGGAGAAGTCTACCATATTGTGTAGGTATTCATCCTTTTAACTATACATTTTTTTGCACTAGCGTGTTATTTTGATAGATCCAAAATTGTGACCACCCCTTATGGGGTGCGATTTTAGGTTCATCAGGTTTGGGGGTAAATTATAACTCTCATACCCTCAATATATGTTTCCATGATTTATCTAGGTCATATTGTTGATATTTACATTTTGTTTTTTGCACTGTTTCATTTCATTGCATCCTTGCTTGTTCATCTCCAAAAAGGTTAACAATCACTCATACTTTTGAATGGTTAGTTAAAAGGACCAAGGTGGCTTGACTATTGTGCCTCTAATATCATTTATATAGTGGCCTAACAAGGCCCACAAATGTTGATCAAAATTTATAGGGTTTTGTGAAGCTATTTTGTAGGTTTAAAGTTGTTTGGATATTCTAGATACAAGTTAAAGGTAAGGTCAATTGTTAGATTAGATAAGTGTTCTAAGTTAATTATTTAAGTTTTTTATTTTTTATTTCTATCTATTTATGTTCTAAAACCTAGATCATAAATAAAGAGAAAATATTTTGATTTTTTTCTAGGAATCCAAAAGAGAAAAAATCATAAAGTTTACATTATAGGGTTAGTTTTGTTTGTGGACTCAACACCTTGTTGAAAAGAAAAAGATTTATTTTATTACAAACTAGGGTTTAGTTATCATTTAAAATAAAGAATCATCTTAGTGTTAGTCTTTATTTACTTGCATTTTGTTTGTCTTGCATTGTTCTTTCATTTTCATAGGCTAGATTCTAGAAAACCCAAACATAGGTGTTTGTTCAATACACACATCCAACATTACATCCCCAAAATTGGAGTAAGTACTTAAATTATTCTTGGTGAACCCTTCGATCCCCAAGCCCCATAGTTTAGAGAACATAACACACCCCTACGACCACCTCGGCTCCCAATGGATCCACGTACGTGATAGGGTGATTTTCCCTATACATATTTTGTGAACCCGACATGAAAACACATCTTAGTGGCCAAGATAGAAAGCCTTTTTATTTTGAAAACTTTAAGAAAGATCACTAAAATTATTTTCTTAGAATTATAAAACATTAAAAACATCTTACAAAGTCTTCTTGTATGTCTTTTTCTAGTTTTCTCCTCTATCCTTTATTTTCCTCCTAATGGCTCCCAACCTTAGGAGTAAGTGAGATTTTTTAATATAATTAGATTTCTCAAGAATATGATCAAATTTATAGAGAGAATCCCAATATAGATATGGAAGAGGAATAACATGTAGAAACTGGTAATAATTTTGATCCTTTTGAGGGGCCTAATGGAGGCTTCACTTTTTTATAATTTGAACACATTTGAGGTTTCATGAAACACCATAAGGAGGCCTTGATTAAGGCTATGGAAGAGGAATATTGACTCAAAAGGGATGGGATACCTTCTCCTCCAACCATATCTCCTAGGAATATTTACACCAATACTTTATTTGAATATTCACATCATGTTAATCCTTTTCATAAACCAACATATGCTACTACTATGACCACCAACATTGGGGGAATTCCATAGGCTCATCCAACCAGTAGTGCATACCAAAATAATGCTCAATTTACTCTTCATTCTACTCATCTCAAACTTCATGCTTCTATTCCACCAAATTTTAGTTATCTTTTACAACAAGATACCACATATCATAACCCATACCATTATATTGGCAATGCCTCCAACATTGCAAAGTTCCCTTTCAATAGCCTACCTATACTCCTCTAGGGAACCTAGGGGTATTGCACAACAATAATCCTGATATGCAAAGTTTGACAAATATGGTGAAGCAATTGGTTTTAAGAGTGGATATGATTCAACCTCCAAGTTTCACCTATAGTTATAAGAAAATGTGCAATCAATCCTTAGACCCTGTTGTTGCTTCCAGGCCCTACCCTAAGCATTTTTCAATACCAATTTTTCATATTTATAAGGGAACAATGGAACCAATTGAACATTTAAGGATGTTTAGAACAATATTCCATGATATTATATATTATGACATGTTACTAAATATGTTCCCTAAGAGCCTTGGTGGTATGGCATTGGAATGGTACTATCAAGATAGCATAATTGTGTGTTCAGAAATTCAAAGCTTATGTTGAGAAAAATATGATTATGAAATATGTTTAAATGTTGAAACAAGGTAAAGATAAAAGTTTTTCAAATTTCTTATCTCAATGGAGAAGTCTAGTTGGACGGTTGAGATATACTTTACCTCCTTGAGACATGTTAGATATTTTCATCTCAAATTTACAAGAGCAAATATCTTATGAATTGGAAACAACAAATATCACCTATTTTGACCAAAAAATAGATTTGGTAATAAGGATAGAACAAGTACTCATTCAAATATGTCAAATTAAGCCTTGTTATGGGGTAACAATAGTAGGCTTGTTGATAGTGTCATTAATATCCTACAAAAGATGGTGCTTAACAAACCTCAAAAAGCCCCACCAAGAAATTTTATAAGACTCAACATGCCTATGATGGTGGTTCTAAAGCAACTATTAGAAGCCAACATGATTGAGTTACCTCCCATAAGGCAACCTAATACCATGGCTAATTAGTATAAGCTTGGTCAATATTATGAGTATCATAGAGTGGAGGGGCACATGAAAAATTCTTGTAAGAGATTGAAACATGTGGTTTAGGACTTAATTGATGTAGGTCATCTTGTTATAAAGGGTCCTCAACCCAATCCTCCAACAAACAATCAACCTCCTACTCAACAAGCACCCACAACTAATAAATACATGGGAATCTTCCAATATCCCCTACCTAATCATGGAAAATAGGTAGCTAATAAAGTGTTATATTATAATGTTCCACCTCCCTACAATAATATGGTTGGTATGATAGCAACAACTACAAGGCAACAAGCTCAAGCACAACCGACTCAACAATATCGATAGAAGATGAGTTCTACATCCAATAAACCTTCCAAACCACCCTTAGTTTTGAAGAGTACCCAAAAAAGGAGCATGAGAATAGAAAAACCATCTTTAGTGTTGAAGTCACAACCTAAAATCTCCTTCGATATTCAATAATAGTTAGCTAGTACACCAAGAAAAATCTCCCTCTAAGAGCTTTTGCAAACTTCTATTCATTGGGAAGGCTTGTTGAAGCTTCTAAGACAACAATCTATTCCTCAAGATATTTCCCCTAGTGTTATAGCTAATGTTGGAGATTCCCTTGGGATACATCATATCACACTCTTGAATGATGATATTCCTTCCTAAAACTAGTGAGAGGATTCTTCCCTTTACATCAATGTTTTTATTGGAGAAACATTTATCAAGTGAATTTTTATAGACAATGATTCCTCCCTCAATCTACGCACTTGTATATTTTTCCAAAATTTTGGATTAAAATATAAAGTTTTAGCTAAATTTGATGTTATAATAAAATATTTCAACAAAGAGTCCCAAGAGACCTACAATGTTATATCTCTCCCCCTTAGGGTTGGACCTAAGATCTTATATACCTTATTTTATATGGTACCTTGCCCTACATCTTTTAATCTTATTCTGAGATACCCTTGGATTCATGTTGAGTTTTTTCCCTTCTACTTTTCATCAATGTTTGAAGTTTGAATTCAAAGGTCCATTTATCACCATTTTGGGTGACCCTCAACCATTCCAATATTGGTCAATAGTTGAGCAAGCTCAATCTAGTCTCAATTTAGTTCCATCATTTTATTTATCTCACATCACCAAACAACTTGCAAATCTAAAAGTGATAAGGAACCGCTAATTAAAGTCTCATCACAAGATCAAGTCAATCTATTTCTTCAAGAGCCTCTTCTAGATTTAGCCAAGCTATCACCTTCACCAAGGACTATGGGTTTACCTCATAATAAGGGTGAAGTAGTACACATTGTCACGTGTATATTTATCTTTTTGGGTACAAAACTTGAAGAAAATATCTATGGTAGAAACCCTCTTACTGTAGAGTGTTATTTTGCCCATTGTTTTTTTTCTAGATAAGATACTATAGCATTAATATCGGGTTTTATAGGTTGACCCAAAACCTTTTACAAAAATTAGCCTAGGGCTATTGATGAACATTTCCTTACTAAGGATCCTATATATGTAAAATCTACATAACACCAAAGCCATTACATCAAGTAAGGCACATAGCCAGTTATCAAAAAGAAACTTCCCATACAATATTTTGGGTATACCCTGAGAAAAAACACCTGCATCATAATTACAAAAAAAAAAATAGACACAGATCCCTTCCTTGAAACAATGGAGAAACAAAAAGCTGCAGACACACACATAAGAGTATTGAAAAAAACTCCTACAAGCTCTATATTAACAGTTACTCTTAATAATTCTTTGGTAATTGCTTTCTTCCGTATATGACATGCTTTGGGACCACATCCCGTCTTGGCAAATCAGCCTTGGATAAGTGAACCTGCTGGCTAGATTTATGGCGGTGGCTATCTGGTGGTCCATGTGGCTCTGGTTTGAAGTATTATATTGTTGTTTCTTTCATGCCCTGTGATTATCAACCAACCTCAAATTACTAAGATGACTAGGAGCCATGTTATCTGACATGTGACTATCCTAATTAGTCTTTATGATATTTCCAAGCAGCATCCACCAAGACTGACAGCTCGAATAATTTTTATTGTGAGTCCATTTCAAAAAATATATGGGAATACTCATAGCCTTCGAACTTACAGTGCCTTCCTTGTTGGTAAATTTGACTATCATTCTTGGCATTCTTGTTGAATAAGCTCCTCTACTTTACTCAAGACACCGTGTTCCTATTTGAAAAATCCATCACCAAAGACACCCAAATTGGCCAACTTATCAACAACTTTGTTAGCTTCCCGAAAGACATGTTGGGATTTTCTGTCTAGTATTCGCTGGAAAAGGGTCCTAGCCTCTTCAACAATTGTTTTAATCATCCAAGGAGGTGTTTTCCAATTATTGATGAGATTTATAACATGCATAAAGTCTCCTTCTATGTTCAAATTGCCTTCTAAGTATTGAGTCATTTGAAGGCCTCTCCACATAGCTCTAGCTTCAGCTTCGTTGTTCGTCCTTGTTCCCAAATATTCAAAAAATGCAAGCATCATATTCCCATTATGATCTAGCACAATGCCACCAATGCCTGCTCTTCCAGGATTGTCCTTAGCTACTCCATAAAAATTAAGCTTAAACCAACCCGTAGGAGGTGGGGACCACTTAACATTGGCTCTGGGGTTGACTACCCTAGGCACAGACTCATCTAGCAAGGTTAAGCTTAAAGATTGAGCAATCTTGATCTCCTGTAGATGAGGTTTACAACTATCAAAAGGGATAAGGTTCACATTCTTGTTGGCAAAGGATAGGATCCTGGCAATGATAGTTTGATGATCATGGATAGACTCATTAAAGACTCTATGGTTCCTTTCTAACCACACTTGCCAAAGATAGTGATTGAGACAAATTTTCCACATGTATCTAAGTATTTGGCTTGAAAAGGGGCAAGGCCAGTGGATGAAAAAATCAAGTATGATGGCTGGTTTAACCCAAGAAATATTGAAGGACTGAAAAACCCCACTTAGGACAGTCAAGGAAAAAGGGCACTCAAGGAAAATGTGATAAATGGTCTCCCAATTAGCTCTACATAGATAACAATGATTAGTGATACAAATACCTTTACACATCATATTATCAATGGTTAGAATTCTTCCTTGGATAACCAACCATGAAAAGACTGTAATTTTTGGAATTAAATTTTTTATCCAAACTAAGTCCTTTTGGAGGACAAAATTCTCATCATCAAGCAGAAGCTTGTAAGCTAATTTAACAGTGAATTGCCCGTTTTCTGTAGGAGCCTAGATCACTTGATATTCCTTGGTTCTCATGGGGATAAAATGTTTCCCAAGAATGTTACAAATATCATTTGATTTTGCTTGAAATCATTGAATCCTTATTTATTTCCACTTCATTCTGCCTCTGTCCTCAACCATATAATCAGAGACTTTTCTACCAATGAGTTCTTTTGTGATATCTCTGATTCGGGCTAAGTTAGGATATTGCGTCAGTGGTTCATACTTAGCCCACCTATCATTCCAAAAATTTATCCTCTCACCATTGCCTAAAACCCATATTAAACCTTTTTGGATGATTTCCTTACAATTGAGAATTGCTTTCCAAAAAGCAGAACCTTTGATTGGAACTGAGTCACTTAGAAATTCCATATTTTGAAGATACTTTCATTTGATGATAGTTGTCCATTCATTTTCTTCACCAAAAATGAGGCACCATGCTTGCTTAGCTAGTAAAGCTAAATTTATATGAGCAATTCTCCTCAGACCTAAGCCCCCATTTTCCTTGGGTCTGCACACTTTGGTCCATCCTACAAGGTGTATCCTTTTTTTCTCCTTTGATCCAGTCCATAAAAATTCTTTTTGGAGTTTCTAAATTTTTTGGAAAACCTTCACAGGGGCTTTGAAAATAGAGAGGAAATAGATTGGAATGCTCTAAAGAGAGGCCTTAGTGAGGGTCAACTTTCCTACTTGAGATAGAAGATGACCTTCCATCCAGCAAGTTTTTTTGAATTCTTTAAATAATGCTATCCCACATTGACTCTCTCAGAGAACCAATGAAAAGAGGGAGACAAAGATACAAAGTGGGGAGGTTTGCTATATCACACCCTAAAATTTTTTCAATCCTTCCTTGAATCTGAATGGGTGTGTTCAAGAAATATAATTTGCTTTTACTAAAATTAACTTTCTGACCAGCAACATCCTCGTAGAGTTACAGGATGTATTTAATTCTTTTAGCCTCAACCATTGATGCCTTAGTCAATAGAAGGGTATCATCGACGAATTTTTGGTGAGAAACAACACTAGTGAGAGATGTTGCCTTGATTCTTAATATTAGCCTTGAACTGCAAGCATTTTTTATGGTTTTGCTTAAAGCTTCTGCCACAATGATGAATAACATGGGGCTGATAGGGTCCCCCTACTAAATTTCTTTGACTTTGAAAGTAACCAGTAGTTGTTCCATTAACCAGAATCAAGAACCATGCTTTAGAAATGAATTATTTGATAAAATTAACCCATTAGTGGTGAAAACCAAACTTAAGGAGGACAAAAATCAGAAAGTCCCAATTTAGCCTATCAAATGCTTTGTTCATATCAAGCTTGAGGGAAAAAATAGACCTGTTAGTCTTATGAGCAGAGTGCAGAGCTTCATGAACTGTGATAACTCCATCTAAGATTGACCTACCCTGGATAGAGCTTCCCTGGCATGGATCTATGATGCGGGGTAGAACATATCTCATTCTATTTGAAATGGCTTTAGTTAGGATCTTGTAAGAAATATTGTACAGACTGATTGGCCTGAAGTTAGCCATAGATTTAGGGGTTTGCTTCTTAGGAATTAGAGAAATAAAAGTAGAGTTGAGACATTTTGGGATATGATTGCTTGCTTGGAATTCTCTGATAGCAAAAATTGCATCCTCACTTATTATTTCCCAAAAATCTTGATAGAAACAAGGGGGAAAGCCATCAGGTCTCGGGGCTTTGTCTGGCTCCATGCTAAACAAGGCTTCCTTAATTTCCTCATTAGAAAAGGGAGCTAGAAGCTTAAGGTTTATATCCTCATTTATTATGCTAGGAATGGATTGCAAGAGAATATCTTTGGCCTCCTCATTGCACTATGATTATTGACCAAGGATAGAATTAAAATAAGTTACTTCCTCCTTTATGATTTTTGTTAAGTCCTGAGTAATAAAACCATCTAATTTTTTTTAAAATTTTATCTTGTTATTGCTTCTGTTTCTAAGCGTGGTGACGTGAAAAAACTTGGAATTTGAATCTCCATATTTCAACCAAAGAGACCTTGATTTTCGCATCCAATATATTTCCTCATAGGCAAAAATGTTATGAAACTTTGCTAGTTTTGTTCGTTCCTCTTGCCTAGTAGTTTCATCAACATCACCATGTTGAATCCTCTAATCAATTATCTTAAAAATTTCAACAACCTATTTTTTATTTTCAAAGAGGTTCCCAAAGACCTCTTTGTTCCAAGTTCAAAGCTTTTCCTTAACAAACTTTAATTTACCAACAAGTTTAAAATATGCACTACCCCTGACAGGCTGTTGCCACCACTGAATTAAGTTATCTCTAAAACTGGAATGTTTGATCCACATAGATTGAAATCTGAAAGATTTATTGAAGGACAGAGAGTTAGGGATCTCTAACAATTGGGATTATGATCAAAGGTAATTTTAGGAAGGGCTTGCAGGGTAGAATCACAGAACAGAGTTGTAGCCTCATTTGATAGAAAAAACCTATCAACATTTCTTGAATGAGATGACACCCTATCTGTCGATTGATCCAGGTATAATTTGATCCTCTAAGTTTTACATCCATCAACATGTTGGAGTTCACAAAGTCATTGAAATCATCCATGCTCCTGATAGGTGGTCCATTTCCACCCATTTTGTTTGAAGGGTAAAGAGGTGTGTTAAAATACCCATCCAGAACCTAGGGGATATTATGGAAGATTTCACTCAGATTGCCTAAGTACTCCCATAGTAGAGCTCTCCCTTGAATTGAAGTTAGGGCATAAATATTTGAAAGTATCCATGACCTGTTGTTGTTTATTTCCTTAAAAAAACACTATGAACCCTGTCATCTTTTTGAATAATGGTGCCTTTTAATATCCGGGGATCCCACAAAGTCATAAGGTCTCCAAACGCTCCTCTAGCTGATTTTCAAACCATCTCCCCTTGATTCCAAAAATTTTTTGCTACTTTTTTTTATTGAATCTCATCAGTTTTTGTTTCTTGCAACATGATAATAGTTGGATTCACTTGATTTCTTATTGAACTGACTTCCCTGTGTTTGGGTAGGCCATTGAGGCCTCTCACGTTCCATGAGAGGAACTTCATTTAGATTTTTTGGGATTTTTTCCCCACCCCCTCCCTTGAGGGGGTTTTCCTAATTTGTTGTCTTCAGAACTCGGAATAACCTGTTGAAAAAAGGTTCTCTATTTTCCATTGGTAATGTCATTATCAGTTTTATTTTTTTGATGCTCGACATTTGATATTCTCCCTCTTATTTTTTCATTGCCAAAATCTATAGGAGACTTCATAGTGCTCCTGGTTTTTTTAGGACTAAAATGGGGAGAGGAAATTTGTTGCAAAACCAGACTGCCATATTCCTCAGTCTAAAGAGTTTCACATATCTCCACCCCTACATCTAAATATTCTCCTTTTTTCTTGTATTCCCCCGGTATGTGGGATGGCCCCTTAGTAGGATTCACCTAATTCCTAGTGATGATGTTAGGGAGATGAGATTTTTTATTTTCCAATGCCTCAACTTTCTTCCTAAGTTCTTTAGAATTAGGGTTTGGCTTTAGGATACCCACTGGGCTTGAAGTATTTTTAGCATTGGGGTTTAAGGATCTCAACTTGGATGGGGATTCTAGAGATCAAGCATTAGGGTTTGGTTTTGTGATGCCCACGGGGCTTACAGTAATTTTAGCATTAGGGTTTGAGGATCCTAACTTGGATGGGGATTCTAGAGAGTTAGAAAGGTTAGCCTAAAGGTTCTAGGATTCCATGTCTTTCGATAATCCTCCTACTCCCATATTGGATAGAATTGAAAATTTATTTGAAACTAGAGGATTGGAACTTACCTGAGTATTTTGTTTGCCAACAACCTATTGTTTTCCTTTGTCTTGTAGGGACCCTGCACCCTCTATTTTATTTTTTTGGTAGACATAGTTTGCCTGATTGAAATCACCTCTGCTAGGAAAACTCCTCAAATTTCCTTTGTCTAGAATTTCCTGCTTCTGCTTTTCTCTATTCATTGTCAGGTTAGGGTATTGATTGCATATATGTCCTTGATTTTTGCATTTTGCATAGAATACCGATATGTTATCATATTCTACTGGTTATTTTTTATAGTATTCTCCATACTCTAGCTCCAAAAACCTTGGCAATTCATTATCCAAATTAGCATTTACACAGATTCATGCATGGGTCATCCTTGTCCTGGCCAAGGTCACATGGTCAATGGATATCATGTCTCCTATAGTTCTAGCTATGCATTGTAGCCAATATTCATTGAAGAACTAGGTAGGTAGACTCGAGAGACAAACCCAAATAGGGGTAATATTAATATTTTGCTTTTTAGGGTTGAAATATTCACCCCATCATCTGAGAAAAAGGCTCCTTTTGCCCAAAAACCAAGGACCTCCTATTAAAATGTGGTTAGCATCCTCCATATTGTTAAAATGGATAATGAATAACCCTCGAGTTAGAGCTACCAACTCCAAGATTCCTACCAATCACAATTTACTCGTCACCCAAGCCCTGATAGTCTCCATGTCCGTCCTACCTCCCAAAAACTTGCCTACCATGGAGAATTCTTCCATTAAAAGAGAAGGGCTCATGGAACTTGTCAAGGCCAAAATTTTATTATTTACTGGAACTAGGGATGGAAGAGAGAGAACCTCCTTTCTTTTTCCTCTAAGATTCTCAGCAAAAGACAGCCACTTCTTGGGCCCCACATTGTCCATATATTTTTTGTTGGGGTCTTTCTGAGGAGGGTCGAGCCCCCGCATGATGCCCACCTCCAAATCTATCGCAGTCTGATTGCCTTCCTCTGGATCCTTTCTTGATCCATGCTCGAGGTTTCCACCCACCTCTTCTATACCTTCTCTACCTCTGCTACCTTGGATGAGATTCCTGCCCAAAAAATTCAAACCCTCACTCTTGTTGCACTCGCTAAACCTCAGCTCACTCATTCCTGATGATGCTTTGCATGCATATATGTTACCTATCCAATTATTACCCACTTCCAAACCAAATAATACATGGTATAGGATATATAGGTACAGGTTTGGGGCCACAACAGAAAGGTATTCCAGAGCCTTTGGAAGTTGTGGTTTAGCCTGGGATATGTGGCATAGGCTACATACCCAATAAAAAAAATTACCATTTAGAGATGATGATAACTTTATTACTTATGCTATTTTGTTTTTAAATATGGTAAATTTGGTGCATCTTGAGTTATTTGCAACTCCAATGGAGTGTGCTAAAGGGGACACTCTTTGTGATATGGATCATGAGGATGTCCTCTAAAATAGCTTCTTCTTTTATGGGTAATTCCCTTGCGCTACCATCCTTATCATTAAGATAGGAGGTACAATAAAAATTTGTGTCGACTATCATTTAGATCATTTGAAACAATTGGATTTGTTGGATAAAAAGCACATTCATGCCTTAGAGCATCTTTGAGCCTATTATAATAGGCTCAAGTGATCTTATTACAAGAAATTTTGCAACTATTCTTTTGAGGTTGGGGATATTGTCCTCAAGGAGAACAAAAAGAAAACCAATGTTCGTTCAGATCTTAAAGGTAAGTTTAGCCCAACTGTCTAGGCCCCTTTGTCATAACAACCAAGTTTGGCTTAGGAGATGATTGTTTAGATTATTTAGATGGTAAAGAGCTTAAAGAACCAATGAATATAATGTATCTCAAAATATATTATCATGACTCTACATTTTTATATTAAATTTAGCTTAATTTCATATTGCATTTGTTTTTTTTTTTATATTGCATGATTACCTATCATATCTTACATGGTTTGTCTAACATTTTGTTCCATTTGAATTTTTCTTATGATATAGTTGCATAGTTGCTTGACCATATTTGCATGAATGCTTGATCATATAGATTTTTAGGGACTTCATAAGGATGGCAAGTTATAAAACCTAGTTAGGTCCTAGCTTACATGCTTTGCACTCATACTAGAGCTATTATGCCTAGTGAATCCCCAACCTAGGACCCATCTTCATGAATTTTCATCACTTCATTTTCTCATATTTCTTCTCTTCTTTTATATTCCTTGACCTGGAAATTTTTCATCATCTCTAATTTCCCCAATTCAAGGGATATAGTTATTCATCTCTTGTATGTCATTTGTTATTGAATGTTTTAATCATTTATTCTCCTACCTAAGATATAGGATGTATGTTGCTTCTTCTATCTACTTCTGCTCTTGCCCTAGGATTTTCTCACACCTTTTTCTTCTTGATATTTATCTTGTTAAGGGGTCCTTGTGGGATAGGATAGATACTGCATGAATATCATATATGGTTCTCATACAACCATTGACTATCTTACACGCACCTCTTAGCTCTTAAAATCTAACTAAGGGTGCATATACACTAATATTTTACTTCTTGCTTCTATTTTTTCTATCTTCTTTTCACACACACACTTACATTGTTATATTATGTTTTGCTTTGCTCATTAATATTTTGCACAAACCACACTCCTCTCGAGTAGTACTCATCTTGGAAAATCAATATCAATATTTCACCCCATATAGGATAGCTTTATGGTCACAACTGAGGAGCAGCCTCCATTCAACCATTTGTGATCATACATCCTAACAAGTATCTATTCATCTTTGTCCATCAATAATAACTACACCCATAGTGGGTATCGCTCCAAAATTAACTATTTTTTGTAAGTATAACACCCTTACAAGATAGCTTCATGGCCAAAAGTGAAGAATAACCTTCATTCAATCATTTGTGAGCATACATCCCTACAAGGTTTCACTTTGTTCTTTTTGTTTTCCTCTTGGTCTATGCTTGTTTGATCATATTGATCTTTTATGGTCTATGTTGATTTAAATATTCTATTCCAAGCACTTTTTTCTTTTGTTGTTGACATCCTCCATCTTATGCTTCTTCTTCTCTTTTGTTTTTGCTGAAATCACACCCTATCTATATGGAGCATGACTTTGCTCTACAAAAAAGTCGAGGTTCATCTTTATAAGGCATGCTTTTGTCTAAAGCTAATGTTTTTCTCTCATTTTTCTTTTCTTCTTTCTTCCATCATATTTTTCTTTCATTCCTTCATCCATTCATGAATTTCATTCATTAGTTAAATTTCATGTTATCATGCATCACATTAGCTTAGTCCATTTATGCATTTTATAGTTATGTTATCATTCATTCATGCATAGTCAAACATAAAAGCACATAAAAATAACAACACACACATAAATGCACACATTTAAATAAAGTAGCATGATATTACTTGAGATAAAAATAAAGGGTACATAGGTCTGTTTGGTCGATGTACCACAATACAAGATCGTCACTCTCAACCCTCCCTAAGGATGCATTTCATACTTAAAATTGTCATGTCACCCTAATCCTATCCCTAGCTCTGGGACCCTGTCTCCTCTGCCCCACTTGTCAAATGTAGTCTTCATGGGGGCATGTTCACAAACTATGAAATCATCCATGATCTAGACTGCAATCGACCCTTTGTCTAAAGGGATGAAAATGGAGGTACCCTCTACTCAACTAGCACCACCTAGAAGTATAACATCTAGTAGAAGATATCCCTCTATACTGATGCCTCCAACCTCTCCCCTATACTTTGTAAATCCACCTAAAGTAGGTGGATCCCCTCACCCTATTGGTTGTTAGTCATGAAAACCATCCCCTCTACCCAAGCTTATTATCACTCTTAGTCTAGCTATCTCACCTATTCCTTGAGGCAATCTACCTTAGCCTGTGTTATATATTGCTCTATGAGTTTCATGCTCAAGGTACTCCATAGCCTCTTTATCCTCTTGGACCTATCCTCTTGGTGTAGGTCCATATCCCTCTACATGGTTGTTATTTATGTTTATAGCACATCCATCTCCCTCATTAGATCTCATTGACCCACAATACTACTCAACTTAGTCATCATTGATAACAATTCCTCTCTGGCCACTTTTCTTGGCCTAACTTTGGCCATCATGGGGGTACCTACTACTACTCCCCTCTTACTAGTTCTAGTGGTAGTGGTGGTTGTCGACACCATATCTACCTGGAATTATGTTTGTGTCTACTATGGGACATCCTATCCCTATCATTGCCACTTTATGGTTTTCTAGGTCCACTCTCAAAGTTCTAGTTGCACCTGTTGACCCATAACTTGGCACCTCTATACTAAGATCAATGGGGAGATCCTTAGGGGTATAATGCCCCTGTACCATATTCGGTATTCGAGATCCATCCTAACATCATCCACGTCTAGATCCACATAGAGTGGGTCATCCAAATATTCCTTTACCCATCTCCCCACATAAAGGCCCCCTCTAAATTCTAATGGGTCCCTTCATGCCTATCTATACCAATAGTCACCTAGGTTTGGTATTTTTTAGAATATACAAAACTACTACTAGACTCAATCAAATCTAAAGAGTTGCAACCACCCCCTTCTTTATAGATATCCACTTGAACCTCCTAATTTGAGCTAGCTCCTTCACATAATCCATCCATTCATGGTGTAGATACCACGGTTGCCATATGATCTTGTGCTCCCATAGCTCATCTATCACCTACCTCCCTAGTGGTAAGTTCTCGATTTATGTCCTTTGGACTCGCTTGAAGCTCTTAGACCATCTATATGTTTTTGGCCACTCTAGGTTAGGAAATGGCCTTGGTAGTGTGTATTTTCTCCTAACCACTTTGTGCTCCTAACACCACACCTAGAGCAACATCATACACACCAACCTTGTATGTTGTTTATACATGATATTATAGAATATCTTGTACAATCAGGTCAGCACATATGGATCCCATGTGAACCACACCTACTGGTCCTACATGTATTTCACTACTCTTTTCAATGCCCAAGAAAGACATCACCTACTAGTATGGCATACCAAGAATCCCACTGCCACCCCATAAAGCATGATTATCAAAGTATTGACAACATAGCACCCCATCAACTCATCAACAAGGAGTCAACTCTATCAGACTTGGTGGATCCAACCACCTGATAATCTATATAGTGTAGCATGTTACCCTCATGATTTGTAAACTTCTCTCACCTTATTGGAGATGTGCAAGACGCACCACATATCCTCTAGTGTGACTACCATCTCCCCTGTCGATAGCTGAAAGGTTGATGACTATGGATACATTCTCTCTACTAGAATTGTTAGTAACACTCTATCTACCTCCACTCATGGTATCTCTACCAAGTTTTATAGCTCTAATAACTCTAGTGTGCCCATCTCTACCTATGATATACCTTTTATCTCCTCCTCCAAGGAACTCAATCACCACTCTTGGATCTCTAGTACTTCATATTGTAGCAAAAAGTGTAACAAAATTTTTAATTAGTTCTTCATAAAAACATAAAATAAAATAATAAAAATAGCAACACAGAGCAATATTTCAAAACCTAAGCCTTATTTTATTGTCTCTCTTTCTTTTTCTCTTCTACTAGTTTATTTTACTATCTTTCTCTCTTGTTTTTCTCTTGGAAGAAACTATTCCTCATTCTCTTCGAGTGTAATTTTGTCCTTTCCTCTCTTCTAAATTCATGCCCCATGCTTGCGAGTAGTGAATTCATGAAGTTACACCTTGCAATTTTGAGACATGACTTTGATCACTGTGGTGAACCAACTAAAATTATGGTCAACCCCCGAAATTGTGTTGGGATCATGCGAGGTGAATTCCTCTAAAAAAGACAAAAAAATGCTATAATACACTAAAAATATAATCTAGCCTAGTCTAGAGGAAGTATTTTAGTCCTTATCCATGCTTGCTCTACTGTTATACCAACCTCACCCCTCACAATGGTTGAATTATGTGTGGGCAGTGCCATTTATTTTTTTCTCCAAAGCTCTTCTTCTCTACTTTGTGTGATGAAAATGAATTAGGGTTTTCACCTCTTTTACCTTTTATTCTCCTTTTTGCTTTTCTCTCTCCTCTTTGGCACCTTTTTTATTGTTTGTCACTCTGCTTCCTTCTACATCAATAATTTCAAGTTTCCTCTAAAATGTGTCATTCCTAATGATATGAGAGAGGGAACCCTAGCCTGGGAGGCATTAATGTCCCTAATGCCTCAATTTGCATGTAAGTATATTGAAATTTCTAGAATGGAATCATTTTTGCACCCCATATTTCTTCTAAACTAGCCACCCTTTTTTTTGTTCATCGTTCTTCACCCATAGGTGTCTACATCTTTCTTTAACTCATTTATTAGGCCACAAATGCATCAAAGAAGGGGTAAAATGTAGACATGGAAAATTGACCCACCTAGTGATTTATTTTACATAGAACACTTGGGAAGGCCCTCAAACTTGTCTAAGTACAATTTTGGGCCTCTTTTCCCCTTCTCCTTCCCTATTTTCCTAGCTTCATTGAAATCACAATCGCCCAGTATGAGGTGTGATTTTGGCAAGTTAGAGTTTTCTCTTAGAAAACCCTTTTTTTTGGGGTGATCCTCAATACCTTTGCCATTCCTTAGGTTTGTCTTTTCATATTCCCACCTTTTTACCTCCAAACCTCTTATAAATAGAGGGTTTGGATCCTCTTTTTCCTCAAATTTTTTTTCTAAGTGATTTTTGGCTAATGAATTTTAAACAAGATCAAGTATCTTCTAGTATTCTTCTACTCCTTTGTTGTTGATTTAATGCTCTTGGTGTATAATTTTTAGAGCCTTGAGGAGGAGTCTATGATATTATGGAGGTCTTCATCCTTTTCATTGTTATTTCGATACCACCAAGGCATGATTTTGGGTTCATCAGGTTTTGGGGTAAATTTTTGCTCTAAAATACTCAATCTATGTTTGGATGCTTTATCTAGGTCATATTACTATTTTTTGCATTCTATTTTTTGCATTGTTTCATTTTATTGCATCCTTGCTTATTCATTTCGAAAAATATCAACAATCACTTTTTCTATTGAATGGTAAGCTAAAAGTACCAAGGGGGCTTGAATGTTATGCCTTCAAGCTCAGTCATATAATAGCCTAAGTAGGACCCCAAATGTTGATCAAGTTTTCTATAATTTTGTGAAGATATTTTGTATGTTTGAAGTTGTTTGGATATTTTGGATACAAGTTAAAGGTAAAGTCAACCATCAAATCATATAAGTTCCCTAAGTTAATTTCTTAGGTTGTTTGTTGTTTTATTTCTATCCATTTATGTTCTAAAACCTAGATCATAAATAAAGAGAAAATATTTTGATTTATTTCTAGGCATCCAAAAGAGAAAAATCATATAGTTTGCATTTTAGGGTTAGTTATGTTTGTGCATTCTCTTAAACCCTTACTAATATATATATATATATATATATATATATATATATATATATATATTATTACAAACTAGGATTTAGGCATCATTGAAAATCAAGAATCATCTTAGGGTTAGTCTTTATTTTCTTGCATTTTGTTTGTCTTGCATTGTTCTTTAATTTTCATAAGTTAGATTTTAGAAAAGCCAAACATAGATGTTTGCTCAATACACACATCAAACATTCCATCCTTGGAATTAGAGCGAGTCCTTAAATTATTCCTGGTGAACCCTTTGACCCCCAATCCCCCGAGTGTAGAGAATATAACATACCCCATAACCACCTTGACTCCTAGTGGATCCAACCAAGAATCATATGCGATAGGTAGTTTTCCCCCTCTACATGATTCATACACACCCAAATTAATTGATGAGTGATTATTTTTATTTAAGATGATATGAGGTATGTATATGGATATGGTATGGACTATATTTATTCATTCATAAGGGGGATATGATGATGATGTGATGGTTGAGATGTATGGATGGTGTAAGGCATGTGTTTATGGTATTTATATTTTGATTCTTATTGGAGGCATGTGGTTGGATAGACAAGTCATGTTAGACTACATGGATTTGATATGTTGAAGTGATGTATGATGATGTGTCTACTTATTAACATGGTTTAGATAAATATGTGTTTATTTTATTACCTTTATGGACACATGTTTATGAATTTCATAATCAAATTTAGTTTAATTAATCAATGACAAAGTAGTGTTCACAATGACACATAAAGAGGACATGAGACATGATAATTACACTACGGATGATATGTAAGATATAGATAGTGATATATGAGCCTAATAAATAATTAAGAATAATGTATGATACACAATATAAATATAGACATTAAGACGTGTGTAACGAATGATATGGAACTAACATGTTGTGTTGCCCTAGACACATTAGGGTTGTTAGGTCCTAGAAGGATTTAAGGAAACTCAAACATCCTAGTAGTACCAATCAAAATATTCTACTAGCCAATTAATATCCCTTATAAACTTAGACCATCCTAGAGAAGTCAAGAAATGCAAGGACCATGTTGTATGCAATGAGGTTCATTTCTAATTTTGGACTAACCAATTGTAGTTCGGGCCAATATAAGCTAGCTCATACATGAGCAAACAAAGGTCTATACAAAAAAAGGTTTCTAATGTGATATACATGTCACCACATAGAGGGTATACTCCACTACCAATCAAGTATCTATATCCCCTATGGAGATAGTCCCATAATCCTTTGACGTAGCTCCACTACCAGCCAAGCGTCTATAGCCCTAATGGAGGCACTTGAAATTCTTAAGGATATGTAATGAATACTAAATGTTTTTATTTTATTTTTGAATGCATTGTGGATCCTTTGGTTTACATTATGTGAATGATAAGATGAGCAAGGGAAAAAATTCACTTTATGGCAAGAGTTACATATGGCTTCCTCTTCCCTAGACTCAAAATGTGATTAAGATGTATTATATGTGCATGGTCTAAGAGAGAACTTGAGGTAGCCAAGGGAGGCCCATAGCTCCTTAGAACATAATAAAATTCTATGAAGGTTCAGTGGAACACTAGGTATGGCTAAATAACTTAAATTACCACTATGTATAAGCAACCTAAGATAATGGGACGATGGAACCAAGTAGGGCGTGTGATGAACAAACAAGAGAGGGATAATGAGTGCACAAGACAATAAACAAAATAACATGACTCATGACTAAATATGACATGATGGATAAATAGGAAAAAAATAAAATATGAAACACATAAATGGATACAATATGTATAACTATTTTATGTCATTGATCAATTACAACAATAAAAATTAGGAGACACATATACACAAAACCAAAAAGAGATTAAATTAGAATGCTATGAGCCTTATGTAGGATTATAATGGATGAATGGATGGATAAATGAAATTAACAGATGTAATGTAATGAAATTGATGTCATGGAGGGAGTGTGAACTCCTTTAGGCATACAATTATATGGAATGAGGGGTGACTCCCTCCAGTCAAGAAGGAATGGTTATAAATAGGATAGTAGGAATGAGTGAGTGGGGGAAAATATGGAGAGAAGTAAGATATCATAGGGAAAAATTAATGGGCAATTGAAAGTGTGTGTTGTATAATATGTGATGAAGACACAATAGGATGTTGAGAAATGGTTGAAGAAAAATGAAGAATGATGAAGAGAGGAAAGGGGCAATATGGATGTTATGTGTGTAGACACAAAATCCTAGCCACTTTTCTTTCACATATCATCCAATCACAACCGTCCATTATTTATTTATTTATGTATATTTATATTTATATTTTATATATTTATATATTAAATAAATCTCAGCCACTCATCATGAATTAATCTCAACCATCCATATAACTTGATCCATATCACTCATTAATGCACAATCTTAGCCCTTCATCATGGTTTAATCTCGACCACCATTTGGTGTCATCGAAACCCTAACATGTTGAAGGTAAGTTATAAAAGATCATTCACTTTTTTGAATGAGGTTAAGTGGTTAGTTGATTTGAAAGTTTATAGTGAATCCTTGAAATTGTTAGAGCCCTTCATCCATCATCATCCAAACCCTAACATTTAACTAACACCCTTCCTCCTTGCCACCTCTATCTTCCATTTTCTATCACCAAAATCCCTACAAACTGGTCCTAGTTTTGCAATACACTTCCCCAAAACTCTTGAATACTCCAAGGCATTTCTAGAATATTGTAGAGCATTTCTAGAACATTATAGGGTGTTCACAACCTTCCATGAATACTCCAAGGCATTTTCCAGTAGCTAGTTTACCACCGACAAACCCTCAATTATTCATGGGTGTTCATGCATCATGAAATTGTAGAAGCAAAGAAATAGATTAGATGAATAAGGTATTTTATAACAAGGTACAAGGTATTATTGCTTTTCAACCTATATTTTATGTATTTGAATTACATTTTATCATATCTACACCTAGGTTTTGTAGATTTATTATTTAGAGGGTCTCACATAGTGGAGCCCTTGCATATGCTACTAACTTCTTTGTGTTGTGATCTATTTACAGGTACAAGAAATATCTTACTTGATGGTTTTTGTAGCTTGGGTGGTCCCGTAGGGATACGCGATCCCACCCACAAATTGTTTGGAGTGAATATGATTTTAGAAGACACCGACATTCTTTTTTATCAAGGTTTTTACAACCCTCACATTGTAATAATTGTGTCAAAGTATACAATGCATTGTAACCCTAAATTTGGGGTAAATCTATTGTACAAATTGGAGATCAAGGCTCCTTGAGTTATAATAAATCAGATCTATCAATTTTGTGCATCTATTATTATTTGCTTTGATCTATTATTTTATTGGTGTTGTTCATTTTTATATTACAAAATGGTGATCACGATGGGATCCCCAAAGGGTTTCTTATGTTAATATAAATTGTCAATCTGTCCTATGTTTTCTATTTTTGTTGCAAGTTTTGGAAATTCATTAGTGCAAAAATTACGAGATATAACCTAGAAGCAATAAGATTTGATCTGTGGGTGTGCAAATGCTATTCAAAATTTGGGGGATGCCTCTTGGAATCCACATGGATGCTACATATTATCCACGAGTTTTGGTAGAGAAAACTATGGGTTCTGACAGAGAAAACTACAGGTTTCAATAGAGAAAACTATGGGATTCTACACCGTGTTTACAAAGTTGGAGAAAAATATGTAGGACTTCTGGTAAGCCTTGTTTAATTTCTACTCATATTTTTGCTTTTTAAAAAAGAGAAAGAAAATAAATATCTATTTTCTGTTTAAAAAAGCAAAATCTTGCATTGATAGGCATTTTAGATATTCATCAACATTTTCAAAATCACATAGAATTGCACATAGATATATATTTGCATCTATGCATTCATCTTAGTTGCATTAGAAATTTATTACACTAGATTTAATTTTTTCTTATATTTTGTGGTGTTTTTACTTTTTTCCCTAAGTGTTGTTTGCAACGAATCAAAAAACATAGTAGTTTCACTGTAAGCTAAATTTTCCTACTTTCCACTTTTCTAAGTTGGAACAAGTCATTGGTACTCAAGTCTCTCCCACTATTGGAAAAATATTGCTGATTTAGAGTGCAAGTACTAGGTAAACCCTCCACTCTTAGAATCACTTGTTGATTCAGGGTGGATCTTAAGAGGTGTACCCTATATTATTTTGAGGGGCTTAGTATTGGTGTTCTTAGTCATCAACTTGGTTGAGTGTAAGAGGGTTTATTTATATTTTGAACACCATAGACAACATAAATTAAAAAAGAATCACACACAATTGCATGCTTCACTTTCAACATTAGTGAGTTGGACTTCATCACCAACCATTGATCGATATCAGTGATGGTGGGCTTCATCTCCATCCACTATCTCACCCCATAGACACCTTAGCAGCTCGTGAGTGATTTTTCTATATTTCATCACCAGGAAAATTCTCACTTGCCATCCACCTTAGGAATCCACCCTGCATAGTCATCTTAGACTTAGGGTTTGCACATCAAAACACAAACCACAAAAAAAATCAAAATCCAAAATATTATTGCAAGACATAGGATAAAATTATTTGTTTGATTTTGTGTTCTTATCATTGTCATTGCACCTTTCCACACACATCCCTCACATCTGCTACCCCTACTTACTCATAGCTTATGATATTGACTAGAAATCAATCCAAAGCTATGAATAAAGCACCAAACTCATCCATGGAGTCATCCACTCCTTCCTCAACCACTTTTGTGGCTAACCCAACCAGCCTAGCATAGACAAGTCATTTTGGTTTATCTACAAGACCTTCACACACATTATCCACTTAAAATGCTGATGTGATGCATAGAGGTATTCACACCTCTATCCTAGAAATAGAGACATCTACACCCATTGATTCTTGTATCACCTATATAGACATGATCAAATTTGAAGCTTACTTAAGACCAACCAAACCAATCTTAGAACAACTTAACATCCCACACATCCAAGTTCTTTATTCTCAACTAGAACTTACTCATTCACATCCCAACAACTTTAGCCAAGTCTACAACAACCCTATTTTTGAGACCACATCCATCCTTTCACATTAAATTCTCCCACCACCATGCAGTCAAATTACATCCATCTCATATACCTATACCAATACACTATATGAAGCACAAGTCAATATTGCTTCACAGAATCTATCTACCACTCCATCAACCACCCCTCATTCAATTGTGATTCCTTTCACAACTTATCCTCCACCAACCATAACCAACATGGTCAACATTCAAACCTCACCTAATTCCACTTCCACCACAACCACACCACCTACTTCAAAAATTTCCATACAAAAAACATGGTAGCACCTCAATCAATTGCTCACAGGCCAACAAGATGTTTGTTCTTTCCCTTAATAGTAATAATAGGTGGAAGACTTCGAACTCCATTCCATTCCTAGATAACACACTTTCTTCACCCTTGATCCATATTGGGTGTCATATCCTTCTTAGGTTGCTATATCCACACCTTCATTCACACACATCAACCCCACTTCCACAACCCAATACACTCACATTATCCAAACCTCATCCTCACTTCATCAACAATAATAATTTTATCACCAAGCTCAAAAACATGCCCAACATCATCAAGTACCCTTCAATCCATCTGACCTTCAACTTGAAATTCCATCTTAATAATTCACCACTCCACATACCTCACCTCAACATAATAATCAAATAATTCAGGGCTTCTACACACATGGATAAGACCCTAAAATCCAAGCCATGCAACAAAAAAATGATATATTTATAATGCATACTCCTGGTATGATGTACCAGAAGCCTACACTCAAATAGTTAATCAATCAACCTATTCATTTTTTGGTACCATCACCGCATTCTCTAGCATACTTCACAATACCAAAATTTGATAGATTTAAAGGGACTAAGGACCCTAAAGAGTAGATCAACACATTCATTCACTCATGCTTTTGAATTCAAGATCAATATACTTTGATGCTCAAGTATTTTCCTCAGACATTGGGGGGAGATGTTTTATATTGGTATAATCATCTGGTACACCATAGCATTTACACATTTTATCAATTGGCAAATAATTTTTTAGAAAGGCTCTCCCATAATGTCTACAATAAAACCACATTGACCAACCTATACTACTTGAAATAATTTTATGGAGAGTCAGTCTATGATTTTATAAACTGTTGGAGGGTAGTTATAACTAAGTTGTCATTCTACCTACCAATGGAAGAACTGGCCCAAATTTTCACAAGGAGTTGCATAAAACCCATATCTTTGTTATTATAACTAAAACAATACAAAATATTTGATGAAGCTCCCGCCCAAGCTCATGTAATTGAAGAGATAAAAATCCAAGAGGGTGAGATAACACCAAATAAAAAAGAATGGTAGAATAGAGCCAATTAAAAGGAATTTATTTTGGCCAACCAAAACAAGAACAAGTAAATCAAGTGGTTTTGAGTCAAACCCAAATGACTCAACAACCCCATAGTCAATACCAACAACATCAATCACCACAACAACCACAACAAGTTAATTATCAAGCAGTGCCCCCACCTCAACAACTTCATAATGCATTACCAACTAACCTTCAATATCAATAATATGTCTGACAAGACCACATCTACATACCCTTTCTCAAATCATACACCTCTCTCTTTCTAGGTTGTATGACATTAATGCTATTGCCTTATCCAAAATCATACCGAAATATCAAGTCAAACATAGAAAGAACTATAAGGAGCACTTGTTTTTTCCTTTACATAATCATAAAGGATATGACATTAACACCTAATTTACATTTAAAAATAAGGTGTAATATTTGATAGACCTAGGGGCCATTAAGTTTGATAGTCCCTTGGCTCAACAAAACCAAAACCTTGGTATATACCAAACGTCACTTCCTCATCATGAGGAACAACAACAAATGACAAGGGGATCAAATACCATGACTCCTCCTAACCAAGTTAATCATGTAAAAGAGTACAAAGGTTTTGTGGGGGCTATTCATGTAGTCACCCAAGGTCAAAGAAGAACCAATAGATAAAATTAACAACAACATGTAGTTCAACCTCCTATAGAACCTCAAGCAAGTGTGCCTCAACAACCTACCAATTTATCATCACCCATTCATTTTTTTCTAAATCATCCCAACCCATTCACCTTCCAAGTCATCCATCACAACTAATTCATCCCCCAAACTATTCACAAAGACCCATCATTTACTTGAGTAGTCGGTTAAAAGCTAGCCTTAAAATGGCTTCAACCAAACTATCCATCTATGAGCCCATACAACAATCTCCCCCACACTGTGAGGCATTAATGGATATTTTAAATTCCATTGAACTTCAATCCCAAGATACTAATGCCTTTAATAAATTTTTGGGGAGTATTAGAATGTGTATGGAACCTTCTATCACATTCTATGATTTGGAAATTAAATCAATTTCATCAGAATTATCAAACCCTCCATTATACATTATGGCTCAAGTTGATAGGAAGACCTTTAAATGAGTGTTAATTGACATTGGCTCATCCATCAACATCATCACCACATCTACCCTTAAATATCTTAATATTCCACCTTCACACATAACCAAATTCGCATTCACCTTGAGATCATTCAATGATGTTCTTTGTTCTATAGTTGGCACTATTGTCTTACCTATAGAAGTGGGGGTTAAGATGTTGAATACCATGTTCTATATCCTATAGGGTTCCATGGCTTACAATGTACTCCTTTGATGTCCTTGGATAAGGGAACTGAAATGTGTTACTTCAATATTGTATCAATGCTTAAAATATGTACATGAAATATAGGTCCATTACATACCAGTGGATATTGAACTATTTTATAAGTACTACAACTTCATTTATAATCCATACAATTACACACTTCCATCCAGTCACCTATTCTTAACCCCATCAAGACCATCCATCTCACAACACAAAACTTCTTCATCAAAAGCTCCTATTCTTAAGGAGCTTCCCATCACAACCCCACATCAAGATTCCACTTTTGCACACTCATCTTCATCACAGTTGGCTACATGTACATGTGATCGAACCCAATCCACACCATCCACATCATCAACATCATCAACATCCATCACCACCCACCCAACCAACTCCACAAACACCCATTATAATTTCATCCACACCTGCATAATTAACCATTCATAAAATACCTCAACCAAATCCACATTCATCTACACCAATTGATTTTTCATAGGTCAATTTGATAGACTGTGAGATGCCATTTTACCATTAATACCTTCCTTCATTGGAGCTTCAAGCCACCCATGAGCCCAACATTTCCATATCCACTCCATCCACTTCATCCACATCGACACAAGTTGTAGTCCACCTTTCCAATCCTAGCATTGGTGAATACGTGGTCCAAGATGTCATAGTTACACTGTTTAGCATCCAAAATTTTAAGGATTATAGTCATCCATACAACCAACCCTTACCCATATGAGTAGTGTACAACATGGGTTCAGTACCTAATCAAATTAATTTTGTGTATGGGGGTCAATTCATCATTCGATCAACTTTACCTAAATGAACCCAAGCAACCATCCTATGCTAACCTTGAAATCATGATCATGTCTTATTTTCCATATCAATACTTTCATCAGTTTAATTGACAAGGATATGGCCTAGGATGATATGAACAGGGTATGCACAAAATCATCAAGCCTTAATATCAATAAATGCATGACCATTTAGGACTGGGATACCACTCACAATCTATCAATTCCTCTTTTAAGCAAGCCTTTCAATGACTCCATCTAGATCACAAAGAGGATAACAATCATAATGATGAATTTGAGGAGTTTTATGAAGAATATGACATCATGTTGACAGCTTCTAACGAATCCAAAGAGGAATCAAACCTAGTCACTTCATTAACTGAACATGATGAACATTATTTTAATATGTTCCCTATTAATTGACCTATCTTTTGTTTGCTCCTCCCAAGGGAGTGAGCTGAACCAACTAGTGAAACAACATTTTGTAACATATGTACATAAAAAAATATTTGTCTTGCATTTGCATGGCCTTGTCATTTGTGTTTATATGTGTTGCTTGTTATTGTTTAGGTTCCCAAGGTTCCTTCACCAATTTTAGGATACAAGACCAAACCACCCTTCACATTGCCAACCACCATCCCCCTCTAAGTCAACATGAAGTATGTTGAATTATTCATACCACTCTGTAATCCATATGATTTAGAAAAATAAATTCCAAATGACATTAGCCTTATTTATATAGAATGGATTTCATCACCACCATCCTTTGCTAATTTTACCCTTTTTGAGTAATTGTTAAAAGCTTCCGCTGCTTACATTCCTCCACCACCTTCACCTTCATCCCCACCGTCACCTTTGCCTTCACCCTCAGTTCTTGCAGTGTTCTAGGTAAAATGGAGGAGACTATGCTAGAAGAGTTTGACAACATCATTGATGACATACATATAATTCCAACACCACATCATCTTGAGGAAGGTTCACACATGTCCATTAAAGATACTATCAACATGAACCTTAGTATAGATGTGAATAATTCACAAATCATAAAACTTGGAAATATTTTATCCATTAATAAATAAGATCAATTGATAGCTCTCCTCAAGAGGAATAAGGGCATATTTACATCATCCTATAAATATATGCTTGGTCTTGACCCTAACTTGGTTGTCCACATCTTAACCTTGCATCCTAATGCTAAGCTGGTCAAACAAAAACTGAGAAATTTACATCCTATCATTACCCTCATGGTCAAAGAAGAGCTTTAAAAAGTTATTAAACATGGATTTCATCCAATCCATTGACTATCTTGAGTGGCTATCAAATATGAGACCCTTTCATAAACCTAATGGGGTGATACGCATTTGCACTAACTTTTGAGACCTTAACAAAGTGTGTCCTAAGGATGACTTTCCTCTACCAAACATTGATACTCTTGTCAACACTTGCGCTGGCCATGAAATGCTTTCTTTAATGGATGATTTTTTAGGATACAACCAAATTTGAATCAATCTTGATGATCAACACAAAACAACATTCACAACACCTTGGAGGACTTTTTATTACAAGGTAATTCCATTTGGTCTTAAAATCATAGGTGCCACTTGTCAACATGCCATTTTATCACAAGACCATTGAAGACTATGTGGATGATTTATTGGAAAAATATAAAACTCAATAAGAGCACATTGATATTTTGGAAAAAGTCTTCGATAAACTTCTAGAGAATGATGTAATATTGAACCCCATGAAGTGTGTCTTTGGTGTCACCTTAGGCAAACTACTAGAATTCAATATCTTCAAGAGAGGCACTGAAGTGGATCCAAATAAGGTCAAGGTCATCATTGAGATGCCTCCCTAGTAAAATTGGAAGAGTTGTGTAGTTTAAAAGGAAAAATCCAATCGATCCATCATTTCATTGCACAATATCATACAAATGCAAGCCTTTCAATCACCTGCTACTAAAGGGATGAAATTTTCATGGATAGATGAATGTCAAAAATATTTTGATGACACCAAGCAATACCTAGCTTCTCCACTAGTCTTAACTCCACCTCACCTAGGGGTACCCTTCCATATCTATGTTTCAGCAACATACTTTGCATTAGGGACAATGTTTACACAAAAGAATGAAAACAACCGAGAGAAAGTTGTCTACTACATTATCAAACATTTTTCAACATAAGCTATGAAACTAGATATGCTTATGTTGAAAAATTGTGCTTAGCAGTAGTTTTTACCACTAAGAAACTTACACATTACATGTTGAGCCACACTACATATGTCATAGCTCGCAAAAATCCTCTGCATTACATGATGTCTTACACTTACAATAACATCCACACCACAAAATGGATAATGTTTCTCACAAAATTTGATCTTGAGTTCATTAGCCAAAAATCTATTAAAGGTCAGGTAATAGCTGATCAGCTTGTGAAAGCTCCACTTCCTAGTGATCAACCATTGATTATTGAGCTCCCATATGATTTGGTATTTACTGTCACTAAACAAGAAGAATATGTCATTCCTAAGGAAGATGTCGATATCACACTATTCTTTGATGATTCTAAGTGCAAAAAAGGACAAGGTGTTGGAGTCATATTTCATACACCACAAGGGATACCTATTCTTTTATTATCCAAACACGATTTCCTATGCACAAATAATAATGTAGAGTATGAAGCCTTAATATTAGGACTTAAAGCAACTATAACTATGGTTATTTATGAGCACCAAATATGCTCATTTTTTGTATGCTTTAATAACATAAATTTGTGGTATAATTAATTTAGAAATACATTTTATGAGATTTTTCTATACATTTAATGAAAAATGATGTATTATGCCTAATGTGTGTTTTGAGTGAAAATTGTGTGTAGATGCAGTACCTTATGACTTTTTTTGCACCTTTTAGTCAAGGTCCTATGAGGATCTAGAATTTGATACTTTTATAACACGATTAAGGAATGGTTGGTGATTAAACGGTGATAGTGGAAAAGGGGTAAGGCATTCCAAAAAATGTTAAGGTATGATGCTTGTCTCTTGGCCATAGGCTGGGAGGTCTATCTCCCAACGAAAAGGAAGAACCTATCTCCCAGTATGTAGAACAAGCATCTATCTCCCAACAACAAGTTGGATGGTGTCTGTATTCTAGTACACAGGATAAGCACCTGTATCCCAATAATAAACTAGACGATGCCTATCTCCCAAGGATAAAAAAAGTGCTCATTGTTCGATGCCTAAAAAAAGTGATGATATTTAGAAAATAAGAAAAGGCTAAATACGATGCCTTTATCCTGGTGACAGGTCAAAAAGGTACCTATTTTCTAGCAATGGGTCGAATAGCACGTGTACTCGATAGAATAAAAACATGTGCGTTGACTGTAAATATTGAAGACCATGTATAAAATTAGATGTATTTTGTTAAAAAAACATAGGAAATGCTATGATTATATTGTAAGGGTTAATTTTAGCGTGTCTTATATTTTATTAGGTATTTAAATTATTTTATGCATGCCCACCATAGTGAATAATGCTAGAATGGATAAAATTTATAGCATCTCAATTTGTAATAGGGGACAATCATATTCTATATAAAACACAACTTGGCCTTGAAGAAAGGATCTCAAACTTGCTTTGTAAAATTGGTATTGCATAATAAAATCTCGAGTGTTTGATTATTTTGTTGTGTTAAGAGAGTGATCATGTGGATTAACTGAGCGGATGTCTATAGGAGCCTGGGCCCACTCCAGGGAGTATTCCTCCCTTGTTTTATTTTTCTTTCATTATTTAGTTTCTATCATTTATTTTTTGCAAGTGTGTTTTTCTTGTTTTTATTTATTTTTGCAAATAGAGTTTTAATTTTGCATTTTCCTGCCTTATTTAATTTTGCAAGTGTGTTTGATTTTCTCTAATTTTATTTTTTGCATATTTCATTTCAGTCATGTGTTTGATAATTTAAATAAGTTTTCCTGCAATTTTCTATAGAATTTACTTTCTTGCAATTCAATTTTGCTGGTTTGGCTGAACTCCAACTACACCAAAAACCACACCCCCAAACCAAAGTGACACATAGGACTCATCTCTATTTTACTGTAGGCATATACTTTGCACAAGTACTCAGCAAGTTTATGAACCTCAGGGTTGATAAAATTAAATGGAAGCATAATTAGTTGTTTTCATAAACATATTTTCTAATCACCATTTTGACACCATTTTTAGGGAGTGCAAACTATAGTATTCAAATTTATAGGATAGTCAAACCTAAAAGTTGTAGTTTAGATTAGCTTACTCATAGATTTTCTACCTGATATTGTATGAGTTTACCAAGATTAAGAGGACTAGATGGCTGTTATTTGAAAAGCAAAGATATTACTTCACAAGTACCTAAAAAACCTTCTAAAATTCCTTTTGAAACATCTAAAACAAATCCTAAAATTGAATTACCATCTCCTCCAGTAGTACATTGGCATAGTCACCCAATATTTGAACAAAGCTCTTCTCATAAATTAAGGCAAACATATTTTGATGAAGGACTAGTTTCAAACTTTGGTTTAGGACATCTGTTTGAAAGAACTCAATCTGAGAAAGATTTATTAAATATTCAACAATGGAAAGTAGTTGAAGATGGAACCATTTCAAACATTGACCTAGGAATACTTTTAGAAGATAAACAGAATGAGTGTGAAGCCTTGAAAGTGACACTAGAAGTAGTAAGTGTAGAACCTACAGTACTTGAAAATATAGCTAAAATTGAAGAAGCTTCAACTAGCTTTGAATTCTCAATTAAGGAAGCAAGGGGAGAAACTAAGATGAAACACATATCTCTCGCTCATCTTCCTAACTTTAGGGGACTTCCAACCGAAGACACTGATATGTTCCTTTTTAAATTCGATGTATTTTGTAGGTCAATGGATTACAAAACATATGTTCAAAAGCTAAAATTATTTTCCTCCACCCAAGATGATTTAGCACTATGTTGGTTCATCAATCTAGGAAAAAAACATATTACAACCTAGTAAGATATGAAAAGGATATTCCTATACCAATACCAAAACTTTGGGAGGACACTATATGTCAGGAAATAAGTCTTGGATATGACTCCAAAAGAGGAACAATCATTGGAAGACTATTGGGAAGATTTAGCTTTAGTTTGCAAAGATCATCCCATGCAAGATTGGGTGAGAAGCCCTAAAGAAGCATATTCTTAAGGGGTCTCACAAATGAGTCTCTATAAGCTTTGAATTTGATATTGAAAGGGGATATTTACCAACATCATATGTTAGACATCCGATAATTATGTCAGAATTATTTTTGCAAAAAAGGTAAACCAACCACCCAAGTCACAAAAACTACAACCTCAATAACTAAGGTTGAAATAGGTAAAATGCTAGATGATATGAAGAGTGATATGCTCTCATCTCTCACACTTCAATTGGATACACTCTTGCTTCAAAAAAAGAAGTAGGAAATTGAAGCAACACTAGCCTAATTTTACCTAAAATGTAGGAGAAAACATCCTTAAAATGAATGTCCAAAAAATAAAGTTAAAGTTTGTACGATATGTCAAAATAATTATAAAACAAGATTGTGCCCACAAATAGTAAATGTAAAAGAGGAACCTGAAGTAGCAGAGAACTATTTTATGGGTAACCAAAGGAACTGGCAACAATAGTATGCTAGGAGGAGTACCATCTTATGGGATAAATAACTATATGAACCAAGGTCAAACTCAACCACCCAACATGGGATGGTGGGGTCATCCTCCTTGGATGAATGCCACCTAAGGGTCTACTCCTTACAACCCATATCCATAGATGCTTTATTACCAAATTGGACCATAGTGGATGAATTACAATGTTTGGATTTCACCTCCATAAAATACAACTCAAGCCCACCGTAACCCAATTTGCCTGCACCTCCTCCTTCAAGAAAAATTCAACTATCTGCACAAGCAAATCAAAATCCTAACAAAAATATAAATTAGCCCACCTATCAAGTAGATACATAGATGTTTCCCATGCATCATATTAGAGTAGATTGTAATCCTGTACAACTTAGATTAGGTAGACAAGTAGGAGTAGAAACAACCCCTCCTGTAGAGGAGGAAGAGGATGTAAAGTTAGAAGTAGAAGAACCACCTTTGGAAGAAGAGGTGGAAGAAAAAGAAGTTGCTGAGAAACACAAAAATGAAGGGGTTCTACAATTTTCAAAAATATTACAGGAACCCAGAAAGCCAATGTAGCCAAAATTTGACATTATGGAAGGCTTAAAAAACTTGATAGTCAAGATTCACCTTTATCAAACCATTAGAGATGTTACCATATACATGAATACCATAAGAGAGTTATGTCTAAAAAATAGGAAGAAAACCATCAAAAGCAATAAATATGGTAGGAAAATTGGCTGATCTCATGTTAGGCAATACCTACCATACCAGATCCTTACAACGAGAGAGTTTGATTTGAATGCAAGCTATGGAGTTTGCGATGACGATGGGTGGGAAGTCCTCTATGGGGGAGCTCGGGAGCGGCAACGGTTCGATCCTTGGGCACAGCAGAGCAGTCGGAGGGCACCAGGAGTCCGGAGGTATGGAGGCATCCTTGCCTAATGAAGGAGATCGAGCTGATGTCGATGTCAGTCGAGGTAAGGACCCACCAGACAAAGGGGGAGGTGGGCCACAAAAGTCTTATGCTTAGGCAGTAGCTTCAAAAAACCTAAATGGTTTTTCCACCAAGGAGTTGTTTTCGATTGGGGATGAGCTGGACATCCCGGTGGAAGTCCTTTCAAGCTTCATGGAGTTTGAGAAATTTACCCTCATAGGCAAGTTCATTGGTGGCCGTCCCGACATGGAGACCATCCGAAAGTGGGCGACAAGAAAATGGAGGACCTCTGGTCATATGGAGCTGGCAGCCCTATCCCAGGGTTTTTTGCTATTAGACTAAACAATAAGGAGGATTACTATAAAATCCTGGCTGGCGGCCCATGGTTTCTAGGCCGCAGAAGTTTGTTCCTTAGAAAGTGGGGCATGGATTTCAATCCTGACACCCAAAACATCAACATTGCCCCAATATGGGTTAGGCTCCCGAGTCTTCCCCTCTTCGGATGGCATGAAAATGTTATAAGAGGTATTGCACGCTCCATAGGGGAGTTGGTCACCATTGACCCTCCCACCCGAGCTCGAACAAGGTTTGTCCAAGCACGTTTTTGCATTTTGATGGATCTAGAGGTGGAACTCCCAACTTCCATCACTCTCCAGTCTGGAGGTACCATTCTTCATAAACAAGCTATTGTCTATGAAAATAGACCAGCTTTCTACCCCCAGTGTCGGTCCCAAGGGCACCTCCAGTCCCATTGTCCTCTTCAAAAGTCGGGTAAGCAGAAGCGTGAAACCTGTAACCCCCTGGAGCATGGTGAAGGTCAGGTGAAGCAGTCAAATCTTCCAAACGTGAAGGGCCATGAATCTCTAGGCCCCTCCAGAGACCACGTCGAATTCTCTCAGCCTGAAGAGAATTTCACCCTCCAATCGGACCCTGTGCAATTTGAAGCTGACAATCAGCAAGGAGCAGACTCCCACTTGGAAAGTGAATCACAGGAGGAGAAGGACCGGACCCCATCCCAAAATATTACTCAGTCTGATTCTCTGCTCCAAGACCAGGGCCATCCCGATTTCAACCAGTCATAGACACTGCTAGAAGATTACCTCCTAGGTAGGAGGGGTGAACAGTTTGGTCATATTAGCCCCCAAAATATGAGGAGCCAAAAGCAAAGTGTGGATTTTGGTAGTGAGAGGAAGCAGGGCCGTCCTCCTAACAAAGACAGACAAGACAAAGAGACAGCAACAGACGTTGCAAATGGAACCCAACGTTTGCTGGTTCTGGATGACTTTGATGCTCAGACGAACGAAGCGCATGCATCAAAACCTCCCCCTCAACAAGGAAGGGGAGGCAAGAAAAACCTCAAACTGTCCAGATGAAAGTCCTCTCATGGAATGTGAGAGGACTGAATGGTGTAGCCAAACGAAGGTTAGTGGCTGATCTTTGTAAGAGGACTAACCCTTCCATCCTTATTTTGCAAGAGACCAAGATCGATGCTATCTCCTCTGATAAAGTTGCGAAGGCCATTTGGGCCAAGGCAAATTGTCTGTCCAACCCTATAGTGGGAACAGTGGGAGGGCTCATGGTTCTATGGGATCCAACGAGTTTTGAGGGTAGCCTACTGTCAACCTCCAACAGAATCATCAATGTGTTGTTCCAGTCCAAAACCACCAATTTTTCTTGGATTTTGTCCAACGTTTATGCTTCAAATTCTGCCACAGAGAGAGCAAAAATGTGGAAAGCTATCTCTCAGATGAGGGAGAATTTTAGTAATTTTCCTTGGGTCTTAGGGGGTGACTTCAATTGTCCCCTTCATCCTTCAAAAAAAAAGGAGGGTCCGACCATTCCAGCCACAGCTTGGAGGACTTCAGAGATTTTGTCTCTACTAATGGCCTGCTTGACATCGAACTCAAAGGGGCTTCCTTCACATGGAGTAACAGAAGGATTGGGAGTAGCTTGATTCAAGTCAAGCTCGACAAATTTTTCATTTCCCAAGAAGCCATTCCCATCCTTGGCGGGGCTATCCTTTCGGCACTTCCAAGGATTGGGTTTGACCATAACCCTATTTTCTTGGAGGTGGACGATGGGCCTATTTTTAAGACCCCCTTTGGATTCGAATCCATGTGGATTTCTCACAAGGACTTCAAAGGATTGGTTTTAGCATGGTGGCAACTGAAGGTGGAAGGAAGCGCTCCTAAGAGAGTGGCTTTAAAGCTCAAAATGGTCAAAGAGAAGCTGAAGGTATGGAATAAAGAGGTTTTTGGCAACATTTTTGAGTCCAAAAAATCCATCTCGAAGAACCTGAAGGTTTTGGAGGAAAGGATGGAACTCGAAGGTTACACTGAGGGTCTCAGGGAGGAAGAGCGGAGCCTTTTGGTGGATTATCATTCTATTCTCGCTAGGGAGGAAATTTTTTGGCACCAGAAATCTCGTGACCTTTGGTTGAAGAATGGAGACTCCAACACGAGGTTTTTCCATGCGTCTACTATGAGGCACAGAGGGGTCAACAAGATCAGAGAAGTGGCTTGCAAGGATGGGCGCGTTACCAGGGAGATAGAGGAAATCAAGAGTGAAGTGGTTGACTTTTTTTAGGATTTGCTTGGCACTCCTCCCGACAACAACTTTCAGGTCCAAAAATCTCTGCTTGCCAACTTTTTGACTAAAGTTCCCCATGAGGTAAGCATCAAGCTTTTGGAACCTTTTTCCTCATCCGAGATTAAAGAAGCTTTGTTCTCCATGCAACCAGACAAGGCCCCTGGCCCCGATGGTTTTCCCCCCCGTTTCTTCCAAGTCATGTGGGATGTCGTGGGTCCGGATGTGTGCGATGCTATTCGGGTTATTCAAGCTTCCAGATCCATTCACCCAAAACTCAACTCCACTTTTCTCACCCTCATTCCTAAGTCTCCCACCTGCAAAATTTTCTCTGACTATCGGCCCATCAACCTGTGCAATGTTTTTTACAAGATTCTCACCAAGTCTATAGCCAATAGACTCAAACTCGTCCTCCCTCTCCTGATTGATCCTTGTCAGGGAAGCACTGTTAAAGGCAGAAACATTCTTGATGGTGTCATCACTATCCATGAAACCCTTCACTCTGCTTACCACTCCAAGAATGTTGCTCTTTTTCTTAAGCTCGACATGAACAAAGCCTTTGATCGGGTTGATCGAAGATTCTTGTGTGCAGTCCTCCTCAAGTTCGGCTTTCATCCTCATTGGATTGACCTTGTCTATAGCTATATATCCACTCCCTTTTTTTCTGTCCTGGTCAACGGGTCCCCTGTTGGGTATTTCCAAAGTGCCAGAGGCCTCAGACAGGGTGACCCATTGTCTCCCATCCTTTTCATTCTTTTGGCGGAGGTTTTGAGCTAGTCCATGAAAGAGGCTCTTCATCAAAACAAGATTTATGGCATTCTGTCGACTTCTAGAGTTGAACCTGTCACTCATCAGCAATTTGTGGATGACACCCTCATCTCCACTGGGGCATCAGTTGCCCAAGCCAAATCTCTCAAGCGGATCCTTTCCCGTTATGAGCAAGCTATCGGGCAAAAGGTCAATTACATCAAGAGCAAAATCTACTTTATTAACACTCCCCTGCGTAGGCAACTCCGGATTGCTAGAATTCTTGAATGCACTATTGATTCCCTACCTACGTCCTATCTGGGGTTGCCTTTGTCTTACAATGGGCGTGCCAGTGGAGATATGTGGAACATGATCCTTGAGCGCCTTCACAGGAAACTCGGCACTTGGAAGGGCAAACTCCTGTCGCAAGCCGGGAAAGCCACCCTTACCAAAGCTTGTCTTCAGGGGATCCCGACCTACTTTATGTCGGTGTTCATGCTTCCGATTGTTGTTCACTCCAAAATTGAGAAGATTCAGAGGACCTTTATGTGGTCTAGCAATGAAGAGAAATCTAGAATCCCTCTTGTTTCCTAGGACAAGGTGTGCTCATGGATAGACCAAGGTGGCTTGGGGATGAGAAGATCAAGACTTATGAATTCAGCTTTGATCACGAAGCATGCTTGGAGGATTCTATCTAGCGACCCGGTGGAGTGGGTTAAGCTAGTTAAAAAGAAGTATCTTGGCTCCAATTCCTTCTTTGATGCTGAGACCACCCCTGTAGCGTCGAATTTTTGGAAATCTGTGCTCCAAACCCGACATTTGATCAGCCTAGGAGCCCACTAGATTTTGGGTGATGGCAACCTCATTTTATTTTGGAAGGACAGGTGGGTGTCTGAAGAAGCCCTTGGGTCGAGGGTGGACCTTGCTGGGCTGAGAGGGCTAACCGACCCAAACTCCCAACTCAGGGTGGCGAATTTCATAGACCGGAGCACCCGCTTTCCTCGGTGGAAGCTTCCAGTCGTGGAAGGGTTTAATAATGAGGTTACCTTTCTAGAAAACATCCTCCAATTGGTTTTAATTCCATATGCTAGGAGGACTGACAGAATCATCTGGAGTGGTACGGAGGATGGTCTTTTTTCTGTTAGATCAGCCTATGAGTTTCTTACCAGCAAGACTGCCCTGGATTACCGATGGAAAACTATCTGGAGGAAAGGGGTCATCCCTAAAGTCAACTTCTTTGCATGGATCGCTTTCCACAACAAAGCCTTAACCATTGACAACCTTCACAAGAGAGGTTTTGCCTTCCCCAACAGGTGTTACATGTGTCTAGCGAATTGCGAGACGAGGGATCATTTATTCCTGCACTGCCATTTTTCCCACTCTATTCTTAGCATTGTCCTATCCTCCTTCCAAATCCTCTGGTGCTCTCCCTACTCCCTTAGAGATGCTTTCCATCAATGGCCTAATCCTTTCAAGAATCCTAAACTCCGCTTCCTCCTTGAGGCCTCCTTCCATCATTCCATTTGGCAAATTTGGTTAGAGAGGAATGCTGGAATCTTTGGCAGAGCCCCTAAAGTGCCTCCTTCTATCGCTCAAAGGGCCTTATCCTATGCCATCGAGAATTCTAATGTTGTTCCCAGTCCCCGTCCCCACATTCCGAGCGAAGAAGCGATTTTCAAAAATATGAATCTCTGGCCGTTTCTGGATGTTGTTAAAGGGCCCTATCGAAGAAGTGTTATTTGGACCAAGCCCCCCGTGGGGTGGATTAAATTAAACTTTGACAGAGTGGCTAAGGGTAATCCTGGGCCCGTTGGTGTTAGGGGTGTTGTTAGAGATCATGATGGGAATCTTGTGATGGCCTACTATGAAGATTTGGGCTCCCAGACGAATCACTATGCCGAAGCCCAAGGTGCTCTGAAAGGTATCCGGATCCTCTCTGAGGATCCTCGACCTCTAATTATTGAAGGTGATTTGCTCAACATTGTGAATTACCTCCTTGGTACCAAAAATCCATCCTGGAGAGTCTACAACATTGTTCTTGAGGCAAGAACGCTTCTTTCCCAATGTGGCAGGTGGAAAGCAAATCATATCTTTAGATAAGGCAATCGCGTGGCTGACCACATGGCCAACAAAGGGCTCGCGACCATGTGTCCGGTCGTGTGGCGGTCTCGCTTCCCATCCGAGGTGGAAAGATTGGCCAGAGCAGACATCCCTTCATGAGGTTTTCCTCACGCAGATTTTGGAAGGCCCCTTTCGATGAGTATCGAGGTAGTGTGGCAATTCTGCCCAATCCCTTGGGCGATTGTGGGCGCAAGTGTCTTGTGAAGCGCAGTCCTATTTCCAAAGCTATTTGTTTTCAATTTTCCAAGATGCACCAGATTTGGTGCCTTGTAGGCTATCAACACATTCTTCTCCACCAAGGCGGTCTTGCTATTTTTTTTTTTGTTCCTGGCATTGGTTCAAGGTTGGCATTTCAAAGTACCCCTTTCCAATGATGCCCACGCATGTTTGGATTATTGGCGATGTGCAAGAATGTTTGGGCTTGGATCTTGCCAAATCCTTGCCTTGGATTTGGCACGCTCTTTCCAGTCCTTCCCGTGCATGCAAGGAGGATGATTTTATGACTAAAGGGGTGGTGAGACCACGTGGCACATTTAGATAGAGGATGGGTGAGATCGGGATCTACGTGGCACCTTTCCTTTTTGGCCTTGGCTTGCGGTGTTGGATCCGGGTCGATTGTGGGAGGTGGCTCATGGTCAGATTTATCCTCCCCCCTCCTATTTTATATTTACGGTTTTTTGTTTCAATCTCTATTGTTGGAGTATTTTGTAGGTGGTTAACCATGGTTGGTCCCTTCATCGAGCCCTCTACCCTATCCCTTTGCGATGAGGCACGCATGTTCATGAAAGCTAAGAAGCTGTTGCCCTTCCTAGAAAAATTTGTTGGCCCTGACCAGGAGATTTCGTAGAGCTTCGTTGACACTTGGACCCAGGGTGATGTGGTCGTGAAAGGTATTAATATTCATGTTTCGGCTATTTTCTTGGCGGCGATCACTGGTTTTTCGGTCCATGGGTGGGTCATCAGGAGAGATAACCATAATTGGGCCGAGGAGCTGGAGAAGTTCCCTGATAAAGGGAAAAACCTCGGATGGGACAGGTCGTGCCTCCTTCGATCTGCCCTCCCTGAGCCATACAGGTTTGCCATGATTCCTATCATGCAATATATTACATGTGATGATCCCGACAAGCCTCTCCGAAGCTTTCACATTAGCTTCTATAACCACCTCTGCGATGCCAAGCAAGTGAGCTTTCTCGATTACCTCATGCACTCCCTTGGCCTTGCCATTGAAAAGAGTAGGAAAGTGTCATCCCCTCCCATCCATCAAGGCCTCATGGCAGTCATTTACAGGCATGCCCTGGCCATGCACCCTCCTCCTCAGGTTGTCAACCCCTTGAATTCCCAAGCCCCACGCAATGTGTCCTCTCCTGTGCAGGGCCAAGCCTCCAGCCCCTCCAGAAATAGCCCTCCCAGCACTGATGGGCCTTCCCCCTATAGCTGCTCCGCTCGTTCTCGGCCAAAATGCAGTATTGGTGGCAAATCCTCCATTCCAGGCAGATCCTCCCAGCATCTGAGGAAAGCCAGAAAGGAAGAGAAGGATGTCCTTTCGCAAAAGATCCCATCGGACACTGAGAGTGATAGGGAGATTCATCTTGGCAATTCTCTTCTAGACCTGGCTTCAACCATTCTCACTACCATCAATTCCATGATTAAAATCCTAAAGTAGGACCAGAAGTGCCAAAATTCGGAGGATCAGGAGGATCGGGATTAGCAGTTCCTGGTGTCTTGACTGTTTTGCTTCCGCTTTCCTTGTTCCAGTTTTTTTGGCCTTTACTTGTTGTTCTCTCGGGTTTGTTTCGTTTCATTTTTTGGTTTTCCAGGCCTAAATGCCTTTTTTGCAGCCTCCAATATTTTAGTCTTAGGTCTGCTTTACTTGCAATTAGGCTTATTTTTACAGCCAAGAGGTATGATACATCATTAGATATTTGGCTAATTTTGTACATAAGGTTTTGGGATCCTCTATAAAAACCCACTGTTAATATATTAAAATAATTACCAAAAAAAATACCTACCATACCAAATACTCTGATCCAAGAATCCCAGTGCTAACAGTTAAAATTGCAAGCTTCCAATTACCCAACATATTAGTAGATGTAGGGGCTTCCATAAATGTCATACCACAAGAAACCATGTAGAAACTACAACTCACAAATATGAGGCCAACTAAAACTATCCTTAAATTGGCTAACTGATCCACAGTAATCCTGAAGAGAATACTGGAAGATGTTGTCACAATGGATGCATGGGAGTATCTGAAAATATTTCTAGTGTTGTAATCTAGATCCAGATTGGGTGGTTATCCACTTATATTAGGTAGGCCTTGGATGGCCACAATTGATGCTTATATAAGTTGTAGTACAAGATAGATGATGATCTCATATGGATAAAATATCAAAAAATTGATCATTTATCCACCTATACAGTCCACTATTTTTTTGGAAGAACCAAATTGTGAAGTCTTAAATAATAACGCCTTGTTGATGCTTCAATCAATAAAGTCTCTATATGAGATTGAGGATGACACCAATGAATAACAATTCATAACACACTTTTTTCAAGGGGAATCTTCACATCCTCCTCTAGAATCTCCATTTGTAGGCAGTAAGGATAATCATGTCAAAAAAATAGAGGTAGCACCTGGCAGAGTATTGAATACTGATAATGAGTTATCAATTATTCAAGAGGGTAAATTAAAGGAAATACTAGTCAAACATCAAACTGCATTTGTGTGGGATTACGCAAACATGAGGGGGATTACATCCAAAATCTACACTCACAGGATATATTTGGAAGATGATGTAAGACTGGTAAGACAACCCCAAAGAAGAATGAATCCAACCATGAAATAATTTTTCAAAGTAAAATTACAAAAAATTTTGTCAACTAGTTTTATCTATCCAATATCGGATAGTCAATGGGTATCACCTTTAGCGGTGGTGCCTAATAAAAATGGCAAGTGGTGCATATGTGTTGATTACATGATGCTCAATGAATCCACTAGGAAATACCATTTTACCTTACTCTTTATTGACCAAGTCCTTGAAACCTTAGCAGGATAAAAATGTTTTTCGTTCTTAGATGGGTTTAGTGGATACAACCAAATTCAATTAGGGGATGAAGACCAGGAAAAAACCACATTTACTTGTCCATGGAGTACTTTTTCTTATCGGGTCTTACCATTTGGTTTGAGTAACACACCTACCACCTTTCAAAGGGTCATGCTTGGTATCTTTTTAGACATGGTTGGAGAAATTGTAGAAGTGTATATGGATGATTTCACTGTTTACGTTGAAACTGTTGAAGAAGCTACAGTCAATATGGAGAAAGTACTCCAACGGTGTCAGGAAACAAAATTTTCCCTTAATAATGAAAAGTATTTTAAGATAATGCAAGAAAGGATAGTATTAGGACATCATATATCAATGGAGGGGATTAAAGTAGACAAAAACAAATTAAAGTAATTAAAAATCTACCTACTCCCTAAAATCAAAGAGATATTCATAGTTTTCATGGCTCTATTGGATACCATAGGCGGTTTATCCAAGACTTTAGCAAGACTTCCAAACCTCTACATACATTGTTGTCTAAAAATGTTGAATTTTTCTAGACCAGTGAGTGTGAACAAGCATTTCAAATTTTAAAAGAAAGACTAACCATTGCTCCTGTACTAAGAGGTCCAAATTGGACCCTCCCATTTCACATTTACATTGATGCATCTAACAATGTGATAGGGGTCTACTAGTCCTAAGTCAGACCTCAGCCAACGAGCCACAGGTGTTAGGTCTGTCAGGTTCCCATAGTAGGGGTTTCATAGTCCCTCCTTGTCCATCGTAGGTTTTGAGTCCTCGTCTGAGTCGTATCCTTCCTCCTAGGTATGTGTGGTTAGGCTTAGGTCCATATAGGGTTGTCCATCTAGGTCATCCGTAGGGTCCACAAATGTCCAAATTTAGGCTATCTGCCCCAGGTTGTCCAGCCAGTCAGGTCCTTCACCGTCCATCAAGCGGAGCAAGAATAAAATCCCGCTCTGATATCATGTTAAGCGGAATAATTGAATGTATTGATTAAGCAATGGATATAAATACATAACTTAGGCCCAGATTAGCCCGTAGGTTACGGAACCACCCAAGGCAAAAATAGTAGAGGTTACAACAATATAACAATACTAACCTAATAATGTAGTAAATATAGAGATACGCTAACAGGGTTGCATTAGGATAAAAATATGGAGATGAGTTTTACACCATATACCATGTTAGTAAAAATTTTACAGGTGCTAAGTTCAACTATATTGTCATGAAGAAATAATCCCTTACAGTAGTGCATGCTATTAATAAATTTTACCATTACATTACATGTTATAATATTTCTTTGCATAAGATCATACAACCATCAAGTACCTAATGAATAAACCTTCAGTAAGTGGTAGAATTATTAGGTGGATTTTAATATTATAGGAATTTTATGTAACCATTGTTCACAAACCCAAAATGGATAATGTTATTGCATATTTTATCTCCAGGTTAATATCTCAGGACCATACAACCATTGAGGATCAATTTTTGGATGAACATCTTTTTTATCTAGATGAATAGATTCCATGGTATGCAGATATGGATAATTACTTAGCCACTAGTAAAGTATCTACTACACTCTCACCCTAAGAAGCTCACAATTTGATAAAAAGGAGTGCATCCTTATCATGGATTAATGGATGTCTATTTAGAACCAGGACCAATAAAATCAGGCAAAGGTGTGTTGCAGAAAATGAAACCATAGAAATCCTCAAGGCTTGTCATGATGAACCATGTGGTGGTCATTTTATAGGGATAAGGACTACATTTAAAGTTTTTTAGACTAGATATTTTTGGCCTTATTTATTTAAATATGTAGTCAAAAATATTAACCAATGTGATCAATGCCAACGAATGGGTAGACCAACTCTCCGAGATGAGATGCCACTTCAACCCCATGTGCACATTGAATATTTTGATAAATAGGAGATGGATTTTGTGGGTCCCATAAATACATAGTTAGGTAGAAAAAGGTATATTTTGGTTTGTACTATGTGACTAAATGGGTTGAAGTGCAGGCACTGTAGGACTCAAAGGAGAAGACTGTAGCTAATTTTTTATATGAATCTATTTTCACCTGATTTGGATTTCCTAGAGAAATTACCATTGAAAAGGACCTCAATTCACCTTAAAAGTGATTCAAGAGTTGATGCAACAGTATCAAACCTGGAACAACAAAACTACCCCCTATCATCTGTAATCAAATGGGCAAGTGGAAGTCACAAATCAAGAGTTGGAAAATATTTTTAACAAGATAGAAAAACAACACCAAAAATATTGGGTAACTCATTTACTAGAAGTAGTGTGGGTATATCGCACTACCTAGAAAACTACCACTATATTTAAACCATTCCAATTGACATATGGGAAAAATGCCATAATGCCCATTGAGTTTGAGATCAAAAGCCTACAAAATACTATAGAATTAAATTTAAATCTGGATGTTGCATAGAAAAACTGTATTCAATAGCTTAACCAGCTATATGAGTATCGGTGGGATGCTTTACAGTGAACAGAGATCATGCAGACACAAAGGGATCGATGGTATGACCACCACATACGACTAAAATAATTCAAATAGGGAGATTGGGCTTTACTATACAACTCTTACTTTTATGAGTGAAATGGGAAGCTTATGTAGAGTTGGATAGGATTGTACAAAGTGGTTATAATTATAAATAACGGTGTTGTGCACATCTGAACCATATATAGAAGTGACATTGTGTTCATAACCAATGAATACTGGCTGTGGTCATATCATACCCCACTAGTCCATGCGATTGAATCCCAAGTAGGCATGGGGGAGACCATGTCATCATGAAAATTCTTTTCCAGCAATTGACGAATGCGTGTGCATTCGCTGAAAAAAAAAAAAAATTAATGTAGATTTTTCTGGTTTTGTTTTATTTACTATTTTGTAGGAAATCATGCCTTGAATGCAATCTATAGGCATCCTGGGAAACCTAGGCCTATCAGGAATAGGATCCATATTTTACATGTGTATTTACTTCTTTATAGGAAATCATTCCCTGAATACAATTTATAGGTATCATGGGAAACCTAGGCCTATGAAGCATAGGATCTATGATTCTTATTTTATGGTTTACATGTGTATTTATTGTTTTATAGGAAACCATACCTTGAATGTAATCTATAGACATATTAGGAAACCTAGGCCTATCAGGCACAAGATCCACTATGCCCTGCATTTTTTTAGATTTCTAGGAGGATAAATGAATGAAAGAAGCACCAATCCCCACTAGGAGGGGGGTAATTATAGCTGTACATGTGTACATGTGTCTACTTCCTCAGGGAAGAAAATATCTATATACAGGTCAAGGCGATGGATGCTAACTTTATCACCAAGGAGAAGCACCTATATTCGGATTAATGAAGGGCATCGAACTGCAAGTCGACTCAATGGACATTGACTATCCAACAAAGAGAAGGTGCCTACATCCCACATCTAGCAAAGACACCTACATCCATAATATTTTTAAGCTGTCTGTATCCACAAAGGAACCTATCTCCCATATAAAATAGGTGAAAAAAATTGTTATCTTTTGTCTGTATCCACAAAGGCACCTATCTCCCATATAAAATAGGTGAAAAAACTTGTTATCTTTTGTAGGTACTAGTATTTAGAATGTCCAAATAAAGGCACCTGTATTCACAATAATAGATGACACCTGTATCCAATAATTTGGAGTAAGGCACTTATCTTCCATCAAATGGGGTGCTTGTATATGTAATACAGTGAAGGGTGCATGTATTCCAACAAACCAGATACTTGTATCTGCAATACAAAGAAGGGTGTATTTCTTCGACATCAAATAAGTGATGGGAGCCATGTTGGCATTGAAATACATGCATAGTCAGAGTAAAACATTTTCACAAATACAAGTGTGTTTGTTTATCTTTTTATCAATGAAATCCATTTACTTCTCAATTATTGACCAAAGGAGCTCATGATTTTCCGTCGGTGACACATGCATGCTCCCAAGGCACAAATAAAACAACTTCCAAGGAGAATACATGTGTCATCCCATGGTAAAATAAAAAATTTCCATGTTTTATTTAGTATTTTTCACAAGACCTCAAGACTAATAAAATTGTGTAGTGACCCTAGGAACGCACGCACCGCTCTACTCTACTTGTAGTATTGTATTGAAGATTAAATAAAAAGACCACATAAAGCATATAACATTGAAAACACAAAAGATAGATATTTTTTATTAATGTTGAAATCCAGTTACATATCGGTCCCTCTTAGGGATACCCATTTCGATACAATAAGTTACAAATAGGCAAAGAGTACCCCTTTCATGAAGAGGTGGTGCACTTATAAAAGGCTTCCAAGGGCTTACAAATGTCTCCTTCTCTAGGTCTGTTTCCTAGAGGGATCCCTTTGCTCATATGTGTTGGTAATATGTCTGATGAACCTATAGTCCTGTGATAACTGAAATAACAAAACACACTTAGATGTTCGGGACTACCTCCCGAATGAGGCTATTAGTGATAAAATAATTTAATAGAAATATACTGAAACTATTCCATGAAATCATGTAAATCTATGCTAATGATATGGTAACATGAAGATACAGAATAAAAGAAGTTATGTCTAAAATCTAATCTAAGCCTGCGGGACATTGTCCAAGATAGTGACCGCTAAGGTAAACCTTGCTCGATTGGCCCCAAAGCTATGGGTCAAAGCTTGTATTTGATGTTGAAATAAGAGGTGTTATGCTATTCAATTCATCAGGGCTTCACCATACATGTAATCTCAAAGAGAACTCTCCAAGTCTTGAAAGCTCTCCTCAATAAAAGATATCTTGATGCTAGAAGATTTGATCCTTTGGTGCTCTTAGGCTTGCACCTTTTATAGTGTGAAACCCTAGGTCTATGTCCAAGCCCTAGAAATGAATTTCTCATGTGTAGTGAGAGTTAGCATGAGAGGTTTTATGTCTTTTGTCTATGTTTGAAGGCCTGTTAACTTAAATATAATTGCCCACTTGAGTCTCCTATGTGAACAGATTGTTAGCATGAGAAGCTTTTGTCCTTTGTTTATGATTGGAGTTCAGTTAAATAAAGTTCAAATGTAAATCAAAGCCTCCTATGTGAACTGGTCATAAAAAGGAATGCAAAAGCACCCTCGCTCACCTTTATTGCATGCAGACTGACACTTCCACCCGAGATTAGGCCTGTTTGTCAATAAACTATTTCTTATGGCTTAGACGTTATAGTCTATAGCGATTAATATTTGCCGCTATCATCTACATTGGCTAAGGTCTAGTCACTCTAGGCTTGAGTGACTAGGATCTAGCCACTCTTGGCTTGAGTGGCTAGGCTTGGATGGCTTGAAAAGGCCCCAAATGAGTGGTGATAACCACTATATATGCTTGGAAATTCCAATATTATGTCTCATGATCTTATGAGTGTGTGTATCGCTCCAAATTTTTTGCATCCTTACCTTCAGGCTAAAGGATCCATGCCCGAAAGGAGGATGGGAAAAGGATGGGACGGTACCTCAGACTGAGAGGCCCTTTGAAGGTCCCGCCTCTCGGGGGAGGGGTATTAAGGTGATTTTTCGACGGATGGTGGGGTTCACCTGGAAACGTTTAGTGGCAGTTTCCATGCCTAGGTTGGGAATGAGTTTAATGTGTTCAATTTTAGCTTTAAACATCCAAGTCCTAGGTTTGGCCAAATGAATCTAAGCTAAGCTATATGAAATGCTGATTATATGAATACAAAAAATAGATTTGAACAGAAAATAGAGAGAATAAGCTAGATTAAAGAGCCATACCTGATCCGGATGTCTGATGGAGATTCTGATTTTTGAAGCAGTCCAGATCGTCTAGAATTTGACAGGATCGTCTCTGATCTGACAGGATCGTCTGAGATCTGATGAATTCATCAGACGAATTCGTCGGAGACCTGCAATTGTAGAAATGGATACCAAGAACAAAAAATACAATTGCAAAAGCAAGGGAAAATGATAGAAATGAAAGTATGAATGCTAGAATGACAACTTTAGATAACAAATTAAGTAAAATGCATGGTTTTAATGACTAACTTTGACTTTATTATGCATCTAGGCTACATGAGGTGAACTCCAAGATGCAAAGCAGTAATAAGCTTAACTAATGCAAAGCAAAACAACAAAAAAGAGTAAAGAAATGCAAACTTTGGGCACTGATTGCCCCCAATGTTGACTGCAGTCGAAATCATCTCGGATTGGTACGAAATCATCTCGAATTGGACAGGATCATCTGTGATGATCTGAGCTTTGCTTCGGTTGAAGAATAACAAAGTTCCTGCAAGAAAATTCAAAAAGGGACAAAGGCGAACAATAATCTAGGATATCCTGAAGCATGTAAAACTTAAAGTACAAAAAAATTCAGCCAGGGGAATGTCAAGGGGAGGGCCTAAGATTAAATAGGCATAGGAAAGAGGTTGGGAGGTTGGAGATCATCCCATTTTGGGAGATCTCCAATGGGGGAGACTCTAACGGTGTAGACGCGTCTCTGCCTGAGTTAGAGAAGTTGTTGAAATAGAAGCTAATTTTGAAAAATCAGTTTTGGGATGAAATCGTCTGGACGTTCTGCTCCAGACGAAATCGTTCGATCTGAGGTGATATCGTCTGATCGGAGACGATATCGTCCAACGGATGAAACAAACTCTAAAAATGGCATGAAAAACAAGGAAACGGGTAGCAGGCGGTTTGGGAGCGGTTTTGGGGTTGAAATTTGAATTTGAATTATTACTAAGGTAATTTTAATTATTTACTAAGTTTTACTGTGCCAATTTTAGGGTGCTACATTTTGCCCCCTCTTTAGCGAATTTTTCGAAGAAAATGCGTTAAAGATGAGTTCTTCTCGATTTATGAGAAAGCAAAAATTATTCCCATTTTTAGGCGACGATTCTTGGTCGAATCGTACGACAGCTTACTATGATGCCCCCTCCGTGTTTTTACCCAAATCGAACGTTTGAGGTAAAAAAGCGGAAAAGCAAAAAATTAAAATGTTTTTAATTGTTTTTGAATAAAATTAAAAAATAGGGAAAAACCCTAATTCATTTTTTACTATTCATTTTCATTTTCTAGTTTGTGGAGCTCTGCAAACAAAATGGTCGAGACAGCGCACAGATCGACAGAGGTCCGACGTGGGCTACGGGTAAGAGTCTAAACTTAGTTTAGAATGCTTGAATTTTGATTTTCTATGCTTTTTAGATTAAATTTTGATGATTTTTGAGCATCGCGGCCATTTTTGGGCCGTCGACGTCGTCGGGACGAAATCGTCTCGATATCGCCGATTTCGTCCAGGGGCGAAATCGAAAAAATGGGGACGATTTCATCAAAAAAGGGACGATTTCGGCTTGCAAAATCGGAGACGAATTTGCTCAAATTGGGGATGATATCGTCCAATAGTGGACGATATCATCATTGATGAAATTGAACTTGCTTTACTTGCATTTTTAATCACTATTTTATTAATGATTTTTATTGTTTTGTTGTTTATGTTGCAGAGAGGATTACTAAAGAGGAGAGAATGGAAATACGGTGGGTTGAGAGATGACTTGGTCGCTCTATCTCAGGCAGAGTGAGATCAGTTGGCACAAGTCAGCTTGCAGCATGTGGTAGAGATGCCACAAGTTTCTACAGATATGGGGCTATTGACAGCCCTAGCAGAGAGGTGGTATCCGGGTTCTTCCTATTTTTGATTACCGACAGGGGAGATGACTCCCACACTAGAGGATGTATGGAGGATTTTGAGGATCCCCATACAAGGATGGTTAATAACTCCCATGGCCAATCAGGGCCATGTGATGATGCGACTGTGCAGAGATCCGAGCTTCGCCCTGGAGAAGGGCGGAGTGAACATCGAGTCGCTACGCCGGATGCCCGGGGCATCTAGACTGACATAGGTTTTGGCTGGGGTTGTAGGTGGTCTATTGCTATGCCATCAGAGTGGAAAGTACCATGGCTACTGATAGATGTGGTCTACGACATGAGAGACCATGGGTACAGGTTTGCTTGGGGGAGTTATGTACTATGTCGATTGTATAGGATCCTGCATGGGGTCGTATACAAGGGCGGTCGATGTCTGGTTATGACATCACTACTACAGGTTTGGTGTTGGGAGCACATCATGGTGCGAAGGCCGGTAGGGCTCCCACTGATAAGGATTGATGGGGAGAGGCCCCGAGCTTTCTACTAGTGGCTCCGAAGAGGGTCACAGTGGTGGATAGATCTGCCAATGTCCCGGAGACTACTTGATGACCTTGTCTCCGACCAGATCACCTGGAGGCCTTGGAGAGATCATCCAGGGTGGGCCGAGGATGGACAGGAGCTGGCTCATGTTAGGTGAACCTGTTGGCTGAGGATGGAGAGGGGAGAGGTGGAGCTCCACCGCTACGACCGAGTTTTGAGGTAGTTCGGTCTACAGCGAGGGATCCCATCTCTCAGAGACTACGAGTTTTCCTGGACCATCCGGGATAACACTACGGTTAGCGGGGCTCCGGATATGCGGTGCTTCTAGAGTCGGGACGTGGATGATGCCCCCATTCAGCTAGTGGATGAGGATGATGCAGGGGTTGCCGATGGCTATGATGCCTAGTACACAGGCATCCGCCCTCCTCGGATGACGAGGGCTTAGGGTCCGATTCATGTAGTTGTGCATCGGATGGGGAGGCGGTGCTAGGCGGCCATTGAGGTGGCACAGGGTCATGGAGGGAGAGAGCAGAGGAGACCACAGGCTCAGTAGAGGCCACGATAGCAGGAGAGGAGGGAGGAGAGACCCCCTTCTCCATGGAGAGAGAGGCCACCATCGCTCGATAAGGGCAAGGGTGTGGACATAGGAGAGAGTAGTGAGATGGCTACTCTCTAGGTGGAGACTGTCCATCTCTAGGCATAGGTGTAGACTCTACAGGATGAGGCTACATGCCATCGAGCGGAGGCTACACAGCTCAGAGATGAGGTTGCATGCCTCAGAGCACAGAGCGGAGGAGCGAGCGCTCAGGAGCTGGCATGGTCGATTGCTCAGACCACGTTCTATCAGGGTATCTACTTCCAGATGGTGCCAGAGGGCCAGAGGGTATAGCTACCAATCGGCATTGTGGATCCGATCAGGGTTGGGTCATCGAGGACTTCATCCCGATCGATGACTAGGACTCGTAGTACCACACATACTACGATGGGGCCACCTCGTCCACCTCAGGGCTGGGGAGGAGATGAGGCTGAGAGCTCGAGGGGTTCTCGAGGCTAGGCTACTACACTGTATAGACTGATTATATGATTTGAGAGGATTGAGTATGCCAAGATGTAGATTGTGGCATACCAATCTAGTTTTGATATGATGTACATATATTGTTGAGATATATATATATATATTTTTTTTATATATATATATATGATATTTTTGATCATATGACTTGTCTTATGTGTTTGTATGATGCTTTATTGTTGTGGTGTGATTGATTTGATGATTCATGTAATTATGTCGGTTGGAAATATTATGGTTTGAATGTCATGTTTTTTTTAAATTTAAATGAAATAATCTGATGTAAACAAATTGGTTGTTTGTGATGTGATTTGATAAAAAAGAAAAGGGACTTCTAACAATAATTTCAAAGGACATTGTCGCTATTATAGACCATTTCATGGAGTCGCCGCTCACTCGGTCGTCAAGCTAATCCCAGTATAGAAATATTGTTAAAAGTAAAAGAGTGCTTAAGAGACTGTCTTAAGACTTTGGTGTGATGATGCAAATGATGATGATGATGATGATTTGTTTTCAGATTTTCATGAAAATATTATGCATGAAATATTTTAAAATGACTTTTGCTAGGCATAAATTCCTAAGTGTGATAAAATTTTTGGATAATTCCCTAGGAATTATACCATCATTACAAAATTGAAGTTTGACATAATGACATGAAAATAGAGTAAGTGTTTATTTTGTTTTTAAAGCATAATTGTGTAACATAATGATTTAAGTCATATGTTTTTATGATTTTGAATAAATGGAAAATAAAATTGGTACAATGGTTTGCGCTAGGCATAGAATATTTAGGTATAGACTTATACCATCATCGCAAAATCCAAAGAAGAAAATAATATAATAGTTTTATTGCATGGTTGATTTTTTTAATTTTTGAAAATAGTCAGAAAATATGAAGATGAGGACTTGCGCTAGGCATAAAATTCCAATTTTGGTTTTGGAACTATACCATCGTCACGAAAGTCAAAAGTTATATATAAATGTAACTTTATTGCATGTTTTGAAAATGATTTTGATTTTTGATAATGCATATAGTTGTCTTTATACTAAACAACTGTTCTTCAAAGAAGAAAATGAATTTATTCCAAACAATTTGCAAAAATATTTCAAAGTATCTTAAAGACAAAAGTTAGATTTATAAGGAATCCCATGTGCGTAGGTGAGTTCATTACCAATCTTGATTTATCATAATGATACACAAAATCTCTCAAAGACAAAATGTGTGTGCAATTGCATTGTTCATTTACCGGGTTTGAGCAAGATACTATGATACAAGTGATTTGAATTAACCAAATAAGTGTTCGTTAACCATGATTTAGATGCATATAACCATACCGAGACTACTATGTAGGTCGGGTTATCAAGAGCTAGCTAATCCATAAGCGAGACATAGGTCTGTACAAAAGAAGGTCGCTAATGTGACGGACATATCGCCACGCTAGGAGTTACCCAAGGCCAAGCGGGTTGGGCACAAACCACCTGTTATGGGGCTTACCTCACAGTTTTCGAATAATTGAGAATTCCAGGGATTCAAGCTCATCAACCCTTCTTTTCTTTTCAATGGGTAGGGAAAGGGATTTTATTGCTTTTGCTTTTGTTTGTTTCTTTTTCTTTTGCTTTTCTTTTTCTCTTTTTTTTTTTGTATTTTTGTATTTTGGCTTGATATTTGAGATAATGCTGAAATAACTTGTTTCTTTTTCTCTTTTTCTTGAACTTTTCTTTTCTTCCTATACTAGGGATACTTGCTCGGATTAGCTGTAGAGCAAGGGATTTTTATTCCGGGTAGGGGTGAGCTTGTCCTTTTGTCAATTCTCAAAGATTCTAGACCATGTGCATGATAGGATAGCAGGGGAAACTTTTCGCTCAAGAAACCACTTCTACTATGTAGCATAGCATGGACATTACAAATATAATCATTTTATTGTGAAAGGATATGCTTGGTTTAAGTAAATAACAAGATCAATTCTCTGTGCTCAAACTTTATTTAATTGAATTTTGTGGACTTTGATATAAGAGAGATTAGTAATCATGCCAGATAAAATCAAGATATTTATTTTTGTGTTTGTGATAGTGAGGGATTCCAAATAAATGCTAATTTATCCAAAATAACTTGAAAATATAAGCTGCAATACTTGAAGAAGAAATATATATAACAAATATTTTTGAGGAGTTTGATGATTTTGACTCTCTCTTTCTTCTTTATTTTTTTGGTTTTGAAAAGAGTCAATAATATTGTTGTTTTGACTTTTATATTTTTTTTTATTTTTTTGTTTGTTTTTGTTTAAAGAGTTTTATATATATTTTTAAAATGAGACAACATGCAAAATATGTACAAATGATGAAATGACCAAATTTTATGCGTAATATCGCTTAAGATGCATAATATTCATAGGTTCTTTTAAATATTTACCATCTAAGGTAGCTAATTTGTATGCTCCTGATTCAAATTTAGCAGTGATAATATATGGTCCAAGCCAGTTGGGCTCAAATTTACCTTTAAGGTCTTTAGTTGCATTAGTATTTTTTTTATTTTCTTTTAAAACAAGGTCATCGACCTCAAAGGATCGATGACGAACTTTCTTGGCATATGATCTTTTAAGCTTGTTTTGGTAAGCACGAAGATGCTCCAAAGCATTGATGCACTTTTCATCTAGGAGTTCCAGCTGGTGAGTCTGCCGATTTCGATATTCATCTCCTACTTCGGTATCTTGAAGTAGTAGAGCCAAAGAAGGAACTTCTAATTCAAAAGGAAAAATGGCTTCGGTGCCATAAACCAAGACAAAAGGTGAAGTTCCAGTGGGAGTTCGAACACTAGTTCGATAGGCCCACAAAGCTGGATATAATTGAATGTGCCAGTCGTGGCCAGATTTATTGACCAATATTTTAAGAATTTTGATTAAGGTTTTGTTAGATGCTTCTACTTGGCCATTACCCTAAGGATAATAGGGAGTGGACCATCGATGTTGAATCTTATATTTTTGGCATAATTTCTTGACATCTTTATTTTTGAAACAAGTTCCATTGTCTGAGATGAGATTTGCAAGAATTTCGAACCTACAAATGATTTGATTAAAAATAAATTTGGAGACTTGTGTTCCAGTGCAGGAAGCTAAAGGCATAGCTTCAACCCACTTCGTGAAATACTCAGTGGCGGTTATGATGAATTTGTGTCCATCAGATGACACAGGATTAATTTTGCCAATAATGTCTAAGCCCCATTTTGAAAAGGGCCAAGGAGATGAAATAGCCTGCAGCTCTTGTGTAGGCGCATGGACAAGGTCAGCATGTTTCTGGCACTTGTCGCAATGGCGCACATACTCATGTGCATCATTTTCCATGGTAGGCCAAAAGTAGCCTATCCTAAGGAGCTTTTTAGCAATGACACTACCACTAAAGTGTCCTCCACAAGATCCATCGTGGACTTCACTTAAAGCTGATTTGGATTCTTCTAGATTCAAACATCTCAATAGGATACCTTCAAAAGATCTCCTATATAAAGTATTGCCAATTATTACAAATCGACTTGCTCGTCTACGTAATAACCGACGTTGGTTTCTATTAGAATTGGAAGGGAAAGTCCCATTGTGAAGAAAATCAAATATATCTGTATACCAAGGGTCAGGAGTAGTTTCATTGATTAGAAACACATCCAAAGGTTCTAAACATGACTTATTTGAAGTGGGTTCCTGGAGTCGATGAATAATGATGGTGGCATATTCGTCATCTAACTCCAAGGGCAGAAGAGATGCGACTACGACCATAGCGTCAACCGCACGGTTGCTAGTTCATGGAATAGCTTCCAAAGTAACTTTATCAAACAAGGATAACAATTGCAAAACATATGCTTTATATGGGCACAATTTATCATCTATAGTCTGATAAACTTCATTAATTTGATTTATGACAAGTTGAGAATCACCAAAAACTAGCAGATGTTTGATTTTTAATGCCAAGGCAGCTCGTAATCCAAGGATTAGAGCCTCATATTCGACAGTATTATTGGTGCAAGCAAATGTTAATTTAAAAGACAAAGGTATAATGTGTTTTTGTGGAGATATTAAAATAATACCCGCACTAGCCCCACTCATGCATCGGGCTCCATCAAAGTATAAGGACCATTGTTCAACATGGTACGCCTCTAATTGAAGGCATTCATCAGGAAACTCAATGATGAGGGGATGGGTAGACTCTAAGGGTGCAGTAGCTAAGTGATCTGCTATGATTTGACCCTTAACAGACTTTTGTCCTATGAATGTGAGTTCAAACTCGCTTAGAGCAAGAACCCACTTGGTTGTGCGACCCGATAAATAAGGTCGACTCATAAGATACCGCAAGGGATCATATTTAGCAATGACATATGTTTTTTGACTAAGCATATAATGGCATAATTTTTGCATAGAAAATATGACTGCTAGACATAGTTTTTCTAATGAGGTATAACGAGTTTCATAACTGATTAAAGTTTGGCTAATGTAATAATTAGCATGTTCTTTCTTCTCATCATCAAGCTGAGCTAACATAGCTCCTAAAGCAAAATCTGAAGCTGAAATATATAGGAGAAACGGGCGATCAGGTCTAGGCGGTGAAAGCACAGGTGGGTTAAGGAGGTATTGTTTGAGAAGTTCAAAAGCTTCTGTACATTCATCATCCCAATTAAAAGGGACATCCTTCTTAAGGAGCTTAAGAAAGGGAGTGGTTTTGTCCGCCAACTTATCGATGAAGCGACGGATGGCTTGAAGCTTACCTTGTAAACTTCGTAACTCAGATATATTGGTAGGTGCGGGCATATCAGTGATAGCCGCAATCTTGAGAGGGTCGATTTTGATACCACGTAAAGAAACTAAAACCCCTAATAGTTTATCGGACTTAACTTCGAATATGCATTTGGCTGGATTTAATCGAATAAGGTATTCTCTTAACCGATTAAATACTTTTCTCAAATCATCTAAATGATCATCTTCTTTAATAGAGTGAGCTATAATATCATCTACGTAATCATGTAGGATATCATGCATCATATCATGAAAGATATAAGTCATAGCTCGTTGATATGTTGCGCTTGCATTCTTTAAACCAAATGGCATCACTTTCCAACAAAAGGTACCCCAAGGGGTAATAAAGGCTATTTTAGCTTGATCTTCAGGAGCTATCCTGATCTGATTATAGCCAGAAAATCCATCCATTAGGGACATCATTCCACTCCCGATGGTAAAGTCAATGATTTGGTCCATGTTTGGAAGAGGAAAATCATCTTTAGGGCATGCAGCGTTAATATCTCTAAAGTCCATGCAAACCCTAACTTTGGTAGCTTCTTTCTTGGTGACTTGGAACTACATTCGAGATCCATTCGAGCATAATCAATAGCTTGTATGAAAATAACATTTAGGAGTTTTCTAACTCCCCTTTGACTAGCAGGGCCACTTTGGGATGCATTTTTCTAAGTTTTTGTTTAACAGGTTTAGCATCCGGATGGACTACTAGATGATGCATGACTACAGAAGGGTCCAGACCTGGCATATCTTCATATGTCCAAGCGAAGACATCTTCATATTCTTTAAGGAATGCAATGTATTCATCTTGTTTTTCTTGACTTAATGCTGATCCAATATTGATTATGTGAGGATTATCCTCAGTTCCAATGTTAACTTTAATGACGTTTTCTACTTCCATGTGTAGATCTCTTTCAAAATTAGGTGGGGCGGGTGAAACGCCCAATTCTTGTAATTCTTTTAAGGTTAAGTTGGATAATTCATCTTGATGAGTGGTGGCCTCAAGTTGGGCTATAGTTGGTATAGAACCATCAAAATAAAAACCATTGTGTAACAACTCTTCAACGGAGATATCATGGAAAATATCTCCTTCCAACTCCTCATCGGATTCAGCAATCAATTCAGGGTAAGCTATGGATAGCATATTGCAGGTAAAGGGATTATTCTTAGAACACAAAGAATCTTGTTTATCTAGATAATCTTGATAACATATGAGTTGATCATCATCTTCAAAAGGGAAGGGTTGACCCTTACTAGGAAATAGGCCCACACCACATCGGGCGGGCCATGGCTCTACCTCAATAGGTTCTTTCATACCATTTTGGAAAGGTCCCAAGCCTTTCCCTTTATAGCCCATTTTAAGCATTATGGGCTTAGCTTTAATATATTCATTAGCAAAATAACATCGGGCATATCCCTCATGATGAGTTTTGATATTCCTGGGTATTCTTCCCCAATCATATCCTTTATAAATAAAAGCACAACTCCCGACTTGGTAAGTACTTCCCATAGGTTGTGGGAGGCCCAAAGTACGAGGAGATGGTGGCAAGTTATTTAAAAGAATTGAATCTTGCATAAAAGCATTTGTTTTTTTGATATTAAGATTGTGGATAAATCCGGTAAAAGTTCATCAGAAAGAGCATAAGATGTAGAAGGATCATTCCCTATATCTTTAGATGTGGAAGGTATGATAGATGTTGATAATGTGGAGGTGTCAATAAATGGGTCTATAGGTTTTGAAATTATAGGGATAGAACATGAAGGATTGGTTGTGGATTGAAGATCTTTTTGAGGTTTTAGTGTGGTTTGTTTAGAAGATGGTTGAGTTAAATGTATAGGTGTAGTTGATGGGGTAGATGATGTTATGTGTGTGTGTTTCACACGTTTAGATGAAAAATAAGAATTAGGATGTGTGGATGACAGAGCGGGGCAAAATTGCACTCCAACAGGTTATGCCAAAGCACACATATCAAAGGGTCTAGGGTCACCATGGATAGTGACCAACTGATTTTTAAATTCAAATTTAACACACTGATGTAAAGTGGAAGGAACCGCTCGCATCGCATTGATCCAAGGGTGACCCAAAAGTATATTGTATGATGTGGGGCAATGTACAATAAACACGGTTGTATCTAGGGTTCTAGGACCAACTTGCAAGGGTAAGGTAATGACTCCACACGTTTCTTGTGTCTCGTCATTGAAAGCTTTGATAATCATGTCAGTTTTCTTCATTTCATCACTTCTAAACCCAAATCGTTGGTAGAATTCAAAAGTGCAAATGTTTAGAGATGAACCATTATCAATCAAGACTCTTTTAACAACTACATCTCCAATTAGAGCGATAATATATAAGGGGTTATCCTTATGTAAACTATGTTGTGGGATATCTTTATCCCGGAAGTCAATACAATCAACTTCTCGAGTGATGATAGTATTGGACATGGCTTCAGGTTGAATATTTTGAGGTACCATCATTTGGCTTAATGTAAGCATTAACTCATCCCTATGGGTAGGAGAAGATCTTAACAAGTCCAAAAGGGAAATTAAGGTTATAGTATTGGATAATTGTTCATTAATATTGTAAGGAGGTTTTGGTTGAACATTAGACATATGATTCCCTTTATTGGGATTTTTCAAAATAAATGGAGCTGATCCATCATTCTGAGTTTGATCTTGTTGAAAGTTTTGAGCTTGTTGTCTGGTAACAACTCCGATGGTACCCACAATGTTATATTGAAGATGTTGAACTGGTCTTGGTTGAGCGTTTATGGCTTGTTCATTAGGAAGGAACTGATTAGAAGAGGGTCGAGTAGTAACTCTTCTAGGAAATGGTTCTTCTGGAACCATAGCATCTGTGATGGGTTGAATAGGATCTGATTCATTTTCAGAACTATTCGATTGGTTTGAGGTGATGTCTATTTCACTTTTAGTATCTGATTCTACATCACTAGGATCGGGAGTTTGAATATTATGTAGGGGTCTAGTCGTGACCATGGATAAGGTTGTGCCAAATATTTGAGGATCCTGAACAGATAATTGTCCGCTAATAGTCCCTACATATCGGGTAGGAGGGGGAACATTATGATGTTCGATTTGATTGGCCACTTCTTTACCATGTTTTGGTAAAGGATGTTGAAATATATCTAATGATTGATTAGCATTTTGATTCTGATTTTGGGGAATGGTCTTTTGAGCATTATTAGGAGCATTTTGTTTAGGTTGGAAGGCTTGCACCTCCATTTCATTATTATCAATCAGATCTTGTATTTTATGTTTCAATATTTTGCAAGAATTTGTAGCATGTCCAGGTCCTCTATGAAAATCACAATGTAAATCAGCTCTGTATCCGGGTATAGTTGGATCAGGTTCCCGGATAGCTGGTAATTGAATCAAGCCTCGTGCTAATAATTGAGGAAGAATGGTTGATAAAGGTTGATTCAATCTAGTAAATTCTCGAGGAGGTTTATCGGGAGGTTTTAATATAAATTTTTCTGTTGTCTTCGTTGTATTGATATTAGCAACGTTTCTACTATCGGTGACTCCGTCACCTACAACTTGTTTGTTTTTATACTGATTTCTAGATGTTTTCTCATCATCTTTCTTTTTGAGCTGACCTCTTCTAATGAGAGCATCTTCTACCCTTCGAGCTAAGTCTATAGCTTGATCGAAGGTAGTTAAGGTGGCGGTTGATAACTCATAAGATATTTGTTCTTGTAAATTATTAATAAAAATGTCCAACATTTCCCTATAAGGTAGCACAAAGTGTCGTTTTCCTATCAACTGCCTCCATCTAGCTAAGAAATCAGCAAAACATTCATCTTTGTCTTGTTTTAAGTTGTACAAATCTTTAATGGTGACATGCCTCTCGATGTAGGCACTAAATTGATGGACAAAATGATTCAGTTGTTTCTTCAAAATTTCTCAAAGAATGAGTGGGCAATTGATAGTACCACTCTAATGCCATTCCTCCTAAGCTTTTTGGGAACATTTTTAGTAATAGCAAGTCATCATGTGATATATCATGACATGCTATCCTAAACATGCGAAGATGCTCTATGGGATCTTCGGTTCCTTTATATATAGGCGGGACGGGCATGGGAAAGTGTTTAGGGTATGGTTGTGCTACAACTATGGGATCCAGAGGTTGACTACATATCTCTCGATAATTGTATGAGGGACGGTAGGGATCTATCCGGTCCATGCGCGAAGCTAAGCTGTTTCACCATGGCTTCCAGATTACTGGTTTGCCCACCATATTGATTCGGTAGGGCATTAATATGGGATTTGTGAGCATATGATGGAGGGACATGGAGATTAGATGCTATATTGCTATTGTATAAATTGTTGGTAGGAAGGGTGTTATGAAGAAATTTTGAAGTTGTATTATGTTGTATGCCCGATTGTTGAAAATTGGTGTTTGGCTTCATTTTAGGTTTTTGTCTACTTGAAGCATATTGATCAATAGTTTGGCGAAGTAAAGCGGTGAAGGAAGGTTTCTTTTGTGTGGGAATGATTTTAGGCTCAATAACGGGTTCCTTAGGGGGTTGGGTAACTCTATTGTTTTGGCATGTTTTGAATCATAGTGACCATATCTCTATTGGATGGTCCGGCTTTATCACTTTCTTGATCAATGAAAGACAAGGGATTAGTGTGTATGTCAAACATATGTTCCATGGCTGCTTGAGTGTCACTAATTTGTCCTTTATCAATACGAACTGCCATATTAAGAGCACCAATGTTATTATTGAAAAATTTCCAGAAATGATCTAAATTATCAAAAGCAATAGTTCCATCTGGAGCTATTCTAGGGGATGAGGATCCTTCCTCTTTAAGATTTTCTTGTTGTTCATTTTCTTTAGCCAGGTCATCTTCTGGTTGTTCTAGAGTTTCTCCTTCCGGAATTGATTCCTCAGGAAGGACATTTGGGTTTTTTGTTTTGTCTCCTAACCAATCTTCTCCTTCTTCTTCAGTTTGTTTACCACTCCTAAGTTTAGGCATTGTGGTTAAATTTAGATTTCAGAAACATATATATATATATATATATATATATATATATATATATATATATGCAACAAGCTTAAGAGGTATATATTTTAATTATATACCTACTATAGTATTTGAAATAAAATGTTTTTGGTTTTTGTTATGTTTTGGTTTTTCTTGTTTTTGTAACAATATTATAAAGATAACAAACAACACACTAAATGCAAGAAATAATAATAATGAAAGCAATGATCTAGTTTTCTATAAACAATTTATAAATATCATTAATGGGCTCGAGTTCTTTAGGAGTCATGAAGTGTTCTTCTTCAAATTGAAAATTTTCTTTCAAGAATTTGACAAAAAGTGCTATAGTGATATTATCTGTCTCAGATTATGGTTGGTAGAAATAAAGTTCGTGGCAATACTCTCGATATAACACAGCCCTAGGAACTCTATTCCATATTTCCCTATCCGTAAGAACGACCTCTTGATCTTCTACACGACCTAGGAATTGGTGTATAACGAGCTGCGTTCTCGAGGTATTCCTCGAAGGTGAACAATTACGAAGACACAAGAGCTCTCCTATAAGCTAACCACCTATGGCGAGGCTCTCCGAAGTTCATGATAAAAAATGAGTTGATGAGGATCCGGGATCCTATCTAGGGCAAACCTCTTGATTTGTCTAAGTTCGGTTGATTTAGATGAAATGACACCTAGCCTCCTATCAAGTTCTTTCCACAGAAGTTGGTTTCTATCTATTTCAGGCACACTAAGCACAGAATTAACTTCTATGGCTATTAATTGATTTGCAACATTTATAGTGACTGCTAGTCTTTTCTTAGGAGCTACCATCTAGACATGATATGCAACTTAGTAGTTTTCTAATGATTTTAAATGCATCTATGTTTTTGGTTTTTGTTTTTTTTTGTTTTCAAAAGGTTTTAGTTTCACGTCGGGTTCACCAAAATGTATCGCTCCAAATTTTTTGCATCCTTACCTTCAGGCTAAAGGATCCGTGCCCGGAAGGAGGATGGGAAAAGGATGGGACGGTACCTCGGACTGAGAGGCCCTTTGAAGGTCCCGCCTCTCGGGGGAGGGGTATTAAGGTGATTTTTCGACGGATGGTGGGGTTCACCAGGGAAACGTTTAGTGGCAGTTTCCATGCCTAGGTTGGGAATGAGTTTAATGTGTTCAATTTTAGCTTTAAACATCCAAGTCCTAGGTTTGGCCAAATGAATCTAAGCTAAGCTATATGAAATGCTGATTATATGAATACAAAAAATAGATTTGAACAGAAAATAGAGAGAATAAGCTAGATTAAAGAGCCATACCTGATCCGGATGTCTGATGGAGATTCTAATTTTTGAAGCAGTCCAGATCGTCTAGAATTTGATAGGATCGTCTCTGATCTGACAGGATCATCTGAGATCTGACGAATTCGTCGGAGACCTGCAATTGCAGAAATGGATACCAAGAACAAAAAATACAATTGCAAAAGCAAGGGAAAATGATAGAAATGAAAGTATGAATGCTAGAATGACAACTTTAGATAACAAATTAAGTAAAATGCATGGTTTTAATGACTAACTTTGACTTTATTATGCATCTAGGCTACATGAGGTGAACTCCAAGATGCAAAGCAGTAATAAGCTTAACTAATGCAAAGCAAAACAACAAAAAAGAGTAAAGAAACGCAAACTTTGGGCACTGATTGCCCCCAATGTTGACTGCAGTCGAAATCATCTCGGATTGGTACGAAATCATCTCGAATTGGACAGGATCATCTGCGACGATCTGAGCTTTGCTCCGGCTGAAGAATAACAAAGTTCCTGCAAGAAAATTCAAAAAGGGACAAAGGCGAACAATAATCTAGGATATCCTGAAGCATGTAAAACTTAAAGTACAAAAAAATTCAGCCAGGGGAATGTCAAGGGGAGGGCCTAAGATTAAATAGGCATAGGAAAGAGGTTGGGAGGTTGGAGATCATCCCATTTTGGGAGATCTCCAATGGGGGGAGACTCTAACGGTGCAGACGCGTCTCTGCCCGAGTTAGAGAAGCTGTTGAAACAGAAGCTAATTTTGAAAAATTAGTTTTGGGATGAAATCGTCTGGACGTTCTGCTCCAGACGAAATCGTCCGATCTGAGGCGATATCGTCTGATCGGAGACGATATCGTCCAACGGATGAAACAAACTCTAAAAATGGCATGAAAAACAAGGAAACGGGTAGCAGGCGGTTTGGGAGCGGTTTTGGGGTTGAAATTTGAATTTGAATTATTACTAAGGTAATTTTAATTATTTACTAAGTTTTACTGCGCCAATTTTAGGGTGCTACGAGTGTGTCTATGTAAGTAGCTCCCTAAGCATGACATGATTTAGGTGTCTACAGATGCCCCTTTTGCGATGCGCTATGTGGAAAACACAACGCTGAGCAAAAACATAGACTGATCTGTTTGTAGGGTGTATGGTGATCAATGGTCTGATCAATGCCGGATGGCCCAATCATGCAAGATGGTGCGCATCCCTTGAATCATTGCCTCAACGTTTGGAGGACTTAGCTCAGTGGATTTTGCATGTTAAATTGCACTCATTCCTCAAACTCAATTGGGTAGCTTCAGTTGCTACAACAATTTCGACCGATAGGAGAGCTACAATTGAAGATGTCATGTCTTCTTACGTTCCCAACAAACAAGGGAAATTTGTGATTGTTGTATGCAATGATTCGTAGGACGAACATGATTTTGTTATGATCAAGTGATATTTTGTTGATTTTGATTATGATTAAGTTGAATTTTTGAACTACCTCTTCACACAATGAATTGGTGAAGAAATGACAATGAATGAAGTGACAAGTCGCTTGACCAATATGACTAATCTGGTTCCTTTCTAGCATTTGTTGCTTTTAATGGGCAATCCCACATCCAAGTGTGATTCCAATTGCTTATGATGATCATCCATCCTTATCCCGAGGAGCGGTCCGGCTATCAATAGCCTTCTTAGGGAGTTAGGATGAGTGATTCTATTTATGTTTAGATTGTATCACTTTGACTTAATGTTTTTGATGTCATAGGGGAATTAGGATGATCCTTTCACACCCGTGGAGCAGTCCGACCATCTTGGTCTTCTTTGGGATTGAAGGGTGGCACATCGTAATTCCAAAATGAAATGTTTTTTCCCCAAGTGGCCTTATGGTTATCTACTCATCTCACCGAAATACATGGAGTGCGAATCGTTGCAATCGTCGAGTTGATAGAGTAAGTAACTAGGTACGAGGCCTACCTGAGATTGTGCTTTTATGTGATTTTTGTTTTATTTTGAACACTCTGAGGGTCCTAAACCATCAAAGTGTGTTTATTTGTTGTTTTTGTTATTCCCTCATGGAAGGAACTACTTTACTTTGATCTGTGGACCTAGCCGCTGTCAGGTCCAATGGCCTCTGAGTTCCTGCCTGTGGTCGCTGTCACCTTGAGTGGCCAAGAAGTTTGGGTTGCTAACGTCAGTAACGGCCAAGGCATAATTAAGGAAATATAAAATTTGCAATTTCTAGGGTTTGACCTATCATTTTCACTATTGAAGATTCATTTTTAGAGCTCTGGTGTGACGGTGATGGTTGCGACTTTGGATCTTGCTGGTGCTGAGGACATGGCTACGCAGGGTGAGACATCAGCTGCTGGAGGAGCCGAAGCTTCTCGGGTATTTCTCTCTTCAAAACCCTAGCTCTCTTTTCTTTATCTAAGTAAAACTAAACCTCACTAAGTAATGGGTAAAATGAACCTCACTAAATCTGTTGGCAATGAACAAACTCTGTAATTAGGCTTAGGTTCCCCTTTGCTATGGTGGGTTAGTCCCCAATTTTGTTTTTTGCTAGTGGTTTTAGCTTAGGGTTTTTTTGAATTTTTCAATTATTCACCTGTTGCCGCCATTTTGGGCATTTTGAACTTAGCTTAGTTTTGATGCTTGTATAGGAAATTTTACTTTCTAATTTGTTTGTTTTCCCTCCCTATGTTGTTTTTTTGAAATTATTTTGTTAGTTTTGCAATTTTTTTATTTTTTGGCCAAGGGTTCACGGGTTTGTCGTGCCGCCCCTTGGCCATTGTTGCTCAGAGCGCAGCTTTGAGCCACTGTCACTCAGAGTGGCCAAGCTTGAATCCCAACGGTCAAAAATTTGACCGTTGGGTCTTGGTCTGCTGCCTCCAATGGCCAGGTTTCGACCATTGTAGGCGACAGCGGCTAAAGCTTGAGCCTTGTTTTTCTTGTATTTTGTTGAATTTTTATGACATTTTTTTTACTTTTTTGGAATTTTTGAATTTTACTTTGTTTGATTAGGTGCAATCTTATTCTTTTTGCTTAGACTTAGAGTAACTCATACTCTTTTGCACCATTTTCATGTTTATTGTGAATTATGCCTTAGATGCATTGTAGTTATGTTTTGTCTTTCTTCTACTTTGCTTAGATCCTTACTGCTCGGGCTCGGGACCCAAAGCTCCTGCTTGACTTGCTTCCTAGCTTTGATGACATGGACTGGGCCTAGTTCAAGGCCCATGGGTTGTAGTATGTCATCAGGCTGCCTTACATCATGGTAGATCAGGCCTACCTTATGGCTCTGGCCCACCGCTGGGACCCATGGACTAATACCTTCCACCTCTCGATCGACGAGATGACCATCACGTCGGAGGATGTGTATAGGATCTTTCAGATTCCATTTGATGGGGTGGCCATTACCTCCTCGGACACTAATGATCAGGTGGTTGTCTTCACTCGGGTGTTTAGAGGGCACTCTACGGATGCTCTCAAGGACACCAAGTCCGGAGGAGTGTCTATTAGTCATTGGCATGGGGAGGGCATCTTTATGGTGAGGCATGTCATATTGCTGATGGTGATCAACAATGTTCTTATCCCGGATTGCTCGGGTTTGAGGTTCCCGTGGAACCTTCTAGTGATGGTGCAGGACCTATTGGATAGCGAGGAGCCTATCATCTATGCATGGGGTAGATCGCTATTGGCTCAGTGCTATGATGAGTTGTACCACATCCATCGATGGGGACGTGTCAGCATTACCTACAGCTTGCTCCTACAAGTTTGGGGATGGGAGCACATTATAGTAGATCACCCTAAGGGGCTCCTAGCTGAGATCACAGTGATCGATGCTCGGACACAGTGCTATGCTGCTAGATGGGCTCGAGAGCATGAGGAGCATAAGAGCCACACTTTCATAGGGGAGTTGTCCCACTACACTGATGCTTTTACCAGACTATTGGCTAGAGATGTCATGTGGTGGCCTTACTATGAGTGTCCTTCTTGGGATGATCCAGCTAGCTTTACTACCAAGACATGGCATGAGTGATGGCTCATTGGTCGTAAGATTACCATCCAGGAGTATTTCTTCTACTCACGGGTTCTTTGTCAGTATGGGTTGTAGTAGGATGTGCCCTTGGTACCATTCTTGTACAGGCACCTCATAGCAGAGAAGGACCTACCTCCATGATAGATCATAGAGCTTTCAGATGAGGAGGATGCCCCAACCATTGACCCCATAGTGGTTGGGGGAGTTATAGAGGCCTACTCTCAGTGGTGGGGTGATCAAATGTGGCATGGCATCGGTAGCCTAGGGCATGAGGATGATGGTGGGGGTGATGGAGTAGATCCGACAGGACATAGGGTCCGAGCCAGGACCGAGGTATGGGGCCAACCAATAGAGCAGGTGGTAGCAGAGGATCTTGATGTTCCTAAGGAGGAGGAGTTAGAGCCCGAGGAGAGAGACTCTCCTCTGAGAGCATAGCTACATGAGGTTGAGGCTGAGCTTCAGGCCACTAAGATCCAGGTACAGCGATGAGATGCTACCATTGAGAAGCTCTCAGCACAGATACAGGCTCTACAGGCTACTATTGGGGGTGGCGATGTCAGGATGTAGTTTGTTGTTCCTCCTTCTACACCATAGGAGGTTCCAGTGGCAGGTTCAGGGGTAGATGTGGGATGGCTTCAGTATTTGTTGGATGAGCATGAGGAGTGGATCCGGGGACTTGTGGATCATGTCACCATCCTTCAGATGTAGCTCAAGAGGCATGGGATTGTCCCTAAGGAGCCAGCAGGTGCGGGTGGTTCGCAGGTCAGTGGGTGCTCCACCTCGGGGCAGTCTTCCACCCGTCCTAGCCAACGGACCCAGACTCGGATAGAGAGACCTACAGGCTCACATCATTCGACTCACGACACCGCCATAGGGGGAGGTGGCACTGGAGGAGGTGATGCAGGGGGCTCAGGCTCGATATTTGATTGATGCTCTACTTGGTACTTGATCCATTTTTGAGGTCGGCTGACCTATATGACTATAGCCTACGGGCATTTTTGTATATCCATGGACTTGACACACATACTCTTATGATATATTTGCTTTTTATGACTCATTATGTGTATCATTTATTGCTTATGTTTTTGTTGTTATTTTGTTTTATGATATGATGTGATGATGGTATTATGATGATTTGATGGATATGTTAGATGATAGATGATATTGAAGATGCTTAGATGGATGTGTAGATGTTTATATGATTTGATGATATGATGTGATGTATTTTGATAAGTGGTAAATGGTGAATTTATGGTTGTATGCAAATGTGTATTGGCTTACATGTTTTATGATGTGGTTTATGGATGATTCATGATTTGTGTTTGTGGATGCAAATGTTTTTGTTAAATGCATGTTTAATTTTTGCTTTATTTGTATGCATCTAACTCATGCTATGATATGGTGAATGCAGTATATGTTTTAATGTAAATGAACTTGTATGTTTTAATTACTTAAAACATAATGGATGCATATGACTTTTGACAATCTTAATGGGTGATACCACAAAGAGTAAAAAAATAATCATGAATTTAAATAATCACTCTTATCATAAGAATTGATTAAGTATTCATATATGGAATGTAATGGTGTGAGATGTATTTTCTTGATAAGTTTCTGTAAATTAAAATATATAAAGTAGTCAGTGGCCGTCTATATACTATTTCTAATATATGTGCGGTATCTGTCCTACTATGTTGATACCCCCTAATTTATAGAATCTTATAAAGAAATTTGATGGTGGAATTAAGATATGATTTGTTGCTATGTAAAATTTTGTGGTTTTTCGGAGATTCAAACATTCTAGTTTGCCTATCAATTTCTGTTACTGATCCTTCTAGGCTTTTTGAAAATTAGGCTTTCATCATGGACCTAGATACTCATTCTCCCTGTGTGTGCAAGTGAATAATTTTTAGATATAACCCATGCATTTCCTTCGATGTCAGGTGGGATTCTTTCAGCCCATTGCTAAGATCAGGGATTCTCAAGTGTTAATCTTATTCTTATGTTGGACTTAGTTGGACTATACTACTAGGCGGTTTTGAGTTACCTAAGCTAGCTCATCCACATTCAAACATTGGTCTATAACAAATTCCAGGAGCTTTTGTGATAGACATATCGTCATGCGTAAGGATTTCTCCTTCCAGTTTTGTGTAAGTGCTGAGAATTCCAGGGATTCAAGTTTTATTCCCTTTTTTTCTTCATTTCTTTCGGGATACTTGCTCATACTTAGTGATGAAAATCACTTTTTATTTTGATTATTTTTTTTTTTTTTGAGCAAGGGATTCTTGTAGTGATGATAATCACTATTTATTTTTGACTGATTTTTTTTTTGATATTTTGATATTTTGAACTATGACTTTGGGCATTTTGACTTTGACTTTTGGAAAACTTGAACTTTTGACTTTTGAGATTTGAATTTGGCTTTGTTCCGGGATTTTGCTTGTTTGTGAAAGCAAGGGATGTATGTAGTGATGATAATCACTCATTTCTGGGTAGGGTTGCACTTGTCCTTTTGCCAATTCTCAACACCTTTAAACTGGTTGCACAGGGGGATAAGCAAGGATGTTCCTTTTTGCTTTTGGTAACCTAGACCACTTTGTAGCTTTCATCTTCCCATGTATCAACTAGAATTTAGTGTTTAAATTAGTGATGGGATTCTGAGATATGCTAGGCTTTGTCACCACTAGACCTTATTCTTTTCTAGCCAAGATGGGTTTTCACAAATTTTGATAAGACTACTAGGTGTGGTTGAATAACCGAAAAACCTTAGTATATTTTTGTATAGCAACTTTTTATGGTTGTGTTGAAAAACACAATTACACACTTGTGTTGATGGATGTATGGATTTGAATGATTTTTGAGACAAACTGTGGTATCACTTTACGACTCTCATGACATATGTGAATGCAATGGATATGAAAATGTAATGCAATTATGTGGATGCAAGCTATGAGATGCAATTATTTTTGTATTTTTTATTTTTATGTTGTTTTTGTATTTTTGCTTAATTTGACCAAAGGGCTTTAAGATGCCTTTGGAGCTTTTGTTTGATTTTGACCAAGCGGATTGGATACCCTTGGAGCATTTTTTGATTTGATTTTTGACCAAAGGGCTTTAAGATGCCTTTGGAGCTTTTGTTTGATTTTGACCAAGCGGATTGGATACCCTTGGAGCATTTTGTGATTTGATTTTTGACCAAAGGGCTTTAAGATACCTTTGGAGCTTTTGTTTGATTTTGACCAAGCGGATTGGATACCCTTGGAGCATTTTGTGATTTGATTTTTGACCAAAGGGCTTTAAGATGACTTTGGAGCCTTTTGTTTGATTTTGACCAAGAGGATTGAATTACCCTTGGAGCATTTTGTGATTTGATTTTTGACCAAAGGGATTTAATTATCCTTTGGAGATTTTGTTTGATTTTGACCACAATTTATATACCCTTGATTTGTTTTTTTATTTTTATTACATATTTGAATTTTTTTATTTTATGACATATTTGAATGTTTTTTATTTTATGACATATTTGAATGTTTTTGATTTTTTTGACATATTTGAATGTTTTTTATTTTTATGTGTGAAATACCTTTAAGTGAATGATATTGAGAGGTTCAGGCTCTTCAACACCATCTAATGATATAAGGTGATATGCTCCAGGCCCAATTCTCTGTGAAATCATGTATGGGCCTATCCAATTTATCGTGAACTTGTCTCGTAGATGTGGCGATAGATTCGAATTCTGTTGATTTTCCTTGAGCACTAAATCTCCAACCCTTAATTCCCTTAAATGGACTTTACTATTGTAAGCTCATGCAAGGTGATCTTGGTAAACGTGAAGATGCTCTAAAGCATTGACTCGACGTTCATCAAGAAGCATCAACTGATCAAGGTGGCCTTGTCGTGCGACCTCATCATCTATGAAGTCTTTTAATGCTATGCGTAGAGTTGGAATTTCTAACTCTAGCGGCATGATGGCCTCAGTGCCATATACTAATGAAAATGGTGTTGCCCTAGTGGGCATCCGTATACTAGTCCTGTATGCCCATAGTGCAAGTGGCAACTGAATATGCCAGTCCTTGTGATTATCTTGCACTGTCTTCCTCAATATGGAGACTATTATTTTGTTTGAGGCTTCTGCTTGCCCATTTGCTTGAGGATAATAAGGTGTTGAAAAACTGTGTTGAATATGATATTTGTTCATCAAAGCACTTACATTTTTGTTTTTGAAAGATGGCCCATTATCCGATATTATCTTCGAAGGGACCCCAAAATGACTTATGATATTGTGGAGTATGAACTCCGCAATCCTTTGTCCAGTTGTTGATGTTAAGGGGATCGCTTCGACCCATTTAGTGAAATACTCTATGGCCATTATGATGAATGTATGTCGACCTGAGGACGGGGGTGAGATCTTCCCAATCAAATCTAGTCCCCATTGCGAGAATGGCCATGCTACCTAGATGGGTTGCAAGGCTTGCGATGGTAAGTGCATTAGGTTTGCATGATGCTGGCACTTAGTGCACTTCTTGACATACTCGCAATAGTCCTTTTCCATTGTTGGCCAATAGTAGCCCATTCTCAAGATGCGCTTAACGATGGCCATGCCACTGAAGTGACCGCCACACGTACCATCATGAGCTTGCAAAATTGCCCAAGATGCTTCTTGGGGCTCAAGACAATGAAGTAACACTCCATCATATCCTTGTCTGTAGAGAATTTCTCCTAGCAAGATGTATCTTGTTGCTTTCTATTTGAATGTTCGCCTTTCAGTATGCGATAGATCTTGAGGCATTATTCCAAGTTTCAAGAAATCCCTCAGTTGGGAAAGCCAATCCTGATAAGCTATGACTTCTATAGAAAAGACAACTTGCTTTTCTCGTATTTTTGAGCTAGTGAACATGGATTGAGGAACAACTCTATGGTGTATGGTTGCACCACACTCTATATGCCCTTGGGAGATCAGAGACCCCCAAGGTGCTGTTTGCAAGAAATCTCTTGCTGCGAAGGACCAATCCTGATTTTGTTTGATGTTGACCATGTTGACTGATTCTTGATTGTCAAAAGCCTCACGACGTATTGCTGAGTGCGAGAGCACTTTCACATGGATGGTTGTAAAATTAGTAGATAGATTCTGAGGGATTAAGGATCCCAAAGAGGCCATGGTGTCTATAAATCTATTTGACGTACGAGGGATTGCCTCGATGTCGTACCATTCCAGCCAGGCTAGGTAGGTGTCAACAAGTTCCTTGTAAGCCTTCAGGAGTGGGCACCTGCATTGAAATAGTCCTTTGACTTGGTTTACTATGAGCAAGGAGTCACCAAAGATATTCAATATTTTAATGCCCATTGCAACTGTTGTTTGGAGTCCCAAGATCAGGGCTTCATACTCTGTGTTGTTGTTTGTGCAAGGGAAGTCTAGTTTGAATGATAAGGGCAATGGAGCGCCCTGTGGTGTGATAAAGACAATCCCTACTCCACCCCCTTGTTCACACTTTGAACCATCGAAGAACAATGACATGTCTCTTTCTTTCTTAGGTTCTTCGAGTTTTGGCGGATCTGATAATGCAAAGACCACATCATCAGGTAATTCTATGGTGAGAGGCTTGTCATCCTGAAGAGGCACCTCTACCAATTGATCTGCTATGACTTGTCCCTTGATGGAATTTTGGCTTATGAACTCTAGGTCAAATTCTATCAATAGCATGATCCACTTTGTGGTACGTGTATTGTGATATGTCTTACTCATCATGTACTACAAAGGATTTTGTTTTGATATGACGTAGGTCGTATGGCTCAACATGTAGTGTCACAACTTTCGAGTTGCAAAGACCACTGCTAAACACAAATTTTCTACATACGCATATCCTAGCTCATAACTCACCAAGGTGTGGCTAATGTAATATATGGCTTGCTCTTTGTCTTGTTCATTCTTTTGGGCTAACATGGTGCCTAATGCAAAATCAGTAGCCGATATATATAATAAAAATGGTGTGTCTAGCCTTGGTGGAGCCAAAACTGGTGGCGTTTCCAGATAAGTTTTGATCTCTGCAAAGGCTTGATGGCATTCTTCGTCCCAATGAAAGGGAACCTCTTTGCATAGCAACCGATTCATAGGTCTGCATTTGTCTGATAATTGCGCGATGAATATTTTTATGGATGCTATCTTGCCTTGTAGGCTCCTCAACTCCCTAATATTAGTAGGGGCAGCCATTTCTAGTATAGCCTTTACCTTTGCAGGATCGACCTCAATGCCTCTCTTGGATACGATGAATCCCAAAAGCTTGCCAGAAGTTATGCCAAATACACACTTCTTAGGATTCAATCGGACATTGTGCTCAATGAGGCGGTCAAATATTTGTCTAAGGACTTCGACGTGCTCTTGCCACAATAGGGACTTGGCCAGTAGGTCATCCATGTAATCCTCTAAGATCTTATGCATATAGTCATGGAATATGTATGTCATGGCCCGCTGATATGTGGCACCAGCATTTTTGAGACCAAATGGCATTACTTTGTAACAGAATGTTCCCCATGGAGTAATGAAAGTAGTTTTATGTTGATCTTCAGGCTTGATTCGAATTTGGTTGTATCCAAAAAAACCATCCATTAGGGAGAGCATCTCATGACCTACGGTTGCATCTACAAGGGCATCTATGTTTGGCAATGGGAATGAATCCTTTGGTGTTGCCCTATTCAGATCTCTAAAGTCTATACAGATACGAACTCTTCCATTGGGTTTTCCCATGGGTACCATGTTTGACACCCATTCAGGGTAGTCGATAGGAACTATGAACACTGCCTCAAGTAGTTTTTGCAATTCGTTCTTCACCATCAGAGCGATGGTTGGATGCATTTTTCTCAATTTTTGCTTGACTAGCTTCTTTGTGGGATCCAACGAAAGGTTGTGAACAACTAACTTTGGATCTATCCCTGGCATGTCTTTGTAAGTCCAAGCAAAGATATTCGGCCTCTCTTTGAGGAGAGGAATCAAGATGGCTTGTTCCTATGGAGATAGACTTTCTCCGAACCTAACTTTCTTTGGTTGGGTAGGATCATCGCTGATGTCTACCTCGAAAGTTGCTTCTATAGCCATATGTGACCCATCCTCCAACTAGTGAGGCGTGGGTATCAAGTGAATGTCATCGATGGGATTTATAGGTCCTACTGTCTCAGGATCCAAACCGGTATGGAACACGTCATATGCACAACCTGATGCAAAATGGAATGGTTGCAATATCTCTTCGCTAGGGAAAATATCTTTAGGCTTTATTTGTGAATCAATGTGATCCCAATCTATAGCCTGTGTGTTGAGACACAAAGTTTTATTGGGATCTACTAGGTTGTGCAGTGGAGTGGTCAAATCAATGGAGATTGTATTGATGTATGGGATGAAATCTCTAGGACCACATGGGTGTAATATTGTTTCAGGGGTTTCCCTTCCATGCTCATGATGAGGCTCTGGAGGAATGGGAATCTCTGGATCTGGTCCATGGGCTGGTCGGATAATAGGGTCATTAGGCTCTAAAAGCTCTCTGAATGTAGGTAGAGGGGGATTGACCATGCGATGGATGGCATTCAAGTCAACTGGTCTCCCCAAAAACTGCAAACCAGGGTCTATGGCATGAAGCACTACTTCTCTTTCCACCAACATATTGACTTGTCATAAATGGTGAGGCCCAAGATAAGCCATCTCGGTCTCATCCTCAAAATCATCATCACTTATCTAGAAGCCATTAGCATTAGTGTGTGGCCCTAAGATAAGGGGCTCATGTCTTGGTCCTAAGTAGGCCATCTCTGTTTCATCCTCATACTCTTCGTCACTTATGAAGAATCCATTTGCGTTAGTATGCTGCCCCAAGTCATGGGGCCATTGCCTTACCCCTAAGTAGGCTCTCTCTATTGAGTCTTCTGACTCATAGTCACTTTCATTCGATATGTACCCACTCTCATCATGGCTGGACTAGGTAAAGCTTTGTAAATAGTGAGGCCCATGATCGGACAAGCCCTCTAGTGCTTCATCATCATTTGCCTTATTTGCATTTTCTTCTTGCTCATCATCCCATGAATTGTAACCTATTGGGGTGACATCAATTGTGGATCTTGGATGATAAGTCTCGGGAGGTGGTATGTTCACTATGGCCACCTGTTTGTTGCTTAGATATCTTATACTTGGTGGGTGATAAGGAATAAAATTGATGTCTTCTCCTAACCCCAAGGTCAATCTGTCTAATGTTGTTGCTAGAAGGTCATCTCGACCTCTGATGTGATATCCTAACCCAAATATATCAGATGGGAGTTGGTATTGTGGCTCGAATGGCCACCTTCACCCCTACTCATATCTACCAAGACCATAACCATACCAATGGCAATTCTCGAAATAGGTTAGAGAAAACTCGGGATTAGAGAGATAGTGAACATTGACAGTAAATAGCCCATCATCATCCTCGTCTACATCTATAGATTTGTGGGCACAATCTAGGCCAGCGTAGATGAAGTTTGTCTGGTTGGGAGGGATTCCAAGTGGAACCACTATTCCCACTGGTGGTCTTAGATATTTTGGTCATCCCATGTCCTATGCAGACTCTATGATAGGTGTAAAAGTTATATTCTGCACGAGATACTCTCCTATCCCTGTGCTTTCCAAGTGTATAGTTGCATGTGAGGTGGATGACCCCACGGATGACACTGGTGAAGCGGGATGATAGTCATCATCTTCGACTTGGTCTTGATGATCTTCCTCTTCCATGGGAATTGGACTCTCTTCAATATCTATGGTTAGTGTTTCCTTGAGATCTGTTGAGTGGTGTTTTCACCCAATTGTGAAAGCACACTCTCCGGTAGGATCTGAGTCCCAAAATCCTCTGCTTGCAAAGAAATTACAACAGATAATTTCTCCAAGGTTCCTGTTATGCTAGCTCTTTGTTTACCAATGATGCTGTTCAATTTAAATGCTGGGAATACCTTAGGGTTGCAAGTGGATGTTAACAAGGGGCACTATGGTTTATTTTAATTTGAAATTGCAATGGACTCAAAGTGAATAAATCTAAGAGATGAATCTATTTCGATCTCGAGCTTTGATGGATTTTCAGTTATTTATTTAAATGACGGTAATTAAAATGCAAAAATAAAATAAAGAATTGAAAATAAAAGAAATGCAAAGAAGATGAAACTAAACTACGTCTAGAGTGCTACCATATCGATTTGACAAAACCGAAGATAATGAGGTTTTCTCGCATGCAACCTAACCTATTGAACTCTGCAAATTCGCACAATCCGGATAAGCTAGGTGCGGGTTTCTGGGTTTTTACCGTAATTTCAGATTTTAGACATTCGCATGAAGCAACCAAGAACACTTGCATTAAACTTCACCTAGAAGCCTAGAAATCTGAAAGGGAAAGGTAAAACATTAAATCTTGCATGCAAAAATGACTCCTTCTTTCTTATCAATGAGATGCCAACTCTCTCGTATTTTGTATTAAAATGATATATCAATTACAATGACAGAATGTTCCAGGTTTAACAAATCCGGAACAAGTGAAGGAAATTGCTCCAACAAGAGTGCCCGTAATGGCTGGTCGCCTTTGTCTCGCAACTCGCTAGCAGCAATTTCCAACCCTCGTATCAATCTGTGCTTCAAATTTTATACTAACTCGATACGGCTCTCTTGTTTCGCCCTGCGTCGCTTCGTTTCACCTCCTAGAATGCATCGTTTCGTATTCCCGCCTTTTCGTTGCTTTGAATTCATGCTCGATGCCGAAACGTTCGATATTTTCTGTTTTCATGTAACGCTTCTGTAACCCTGACACCTATATGCCACGTGTTTCGCGCTTCCTATGCACGTTCTGTAACGGCCCCATGTAAATCGTGACGTTTTTATGCATGCAGCTTTGCTCCTTTGCTTTCACCATGAAAACGCGACATGTCGCGATATCGCGACATTTTTCTGCCAATAGCCTTTCTTGCCTTCATGCACGAAATGGCGACATGTCGCGAAATCGCGACACTTTTTTATTTCGTACACTTTGCTATTCCGTCACGAAATCATGACGTTTTTCATCTCCGTACGCCTTGGCTGCTTCCTGTCGTGAAATCGTGACGCTTTTTCACTTCGAAACTATCCTACGGCTTTCTGTCACGAAATCGCGACGCTTTTTCACTTGGTATGCCTTCTCGCAACCCTCGTAAATCGACGACGTTTTTCACTTCGGTACACTTTTCCTTCTGAAATCGCTACGCTTTTTATTTCTTCTTCTATTTCAAAATTCCAAATCCACTTTTTCCATCCTACTGCTTTCAATCCACATTTTTCCTTTTGCCTCTTTTTTTGTCGCGATATCGCGACTTTTTCTCTCTTTTTTTTTTTTATCACAATCACTTTAGCCTTGCCCCGTTTGACTGGTTTGACCCGCGATTTTGTGACATGTCGCGATTTCGCGACAATTTTCCATTCTGCCTTTCTCCTCTCTTGTCTGCGACGGAGCAACATGTCGCGATATCATGACACTTTTTCATTTTCTGCCACGACGGAGCAACATGTCGCGATATCCTGACACTTTTTCATTTTTCGGCCGCGACGGAGCAACATGTCGCGATATCGCGACACTTTTTTATCCTTGTGCAATTTTGCCCTTTTTCTTGATTTTTAGCATCTGGGTCACTGAGATCTTCTTTGAAAGCATGCAAAAAAGGTGGGTCCCCAATTTTGGGGTGTGTTGTGGATCAGCCACAACAAATGGTGACTCTGCTATCAAATGCTCTTGAGCATTTTAGTGAGAACCCTACCTGAAAGTATACAACACGAAAACATGTGTTAGCACATAAGAAATATAAACAAATGCCCAAAGATCAGAAGTACATGAATCATCAGAATCATCAAGTATTAGCTTGGTGTGTGCAATGTATTTCATTCCCTATCGTTTGAAATTGATCAACATTCCATTGTCAGTTTTACATGAATGCATATGTGAGATTGTGAATGATTTGTGTAACCTGATAACTATGCTTAGAGATTTTGTTCTTGTAAAGGCCTAAACTTTCTAGTATCATGCACAAACATTCAAGATTGCCAAACCCTCTTAGGATCCACTAATGAATTGCTTTATTATATCCCAAAGTTGGTTATGAGTCCCTACTATCTTGAACCCATGTGCAAGTGAATGTGAAATCGGAACTTTGGGGAATCAGACTCCCAACCTAACCGAGATGGGAGTTTAACCCTATCCTTACTATTCTGATTTAGAATTCATTACCTCACTTTGAGCAAAATAATTTAACCAATTATGGAAGAAATGGTCATGCTAGTCTAACCCTTTGGACAATCAATGGTCTTGTTTTTTAGACAAGACATGTTGCCATGCATGGGCATACTTAACCCCATAATCCAAGACTTATCTTCATTTCTTTGGACCTTGGGGATGACTACCCATCCTTTGCAGAGGACAAGTAGTACGATCCTTCCAATCCAATATAAATATGAGATGGGAAAAATTATTTTTTACTTCTTGGACCTTGGGGATGACTACCCATCCTTGCTAGGGACATGTAGTACGATCCTTCCAATCCAAGCTTTGGATAAAAATGGAAAATATTAATTTATTGCTTAGACCTTGGGGATGACTACCCATCCTTTGCAGAGGACAAGTAGTACGATCCTTCCAATCCAAGATTTATCATGAAATGAGACATAAGAGCTTTGGGGAATCAGATTCTCAACCTAAGCGAGATGAGAATTTATGCCCTATCCTTACTACTCCATGTAGGTCAAATCAAAGCTTTGGGGAGTTGGATCCTCAACCTAAGTTCGATGAGGATTTAGCCCTATCCTTACTACTCTGATTTTAGGCTTTAAGCTTTATGGAAGTGGTCAAAACCACTGTTTTAAGGATCATGTTGCATAATAGGATAGACATGAAAAACCTCTTTCGCCCAACCTTTTCTTCCAAGTTAGGTTTTGATCATTTTGCTCAAGATCCTTTTTAATGTGTATAAGATGTGCTTGGTTCTAGATATCTCAAGACTCAGTTTCCAACCTTAGGATTTTTTTACATTTATGTTATAACACAACCCTAAGAGGATTTGACACACTTTAATGATTTGTACCTGAGATGCATATGCAACTAAGATGGAATGTATATGTAAAGTGAGATGTAACATGAATGCATTATCTCTTGAATTGCAGATGAAATATTTGCCATACAAAACTGACTACTTCATGCATCACAAGTTTCAAACGATATAACTTAAAATGTTTGTGTTACTTGTGGAGCTTTTACAAGACAATTCCAATATTTCATATTCTCCTAGTCTTAAGCATAAGTTGACATCTCAATTTTATTTTTTTTTTTTTATAAAAATAAACAAAACATGTCAATTGAAATCAAACCCACAACCTAAATCCTAACTAGACTAACAATCCTAAACAATGAAAACAAAATCTGAAAATCTCCACCAAAACCGAAAAGAATAACATCAAACTCTTACAACCTAAGGGCTAAAATAATGCTTTAAAATCTGCCCATTAACCGGTAACATAAAATCCTTCCCTTCTAAAGTTTTTAGCCTGAAGGTATTTTTCCCGAGAATTTCTGAAATCTGATAGGGGCCTAACCAAAGACAATCAAACTTTTGATGATTCCCTTTTTCCTCATGTCTTTTGTCCCATAGTAATACCAAATCTGAAATTCTGAAGGACTTAATTTTAGCCCTTCTGTCAAACCATCTCTTGATAACTTCCTGGTGTTTATTCATGTGATTCATGGCTTCTTCCCTCTTTTCATCAAGGTGCAGCAAATGACTTAACCTGGCTTCAACTTGATCATCTCTCCCCAAGTACTCTTGTATGAAATGCAAGGTTTGCAACTTCAAATTTGTAGGAAATATCGGGTCTTGCCCATAGACCAAATTATAGGGAGTATTCCCTATGGATTCTTTTACTCTGGTCCTATCTCGCCCAAAGGGCAAACTTCAATTGGCTGTGCCAATCCCGAGGGTTCTTTTCAAGCAATTTCTTAATGATGTTCAACAAATTTTTATTTGAAGATTCGGCCAAACCATTTCCTTGAGGGTAATAATTAGATGCAAACTTTAAACTCACTTTGTTGTCATATGCCCAATCTGCAAATTGCGTAGAAATAAAAGCTTTACCATTGTCACTGACAATAGAATCGGGCATTCCGAATCTTGTTATAATGTGGTCCTCAAGGAATTTTATTACAACGTCTGTGGTGGCATGTTTAGTAGGAATTGCTTCTGTCCACCTTGTACAGTAATCTGTAGCTGTTAGTATGAATTTATGAGAATCAGAAGAATTTGGGTTAATAACCCCAATGAAATCTAGTCCCCACTGTGCAAATGGTCTCATCTCAACTACAAGTTGTAATGGCATGGCTGCATTTCTTTCTCTATTGGCAGCCACTTGACAAATGTGACATGATCATACATGGGCATGTGCATCTTTGAAAATGTGGGGCCAGTAGTATCCTGCTCTCAGGATTTGATGCGCTGTAGCATTTGCCGCACCATGACCAGTTCCATGTTTCCCATGAAATTCTTGCAACACCTTAGCAGCTTCTTTGTTCAGGCATCTCAGGTAGATCCCTTCATGATTTTTCCTGTAAAGAACACCAGATTTCATCAGATAATTGATAGACTTAAGCCTTAAAGCTCTTCTTTGAGTTGAATTCAGATTAGAAGGACACTTACCATTCAATAAAAATTGCACAATGTCAACATACCAGTCATCCTTAGAAATGTATTCTGTATTCGAATATTGGCATGTCATTTGCGGATTATTCTCAGCGATCGCCTTCACCAATCCCTCGTCCTCGAACTAGTTTCATAGGTTGGATTTCGAGATCAAATTCTTGGATGGTGGAAATCCATTTCCCTCTTTTCTCACCTAGTTCGTTCCGTAAAAACATGGTCTTAACAAGTAGGGTCGTGCACGATGGCAATAACTCGCTGTGCACAATGTAATGTCTAAATTTTTTTACCGTTTTAAAAAGTGCGTACATCCGCTTATCAAGGATGGAATACCTTAATTGAGCATCTTTTAGAGGGGCACTTAAAAATGCTATGGGGTTTTCTCGCACTATCCTCACCTTTCTGGGTCAAGACACTCGCAAAAGAGTGTTCTGATGCAAAAGCATAAATATAGAAAGGCTTAGAATAGTCTGGACTTATAAGGACAGGGGCTCTGGAAATGGCATCTTTGATGTTCTGAAAGGCCACCCTACTTTCCTCGTTCCATTTGACATCTACATCCTTCTTGAGCATCTTGTTCGTAGGTTTGGCTATCTCAAGGAAAGCTTGAGATAAACTTCCTCACAAAATTAACCCGCCCAAAGAAAGATCTCAATTCTTTTTTACTACCCGGGAGAGGCAAGTTTTGGATAGCTTGTATCCTTTCTGGGTCGATGGATATGCCCTCTTTTGAAATGATGTGACCAAGCAATTTTCCTTCTGTTACTCCAAAAATGCACTTTTTGGGATTTAAGGAAATTCCATGTTCTCTGCATCTTTGAAGCACTTTCTTCAAATCTTTGACATGGTCCTCTCTCTTCTTTGAGAATACTGGAATATCATCCACATACACGATGATACATTTGCCTATAAGCCCTTTGAATGCATAGTCCATGGCGCGTTGAAATGTTGCACCAAGATTTAACAGTCCAAACGACATTCTCTTGTAGGCAAATGTCCCCCACTTGGTGGTGAAGGCTGTTTTCATCCTGTCATTTGGATGTATAAGAATTTGGTTGTATCCAGAATACCCATCAAGAAAAGACATCATTTCAGATCCATTTACCGTTTGTAGAATTTCATCAATTGATGGCAATGGATAATTATCCTTTTGAGAGGCTTTATTAAGATTTCAAAAATCTATGCACAAACCTAATCTCTCCACTCTTTTTTCTTACTGGAACGAGGTTAGCAACCCAGGTTGAGTGCCTAACAGGAAATATGATCTTCGCTTCCAATAATATTTTGACCTCCTTTTCTATTAAGGGCTCCAATAGCGGGTTAACAACTCGCTGTCTTTGCCTAAAAGGCTTGGAGTCCGGCTTTAGAGGGATGGTATGTGTGATGATGTCTTGGTTGTATGTTTTCAGCTCATTGTAATTCCAAGCAATGCAATCCATGTAATGCTTCAATGCCTCGTATTATGTTGCTCCTTTCTTCAGCTGTACATGCCTTTGCAATGTACACTTCCTTTGGATTGTCTGCACTCCCTAGATTAATTGAATCACATGCATCTTTGGGGAGTGGGACCCTTTTTTCCTTTTTTGGTCTTGTATCCCATGTCGAACATTTTCTCCAATGAAACCACGTATTTAGGTATTTTGTTGGATTGACATGCGGTTTCACTCTCATTTTCTCGTTTCATCTTGCCACCTTTGCTCCTCATCAATCACCCGATTTTCAAAAATACCCGAGTTCGTGACAAATTTGAAGATGTGTCTGTCATTTTCAAAAACCTGGAAATTCTTGACATTATCAGTATTGATGGACAAGGAACCAATTCAATGGAGAACTTTTTACACCTTTTTATGTCAACTCGGATTTAACATGCCCGCGACGATCGCAAGAGAGTCTCGCTATTCGGTTTCCTTTTCTAGAAATAAGGGCTATATTGAATGCGTCGAATTCCTCAATGAGGTCCATAACCCTAGTTCTATAAAGGCTCAGCCTCCTGTCACGACATGTATACTGTCCTTTGATCTCGCTTGACTACTAGCTCGGAATCTCCCAATACCTTCAAGCATTTAACTTGCTTGCTCAATGCTAGACGTAAACCAAAGATCAATGCTTCGTATTCTGCCACATTGTTTGTGCAAGGAAATTGCAATCTATAGGCAGCCAATAATGGTTTACCTCCTGGACCAATGAGCTCGACTCCAGCTCCTGCTCCCTGTCTAGATTTGGATCCATCAAACCTGAGCAACCATGTGCAATCATTTTCCTCAAAAGAGCCACCATGACATGTTTCCTTTTTAGGCTCTTCAGTAGCTTCCTCAACATCAAGTGCATAAACCCCCGCTTCGGCTCAAAAACTGAACTTCATTCGGCTTGTTAAATTTTGTTATGATTTCTTTAAGCCTCGGTTCATTTTCCACTCTGATTTGATTTGCAATTCCTTTCCAGGGTAGCCACATATGTGAGCAGTCTGTTGAAAAATAGCCATTCAGAGTTTTCATCCAATCCCTTGCAAGTAGCATTCCATATCTACTTGGGATATTAACAACCAAAATGTCGACAACCTGCTGGACCCCGGGTTCAGAATTTAATTGAATTTTGACATCATATAGGGTCCCTACCACATTTACCTTCGATCGGTCCAATTGCAAGACCTTGCATTTCGATGAAACAAAGTTGTACACCTAGCATTTGACATATCTCCGAAGGCATGAGGTTGCTCGTGGCACCCGTGTCCACCAAACAGTTATGCAAATTCTTACCCGCAATTCTCGGAGTCAATAAGAATGGCGGGACATCCCGTCTCTCCTTTCGTAAAATCAGATGGGACTCAACTCCTTTTCCCTTCCACATTTGATCGGGTGAGTTTAGAGCCTTTATCAACGCCTCCTTTTGGCCAGGCAATCTAGCCGCGTCCAAGAACGAAAGGCTAGATTTGGACTTCTTTAGATCCTCCACTATGTCATAGTTTGGTTTTTCGAATTTGACTGTCTTCTGCACGTCATTAGACATTTCTCTTCTGAGTGGAGGAGGAGGATTATTATCTCGCCTTAGTATCCGGAGGAAGAATAGAGTTGTTTGGAGGTGTTGATGAGGTTTTAGGGGCTTTAGATTTACTTCTCAAATGGTATCCATGATTCCCCTTTCTAAAATCTCGAAAAGCTTGCACCTCCTGTTCCAAAATTTCGTCTTCTTCTTCCTCACTCTCACCTTCTTGACGATATAAAGTTTCCACCACCATAATGTTATCATCTTGATGTTGCGATGGACCCTCATTTGATACCAGTTCCAAATCATCAACTTGGGCCTGAAGACAATGAGTGTATCTAGCAATTTCAGGACAATTCCTCTCATTGTGTTCTTTTGTGTTGTGCAACCTACACCCCTTTTCCCATGCCAAATCGGAAAGATTCAAAAGGGAATTGGATTGACTAGGTCCTGCAGAAGTATCTAGTTGATTAGCAATGGGGGCGGGTACTCCCCCATTGTTTGGCTTTGTGTTCCAATGTCTCCCTCTATTGTTAAAATTTTGATTTGAGTGAGGGGCATGGGATTCATACTTCTATTTTTGAACCATGTCATTGCTCAGCTTTATGAACTATCTTCTTGAGCTCTTCGACCTCCGAATAAATCTCCTTCGGTGGAATCACATTGTTGTTAACCCTCGTTGGATTTGCATAATTGGTGGGGTCTTGATTCAACATTTGGGTCGGGTTTTGAGGAATTTGATTCCCGTATGGATTGACACTTTGAATCGGAGTTGGATTTGGGAAAGGAACTATAGCCTCGAGAATTAACTTGGTCGGTTCCTTGCATAGTCGATTGACTATTCTGCAAAAATGCGAGGAACAGGTGGAATGGATGTGATTGGTTGGATTGGAATGGGTGCATACGCAGGTGCTGGTGGATACGGTTGTTGATATGGGAAGGCATTCATGCTTGGCATTTGCGGTGCCATGATCTGATTTGCCAAGGGAGCTTGACCATATGGAGCATATTGTCCCATCATAGGCATCCGGGGAAATCCATAGCCCTGTGGTGTCATTTGCTGCTCGATGGTCATGGCTTCATTGTAGGCTAGAGCGAGCGTGGTGACTTGAGGATTTCGTCTTGCAAACATGGCTGTCATGGGATCCAATGCCCCAAAATATATTTGCAAGGCCACTGCGGGATCTATGGCAAAATGCCGAACTGCTCTATTATAGCACTTTTGGAATTTCTGATTAAATGTTCTGATAGGTTCACCCCTGGCCCCTTTTGCATGTAATGAATTGATTGTAAATGGTTGCGGGATCCAAAGGTGACCTAAACTGATTGACAAAGGCGTTCTCCATTTGCGCCCATGAAGTGATTGAACCAGTTGGTAAGCATATATACCATTCATATGCTATTGGATCTAAGCTCATGGGGAAAAGTCTGCAAGCCACATCCTCATGTTGGACTTGCAGCCTTATTAAAACATCCCTATAGGCTTGGATATGTTCTTTCGTTGTTCTTTGGCCATCTAGTTTGTATTTGGGCAAAAATATTTCAATGTTCTTAGGGATTTCATGGATATCCCCTGCAATGTTCAAAGGAATATTATTAGCTCCATACCAAGGAGCTGCTGGAGGTTGAGCCATTTGACTCAAAATCGATGAAGACAACCCTACAAGAGCAGTGGAAATATTACTGACAATAGGTACACTAGTGGCAACTCGATATTACTGGTGTAGGTCCACTCGATGTTCCCCGGAGCAAAAAGGTCTTTTGTGACTCGGTAAGCTTACAACTTGCTTGGTTTTATTCTTGGGAGTACCAAGTGAGTGTAAGGTCATGGAATATGGTTTCCCTGGTTGTTTGGGACCTAGTCGCAATATGACATGGTGGGTCCAGCCTGCCTGATGAAACTCTCGGTTATCTCCAAGAAAACCCGCAACATAAAAACAAATGCTGCAGTTTAGCCGTTTGTGAGATTTAAGAGATGATTTCAAAATCAAATCAAAAAGATATTACTTATGTATGAAAATCAAAATAAAGTAAACCAATCATGCCCTCCTTCTAGCGCCAATCTGTTGAGTGGTGTTTTCACCCAATTGTGAAAGCACACTCTCCGATAGGATCTGAGTCCCAAAATCCTTCGCTTGCAAAGAAATTACAATAATAATTTCTCCAAGGTTCCTGTTATGCTAGCTCTTTGCATACCAATGATGCGGTTCAATTTAAATGTTGGGAATACCTTAGGGTTGCAAGTGGATGTTAACAAGGGGCACTATGGTTTATTTTAATTTGAAATTGCAATGGACTCAAAGTGAATTAATCTAAGAGATGAATCTATTTCGATCTCGAGCTTTGATGGATTTTTAGTTATTTATTTAAATGACGGTAATTAAAATGCAAAATAAAATAAAGAATTGAAAATAAAAGAAATGCAAAGAAAATGAAACTAAACTACGTCCAGAGTGCTACCATCTCGATTTGACAAAACCGAAGATAATGAGGTTTTCTGCATGCAACCTAACCTATTGAACCTGCAAATTCGCACAATCCAGATAAGCTAGGTGCGGGTTTCTAGGGTTTTTACTGTAATTTCAGATTTTAGACATTCGCATGAAGCAACCAAGAACACTTGCATTAAACTTCACCTAGAAGCCTAGAAATCGAAAAAGGAAAGATAAAACATTAAATCTTGCATGCAAAATGACTCCTTTCTTATCAATGAGATGCCAACTCTCTGTATTTCTGTATTAAAATAATATATCAATTACAATGACAGAATGTTCCAGGTTTAACAAATCCAGAACAAGTGAAGGAAATTGCTCCAATAGCAGGCCCAGAATGGCTGGTCGCCTTTGTCTCTGCAACTCTGCTAGCAGCAATTTCCAACCCTCGTATCAATCTGCGCTTCTGATTTTATACTATCTGGCATGGCTCTCTGTTTCGCCTTGCGTCGCTTCGTTTCACCTCCCAGAATGCATCGTTTCGTATTCCCGCCTTTTCGTTGCTTTGAATTCATGCTCGATGCCGAAACGTTCGATATTTTTTGTTTTCATGTAACGCTTCTGTAACCCTGACACCTGTATGCCACGTGTTTCGTGCTTCCTATGCATATTTTGTAATGGCCCCATGTAAATCATGACATTTTTATGCATGCAACTTTGCTCCTTTGCTTTCATCGCAAAACGCGACATGTCGCGATATCGCGACATTTTTCTATCAGTAACCTTTCTTGCCTTCATGCATAGCGAAATGTGACATGTCGCGATATCGCGACACTTTTTTGTTCCGTACACTTTGCTATTTTTTTGTCGCAAAATCGTGACATTTTTCATCTCCGTACGCCTTGGCTACTTCCTATCGCAAAATCGTGACGCTTTTTCATTCGGAGCTATCCTACGGCTTTCTGTCACGAAATCGTGATGCTTTTTCACTTGGTATGCCTTCGGCTGCAACCCGTCGCGAAATCGCGACGTTTTTCACTTGGTACACTTTTGCCCACTGTCGTGAAATCGCTACGCTTTTTATTTCGCTCTCTTCGGCACAACATGTCACGAAATCGCGACATATTTTCCATCTATACTTTCGTCGCGAAATCGCGACATTTTTCCGCTTCATGCCTCTTTGCTGCTTTTTTTCGTGATATCGCGACGTTTTTTCACTTCGTGCCCCTTTGCCGTTTTCTGTCGCGATATCGCGACGTTTTTCCTCGTGCCTTTTTTCATAATCACCTTTTTTCCCCGTTTGACCGATTTGACCGCGATTTTGCGACATGTCACGATTTCGCGTGACAATTTTCCATTCTTCTTTCTCTCTCTCTCCGCGACGGAGCAACATGTCGCGATTTCGCGACACTTTTTCATTTTTGGCCGCGACGGAGCAACATGTCGCGATTTCGCGACACTTTTTCATTTTCGGCCGCGACGGAGCAACATGTCGCGATTTCGCGACACTTTTCTATCCTTGTGCAATTTTGCCTTTTTCTTGATTTTTAGCATCTGGGTCACTGAGATCTTTTTTGAAAGCATGCAAAAAAGGTGGGTCCCCAATTTTGGGGTGTGTTGTGGATCAGCCACAAAAAGATCATTTTTCTCAACCATAGGTACCTTTATCTTTTGATAATTCTTTGGTTTATGTGTTAACGATTTACTAGAAGCATTAATGGCTTTGTGTGCAAGATGTGGCATTGATGTAGATGTATCCTTTTGTGCCCCTTTGTCTTTACTCTCCATTTGAACATTTAGAGATGAACCCTACCGATAGGTGGGCTGATGGAATCACAAATTCTCTTGGACAATCCACCTGGTGAACATACTTGAATGGATCCTCATCAGCCATTACCATGTAGACTTTGTTATCATGCAAATACTTGACACATTGGTGTAAGATCGAAGGGACACATATCATGTCCCTAATCTAAGATCTCCCTAGGAGGATGTTGTATTGCATGGCCCCTTCTAAGACATGACACATCACGGGGATGGTCTTATGCCCCACCTTGATGGGTAGGACTATCGTTCCCACAGTATTGCATAAAGCATCATTGAAAGCTCTTAATGTGTAGGCTCCTGGAATGATATTGGACTTGGGGATTTTGAGGTGTTCTATTGTTGTTGTTGTGATGATGTTGATTGATGAACCTGTATCAATCAAGACCCGTTTAAATGGAAAATAATTAATTTATGCCACAATGTGCAATGGAGGGTTTGGTAAGGTAGTTGATACTGTCTTTATCTCATAATTATAGAATCAAATTATAGGTTCCTGGCATTCTTGTACTTGCCCCACAAAATGGGTGAATGTGTTTGGATCTTGCGGCTGAAGCTCAATTGACCTTAATATCTCTATCAAAGTCTCCCTATAGTTTGGGGATTGTTGTATGAGCTCATAAATTAATATCTTAACTAGAGTCGTTTGTAAATTTTGCTCAAGTCTACTCTAGATTTTTACCACAGGTCGGGTTGGTGGACTTGGAAGGTTTTCTTGCCCCTACCTCTGCCTAAGTGAAGCTAGGACATTTATGGAAGTTGTAGGAGGTTGTAGTTGACCATACCATCTAGTCCTGGTTACTATATTGACAATATCAACCATCCCAACACACCCATGGGTGGGTGTCTCAATTCGTACTTGATTAACTTGTGCCCCTTGCCCTCTAGGGGATTCATGGTTTGGCAGTGGGTTTTTGTAGATGCCCATATCTCTGTTGTTTAGGGCTAGTGGGTTGTCCACTTTTAGTTCTCTTGCCTCGATCATGTTTTAGACCTGATGTTTGAAGCCAACACAGAATTCAATGTTATGCCCAGGTATCCTATGGTACGTGAAGAATTGATCTTCCCTATATCATTTTGGCTTAGGATGGTTCGGATCTATAAGAGGTATTTCATGGAATCTAATTTTTCTCGCCTTGCTCAATTGATTAAAGATTGATTGCATTGATTTTTTCAATGGTGTAAAATAGCAAGGGGGATTGCATTATTTGTGTTGGCCCTAGTTATTCTTTTGATAATAATTGGCTTGTGGGGGATGTGCTTGATAATTTTGCAATTTTTGTGCACCCCCATCCTTAGGCATAGCCAACACTACTTGATTAACTTGAGCAAGGCTCGCCTGCTTCTATTTGTACTTGTCATTCTTGTTGTTTTTGTTCCACTCCTTGGCTTAGAGTTTTATAGTTCCCTCGTCTAATTTTATCTCCTCAATGAGCTTGGCTTGTGCCAAAGCTTCCTCAAATGAAGGATACTATTGTAGTTTTAGCAAGAGGGAGATGTGTTTAGAATAATTTTTTGTGAACATTTGGACAATTTCTTCTGTGGCAATGGAGAGTGATAATTTTGCCATGATTTTTCTCCATCTATTTCCATAATCCATTATCGACTCGTCATCATACTGTTTTAGGTTCACTTTCCTCTTAGCACCAAAAGATAAATTCTTTAGAAAAGCATTCACTAGTTGTTTGAAGCTTGCTATGCTATGTTTGGGTAGCTGATTGAACCATTGGGTGGCTGCACCCAAAAATGTCATGATGAATATCCTTAACATAAGAGAATCATGTTCTTTGAGATGAAAACATGCATTGATGAAGTTGGTGACATGCTCTTGTGCATCTTCTTCACCTTTAAACTTCTCTAGTCTAGACATCTCAAAGTGCTTAGTATAGGGAGGGGTAGGAACTGATAGACACAATGGTTGGTTGTGTATTTTGGTCAATGTTGGCGAGTTCCCAACTACCTATTATTTTTCAAAGGTTTTCATCTTTTCAACAAGCTCTTGAAATGCCTTTGATGCATGAATTTCCTCCTCGTGCAGGCCTACTCGTGATGGCGATGGAGGTAACACTCCATCCATTTGATTACCTCTACTTTATTCCCTTCTACGAGGGGATTCAAGACATGTATGATCTGACTCTATTAAGTTTTCCCTTTCCTCTCCAGTTGAGTTCCTCTCATGATTTAGATGGGGGCTTTATTGTGAGCCATTTTCTTGTCTAATGCGTTCCTCTATTGGCGATTTAATGCATTGATTTATTTGATGGTCACTTCCACTTGTTTGTTGGTTGTTGCGAGCTAATTGCTTAGATTTTCTCTTAAACATTGCTCATGTTGGCACAACAACCGTTCTCTCTATTTATCTTGTTCAAGAGCATCCACAAGCTCTTGCTCTCTGTGCAAGTCATTCTCTAATCGTCGCATGCGATTAACTTATGCGATCATAGAGAACTCTTGCTCATCTGACCTTGTCCTAGATATTTTTATTCGTACATCTCTCTCAGAGGTTTCTATTGTTTCTTCACTCTCTCTAGCTAATGTGTCTTGTTTAGTGTATTGTTGAGTGTCTCTGTGATCAAATTTTATGTGTTTGTTGCAGGGTCATATTGAGGTACCTCCAGTCTAAGAAGTAGTCTTAGAAGTCATAGTTCATGAGATTTCAAGTGCATAATTCTCTGTGGCTATGGTTTTGGGATGTGGTCTCAGATGCAACTGATCCAACTTGTCCAATTGTCTTGTTTTTCATGGCTAATCCCTAGGGGTGCCATTCACTCCAATGAGGTCATATTCTAATGTAATCCTTCCTATTTTTTGAAGGATATCTTCTGTTTGATGCCTATTATTGGATGTGTCTCTAGTTTCTTACCCCTCAGTGGGTTGATCTATTCTAAGTGTTTCATGTGAACATTGAGATGTTTCAACTCTTGTTTGCCTTCTTGATGATGAAGGTTTTGTGGTGTCATGTTTTCTCCATGAATATGGAGATGTAGCAACCTCATCATCTCTATGTGAAGAGTGTGTTTTAGAGCCTTCTTTGTGTCTATGTGAGGAGGAAGCCCTTGAAGCTTCCTCTCATATTTGAGATGTTTTTGTGTGTTTAAAGGAGGCCCTTGAGGTCTCCTCATGTCTCCTTGAGGAGGATGGTTGTGAAGTTTCTTTTTGTTTGTGTGACTTTGTTCCATGGTGTAGTTCCCTAATTGGAGTCTCTCAAGGAGAAGCCCCAATGGTTGAGTTATCACCCCTTAGATTCATGGACCTACGTCTCATGATCTTACGGGTATGTATTTCAGTGTTACTATGGCTTCTACTAAGGGTATGAGTTGCCTTATATTCCCCTTCGGTGTCAACTGAGTGTGTTTGCTTCTTTTTTTAACCATTTTTATTATGAATTATTTTTTTTAGATTGCACTTTTAGAGGTATCCAAACAATATCACACAAATGTTTATCTTGATTAACAAATTATGTGTGCCCTATACTGTTTGTTATTTTGATATTTCGTTCTTTGCTTTCTTGTTTTTCTTGGATTTAGAAAGATGAGACTCATTCATAGTGAAAATCAAGAACACCGATGCCAAACATGATCTTTCTCAAAATAATCTAGGGTACACCATTGAAATCCTAGCGGGGGGTTCACCTAGCTTCTCCACCCTAAACAAGATTGTTCCAATGGTGGGAGACAGTTTGAACATAAGTATCTTAGTGCCACTATGAAAGAGTTCTTAAATCCATTTCTAGGAGAATCTAGGGGGAAAATCGGTGGAAGGATATGAATTCCAACGTCACTGGACTGAATTGAATGTTGGTGATGAAATCCAACTATCCAATGTTTAAATGAGACCTACGTGTGTGGTGTTCATTTTAATCTTGCATAACATAAAGTGCATCATATAGTAGCAATGAATATTTCCTATATGCCTAAGTGCAAAAATACGTTTCAATACTTCATAAAGATGCATAAACTTACTATGATTTGTATGAACACACTTTATTTTGTGCAACTATGGCCTCCTTGCAAGGCCTCAAGGCAAGCAAACAACATACAATGTCTAGCACATTGGATTCTAGGGTGAAATTTTTAGGCATAAGTTGTTGTTCCTAGCAATGCCTAGTGAAAATTTTAAAAGAAGATCTAAGATATGCAAAATTCTTGATTCCTTCTTCTTTTATTCTTTCAATTTTTGAATGTAAATGTGTTTTAAGTTCTCTATTTTTAGTACAAAAAAGCAAATAGAAATCTATAAAATATCATAGAAGCTATACCAACCTCTGATCCATCTCAGAGAGTCATCGTTTTGACTTCTGCTGCACTCCACTATTGGTCGGTGTCGACCAGAGCAGCTAGTTTCTAGCCACTGTTAGTAGGAGCGGCTAAGTCTTTGTTGGTCATTATGGCTTAGAGCGGCTAATTTCTAGCCGTTGTAGCTCATATCGGCTAGACCTGCACATAAAACTAAGTCAGTATTTTGGCAACAAATGAAAAATTAGTGGTGGTCCCATCGTGATTTCCATCTGTAGTGACCTCGACAACGCATGCACAACTCTACTCTACTTGCAGTATTGATACCACAAAAAGCATATAACATAGAAAACATAAAAGATAGATCCTTTTTATTAATATTGAAATCCAACTACATGTCGGTCCCTCTTAGGGATACCCATTTTGATACAATAAGTTACAAATAGGCAGAGAGTGCCCCTTTCATGAAGAGGTGGTGCATTTATAAAAGGCTTCCCGGTTCCATACACAAAAATGTATGAGGGCTTACAAATGCCTCATTCTTTGGTCCATTTCCTAGAGGGATCCCTTTGCTAGTGTATGTTGTTAATCTATCTGATGAACCTGTAGTCCTGTGATCACTGAAATAAAAAAACACATTTAGATGTCCGAGACTACCTACCCAGATGAGGCTATTAGTGATAAAAGAATTTAACGGAAATATACTGAAACTATGCCATGAAATCATGTAAATCTATGCTAATGATATGGAAACATGAAGAAATAAAATAAAAGAAGTTATGTCTAAAATCTAAGCTAAGCCTGTAGACCACTATCCAAGACAACGACCGCTAAGGTAAACCTTACTCTCTTTGCCCCAAATATATGCGTCAAAGCCTGTATTTGATGTTGCAATAAGAGGTGTTATACTCTTCAATTTGTCAGGGCTTTGTCATACACGTAATCTCAAAGAGAACTCTCCAAGTCTCGAAATATCTCCTCAATAAAATTTATCTTGATGCTAGAGGATCTAATCCTTTGGTGCTCTTATACTTGCACCTTTTATAGTGTGAAACCCTAGGTCTATGTTTGAAGGCCCATTTTGAAATCTAACTGCCCACTTGAGTCTCCTATGTGAACTGATTGTTAGCATGAGAAGCTTTTGTCCTTTGTTTATGCTTGGAGGTCAGTTAACTAAAGTTTAAATGCAAACCCAATCCTCCTATGTGAAATGGTCATGAAAATGAATGCAAAGTCACTCCCACTCACCTTTATTGCATGCAGACTGTAAATTTCACCTGAGATTAGGACTTTTTATCGGTAAACTACTTCTTATGGCTTAGCTGTTGTCATCTCCAGTGGCTAAGATTTGGTCATTGTCATCTACAGTGGCTAAGGTCTAGCCACTCTAGGCTTGAGTGGCTACTTGAGTGACTAGACTTGGATGGCTTGAAAAGGCCCCAAATGAGTGGTGAGAACCACTATTGATGCTTGGAAAGTCCAATATTATGTCTCATGATCTTATGAGTGTTTCTATGTAAGTAGCTCCCCTAAGCATGACATGATTTAGGTGTTTGCAAATTGTAGTACCCAATGATAATTCAATTTGATGTGATTACTTTACATCAAAAAAATGTACACTGTTCATTTGTCCCATAGAAACTGTTATCATGCTTTGTCAATCAAATTGCATCACCAGTATTTGCATATAACAAATCATGAAACACCATCCAGGTATGTACCAAACTTTCTATTATGCATGTGCATGATTTTCATAAAGAAAACATTTTTGTATAATGTGTTGGTACATGTCCCACAAAAATCGTATCCAATCATACAAGCCCTAAATTTGTACTACGCCACGTGGTTCCAATCAGATGGAAGGAAGCGGTTGTATCAATACCCATCTAAATCTAGCACATGATTTAAGATTTAATTATGTATATTATGTATTATTACTATTTATTACAGGAAGATAGGTGCCTTGTATGCACAAATACAATTGTACGCTTTGGCATGTTATAACCCATAAATAGTGCTTATTTTAAAAACATAAAGAAATCTAGATAACAGAGTAAATAACTGCCATGGGAGGACCTTCAACTAATCATGCATCGAAGAAGAATGAGCCTTGGGATATTTTGGGTATAACTGGAGATGTCAACCAGTTTGAGGCTAGGGGATGGATGGAGTATTACCGCTTGGTTAGATAGGATCATGACCCTATGGTGGCATGTAAATTTATAGCCTCAAAGGATGATGGTGTCGTACAGATGTGCAAACTAGTCATAGAGGCATATATTGAGAATGTGACTAGTATTCCACACATAGGGAACCATACATATAATGAGGATAGTATAGCACAATGCATACAATTATTTTTCAAGTAACCATCAACCCAAACAACACGTGTAGGGTTGCCAAAATGATATATGCCAGATCTTTGGAGAAATGTGTTCAAGTAAGTGGCTCAATTTTTCACTTGCATTGGCAAGTATTCCTAGTTGAATGCTAACCATTTAATATTTCTCAATCATTTTTTACATGGGGATAAAATCAATATTCCCTACTACTTAATGTGTTCCCTAAAAGATAAATCCAATCAGTACCAAGCAGGAACAGTAATGATATTAGGGCATCACGAGTTGATTTCAGCCCTAGTTCAATATACTGAGGTGCATAGGGATGTGCCAAATGTTGGAGATAATATTACGAAAATAATTGAAGAGCAACAAGAATATGTAGAAGATGAAGAAGATGTTGTTGCAAATGCATCCAAGGAGAAATAGGGGGAAGAAGAGACACCTAACTCCCATATCCACCAAGATACAAAAATAATAGGGTAAGAAAAATTAGGCCCTTCTCCTCCAATACCATCACCTACCTCCTAGCATAGCTATTATATAGAGGAGGCAAGACAAGCTGAATAAACTTTATCATAGGAAACATCGATTTCTATCTCCCAACATTCAAATTGGGAGGCAGACCAAATTTTTTCAAGTCCATTTTGGGCTTCATCACCACTAACAACTAGAAGTAGAGTGTAGGAGCATCTGGTTTATTATAGTTCATTTGAAAAAGAAGATGCAAAGGATGAACTAGTTGCTCAATTTTTGCTTGGTATGGCCAGTGGTGAGACTTTTTGTCAGAACACTCAGTAAGAAGCCTTGTAGAGCCAGCTACAAAACATGAAATAACAAGCCTCCAATTGGGAGGAAAAATATAAAAAGGAGTAGGACAAATTATAAGAATCTCAATGGATTGCTGCAACAAGGTAGCAAGAAGCAAATGATGCTCTATGGCAGCTACGTGAAATGGTGTGGTAGTTGGAAAATAGGGTACAACATTTGTAGGTTGCTAAACTAAATAAGGTTGATGTCATGCAAATAGACTGTGCCATGGATGTAGCATTTTATTTCATGGAATCAGAGGATAAAATTGCATCTACAAGAGCATTTCACTCTAATTTCAAGAGGGTATCAGGTGACCAAAAGACCAAAATAGGGGATCAATCAAAGTCCCTTGTGAATACTTCTTTTCAAGAATAGGTGAGCCCTATTGTGCAACAAGATTCCCCTATAATTGAAAGCAAGGATAGAAAGGTTGAGGAGTTAGCTAGAACACCTATAGCTTCCCAATTAGATGGTCAACCATGAGATGACCAATTAGAAATTACCCAGTTATCTAAGGATTCTGAGGTACAGTTGGATGGCACTCAATCCATTGATGAAACGCATGTATTTGACCCTATTTTCTAGTCAAAAGTAGAATAGAAGGAAGAACATGAAGTGGACCACCCATAGAAGTAAGCCAATCCCATGGAAACTATATAGTTAGCTAGTCATCCATCAGTTGATCAAACCACAATTGGTCAGTTTTATGGGAAAATTGTGGTTGAACCAATTGTTAACACACCAGTGGAATAGGATATGCAATAAATGTAATATTTTAAATTTCAAGAAATACCACCTTTGTAGAAGGTAGATGGGGTTTGTCCCTCAAAATCCAAGACTAATGTAGTAGAATCCAGACCAACCAAGAAATTACAACCTAAAAAAGAAGCAGAGAGAGCATTGTAGAGAAAGCAAAAGATAAGGGCTAGAATAGTAACACATCAAAAGTAAAAATAACCCCAATAAAATTTTAAGGTATAGCCAGACCTAAACTCAGATGAATAATGAATTTCATCCATGAAATCCTTCACCAGCTAGAGGTGGCAATTCTAAGAGATCAAAAAGATCCTGAAGGAGGCTAAGAAGGAGTGAAAGGCTCACAAATGTATGACTAGAGAGCTAGGTATTTCTATCAATCATACCTAGCTAAAATAATTTTGGAACCTGTATGGTTTAACTGATGGTAATACCTCAAGGATACATGAATATCTATAGAATATGGGCATATATAAAAAATAAGGAATGATGCCATCACCATTTTAAGCATCCGAGTCTCTGCCACCTGAAGATGTAGAGGATACAACACACGACCTAGAGGTGGTAAAATTTCCAAAGGCCCAATTACATGATAAATCCCATTATCCACCTTGGGAAAAGTCAAAAATTTCCAGTGGTAGATCAACTTCTCCCAAACCATCAATACTGGAAACAAGTTGAGCCTGCATTCCAAAAGGATGCCACCACATTCATAGGGTTCTATATGAAGTAAGTTGCATGAAAGAAGATGTGGAGCAAAATAAATTAGGATAAAGGGGTAGGGCCCATCCAACCCTCACAATGTAGTAAATTCCAAAATGTACCCGAGATAGAAGTAGGTCCCACTCAACTAAAATAGCATGGCAAATGAAAGTGCAACAAGGAATGACATAGAGCCACGACTAAGGAGAGAAAGCATTGGAATAGGGAATAATGGTAGGTTGTTGCTAAAATAGGGGATTATCAGTAGCAGGTGCCATGAGGACGTGGTAACAATCAGGCATGGGGGTGATGAGCACCAAAAATGCTCATTTTTTGTATGCATTAATAACATAAATGTGCAACATTATTATATTAGAAATTCATTTTTATGAGATTTTTCTATACATTTAATGGAAAATGATGTAGTATTCCTAATGTGGGTTTTGAGTGAAAATTGACTTTTTTGCACCTTTTAGTCAAGGTCCCATGCGGACCTGGCATTTGATACTTTCATAATGCGATTAAGAAATGGTTGGTGATTAAACGACGATCGTGGCAAAGGAGTAAGACATTCCAAAAAATTCTAAGGTGTGATGCCTCTCTCCTAACCATAGGTTGAAAGGAACCTATATCCTAGTGAAAAGGAAGTGCTTGTATCCCAGTACATATAACAAGCACCTATCTCCTAATAATAGGCTAGATGACACCTGTATCCCAGTACATAGGACAAGTACCTATCTCCTAACAACATGTTAGATGGTTCCTATCTCTTGATGATAAAATAAATTTCTCATTATTCAATGCCCAAAAAAAATGATGATCTTCAATGAACAATAAAAGGCTAAATACAATGCCTTTATCCTGATGATATCCTAGAAAGGTGCCTGTTTCCCAGAAATGAGCCAAACAACACGTCTACTTGACAAAATAAAATATCCGTGTTGACTATAAATATTGAAGATCATGTATAAAATTAGACATATTTTGTTAAGGACACATAGAAAACACTATGATTATCCCATAAGGTTTAATTTTAATGTGTCTTCTCTTTTATTAGGCATTTAAATTATTTTATGCATGCCCACTATAGTGAATAGCATTAGAATAGATAGAATTAGTAGCATCTAAATGTGTAATAGGGGACAGTTACGTTCTGTATAAAAACGTAGGCCATCCCTGAAGAAAGGATCCCGAACTTGCTTTGTAAAATTGGTACTGCATAATAAAATATCGAATGTTTAATTATTTCATTGTTTTTGAAGAGTGATCACGTGGATTAACTAGGTGGATGTTTGTAGTAGCTTGGTCCGACTCCAGGCAGTATTCTTCCTCTATTTCATTTTGCTTTCATTATTTAGTTTTTGTCATTTATTTTCTACATGTGAATGTTTCTCTTGTTTTTATTTATTTCTATAGAAAGTTTTTTAATTCTACATTTTCTTACCTTATTTAATTTTTCAAGTGTGTTTACTTTCCTATAATTTGCTTTTTTGCACATTTCCTTTAATTCATGTGGTTTATAGTTCAAATCAGTTTTCTTGCAATTTCTTGTAGAATTTACTTTCCTACAATTCAATTATGTTGGTTTGGCTGAACTCCAACTACACCAACAACCACCCCCCCAAACCAAAGTGACACATATTACTCATCTCTAGTTTACTATAGGCATATACTTTGCATAGATACTAAGCAAGTTTACAAACTTCTAGATTGATAAAATCAAAAGGAAGCATAATTAGTCGTTTCTAGAAACATATTTTCTACTCACCAGGAATTAAGCATATCAAGATATTTGATTATTCCCAACTTGTTGTTCATCAATTAAATGGATCATACCAATGCAAAGAGTCAATCCTACAACTTTACAATGAACTAGCAATGAAATTTCTTGCCAAATTTTACTGGTATGAAATCGATAGCTTGCCTTGTTTGATGAATAGATTTGTAGATGTGATAACCTCTCTAGGACCATTGATTCTAAATAACTTTGAAGGAGAGGTATAGTCATTTATTATTACAACAATATATAAATTTGCAATTTATCGTGTTGAATCTAAAGATGAGAAATATGTTTGCTTTATCCATGCAAAGTCATATGATGGTCTAGCCAAATAAAATAATTCCTCAAGTTTGGAACACTCTCATTAGAAATATCACAAACTACTAAATGAAATTTCAAATAAAAGGTAGCTTGTTTCAATCTCCTAGGAGACGTGTTGTATAGATGTGGTTATGATGGAATCCTCTATTATCTCGAGCCTGTAGAGGCACAAAGAGCAATATCTGAAGCTCATGATGGTACTTATGGTGGTCACTTTAGTGGAATGGCCATCGTAAAGTACATTTTATGCATAGGTTATTATTGGCCCACCATGTAATGCGACTATTGCAATTACATCAAGAAATGTCAACAATACCAACAACATTCCAATCTAATTCATGTGTCATCACAAGCATTGCAACCTATTCAAATGCCTATTGGGACAACACCATTCTCATTGGTCAATGGTATCAAAGCCATCATGCATATTGAGCTTTAGATCCCCTCACTATGTATTTCATTGCAAGAATTCATAGATGATGATACTGCTAGACAAAGCACATCTTGAACAACTTAGACTCCTTGATGAAATGTGAATCAATACTTTAGAATATTTATGAGTATATCAATATTGTCTCAAGTGTGCTTACAATGTCAAAATCCATCTACATGAATTTTGAGTAGGAGATCTTGTCCTTAAAGAGAACCAATAAAACACCAATGCATTATCGCATCTTCATGATAAATTCATGGCTAATTGATTAGGTCCATACATTATCAAGTAAAAGGTGGATTAGGGCTCTTATAGACTTACCAGTATGGAGGGAGTATAAGAGCCCAAACAACTAAACATTATCCACTTGAGAGCATTATATTCTTAATGTATTTTATATATGTATATATACATGGCTAGTACACAACAACATCATCTATACACATTGCATTTTACACATTCATTTTGAACAATCACATTCATTATTATTCTTATGCATTTTATCCACCATACTAGGGGTCATTTATTAAGTTTAGACAATAATTGATCCATTGAATCTTATCACTATAATCGGGGGCACCTGTAAGTCATAATACATTCCATTATGCCACTTCATACATCCAAACATCATTTGCACTACAAGTTTCCATCATGCCTAGGTGTTTTCGGTCACTCAGCCACTCCTAGTGTTCCAAGAAAACTCCAATACATGTTGATTTTTCTCTAGAACCAAGTCACATTTTTACTAAAAAAATCTTGAGTTCTAGGAGTTGAGTCTAACATTCTTGAACAAAATACATATCACACATATTAAAAACATCTTGTGTCAAAGAGGGATAACACCATGATTGGGTTGAACCTAAAAGTGAAAAAGTTATCTTCGCTCATACCATTATGCACATAGTCCAAAATCTAAAATAGTGGTCTTAACCACTATTATCACTTTCAAATAAAAAATTATTAAGGATAGGGTAAAATTCTCATCACACTTTGGTTTAGAATTCAATTCCCAAAATATCTAACTCTTTTACATATCATACACCATAGATCCTTAAGTAGTAAGGATAGCACTACATTTCCATCCAAATGATTAGGTAGTTTGAATACCCAAAGCTTAGATATCAGATCGTTGGACTATGGAGCTAACCTCCACTAGGGCTATAGATGCTTGACTGGTAGTGGAGTACACTCATGCATGGTGAAACATCTCTCTTGAAGAGACCTTTGATCATACATAAGGATAAGCTAGCTTCTTAATCTTCTCCATGACATGTTTCATCTCACTTTACTCGATATGGGTAAATGAACCCACTTGCACACACATTGATTCTTGATTGACTTGAGTCATAATCATGTTCATGATTGGTAAATGAATATTTCACTGCACACACATTTGTTCTTGGAGAAATTATACAGAACATCATGAGGTTTTTTGATATCACTAGTATGTTTGAGTCTCTATAAAACAATCAGTCATCCACAAGCCCAAACATCCATAGCATTATCACATCATCATATGAGTCTTCCATTTCACATACCACCATTTTGGTACCCCTGATTAAGCAACAATGATAACAATGGTCAAGTAAATCTAAACTACTACAAATGATCATTAGAGCATCATTTCATTTGCATTATCACTCCATATACATCATCATTTCATCGTCATCAATCACATATACATATGCATTCACACGAACATCAACACAAATTCATAATACAAAATTAAGAGCCATATATATATATATATATATATCACATGTATAATGAACACCTGAAGGTTATATACAATGTAGCACTAAGGCTCATATACAAAAAGTACCCCAAGGCAATGGCTAATGCCTAAAAGCAAACCCCTGTGACTTTGATAGATCCCTAAATATAGAGTAATTATGCCTAATATAACCCATTATGGAATATGAATATCGATCTAGCATCCCAATGTGGTGCTACACAAGCAAATCCTCCAAATCATGGATATATCCATTTTGGAATCAAAGGCATAGTACATCATACCTTTGATGAGATTCCCTCCATGCCAGCTCTACCTAGAGCCTCACTATCATATCCTCACCTCCACCTATCACCATCCATACCTCTAGCTCCATCCACAACTGAGCTATATCTACATCCTACTCCACCACCATCTGCTAGAGCTGGTTCCACTCTCCTTGAGCCTACCCCACTCCTCCTTACTCTGACTAGGACATATCTCCATAACCTCCTCCATGTCATCCCTACCACATCCTCATCTCCAAACTCTATAGGTTACCCTATTGCATACCTAGACTACCTCACTCAGCTACTAGACCTACGATGTCTCTAATATCAAGGAGTCTCCTCAGCCTTTGTTGTTATTTTTACATCATCCCCACTACCATCCTGAACCACCTATAGATTCTATGAAGTGAACCAAGCCTCATACTCTATTGTGGTCCTCACATCATCCACATCTAAAAGATCTATCTTCTCACATTCCCTATACTCCATCCACCACTCCTCCATTTAAGGTAGGCTCAACTCATCCAATCGATGCCTATATAGCACTAGAGCCTTAGGAACCCCCTATTGTATCCCAAACTACAATAGCACCCATGAGAACTAGATAAGATACACCTCACTCCCATGCCACCCAACCATCCATATAGCTTGTTGGATCCTTTGTAGTTGCTCTCTATCTGAGGGTCACCTAGTTTCTTGCTATGGCCTCTAATACACATGATCATACATCAACCTTACCCATATATCTCTATACTCATAGCCACTATGACCAGGATGGATTTATTGTACCTCCTCAACTACCCACCATCTCAATACATAGGTTTGATCCCTATCCAAATCCTTGTAGGACATGCCTATAGGACAAGCCACATTGAAATACTCCTAACCCAAAACCTGTAGTAGCACACTACAGCCAAACCCCTTTTTCTTCTACCTCCTCATATCCATGTATATCTATGCTAGTAGAGCTAGTTCCTATGCATACACCCGAGGCTCATTTATAATATCATATACACCAACCAAATCATGTTCCATTAGAATTGATGACCAGTGTTGTTAAGCACCAACACGTTGACCAGTAGGAACATGACCAAGATGGGTAAGACCTCCAACTAATTCTTCACATACATCTCCAAATACCTTATCTCTCCATCCTTGAGGATCACATCCCTCCAACCATCTCCAAAAATCTATCTCATATCATACTCCATATCATTCCCAACTTGGACATGTAACCCCTCCATCAGTACTCAAAATATGCAATATACATCTTCGAGTATTAGCCACATCCCCTGTTGGGAGAAGTAAAATCCTCCTATTTGGATCCCACCTTTCTTCCAAGGTAGAGATATACTCCTCATAAAATTTCACCACCTCAATCCATTCAATTCCAGCCAATCCCACCTGCTCCAACAAATCCTAGCGGTCCTTTTACAATGCCTTTCTCACCCTTAGTATGAGGGGTAAGAATCAATGTCAAGCCTCCAAAATCCTCAAATGCAACACAAAACAACATGCAAATGCACATTACCATCACATTTGTGCAAAAAAAAATAAATTCATAAATCCAAATAAGAGTGCCAAGGGCACTTACCTTAGCCACCTATACCTCCACTCTTGCTGCCACATCCACTCTCTCCATTGCCATCACCACACTCCTTCACTCACTCACTCACTCTCCTTCATATGTTGCTTCTGGAACTCGTGAATGCAAGAATTAACCCTATTTCACATTTAAAACACTCTTATAGCTGATTTTGGTGCACTCAAACACCCATAGGTGTCTTCCTAGTGCACTCAAACATTACCCTGTGTCTTCCATGTGGCAGCAGACACTCTCCTCCATCTTTGCTTATGTGGATGTTGGTTGGCATTTGGCTCCAAAATTCTATAAAAGGAATAAAAGGGCCTAAAATCATATCTTACCTCCATATAATCATCACAAACTCCATCCATGCATCCATTTCATCATCACATTATGTTTTGTGAAAATCCAAAATGAATTGGATGCTTCATTTTTTATTTCAACCAAAAGTTGCAAAAATTTCTAATTCACATACAAACACCTCAAAAATTTTCAAAAGATAAAAAAAAATATCATCCCAATAATTCATCACATCATTTCATCATATTTTGTGATAACATGGATTTATCTGGGCAGTTAAATCTTGTTTGTGACCAAAAGTCATAAAATTATCCAAAATTGCTTCAAAAACATTCCAAAATAATTCCAAATTTCACAAAATCATACAATTCACTCATCAATGCATTTTTCTTCATACATCATCATTCACAATCATAAAATTTATTTATCATTGCATTTCCATTTAATATTTATCAATTTCACTCACATTTTCAAGTGAACCTTGAATCTAGTGGTTTACTTTATTACTTTGGCAATTGGAGGGATTGGTTATCCATGCAATTTGGTAGTATGGATAGATCACTATAAGGACACTTGCCATAACATCATTCAACATCCTCTTGTTCAAAAACAAAAATCTATTTGGTCCTACTTTTTTTGAATGAAACTATGCTCAGACTAATTTGCTCAAAAGTTGTCATTGAAGTCCTTGTTCATGGGACTAAAAACATGGATAACTTTCATTACATCATCTCTTCTATATTAAAATTCATCATGGATACAAGTTTACTAGGATGATTGGTTCTAATTTAAGGAATTGACTATAGTCACTAGCCATCCCTCCTAAGTTAACTCTTTTATTATCTTGAATTGTCATCATTTTGTATTTCAATGATCCCAAAAGGTATAATTTTCAATAACACAGAATCACCCCAAACTTTGGGCAATTAAATTTAATTTCAATTTCCCACATCGGGATACACTAAATTACATCATTATTATTACCCACAATTGGAAAAACCCCTTTTTTCTATTAAGGCAAGAATATAATCAATCATTGCATCATCATCTATGTCACTCACCTTCATTTACATCATTCATATCATCCACATCACCAAAAACCCTTTTTTTATTGGGGAAAAAATAGAATACATCATCTACATCACTCCACAATCACTTACATCATTCATATCATCCACATCATCAAAAACCCTTTCATCTATTCAGGCAAAAATAGAATACATCATTCACTTACATTTACATCATTCATATCATCTTCATTCTATCAATTGGCTCATGAGATTCATTCTTCACTCATTCACCAATTGAGGGAGTAAGCTACACCTATAATTTTTATCTTCAGGATCTTCTTGCACTCCAAGGAAAAGAAGTTGCTTCACCAAACTAGATGTCTCTTAGTTTTGTACCGCATTGTATTTCACGTAACACGATAAAAAGGAGCACTTGTAGACACCAAATTCTAGCCACTTGTCTTCCATGTATCATCCAATCACAACCATCCATTATTTATTTATATATATGTATATTTTTATTTCTATTTATATTTAAATATAAATATTTTATATATTTATATAAATATATATATTTTATATATTTATATAAATAAATATATAAATAAATCTCAACCACTTATCATGACTTAATATCAACCATCCATATAACTTGATCCATGTCACTCATAAATACACAATCTTAGCCCTTCATCATGATTTAATCTTTACCACCCATTGGTGTTATCGAAACCCTAACATGTTGAAGGCAAGTTATAAAAGATCATTCACTTTTGTGAATGAGGTTAAGTGGTTAGTTGATTTAAAAGTTGATTGTGAATCCTTGAGATCATTATAGCCCTTCATCCATCATCATCCAAACCCTAGCATTTTTCTAACACCCTTTTTTCCTCATAGCCACTGCATCTTCCATTTTATATCGCTAAAACCCCTATGAACTGGTTCTGGTTCTGTAGTGAACCTCCCCAAAATCCTTGAATGCTCCAAGAAATTTCTAGAATACTACAGAGCATTTTTGAAACACTGTAAGGCATTCATAGCCTTCCTTGAATGCTCCAAGGTATTTTCCAATAGCCATTTTACCATCGACAAACCCTTGAATGTTCGCAGGTGTTCGTGCACAATCAAATCACATAAGTAGAGACACAAATTGGATGAATAAGGTATTTTTTGATAAGGTAAAATGTATTATTATTTTTAAACCTATGTTTTTTGTATTTGACTTACATTTTATCATCACTACACCTAGGGTTTGTAGATTTTTTGTTCAAAGAGTCTCACACAATGGAGCTCTCGCATATGCTACTAACTTCTTTGTGTTGTGATCTATTTGTAGGTACAAAAAATATCTTAATTAATGGTTTTTGCAGCTCGGGTGATCCTATAGGGATACACAAGCCCACCCAAATTTTTTTTGGAGTGAATATGATTGTAGAAGACATCAACATTCTTTTTGAACAAGGGTTTTAAAACCCTCGCATTATAATAATTTTATCGAAGCATACACTACATTGTAACCCTAAATTTGGGATAAATCTATTGTACAAATTGGAGATCCATGCTCCTTGAGTTATAATAAATCATATCTATCAATTTTATGCATATATTGTTGTTTTATTTGATCTATTTCTTTATTGGTGTTGTTCATTTTTTCTTTACAATGTGATGTTCCAAAATTATAGGGGAAAGAGATTGTAACTTCCCTCAAACCAAATGGGAATGGAGAAGGAGTATGAACTCCCCCAGGTTATATGATGGATTAGAAAAAATATGGAATCCCCTAGACTATAAGATGATGTGGAAGAAGGATGGACTCCCCCAGTCACCATAGGGAGTTGGGGAGGGAGAGAAGAATATCAAAATCAAGGAGGTTGGAGGAGGTGAAAAGGATGAGGAAAGAAAGGGAGGAGGAAGGGGGGAAAGAAATAGAAGAAATTTGAATGAAGGAGAGAAAGAGAGAGAAGTAAAAGAAACCATCCATGGGTATATATCCACTTGAATCATGACTATGCAACCGTGACATGATATATTTTAAAGAAAAGGAGGTGAAGGAGTCTTAAAATGATAAGGAAGAAGGAGAAGCTAGAAAGGAATTGGTGAGAAAATGTATAGTAATGGTGGTTGGTGGTGGATGCAATGGGATGGGACCAAAGTGATAGTTAAGGAGATATAATATTATCTCAAATCATGGTAAATGTAGGATGCCTCAGTGATGGAAGAAATAAATATCTTTGAACCTTACCATTGATAAATTGTTGAGCATGTTTGATTTGGTAGGTGGTCCATTCATATGGTAGGTATCCTCGTGACACTTTGATCAAAAAAATTTAAGCATGATGGATGAGTAACCATATAATCACATGCACAAGGTATACCAAATTGATAGTGGATTAGATTTTTTATTTGAGAAGAGAAGTTCTACTTTTGCTCCAATAAAGGGGGGCTAATGATAGTCTTGGACAAGGTTATAGGATAGATATAGATTCCAAAAAAGGGTTTTGGGTATTTGATCAGATTCATTACAACATTGATAATATAGTTTCATTTAACTCAAGTGATAATGTGATTTATGATGGGGTGTGTTTGGGGCGTGTGAACTCAAGCGGTGGTTATGTACAAGATGTAGGTGGAAAAAAGAAGCTAATTGATGAAGAGAAATAGATTGAAGAATAATGGAGCCATTGGAAGGGGGATCATGTCAATGAGATGGTTAATTCCTCGTGATCTAGTAGATCTTGTACTAAATGCTTTAAGTGTCAAAAGTAATCAGGTAGATGTAATAGTGGGTTTTTTTGTACCATTTAGGTTTGGGCTTGTTGGTTTACTCTAGGTAAATATCAAATAAAGAAATCATTTTTGCATCAAATAATTTGTGATAGATGGTCAATAATGGCTTCAATAGGGGCATCCAAGGACGAGGTGGATAAGGAGGATATTGAGCTTGATTACAAGGTGGAGAAGAAGAAGGTGGAGTAGATAAATATTTAGTAGAGGAATCTTTTGAGGGTAATGCAAAAGTATTTTGATAGATTGACTACATCTCAAGATTTGTGAGTCGATCTAGGATTTTTTGTAAGTCGATTGGAGATGGAGTTGGAGTGGTTGGGATAGGATTGGGTCAAGTGTCAACATGATCAATATTAAGTTTACAAGGGTAATAGTATGGGGAAGGTAAGAATAGAGGAAGAAGATAGGATGAGTGATGAGTATGTAGGTGTTGGGTCATGTGAGACATGTAGAATGAGGGTTGAGGTGTTGGAAAAAGAGGGGGGAGATATGGTGTTGGAAGAAGAGGGGAAAGAGATGGTGTTGGAAGAAGATGGGAAAGAGATGATGTTGGAATAATAGATGGTAGTGATGATGTGAAAGTTTTTTTTGTTAGAGTGGTTGAAGTGGCTTGAGATATTAGGCCTAGATGTTACATTCCAAACATAGCCTGCGTCGGCTATGTTTTCCAAGCGTTTAATATTTAGTATATATTGATTCACAATAGTTTATTTGAAATCATCAATCTGATTTTTCTAAATTCACTTGCATTATTCGCATTGGCCTATACGGCGAGGGTGTGCCCACCTCAAGTGGCATTTAATTATTTTTCATTCTTCCGCTGCAAATTCTATTTGGATATTTTACATTCGCTCATTTCGTTTCGGTAATATTTATCTCCGTACTTTGCATTGTGCAAAAGGATAGAAATATCCTTCCAAGTGGTATCAGAGCTAGCGATCTGGGCGTGAGTGCAAGTCGTCAAAGAATCCCTCGTAGGCAGCGATAAAACATCATCAGACGTCCTACTGCAAGTGGAACCTGGTGGAGGATTCATGAAGATTAAGCAACAGTCAAGTGAGCGTTTTACTGTCACTAACGTAGGTGTCGATTTACTTCATCAAATTACGTGTTATATTAAGAAAACTTGCACACTATTTTTCGACGCCATCTGTCCAATCGTAGAATAGCAGTAAGTGGATTACAAAGCGACAGGATTAAGTTTCAGAAAATTTTAGGGTTCGTTGGATGGTTTCGCTTCTTCCAAAGAGCGGTCCACTTTTTGGCGGTTTCAGGCGTTAATCATTCAATACAGCAGTCCTTCAATGTGCACTCAATTGGATTGCAGCAACAAGGAACAATGATAAAAGGAAACAAAGGAAAATTTTTGAGGTGACGTCACCAATCCGTCGTCAACAAATAAGTTACCGAAGCCCTAAAACCAACCATTAATCAGTAGCATGCCACGTGGAAATTATTTCAAAGTTATTTGCAGACTGCTGAACGCGTCATTCACAAATTAGTGTAGCCAAGTAAGAATTAAGATTAATTTTTTTTTTAATCAAGATCCACTATTCGTTCGATCGCTATTCGTTCAATCGCGGGAAAAAGTGAACAATAGTCTTGCCAAAGAACCTGCAAGTGGAGCATCAGATTGTGGCAATTAATCAGTCATATACAAAATTAAATCGCTCGCAGTCCTTCGTGATATACTTTCATAGTTTAAAGTAACAAACTTCGCTTCGTCCAATCCTGGTAACACTTATAAACTCATTCTCTAAGGTTTAATTTGAAGTTGTCACTAAATTAGTTAATGGTTTATCCCACATACAGTGGAGAAATAAAATTTTAGCCTTTATATACATTATAAGGTGCTTATAGACTCGTGGCTTCGGCCACACAAGCTAATCGCCTACATGCGTAGCCAATTTGTCGGGTTATCATTCTGTCTTGTCAAGTATTCATTGAGTCTAGTCTTGTATTCTCTTCGATCTCCTCGTCCTTCGTGTCATCGCTTTGAGTTTCCTAGTTGGGTCTTCTTCATAGGCGTCTTGTCCATAACGGTCTGTGGTTAGTGGTCTTATTCTTGCGTCCCGTGTCCATATCCGGCCCGTTCGCGTCCTAGTTGTCCGCTCGCGTTGTGGTCTTGTTCTCGCATCTCGTGTTCATGTCTGGTCTGTTCACGTCCTCATTGTCAGCTCGCATTGTCGTGTCTTGTGTTGCTTTGTTGTTGTCTCTAGTCCGTGGTTAGTCCCGTGTCATAAAAAAAAAAAAAAATTGTCAAATAAATTGCAGTCAAGAAAAGTTGTCAAAAATTGTTGAGATTGTGGTCAAGGAAGCCATCCAAATTCAATTCCGCGTCGCAGTGGGAGCGACAGTTGAAGCGAAAAACAAAATTTTTTGCCAAATTCAACCGAATTATCGCAGAAATCAAATCTCATGGATTCCTAAGCAGGCACTCTTGAACAGTGCATGAGTAGAAGTTGGACCAAGGGACCTGACGGTCGACTATCAAGTTCAGAGATTCCGAATACAAGCGCAAGAAGACCTAATCGAAGCCCAGGTACAAAAAATTCTCCTTCTCCTTTTAAAATTGGCAGTTATAATCCACATCATCCACTGGTAGACCCTATGGCTACTAATCCTCCCCCAACTCACGAAACCATCACACAAGGAGACTCAAGTAACTCAGCCGTTTCCAACGATGAATCTCTTCGACTCTTACTAGAGGGTATGAACCAAATTAGTCTCAACCTAAAAGCCCTAGTGCAAGCACAAAACCATCTTAATCCCAATACTAATTCCCAAGATCACTCCCATGCCCAAAGGAATGAAGAAAATGTCGATCCAGATGATGATTGGGAACAACAAAGAGGTGATTCAGATAATTACAGGGATCGTTCTCATAGACAGAGGTATAACCAAAATCAAGAAAGGGATACGGGTTATCACCAACCAAGAGGCCCTAATAATTTTCCACACATTGATATGCCCACTTTTGACGGTCATGATCCTCGTGGTTGGATAGCCAAAATGGAAGGCATTCTCGACTTATATCAAATTAAGGAAATTGATAAAGTCCCTTTCGTTGCATCAAAATTAGGCACTGAGGCCTACCAATGGTTCATATGGCTTAAACGAGAGAAAGGTGCTACTATTAACTGGAGAAAATTCACTACCTCTTTTTTAGAAAGATTCGATGAAGGAGCTACATCGTCATACACAGTAAGACTGTTATCTCTTAAACAAGAAGGATCAGTTAGCGAATTTGTTTCAGAATTCACCAGTTTACTACCATATACTTTAGACCTCAGTCCCGACACAGTGGTAGGAGATTTTCGCAATGGATTGAAAGAAAATATTCGAGTGGAGGTAGACATGCACAATCCAACCCTGATGAACAACTGTATAAGAATAGTTAAGCTGGCCGAGAAGAGAAATCAGTTGTCTACATGGCATGAAAACTATAGTCGTCCTCCATATCGCATCAATTCCTTTCATAGAAATGATCAACCCTCATGATACTTTTGCTATAAATGTCGCAATCATCATCCTAAGGAACAAGATTGTGCCCAAAAACAAAACTTTCATATTGAGTGTGATCAATATGAAGGAGAAGAGGACAAAACTTACCAACAAGAAGAACCTATGCAAGAAGACCTACCAATTACTCTAGAAGAGAAGGAAGAGGATACAATGGCGATCTCTGTACACGCCCTCATGGGGTTAACCGCCCACCATACCATCAAGGTACCAAGATTTCTCCACCAGAAAAAAGTGAATGTGCTAATTGATTCTGGCAGTACCCACAATTTTATCGACATCAAAACGGAAAAAGCTTTGAATTTAGTCATTAACTCTTCCAACAAAGACAAATTTTAGGTTCTAGTGGCCAACGGGGTGAACGCACAATGTGTTGGTCGCACATCTCAAGTTTCCATAAAAATGGGAACTTATACCTGGTTTGGGTCCCTTTTCGTCATGAATTTGGGGAACTCTGATGTCATTTTGGGAGTTGAATGGTTGGAAACATTAGACACGGTTAGCTTCAACTTCAAAAAATTATTTGTGGAATGGAAGGAAAACGGACGAGTCATTCACTTACAAGGCATTACTACTCCTCCATCACAAATGGTGAGCTCTCATAGTATGGAGAAGATGTTAAAAAATGGTGGATATGGGTTTATAGCTCAAATTAATTGTTTGGAAAAATAATCTCAAGCAACTTCGGATATTACTGCTCTAGAGTTACAAGACATCATAACACATTACGAAGAGGTTTTCCAAGAACCTAAAGGATTACCACCTAAACGATCTCATGACCATGCCATCCATTTGATTCCAGGGAGTGTCCCACCTAAAAATCATCCTTACCGCTATCCTCAACCACAAAATACAGAAATCGAATAGATCATTCAGGATTTGTTGGATCATGGAGTCATTCATCACAGCACTAGTCCTTATTCCTCACCTGTCGTTCTGGCTAGATGAAAAGATAACTCTTGGCGTATGTGTCCTGACTTTCGTTCTCTCAATAAACTCACTATCAAGGACAAATTTCCTATACCTGTCATAGATGACCTACTAGATGAGTTGCATGGTGCAAATTTTTTTACAAAATTAGACCTTCGTTCTGGATTTCACCAAATCCGTGTCAGAGAAGAACATATTCCTAAAACTGCTTTTCGTACTCATGAAGGTCATTACGAATTTTTAGTCATGCCTTTTGGTCTCACTAATGCACCATCCACATTCCAAAGTCTCATGAACCAAGTGTTTCGCCCACTCCTCCGTAAGTTTGTGTTAGTATTTTTTGATGATATTCTCATATACAACAAAACATGGATGGATCATTTACATCATGTGGATAAGGCCCTTCACATTTTACACAAAGAAAAGTTATTTGTCAAACGTTCCAAATGTTCATTTGGTGTTCAAGAAGTCGAGTATCTTGGTCATATAGTTTCACACGAGGGCGTCAAAGTGGATCCCAATAAGATTAAGGCAATTCAAGAGTGGCCTTTACCTAAAACCATCAAGAAACTTCATGGTTTTTTGGGTCTCACGGGCTACTATCGCAAGTTTGTACAAAATTATGGTAAGATTGCAGCACCTCTCACCGCACTCACAAATAAGGATGCTTTTCGTTGGTCGACAGAGGCTTCTCAAGCCTTCGAAGCTCTTAAGAAGGCCATGTGTACAACTCCAGGATTAGCAACTCCCAATTTTCACAAACCATTTATTATCGAATGTGATGCATCAGGAACAGGAATTGGGGCTATACTAATGCAAGAAGGTCATCCGTTGGCATTTGAAAGTAAACAACTTTTCGAGAAAATTTTGGGAAGATCAACATACGAAAAAGAAATGTTGGCTATTCTTCACGCAATAGAAAAATGGAGACACTACCTAATCAGTAGCCGCTTCATTATAAAAATAGATCATAGTAGCCTCAAACATTTTCTTGAGCAAAGGTTTTCATATCCGGAACAAAATAAGTGGTTAACCAAACTGTTGGGCTATGATTTTGTTATCGAATACAAGAAAGGGAAGGAAAATATAGCCGCCGATGCGTTGTCTAGGAAATATGAAGATGAAGTAGTCATTAACGCTATTTCAGGTCCTTGCTCCCAATGGGTGAATCAATTACAAGATGAATGGTTGTCAAATAGCGAAACTGCTCAGATACTTCAAGAATTATCTATAGGGTCCTCTAAACACCCTTTGTTCTCTTATGAAGATAAAATCCTTCGGAAGAAGAACCGCATTTACATTCCACACAATTCAGAACTCAAATCGAAGATCCTCGATGAATCACACGCTTCTCCATCAGCAGGACATTCAGGATTTTTGAAGACATATTTAAGGGTCAAACAATCATTTTGTTGGAAAGGATTAAAAGCAGAAGTCAAACAATGGGTAGTAGAATGTGAAGTTTGCCAGCGCAATAAAGGAGAAACAGTCAATTCACCAGGATTGTTACAACCATTACCCATCCCTGAACAACAGTGGGAACATATATCCATGGATTTTATTGAAGGTCTTCCAAAGTCAGAAGGCAGGACAGTAATCTTCATCGTCGTAGACCGGTTATCCAAATACGCTCACTTTCAAGCTTTACAACATCCATTTTCCGCAAGCAAGGTGGCAAAGGTATTTATGGATTCAATTTTCAAATTACATGGTATGCCAAAAAATATTGTAAGTGATAGAGATCCCATCTTCACTAGTAACTTTTGGCGGGAATTATTTCGACTTAGTGGTACCAAATTGAACATGTCTTCAGCCTACCATCCACAGACAGATGGTCAAACAAAAGTAGTTAACAAATTTTTGGGTACGTACTTAAGATGTTTCGCTCAAGATAAACAATACCAATGGAGCCATTGGTTAGCATTGGTAGAATGGTGGTACAACACTTCTTACCATTACTCAATTAAGATGTCTCCATTTGAAGCATTGTATGGCACCAAACCTCCAACAGTCGTAGATTACGTACATGGATCATCCAAAGTAGCCAAAGTGGATGATTGGTTCCAACAAAGGTAGTCTACACTCACCATCCTCAAAGAGAATTTAGTCCAAGCACAGAATCGTATGAAACAACAACAAGACTTGCACCGATCAGAGAGAAATTTTAATATAGGTGATTGGGTGTTCCTAAAGTTGCAACCTTACAAACAATCCTCGTTAAGGATAAAGTCCAGCCAAAAGTTGGCTCCATGATTCTATGGTCCCTACAAAATTGTGCGCTACATTGGAGAAGTAGCCTATCAATTAGAGCTACCTACATCATCACGAATACACCCGGTATTTCATGTTTCATGTCTCAAAAAAGTAATTGGTTAGAAAGTACAAAGTCAATCAAAATTACCAGTGTTCGATGAGGAAGGACGCATACATCTCCAACTTGAAGATATACTACAACATAGAATCTAAAGACTGAGATCACGTCAGATTCAAGAATTTCTCATTTAATGGCAAGATTTACCAGAGGAGGATGCCACATGGGAACCTGAAAATATCTTCCAGACATTTCCAGCTTTGAGGACAAAGCTTTCCGAGGAGGGGAGTCATGTTACATTCCAAACATAGCCTGCCAAGAATAGGCCTTGGTAGTTGGACATGGGATAGGATAGATTGTGGTAAAAGTATTATATGGGGTGAGAGGAATCTCTCCCAAATGGGCTGGAGGAGTTACAAAGGTATTAGGGACTAACATGGAGTAATCCATGGGAGGGTGTGCTTGATCTTGGGCTTGGTATAAGAGGTTTAGATCTTGATTCAGATCATGTTTTGGGTGCATAATATAAGGGACATTTGATAGGTTAATAGGTAGAGCACAAGATACATCCTCAATATTAGTGGGAGGAGGAGTTGTGGAGGGGTGGAAGATTTACCTAGAATACTCCATGGAATTATGCGTGTGGGCTCTTGTTTGGCTACAAGTATGGACCATAAGTAGCTAATGGTAGGATAGAATCAAAATAAATGGATTTTTAGGGTATTTTTATGGTTTTGGTGGTGTTTTTTGTGGTTTTCATAAAATAAATGTGCTATCTACAAAAATAAGGAGACAAACAAATAAATAAATAAACAATTATGAGGTTGATGTTCAAGTGTGAGTGTTCTTGTTGTTTTGTGTTATTTGGTTCATGGATGTTTGTGTTGGTTTATGTTTATTTTTTTGTTTTGCTTTTTGAGTTTGTGTATTTTGATGTATCCTAACCCTAAAAACTATAAAACTATAAAAGGGATAGACTAAATGGTATTTAAAAGGATATTTTTATGCCTACTCCTCTATGATAAGTAGTACACAAATGGCTAAAAAATACTTCCTAGGGTAGGGTTGGCTTTGGGTACCCTAAAGGAAAAAAGAACCCTCCAAAAATAGGTGGTACTCTCTGGGATCTATGATGGCCCAATTGACTTTCGTTTCATCCTCAATCAAGCTTGGTCAAAAATGATAGTTGTGCACCCACTGATTATTAAGCCATGTGAGAAAGGGAATATAACCTTGGATTACCCTAAGATAGTCCTAAGGGTAACTAGTTCTCTATTGATAAAATCCAAGAAACTATGCAATCTAGACTATGGTGTCTAAAGGATCAACCAATGGTTGGGATAAATTCCAACATCATCAATTGGTTTTCCTCACAAAATTTTGTAAAAAAGAATGTGCAAGTGTGTATGATTTAGATTTTTTTGTTATTTTTTTTATCTTTTCAAGAATGCCTACTTGCAATATACACCTAAATTTAATTCTAAATATGCAATATGCAAGGTAAACAAGAATTGTTCCTAATATGACCCTAAGAATGAGATGTAACTAGTCTAAGAAATAATGATAAGGAAAAATACTAATTAAGAATAGAGGAAGGGATCTATCCTAGAAGCAAATAGAAAAAAGGAGAAAACTTAGGCTAAGATGAAAGGAAGAAGCCTATGCTTAGATATGGAAGCAACTAATCTTATGGAAGAAGAAGATAATCTATGCTAGAGGAGGAAGATGACAATCCTAAATTTAGAAGAATGGAGGAAAAATAAATAGATGTTGCCAAAAGAATAGAGACCTAAACTAGTGATACAATGGATGAAGTGGAAAGAGAAGGTTTTAAATTGATCCTAGGATTGATAAGATGGGATTAGTCAGTTCACAAAGCCAAACATTAGGGGGCTGATAGTTTCTAACCACCAAGGGAAGTTGGGACTACTTACTACGATGGGGGCATGCAATTGGACCCAAAGGTATATTACAAGGAACAATAAGTAGTGATAGCTTGGCAGAGTGATGTAGGGGCTATGGATGGTGACTACAACTAATTTGGTAACTAATGCTAATCTAATATAAGCTAAATGAATAGGTAAAGAGCTATTCTAATGAAACAAAAGATGATGATGAACCTATATTATATAGAAACTGAAAGGTAACTATTTATGAGAATTAAAAGCAACTAATCTATGCAAAGGAAGAGTAACTAATCTATGGAAATGAAGATCAACTAATCTAGGATAAATAAAAGCAACTAATCTATGAAAATGAATAGCAACTAATCTAGGACAAAGAAAAGCAACCAATATATGGAAATTAAAAGCAACTAATCTATGAAAATGAACAACTAATCTATGGAAATAAAAATAAATAATGCTAGGAATATGACAAACAACTATCCTAAGAAATTTAAAGAAACAACTATGATATGGAACATGAAATACAACTATGCTAAGGAAATGAAATTAACTATGCTAAAAATCTATTCTAAAGGAATTAAAAAGCAACTTTGTTAGGAAATGAAGACGACTATGCTAATGAAATGGAAACAACTATACTAAGACAATGAAAGTACTATGCTAAGAAACTATTCTAATAAAATGAAGAAGCAACTTTGCTAGGAAATTAAGATAACTATGCTAATAAAATGGAAATAACAATGCTCTAGAAATAAAAGCAACTATGCTAAAAATATAAAAACAACTATGATAAGAAAAATAAAAAGCAACTATGCTAGAAGGGTAAAATAAACTATGATAAAGAAGATGCAAAGAAGACTACTCTAAAGAAAGGAAAGCAGACTATGCTAAGAAATAAAATGAACTATGTTAAGGAACTTGAAAGCACCTATTCTAAGGAAATGAAAGGAACTATGCTATATAAAGTAAAGCAACTAAACTAGTGAAAGTAAAGCACCCAAGCTAAGAAAGAGAAAAGAACCTATGCTAGGAAAAGTGAAGTAAGTAAACTAAGACAATGAAAAACTACTATGCAAAGGGATTTGGAAAGAACAACTAAGATAAAGGATTGAAAAAAAACTTTGAGGGATGGAAAGACAATTAAGCTATGAAATAGAAAGACAACTAAGCTATGAAATTTAAAACAACTATAATAAATAAAGCAAAGAAATGATGATGATTTAGACTAAAAACTAAGGAGAAAAACCTTTGACCTATGGTCCTATATTTTTGGTGGAGTTGGTTGAATTTGTTGAGTCCTAAAAGTTAAAATTGTCATTGATGTCAAGAAATGAAGTCAACATTAATATCAAGGTTTTTCATCAAGGAACAAAGTTGTCAAAGTTGTTATTTGATATCCATGAAGAAGCCCAAAGGATTCAGTGCAAAGTTAAAAAGGAGATATAATATTTTTTATAAATTATTTAAATTCAATAAGAATTTAAATTTTATAAATAAATATTATTTACACCATGGAATGCAATGTAAAGGAAGGGTTTAAAAATTAAATATTATAATGCTGATGTCATCCAATTTAATAAGGCACCTTGTATAAATTATGAAGTGTTTATAAAGGCGTCGACGTCATTGAAAGAATCGAAGCACCGATGTTTGAAGTCAATAGTGACTTCGTATATAAAAGGAGGCCACAAAGACCTTTGCAATATTAATCCTCGATCAAATTATTGAAAGTGCCATCAAAAAAATTAATTATGAATTGGAAATTTTGGTGAGGAAGAAGACAGAACAAGTGTTTTTCATCTCATGCAGAAGAAGAAAAGTGAGTAAAGTGGGAACCCCAATCAAATGTGGACGTGGTGGTCCAGTGGCAACGCATGTTATTTTTAAGGCACTTATGGGGAGATGAACCCACGTTCGAATCCCATTGAGACGTGTGCAGAGGAAGAAGTTTTTGAGTTCTTCATAATTCAAAAGGTGCCAAAGGAAGGTATAAAGGGCACAAAGGCCCTTTTGGTTCTAAACGTGCATTGGGCACATGTGGTTGAGGATCCCATGGCTAGGGTGTTCGCAGAGGCATTGGTGAGGGGTTCGAAACTGTTAGGAGGGTCAATCCTAACATTATTAGTTAGTATTAGTTAGTATTATTAATAATTTAATTATTATATTATTAACTTATAAAGTGAACCATCACAACCCTTCATAACGTGAACCATCACGTCTCTTCATACGTGAACCATCATGTCTCTTCACCAACGTAGCTTTAGGGTAGATATATATATTAGGTTGGCCATCCATATCAAATCATCCATGAATAATAAAGGAGGGAGCCCCCTATAGTGGCAAAGTGATTACAAGGGAGCCCCCTTTGAGTGGCTTGCAATTACATTTACATTAATTTGTTAATAATTTTATAGTAAGACCTTGGGGTCTTACCATTTGGTATCAGAGCCATGTGGGACCCATTCATGTGGGAATTGCTCAAATATCTTCATCAAATCACTTTTGTACATGAGTATCAAACACGGTTTGAGGATATCACCAAACACAACACAATATTGGATAAATCAATTCTCATCAATGGTTTCATTAGGGGATTAAAAGAGGAAATTAGAATGGAGGTGACAAGGTTCAATCCCTATACCGTGATGTAGACCTATGGATTGGTAAAATTAGCTGAAGATAAAATCAATGCACAACAACGATTAAGGAAACCACTTATGGAAAAATTGTCTACCACTTACATTGCTCCCAAAACTATGCATAATGGAAGGGCACAAAGCACTTACACAACCCCCAAATCTAATCAAAATTTACAAATTAAACATCTTAGCTTTGAGGAGATGAAGGAACGATGAGCAAAAGGACTCTGTGATAATTGTGATGAAAAATTTGGACCCCACCATAAATGTGCTACACTAACATTGTATTTATTGAAGGAAGTTGATCCCTGTCTCTCCATAGAGCAAGTAGATGAGGTAGTTATGTTCGAAGTGACCAGTGCACCTACTCACTGTAATGAAGATAATGAGGTCGATGTGCAAGAAGTGATTGATGTACCAAGCAAGGATGAAGTATACATACCCAAAGTGATCAATGCTAGCCAAACATGCACTCTACAAGACCTACACATACCTTCCTCACCAATAGTGAGTTCTTGCCATATGACCAAACCTATTCGAAACCAACACAGAGTGACTACACACTCCTTCTCCATTGGCTCTACCAAGGAACCAAAAAATGATATGAAATCATTACCATCACTTTTGATGCATCATTCTAAAGTATTTGAGGAACCCCAATGGTTTCCCTCCCATCGTCATCATGATTTTTCTAAGGGAGATTCTACTATTGTTCTTGGAAAGCCCCTGCTAATGCTTCATCCTTCTCGATATCCCTACCTACGAAAGGATGTCATTAAAAGAGTCCAAGAACTTACACAAATCCTTCTTGGAAAACAAATGACAAAGCTTCTCACTTTGAGCTTTGAGGACAAAGCTCTTTTTAAGGAGGGTGGCATGTTAGGATCCTCATGTAGATTAAAAATACAACGCCAAACAGAAATAAAACCACAATAATGGAATACAGGAAAGTTGCACAAAACAAACAATTTTTATTAATCAGTGGAGTTTAAAAACTCCTTTTGAGTACAACGGGGCCTGTAACCCTTTTTGTGATACACAAATTACAGTTTGTGCTAGGGTTCTCCGAAACCCTAGGCGGCATAAAGTGGTGGCATTTTCGAAGACGTATCCTTAATCCCAACAAAGTGAGTGGGTTTTGTTGTATCCTTTGGCTCGGACCACTCCGGCTTAAACAGTTGCTATCAACACACCGGATCTGCCATTAAAATCCTGCACACATTAACACTATCAAGGAGTTAGAAATTAATAAGAGGGCTCCACCGTGTGAGCCCTCAGAAACAATTTAAAACCCTAGAAAAATAGAATGCAGGAGTTCAACAACAGATTAATAAAAGAAAAGAAGTTACTTGCTTTAAACTGATTTATACCTATTCTCTGTTAACGCGGCTAGACCAGGCGGCATCTGGAAGTAATGTGGCTGTCAAATCGGCTGCAGAAGGCGCCCTGGTGCACTCGTTGAACGCCCGCGTGCTTCTGGATCAAGGTTTCAGACGCCGGTCTGAGTCTGTGGCTGCGGGTAAACGTCTTGGTAAACGCCCGTGGGCACTTGCGACAAGAATGGGGGATTCTGCAGAATGTTGCAGAAGGGATGGCAGCGAAGTTGGCGACGGATGAGGCGATGGATGCGGCGAAAAGGGGCGGCGATGGATGGCTGAAGAGATAGATGAAATAGAAGAGATAGGTCCAAAAGATAGCAAAGATAGCAAAGATAGCCAAGATAGAAGTAGGGTTTGAGCCATCAAGGTGGCTCTATTTATAATCTACTCTTAGGGCACACTTTAGGGTTTTAACGACACTTTGAACGTGTGGCTAAGATTAAAGTGGATCCAAGGGTAGAGAATAAATCTAGGTTGTGAAACGGATTAAGAAGGATGGACGGATGAGATTAAATGAAAGATGGACGGCTTAGATTAAATCACTTAAACTATATTTATATATATATATATATTAAAATATATTAAAATATTAAAATATATATATAAATATTAATTTAAATAAATTTGGGGATGAAAAATGGCGGGAAAGGTGAAATTGGGCCAAATAATGGCGGGAAAGTGTGGATTTGGGCCAAATAATGGCGGGAAGGATGAATGATTGACATGTGGCTGATAGGAAGGTATAGATGACTTGCAAGTGGCTGGATTTTGGTGTCTACAGATGCCCCTTTTTGAGCTGCTTTGTGTGAAGACACAATGCAGCACAAAAACTTAAGACACCTGAAAAGCTGGATCAGACGCAACTCTCTCTCAAGATTAAAGCACAACTTTGAAGACCAAAGAATAAAAGAATATTTAAAATTTTATCAGCTTACCCCCTCAATTGGCGAGCGAGAATGGTTCTCACAAGCCAATTGGAAGAAATTCGGAAGAAAATGAACCGTTTTTGCCCCAACGGTGAAAAAAAGGGGTTGGTGTATGAACCATCTGTTTATGTCCCAACAAGAAAAGGGGTTGGTGTACAAACCGAGAAAAGAATATGATTGAAGACGATATGAGTGATGTGAAAGATGGACCGTTTTCTGCCCCAACGGTTATAAAGGGATTTTTGCCAAATTGTAAATTCCATGATCATGTAAGATGAATTCCACTATAGGAAAATTAGAAATTGATAACGGATGCCCCAACTCCTGTGTGTGAATCCATATTGTTGATGAAATTGCCTTGTTGGCGCCATTGATATGCAGAGATGAAAGATGCATGAAAAGAGTCCAGAACTCAGAGATGCTCCTAGTGACTGTATGGATAATTCCTCGGGTCGGAACCAATCAACCTAGGTAGCCTCAATCTCTAGCAAGACTCAAAATAATGATGATATTAAAGATTGTCCATGTTTAAGGCCCCATGAACTAGGCCATCAATGACAAGCTGTTGAGCAAATTAATCTTGGTATGAGGTCACTTGAAAAGTAGAATACCCAAAATTGATTTCCAATTTTCAAACAGTGAAATAATTGATGATGATAAATGGTAAGTGTCCTTATGGTGGTTTAATCCTCTTACCGAATTGCATGGATGCAAATCGCTGCAATCGCCAAGGTGATAGAATATACCACTAGATACGAGGTTTACTTTAATTTGATTTGGCAAAAATATGCATGATGAAAGAAGAATGAATGAAATTGACGATAGATCAGAAGAATTGATGAATGTGGTTAATTTTGTGAAGGTTTTGAATATTTTTAACCCAATTTGTAAAACAATGATGAATGATGCGCTTTTTGAGCGAAATGACAAAATTTGTGTCCAAAAACTGTTGTAACCTTCACAAAATGTTTTATTATGATAAGAAGAATGGATGAATGCAATTTGATGAAATTTGGAGGAGGTAAGCTTCAATTTTGCAAGTTTTGTTCCTTTATTCAATACTGACACCAAACGCCGGTCTGCATTTGGGGGTGGCAGAGACGCCCGTCGGTGTTTAGGCGCTCTGCAGATGCAGCACTATGTCTGAATGCGCCATGAAATGCCCCACTGCGTTTCAGGGTGCCAAAACCAGCTATTTAAACAGTTTCAGCGAGAATTTCGCTCATTTGTGCGTTCGAGCTTGAGAGAAGTGCGTCTGAGGGAGTGGAGTGAAAGGTTTGTGTGGGAGATTGAAGCACGCGGGAGCTATGGCGGAGATGGGAGCGGACGCGCCAGTGCAGCCAGCTGAGGTATTTGTTCATTTAAGCAAGTACTTATTATGTGTTTTTTTTTTTTTGTTTTTTTTTTTTTTTGGGAAAAATTTGTAACAAATTTTTGTTTTGTTGTTTTGCAGCTTAGGGTGTTAGAGGCACGACACCGGTTCTCCCCTATCATTCCGGGGATGAGGAGGTCATTGTCCCAGGAAGACTAGGAGATATTGGAGGTAGTGGGGCTAGCGGAGGCAGCCCGGTTGGAGGTAGTTCGGGCGGATGAGGGGTACCTCTCGGCTTTGGCCGAGAGGTGGGATCCAGATCGGGGGACGTTCCAGCTCCCTACTGGAGAGATGACGGTGACGCTTGAGGATGTATACCGCATCCTCAAGGTGCCCGTGGAGGGGGCACGGGTGGAGGTTGGACGAGATAGGGCCACGGAGATGGCCAAGTTGTTTGGGGATGACTGGAGAGAGATCCGGACGGAGAGCGGGGGGATCCCATACTTGGCCATGTATACGGCCAAGGAGTTGGTAGCGGTGGAGGCTCTGATGATGTTCGTGTTGACCAACATTGTGGCCCCGAACAACACCGGGTGTAGGTTCCCATGGAACCTGATGGGTGTAGTGAGCGAGATGCTCACTAATAGGGTAGTGTATGCCTGGGCGCCCGCTTTATTGGCGCAGGTGTATCGGGAGTTGTATGAGGTTCGGAGACGGGGCCGGAAGGGCCTAGGTTGCAGTGTGGTTCTCCAGTCTTTGGGGCTGGGAGCATTTCGAGTGGCTCGACCGGAGGGGTTGCCATGGGCTCACTGGGACATGAGCCGGGCTTATGGTAGGAGATGGCCGGTGGCGAGAGGAGAGACAGCCTAGCCGCCCCGTGAGATCGGGGCAATGGTATAGGAGATTATGGGCGGACTTGACGGATGCCCAAGTCATTTGGAGGCCCTGGCAGGAGGCGAGGTGGATCGGGGATGGAGAGCACCCGAGACGGGTGCGACGAGGCCGGATGGGTAGTGGGGCGGGGCCATAGCGAGGCGGAGTACATACGAGATGTCTCGAGTACTCTGCCAGGTCGGATTGAGGCAGGATGTCCCCGGTGAGCCAGTGCGCTACCGGAGGCACAGATCAGAGGGTGATTTGCCGTGTGTCGAGCCATGGAGGGAGGCGGCAGAGGACGATGAGGACATGGAGATCCCCGACGTGGACGACGTCGGGGTGACAACTGAGTATGCAGCATGGATGGCCGCAGAGCCGAGGTGGGAGCCACCATTGGTGGCTGGTGGAGCCGGAGAGCCCGAGGCTGGGGTTGGAGAGGGCGAGGGAACCGCGGAGGTTCCCAAGCGCAGGGAGGGTCCCCGCCTTCGATCTGACAGTCGAAGGCGAAAGGGGAAGATGGCACGATAGGCTCCGGAGAGCGGAGATGACGGGGAGGATGACGGAGAGGGCCTAGGAGAGGCCACAGGAGAGGCTAGGGAAGTACCCCCTAGCGGGCACGAGGACGAGCTGGCACAGCTGCAGCAACAGATAGCAGAGCGTGATGCTATGCTAGCTATCCGGGACGAGAGGATAGCTCGGCTGGAGCAATAGGAAGCAGAGCGGGATGCCCTGTTAGCTGCTCAGGAGGAGAGGATGGCCCAGCTGTAGGCGGACTTGGATGGAGCGACCAGGGTGCCCCAGGATGACAGGGTGACGAGACTCCGAGGAGAGCTAGCAGAGCGGGAGCGACGACACGGGATAGACATAGCTAGGCTTAGGTCTAGGACTCGTTACATTGAGGCTCTGGAGGACACATTGTTTAGGCATCACATTGTGTTGCCTGATCCTCCATCCTCTTCTGTCTCTAGGCGTAGTGAGTCTAGGCACACCACTAGGTCTAGGGCTCCTACTAGGTCTCAGGGGTCCTCTTTTGATGGTTAGCTTAGTGCTTAGATGCACTCTTTATGAGCCTTGGTGCTCTATTGTATATTGTAGCCTTTTGGCATTCCTCGTACAGTTTGTCCTTTATACATATATATATATATATACATGGCTTTTATTTATTTGGTGTTTTACTCTCTTTTGTGTGAATGCCTATGTTTTTGTGATGCATGTTTTTATATGTTTTAATGTTTTTGATGCATATGTGATGGAATGGAATGCAAACTTATAGATGATTAATGCGAGACTAAGTAAATGAAATATGCACTAAGAAGCACTCATACTTTTAGATAGTTAGATTTAGCCAACTGTTATCATAATTGTTTAATCAGGGGCACCGAACTTGGTGGCTTGTGAATGGATGACGTATGGAATGACATGAATATGGAAGAAGATATGGAGGTTGATATGGAAGACTATTTTACAAAGACTCAAACATGCTAGTGGTATCAAACAAACTTACTAACACTGCCTAATTCAACTAGGACCAAATGTGTGTGCATGCGAGTTCATTAACCAAATCAGAAGCATGGTAGTGACTCTAGGCAATCAAAAACACTGTGTGTGTGCAAGTGTGTTCATTAACCTCATCTTGCATAAATTAGGTAACCCTGTTATGGAGAAGACCCCGAAGCTAGTTTGTCCGTATGAGCATTCGAGAGGTCTCTTTTTGAGGAGAGACATGTCGCCACGCAATGAGTATACTCCACTTGCCAGTCAAGCGTCTATAGCCCCGGTGAAGGTTAACTCCATAGTCCATGTTGTTTTTGACCTTTGTAAGCCTTGGGGATGACTACCTATCCGTCTGATTGGACAAGTAGTACGATCCTTACAACTTATTTGGGATCAGTGGTGTGTGAAAAATGTTCATTTCCTTAGAGCTTTGGGGAATCGGATTCTCAACCGAAGTATGATGAGAATTTTACCCTATCCTTACTACTCTGTTTATATTTATATTTTGTGATTGCTTGTGATAGTGGTAAGAACCACTATTTTATGGACTATGTTTGCATGATAGGACAAACGAGGATTACCCTTTTCACTTCAAGGCACAACCCAAGGATGGTGTTATCTCTCTTTGACACAAGATGTTTTTAAGATGTGAAAATGTGATAGGTTCAAGACCGCTTTTGAAATCATTTCCCAATACTCAAGATTTTATTTAGTGTAATTTGTGATATGGCCCTAGAGAACTTTGACATGCATTTCAAAGTTTGCTTAAAACACTAGGAATGGATGAGTGATTGAAAACATTTTGGCAATGTAAATATGTGCAAATGGAAAATGGGTGTACGAATGACAATTCGGTTTGATGGATTTTATGAAGGTGCCCCTGATTAAGGCAACATGACTTTTGCTTGACCAAATTTTATATCCAAAAGATAGAATGGTCTCTAACATGATATGCAACTATGGCTGAAAATGAAATGTTATGGTTTTCAATGAGATGTATGCACATGAAATGCAATGTTTTTGAATGAGATGTATGCAACTAACAATGAAATGCAAATTCTTTTTATTTTATTTTATTTTTTTTTTTTTTTTTTGTACAAGCCATGTATATATGTACATATAAAATTCAAACTATGCGTAGAATGCCCTCAAGTGTATAACATTAAGTGGTTCGGGTTCTTCCTCTCCCTCTAAACTGGCAAGTCTATAAGTTCCATTACCCACTCTTTCAGTGACCATATATGGACCTAACCAATTAGCCGTGAATTTATCTCGAAGATGCGGCAATGCATTGGTGTTTTGTTGATTCTCTTTAAGGACAAGATCTCCTACTTGAAATTCTCTTAGATGAACTTTGGCATTGTAAGCACGTTTCAATCGGTCTTGATAAACTCGCAAATGCTCTAAAGCATTGATTCATTTTTCATCTATGAGTGTGAGTTGATCAAGACGTGCTTGTCTAGCGGTATCATCATCGATAAATTCCTGCAAAGAAATTCGCAAGGAAGGGATCTCGAGCTCAAGAGGCATGATTGCTTCAGCTCCATAGACCAAAGAAAATGGCGTTGCCCCAATGGGAGTTCTGATGCTTGTTCTGTAAGCCCATAATGCCAAGGGGATTTGTGTATGCCAATCTTTATGATTTTCTTTAACAAGTTTCTTAAGAATAGCAATTATGGTCTTATTGGAAGCTTCGGCTTGTCCATTGGCTTGTGGGTAGTAAGGAGTTGAGAAACTATGTTGGATATTATACTTTTCGCAAAGAGCTCGAACATCCTTATTCTTAAAAGACTTGTCGTTATCAGAAATGATTTTAGAGGGAATACCAAAACGACAAATGATATGGTGAAGTATAAACTCCACAATTCTAGGACATGTCAGTGCTTGGTTAGAGGAATAGCTTCAACCCACTTTGTGAAGTATTCAGTGGTTGTAATGATGAAAGTATGCTGTCCTGAAGAGGCAGGTGAAATCTTGCCAATTAAATCGAGACCCCATTGTGAGAAGGGCCAAAGGCTTTGGATGGGCTGTAAAGCTTGTGATGGTATATGGGTTAAATTAGCGTGTTCTTGACACTTTTTACATTGTTTAACATATTTGCAACAATCTTGTTCCATAGTGGGCCAATAATACCCCATACGTAAAATACGCTTCGCAATGGCCATTCCACTAAAATGACCACCACAAGTACCATCATGGGCTTCAGCAATAGCTCTATGTGTTTCACCTGCTTCTAGACAGCGGAGGAGTACTCCATCATATCCACGTTTATACAACACATCCCCCAAAAGAACAAAACGAGCTGCCTTTTGCTTAAAACAGCGGCGGGCAATTCGAGACAAATCAGATGGGAGTGTTCCAAACTTGAGGAAGGCTACTATCTCACTAGACCAAGGCTCATATGGATCCGAATGGATAAAGCAAACATCTTTTTCATCCTTAGACTCAGCACGGACAATTGCAGACTTAGAGATTGTGGAAATGATTAGGGGTTGTACCTCTCCAAGGGAGTCCTTTGGAATCAATGATCCAAGAGAGGCCATGGCATCCGCGAATCTATTAGTCGAACGAGGCAAACTAGTGATCTCATACCAATCAAACTTAGAGAGCAACTTCATTGCTACATCATGATAAAGCTTAATGGTAGGTTCTTTGGCTTGGTATTCTCCTGTAATTTGTTTAACCACGAGTTGAGAATCCCCAAATATCCGAATACGCTTAATGCTCATAGCTATGGCTGATTGAAGACCTAAAATTAAGGCTTCATACTCTGTTGTATTATTGGTGCATTGGAAGTCTAGTTTGAATGATAAAGGGATGGGAATCCCTTGAGGTGTATGAAACACAACTCCAGCACCTTGACCTTTCATGCACTTAGAGCCATCAAAGAATAGCGTGATGTCAACATCTTCCTCCGGAATGATGTCCTCTTCTTGTTCAGTGATAGCAAATACCGAATCATCTGGGAGCTCAATAATCAAAGGATGATCACTAGGTAGTGGAGCTTTCGCAAGTTGATCGGCTATAACTTGACCTTTAACGGATTTTTGGCTAATGAATTCAAGATCGAATTCGGTAAGCAACATTATCCATTTAGCGATACGAGTGTTATTATAAGTGCGAGACATCATATAACGCAGAGGGTTTTCTCTAGCTATGACATATGTTGTATGGCTAAGCATATAATGACGAAGTTTCTTAGTGGCAAAAACCACTTCTAAGCACAACTTTTCCACATAAGCATATCGGGTTTCATAGCTTACCAATGTTCGACTAATATAATAGACAGATTGCTCACGATTTTGTTCATTCTTTTGTGCAAGCATTGTCCCTAAGGCAAAGTCCGTTGCTTAGATATAAAGATTGAAAGGGACCCCTGGACGAGGCGGAGCTAAGGCTGGCGAGAGATGCTAAGTCTTGCTTGATGTCATCAAAGGCTTTCTGACACTCATCTGTCCATGAAAATTGTACCCCCTTTTGTAGTAGGTGGCAAAATGGCCTACATTTATCGAGAAAGTTGTGCAATAAAGCGACGGATTGAATTAATCTTTCCTTGTAAACTACGCAACTCCTTCAAATTAGTTGGGGGACACATTTCCATAATGGCTTTGACCTTGTTTGGGTCCACCTCAATACCTCGTTTAGAGATAATAAAACCTAGGAGTTTTCCGAGGTAACACCAAAGACACATTTCTTAGGGTTCAACCTTACTTTATGCTCTAGAAGTCTATCAAAAACTTTTTCCAATACATCAAAATGCTCTTGTCGAGTTTTAGATTTTGCCAATAAATCATCCACATAATCTTCGATAATCTTATGCATATAATCGTGGAAAATATAAGTCATGGCTCGTTGATAGGTTGCACCTGCGTTCTTAAGGCCAAAGGGCATCACCCTGTAACAAAAAGTTCCCCAAGGTGTGGTAAATGTTGTTTTGTGTTGATCTTCAGGGTTTATTCGAATCTGGTTGTATCCTGAAAATCCATCCATGAACGAAAGCATTTCATGACCAGCGCAGTTGTCGACAAGAGTATCAATGTTTGGAAGAGGAAAGTCATCCTTAGGACACGCTTTATTTAGATCTCGAAAATCGGTGCAAACACGTATCCCCCCGTTAGGCTTGCGAACGGGTACCATGTTAGAAAGCCACTCAGGATAATCAATCGGGACGACAAATTTAACATCCAGAAGTTTTTGAATCTCCGATTTAACTATGAGGGCCACGGTAGGATGCATTTTCCTAAGTTTCGTTTGATAGGTTTAGCATCTTTTTGTAAGGTGAGGTTATGGACAACCAAATTAGGGTCTAGGCCTGGCATGTCTTTGTAAGACCATGCAAATATCTCCTTCTTCCGCTTGAGTAGAGCAATCATTTGCTCTTGTTCCTCTGATGATAGACTTTTAGCCAGTTTCACAATTTGGGTGCCATCTTGGTCTGGACTAAGGTCTACATCGATAGTTTCTTCAATAGACATGTGGGAACCTTCCTCAAGGTGATGGGGAGTAGGGATCAGATTTATGTCATCTAAAATGTCATCAAGCTCCTGTGCCTTGCTCTCGTCTATGTCTCCTGGAAGACCTCTGGCTTAGAAGATGAAGGTGAATGTGGAGGTGAAGGAGGAATGTAGTTGACGGAAGCCCTTAACAATTCCTCAGAAAGGATGAATTCTGAAATAGATGGAGGGGATGAAATCCGATCCATGCCAATCAGGCTTGGGTTGATCAGGATTGGCTTATCCGGATCATATGGATTATGGAGCGGGGTGAATAAGTCTTCAAAATTCATTGTCGACTTATGGAAGAAAGGATGGGCGGAATGGAAGGGAAAACCGGTGAAGACCTCGGAAGACCTGAGATGCAAAACAACATAATTTTTTAGTTTTTTTTTTTTTTTAGTTTGAGTTTTTTTTTTTTTTTTTTTTTGGAAATTTTCTGATTTTTTTTTTTTTTGGTAGTGGTGAAAACCACTATTTTAGTATATACATATAATACAGGTTTGGATTATGGCTTATGGATGTGGTGGAGGGGGTGGTTCACCTCGTTCTTGTGGAAGAAGCAAGCGAAAGATGGCCTCTTGGAGAGGGAACAATTGGAGATAAAACTCGTCTTGTTTAATGAGGGGAACAATGGGCACCGACTCTTCTTCAGATTCATCACCATTTGACATGACATCAAATTCTTCATAGGCTTCATCTTCGGATTCGTCGGGGTGGAGGATTTCTTCTTCCGAATTAAGATTAATGCTTTGAAAAGCTCGTTCAAAAGAAGAAAGGGATGGAAGTGGTTGGTAGCCCAGACCAAAATGCTCAGTGGGTCTTTGATATGGCATATCGATGCGTTCAGTTACCCCTTGATCATATCGACCTAGGCCAAATTGCTGCCAATTATGTCCGTGGAAATAGCGAGAGGGAAAACCCTCCATCCTTTCGATATTGGCGGGGACTGGATGCTTAGGTTCTAGTATGGTGGTAGGACTAGAAGATGACTCTATTCCCCCATATACAAAATTAATGGAATTTGGCATAGAACCCATGTTATAAACCGATCCAATGGATAAATGTTGGTCATGTGGACGACCAAAATCTTTAACTGTTTGCACATTGAACGGTGTGATGTGGACATCTTGAATGGCATACTCACCAATACCGCATCGGTGAGATGGACCTTGACTTGGGAGGGAGATGGACTAGATGATGGAATAGAAGAATGTGGGATAGAAGAATTGGAAGGATTTGGTTGGGTTGATGCTTCACTAACTTGTGAAACATCAGTTGGTGATGGTTGGGAAGATGGAGGAATAATAGGTGATGTTGAAGAAGGTGTAGAAGAAGGGGGTAATGACGTGGAAAGAGATGATTGGTCATGGCCACATGTGCATGTGGTCACTGATGAAGAAGAAGGAAGATTAGGAGATGAAGAAAGTGGTGAATGAGATGGAATAACGAAAGATGAAGGTGGTTGCGATATGATGGGTAGCTCCTCAGGAATGGGAGCTTTAGAAGAAGATGGTATAGAAGAAGTAGATGGGGTCAAGAAAATATGAGTGGATGGCAACACAATCTCATAAGGATTTGAGACATAGTTGCAATGTTTGAAGGGTTCAATGTCAGCAAGTACACAATGAACCTGTCCCTCATATACATACTTCAGACATTGATGCAGTATAGAAGGGACACATCTCATCTCCCTAAGCCAAGGCCGTCCAAGAAATACATTGTATGCCATGGACCCTTCCAAGATGTGAAACAAGGTATGCAAATTTCGGGCCCCTACCTCAATGGGCAAGATAACCGTGCCAACCGTGGAAGATAAAGCATCATTGAATGCTTTAAGAGTAAAAGTCGACTTTGTGATAAGGGATGGCGACAACTTTAGATGACTCAACGCCGATGTTGTAATGATATTGATTGAGGAACCGGTGTCAATTAAGACTCTCTTGAATGGCTTGTGATCGATCTTGGCCATGATATGTAGTGGAGGATCTATACTTTCTGTTGACATAGGTTTGATTTCAAAATCATAGAAAGTGATGGAGGGCTCCATGCATGTTTGAATACTCCCCACAAAGTTGTTGAAGGCATTAGTATCTTGAGTTTGAAGCTCGATTGACTTCAAAATTTCCATTAATGCCTCTCTATGCGGGGGAGATTGTTGAATGAGGTCATAGATTGATAACTTGGTAGAAGCCATTTTTAAACTAGTAGTTAATCGGGTACTCAATGACATGATGGGTCGTTGGCATTGAGTAGAATGATTTAGCGGTTGTTGAGAAGTACTAGCACGTCGTTGGGTCACTGTTACCTGAGGTGGACTAGGGGTTTGTACAGGTGGCTGTGGTTCAGACTGATTTGGTTGGTTTGCCCTTTGACCCCGGGTTACTACGTTAATAGTACCCACAAAACCTTGGTATGGTTGTACATGGTTGACTTGATTAGGAGGAGTTACCTGAGTTACTCCCCCTAAAGTTGTTGGAGCTTCCTCCCGATGTGGAAGGGGTGTTTGAAATATACCAAGATTTTGATTTTGTTGGGCTAAGGGGCTATCCAATTTAATGGCTCCAATCTCAATAAGATCTTGGATCACATGTTTGAAAGCTGTACAATTATTGATATCATGCCCATTTTGCCTATGATAAGGACAAAATAAGTACTCTTTGTAATACTTCCCCCTTCTAGATGGTTCTAAAGGTTTAAACTCAGGTAAAGTTAACTGATTTGTGCTATATAACTTGTTGAATATGACCGCATATGGTTCATCTAAAGGTGTGAACTATCGCTTGGGACGATTTGTTTGCCAAGGTCGAGTTTCCATGGTTGGCCCAGTATTGTGAGTTGGTTGAGTAGGGGCGAGTACCGCATGATAAGCAATTGGTTGCGGTTGACTTTGCATTACTTGTTGTTGTTGAGCCATTACGGGTTGACTCGCCACCACTTGATTAACTTGGTTAACATTTGAGGTTGTACTAGCCTGTGTTTGTTTATTTTGGCCATAATTATTATTTCGTTGTTGGCCCTTTTGTTGCCATTATTTTTTACGGGGTTTTAAAACACCCTCTTGGACTTTAATGTCTTCTATGATACTTGCTTGGGCCAAAGCCTCTTCAAAAGTCCTGTATTGTTGTAATTGGAATAACCAAGAGATAGGTTTTAGAAAACTCTGGGTGAACATTTTGGTTAACTCCTCCATTGGTAGGGAGAATGGCAGTTTATTAATGATAGCCCTCCAATGGTTTCCAAAGTCATAAACAGTCTCATCGTCATGTTGCTTGAGCTTGTATAAGTCGGACAATGAAACTCTCTTTTGTACATTTAGGGAGAATCGTTCTAAAAACAAATTAATAAATTGTTCATAATAATAAATGCTATGGTGAGCTAAATGATTGTACCATTGTACAGCATCTCCCCCTAATGTCTGAGGAAAAGTTCTGAGCATAAGAGCGTCATTATTTTGTATTCTAAAGTAGGCATGCATGAATGAGCTCACATGTTCATGAGGATCCTCAGTTCCTCAAAATTTGTCAAACTTCGGTAATGTGAAATCAGTCGGATATGGCGATGAAGGTACCTGTTGATAAGCAACACACCCCCACTGAAAAATGAGATTCCATCCTTAGAAAATTCTGAACTTTCATTTTTTGCAGCAGGGACCCTCTTGATCTTTTCAGGTTTTAAATCCAAATTTGCTTGCCTCCTTTTTAAAGTTGTGCTTTTTCTTGCATTCTAGTTGTGTTATCCAAGAATTCACTTTTTACATGCTATAATCATTCATGCACAAGCAAAATCTTGCACCGATCCCGAGAAAATCCAGAAAACAGTTGCATAATTCACTGAAAAATCAAACTTTCCATTTTTGGTAGTGTCGCGATATCGCGACACTTCCATTTTCGAAAATGTCGCGATATCGCGACAGGTAAGTCAAAATGCGGCTAAGTGCCAGAAAGGTCGCGATTTCGCGACATGTCGCGAAATCGCGACAGATTTTTGGAGAGAGAAGCAAGCTGTACGGAGGGCGCGATTTTGCGACATGTCGCGAAATCGCGACATGTCGCATTTTCGCGGTAGGAGAGAGAAAGTGGGCTGCAGGATGAAAAATAGGCTAAGTCGCAAACACGTTCCAAAATCACGGTCAACGCATGCAGGTAAGGAACTGTCGCGATATCGCGACGTGTTCTAGAATCGCAGCTGAAAATCGGGATGGCTGTACGGAGGCCATAGGGTCGCGATTTCGCGACACGTCGCGAAATCGTGACATGTCGTGTTTTCGCGGCCGACGAGGGAGGAAGTTGCCGATGCGCTGGCAGGGTCGCGATTTCGCGACATGTCGCGAAATCGCGACATGTCGCAGAATCGCGGTAGGAGAGAGAAAGTCATAAGAGGGCCCGAAAGTGCATTTCAGCTGAAACAGAAGGCTTCCTGGGGTAGCGACACGTGTCAAAGCGTGAATGGGACAAACAGAAGCCGACATGCAAACTTATTTTGTGGTTTTTAATCTGTTTTTAATGTTTTAAGCTTCTGATTTAATTAAAATGCTAATCTAATGCATCTTTTTGTCTTTCATGCAGGATTCCACCTGGCACTTACGGGACAACCGGGAAAGACCATAAAGGCAAAGATAAAGTGCGGATTTAGTCAAGGACCGCCATGCTAGAAGAGAAGAAGCCGGTAAAGCATTCAATAGCAAATTTATTGCAGACTTGATAGCATGAAGACAATTTCAACACAGGGGATGGCTTTACGGAGATCAGATCTGAGAGAAGTGGTGACTCATCCGGCTCACCAGCAGAATTAATGGAGGCATTTATTTGCAGCTGCGGATGAATGCAAGTTGCATTTGATTTTATCTTCTCCATTTATGGCAGCTAACTGCACAGATTTGCCGAAGGGTTAAGTTCTATCCGGACTTTGATTTTTAAATGGATTTTTATTGTAAAACCCGGGTCCTAGGGTTTAAGTGCGATAAGATTTAGGGTTTGAGCAAGATATTTTGGAAAAGATCAGGGTCTGTCCTGAGTCTATAAATACAGATTCTAAATGTAATCGCGGGAGGCGGAGACTTAGAAATAAAAGGCTTATAAGCAATTTCTTGCAAATTTTGTGAAATCCTTTGTTTACGGACTTGGAGTTGATGTGCTTTAGCTTTTACGTGATAGCATGGCCGGGAGCCTAATCTTTTGCGAGTGTGATAAGTGTATTTTCTTTTGTTATCCGTTCCATTTAAATTTTGTTAGATATATCTCTGTAAATCTGCCATTGTCAAGTTTAAATATCTTTGTTAGGCTTCAGTTGTTCTATTGTCTGCTAGGGGAAATTATAGATTTCAGGTGTAAGTTTGTTCTAATTGCTCTGTCTTCACTGTGCGAGCTAGGCTGTCGGTGAAAGATACCAGTTTTAATCAGCAGCCCTTGGATTTATAATTTTCTGCTAGATCTGTTTCACTCTGCCTTGTGCTCTTAGTTGAAAGTGATCTTAGACTGACTGGACACTTTCTTCTTTGATTTGTTCTGTTGTGAAGCTGATAGCATAGATAAGATTGGTAGTTTTAAGTTTTACAGTTTAATGTTTGATAAGCTTCTCTTTTCTGCCTTACCCTACCCTCTCTTTGCTTTCCGTGAATGATCCATTTTTATTTTCTTTATTTGCCTTTTATTTAAATCTGCTGACCCATGAGAGCTAGATCAAAGAATTCAAGTCAAATCTGATTGTCAACAACTTTTGCAACTCTCGAACAAGTTCAAGAACCCCCTGTAAGGTAACGAGAGCGATCCATATTGAAATCTATTCCAGAAGTGGAAAAGAGTGAATTGCCATTCGACCCAACTCTGTAACTCGCACCTTGGATAACCAGCTAGATCCTAAAGATGAGTGGGATCCGTCCCGTGGGTGTCTCCGGAGCTTTCCTTGCCTTCATCCTTTCCCGGGGTGTGCATGAAAGCCGGACCAACATCTAATTGGCGCTAGAAGGAGGGCTGAACTCAGTTCAAGTGTTGTAAGGGCATAACAGCAACATTTGAAGGACCCACAGTGAACTCCGGACAGTTTTTAAATTGTCAGTACAATTTTGTAAATTGTCAGTACAGTTTTTAAATTGTCAGTGCAGTTTTTAAATTGTCAGTACAATTTTTAAATTGTCAGTGCAGTTTTTAAATTGTCAGTGCAGTGTTGTCAGTGCAGTTGTCAGTACAGTATTTCAACTTGCTAAAATATAGAACCTATTCAGAACTGCAGAGTTTGTCAGTACCTGTGAAAACTGGATTCTACATACGGGGTAACAAGGTCCCACCCGAGCTGGAGAGCTCCTTGTCCACTGAATTAGAAACTCCGAGAAGAAGTAGCCACGGAAGAGCCACATCTCTATCACGGACAGTTTTATCACCATTGATAGTCACTCCAACCGAGCTCGAGAATATCCCTGTTAATCCATTAGCTATGGCAAATTGGTTGGGCTCCACGACTTTGAACATTTCGGGTATAGCCCATGACTTGCCCGGAAGTCCAGAAAGATACCTCCCTAGGTATAAACATGATGGGACAAGAACTACGAGAGGAACACTTAATTGCATTCAAGAATGCACTGAAGTTATTAAATGTACGACATGAGGATGTTGCTCGCAGACTCTTCCCGTTCACTCTCCGGGAGGGAGCCTATGATTGGTTTCTAAATCTTACCAATGATTCCATCACCAGTTGGAGTGACTTAGAAAAATTCTTTGTGTCACAGTTCGGGGAAGTGATAGACCCCAGTATTTTATATCAGCAGTTTTCTAGCATCAAAAGAGAACTGAATGAGTCTATTAGATCCTATAATGTCAGATTCCAGAAAGCTTATGGTAGACTCACTGGCTATTATGTACCGAATCGTGACACTGGCATTAGAGATTTTTAGGAACTCTCTGGACCCAATGACCTCTGTCTTCTTGAAGAGGGATGCCACTTGTTACCAACTTGACGAGAAGCTTATAAAGAAGCTTTAATCCTGGAAAGACAGTTGGGACCCTGACCTTTAAATATTCAACAAACTCCTCCGATCACTCGACCTGCTCCTATACTCAATCCTATCCCACATCAGATGATGCTGCCAGTTTGTCAGACTTTACCATCAGCAGCACCATTAGCTGCAACACCTGTTGAGAATGTACAGAACCCGATAAAAGAGGCTGACAATGCTAGGATTGAAGAAGTTTCAAAGATTGTTCAGAAGCTGGCCAATGATTTTTTGAGTTTTAAAAGGCAAACTTCTCTCGGAGACAATCCCAACAGATATTCATACCAACCAAACAGATTTAATAGGCCCCCATATGAGCCTAATAAAGATTACAAGGGTAAAGCTCATGATGTGAACATCTGTGATTTGGCTCTGCCCAACTGGTGCAGAATTCATGCCACTTCTCAACATGGGGAATTAGATTGTGTGGAATTTTGCAATGCATTTGAAGCTTTGTCAGGAGATTTGATCTCCCATGAAAATCAAAGAACTGCTGAGGGCCCAAGTTCATCTGGACACAGTGCAGCTATGGTCTTGGATTCTTTTTCTTTCCCGGATGAATCTGAGAATGTAGTTGAAATGCCCATGGATGAAGTACAGGCTTTCCAGCAATACAGAAGAGATAGCTACAACCTGAGGAACAGGAATCCTGAGCCAAATACCACATCAACTCCTCCTGATAATTCTCACAATATTCCTCCTGACCCCTCTCCAAGCAATAATCCACCCCCACCAAAGGGAGGAGCTCAAAGAGTACCAGATGTTGCTATTCCTCCACTTAACAAAGGATATAACATAGTGGAGGATATGAAAAAGATTAAGGCTAACATTACTCTGCATGAGCTGGCATAGATTTCAGAGCAGAGAGACAATCTGATAAAGACATACTCTGGCCTTGTTGCTAAACCTGTGGATAAAGGGAAGAAAATAGCCAATGCCAATCGGCCATGTACAAGGAAAAGACTGAAGTTCCCCCATTTTTATTGAATGTCAGAATTTTTGGGAAGAACTTACATAATTGTTTGGTGGATTCAGGTGCATCTGCTAATGTCATGCCATTGGCAATTTGTCAGCAATTGGGGCTGACCCCAATGAAGTCTGAGAGGAGAGTTGTCCAATTGGACAAGTCAGAAGTTAAGGTTGTGGGAGAGGCTGCAAAACATTCACATTCAATTGGCATCGAGCCAAGGGCTCAACATAAGATCGAAATCCAAGTTGTGGATATCCCGGTGGGGTATGGAATGCTTGTTGAGTAGGGATTGGTCTAAGTCTCTGAATGGATATCTGGCAACAGACTTTTCACACATGTGGTTGCCATGGAAGGGTGTGGCTAATCAATTGCGGGTTGACAGAGAACCCAGGTACAAACACACCATTACAGAGTACAATGCTGCAAATGAGACTGTCAATATTGCAGAGGTAGACATTGGTGTCTACAATTTAACAACTGGGCACAATGATAAATTTAACAAAGCTCATCCTGTACATACTAATGAAGTTTGGACACTTCATGTGGATGGAGCCAGATGTAAGCAGGGTTAGGAGCAGGGGCAGTCCTCAAAGGGCCTCAAAGTCAGACATTTTTTATGTCTTACCGCTGCGAGTTCCCATGTACTAATAATTTAGCGAGTATGAAGCTACGATTTTAGGTTTAAAATTTGCATTGGATAAAAATGTGAAGAACATTCAAGTTTTCAGCGATTCGGAATTAGTGGCAAGCCGAGTCGGGGGTAAGTTTCGAGTGTAAAGCCTCTTATACGAAGGGATACAAGCAAGAGCTTGGGATCTTGTGGAAGGCTTTGATGCATTTAACTTAACACATATACCCAGGGAACAAAATTCACATGCAGATGTCTTGGCATCTTCAGCTGCAAGTTTAAGGCCATTGGAAGATTTTAAGTGGGATAAGTTTTCAATTGAGCTAGTCCCCTGTCCTTCAGTTCCAAACAATATTGACAGCTTTCAAGTTTTCTCAGATGATCAACAGATTGTGAACTTTCTACAGAGTACCAATACCTTTGAGAATGCTATAATTGATGAGGGCCAAAGGGACACCCTGATGGAACAACTAGATGATGACAGGGGAATCATGAGATTGAAGGACAACAGAATCCCAAAGGGAATGGTAGAGCTGGAGAGGCTATTCGATGTTGACAAGATCAGGCAAAGGGTGAATTCTGAGGATTATGTGGGCACCACAGACAATGATACTGAAAATTTGAATGTAGGAACTGAAGAGGATCCAAGGAACATCAAGTTGGCAAAGGACTGTGATCCAGAGATAAAGAGAAATATGATTGATTTCTGCACAGGTCTAAGGATGTAATGGCACTGGTCATACAAGGATTTAAAGGTATTTGATCCAAAAGTTTACACCCACATCATACCTTTGAAAGAATCTTGCAAGCCTTTCAGACAAAAACAGAGGCATGTTAATGCTCTGTTAGAACCCCTTATTCGAGAAAGAAGTGGAGAAGCTCTTGAGTGCAGCAATTATTTTTCCTATCAGGCATTCTACTTGGGTGGAAAATCTGGTGCCAGTAAGGAAGAAAAATGGGGAGATCCGCCTTTGTGTGGATTTTAGGAATCTGAACAAAGCATCTGAAAAGGACAACTATCCCCTGCCTTCTATGGATGAAGTACTGTAGATTGTTAATGGCTCAGAGATGATGTCTTTTACGGATGGCTTCTCGGGCTATAATCAGATTCTAGTTGAGAAGGAGGATAGAATGAAGACTGCTTTTACAACTAAGTGGGGTACTTTTGCTTACAAGAGGATGCCATTTGGTTTAATAAATGCAGGAGCAACATTTCAGAGAGCAATGGACCATGCCTTCAAGGGGCTTATGGGCAAATGTATTGTAGTTTACATGGATGATCTAACAGTCTTTTCCAAATCCAGATTTGACCATGTCAAGCATTTAGAGTCTGTATTTAACAAGTGCAGAGAGTTTGGCATCTCTTTGAATCCAAAGAAATGCATATTTGGTGTAACAGAAGGCAAACTGCTTGGGCATTTGGTCACAAAGGATGGCATTTCCATGGATCCAAGCGAGTTGAGGCCATATCGGCATACCATTTCCCAACTCCAAGAAAGAGTTGAGATCATTCTTTGGAAAGATTAACTTTGTCGGAAAGTTTATCTCGAGGCTTTGCAGAGATAGTTAAACCAATGAATGATATGTTAAAGCAAAGCTGCCAGATTCCTGGACCACTGAAGCTAAGGCTGCTTTTCAAGAAATCAAGACAGACATTAAACAAGCACCAGTCTTAGTAAGCCCAGATTTCAGTGCAGATTTCTATCTGTACACTTTCTCTTCTGAACATACACTTGCTGCAGTGCTGACTCAACGGAGAGATACAGGAGAACATCCAATTGCTTTTAAGAGCACTAATTTGAAGGGAGCTGAACTGAAATATTCCAGATTAGACAAACAGGCTTATGCTTTGGTAAGGGCAGTGAAGCAGTTCAGACATTATATACTCAGAAGCAAAACTCATGCCATAGTGCCAGACCCAGCTGTGAAGTACCTTCTAAGTCAGAATGAGTTGGGTGAACTGAGGGGCAATTGGGTCACCGGGCTGCAAGAATATGACTTGGAGATTAGGCCTGCTAAACTGATCAGAGGACTTGGCTTGTCTAGACACATTGCTGAAGTGCCTCCACAGCAGGAAGTTAATCAATTAAACTCTGAATCTGATGATTGGTATGGGGATATCATTCATCTGCTACAGTTTGGGGTTTGCCCATCCCATTTGAACAGAACTCAAAGGAGAGCATTAAAGTTAAAAGCTTCTCACTATCTCCTCAAGGCAGGTACTGCGTACAGGGAGAATTATGTTGGCATCTTCCTAAGGTGCATTTCTCCCGAGTGAAGTCGGTGAAGTCATGGCTAGCTTTCATGAAAAACTAGGGGCAGGGCATTCATCAGGATCTGCTACAGCACATAAAATATTAAGAGCAGGCTATTACTGGCCTACACTTTTTAAGGATGCACATCAACATGTCAGAACCTGCCATCAGTGCCAGACATTTGCAGCCAAAGAGGCAAACCGAGCTCTGCCATTGCAACCAGTTGTGATAAACAAACCTTTCATGCAGTGGGGACTTGATTTTGTGGGAGTCATTAACCCGAATTCCTCGGTGGGGGCATAAATATGCGTTGACAGCTACTGACTATTGCACAAGGTGGGTTGAAGCAGCAGCCACTACAAGAAGTACGACCCAGGAAGTTATTGATTTTCTTGAATCAAATGTCATAACTAGATTTGGGGTTCCCCTGAATTTGGTCTGTGATAATGGGCCCGCCTTCCAATCATTGGAGTTTGCAGATTGGGCATACCGGATGGGGATAGTTATTAGATTCTCATCCAACTATTATCCCCAAGGCAATGGGTCGGTGAGTCAACAAACAAGAACTTAATGAATGCCATCAAAAAGTCTGCGACGAGACAAACCCGAGCAGTGGCATACATTGTTGAAATATGCACTGTGGGCTGACCGGATAACACACAAAGTGGCTCTTAAGACCTCTCCCTTTGTTTTGTTGTATGGTACTCGGCCAATTGTCCCCATCTCCTTGAAATTGCCTACCTATCAGTTTGCCTTAGATTATTTTGAAGGTCATGATGATGTTGAAGCCCGTGTTTTAGACCTCACTAACTTGCGGGATGAAAGACTCCAAGCCCTGGAGCACTTCGACGAGACACCAAGAAAGCTATCAAGCGGTGGTTTGACAAGAGAGCCAAGGTGAAGGCTTTCGAGTTGGCGGACTTAGTGCTTACGTGGGACAAGGCCCATGAGAAGAAGGGTAAGCACACAAAGTTGCGACCATTGTGGATAGGCCCCTACCAAATTGCTGAAATATTGGGTAACAATGCTTTCCGCTTGCAAGACCTGGATGGTAATTTTTTGGACCTCCCTGTTAATGGCCAGTACTTGAAGCATTATTTCTCTGCTGTTCCATCCAATGTATCATTTGAGTAAGCTATAAAGAAGTTGTAACATGTGTACATATTGTAAATAGCTCCGTAAGTTTTATTTTGTTCTAGTTTAGTTCTTTTAATAGCTCTGTACAGTTGCTTTAGTTGCTTCTTTTTAGTTTTAATTGGGTGCTGTCTGTACAGGTTTGTTTGTTAGATTAATCCTTGTTCTCAGTGCAGTTTTATTTTTTATTTTTTATTTTTATTTTATTTTTTTATTTTTTAATATGTACGTGCGATTGCATTTTAGTTTATTTCGATTGCTTTAAGTTTATTTCGGTCTTTGTTGCGGTTTCCCTTTATCGATTTTTAGTTCTTTGTGTTTTTAGTTAATCCTTGCTTTTATTTAAGTCTGTACAGTCTTTTCTTCCTTGCAGTTCTTTTTCTTTGTTGTCTGTACAGTTGCAGTTTAATTTATTTCAATTGCTTTAAGTTATTTTCAGGTCTAGGCAGTTTTAATTGCTTTGCTTTTGTTTTAGCTTATTTTTGCTGCCTGTACAGTTGTGCTTTGCATCCTTTGTAAATAGCCTTGCGGTTTGTTTTATTCCTTTGTACTGTACAGCTGTGCAGTTTTCAGTTGCTTTAGTTTATGTCTGTCTTTGTTGCGATTTAGCTTTCTTTGATTTATCGATTTTAGTTACTTTGCTTGAGTTCTTTTAGTTTGTTTCTTTTATTGCTGTACGAGTTTTATTTTCTTCCCTGCATTTCTTTTTCTTTGCTGTCTGTACAGTCTTCAGTTTTAGTTTTAGTCTTAGTTGCTTGTGCAATTTTATTTGCAGTCTATGCAGTTTTTATTCTGTCTTGCTTTAGAAGCCTGTGCCTGTCTTTGGAAGTCTGTGCAAAGTCCTTTGGCTTCTGAAATATTCTGTATTTTAACCTTTGCCTGAGCAATCAATGAAAAGTCAGCCTGCTGAAAATTGTTTTATTCCTAGCTGATAAATCCTCAATCCAGTGTTCATGGTCATCATCCAATGCCCATGCTGTTCACCATTCTAATTATGCCCATGCTGTTCACCATTCTAATTGAGATAGTCTGCTTGACTCTGAACTGTGGAACTATTTTGTTATCCAGGATGAAGGTAGAGAGATGATTGGATCTTGTGTCTTACTTGCCACAGTTGTTTTAATGATAGAAAAAGCTGTTATCTTTGTTTAGTTGGAGGAACTCCGGGGAATCCAAGAAAAGTCTGGTTATAAGAGGGGACTATGGTTCATGCAATTATTTGGGTGTCACCAGAGGCTATCAATGCCTAGACTGAAACAGTTCCAGATTGATCAAGTGTTAAAAGAAAATTGTGATTTCCCTAAAAGCATCTCAGATATTGATATATTTCAGAGGGAGAGATATAAAAAAAAAAAGAGGAAGAAAAAAAAAAAAAAGAGTTATATATTAAAAGAGGCAGCCAATATTAGATTCTGCCCTACAGTTGTAAATTGGGTCGTGTAAATCTAAAGGGTAACTCTGTCTAGGCTGTAAAAAGCTAAACTAGTAAACGGAGCTCTACTCGGTTTCCCCTTTTACAATCTAGAAAAGTTGATTAATCCAAGTTTATCATTCAATTCAGTCATCCTTGAAGAAAGTTTTATACCCTTTGAAATTGCACATCAGAAATCTTCCTTGAAGTAATCCGACCTAGTATGTCCTTGGAAAATTTTAACAGCTTGCAGTTAACAGTCAATTTATTGTGAAGAATGTATGTGGCAAGGCATGATGCATGGTCTTTTTGTTTTGAAACCGGAGTCTTGGGTTCTAAAATAGTGCTACTATTTTACCCGTAGATATCGCCATTTGTTGATAAGCAACACACCCCCACTGAAAAATGAGATTCCATCCTTAGAAAATTTTGAACTTTCATTTTTTGCAGCAGGGACCCTCTTGATCTTTTCAGGTTTTAAATCCAAATTTGCTTGCCTCCTTTTTAAAGTTGTGCTTTTTCTTGCATTCTAGCTTGTGTTATCCAAGAATTCACTTTTTACATGCTAGAATCATTCATGCACAAGCAAAATCTTGCACCGGTACCGAGAAAATCCAGAAAACGAGTTGCATAATTCCACTGAAAAATCAAACTTTCCATTTTTGGTAGTGTCGCGATATCGCGACACTTCCATTTCGGAAATGTCGCGATATCGCGACGGGTAAGTCAAAATGCGGCTAAGTGCCAGAAAGGTCGCGATTTCGCGACATGTCGCGAAATCGCGACGATTTTTGGAGAGAGAAGCAAGCTGTACGGAGGGCGCGATTTTGCGACATGTCGCGAAATCGCGACATGTCGCATTTTTGCGGTAGGAGAGAGAAAGTGGGCTGCGAGATGAAAAATAGGCTAAGTCGCAAACACGTTCCAAAATCGCGGTCAACGCGGTCAACGCATGCAGGTAAGGAACTGTCGCGATATCGCGACGTGTTCTAGAATCGTGGCTGAAAATCGGGATGGCTGTACGGAGGCCATAGGGTCGCGATTTCGCGACACGTCGCGAAATCGTGACATGTCGTGTTTTCACGGCCGACGAGGGAGGAAGTTGCCGATGCGCTGGCAGGGTCGCGATTTCGCGACATGTCGCGAAATCGCGACATGTCGTGAAATCGCGGTAGGAGAGAGAAAGTCATAAGAGGGCCCGAAAGTGCATTTCAGCTGAAACAGAAGGCTTCCTGGGGTAGCGACACGTGTCAAAGCGTGAATGGGACAAACAGAAGCCGACATGCAAACTTATTTTGCGGTTTTTAATCTGTTTTTAATGTTTTAAGCTTCGATTTAATTAAAATGCTAATCTAATGCATCTTTTTGTCTTTCATGCAGGATTCCACCTAGCACTTACGGGACAACCGGGAAAGACCATAAAGGCAAAGATAAAGTGCGGATTTAGTCAAGGACCGCCATGCTAGAAGAGAAGAAGCCGGTAAAGCATTCAATAGAAAATTTATTGCAGACTTGATAGCATGAAGACAATTTCAACACAGGGATGGCTTTACGGAGATCAGATCTGAGAGAAGTGGTGACTCATCCGGCTCACCAGCAGAATTAATGGAGGCATTTATTTGCAGCTGCGGATGAATGCAAGTTGCATTTGATTTTATCTTCTCCATTTATGGCAGCTAACTGCATCGATTTGCAGAAGGGTTAAGTTCTATCCGGACTTTGATTTTTAAATGGATTTTTATTGTAAAACCCGGGTCCTAGGGTTTAAGTGCGATAGGATTTAGGGTTTGAGCAAGATATTTTGGAAAAGATCAGGGTCTGTCCTGAGTCTATAAATACAAATTCTAAATGTAATCGCGGGAGGCGGAGACTTAGAAATAAAAGGCTTATAAGCAATTTCTTGCAAATTTTGTGAAATCCTTTGTTTACGGACTTGGAGTTGATGTGCTTTAGCTTTTACGTGATAGCATGGCTAGGAGCCTAATCTTGTTCAGATTGTGATAAGTGTATTTTCTTTTGTTATCCGTTCCATTTAAAGTTTGTTAGATATATCTTGTAAATCTGCCATTGTCAAGATTAAATATGCTGTTAGGCTTCAGTTGTTCTATTGTGCTGCTAGGGAAATTACAGATTTCAGGTGTAAGTTTGTTCTAATTGCTCTGTCTTCACTATGCGAGCTAGGCTGTCGGTGAAAGATACCAATTTTAATCAGCTGCCCTTGGATTTATAATTTTTTGCTAGATCTGTTTCACTCTGCCTTGTGCTCTTAGTTGAAAGTGATCTTAGACTGATTGGACACTTTCTTCTTTGATTTGTTCTGTTGTGAAGGTGATAGCATAGATAAGATTGGTAGTTTTAGGTTTTACAGTTTGATGTTTGATAAGCTTCTCTTTTCTGCCTTACCCTACCCTCTCTTTGCTTTCAGTGAATGATCCATTTTTATTTTCTTTATTTGCCTTTTATTTAAATCTGTTGACCCATGAGAGCTAGATCAAAGAATTCAAGTCAAATCTGATTGTCAACAACTTTTGCAACTACTGAACAAGTTCAAGAACCCCCTGTAAGGTAACAGAGCAGTCCATATTGAAATCTATTCCAGAAGTGGAAAAGAGTGAATTGCCATTCGACCCAACTACGTAACTCGCACCTTGGATAACCAGCTAGATCCTAAAGATGAGTGGGATCCGTCCCGTGGGTGTCTCCGGAGCTTTCCTTGCCTTCATCCTTTCCCGGGGTGTGCATGAAAGCCGGACCAACAGTACCGAAGGATGAATTGGTTGATTGATCAATGACCTTAGAGTAGGTTTCTGACTAGATGAGCCAGGCATGTTGAGCATAAGGTTGTCAATCTATTGTTGTATAGCATGGAGTCGAGAATCTTCATGAAAATTTGGACTCGTTTGATGATTATGAGGATGCAATGGAGGAGAGGAAAAATGATGAGATGGGATGAAATTGCTTGGATTAGGTAGTGTGGAATGGACAGGTTGTTGGTATGGATGATACCAAAAATAAGGTGATTGGGGTGAATGATGAACTGGACTGGGTTGGGAGAAAGGTGGGGTAGGAATAGACACCACCGAAGATTGGGGTACCAGTGTGGGGCTCGAGCTAAGAAAAGGCTGGTTGGGTAGAAATTGGTTGGGGTGTAGGATTTACTACGACAGGTGGTTGAGCATTTTGTTGCTTGTTGTTGCTTGAAGCAACTTGTCGAGGTACTCCCTAACCTTATCAATCTCTAACCCAAGGGAGGTGGGATGATTGGATGAAGGTGGAGGGCAGGCTACCATTGTAGTCACAGGAGACTGCATAGCAGGGGCAATGAAGGTGGCTAAAGTAGGTGGTACCTAGGAAGAAACAGTAGATGGCTGTGCCCCAGGTAGGGTGAAACCATAAATGGTTTGGGAAGAAGAGGATTGAAATTGGTCATGGCTAGAGGAGGTTCCACCAGCCTCATAGAGAGAATTGGTGTACACCAGGGTAAATGGAGGAGAAAGTGGTCGGGAAGACACTACATTTGTCTCCAAAGGAGGACAATTGAGCATCTGGGAAGATGTTGCAGATGAAGCCGACTGAACAGATACCACATTAGCCTCAAAAAAAGGGTTAGTGTAGACCTGAGTGAAACCAACGGGTATGGTTGATGCAATATCCTGCTGAAAAATAGAATCTTGCATAGGGGAATCTTGGATTGGCTCAAGGACATAACCAATGCCATCTCTTAAGTGAGTTTGCACTTGGGCCATATCAATGTGGGTAATATGACAGGAATTGTCTTCCTCCATGGGCATGGCCATGTGATAGACGGTAGAAGGACGTGAAAGACCTGCAGGCAAACCTGCCTGAAATTCTCTAGGATAAGTGGCTATGTTGGTGGTGGGGATATTCTATGAATTATTCATTTGATTATTTAGATTTAACACTTTATATTGATTCCTTGTTAAGACCATAATGCAATAAATCTAAACAAATTTAGAAAAAGAAGAATGCAAAATTGGAATGATAAATTTACACTAAAGAAATTATCAGAAAACAGTCACAACCTAGGTTTCAACCAATATGTCTTACCTGCGGTTAATTAATTATTTTCTAATCTTAATCTGCAGTAAATTTTAAGTGTTCGGTTTATGAGTTTTGTATGTGATCTAATCTTGAATTATTCACAAAAAAGGGTAAAAACTATGGCTAGGAAAGGACAACGAGATTCTTACTGGTGATGAAATCCAGCAAGTTTGCTCGGGGGTGACCTATGGTGTCTAAGGCGGAAGTTTAATGGATGGAGATGAATTCCACCATCACTAAACTTCAAGCAATACCTGGTGATGAAATCCAGATATTACTATTTTAAATGCAATATGAAATGCAATGAATTTTATTTTAAGTGTTTTAGTTGTCTAATGTATACATACAAAGCTATAAATCAAAATTTCTAATGATCTAAGCAAGAGGCTACTGAAAACATGCCATTTCCTCTAAAGAAGTGGAGTACACCATTTAAAACCCCCTGCCTACCAATGATATCAGATATCAAAGGAGCAACCGGAAGGTTCATCCACTTCTCTGCCTGGAATCACCCAATGGTAGGAGTACTATTGACATCCAATCAATAGTCCTACTTAGATAATTAAAACAAATAATTCGTAGCTATTCTAATATGCAGCTAGGTATGCAATTTTTTTTTTTTTAATGCAAGCAACAATCAATAATGCAATGCAAAAAAAAAATGTAATTAAAAATAACTGTTCTTTTCCAGATTACTTAGTTTTTATTCATTTTAAAGCAATGATCTGAAAAAGAAACAGAATACAGCAGAAAAACCAAAAACGTAAAAAGTATAGCAAAAGAAAAATGAACTTACTCGAAATCCTACGCTTTTCTGTAAAACTGACTTCAAACGCCCAAGGGAGTCTGCACAGGCTGAAACGCACCTCTGCATTTCATATTGGACTTCCAGACGCCGCTTTGCGTCTACTATGTTTTCTGCAAGCTCAGAAACCCTAGTTCGCTGGAACAGCGAATTTCACGATTTTTGGAACCTGTAAAATAAAATAGAAAACAGGAATAGATTAGTAAAGCAAGTATTAAAAACATGAAACCCTAGGGTGTCCCACCATGATCGCCATTTGTAGATTAAAAATACAACTCCAAATAGAAATAAAACCACAATAATGGAATACAGGAAAGTTGCACAAAACAAACAATTTTTATTAATCAGTGGAGTTTAAAAACTCCTTTTGAGTACAACAGGGCCTGTAACCCTTTTTGTGATACACAAATTACAGTTTGTGCTAGGGTTCTCCGAAACCCTAGCTGGCATAAAGTGGTGGCATTTACAAAGACGTATCCTTAATCCCAACAAAGTGAGTGGGTTTTGTTGTATCCTTTGGCTCGGACCACTTCAGCTTAAACAGATGCTATCAACACACCAGATCTGCCATTAAAATCCTACACACATTAACACTATCAAGGAGTTAGAAGTTAATAAGAGGGCTCCACTGTGTGAGCCCTCAGAAATAATTTAAAACCCTAGAAAAATAGAATGCAGGAGTTCAACAACAGATTAATAAAATAAAAGAAGTTACTTGCTTTAAAATGATTTATACCTGTCCTCTGTTAACGCGGCTAGACCAGGCGGCATCTGGAAGTAATGTGGCTGTCAAATCGGCTACAGAAGGCACCCTGGTGCACTCGCTGAATGCCCGCGTGCTTCTGGATCAAGGTTTTAGACACCGGTCTGAGTCTGTGGCTGCGGGTAAACGCCTGTGGGCACTTGGTAAACGCCCACGGGCACTTGCGACAAGAATGGGGGATTCTGCAGAATGATGTAGAAGGGATGGCAGTGAAGTTGGCGACGGATGAGGCGATGGATGGGACGAAAAGGGCCGGTGATGGATGGCTGAAGAGATAGATGAAATAGAAGAGATAGGTCCAAAAGATCGCAAAGATAGCAAAGATAGCCAAGATAGAAGTAGTGTTTGAGCCATTAAGGTGGCTCTATTTATAATCTACTCTTAGGGCACACTTTAGGGTTTTAACGACACTTTGAACGTGTGGCTAAGATTAAAGTGGATCCAAGGGTAGAGAATAAATCTAGGTTGTGAAACGGATTAAGAAGGATGGACGGATGAGATTAAATGAAAGATGGATGGATTAGATTAAATCACTTAAACTATATTTATATATATATATATATATTAAAATATATTAAAATATTAAAATATATATATAAATATTAATTTAAATAAATTTGGGGATGAAAAATGGCGGGAAAGGTGAAATTGGGCCAAATAATGGCGGGAAAGTGTGGATTTGGGCCAAATAATGGCGGGAAGGATGAATGATTGACATGTGGCTGACAGGAAGGTATAGATGACTTGCAAGTGGCTGGATTTTGGTGTCTACACCTCAATCTTAACATTATTAGTTAGTATTATTAATCATTTAATTATTATATTATTAACTTATAAAGTGAACCATCACAACCCTTCATAACATGAACCATCATGTCTCTTCACCAACGTAGATTTAGGGTAGATATATATATTAGGTTGGCCATCCATATCAAATCATCCATGAATAATAAGAATAAGAATCATATATTTTAAAGGAGGGAGCCCCCTATAGTGGCAAAGCGATTACAAGGGAGCCCCCTTTGAGTGGCCTGCGATTACATTTACGTTAATTTGTTAATAATTTTATAGTAAGACCTTGGGGTCTTACCAAAAACCCACGGAGTGTAAGGTAATAATTATATTATTATTTTTCAATTGCCTAAAATTCAAATTTAATATTTGTTAGGAGTTATAAGGAGAATTAAGAAGTTTTGTTAGGCAAATGAAATAAGTGATAAGGAGGAATAAGGAGTGTTAGAAAATTACTATATGTTGGATTGAAATTTTACAAGGGGAAGACATTATTTTGTGGAGTAATAAGGTGAAAATTAATTTGCCTTAAAATCTATAAGGTCAAAATTAATTGTGGGTATTAAAATTATTTTAGAGATTGTGGAGTTGATAAGGTGTAATTTTGATATCATTTTGCATTGTGTTTTGTTGAGGAAAACATTATCTTCTAACCCTTATTGATATTGGCAAAGAAGTAATTCTGAGTGAGGCAGATTTGTGAGATCAACTCCTTGTAAAGCAAAAAGGTATGGGCAAATTCTTTCTTGGTTGAGTTGATTGATTGGCTTACAATAAAATAAAGTTTGGAGTGAAAATAATTTGATTAGGGTTTCCTTTTTTAAAGTGTTTGACTGAATGCTTCAAGGTTTTCTAGAATTAAGAGTTGTGATTAAACCTTTTTTATAAGCATTATTGTTGAAGCCATTGGATTGTGTGAAGAACTTCATTTAGGGTTTTGAAAAGAACATGAGTATCATTTTTATGTGAATATTGAGTTATAAGCATTGTTGTTGAAGTGAGTTTTTGGGCAAAGAACTTGAACTAGGGTTTGAAAAGAACATGAGCATCATTGTTATGTGATATTTTTTGTTGAGCAATTATTGGAAACATTTTGAGTTGATTGATATATTCTTGGACTAGGGCTTATGAGAAAGGGGAGTTTCATTAAGTAATTGGTTGATTTGATTTGGTTGATCCTAGTTAAGTGGTTGTATAAAGTGATTGTTCAAGTTCCATAAAACAAAATATTCTATATTCTTATTTGAGTTGTGAAAGTGATTGTGCATTGAGAGTAGAACATATTGAGTCTCTAAAAATTCTCTTTATGCTTCTATGAGATTGGACAAGTTCTATGTGTGGAATTGTTAAGAAAATTTGAGGTAAGTCTTTGAGGAGACTTGTGGACTGATTTTGTGTGAGATTTTGTGGAAGCTTACAATACATATTTGGTTAAGTTCTAGAGAGGACTTGTTGATCAGATTTGGACAAGTTCTGTGTGAGCTTGTTGAGTAGATTTGGATAGGTTCTAAGTGGACCAGTTGAGCAGGTTTTGAGTGGACCTGTTGAGAAAATTTGAGCAGGTTTAGAGTGGACCTATTGAGAAGATTTATGCTAGATCGACTAGACTATGTTTAGTGTATATTTGAGTGAGTTTGTTGAGAAGACTTGAGCTAGACCGACTGGACTGTGTTTAGTGCAGGGTTGAGAAAATTTGTGCTAGATCGACTAGACTGTGTTTAGAGCACATTTGAGTGAGCATGTTGAGCAGACTTGTGCTAGACTGATTGGACTATGTTTAGTGTAGATTTGAGACAGATCTTTGGATGTGATAGAGCAAAGAGGATAGTAGTATCCAATGGATAGATATCTATCAACCAGGGCAGTGAGGATAGGTCTTCTGAGTGGGGACAAGAGTCTTTAGTGGAGAGAGATCCATAAGCCAGTGTAGTGGAGGCAGTAGTCTTATAGAGGATCACCAGCCAGAGAAAATGAGTTCTCCTATGTATAGAGATCCACGAACTAGATTTAGGGAATCAACATCTCCTTTGGATAGAGGTCCATAAACATTGTAATTGGGAAGGATTCCCAAGAGATTGATGGAGAAAAGTTTAGTGAAATATATTCTTTGTGCAGTAGCCCACATTGGGTGAACCACGTAAATTATGGTGTCTCTGGTGTTTTGTGCATTGCTTTAATTACTACTATTGATACTGCTATCTATACACTACATAATATTGATTTGGAAAGAAAAGTAAAAAGTACCCTTATACTGTTTATCCCCCCTCTCAATCTAAGCTTGTGTTATTCAATTGGTATCAGAGCGGGTGCCTTCATAAGAGTTTAAAATCTTGAAGGAAAATCTAACAAGAACACAATGGATCCTAAGGAGGTATCCTTGACTAACTCAGCACCAGTCTTTAATGGAAATGACTACATGTATTGGAGTATGATGATGAGGATCTACCTAATGGCACTTGGAAATGAAGTTTGGGATGCAGTGGAATTTATATATGATCTAGTAGTCAATCCTCCTATAGATAAGGAAGGTAAGCTTCTACAACATTATAATTCAAAAGTAACGCACTTGTGAGAGGTTTGTGTAAAATAGAGTCTATGAAAGTTATGCATTGTAGAACTGCAAAAGAAATGTGAGATAAATTGCAAGGTATATATGAAGGAGATAAAAGTGTTAAGAAAGCAAAGATACAAAATATCAAAGGAAAAATTGAAACATTGAGAATGAATTAAGAAGAAAATATCAGTGCTTATCTAATTCGAATTGATGAGGTTGTTAATGATATGCAAGGACATGGAATGAAGATTGATGAATCAGATGTTTGTGATAAAGTCTTAAGATCTTTTCCAAATAGATTCAGTGAACAATTTTTGGCTATAGAAATATCATTGGATGGTGATACTTTGACAAGAGATAAGTTGCTTGGTATGCTAAAAAATTTTGTGATAAGAACAAAAGATCCTACTCCCCAGAAGGAAGCAACATTCAAAGCAATCAAGAAAACAAAGGGTAAGAAGTCAAAATCAAGCAATGAGTCATCCAGTGATGAAGAAGCTAATTATGGTAGAAGAAATAAAGGTTCCAGAAGACCCATAGATCTAAGATCTGTTAAGTTTTTTAATTGTGGAAATTTTGGACATTTTACAACATATTCTAAAGAACAAAAGAACAACAATGGTGAATAAAAACATGATCACAGGTACAGGGAATCAAAAATATATAGGTACCAAAAGAAAAGTGTTGAGTGGTATTTTCACCCAGTTGTGAGAGTACACTCTCCCTTAGGATTTGGGTTCCAAATCCCCTTTTGCAAAGAAATTAAATAAACAACTTCTCCAAGGTCTCCGTTGTATTAGCATTTGCATATGTGTATTAGTAATCTCAAATAAAGATATTCAATTTAAATGCTTGGAACACCTTAGTGATTGCAAGTAACTGTAAACAAGGGGCAATGTTGGTTTATTTTACCATGAAACTTTAGTGATTGTTTATTGTTTTTTGGATTTTGAAAAATTTTAAATGTTTATTTTAATGCCTAAAAATTTAAAATAAGTTAAAATTTCTGGAAAAATAAAATGCAGAAAAATGAAAATGAAATGCAGAAAATTGAAAATAAAATGCATTCAGTATGATGCTATCCTATTTCGACAAAATCGAAGATGTAAGGTTTTCATGCATGCAACCTAACCTATTGGACTTGCAAAACAAGCACAATCCGGATAAGCTAAGTGTTGGATCCTAGGGTTTTAAATGAGGTTTTTCAGATTTAAACATTCACATGAAGCAACCAAGAAAACTTGCATAAACTCCATTTACAAGCCTAAAATCTGAAAAGGGGAAAAATAGACATTTAATCTTGCATGCAGAAAATGACTCCTTCTTTCTTGTCCATAAGATGCAACTTTTTGAAACTTTCTGTATTAAAAATTTGTCATTTTACAATAACAAAAAATTTTGGTTTTCCCAAACCAGTCCATGGAAGAAAAATGACTCAAACAGGTCCAGAATGGCCCTCTTGCCTTCAACTCTGCAACTCTGCTCACAGCAATTTCCAACCCCTTCTGGCCTCTATGAATGGTGTATTTAAACTTCTAAAAAAAAAATTGTTTCTCCTTCCATGACTGTTCGTTTCATTTTCCAATGGCTGTTCATTTCACCTTCCCTAACTGTTCGTTTCATTTTCCAATGGTTGTTTGTTTCACCTTCCCCACATGGGCTTGCGTCCATTTCCCTCCGTGTGTAACGACCATCTTAAATGATTTCAAATCATTAAATATTCCTTATGTAACGCTTTGTCTTATTCATTGGATTTTGTCCTTATGTCCACGTCACTATGCAGGTCCGTTACCTTGGCGAAAATGGAACATGTCGCGATATCGTGATACTTTTTGTTTCTCTGCTTGTCTACCCCTTTTGAATCGTTAAAATGCAACATGTTGCTATATCGCGACACTTTTCTCTCTTGACCACGAAAATGCAACATGTCGCGATATCATGACACTTTTCCTCCTTTGGCCGCAACGATGCAACATGTCGCGATATCACAACACTTTTCCTCCTTTGGCCGCGATGATGCAACATGTCATGATATCGTGACACTTTTTTTCTTTTGGCTGCAAAAATGTAACATGTCACGATATTGCGGCACTTTTTCTCTTTTGGCCATGATGATGCAACATGTCGCGATATCGCAACACTTTTTCTCTTTTTGTCGCAACGATGCAACATGTCGTGATATCATGACACTTTTCCTCCTTTGGCCGCGACGATGCAACATGTCACGATATCGCGACACTTTTTCCATTTTGGCTGCGACAATGCAACATGTCGCGATATCGTGACACTTTTCCTCCTTTGGCCGCGACAATGCAACATGTCACGATATCGTGACACTTTTTCTCTTTTGGCCACGACAGTGCAACATGTCACGATATCGTGACACTTTTTCTCTTTTGGCCGTGAAAGTGCAACATGTCGCGATATCGTGACACTTTTTCTCTTTTGGCTGCGACAGTGCAACATGTTGCGATATCGCGACACTTTTTCTCTTTTTGCCATGACGATGCAACATGTCGCGATATCGTGACACTTTTTCTCTTTTGGCCCCGAAACTGCAACATGTCACGATATCGCGACACTTTTTCTCTTTTGGCCGCGATAGTGCAACATGTCATGATATCGTGACACTTTTTCTCTTTTGGCCACAACAATGCAACATGTCGCAATATCGCGACACTTTTTCTCCTTGTGGTGTTTTGCTTTTTCTTTGATCTTTAGCATATGGGCCACTTCGTTCTTCTTGGAACACATGCAAAAAAGGTGGGTCCCCAATTTTTGGGTACGTTGTGGAGAAGCCACAACAAAAAGCAATGATGGACAAAGTAGAGAAGGAAAGAAGTTATTTCAAAGACAAAAGAGTAGCTACTATGTGGATAATGCAAGTAATAACTCAAGTGATAGTGATGCTAGTATTTCATATAATGATAGAGATGAAGTTCTATTTATGATTAAAGAAAAAAATCCAGTTAAGAAAACTCTAGTTATTCTCAAGTGTTTTAGATGTGGTAACTTTGGACATATTGAAGATGATTGTACAAGGGATGGTTATAGTTTTAGTGATGATAAGTATGAGAATGCACTTGAAGGACCAGATTAAAATCTTCTAATGGTATTATTAGAAGAAGATGAAAGTGATCCGATAGAAGACAAGCCTAAATAGAGTAATGATGTGGACAAAGGCAAAAAAATAGAGGATTATTCAAAATAGAATGGTTATGATCTCAAGGGAGAACTCATCTATGCCCTTGACACGGTAAATAAGGTAAGAAAGCAACACTCTAAACTTGAAATTCAATTTCAAGAATGTGATGAAGAGAGAAGATTGCTCATAGAGGATTTAGAAAAATCAAAGGCTAAGGCAAATATGTTCAGGGATAAGTTAGAATCAAAGATCTTAGAATGTGAGAAGTTAGCACAAGAAGTGGCACTACTAAAATAATATTTAGAGGACTCTAAAATCAATATGAAAGGATTTAAAAATATCTCAAAGGACTTGGATAAGTTCATCAAGACACAAAAGCCTACATCAAGTAAAACAGGTCTTGAGTTTGAACAGGTTCAAAAGAAACAGGAAGGAGAGTCAACTTCAATTTCTGGAGAAGATACTTCAAAAGAAGACAGTGTAAAATACATTGATACATCAGAGGATGGGTTGGACAATATTAAATTCAACAAAAATAGGAACAGTGCACAAAGAAGATACAAATGGAACAACAATCATAATAGGATACCAATAAGGTCAATAAAATGAAGCTTCAATGGAAGATGTTTTTCATGTCACAAGTTTGGGCACATGGCTTCACAGTGTAGGACACATAAAAGACAGGAATATGGGAAAGGACAACCTTTACATGGGTATTTCTACTCATGTAATAAGTTTGGTCACGAGGCAATGAATTGCAGGGTTCATGATAGAAGAGGATATGGCTTCACTAGGAGAAATTCAAAGACATTTGCACCTCAAAGGAATAATAATATTAAGTGTTATAAGTGCAATAATTATGGTCATATAGCAAAGTGGTGTAGAGCAGACATTCCAGAGATAAGTATGAATAGGAATAGGAACAGGAACATGAATGTGAATAGGAACATGGATGTGAACAGGAACATGAATAGGAACATGGATGTGAATATGAACAGGAACATGAATAGGAATGATGACATGGATAGGAACATAGACACGAATAGAAATAGTCAGAGGATTCAAAAAAATTATAAAATAAGAGAAGAGGATAAAGGTAAAGAATAGTGCTTTCTGGGAGTAGAAATACTCCCACCCCATAATTAATTACCTTAACGAAAGGTGGGGGAGGGGCTAAGCTTAGAGGCTCATTCTTAGCCCCCAAACCCAAAGGTGACCCTTTGCCATTGATGTTAAATGGGGAGAGAGATTTTAGTATTGGGGAGATATTTGATATTTGAGAGAGCATTGAGCCAAGGGGAGCAGTGTCCCAGGGGGAGAAACACAGAAGAAGAAGTCAAGTTTTCGGTAAAAAAAAATGGGTTACCATAAATGACAAAGGGGGATATTGTTGGACATTTTGAGTCCTAAAATTTAAAATTTTCATTGATGTCAAGAAATGAAGTCAACATTAATATCAAGGTTTTTCGTCAAGGAACAAAGTTGTCAAAGTTGTTATTTGATATCCAGGAAGAAGCCCAAAGGATTTAGTGCAAAGTTAAAAAGGAGATATAATATTTTTTATAAATTATTTAAATTTAATAAGAATTTAAATTTTATAAATAAATATTATTTACACCATGGAATGCAATGTAAAGGAAGGGTTTAAAAATTAAATCTTATAATGTTGACGTCATCCAATTTAATAAGGCACCTTGTATAAATTATAAAGTATTTATAAAGGCATCGATGTCATTGAAAGAATTGAAGCACCGACATTTGAAGTTAATAGTGACTTTGTATATAAAAGGAGGCCACAAAGACCTTTACAATATTAATCCTCAATTGAATTATTGAAAGTGCCATCAAAAACATTAATTATGAATTCGAAATGTTTGTGAGGAAGAAGACAAAAAAAGTGTTTTTCATCTCATGCAGAAGAAGGAAAGCGAGTAAAACGAGAGCCCCAATAAAATGTGGATGCAGTGGTCCAGTGGCAGGGCATGTTCTTTTTAAGGCTCTTGTGGGGAGACAAACCCGCATTCGAATCCCGTTGAGGCGTGTGCAGAGGAAGAAATTTTTGAGTTCATAATTCAAAAGGCACCAAAGGAAGGTATAAAGGGCACAAAGGCCCTTTTGGTTCTAAACGTGTGTTGGGCGCATAATTTTTAGGATCCCATGGCTAGGGCATTCGTAGAGGTGTTGGTGAGGGGTTCAAAACCCATGGAGTGCAAGGTAATAATTTTATTATTATTTTTCAATTGCCTAAAGTTCAAATTTAATATTTGTTAGGAGTTATAAGGAGTTTTAAGAAGTTTTGTTAGGCAAATAAAATAAGTGATAAGGAGGAATAAGGAGTGTTAGAAAATTACTATATGTTGGATTGAAATTTTTAAATGGGAAGACATTATTTTGTGGAGTAATAAGGTGAAAATTAATTTTCCTTAAAATCTATAAGGTCAAAATTAATTGTGGGTGTTAAAATAATTTTAGAGATTGTGGAGTTGATAAGGTGTAATTTTGATATAATTTTTCATTGTGTTTTGTTGAGGAAATTATTATCTTCTAACCCTTATTGAGATTGGCAAATAAGTAATTATGAGTGTGGCAGATTTGTGAGATCAACTCCTTGTCAAGAAAAAAGGTATGGGAAAATTCTTTCTTGGTTGAGTTGATTGATTGGCTTACTAGAAAATAAAGTTTGGAGTGAAAAGGATTTGATTATGGTTTCCTTTTCGAAAGTGTTTGACTTAATGCTTCAAGGTTTTTTGGAATTAACAGTTGTGATTAAAACCTTTTTTTATAAGCATTGTTGTTGAAGACATTGGATTGTGTGAAGAAATTCATTTAGGGTTTTGAAAAGAACATGAGTATTATTGTTATGTGAATATTGAGTTATAAGCATTGTTTTTGAAGTGAGTTGTTGGGAAAAGAACTTGAAATAGGGTTTGAAAAGAACATGAGCATCATTGTTATGTGAGATTTGTTGTTGAGCAATTATTGGAAAAATTTTGAGTTGATTGATATATGCTTGGTCTAGGGTTTATGAGAAAGGGGAGTTTCATTAAGTAATTGGTTGAGTTGATTTGGTTGAGCCTAGTCAAGTGGTTGTATAAAGTGATTGTTCAAGTTCCATAAAACAAACTATTATATATTCTAATTTGAGTTGTGAATGTGATTGTGCATTGAGAGTATAACATATTGAGTCTCTAACAATTCTCTTTATGCTTCTATGGGATTGGACAAGTTCTATGTGTGGACTTGTTAAGTAGATTTGAGGTAAGTCTTTGAGGAGACTTGTGGACTGATTTTTTGTGAACTTTTGTGGAAGCTTACAATACAAATTTGGTTAAGTTCTAGAGAGGACTTATTGATCAGATTTGGACAATTTTTGTGTGAGCTTTTTGAGCAGATTTTTATAGGTTCTGAGTGGACCTGTTGAGCATATTTGAGCAGGTATTAAGTGGACCTATTGAGCAGATTTGAGCAGGTTCTGAGTGGACCTATTGAGAATATTTATGCTAGATCGACTAGACTATGTTTAGTGCATATATGAGTGAGCTTGTTGAGAAGAATTGTGGTAGACCGAATGGAATGTGTTTAGTGCAGAGTTGAGCAGATTTGTGTTAGATCGATTGGACTGTGTTTAGTGCAGATTTGAATGAGCGTCTTGAGAAGACTTGTGCTAGATCAACTATACTGTGTTTAGTGCATATTTGATACATAGCTTTGGAGGTGATAGAGCAGAGAGGAAAATATTCTCCAATGGATAGAGATCCATCAGCCAGGGTAGTTAGGATAGGTCTTTTGAGTGGGTACAAGAGTCTTTAGTGGAGAGAGATCCACAAGCAAGCATATTGGAGGTAGTAGTATTCTAAAAGATCACCAACCAGAGCAAAGAGAATAAGTTCTCCTATGTATAGAGATCCACAAACTAGATTTAGGGGATCAATATCTCGTTTGGACAGAGGTCCATAAACATTGTAATTGGGAAGGATTCCCAAGAGATTGATTGAGAAAATTTTAGTGAAATATTTTCTCCGTGGAGTAGCCTACATTGGGTGAACCACGTAAATTGTGGTGTCTCTATTGTGTATGGTGTTTTGTGCATTGCTTTAATTACTGCTATTGATACTACTATCTATACACTACATAATATTTATTTGGAAAGAAAAGTAAAAATTACCCTTATATTGTTCACCCCCCTCTCAGTATAAGCTTGTGTTCTTCATAATATAAGAATAAATCTATAATTGCATCTAAAAATGGTTGATCTATTAAGTATCATGTAAATTGATTGTGCTAGTGTGTTATACAATAACATCCAATGTTGTTGCATTATATCTCATCCACTATTATCTTATATCTCTAAACCCTTACTCCTCCTAACCCTCTATCCTTTTACCCTTAAGCTTAAACATATGTTATGTTTCATAATAATTCTAAGGATTTGATCTTCTTAAGAGGTATAAATTGAGAGAAATCCCATTTCATCTAATAAATTGTTGGCTAAATTCTAGGGTGCATTGTTGATCCACAGACTAGGTAGATTTTAGATCAACAATTTATTTTTTGGCATGCTCGATGGGACAAATATTCTCTTTTCCTCCTATCTTCCTAAAGAGCTCATGATTTTATGGATAATATTGTCCTCACAAGCATAGAATATATGTTCACCTAGTGATTCCTCTAAAGGTTGAACCTAGAGTTACCTGAAGAAACACGTTAGACCCTATTGAGAAAGTTCCCATGGCTAAACAATCCTATTTAGCTTGGTATGACATTAATCCCCTTAATATCCCAATCTTCCATGAAATACCAAAATATACTTTAAAAATATTTCCTAGTTATAATGATAATAAAATAATTACTTACAAACACTATAAAGACATAGCTGCTTTAGCTACCATATACAATATTATCTTTGAAGATATAATGATTAGACTGCACATCCAATCTCTTCAGGGCAAAATATTGTTATGGTATCGATTTTTAGAAGATAAGAGCATTAGAACTTGGACTAAAATATCCAAATATCTTATCACATATTTTGATAAACCTGGAGATCCATTCCTGTTGCTCATTTATTTTTCCTCTATTCAAAGAGCTCCTTATGAAAGCATTTTTATTTAATACTTGTTTCAAAAGGACTTGGAAGAGGATTCCCTAGAAGATTCAGCCTTCTAATTCCCAAGTATACTATATACATGCCTTTAATCCTAACTTGAATATTTTAATCCAAATATCTAAAGAAAAATGATTCCCACAGGTTTTCAAGAAGCCATGTCAACAGGAAATATGCTTATCATAGTCAATAAAATCCCTCCTAGAGATACCATATGTCTAACTATCCAAAATCATTCACATGCCCAATTCCTAAATATGCCTTATATACCATATTATGAGATATCAAAGTTTCATCTATCCCACCCTTCCATAAAAAGGGACACCCCCACTGTACAAGTGGACCAACCTCAAACAGAACAAGAATTAAAGATATTAATCTAAAAATTAATTAAAGGTTTCTAAAATATAGAGAAGTGACTCTCTCAAATGGAGAGGATGATGTGGTATCCTGATGATAGCGTGCAAGGAAGATCCAAGGTCCTAGTCATGTGATACTCTTCATTGCCCAACAAGAATCATCCAAATGGAATTTATTGATAGAATTTGTACCCATAGAAATTCCTAGTAATAGAAGACATAATATCTTTAATAATATATCTGTGACTACCATCCTCATGACAAGGAAAAATAACTCCCATTAGCCATCAACAATAAAAGGGAAATAATACTTGTCATGCTCAAAAGTCAAACACACTAGGTGGAAGAGTAGATCCATGATCATATGTTCAAGCACCAAATTCTGAGATACAAATATTAAATCTACATTGAATTGTATATAAGGTTGTATTTCCTAACTATGACTTAAACATAGAGAATAGAAATAGCCAATAAATTTCAAATCTTATTCAAAGTGTCAGTATCAAGGCTTGAACTCTTAGGATAAACAAAGGATGATCCTATAAAAAACATCAAAAATCTGAGAAGAGACTTTCTATTAGTTAGAAAAGTGGATTTAGCCAGATTGGCTCTTAAAGAATAGGTAAAATATGATATCCCTCAGATCCCTGTGATAAATGAACCATCATTGAGTATAGAAATTTTTTGGTCCATCCTTTTCTATTTATCTCTTTTGTTGGAATGACACATACTATATAATCATATGGTTTATCTAGAAGCTAAAATTACAATTATGCCCCAAGAGGTCTACAAGAGCATAGGTTAAACTCTCACCCCAATAGATCCTAAAAAAATCCAATTCAATGGAATACTAATAAAAGTATTTGGTCTTATGAAGGAACTTCCAATGATGATACATGGATGTCTAGATTGTGTGGTATTACAAGATGTAGTAGATCTTGATGTACCTCCTTTGTTTGGCATATGCTAGTCTAAATATTTTATAGGGTAAATAGGAGGACACCTAAGCCTATATCAAGGTCACATGATTATTTATTGCATCAAGAAATTTTTCTAGATACCCATTCAAGGTATACAAACCTTCTATAACAAGGAATATGAATAATTTAAAAGAGATTCTAGAAAAAGAGAGGTCGATAATACAAGTGTGGAAATAATTTATTAGCCACAAGAGGAACCTAACTTGTCATGGCAATACTTTGGGCATAATGGTCATAGCTCCAAAGAAAAGTGTTCAAAAGAATAATCAAACCTGATAATTGGTAGTGAATCTTTCTAAAGCATAAAAAATCATGAGTTTCAATGATTTTTACTTGTGAATCATAAAGACCCCATCAGAGGTCGATATGTGATCATAGGAGAAAATCAAATAGTGGTCAAGTTGATAAATTTGTTCATCAAGACTTTATGATCAACCTTTAGGAGTGCAAGGCTTATAAAAATAAGGCCTAGTAATTCACCTTATTTAGATCAATCATCTACAACCACCATTGATGTTTAAAGCCAAGAGATCCTTGAAAATATATTAGAGCCAGACCACTATCTAAGGATAATCGATAACAATTGTATGTTACAAAAACCTATCAAGAGAAGAAGCTCAAATTTAGTATCATATGGCTAAGAAATTGGAGATTCCTAGGATAAATTCGTCAATTTACTTCATCCAAGTGTGGGAAAAACATGTATTATTCTTGTGTAAATAGCCAAAAAATAAATAAAATGTTGAATATAGTTTTGATAAATAAGGTGATTAGCCAAAAAGATGCTGAGAGGTACTCATAATAAAGTCCTATAAGATAGAACTCATGGCTATAAGAGAATTATAAGTATAGAAAGCAATAGCTATGTTTAAAATTTCTTCTTGGAAATAGGGCAAGGTAGACATAGGAAAAATAGGGCTAAATTTGTAAGATAGAGAAACACCCCTACCATACTAAAAAGTCTATATAAAAGACCCTTCAATTAGAATTTCTCTTGCAAGACTCTCAAGTAGAGTATATAATAGAAAATAATATGAGTATATGAATGCAAAAATTGTAGAGGAGTTTTGAATATACCTACACCTAATAAAGAGGCTAAGCTCCCTAAGGAAATATGGTAGAAAATTTGTCCAACCAAACCTAAGGGTTGTTCACACTTGCACACTCCAAAGTAAATCACCAAAAATATGTAATTGTGAACACTCTTCAAATTTAACTAGACTAGGGGTCCCTTCAAATCTTCAAGATGAAATAGTTTTCATGGTTTGATCAGAGTGAAGCATAAAATAAAGTCATAAAAGGAAGGCTCATCATCCTCAAGTATTCTCTCTAAAATTCTCTCTTTGTAGCATATACCCTCTAAATATTATATCATTCCCTCATGCACCTTGTTTCATCTCATTAATTAGCTCTCACACATTACTCATATGTTATTCCCTCCATCGTCCTTCTCATGATCCCATAGACCAATGAATAACATAAAAATAATTGATGGATAGCATAAACATGCCCATATGTCATGACATGGCATGATCTGATTCAATAAGCAACACATAAAATATGATATAAGATGTTCCATCCACCAATGACGAAAGAAGAACACAATATGACTAAAATAAAGGAGCCTATTTGATGCAAAAACATTAAATAAGACATGTGAATACATCTTCTAATATATGTTTCAGATATTTTGGAAAAGGAGCCAAGTTAGAAGAAAGCATCATGCAATCATTGTGAGACTTAGATATCATGTATCAAATTCTTATATAAGTACATGAAAGTGTAACAACCCTCCTTGGCAGGACTTATTATTGATAATAAATTATGTATTGATGTATGAATATCTAATGCATATTCTCATTTCATATTGTCAATGAGTAGTTACACTTTAAGCTTTTATTCTATTCTTGGAATAGGGTACTGTTGATATATTTGTGGTTGCAAGACCAATTCTCTCACTAGTGGATTGATTTGGATAACCACTTGAGTTGAGAGATATTTTGGTAAATGATGGTAATGACTTGTTCATTGACAACTCAGGGTAACAAAATACCCTTCATATAGATGCATTGCATCTGTACCTAGTTTATGCTCACACTATTGGGTTGGGAAGTTGTTTGTGCAATGAGTCTCCTTAATAGGTTGGTGATACCAATAGACTATCTTAAAAGTACCATCTACTTAAGGATAAAATAATGGTGTGTAATATTGTTGGTTTTGGCATATATGCTTGTGTGTGGTAAGCATAGAATATTGTTGGTTTTTGGCATATATTCTTGTGTGTTGGTTAAAGTATTAAATTATTGATAACTTTAATACTTGATAATATTGGTATCAATGTTAGTAATTAATATTAACAATTGATACTAATAAAATGAGTTATTAAATTAATTCATGAGGATGCTTCAATTATTGCATTATTTTCCTAATGTTAAAACATTAAGGAATATAATTTTAAGGTTTTGAAAATCATTAAAGAAAATTAATATTCCATGATTTATAATATTTATAAGCGTTTTACAATTGGAACCTTTATAAAAGAATGTTATGAGCTAGAGGTGGTGAGCTTGAGCAGAATTCATCATGCGATGAACGTTAAGATCTTGAAGAGTCACCTCAAGGTATTTGTAGAGAGATTTGAATGCATTTTGGGGCATATTTTGGAAAGAGGTAATAAAGAGCTGGAAGAAATGTAAGCTTTAGAGTTCACCAAGTATAGTTTAGAGAGGTAAGCTTTAATAGCATTGAAGCTTCTCCCCTATTGAACGCATCTTATTCACCTTGATATTTGGTTATCTTCTGGTTGTGTATTTGTGCTTCCTCATTTCATTTGTTATAACTTGTTTTTTAGTTTAGTTTGTCTTCTTTGGTGAGGTCATTTTAGTTTGTATTTCGGCCTTGAAGTAGTAGGTGCAACCTCTCATTCACTCAGTATGCCTATTGCATTGATTTTTGAGGTTGTGTATACAATTTTTTGTGTTAATTTTTTAGGGCACTTTTGAACACAAGGGTCTTTGGATCACTGGTTGTATCTTAGGTATCTTCTATTTGGTTCTTCTTTCTTATTGGGGCCATATATTATGGTGGTGGTAAAATAGATGGTTGATTTGTATTTTCCTATGGCACAATCTTTGTCCTTATTTTTGCTTTGAATGTTGCATGTGATGTTGGATTTAGTCACCTTAAACATCTATCTTGCTTTTATTGAGCTCTGTTTTGGTCTTCTTCCCTGATTATTTAGCCAAGTTTAGTTGATGCTCGATGGTTTGATAAGGTGTTTACCTTTGTTAATTACGCTTGTAAATTAGGTTTGGAAGATTGCTTGAGGTATGCTTTGTTATTGAAGTATTTTTATCTTGCTATAATATCCAAATACGTTAAATATTCTAATGAATGGAGACGTAGCCTTTAATGCATTTAGTAAATGGAAACTAAGACTTAAATGCATGGAAATGTAGAATTTTGTAGGGAAAGGAATATTTTGATTTAAAAGAAATTAGATGGCTTTAAGGTAAGTTTATTTTGGTAAATAATATAGAAAAGTTAATGTTATTTCTTTGTTTCCATAAGAAGAGATAAGGTCATTTTAAATGAAATTCTAGTAGAGAAAGATTGTACATATACTTGTTGATTATTTTAAATGAAATACTATTAGAGAAAATATTTTACTTTACTTGTTAATGTTTCTTATGAAAGGCTAACAGAGAAATGTTTGTCTTTCACTTGTTGGTGTTTTCTTTATGGAAAAACTAATAGAAGAGAAGTTATGATTATCTGCTTGTGTTCCAATTTTGGGAGAGGCTTTTGGTTTAGAAGGAAAATTATTATAATGGTTTCCTGAGACTTGATTAGGTAGAGAAACCATTATAGAGAGAAGTATAGGATTATCTCATTAGTTTTTTCTATTTTTTAAAATATATTGTGCATAGTTTCTTGAAAATACATAGAGCATGTTAGGTTGCATTACATAATGAGTTGTCATGATATCTAGGTGTACCTCAAGATCATGGGTAAATCCTTGCATGAGGAGGATCATGGAAAGAATATGGGGCAAACATCACTTAGGTGGAATGGCTTTGATATACTTTGGAATGAAAAGTGGATATGTAAATGAGAACTTGCTTTGTATGGCTTAGTTGAAAACTTCCAATGTTATATAGAGAATGGTAGATTTGTAAAAATGAAGATAGTTTGTTTTCGAAATAATACGCAAAGGATATTTTGGAATATGGAATTTATCATATCAAGGTGTTCTTATTATTTTTAGTAAACAAATGGTCTTGTGATCCAATGGGATATTTTATATGATCTCTAAATGGAAATTTATAGCTTGTATGAGTAATTGATGTGTGTTCCATTGAAATACCTCTTTTGCATAGCTTATCATAGTGCTTAGCTCAATTTAACTTTGGGTTGGTAGCTTTATGTTGAAGCTTGTATTCTTTGATAATGTGATGTATCAATCTATTTCTTTTCAAGTTTTTAGATGATGTTGTAGTATAAATTTGTTATTATTTTATTAAAGAATTTGATCTTTGAGAGAGTTATTATATTATGATTTGCTATCATGGGATTTTAAAAAATAGGGTAGGTTTATTGGTTTGGATCTATAACTTATTTTAGGATCTATTTCTATGTAATTACCAATCCTAGGAGGAGTTTTAGTATTGCAATAACCAGATAGAAGTTAAGCCTAGAAGGGGTTGTGAGAATGCAATAGCACAAATCTAGGAGTTGCAATAATGCAATAGCCATATTCTTGTGATTCAATACACCCTAGACGGAGAGGATTGGGTGTTCCATAACAAAGGAGTTATTAGAATAGTTTTTAAGCAACAATGATGGTCCCTTAAACATGCAATTTTAGGTGACCATGTTCATTTTCGAATGAAGGTAATGACCTTAGTTAGCTCATGGAGGTGTGGTAACTAAGCATCAAGTCTTTATGCCCAATTAAACTACCTAGATGGACTTAGGTTAAGATTAGAGAATAGGAATTCATATTTAAGTGTTATGGGACTTAAAATATAATCCCTATGCTATGGTCATGTTATCCTATACCAATGAGGGTATAGGAAAGGTGGGGAGCCACTTTGGCATCCTTCTAAACATTGGGGTTTAGCAAGGTGAACCCCAAAAAACTATGGGATGTTGGTCACTCTTATCCATTAAGTGTCATCTGCAGTGATATGGAACTCAAATTTGGTGAAGTCTTGAATGCTAAAGAAAAATATATTGGGATTCTTGAGTACCTTACCTATGTTTAAAAGATAATATCTCTCCTTGGGTTGATTTAATGGGTTGTTATAGAAAGGCTGAATAATCTAGAGTGCAAAGTGTAACTATGAGCCTCATTGAGAGCCTAAGATATTTCACTACTGGTAATAAAGAGGATTTATTGTGTGATTTTATAAAAAATAATAATGCATCACAATGAAAGGCTCTAGCCTACAAGTGCCTGGAATATTTGCCTAAGGTATCTTTCCTAGACTTGAAGTAGCTCTCAACTATGGTAAAATATGCTCATGGAGGTACCATTTTTATTTGGTATACCATATATTGGATATTCCCATTGACTATCCATTCTTATTTCCTTCCTATATTCCCCTTTGTTCCACTTATCCACTTCCCATTCACTTGTATATTGCTCCATCAACTCCAATCACCCCATTTTTCATTGTCCCTACCTTTCTTGCTTCTTGTAGTAACCATTATATATAGCATCACCTTCTTCCTTCCAAATTTTGGTATTTCATGAGAGATTAGAATATTAAGGGTTCGATGTCATACCAAGCTGTACAAGACTATTCAGCCATGGGAACTTTCTTAATAGGGTCCAACATGTTTCTTTAGGTAACTATAGGTTTATAATTTAGGGGAATCACTAGGTGAACATATATTCTATTCTTGTGAGGTCAATATTGTCCATAAAATCTTGAGCTCTTTAGAAATATAGGACAAAAATAGAAGATTTGTCCCATTGGGCATGCCAAAAAATAAATTGTTTGTCTAAAATCTACCTAGTCTATGGATCAAAAATGTGCTCAAAAATATTCCTTATGATTTATGATGGTAATAAAAGAACAACTTATGAATACCGTTAAGATATAGTTGCTTTAGCTACCATATGTAATATTGTCTTTGAAGACATAAAGATTAGATTACTTGTCCAATCACTTAAGGGCAAAGTATTGTTATGGTATCGATATTTAGAAGATAAAAGTATTAACACTTGGGAAAAAATATCCAAATCTCTGATCACATAGTTTGATGACTCTAGAGATCCATTCTTGCTACTCACTCATTTTTCCTCTATTTGAAGAGCTCCCTATGAAAGCATTTTTTATTTTAAAACTCATTTCAAAAGTAATTGGAAGAGGATCCCCCAAGATATTTAACCTTCTAATGCCCAAGCATACATTTACTATATACATTCCTATGACCCTAACATGAACATTTTAATCCAACAATCTATAGAAAAATAACTCCCATAGGTTTTTCAAGAAGCCATATAAGTAGAAAATATGCTTATCACAATTGATAAAATATCTCCTAGAGATACCATATGTCTAACTATCCAAAATAATTCTCATGTTTGATTCCTAAACATGCCTTTTGTACCATATCATGAGATATCAAAATTGTATCCATCCCACCCTCCCATAACAAGGACATCCCCACTATACACGTGGACCAACCTCAAACAAGATAATGATTGAAGATATTAATCCAAAAATTAACAAAATATTTTAAAAATATGGAGAAGTAACTCTATTATATGAAGATAAAATATCAAGATAGATGTACTTTAGAATACTTGATGATGTGGTGTCATTATGATAGCATACAAGGAAGATACAAGGTCCCAACCACGTGCAACTCTTCATTGCCCAATAAATCTCATGCAAATGGAAGTTACCAACAACATTTGTACCCAAATAAATTCCTAGTAATGGAAGACATGGTAACTTTTATAATGGATCCAAGACAACCATCCTCAAGACAAGGAAAAGAGACTCTCATTATGTTTAGCAAGGTGCAGCGATAGTATTGTCATTGTTGTCAACACACTCAAATGGATAGGTTGATGTAGTGGACAGTTTTCAGAGGTTTTTTAGAGTATGTACAGTGATGTTCAATGCTTATGAGGATGTTTTTGATGTTTGGGTGAAGTTGTTACAAGTTGTTTGTGAAAATTTGCAAAAGTTGAAAAAATTGTCAAGAAGTTGTCAAAAATTTACAAAAGTCATCACGGGCACATTTGGACAGGATGGATCAGTTTGGAACATTCCAAGATTTCAAGAAATAGTTTAGAACAGTGTTTGAGGTGTCAGCATAGTTTTTTTATTGATCAATGATGTTTTCGGTATCTTGGTGGATGATTTGGCAAGTGGTTGTATAGGCCGAAAAAGGGCAGTTTTATCAGAAGCACTGTGAGCAAACCGAGAATAGTTTGATAGCGAAATTCAAACTAGAGGTGGTAGTTATCTTAAAGAACATGTGTTCCAAATTTCCACAAAACGTAGAAACAAAACGATGTTACAAGTGTTTCAAGACTGTCACAAAAACACTCTTTTTAGAAAAAGTGTGTCAGCAACAGTTTTCGTGGAGGTGGTACAGGTGAACCATAAGGAGTTATGTAGTGAGATTCATACTAGATGTATTTAGCATTTCAAATATTCTATGTTTCAAATTTTAGAGAAAAAAGAATTACGAGGTGAGAGTTATGATTGTTGCAAAAACGGTACAGGTCACTTTTATGTCAATTTGTTCCACTTGTGCAAAATCCTTCAGTTGGTTGTTTCGACCTTGCAGAGTCGCCAAAGTTTCAGTTTTAATGTTGTTACACCTTCAAGGCATAAAATAGAGCATCTTTCATTTTTTGTTTGAGGTTTCACGTGCCTCCGAAGTAAGATAACGAGTAAGGTGTCAATTCTTTACATGTGATGTGTTTGACGAAATGCCTTCTCAAAATAAAAAAAGGAAGTTATATTGTTTTAAGAAGTTTCATTAAAGAAAATATTTTTAAAATTGTAAAGGGAAAAATAATGCAAGTGTGTGTTTTTTAAGTGACAACGTATTTTATTGAAAAGTGGGGACTTTATTTTGTGAAGAGAGAAGTGTGTGTGGAGAAAAATAAAGAGTGAAAATCCGTGATTTTTGGAGAGTGGTGAAAAACGTCACTTCAGTATTTTGGGCATAACTTTCTCATATGATATCCATTTTGGCTAAAATTTTGAGAGGAGTTCACATACAAAGTGTTGCACAATATCTTAAAATTTTTTAACAATTGGAAGAATGAGCTAAGATAATAATCAATTTTTTGTGAGAAGAGAAGATTCAAATTCTGAGTAATGCAAAGAGAGGGATGTTATACTAGGTGAAATAGAAAGTTTTAGATTTTGAGCTTACAGACCATAGAGGGTTCTAGTTTTAGTGAAGATATTCATATATGTCATTTTATTATCAATATCAAAATCATGTGGGTGCTTGATAGAGGGGTTGGTGCTCCTTTCTGTTGGTGTAGATAAATAAGGGGTTGGTTCTCCTTTCAGTGGTTGTTGGTAAATTGATTATAAAGTTGGTGCTTTGGTGCTTTGCAAAGGCTAGATTTAGATGGGATTCCAAACAGTCATTTTTTGGGATGTAGCCAAATCGGTGAACCTCGGTACATCTTGTGTTGTGTGATGTTATCTTGTTATATTTTCTTTATTTGGTTTTATGTTTTCATTGTTTTGGCTTTGAGTGTTGAAAATTTAAGTTTTAAAGAGCTACACTGATTCACCCCCCCCATCTCAATGTCATTGTGAGACTAACAATTGGCATCAGAGCCAGGTTCCTAAACAGTATTAACTGGCTAGGGTGATCTTGGAAGTGACACAATGGTAGGTGGTGAATGCTTCTCATCAAACAAAGCACCATTTTTTTACAGAACTAATTACGCATTTTAGAGACTCGGGATGCAAACATATCTTTGTGCTTTGGGATATGATATTTGGGATTCATTAGATAGTGGATACACAATACCCACCACTTCTCCAACCGATGCTGCCGATAAGAAACTGTTTGAAAATGACTCAAAAGCAAATAATTCTATCATGTGTGGATTAGTGGACAACAAACTGGTAAAGATTATGGGTTGTAAAACAATAAAGGAAATATAGGACAAACTAAAGAGCATTCATGAAGGAGACATTAATATCAAGGAGGCCAAGTTACAAACACATCGAGATCAGTTCGAAGTATTAAATATGAATGACGATGATAATATAGAGGCATATATGCTAAGATTTAATGAAGTCATTAATGCGATTAGAGGACTCGATGAGGAAATCAAAGATTCTATCATCATGAAAAAGGTATTAATATCCCTTCCCCAAAGATTTGATTCTAAAGTTTTAGCTATAGAAGAAGCTAAAGATCTAAATTATTTTAGTGTGGATGAGATGCATGGTTCTTTGATTGCATATGAGATGAGAATAGGAAAATATAAACCCACATACAGAGAAGCTGCTTTTAAAGGCCATAAAAATATGAAAGCAAAACAAGAATCCGAGGAAGAAGAGACATCAGATGAAATGGAAGTAAACTTTTTTCGAAAACTAAAAAGGGGAAAAGGAAAATACAAAGGAAAGTTGTCATTTAAATGTTTCAATTGTGGAGGCATTGGGCATTTTGCAGCCAAATATCCATTTAATGAGAAGAATAGAAGTGATGAAGGATCGCACGAAGAAAGAAGTGACTGGAAGAAAAAAATAAATTTTAGAAAAGGCAACTTCAAGGAGAAAAGTTTCATATCCAAGAATGTCAGTTCATCAGAAGATAGCTCCAGTGAGGATTCTGAAAAGGAAACATGTGAAGCTCTTTCATGGCACTCAAAGAAGAAAAAATAGAAAAAGAACAGGAATGTAATGAAGAAGAAATTGACACATAAGTGAATTTGGAAGAGAAACTAATTGCAACTCTAGATGAATTGAAGATAGAAAGAAAAAAGAATAAGAGAATTTCAAGAAAGCTTGAGGATGCAAATTAAATCATAACAAATTTGAAAGTACAAATAGAAGAATCCAAGAAAATATTCAAAGATCTCGAAGTGCAAATAACCATAAAAATAGATTATTGCAGCAAGCTAGAAGAAGAGATTGTTGGTTTAAGAATGCAGCTAGAAGAGATGAATCAAAAAATTAGTTGTTATAACAAATGTAAAGAAAGTTCTATGAAGTTGGATAAGATCATAAATAACCAAAAGACTACATGAATTAAATTTGTTTTGGGTTTTTATGAAGTTAAATCGTCAAATGGATTAAAGGCCATAAATGAAGAATCCACAAAGAATGAAGAGAAGAAACAGGTTGATCAAGCAAAAACAAATCATGCAAAGGAAAGCAATAATGCAAGGCACGAAAGGAGAATTGACAATGATGGCTTCACCAATGTCACACATCAAAGAAGAAGAAGATTTATGGCTCCTACGACAACATGGCAAAGACCACCACCCGGGTTCAATCATCTCTTTTCTGGTTACTGTTTTAAATGCAATGGTTATGGACATAAGATCTCAGATTGCAAGTATAATGTAGCACCAAGGAATTTTACCAATATAAATGTTTTTTCACCTTTGATGGATTATGCAATATAATGTTATAACTGTCATAATTTTGGGCATATTGCAAGAAATTATTGAAGTACATTTCCATAAAATAAATTTCAGGGAAGAAAATTTCAGCCAAATGGAATAAGACAAAATAGAAAATTTCTCGAAAAACATGCACAAGCTACTGAAAAAGAAAAGCTAAAACAAGAGCCCAAAATTGTAATCAAACCTAAGTGGAAATAAAAAGAGTGACCTAAGGAAGAAAAGGAATCTTTGATCATACAAACAATATTTAAAGTGTAAAATAAATTTGCACCATGGATACTTGATAGTAGATGCTCCAGTCATATGACAGGTGACAAACAAAAATTTGAGAAGTTGCAACAATATGAAGGTGGTTCAGTAAAGTTTGGAAACAATGATGGAGCTAAGATAGTTGGTAGAGGTTTAGTTAATATTAGTGATAGAAAAATTAGGTCAAAATAAGTCTTGTTTGTGGTTGATCTGAAGCATAACTTATTGAGTGTAAGTCAGATTTGTGATAGAGGTCATGAAGTGATCTTTAAGAAGCAAGGTTGTGAAGTCAGAAAGGCAAACAATGGGAAGTTGATAGCAACTAGATCAAGGACATCTAGCAACCTATACACTCTCTTAGAGACTTTAGAAGGAGCTTTCTTGATTGGACAGGAAGAAGAGAATTGGTTGTGGCACAAGAGGCTCGATCATATCAATTTTGACAATCTAGTAAAAATCAACTCAAAGAAAGTAGTGAGAGATATTTCCACCATTGGAAAACCATCAAATAGCATTTGTGCTTCATATCAAAATGGGAAGCAAACTAGAGTCTCATTTAAAATAAAAGAGTACTACACAAGCAAACCTTTGAAACTAGTACATACTGCTTTATGTGGACCCATGATAACACAAAGCATAAATGGTGACAAATATTTCATGTTGTGTATAGATGACTATTCCAGGATGACATTGATATTGTTTTTGAAGCATAAATCAGAAGCTTTTGAGATGTTCAAGTTTTTCAAAAACCAAGTTGAGAATCAAACAAGAAAAATGATTAAATGTTTAAGGTCAGACAGAGGAGGAGAGTTCATTTCAGAGGATTTCACAGAGTATTGTGAAAAATATGGCATTAGGAGACAGTTTTTAGCAGCTAGGACACCTCAGCAGAATGATGTGGTAGAAAGAAATAACAAGACAGTGTAGGAAATGGCATGGACTATGTTGACTGAGAGTAAAGTAGTATATAGATTTTTGAAAGAGGTAGTCCATACTGCGGTATACATCCAAAATAGGTGCATGTTGAGGATGCATGAAAGCAAAACTCCTTATTATTTGTGGTTTGGTAAAAATACAACATCAAGATACTTTAATGGCAACAAGTGTTACATCAAAAGAACTAAAGAAAATCTTGGTAAGTTTAAATATAGAGCAGATGAAGGTATTTTTCTTGGCTATTCATCAAAAATCAAAGCTTACAAATGGTACAACAAGAGGCTAAGGAAAATTGTGGATAGTGTCAATGTTAAAGTTGATGAAGAAATGGAACAAGTAATTAGCTATGAAGAGAACTACCCAATTTATGAAGAGGTCATTGAAGAAGATGAGGAAAATAAAATGGAAAAGAAACCAAAAATTGACTCAGAGGATTCAAACAGTGATTCATAAGTGGAAGAAAATAAGAAATTCAAAATAGACAGCTGGCAAAAATATCATCATAGAGAGAAAATAATTGAAGACCCCATAGTTGGTGTTTAGACAAGAAGAATATTAGTAAGTAACTACTCTTTATTATCCAACATTGAGCCCAAAAATGTTGCTAACGCAAGCAAATATGAAAGTTGGGTAAAGGCAATAAATGAAGAATTAGATTAGATCGAGAAAAACAAGACTTGGGAGTTAGTACCAAGACCCACAAATAAAAATATAATCGGTACTAAATGGGTCTTTCAGAACAAATTGAATGAAAATGGATAGGTAGTCAGGAACAAAGCAAGATTGGTATGCAAAGGTTATGCATAAGTTGAAGGTATTGACTTTGAGGAAACCTTTGCACTTGTGGCCATACTAGAGGCAATTAGAATATTTTTGGCTTTAGCAGTTTACGAGAATTTCAAATTTTATCAAATGGATGTAAAATCAGCATTTTTGAATGGGAAACTTGAAGAAGAGGTTTATATTGAGCAGCCAAATGTTTTCCATCTTGGTGATGATCCTAACTTGGTTTGAAATTTGAATAAAGCATTATATGGCTTAAAACAGGCACCCCGAGCATGGTATGCAAGGCTAGACAATTATCTTACTCAACAAGGGTTCAAGAAAGGTATGGTGGATAGTAATTTGTATGTCAAAACAAAAAATGGTCATCATATTGTTCTTGTTGTATACGTATATGATATCATATTTGGCAGCAACAAAGATGAGTTGTGTAAATATTTAGCAAATAAGATGCAGAAAGAATTTGAAATGTCAATGATTGGTGAACTTTCATATTTCCTCGGATTGCAAGTTAATAAAAATGAGAAGGGCATATTTATTTCTCAAATTAAATATGTGAAAGAGATGTTGAAAAAGTTCACAATGGAGGATTGTAAGCTAGTTAGCACTCCCATGACGACAGGTTGCAAGTTGAGCAAGGATGACAAATCTCCACATGTTGATCAAACTATGTATAGATCTATGATTGGGAGCTTACTCTACTTGACAGCTACCAAACCAAATATTTTGCAGGAAGTATGCATGATAGCACGATTTTAGGCTAGTCCCAAGGAGACTCATGTGACAAAAATGAAGAATATTCTTTGGTACCTCAAGGGTACTATGGAGTATGGGTTATGATATCCTAAAGGTAAGGACTTCACCCTTATTGCATATCAGATGCAAATTGGGTAGGATGTGTAGATGACAGGAAGAGTACCAGTGGAGGTGCATTCTATCTTAGAGATAGGTTGGTTGTGTGGCACAATAAGAAACAGGAGTCAGTCTCCTTATCCACAGCAGAGGCAGAATACATTGCAGCGACAACGTGTTGTACGTAGGTGTTATGGATGAAAAAAAATCTGAATGATCTTGGTATTAATTTTAGTGAGCCAATTTCAGTTAAGTGTGATAGCACCAGTGCCATTAACATCTCAAAGAATCTGGTTATGCATTCTCACACAAAGCATATTGCTATTCGGTATCATTTTTTTAAGGAGAAATTTGCGAAAGGTGAGGTTAAGTTGGATTTTATTTCAACAATAGAGCAAGTAGAAGATATTTTCACCAAAACATTGCCAAAGGAAGTCTTTGAGTACCTTCACAAGAAATTGGGAGTGGTCACACTTCCCAAGAATTGACTAGCTATTGGGGCCACATTCTCAGGGGGAGCATTTGTGTATTTGTTTATCTTTTTGCTCATGTTTGTGATTTTTGCTAAGTGTAATAATTTTTGCCTGAGAATGTTGTGCATGGACTTAGGGGAGTTTGCAGTAGCCCTTTGGTCTTGTTTTCAAATGGGGAGAAGAGTTACAGGAAATTGTGCGTGTGTTGCCAACAATTCCAAAGGGGGAGATTATTAAGCAAGGTGCAATAACAGTATTGTCATTGTTGTCAACACACTAAGATAGACAGGTTGATGTAGTGGATAGTTTTTCGGAGTTTTTTCAGAGTATGTACAGTGATTTTAAATGCTTATGAGGATGTTTTTGATGTTTGGGTGAAGTTGTTATAGGTTGTTCGTGAAAATTTGTAAAAGTTGAAAAAATCAAGTTGTCAAAAATTGCAAAAGTCATCACGGGCGCAATTGGACAGGATGGATCAATTTGGAACATGTCAGCATGTTATTAAATAGTCCATAATAGCGTTGTAGGTGTCATCATAGTGTTTGGATTGATCGGTGACGTTTTTGGTATCTTGGCGGATGATTTGGCAAGTGGTTGTACAGGCCAAAAAAGGGAAGTTTTGTCAGAAGCACTGTGAGCAAAATGAGAAGAATTTGATAGTGAAATTTGAACTTGAGGTGGTAATTATCTTTAAAAACATGTTTTCCAAATTTCCACCAAAACGGAGAAATGAGGCGAATGTTACAAGCATTGCAAGACTATCACAAAAACGCTCTTTTTGGAAAAAATGTGTCAATAGCAGTTTTCATAGAGGTGGTATAGGCAAACCGTAAGGATTTATACAATAATATTCATATTAGATGTATTAAACATTGCATATATTCTAAGTTTCAAATTTCATAGAAAACAAAGTTACGAGGTGAGAGTTATGATTGTTGCAAAAATGGTATAGGTCATTTTTATGTCAATTTGTTCCACTTGTACAAAATCCTTCAGTTGGCCGTTTTGACCTTGCAGAGTTGCCAGAGTTTTGGTTTCAGTGTTGTTACACCTTCAAGGCATAAAATAGAGCATCTTTCATTTTTTGGTTTGAGGTGTCACGTGGCTCCGAAGTAAGAGAACGAGTAAGGTGTCAATTCTTTGCATGTGACGTGTTTGACGAAATGCCTTCACAAAATAAAAAAAGAAAGTTATATTGTTTTAGAAGTTTCATTAAAGAAAATATTTTTAAAATTATAAAGGGAAAAATAATGCAAGTGTGTGCTTTTTAAGTGACAAGGGATTTTATTGAAAAGTGGGGACTTTATTTTGTGAAGAGAGAAGTGTGTGTGGAGAAAAATAAAGAGTGAAAATCCGTGGTTTTTGGAGAGTGGTGAAAAACGTCACTTTAGTATTTTGGGCATAACTTTCTCATATGATATCCATTTTGGCTGAATTTTTTAGAGGAGTTCATAGAGAAAGTGTTTATCAATATCGAGAAAGTGTTTAGTAATTGGAAAAATGAGCTAAGAGAACAATTAGTTTTTTTATGAGAAGAGAAGATTCAAATTTTGAGTAATGCAGAGAGAGGGATGTTATACTGGGTGAAATAGAAAGTTTTATATTTTGAGCTTACAGACCATAGAGGTTTCTAGTTTTAATTAAGACATTCATATGTTTCATTTTATTATCAATATCAAAATCAAGTGGGTGCTTGGTAGAGGGGTTGGTGCTCCTTTCTGTTGGTGCAGATAAATCAGGGGTTGGTGCTCCTTTCTGTTGGTGCAGATAAATTAGGGGTTGGTGCTCCTTCCAATGGGTGCTGGTAAATTGATTGTAAATTTGATGCTTTGCAAAGGCTGGATTTGGATGGGAGTCCAAAAAGTCATTTTTGAGGATGTAGCCAAATTGGTGAACCTCGGTACATCTTGTGTTGTGTGATGTTCTCTTCTTATACTTGCTTTATTTGGTTTTATGTTTTCATTGTTTTGGCTTTGAGTGTTGAAGATTTAAGTTTTAAATAGGTACATTGATTCACCCAGTATAACACATTAGACATCATGATAAAAATCTAGACACACCAGGTGGAAGAGTATATTCACAATCATATGTTCAGGTACTAGATTCTGAGATACAACCATTAAATCCACAAGAAATTGAAATATATAAAATATTGTATTCATAGTTATGAATTGGGTACAAAGAACAAAAATAGTAGATCAATTTCAAAGCTTATTCAAAGTGCCAATATCAAGGCATGAACTCTTAGGAGAAATGAAGGATGATTTTGTAAGAAACATCAAGGATCTAAGAAGAGAATTGCTAGTGGCTAGAAAAATGGACTTAGTCAAATTGGCTCTTAAAGAATTGGTAAAAGGTGATAGTCCTCAAAACTCTATGACAAAGGAACCATCATTTAGCATGGAATTTTTTCAACCCATCCCTTTCTATTTATCTCTTTGTTGGAATAGCATATACTAAATAATTTATGTTTGATCCAAAATCTAAAATTGTAATTATTTCCCAAGAGGTTTGCACGAGCATATGTTTAACCCTCACCCCACTAGAGCCTAGATGGCTCCAATTCAATGGAATACCAATAAAATAAGTTGGTATTATAACGAACCTCTAGTGATGATATATGGATGTCTAGATCTTGTGGTATTACAAGATGTAGAAGTTGTTGATGTACCTCCTTTGCTTGGCATGTGTTTGTCTAAATATTTTATGGAGAAAATGGGAGAACACCTGATCCCAGACCAAGGTCACATGATTATTCCTTGATTTAATAAATTAATCCAGATAACCAGTTAGGGTCTACAACCCTTATATATCAAGGAATATTAGAAATTTAAAATATATTCTCAAAAAAAGAGGTCAATAATACAGACATGGAAATAGTTGATTGGCCACAAGAGAAACCTAACATGTCATGGCAAGAATTTGGGTAGAATGGTCATAGCTTCAAAGAAATTTGTTTAGAATAATAGTCGAACCTAGTAAGTAGTAGTGAATCTTTCCAAAGCCTAAAAAGTCATGAGTTACAATGAATTTGGCCTATGAATCGTAAAGAGCCCATCAAAGGTTGATATGTGATGAGGAAAGAAAATAAAATAGTGGCCAATTTGATGATACATTTGTTTCTCAAGATTTTATGAGAAACCTTTAGGAGTTCAAGGCTTAGAAAAATAAGGACTAATAGTTCACCTTATTCAAAGCAATCATCTATAGCCACCATTGATTTTTAAATCTAGAAGATCCTCAAAAATAGGAGCCAAACCATCCAAGGATAGTTGATAACAATTGTGAGTTCCAAAATACCTATCAAGAGGAAAAGCTCAAATTTGACATCATATGGTTAGGATATTGAAGATTCCTAGGATAAAGTATGAAACTTACTTTCGCCAAGCATGGGGTAAAACACGTGATATTTTTGTGTAAATAACTGCTAAGTAAATAAAAGGTTGAATATATATTTGAAAAATAAGGTTATTAGCCAATAAGATAGTTGAGTGGTATGCATAATAAAGCACTAAAAGGTAGACCCTATGGCTACAACAATAAAATAAGCAGATAAAATAGCAATTATATTTAAAATTCCTTAGAAATAGGGTAAGGTAGACACAAGAAAAAGAGGGATAGCTTGTTAATATGGAGAAACACCCCTACCAAACTAACAAGTCTATATAAGAGACCCTTTGATTTTCATTTCTCTTGCAAGAATCTCGAGTGAAGTATACATTATAAAATAATGTGGGTGGATAAATACAAGAATTATAGAGGGGTTTTGAAGATCCCTATGCCTAAGAAAGAGGCTAAGCTCCCTGAGTAAAAAATGTAGAAAATATATCCAACCAAATCTGATGGTTGTTCATAGTTACACACTCCAAAGTTAATCACCAAAAATATATAACTATGAACACTCTTCAATGACCAGAATGGGGGTCCCTCCAAAGCTTTAAGATGAAATAAGTTGTATGGTCTGATCAAGGGTGAATCATGAAACAAATCCATAAAAGGAAGGCTTATCATCCTCAAATATAATCTCTCTAGCATTCTCTTTTGTAGCACATGTTCTATAAATATCATATCATTTCCTCTTGTACCTTGTTTCATCTCATTAATTATCTCTCACACATTATTCATCTATTATTCCCTCCATATCCCTTCTTATGACTTTGTAACCCAATGGATACGATAAAAAGAATTGAAAAATAGCATGTAGTTACCCATATATCATGACATGGCACGAGTTGAGTCAAGTGATATGCTACATGATATTCTATCCACTAAATAACAAAGGAACAACACAAGATGACTAAGCTAAAGGAGCCTAACTAGAGCAAAAAAATTAAATAATACATATGAACAAATTTTCTAATACATGTTTCAGATATTTTGGAAAAAGAACCAATTCAGAAGAAAACATCATGCAATCATTGTGAGACTTAGTTGGCATGTTTCAAATTCTTATTTAAGGCCATAAAAGTATGAATAATCTAAAATGAAAAGCACAACTATAATCCTCACTGAGAGCCTAAGATATTACACTAATGTTGGTAATAAAGAGGAATTTTTATGTGATTTTATGAAGAAAAGAATAATGCATCACAATGAAAGGCTTTGGCTAACAAGTGTCTTGAATATTTGTCTAAGGCATATTGCCTAGACGTAAAGCATATCTTAGTTATGGTAGAATATGCTCATGGAGGTACCATTTTTGTTGGGTATACCCGATATTGGGTGTCCTCATTCACTACCCATTCTTAATTCCTTCCTATATTCCTTTTTGTTCCACTTCTCTATTTCGTGTTCACTTGTATATTGCTCTATCAACTCCAATTACCCCTTTTTCACTATCCCTACCTTTCTTGCTTATTGCAGTAACCATTATATACAGTGTCACCTTCCTCCTTCCATTTTTTTTAGCTTATCTTCTAGCTCCTTCTCTTTATAATTTATAACCTAATAGTAAGGTTATCTAATTTTATATTTTTTACAAGTAGAAAACCTTGAGAGGCACCAATAATGTAGGTCAAATTCATGACACCATTTGCAATACAAGAAGCCAAGATATTTTTTTTTAATTTGGTTGTGTTTTTATGGCTTTAGGGGTTGCACAAAGTTAAAATGAATAGAACTAGACTCTCCTCAATAGTGACATTAGCATGACATCATGAAGCCTATAAATACACAAAGTGAACAAAGTTAGGATGAATGAAGTTGGGAACTTTTGAAGGTGACATAAACATCTCCTAACCAAAGTCTGGAATCATGCAAAGGATGAATGTACAAAGCCATATTATTCAAATCTAGGATGCATGAAATCAAGATGAACAAAGTAGGGCAATATAAGAAAATGACATCAACAAAGGGAAAGAAAAGCCTAAAATTATGCAAGGTAAAAACACTCAAACTGACATGCATAAATCCAAAGCATTTCAAGCCTTAGTGCATAAAGGCAAGGACTCTCTAATGATGGCATTAGCATATTCAAGCTAAGATCTAGGATTGTGCAAGGAGATCCAATACATAATGCTAATGCTAGAGTGTTCAAGGCCATAATTCTCAAAGTCGGAGCTTATAAAGCAAGGGCATACCCAAAGCAATTCACTAAGCCAAAATAATTTTGAAGAGCATTGAAAGAAAAATAGTAGTCTAGCCCTAATACACATCCCTTTTAAATACCATAACCACCTCAATGCTTTCTTGTTGGCCAATCTAGTGCCATCAAAGCTTAAAAGTGATAATTTTAATAGATCGATTACAACCACTCAGGCACTTGCAGTAGGAAATTGTAGATAAATGGAGCAGATTACACAAAAATTTAAATTCAAACATAGAATGACATCTAAAATAGCCACCTTAGTATCTTAATATTTCTCTACCATGTTGTTTTTATAAAATACCTATAACTAATTATAAAACTTCCAATGTAAGTCTCAAAATATAGCTTCTAAATAATTTGTGACACCTCTAGTTGAGGGGTCAAATCTATAGTCTTTGCCTAGATACTTGTCTAATCTTGCTACCAATTAATGAGAAGTGATAGTTGTTTGACCTCTATTATTGTCTGATTATAGTTTTTTATGAATGCATCTTTGCTTTAAATAATTTTTGTTACACTTCTATGTTTAGTTTATTCTGTTAAAGCAAATTTTTCTATTTGGATTATTGTTGGATTTTTATTCATTTAAGTCCTTGGAATGATTAAAGCATGTAATATAAATTAAATAATTTTGTAATTGTATCTAACAATGGTCGATTTTTTAAGTATCATGTAAATTGATTATGCTAGTGTTTTATATAGTAACGTTCAATGTTGTTACACTATATCCCATCCATTGTTATATTATATCTCTAAACCCTCACATATTCTCCTAACCCTCTATTCCTTTACCCTTAAGCTTAAACACATGTTATGTTTCATAATAATTCTAAGGAATTGGACTTCTCCAAAGGTTGAAATTAAGAGAATTTCATTTCATCCAATAAACTATTGACTAAATTCTAGTATGCATTGTTGATTCATAGACTAAGCAAATTTTAGACCAACACCTACCCCTTAGTATTGGTGCATTGATCTACTTCTAGAATAGAACTATCTACTTACTTGAAAATTTTCCTAGAATCTTTTGTCTATGTGATCAATATGTTCTTGTTCATGTAATCGAGACTGTTGCTTGGTCATTTCCTTCAAGACTTTCATAATTTTCAATAAGTCATTTCATCGAACCTCCTTATTAGATGTTCTTTTTCTATTGAGTCTCACCCAAATTCCCAATCATTTTTATATATGCCTTCAAGTTTTTACCTTTGTTCTACTTTGTGATTTCTTTCCCTTTCTTGTCCATACCAACCTTTGTCTTATGGCCATAGTCCCTTTATCCAAGATGTTTTCATGTGTTCCAGTATTCTAGTAATTTAGTTGGTTTTTTTATTATTGTAGAGAGGCTTTCACCTTAGTGACCCTTTTGATAAATGTGAGGAAGTATATTTTTTTACTTCCACCAATATTGAGTGATTGTGAGGATCCCTCTTCTTCCCCTAATTATTTTTTTCCTCTATGACATCCTCCATCATTAAGGATATTCTTAAATGTATGGTGGAGAGAGGACACATGAGTTGTCAGAGGTTGCTTACCCAAACCAATGTAGATGATTATGGGCTTTGATTGTTATAAATAGAGTATATTACATCATTTGGGTCATGTAAATGTATCTTCCAAGGTACATACTCAGGACATTAGATTACTTTTGGGGAAATTTATATAGTTACTTTATGCAAAGTAATAAATGCACAAGTGTCAATTTACAAGTTGTATATGTGCAAGTTATCCCTTGCACAACTAGATGGAGTTTTGTCCAAGGAACCTATTTTCCTATATAAGAAGGGTCTCATTGTAATACATATATATATTTGGGGGATATAGTCAGATAGAGTAGCGTAGAGCATAGGTAGTATAGTTCTATGTAGATCACCATCTATTGGTGATGCATGCAATGTAGTTAAGTAGCTTTATTAATGGAGTGTTCATTTCCTCCATAGCTAAATTGTATTCTTTTATATCATTTCTATCTATAGCAAATTTTAGTTATTTAGCATATTTGCTTTATTTCATATTATTTTTTAACTTGTGATTGCTATCTCCCATTGCTCATTACATCAAAATCTAACAGTGGTATCAAATCCACGATAGATCTAACCATAGTAGGTCAATAGGAAAACTACCATTATTATTGAAACTAAGTTTTTTGTCAACCTGACATGCTACTGGACCAGCCACTATTAAAAACTCTCAAAAGAGTCTAGGTGGTAAAATTAGGGAGAGCCCAAGTGAGTACTGAAAGAAATATCAGTTCTAGAATTACTAAGATTACATTTGACTAGAGTCTTTCCATAAAGTTGCAATAAAACTCGTGAAGACTAGGACTCAACATTCAATCCACTAGATTGATAGATCATTCAGTGAAGATCATCCAAGATATCTAGAATTTGCTAATTATTACCTAAATTTTCTTTTGTTGTAGAAAATTAATTCTTAGAGGATTGGGACTCCTCCTACAATATAAATCTAGGAGACTCCAACTTCGTTTCTCAAAGATCAGCATACCTTCATAGTGCAAATATTAGTTCCTTGTGTAGGAGAATAATACTATGAAAGAAGACTTCTAGAGAAGAGTCGTGGTGAATTAGGAGACTGAAGATATCCATTTTTGGATTGAAAATCTTCAGAGTTGAAGAAAAGGCCATAAAATCCTTGATCTAGAAGAAAATTTCATAGAAGCCTTGATACTTGAAAATTCCATAGAAGCCTTGATACTTGAAAAGGCCATAGAAGCCTTGATATTGAAAAATCCACATAAGCCTTGATACTAAAAAAGGCCACATAAGCCTAGCTATTCAAAAAGGCCATAGAAACCTCGATATTTAAGAAGACTTCAAAAGATTATATCAAATTAAAAATTAGATTAATATTTTAGTACTAATATTTTTGTTGTTGGAAAAGAATTTTTAGTGAGTTGGAAAACTTCCTATAAGAAAATTTAAGAAGAGTATCTTCTTAAAAATCAATTCAACACCTAAAACAAAATCGAAGAGATCAATAGAAGATCTCATTGAAGAACTTCTAGTATTGGAAGAAGAAGAAGGACTAGGAGAGTTCCACTCATTTTTAGAATAAGTAGAATCAAATATCCAGAAGAAAATCTCACCTTCAACACTTCCAGAAGTAGAAGGTTGAAGAGAAGGTCTCAAGGAAGACCAAAAAAAGCCACAAGATCAAATATCTTGGGAAGGTCTCAACGAGCATCCAGTAAAATTCTAGGAGAGCCTTAATAAATAAATCATCAAATGAGAACTCACTATATAAATCCACTATCTAGGAGAAGTCCCAGATAGTGAAGGACTTGGGACAATTATCACCATTTGACAACAAGCCCAAGAGAAGGAGAATTTGGCAAGAAGTGCCAAATATGTGAAGAAGAATTTAGCAAGGAGTTCCAAATATGAGAAGGAGAATTTGGCAAGGAGTGCCAAATCCTAGAATAAGAATCTAGTGAAGACCTCAAGATATTTAGAATCTTGAGAAGAATATCCTTCTTGAAGTTAGAATTTTACAAGAAGTCTTGAATATAGAAGAAGCTCACCAAATCTAGGAGATTTGAAGATTACCTCTCATATCAAGAAGGTGCCACTTTACAGATAATGACTTCTCCATATCTAAAGCAGGATACCACAAGAGGAGAACAGGCCACCAAATCTTAGGCTCATGAAAGAAATTTCAAGACCATTTTTTGGTGAAGAAGGATTTGTTCAAGACAATCTACAAAAAGCTGCAAGATCCTACTCAAAGTAGCAACTTAGTGATCTTAGACACCAAGATTCGTATCCTCTATAAAAGCAAAAAAATAGCTACAAAATCTTTAAAAAGGTAAGCAACTTTTGATGCAAATAAACTCGTTAATTGGATTACTTATCATATTTATTAAAGTGCGTTAATTTAGATTAAAGTTGCAATAAGAAGAAAATTTGGATTGTAGTCTTCAAAAGTGCAAAAGGAGAAAATTTATTTCTAAGGTTCATTTGCATATTAATTAGGATTTGACTAAATTTCAGTATTACATCTATCAACTACCAATATGAAGAACACAAGCTTATACTGAGAGGGGGGGTGAACAGTATAAGATATAAATTTTTAATTTTCTTTTCAAAGCAATATTATCCAATGTTATCAATTGCAATAATGAAATAATACATAGATCATCACACACATAAGAGACACAAATTTAACGTGGTTCACCCAATGTGGGCTATGTCCACAAAGAAAATATTTCTTATAAATTTTCTCAACAAATCCCTCGAAAATCAATTCCCTATTTCAATGTTTATGCAAACCAACACAAAGGATATCTCAATCCCCTATTCTCAAGTTCATGAACCTCTATCCACAGGAGATCTATGTCCCCACTGCTCTAGTTTGTGGACCTTTATCCATAGGATACCTTTATCCCCACTACTCTAGTTTTTGGACCTTTATTCATAGAAGATCTCTATCCCCACTACTCTATTTTATGGGCCTCTATCCACAGGATACCTTTAACTCCACTGCTCTAGTTTGTGGACCTCTATCCACAAGAGACCTTTGTATCCACTGCTCTATTTGTGGACCTCTATCCACAGGATACCTTTGTCCCCACTAATCTAGTTTATGGATCTCTATCCATGGGAGACCTCTATCCCCACTACTTTGTTTGTGAACCTCTATCCATAGGAGACCTTTGTCCCCATTGCTCTAGTTTATGGAACTCTATCCACATGAGACCTTTATCCCCACTACTCTAGTTTGTGGACCTCTATCCATAGGATACCTTTTTCCCCACTACTCTGGTTTTTGTACCTCTATCCATAGGATACCTTTATCCCCACTACTCTGGTTTATGGACCTCTATCCACAAGAGACATTTATCCACACTGCTATTTTTTGTGGACCTCTATCCACAGGAGACCTTTGTCCCCACTACTCTGGTTTGTGGACCTCTATCCACAAGAGACCATTATCCCCAATGCACTGGTCTACTCCAAGATTTTACACAAGGCTTTCTCAGACCTTTCCCAAACCTACATAAGGCTTTCTCAATATTGTTCCAAGCCTACACAAGGCTTGCTCAATCCTATTCCAAGCCTACACAAGGCTTGCTCAAACCTTCTCACCAATACCTACTCTCAACTCTACTCAAATTAGCTCCAAGCCTACTCACAAGTCTTGCTCAAATATGCTCACAATCATAGCTTAAATCTGCTCAATAGAACCTTCTCAAACCTACCTAAAACCTACTCACACAACCTACTCAAATCTGCCTTAAACCTGCTCATAAAACCTACTCAATCTAGCTCACATAATCTATTTAAACCTGCTCACAAGTTTGTTCTAATCTTTCCAAATCTTACATACAAAATAATGTTCATCTATTTTCAAATCTTGCATAATGATGTCATCAAGTGTTTTATCTAATCTTCAATGTGCTTTATTTAACTAAAGTATTTTAGACATATTCTACCTAGAATTCGTTTAACCTCTTGAACATATAGAGAATTATATGCACTAAAAAATGCTCAATATGTTCTTCACATTCATTAAGTTTGTTGCTTTCACATGTCTCACATTTATTGCATTCTAAAGGTAGCTCTAGTCTAGCACTTGATAACTGACCTGGTTATTGCTGAGTTGCACTTTTATTTCAAGACCAATCACAATGCACAAGTCTTTCTCATCTATTCACACAATCAATCATGAAGATGCACAAATTGCTTTCACAAATTGATCTATAATTCTTGCATTTTCATTCCCAATATCACTCAAAACCAATGCTCAAATTGTTCTCAAACCCTAGCACATGTGTTTCCAATTTTATTCAACAATGATGCACACTTTGTTCTCAAAACCTTAGCTCATATATTTCCAACAATGCACATAAACTTAACCTTTTATCTCCAACCATAGTACATCAAAATATTTCTTTCAAACAATCATCACCTCTTAGAAATAGATCAAATCACCATACCTCAAATTACCTCAATGATCTTCTATTTGTATAAGTCTCTCCAAAACCTGTCTTAACAAAATATTTCTTTTTCTTTTACACTTCAAAACAAGTTAGAAAGCACACTCAAAATAAGGCCTTATCAAAATTTTACAACCCCTTTACAATATTCCAAATACAAAATAAAAATAAACCTCAATTACACCTTATTACTCCTTATTGGTTACCAAATAATACTTTAAAAATACAATAATATTCCCTTAATTCTCTTTCACTAAAATAAATACTTTCTACCCTTACAATTTCCAAAAATATCAACTTATAATCCAACCTTCTATTTTCTAGAAATTTCACCTTATAATCCAATCTTATAATCAAACCTTATATTTTTAGAAACATCAATTTAAAAATCCACACAACAAACCTTATGACTCCCTATCTTAAATTAAACTTAAAACAAAAAAATTATTTTCCCTTACCAACTTTTGTCATCATAGGAAGTCGAACACGAGACCTCACACAACCCATGCTCGAGCATGAGCTAGAGTTCCAGTTGGGTTGGCCCACCCGCTGGAAACAAAGGTGCATCAAAAATATTGTATCCCTTTATCTTCTACCCAAATCAAATAAAAAATCTGCCACTATGACTCAAACCTGAAACCTCTTGTCTACCCACGTCTAAGCGTCGCTTAGGCTACCAACTCGGCTAGCCGTCTATATGAGTAGCAAAGCGCAAAAAAAAATTCTTATCCCTTTCCTTTCTGTCCAGCAACAACGTAAAAAGGGTCACTATCATGAATCAACCCCGAAACCTCTTGTTTGTCCTTGCCCTAGCATAGGCTAGGATGTCGCTTGGGCTAGCCGTCTAGCTAGGAACGTACTTCATAAACAAATATTGTTGAAATCTTCAATCTCTGCCTTCACAAAATTATCTTCTTCCCTTATCTTCTATTTCTCACAATTGCGCACGAGGAAAAATTAATTTTTAGCATAAATTGAAAGCATGGAAAAATAAATAATTTTAATCCACATTTATATGGATTCCCTCTTCTCCCAAGACGTCGGTGCTTATAATATTTGGTTTTATTTTTTTATGACTTGGTGTCTTTTTTTATTTGAATGCTTGGATTATAATATGTAAAAAATATTATAATAATGCTTTTAAACCTTGATCCCTTTGATGAAGAATTAAACCTCTTATCCAAGCAACTTTATCTATAAACCTTTGTCCCTTCTTTATAATATTTAAATATGAAATTTAAATATTATAATAATGCTTACAATTTTTTCCATTAAACCTTTGTACCTTCTTTATAATACTTAAATCTGAAATTTAAATATTATAATCCTTTGAAACCATTTTTCTTTGAAAATATTTGCTTTACCTTAAATAATTTTCATGCCTTTCTAAATATCAAATCCAACCTTATAAGCACATTACCCTTAAATAATAATTTTTCCTCATGTATCCTTTGTTATCAAAATATATTTGTCTTATGTACCCTTCGACATCAATGACAACTCATTATACTCAATATTTCCAACACAATCATCTACTTTGGAAAAATAAAAATAATACTAAGTCCTACAATATTAATTATAGTGAAATTGCAGAATAACTCTTGAAGATTCATTTCAGATTATTCTTGATTTGTTGCAATAAATTGATTAAGTGTATTAATTTGAGAGTTGATTGGAGTGATAAGGTGAAATTGTTAGCGCATTAAAAGAAAGTTTTTTAGATTCATTTGCACTATTATGTTACTCCCAAAAGAATTATTTTTTGTTTTTTTGAGAAGGGCACAAAATCATAAATTGTCAAAGTGTCTAAAGATACTATTAGTGCACAAAAATCTGCAATACTTAGTGGCCAAGTGAAGCCACAAAAATAGGTTAGAATCCTCCAAAACTTGGAGAAGAAGATAACTAACCAAAATAAAAAATAGAAGCTTCAAATATTGAGACTTGGTGAGTCTCAAATCCAAAGCATTACAAGGTTAGTTGCAAGGAGAAAAGTGTAAAAAATTGTATCATATAAGGAGCTTCTACTTCTATCTAAGCTTGTATTTGTCATCATAATGTCCAAGCAAAAAGGAGAAGGTGTCTAAGCAAAGAGACAACCTCAAAATACCTACACTGTATTAAAAAATTCTACCTTATAAATCAAAATATTAGACCTACAAAAATGAGTGCAAGAAAGGATGCAAAAGACATCTTATTTTACAAATTTTGTTACATTGGGTTGCACTTCTCTAACTCATTTTACGTAGGAAATAGAGCAAATTATAAAGTACCTAAAAGGCACAATATTAGCAGATCAAACCAGCCAAAGGAAGTCGAAAGCTAGCATTCTCCCAAGCATATCAAAGAGCCAATCATATAGTCTCATCTTCTACGTGCCATGGATGGCCGAACCTATAAAAGACAAGGCATAAATCCAGGGAGAAATCAAGCAATGTAGGAGCAAACGAAATTTAAGTAAGCAAAGTGGAACTACAAATCCAAATCAAGGAGTATTTGATACCTAAGTGGAGCATCATGAAGTATTCATCAAAGCATTGCCATTCAAACTCTACCAAAGCTCCTCCATATATCCATCAAAGCTCCACCATAAACATTGCTTAGCTGGAAACATCTCAATATCAACGTAGAACAACAAAGAACAAGGTGGAAAAATGTGTTGGAAGGCTTTCAATAAGGCATTGATAAGACAAGGGTATTCAAAATAAATAAGGTGTCACTTGTCATTCTCTAAAAGAACCCTAAAAAGGTCCATGAAGAAGATGTTACAACACTGTATTGGTGCCCATACTCCATGTGGAAGAGTAGTTACTTATAGCTAGAAGCTTGATATACATCTGTTACAGCAAATAATACTCATATACATTAAATAAGAAACATCTCTTGGACAACGCTCGTAGGGGAAAAACATCTCAACTAAAGGTGATACTTTTCATAAGCAATAGACCAAGGTCGATGTCTCCACCAAATATTCCAAGCATCTTTCGAGCATTGAAAATTCTATTGTGACACTTTTCACTCAATTGAATGCATATTAAAGGTGCCTTGGACCTTGGAAAATATAGCAATTCAGCATTAATTCAATAACAGTTCGGTATTAGTTTGTTAGTAATCCAGTAGCAGTTTGACAGTGATCTGATAGCAATTCAAAGCAATTCAAGAGTATTTAGAAGCACTCTCGATCAAATAGGTCAAGGAAGCATTAAAGGAAAGCATTGAAGCCAAAGAGCACATTGAAGAATTCACACCCAAGAAGGATAGACTGCTACCATTTTCATCCAACTTCATAAAGGTACAAAGCCTTATTAAGGTAAAATTTCCTCATCTGTTTTACTTTCATTAAAAAGAGAGTTATAAGGTTATATGTTAAGGTTGACATACTAAATGAAATCAATATTTTTTTAAAATAAAAACTTAGGGAAATTAATATAATATTTGTAAAATACAACTTAGGAGAAATAAGGGATACTGCTTGGAATTAATCCATTTAATGTTTGCAAATGTTAATGTGTTCTAATTTTCAAAATTTGAGAGTGATAAGGGTTACAAAATCAAACTAGGTTATTGGAAATTAGAAACATTTAAATAAAATTCTAAGGGATACAAAAGAGGTTATTAATATTTTTTGTTAAGGTTGGAAATTTATAATATTCTTGTCTAAAAAAATTATCAAAAGGGATAAAATAAATCCAACATTAAAACCTCTTCAAAATTGAAAATTTTTTAGTTCAATAGGAGTAATAAGGTGTTATAAAAGTTAATTTTTGATCTTTACAAAAATTGTACAAAATCAACCAAAATTAAACTATATTTTACAAAAGCACTATATCATACTCCAAAATCATTTGGGAGTCATAAGGTATTATACAAAACTTGATAATAATAATATCTATCAAAGATAATCAAGTTGGGAAGATATAAGTTTTCTTCAAAACCTTAAATTAGGTGTTCATACTCTCATTACTAGGGAGACATAAGGAAGCCTACAAACCTAAGGATTAGTAAATGTTTTATCAAATCAAGCTTATATACTTCAACAAGGGATCATATATCCTAATACATGTAGCTATAAGGAATACTACAACTCTATCTTGTTTCTTCAAATCAACTTCTTCAAATGGGTAAAGGAATGGCATACAATGAATGTAAAACTTGCTTCAATAGGAACCAGTTCACAAAACATGAACACATATGGTATATTAACTCAGGATCTAGTCATCATATGATAGGAAATATACAATGGTTTGACTGTCTTGAAGTTGCTAAAGGTTACAAACTAAGAATTGTAGACAACCAAACTTATCCTATACATGGATATGGATGTGTAACACCCAACAAATCATTTCCAAATATTCTACTACAAAAAGTATTGTATGTTCCTAGATTAACATTCAATATCATCTCAGTAAGAAAGTTAGTAGAAAACAACTATATGATTAACTTTAGATATATGGATGGGATCAATACATGTCTCATTATGTATCAATATGGAATAAAATCAATAGGGTCAATCCATGAAAATACATGCATCCTAGACTCAATGGAAATCTCACAAGATATTATGGTGTTTCAAAATGATACTAACATATTTATAGAGGAATAGGTTGAAGAAAATGAAGAACCAGTACACCAAAAAGACAATCATAGAAGGATCAAAAATAAAAATATGAGAGGATAATTGCACCATGCCCTACTCATTCATCAAAAATAAGAACCAAATGGAGATACTTACAAATAGAACTATGAAGGTGGATGGATATAAGACAAGGATGATGAATTTGAACAAGCCAAAAATCATCCAATGAAAGAAGAATATTTAACTTCAGCTACAACTTACTTTGCATCAGATGAAGACGCATAATACCTACTAAACCTGAATACAAATAATGTAAATGAAGAGCACAAATTTCAATATGAAGAAGGAGATCCATACTAAAGACTAAAGTCTTCAATACCCAAATAATGTAATACAAAGGGATGTTATAAATAGAGTATATTACATCATTTGGGTCATGTAAATGTATCTTCCAAGGTACATACTTATGATATTAGATTACTTTAGGGGGAAGTTATCTAGTTGCTTCATGCAATGTGATAATTGCACAAGTATCAATGTGCAAGATGTATATGTGCAAGTTATCCCTTGCACAACTAGATAGAGTGTTTGCCAAGGAACCTATTTTCCTATATAATAAGGACCTCATTGTAATACAGATATAGAGTTGGGGGACATAGTCAAATAGAGTAGCTTAGAGCATAAGTAGTACCAATTTTGTGTAGATCACCATCTATTGGTGATGGATCCAATGTAGTTCAGTAGCTTTATTAATGGAGTGTTCATTTCCTCCATAGCTACATTGTATTCTTTTATATCATTTCTATTTACAACATATTTCAGTAATCTAGCATATTTACTTTCTTTCATATTATTCTGCATCTTGTTGCTATCTCCCATTGCTCGTTACATCAAAATTTAACATTGATGATTCTGTCATAGATTATTTTTGTGTCGATCCTCCTCCTAGAACGGAATCATTTCAGTTATTACCAAAAAGTCTCATAAGCTTTTATTAGGAGCAAGATTTGGCTCAAAAATCATCAAAAAGGCTTTAAATTGCTCGATGTGGATCATTTTATTATTAGGTGATTGGCTTGCCCATACAAAGTTAGGATTTCCACACCTATCCTTACCCTTTGGAGATATCTTATTGGTGAAGTCTAACATGGAATATTTTTAGACTGGCATAGATTGTAGCCCCTTAGTTTTAGGCTCAGGATCTTCATCATTTTCTACCAGGGTGAAATTTAACTAGGTTGTAGTGATTTATCACTACACTAGCCATAAAATTTTAAGTTAAAATTTCTTTTATGTTTAATTTTTTCTATACATGCTTGAAGGAAATTGCATAGTAATACAAAAAAGAAAAACTAGTAGGATTGGTGAATATCATTGTTTGTGCTTTGTTATTGATTAGCTTGTTTCCATAGGACTATAGTAGATTGTTATATTGTATGAAGAGTGTATGATATATTAGAATAACTTATTTTATGGATTGTTAAACTAAATGTTAAATTAATGGGTCCTTGATATAAATAATTTGTTCAAATGCAATATTAGAAGTTTAGTGACTATGTTCTAGATAAACTTTAAAAGTATGGTTAGAATACTTTATTCCAAATGATGACATCTCACATACAATAAAATAGATCATATATTTGGGTTTATACTTATAACCTTTAAAAAAACATTATAGTCTTTATCCCCATCTTACAAATTTAATGCCACTCCTAGATAATTAAGGATATATAATCCTTAAGGACGAGGTGTAAGTCTACTAAGACAAATTTTGTAAAGTTTATAAGATAGGTATTACTATCATTCTCTAACATGCTACTGAGATGAATATGGACAAAATAAAAACCCATGAAGGAGGATTACCTATTATTTTAGTATCTTCTCTATGTTGATGCATAGCCTTCCAAAACCTAAACAACCTTGGGGTTGATTTTTATGATTCAAAAGTAGAAAAATTATAACTATGAAGGAGTTAGATAGTGTGTATTGACCTATAAACCCTATTAATTATTCAAAATTCCAACTAGATATAAACCCCACTATGCTATCATGAAAATAGGGTATAGAACTTTTTCACTTTATAGGATTAACTAAAATTGATAGAGAAAATTCAATTTGTCTTAAAAGGATTTAACATTACTTCATGAGAAATGAATAGATTCATATTTCCTTCATGGCATTGATGGACAAATTTAAGGCTTGTAAATTTGGTATGGTTAAGTATAAGTGAGGCCAAATAAGGTAAGTAGATTGTGTCCAAGCCAAATGCAAATATGCTTAAATAGGGGTGAATTAGCATTGAGTGAATGTTTATACTCACATTAGTCAATTACATTATAGTAACAATATTAGCTACATTGTGAGTGGATTATATTCTATAACAAGGCATTTAATTTAAAACTATTTATTAAATTATAATAAAAGTAATAAATCTCATATTTTTATCAACCTTAGGGGATTATTACATATACTTTATTCTTAATATCTAAGATTACTTTTGGGTATAGAAGATTTTAGGACCCTATCCTAACAAAATTATATAATGTCCCATATGAACATCATTATGTAATGCATTTTAATGTGTGTGTGGCACTTGGGACTCCTAGACATATGGGCCTATATAATGTAATCATTATAAAAGATGTAATTGATTCTTTAGTTGAATATTCTAGCTTGGGTCCTACTTGCATGTGAAACCAACCCTTGAGTGTTAGGTTTAGGGTTAGTAGGAGTCTTTAACAAGGCAATGGCATGAATGGAATGTACTAAATTTTGCATATTGTATCGAAGCTCTACTTCTAGGTAGGTTGCCCTCTCGAAGAGGCCATCAATTTTATATTATGATTTTTCTTTGTTTAATGAAGTTGTTGCATTTCCATTTGTATTACAATATTACTACTTTAATTTCTATTTATTCTATTATTTATTACAATATATATGTGAATGTGCTAATTTTAATTGGAATATTCCTAACAATTCTTATCAAATCACTTTCCAAGGCCATGTTGTACTACAACTGCAATAGTTCATATTTTGCAGTCCATTTCTGCTAGGTATAATTTTATTCCTTTTGTTCTTTCTATGAAATACCTAAGAAACAATTGAGTTAAATTGTTTTCTTCTATTTTAGTTTAATAGGTTAGAAACCATGTATTGAGGGTTTTAAAAAATCATAGAAGGGTTGTCATTATTTTCTAAGCTAGATTGATCATAAACCTTCTAATGAAGTGAGGGGTGATCATACTCCAATACGTAGGCCTTAGACAACACCCATATATTGACTTGAGCTCCCACATACCCTTAGGAATATAGGGAAACCCCCTAGGTTTAGGAGAGACCTTTAGTGTTGGAGTATATTACATTATTTGGTACATGATAATGTACCACATTGGGTACATAATTATATTAGGATGTGAGTCCTAGATTAGAGAGTTAGTAAATATTTCATGTAATGTAATAATGTGTAGGAAATGCACAATTGTCATGTAGTTAAGTTGGCAAGTGTGATGAGTGTAAATGTGAACAAGTTTTCATTATGTAAGAGTGCACATGTTTCCTTAGAATAGAAAAGTGAAGAGTATCAAAGGAGAGTGAAGGTCAATAGTACTCCATATGAAGAGTCGCATTCCATTATATATTGGTGACTAATTATTGTAATGAGTATCAAAATGCATTGCACATAACATGCATTAGTAGACCTTTATTCTATGTCATTTTAATATTTTTATGAGCATTTAATAGTATCCATTTTATGAGTTATTTTTTAATTTATTAGTGATTTTATGTGATTAAAATATTGCCATTATTGTATATTTTATATTGTAACTTTATTTGAGATACTATGATTATTTGTATTAAGTATATAGCATCAAAAGATAACATTTAGCCCTAGGAATATTTTGACCTTTTATCTATCCATAATGCACTGAGCATAGCACTCCGAAATATTACCCTCTCATACTAATTAGAGATATGGGTAGTGCACCCAAAGATATAGGTTATATCCTCCTTGGGTAGTGGCCTAAAATATCGGTTCAATAATTATTGATCGCTACTATAGTATATCAGAGGCCTATGGGCAGTACACACATCTTGGCCTAGAGTCATCCTATTTATGTTGTCTATCAAACCTTACACAGACTTGAGCATACTATGGAGACTACATTCACCACAAACTTGATGATACAATAACTATTCTTGGTTGTTAGAAATAAAATATTGGTGTCAATAACAATTGGGTATAATGATAGTTATGAATACATTCAATATTAGTAATAGACAGAATATTAATAGTCTAAATAGTTATCAAAGCAAATTTTAGTAAATAGTTAATAAATACAAAAGTAACCATGTGTAATAGTCAGTCAATGCAGAAGGAATCCAATGTAACAATTAGTCGATGTTAAAAAAAATAGAAAAAATATCATTTTTAGATCTAGTCTATTATGATCATCTTGTCACATTCATTGTCTTGGTATCTAGTCCAAAAATTATCATTTTGAGATATAGTCCATTTTGATCATCTTTTTGAGCTAATCATTTTGGTCTATAGCATCCAAACATTTTTAGGACCCTTACTAAAAATAGTAACTACTAAAATGGAAATCTTATTCTTAGTAAAGCATTTTTTAGAAGGGCCAAATAATAATTCCATGGTCAAAGGAACTAGAGGGTATATAAGGGAGATGGAGCAAACCAACTAGTTGAGTGAATAAATAAGTCAATTGAGTCAACAATTCACTTAATAATTTAGTCAATTATAGGGTAAAATGAAATAGAAAATCCAATAAATGAAAGACTTTATGGGCTACTTGAATGATGAACATAATAAATTAAGAAAGAGAGTCCATGAGAAACTATATGATATTTAAATCCACTCACAAGGGTTTACCCATACATACAAATAGATTAACCATGGTGAAGTTTAAGGAAGAGCTACCCATGCATACAAATAAATTAACCATGGTGAAGTTGAAGGAAGGGATGGTAGTTTAGGAAATTTATATGGGGAGGCACACAATACCATTTTTCATAATAATGCATATAAAATGCCAAAGTTGAATTTTCCAAATTTTTATGGGAAGGATCCAAATGGCTAGTTGTGTTAGGAATGTCAATATTTCAATCTTCTCAACATTACCTAACATTTATGGATCACAATGGCATATTTTAAATTTTGAATTGGAAGCCCTTCAATGTTATAATGGGTGAAATATATGAACTCAAACCTTCCTTGGGAAGACTTTGAAACACGAATACTCACTCATTTTATTTCTAGTGAGGACGAGGACTGCATAGGAACCCTTACAAAATTGAAACAACCCTCCATTGTTTATGAATATCAAACTTAGTTTAAAACGTTGGCTAATGAGACAAGGGGTTTGAGTGAAGACTTTTTTCAAACTTTTTTCATTAATGGGTTGAAGGATGATATCAAGGTCAAGGTAAAAATATTTAAATCATAGAACATGACATAGGCAATCAGTTTGGCTAGGCTAGTAGAGAAAAAATTCACTACTTAAAGATGTACTTCCAAATTTCCTTCAATTCAACTCCTAATTTCATCTAACATCATAACAAATTCAAGCAATAAATCACCAACTATCAAGCAACTAACTCAAGAGGAAATGGAATATCATAAAGCATAAGGGTTGTTTTATGATAAGAAAAACTCTTCTAAACATAGATGTGTACAACAAAAATTATATTTGCTAGATGTGGATGAATCTTCAATAAATGAACCCCATGAAGAGGAAGAGGAACATCAAGAAGAGGAGCACATAGATGAAGGTGAAGCACAAGAGGAACCTTAGCCAAAAAAATTAGATAATTCTGTAGTAGGAATATCTACTCCCCAAACTATGAAGGTGATAGGTCATTTCAAGGGTGGCCAAATGATAATCCTCATTGACTCTTGTAGTACACATAACTTCATTGATACTCAAGTGGTAAGAATTAAAAAATTTTATATAGATTTCTACAATTTCTTTGAATTCATTATAGCCAATGGAGGAACTTTGCCTTACAAGGATAAATGTAGAAATATCAAGGTGCAAATAGGAGAGTACAATATTAAGGTTGACATGTTTATCCTTTCCTTGGGAGGATGTGATGTAGTATTGGGAACACAATGGCTTAGAACTTTGGGTCCAGTATTATGGGATTTTTTCTAACTATGGATGAAATTTAGTTAGCAAGGGATAAAATACACTCTCAAAGGGATGCAAGTTGGTGCTTCCCAACTTATTTCTTCTTATAGAGTGGAAAAGCCTATAAGGAAATCATCCCATGTAGTAGTAGCCCAATTTTTTTCTATACAGATGTCCAATAATCAAGAAATAAAGCAACAAGAGGAATTATAGATTCTATTAGAGAGACATGCATCTATTTTTTAGGATCCCCAAGATCTACCACCTTAGTGTGTTCATCATCATGCTATACAACTCATACTAGGTAATTATGGGTGAAATTTTTAAAGCATTCACCCACTCATACCTTTTTGATAAGCAAGATGACGAATAATGGAGAAATAGAATTTTGGGACCAAGCTTCGCAAGCGACAAATGCTTGTTGATAGAGGAGAATAGTTAATACTGAGCAAAAGGTATTAAGGAGCCACTGGGAGGCTTTACGAGCCATAAGTTGGTCAGTTGAAACCTGGAGATAAGGGTTGCACTCTTCTCCCCACCTGCTTCCATGTCTAAGCAAGGAGAAATCCTAATGCTACATAAAAATTGGCTTGGCAAAAAATTGGTCTACTAAATGGTTTCCACAAGGTCTAAAAGTTTACCACAAAGGCTTGGAAAAATAATGGGTAGTGGACAGGTTTAAGATGAATCCCAAAATCTCACCAAGATGGGGAAATGAAGGTGCTTGGTGGAAAAGCAAATGAAAGATACCAGAAAGGGAAAACATTGGCTAACCATAGTACCTATCAAAAAATTGGGTCAATATCAGACTCCGGGTGAATCCCAAAAGTTTACCATTAGAGAATGAGAAAAGTAAAAAACTATCAGGTCAGGCAGACATATGAGACATTGAGAATTTTGAAAGAATACCAGAATTATTTGCAGAAAAATAGGCTATTGGTGGATCCCATGTTGGACATTTTGAGTCCTAAAAGTTAAAATTGTCATTGATGTCAAGAAATGAAGTCAACATTAATATCAAGGTTTTTCGTCAAGGAACAAAGTTGTCAAAGTTGTTATTTGATATCCAGGAAGAAGCCCAAAGGATTCAGTGCAAAGTTAAAAAGGAGATATAATATTTTTTATAAATTATTTAAATTCAATAAGAATTTAAATTTTATAAATAAATATTATTTACACCATGGAATGCAATGTAAAGGAAGGGTTTAAAAATTAAATCTTATAATTATAATTTATAAAATTTAAATTCTTTAGAATTTAAAATATTTATAAATTATAATTAATGTTGACGTCATCCAATTTAATAAGGCACCTTGTATAAATTATAAAGTGTTTATAAAGGCGTCGACGTCGTTGAAAGAATCGAAGCATCGACGTTTGAAGTCAATAGTGACTTCGTATATAAAAGGAGGCCACAAAGACCTTTGCAATATTAATCCTCGATCGAATTATTGAAAGCGCCATCAAAAACATTAATTGTGAATTCGAAAGGTTTGTGAGGAAGAAGACGAAACAAGTGTTTTTCGTCTCATGCAGAAGAAGAAAAGCGAGTAAAGTGGGAGCCCCAATCAAAGGTGGACACGGTGGTCCAGTGGCAGTGCACGTTCTTTTTAAGGCGCTTGTGGGGAGACGAACCCGCGTTCGAATCCCGTTGAGGCGTGTGTGGAGGAAGAAGTTTTCGAGTTCTTCGTAATTCAAAAGGTGCCAAAGGAAGGTATAAAGGGTGCAAAGGCCCTTTTGGTTCTAAATGTGCATTGGGCGCACGTGGTTGAGGAGCCCATGGCTAGGGCATTCGCAGAGGCGTTGGTGAGGGGTTCGAAACCCACGGAGTGCAAGGTAATAATTTTATTATTATTTTTCAATTGCCTAAAGTTCAAATTTAATATTTGTTAGGAGTTATAAGGAGTATTAAGAAGTTTTGTTAGGCAAATGAAATAAGTGATAAGGAGGAATAAGGAGTGTTAGAAAATTACTATATGTTGGATTGAAATTTTAAAAGGGGAAGATATTATTTTGTGGAGTAATAAGGTGAAAATTAATTTGCCTTAAAATCTAGAAGGTCAAAATTAATTGTGGGTGTTAAAATTATTTTAGAGATTGTGGAGTTGATAAGGTGTAATTTTGATATCATTTTGCATTGTGTTTTGTTGAGGAAATTATTATCTTCTAACCCTTATTGAGATTGGCAAAGAAGTAATTGTGAGTGTGGCAGATTTGTGAGATCAACTCCTTGTCAAGCAAAAAGGTATGGGCAAATTCTTTCTTGGTTGAGTTGATTGATTGGCTTACTAGAAAATAAAGTTTGGAGTGAAAAGGATTTGATTAGGGTTTCCTTTTCGAAAGTGTTTGACTTAATGCTTCAAGGTTTTCTGGAATTAAGAGTTGTGATTAAAACCTTGTTTTATAAGCATTGTTGTTGAAGCCATTGGATTGTGTGAAGAACTTGAGTTAGGGTTTTGAAAAGAACATGAGTATCATTGTTATGTGAATATTGAGTTATAAGCATTGTTTTTGAAGTGAGTTGTTGGGCAAAGAACTTGAACTAGGGTTTGAAAAGAACATGAGTATCATTGTTATGTGAGATTTGTTGTTGAGCAATTGTTGGAAACATTTTGAGTTGATTGATATATGCTTGGACTAGGGTTTATGAGAAAGGGGAGTTTCATTAAGTAATTGGTTGAGTTGAGTTGGTTGAGCCTAGTCAAGTGGTTGTATAAAGTGATTGTTCAAGTTCCATAAAACAAACTATTCTATATTCTGATTTGAATTGTGAAAGTGATTGAGCATTGAGTATAGAACATATTGAGTCTCTAACAATTCTCTTTATGCTTCTATGAGATTGAGAAAATTGTGAAAGTTATTGTGCATTGAGAGTAGAACATATTGAGTCTCTAACAATTCTCTTTATGCTTCTATGAGATTGGACAAGTTCTATGTGTGGACTTGTTAAGCAGATTTGAGGTAAGTCTTTGAGGAGACTTGTGGACTGATTTTGTGTGAGATTTTGTGGAAGCTTACAATACATATTTGGTTAAGTTCTAGAGAGGACTTATTGAGCAGATTTGAGCAAGTTCTAGAGAGGACTTGTTGAGCAGATTTGAGCAAGTTCTAGAGAGGACTTGTTGAGAATATTTGGACAAGTTCTATGTGAGCTTGTTGAGCAGATTTGGACAGGTTTAGTGGACCTATTGAGAATTAAGTGGACTTAATTTGAGTTTTTTGACCTATTGAGCAGATTTGAGAGGTTGAGTGGACCTATTGAGCAGATTTGAGCAGGTTCTGAGTGGACCTATTGAGCATATTTGAGCAAGTTCTAAGTGGACCTATTGAGCAGATTTGTGCTAGACCGACTGGACTATGTTTAGTGTAGATTTGAGTGAGCTTGTTGAGCAGACTTGTGCTAGACCGACTAGACTATGTTTAGTGTAGAGTTGAGAAGATTTGTGCTAGATCGACTAGACTATGTTTAGTATATATTTGAGTGAGCGTGTTGAGCAGACTTGTGCTAGACCATGGACTATGTTTAGTGTAGATTTGAGATAGATATTTGGAGGTGATAGAGTAGAGAGGATAGTAGTCTCTAGTGGATAGAGATCCATCAACCAGGGTAGTGAGGATAGGTCTTCTGAGTGGGGACAAGAGTCTTCAGTGGAGAGAGATCCACAAGCCAACGTAGTGGAGGTAGTAGTCTTCTAGAGGATCACCAACCAGAGCAAAGGAGAAGGAGTTCTCCTATGGATAGAGATCCACAAACCAGATTTAGGGGATCAACATCTCCTTTGGATAGAGGTCCATAAACATTGTAATTGGGAAGGATTCCCAAGAGATTGATTGAGAAAATTTTAGTGAAATATTTTCTTCGTGGAGTAGCCCACATTGGGTGAACCACGTAAATTGTGGTGTCTCTATTGTGTATGGTGTTTTGTGCATTGCTTTGATTACTGCTATTGATACTGCTATCTATACACTACATAATATTGATTTGGAAAGAAAAGTAAAAAGTACCCTTATACTGTTCACCCCCTCTCAGTATAAGCTTGTGTTCTTCAATTGGTATCAGAGTGGGTGCCTTCATAAGAGTTTAACAACTTGAAGGAAAAGCTAACAAGAACACAATGGATCCTAAGGAGGTGTCCTCGACTAACTCAACACCAGTATTTGATGGAAATGACTACATGTATTGGAGTATGATGATGAGGATCTACCTAATGGCACTTGGCAATGAAGTTTGGGATGTAGTGGAATTTGGATATGATCCAGTAGTCAATCCTCCTACAGATAAGGAAGGTAAGCTTCTACAACATTATAATTCAAAAGCAATGAATGCACTTGTGAGAGGTTTGCGTAGAACAGAGTCTATGAAAGTTATGCATTGTAGAACTACAAAAGAAATGTGGGATAAATTGCAAGGTATATATGAAGGAGATAAAAGTGTCAAGAAAGCAAAGATACGAAATCTCAAAGGACAATTTGAAACATTGAGAATGAATGAAGAAGAAAATATCAGTGCTTATCTAATTCGAATTGATGAGGTTGTTAATGATATGCAAGGACTTGGAATGAAGATTGATGAATCAGATGTTTGTGATAAAGTCTTAAGATCTCTTCCAAATAGATTCAGTGAATAGGTTTCTGCTATAGAAATATCATTGGATGGTGATACTTTGACAAGAGATAAGTTGCTTGGTATGCTAACAACTTTTGAGATAAGAACAAAAGATCCTACTCCCTAGAAGGAAGCAACATTCAAAGCAATCAAGAAAACAAAGGGTAAGAAGTCAGAATCAAGCAGTGAGTCATCCAATGATGAAGAAGCTAATTATGGTAGAAGAAATAAAGGTTCTAGAAGACCCATAGATCTAAGATCTGTTAAGTGTTTCAATTGTGGAAAGTTTGGATATTTTGCAACAGATTGTAAAGAACCAAAGAACAACAATGGTGAAGAAAAATAGGATCACAGGTACAGGGAATCAGAAAGATATAGGCACCAAAAGAAAAGCAAGGATGGACAAAGCAGACAAGGAAAGAAGTTCTTTCAAAGACAAAAGAGGAGCTACTATGCGGATAATGCAAGTAAGTACTCAAGTGATAGTGATGCTAGTATTTCAGACAATGATAGAGATGAAGTTCTGTTTATGATTAAAGAAAAAGAACCAGTTAAGAAAACTCTAGTTATTCTCAAGTGTTTTAGATGTGGTAACTTTGGACATCTTGAAGATGATTGTACAAGGGATGGTTATAGTTTTAGTGATGATGAGTATGAGAATGCACTTGAAGGACCAGATGAAAATCTTCTAATGGCATTATTAGAAGAAGATGAAAGTGATCCTATAGAAGACAAGCCTAAAGAGAGTAATGATGTGGACAAAGGCAAACAAATAGAGGATTATTCAAAAGAGAATGGTTATGATCTCAAGGGAGAACTCATCTATGCCCTTGACATGGTAAAGAAGGTAAGAAAGCAACACTCTAAACTTGAAATTCAGTTTCAAGAATGTGATGAAGAGAGAAGATTGCTCATAGAGGATTTAGAAAAATCAAAGGCTAAGGCAAAGAGGTTCAAGGATAAGTTAGAAGCAAAGATCTTAGAATGTGAGAAGTTAGCACAAGAAGTGGCACTACTAAAAGAATATTTAGAGGACTCCAAAATCAAGATGAAGGGATTTAAAAATAGCTCAAAGAACTTGGATAAGTTCATCAAGACACAAAAGCCTACATCAAGTAAAACAGGTCTTGGTTTTGAACAGGTTCAAAAGAAACAGGAAGGAGAGTCAACTTCAAGTTCTGGAGAAGATACTTCAGATGAAGATACTTCAGAAGAAGATAGTGTAAAAGACATTGAGACATCAGAGGATGGGTTGGACAATAGTGAATTCAACAAAAATAGGAACAGTGCACAAAGAAGATACAGATGGAACAACAATCAGAATAGGAGACCAATAAGGTCAAGACAAGGAAGCTTCAATGGAAGATGTTTTTCATGTCACAAGTTTGGGCACATGGCTTCACAGTGCAGGACACATAAAATATAGGAATATGGGAATGGACAACCTTTCCATGGGTATTGCTACTCATGTAATCAGTTTGGTCACAAGGCAATGAATTGCAGGGTTCATGACAGAAGAGGATATGGCTTCACTAGGAGAAATCCTAAGATATTTGCACCTCCAAGGAATAATAACATTAAGTGTTATAAGTGCAATAATGATGGTCATACAACAAAGTGGTGTAGAGCAGACATTCCAGAGATAAGTATGAACAGGAACTTGAACATAAACAGGAACAAGAATATGAATAGGAACATGAACATGGACAGGAATAGGAACAGGAACATGAATGTGAACAGGAAAGGAACAGGAATAGGAACATGGATGTGAACAGGAATAGGAATGATGACATGGACAGGAACATAGACACGGATAGAAACAGTCAGAGGATTCAAAAAATTTAGAAAAGAAGAGAAGAGGATAAAGGTAAAGAATAGTGCTTTCTAGGAGTAGAAATACTCCCACCCCAGAATTAACCACCTTAACAAAAGGTGGGGGAGGGGCTAAGCTAAGAGGCTCATTCTTAGCCCCGAGCCCCAAAGGTGACCCTTTGCCATTGATGTCAAAGGGGGAGAGAGATTTGAGTATTGGGGAGAGATTTGATATTTGAGAGAGCATTGAGCCAGGGGGAGCAGTGTCCTAGGGGGCACAGAAGAAGAAGTCAAGTTTTTGGTAAAAAGTTTTTGGGTTGCCATCAATGACAAAGGGGGAGATTGTTGGACATTTTGAGTCCTAAAAGTTAAAATTGTCATTGATGTCAAGAAATGAAGTCAACATTAATATCAAGGTTTTTCGTCAAGGAACAAAGTTGTCAAAGTTGTTATTTGATATCCAGGAAGAAGCCCAAAGGATTCAATGCAAAGTTAAAAGGAGATATAATATTTTTTATAAATTATTTAAATTCAATAAGAATTTAAATTTTATAAATAAATATTATTTACACCATGGAATGCAATGTAAAGGAAGGGTTTAAAAATTAAATCTTATAATTATAATTTATAAAATTTAAATTCTTTAGAATTTAAAATATTTATAAATTATAATTAATGTTGACGTCATCCAATTTAATAAGGCACCTTGTATAAATTATAAAGTGTTTATAAAGGCATCGACGTCATTGAAAGAATCGAAGCACCGATGTTTGAAGTCAATAGTGACTTCGTATATAAAAGGAGGCCACAAAGACCTTTGCAATATTAATCCTCGATCGAATTATTGAAAGCGCCATCAAAAACATTAATTGCGAATTCGAAAGGTTTGTGAGGAAGAAGATGAAACAAGTGTTTTTCATCTCATGCAGAAGAAGAAAAGTGAGTAAAGTGGGAGCCCCAATCAAAGGTGGACGTGGTGGTCCAGTGGCAGTGCACATTCTTTTTAAGGCGCTTGTGGGGAGACGAACCCGCGTTCGAATCCCATTGAGGCATGTGCGGAGGAAGAAGTTTTCGAGTTCTTCATAATTCAAAAGGTGCCAAAGGAAGGTATAAAGGGTGCAAAGGCCCTTTTGGTTCTAAACATGCATTGGGCGCACGTGGTTGAGGAGCCCATGGCTAGGGCATTCGTAGAGGCATTGGTGAGGGGTTCGAAACCCACGGAGTGCAAGGTAATAATTTTATTATTATTTTTCAATTGCCTAAAGTTCAAATTTAATATTTGTTAGGAGTTATAAGGAGTATTAAGAAGTTTTGTTAGGAAAATGAAATAAGTGATAAGGAGGAATAAGGAGTGTTAGAAAATTACTATATGTTGGATTGAAATTTTAAAAGGGGAAGATATTATTTTGTGGAGTAATAAGGTGAAAATTAATTTGCCTTAAAATCTAGAAGGTCAAAATTAATTGTGGGTGTTAAAATTATTTTAGAGATTGTGGAGTTGATAAGGTGTAATTTTGATATCATTTTGCATTGTGTTTTGTTGAGGAAATTATTATCTTCTAACCCTTATTGAGATTGGCAAAGAAGTAATTGTGAGTGTGGCAGATTTGTGAGATCAACTCCTTGTCAAGAAAAAGGTATGGGCAAATTCTTTCTTGGTTGAGTTGATTGATTGGATTACTAGAAAATAAATTTTGGAGTGAAAAGGATTTGATTAGGGTTTCCTTTTCGAAAGTGTTTGAATTAATGCTTCAAGGTTTTATGGAATTAAGAGTTGTGATTAAAACCTTGTTTTTACATATTTTAATCATTATTGGTAAAATTGTTGGTTTTAAAAATTTTTTAATTGAGTTATAAGCATTGTTGTTGAAGTGAGTTGTTGGGCAAAGAACTTGAACTAGGGTTTGAAAAGAACATGAGTATCATTGTTATGTGAGATTTGTTGTTGAGCAATTGTTGGAAACATTTTGAGTTGATTGATATATGCTTGGACTAGGGTTTATGAGAAAGGGGAGTTTCATTAAGTAATTGGTTGAGTTGAGTTGGTTGAGCCTAGTCAAGTGGTTGTATAAAGTGATTGTTCAAGTTCCATAAAACAAACTATTCTATATTCTGATTTGAATTGTGAAAGTGATTGAGCATTGAGTATAGAACATATTGAGTCTCTAAAAATTCAAATTAACAATTATTTTTTTCTATGAGATTGAGAAAATTGTGAAAGTGATTGTGCATTGAGAGTAGAACATATTGAGTCTCTAACAATTCTCTTTATGCTTCTATGAGATTGGACAAGTTCTATGTGTGGACTTGTTAAGCAGATTTGAGGTAAGTCTTTGAGGAGACTTGTGGACTGATTTTGTGTGAGATTTTGTGGAAGCTTACAATACAGATTTGGTTAAGTTCTAGAGAGGACTTATTGAGCAGATTTGAGCAAGTTCTAGAGAGGACTTGTTGAGAGATTTGAGCAAGTTCTAGAGAGGACTTGTTGAGCAGATTTGGACAATGTGTGAGCTTTTGAGAGATTTGGACAGTTTTGAGTGGACCATTGAGAGATTTGGACATGTAGTGGACCAAATTTGACAGGTTCTGAGTGGACCTATTGAGAAGATTTGGATAGGTTCTAAGTGGACCTATTGAGCATATTTGAGTAGGTTCTAAGTGGACATATTGAGCATATTTGAGCAAGTTTTGAGTGGACCTATTGAGCAGATTTGTGCTAGACCGACTGGACTATGTTTAGTGTAGATTTGAGTGAGCTTGTTGAGAAGACTTGTGCTAGACCGACTAGACTATGTTTAGTGTAGAGTTGAGCAGATTTGTGCTAGATCGATTAGACTATGTTTAGTGCAAATTTGAGTGAGCATGTTGAGAAGACTTGTGCTAGACCGATTGGACTATGTTTAGTGTAGATTTGAGATAGAGCTTTGGAGGTGATAGAGCAGAGAGGATAGTAGTCTCCAGTGGATAGAGATCCATCAGCCAGGGTAGTGAGGATAGGTCTTCTGAGTGGGGACAAGAGTCTTCAGTGGAGAGAGATCCACAAGCCAACGTAGTGGAGGTAGTAGTCTTCTAGAGGATCACCAGCCAGAGCAAAGGAGAAGGAGTTCTCCTATGGATAGAGATCCACAAACCAGATTTAGGGGATCAACATCTCCTTTGGACAGAGGTCCATAAACATTGTAATTGGGAAGGATTCCCAAGAGATTGATTGAGAAAATTTTAGTGAAATATTTTCTCCGTGGAGTAGCCCACATTGGGTGAACCACGTAAATTGTGGTGTCTCTATTGTGTATGGTGTTTTGTGCATTGCTTTGATTACTTCTATTGATACTGCTATCTATACACTGCATAATATTGATTTGGAAAGAAAAGTAAAAAGTACCCTTATACTGTTCACCCCCCTCTCAGTATAAGCTTGTGTTCTTCATCCCAAACGAATCCTAAAACCTTATCACATAGGCAAACTAGAATTTTTCTAAGTGTAAGACTTGGCAGAAATATGGTCATCCATCAAAATTTGGAGGAACCTCAAAATTCAACCAAGGCTACAGGCCTCTAAGAAGTCCCAAAAACCCATCAACATCGAAAGCTTAGTACGGATCCCAAAATTCTATAACAAGGAGGTAAAGGTGCATCTGGAAAACTTTTGGATCATTGTCAGATGCCAAATGAATTCTAAAAGTCTACCAAATGTAGAAGTTTTATCCATCACCAAAAAAATAGGATTCTACAAAGAGAAGGGAATTCATGGACCCAATGGTAAGGATATTCATTGAATGACTAGAAAAGGGAATCTAAAACTTGTCCAATTGGCAATGGGAGGAATTTAGCACCATGAGAGAAGTCAACTTCATCAGTCAACAGGTACAGGTTAACGATCCTCTATCTATAGGTACATGTGAATGGATATTGTGAATCAACAAAATTATCAGATGAGTTAGACAGATCAAGGTTTTAAATGAATCTATCAAGGCCCAACCCTACCTAATAACAACATTATACCATAAATCATAGGGTGATAGAAGAGTATACGTCTTGGCCACTCCCTTGACACAACCAAATTTTTTGACTAAACATCATGATCACTTGTAACTGAATTATTTGTAAGAAGCTATATATGTGAGAATGTAAGGCATTCAAATGGTTGGCTCTTTAGCTATTATAATTTATATGTAATATTTTGCTATTCAAGAAATGCAAGTGGATCATTGTTTGGCTTCCAAATTGTTTCATGTATGTGAGAGTATTTGATTATTTATTTCTACTAAAACTAGTTGAATGAATTAGATTTAATTCTACAATATGGATTATGTGTGTTTCATTCTTTAGTTCTATATTTTAATTCTAAATAAATGTTATTAATGAATAAATGAGAGCAATATTGGTTGGTCTATTGGGTGGTTTGTTTATGTTTCTTGCAATAGTTTAAGTTTAACATGCATATGCTTTGATATAGCTAAATTTGTACCCCTTTAAGTTCTAGCTTTAGCTCTATTTGATTTCTTTCAACACCCTTTTTTCATACATATTTTAGGAACTATTAGCTAGGATTTACAAGGAACCGACCTACTCTAGATATTGATCCCAAAACATCAGAGTTTTTAAGCCATTCAATGTTGGTCAAGGTTTGTGGGTGCACAAACCTTTTCTTAAATAGATTTTAGACCAATAATTTTTAGCATGCTCAATGGGATAGAGTTCCACATTTTTGTTAGATCAGAGTTTTGTGATGCTTTGGTTTACCAATATTTCTTCCTAATCACCTAGCAACTCTATAGCTAGTCTAAATCTAGATCCATAATTAGTTTCCTTTAATATCATATTGGATCTTACCTTCGTAGAGGACTCAAGATTTGATGAGTAGTCTTGACCTCATTGGCAGAGCAATTATGCTCATGTGGTGACTCCCACCTGAAGGATGATCCCAAAAGTTCTAAAGGATCAATGTTATAAGGTCACTAATGGCTTAGCAATATTATCCCGATTTGAATGACATAGGTCCTCTCAATATATCATATCGATATGATATGCCCAAAGTAGCTCTAAAGTCTTCGCTAAATTTTTATGGCATAGGGAAAACTGCATATGAGCACTATCAAGATGTAGCTTCCTTGGTTGCCATTCACAACATCATGTTTAAATATGTCATACTTCGGCTACTTGCTCTTTCTTTCAAAATGGAAAATGGTATGGTATAGATATTTGAAAAATGGAATCATATGAACATGGGCAGATTTGGTAGAAGCCCTAGTCAACACTTTTGATGGATCTGAGGATCCCTTCTCATTTCTTACGTAGTTCTCATTTATCAAGTGGGCCCCTCATGAAAGTATTCTGGACTTTAATGTCCAATTCAAAAGGACTTGGAGGAGTATTTCTCTTGAATATCAACCAATCCTTATCCAAGCATAACTATACTATATCTAGGCTTTCAACCCTGATATAAGCATTCTCATGCAACAATCTAGAGAAAAAATATTTTTCCAAATTTGTAAGGAGACCTTTCAGGTCAAAAATATCCTAATCCAAGCATGAAAAATGCCCCCTAGGCAATTTTTTCATCCTCTTCAACCCTTCATGACTACATTCCATGACCCATTTCCTGCATGGGTCATTTTAGTCCTATCTCAAACAATGCAGGATGATTTTCCTACCAATCCCCATATGCATCGAATAAAACAAGAGTTGATAATGAGAATTTAGAGGTTGGAAAAAGAGGTCAGAAGTATGGAAAAAGATCTCTCAAGAAGCAAAAACCAAGAGCTTAGTGACTAGGGGCCAGCTACATAGCCACCTCAACTACAACTAAAAGCAAAATTTAGAATTACTTCAGAATAAATCATGCAGTAGCATGGGGACACGCAATGGAAGGGTGATCAAATTCTAAGCCCATGCATGCCCTTGCATCATAATGAGATTCAAATTGAAAATGATGGTGTTTGCTATAAGTAAATTAGCATATTCTAGTCAATGGATAACATCATCGCCTATAGTTCACTACAAGGATATGAAAGTCAAAAAGGTGAAGGCCTAATGACTTTTCATCCTAAATAATAGGTGGATGTGAATATCTTGCCTCCACCCATACAGAACATAGATGCAATAGACCAATGCCTTCACAAATTCCTCATTCATAATGCCCACCTATAAATAAACAAAGGTTGGAGGTATATAAGAAGCTATAATTCCCACCTATCAATACAGAATAAAGAGCAAAAAGGATGGAATAATTTCACAACTTATTCAACACCAACAGGATGGAGGGAAGATTTATTGGCATCCAAAAATATCAACCTAATCAATATTTCTCTTGGAAATACATCGACAACCGATGTTGTGAATGTGTTCATGAAAAGCTCCCTACTCAACCCTTCAAAATACCATGTCCCTCCTTTCTAATTACGCTTGGTGTTGGAGAATTACATGTTGCATGACTATGTGATAGATACTAGGGCCTCGATCTCAATCATATCTCTAGAGATTTGTATAAATTTAGGCTTGAAATTTGACAATTAAAAGCTACAGGTGTTGCATTTCAAGGGACAACCTACAAAGAAAATGGGAATGCTCTATCAGGTCCTAATGTTAGTATGTGGGCACCTAGACCTGGAGGTCGTCTAGGATATAGAAATAGTGGATGTTCCACCACTATCTGGCATATGTCTATCCTCACACTTTCTCAAGAATATGGGGGGATATTTAAGTCATGAGCATGGTCATATGTTGATCCCTTTGGTCGAAAAAGTTATCAAGGTGCTAAATCAAGGATTGCACACTTTTTGCATTGATGGGTATGGTATGCAAAGGATAAGCCCTATCTAGGAGATCACATGTAAAACAAAGGTAAACCCAGATGATGTGCCAATTAAATGGCCATCCTAGCCTAGATTACATTATTTATCCTCCACCTGGATACTCTATAAAAATCCAACCATTAGCTTTCAAATCCAATGGGATCTAAAGGATTGCAATTACGATGGCTAGATCATGACTCGATACCTAGTAGCAATGGAGGAAAATGAAGTTTGGGTGATGAACCGGATGGACTCCAGGAAGAGGTAATATCAGTAACTATCTCCATAAGGGCCAACATTCCAATACTGAGCTGATGTGGTAATAATAGGACCTATGTTGATCACTTATGGCCAAAATACAAACATCCCATGGCAAAATGTAGAACTTAAATGGTTTGTTGTGGGAGTTGATGATAATTACGGATTGTACCAAGATGAACATAAGGAACAACTCAATTTTGGTACTATATGGTTTGGACACTACAGTTTCATGGGATAATCTATTGAAAACTCCCTTCTCAATCGTGTTATGCACATCATAATTTTGTGTAAATAGTCGACAAGTAAATAAGCAAGTGTGGTTGACACATAGTCGCTCAAGTAGATGACATCTTGTACAAATATTGCATGGGGAATTATTACAGTGTTTTATTACAAAGTGACCAAAACACCAAGATTTGTAGATTAAGGAATGTAAAAAAAAGGAATTCCAAAGGTCCTCAATGATTTTTGGAGGAGTATTTTCTTCCCATCCCCTCACTATATTCCTTTACTATTTTTCTTATTATTTTTTATTTTTTCTTTTATTGTTGTGACTCTACAGCCTAATGGATAAGAGTAGAGCAAGTACAAAAGCTATAGATATGAAGATTTGCAACCACATAAGGTGGTACTATCAAGACCCGTGTAAGCAGTATAACACATCATCCCAATATGGACATGGAATCATAAGATTAAAAGGTGCCTGAAAGGAGAGATTTGGACTTACCCGTTAAAGGTATTGGTTAATTATTCACGTCAAACCAAAAATTTTGAGAGAAGTGCCCACTCCATTTTCAGTTAGAATAATCACTCTATATATAACACTTCATACGTAGTAGTAGGAAATTGCTAGAGAAAGATGAGTCTAGGAGTGCAACTGAGCATTCTCATGGTGAATTATGATGGACAGAATGAGTTCCTACTAGAATATGTGAGGAAGAAGAGATGGTCTGAAGGTGGTGAATTCATGTGGTAATCTATCTGCCTTGGACATAGTAATCGACATCATTGGAGTATGTTTATGGAAGCACGGTCTATTGGGGTGTCCCATGGATTAGGTAACTCATCTTGACATTTAGATGGGACATCCCAAAACTACCTTCCCTTTTGTTTCTTTTTATCTTATTTTTCATGTTCTTCCATTGTCCCCTATGCTTGTTTCCACTAACTCCTCCAGTCAACGACCCTATTTGCTTCTTCTTCTTTTGCTTTATATCTTCTTGTTCTCTTTCATGTAAATATTTGTTCTTCCATATTTTTATTGTCTCCATAATTTTCTACATTACCTTCACTTCTTATCTTTTTCCACCTTTTGGCACATTTAGCTTCCACCCCATTAATTGTCACCCTCCTTTATCTTGTAATAACTTTCAGATGTTTTTCCACCAACTTATCTTCTAGCTTCTTTTTTCCTTCCTTTTTCATTAGAAAGTGTTTAGTGTATTGAAGAACACAAGCTTATACTGAGAGGGGGGAGTGAACATTATAAGACCACTTTTTACTTTTCTTCTCAAATCAATATTATGCAGTGTATAGATAGTAGTATCAATAGCAGTAGTCAAAGCAATGTATAAAACACCACACACAATAGAGACATAGATTTAACGCGGTTCACCCAATGTGGGCTACCTCCACAAAGAAAATATTTCTTCTAAATATTTCTCAAATGATCTCTTGGGAATCCTTCCCAAATTACAATGTTTATGGACCTCGGTCCAAAGGAGATGTTGATCCCCTAATCTCAATTTCATGGATCTCTTCCACAGGAGAACTCTTTCCCCTTCTGCTCTAGCTAGTGATCTTCTAGAAGACTCTGTCTCTATGTTGCACTAACTGGTGGATCTCTCTCTCCACTTGAATACTTCTCAATTAGATCTATCTTCAATTTTCTTGGCTGATGGATATCTATCCATTGAGACTCTGTCCTCTATACTTTGTCACCTCCAAAGCTCTTTCCCAATACTATACCAAACACAGTTCAGTCGGTCTAGCATAGTTTTACTAAATCTCTTACACTAAACACAGTATAGTCGATCTAGTACAATTCTGCTCAATAGGTTCACTCAGAACCTTCTCAAATCTTCTCAATAAGTTCACACAAAACCTATCTAAATCTTCTCAATAGGTTCACACAAAACTTGTCTAAATATTCTCAACAAATCCTCTCTAGTACTTGCTCAAATCTGCTCAATAAGTCATCTATTGGACTTGCTCAAATCTGCTCAATAAGTCCTCTCTTGGACTTGCTCAAATCTTCTCAATAAGTCCTCTCTTGGACTTGCTCAAATCTGCTCAATAAGTCCTCTCTTGGACTTGCTCAAATATGCTCAATAATTCCTCTCTTGGACTTGCTCAAATCTGCTTAGCAAGCTTTCACAAAAGCTTAACTCAAAACAGTCCACAAGCCTTCTCAAAGACTTGTCTCAAATCTGCTTAACAAGCTCTCATAAAACTTGTTCAATATCATAGAATCATAAAGAGAATTGTTAGAGACTCTATATGTTCTATACTCAAAGTACAATCAATATCTCAATTCAATCTCATAGAAGCATAAAGATAATTGTTAGAGACTCTATATGTTCTATACTCAAATCCCAATCTCAAATCAATAGAAGCATAAAGAGAATTGTTAGAGACTCAATATGTCCTATTCTTCAATCTCAATCTCAACTCAAATCAGAATATAGAATAGTTTGTTTTATGGAACTTGAACAACCATTTCACACATCCACTTGACTAGGCTTAACCAACTCAACTCAACCAATCACATCAAGGAAAAACCCTTTCTCACAAACCCTAGTTCAAGCATGTATCAACCAACTCAAAATGTTTTCAACAATGCTTTATCTCAAATCTCACATAACAATGATACTCATGTTCTTTTCTAACTCTGATTCAAGTTCATTTCATCATTAATGGTCTTCAACAACAATGCTCATAAAACAAGGTTTAAATATAACTCACAAACCAAAAAACCTTGAAGCATTCAACCAATCATTTTCACAAAGGAAACCATAATCAATCCTTTTCTCTCCAATGATATTTCAGAAATCAACCACCACAAACAATCAATAAGAGAATGTGCCCATACCTTTTTTATGCCAATAAGTTGTCCATAAAATCTACCACACTTAATCATAACTTTCCTTTTCAATATTAATAAGGGTTAGTGGTCTTTTAAATAATCACAATAAAAGCATAACTTAGTTTACACCCTTTTCACTCCAACTTCATAAACACATCCACCAAAGTCTATTTTAATAAAAACCCTTATTAAGAATAACCCACAATAAATCTCTCAAAATCACTTTAACAACAACTCCTTATTTCTCCTAAAATCAATTCTCCATTTCCATAAAAATAAAACATAAATCAAATATGCTTTTGCAATAATAATCACAGTCCTAATGAGAAAATTTAATTCCCATTAAATACCTTATAACTCCAAACTTTAGGGCTAATAAAAATTATTAAAGGCAAAAATGTAAATACCTCTCAAGGGGATTCGAACCCCCGTCCATCACACACCACGAGCGTCTTAGCCATGGCTAATATTCCAACCGATCCAAAGCACTTGTTGGAAAAGCAAAGGCCAAAAGGGCCTTTAATCTTCCTTTGCCTGTCGCAAAGGACAAAGCGCAAAAGTGCTTCCCACACGCTGTCGTCAAGGGGATTTGATCCCTGATATTTGCGTTGCCCACTGTCTTAGCAAAATAGATATGTCAATGCGCCATGCCTCATACCATGTTTGAGATTTCTAAATCGTTGTGCTTTCTTCACTACTTCATTTTCAACAATTCGCATGAGCTCTTTCGAATTCCAAGGCAATTAACACACGAGAGCAAGGATAGATATTTGGTTTAATTGCCACCCCTTTATATAGTGTTTAATAACAATTTGAATACGTCGGTGGAAATATTAAAATTGTATTTGCATGATGATGTCAGCGGGAACCTTTTCATTTAAATTTGAATTTAAATTTTAAATAATTAAAATTTAAACCAAACATTAAAACTCAAATAACTCCATCATCGGGGCACATTTTTCGACAAAATGAAATCCCAACATGGGTTTTAAGAAAAACCCAGATCAAATTTGTTGTCCATGGTTTTAAATAAAACCTTTTATTTTCCCTTCCTTGGTTTTCACAAAAACCCTTCATAGATCCTTTTGACATTTATTGCTCTATTGACATCAATGACAACATTTTAGCTTAGGGACTCAAAATGTCCAACATGTATAAGATGACCATCTGCGTTCCCTTTTCCACAAAGTGAAAATCCCCTATGAGTCGCCAAGAATGTGGGTAAAATTTTGAATGCATTCACCCACTCGTACCTTTTTTATAAGCAAGATGATGAATAATAGAGAAATAAAATTTTGGAGCCAAACTTCACAAGCGATGAATACCTGTTAACAGAGGAGAACCATTAATAGTGATAAAAAGGTATTAAGGAGTCTCTAGGAGGATTTGTGAGCCATAATTTGGTTAGTTGAGACCTAGCAGCAAGGGTTGCACCTTTCTCCCCATCTACTTTCACATCCAAGCAAAGGAGAAAGCCTAATGTTGTACAAAAATTGGCTAAGTCCTAGACTAGGCAAAAAAATTGGGCTCCTAATGATTTTCACATGACCCAAAAGTCCACCATGAACGCTTGGAAAAATAATGGGTAGTGGTGGGGTTTCTAATGAATCCCAAAATCCCATTGATATGGGGCAATGAAGGCACCCTAGTGAAAAAGCAAATGAAAGATAGCAAAAAGGGAAAACATTGGCTAAGTGCAGTACCTATCAAAAAATTAGGTCAGTATCAGACTTTGGGTGAGTCCCAAAATTCTGCCATAAGAGAATGAAAAAAGTAACCAGCTATCAGGTCTAGCAAAAAAATGAGACATCAGGAATATTGGATGAATCCCAAAATTCTATCACGGATAGGTGTGGTGGAAAATGAGTTGTTGGCGGGTCCCAAACGAGTCCCAAAACCTCATCGTACAGGTAAACTAGAATTTGTCTAAGTGTAAGACTTGGTAGAAATATGGGCACCCAACAAACTCTAGAGGAACTTCAAAAGCCTACCAAGGTTTAAGGTCTCTAAGAAGTTCCAAAAACCCATCAAAACCAAAAGCTTGGCACGGATCCTAAAAGTTTGTCACAGGGATGTAAAGGTGCATCTAGAAAATTTTTGGGTCACTATCGGATGCTAGACAAATCCTAAAATTTTACCAAAGCCAAAAGTTTTGTCCATCACCAGAACAATAGGATTACACTAAGTGAAGGGAAGCCATGGGCCCAATGGTGAGGATATGCACTGAATGACTAGAAAAAGAGAATCTAACACTTGTCTAATTGGCAATGGGAGGAATTCAACACCATGAGAGAAATCAACTTGTAATTGAATTCTTTGCAAGAGGCTATATATGTAAGAATGTAAGGCATTCAAATGGTTGGCTCTTTAGCTATTACAATTCATATGTAAGATTTTATTATTCAAGTAATGCAAGTGGATTATTGTTTGACATCCAAACCGTTTCATGTATGTGAGAGTATTTGATTGTTTATTTTTGCTAAAATTAGTTGAATAAATTAGCTTTAATTTTACAATTTGGATTATGTGTGTTTCATTCTTTAGTTCTGGAATTTGCTTTCAAATAAATCGATTAATGACTAAATAAGAATGAGATTGGATGGTCTATTAGGTGGTTTTTTTATGTTTCTTGCAGTAGTATAAGTTTAATATGCATATGCTTTGATGCAACTAAATTTGTATCCCTTTAAGTTCTAGTTTCAACTCTATTTGATTTCTTTTAGCATACTTTTTCCATACATATTTTAGGAACTATTAGCTAGGATTCACAAGGAATCAGCCTACTCCGAATATTGACCCCAAAACATTAGATTTTTGAGGCCATTCAATGTTGGCTAAGGTCTGTGGGCACACAAACCTTTCCTTAGATAAATTTCAAATGAGCAGTTACCTTCCACCAAATTTTCAATCATATAGGTATCCATATGTCCAAAAATCTAAAATTGAGAAAATAGAGCAGAAATTGCTTGCAACAAAGGTTATTCAACCTTGTGTTAATCCATATTCCTCTCTAGTATTTTTGGTACATAAGAAGGATGGGTCATGGAAATTGTATATGGATTTTTAGGACCTCAATATAATAACCACCAAAGATAAATTCTCTATTCTTGTAATTTATGAGTTGCTCAATAAATTGAATGGCGTAGAATATTTCTCAAAGTTGGATTTGTGTTTAGGCTACCATTGACTTAAGCAAGAATATATTCCTAAAACTACCTTTCAAACTCAAGGACACCATAAATTTTTGGTCATGCCCTTTAGTCTAACCAATGCACCTTCCATAGTCCAAAGTCTAATGAATGTAATCTTTTATCCCTTCTTGTGCAAATTAATTTTAGTCTTCTTTTATTATATTCTAATTTATAGGTATGCTTAGGAAAAGTAACTTAAACATCTAGATCAGACCTTGTATTTTTTATTCAAGAATCAACTTTATGCCAAGCAGTCAAAGTGTTCTTTTGACATACAATAATAGAGTACTTGGGTCACATTGTATTAAGGGAAGGAGTTAAAGTAAATCCTAATAAATTTTAAGCTATACAAGAATAACCAAAGACTCAAACCCTTAAGGGCCTTCGAATTTTCTTGGTTCTTACTAGATATTATCAAAATTTTGTTTAGAACTATGGGAAGATTGTAGCACCATTAACAACTGTGTTGAAGAAAAACTATTTTATGTGGTCAAAACCAATGGAAGAAGATTTTTGAGATTTAAAACAAGCCATGATATCAACATCGGTGTTAGCTACGCATAATTTTTTTAAACCTTTTGTAATTAAGAGTGATTCTTCAGGTAGTGGAATTAAGAAAGATTTGATGAAAGGATGACCATTGGCATTCACCAACAAGGAACTATCGGGTAGAAAAATAGAAAAATCCACTTATGAGAAGGAGATGTTGGTCATTTGGAATACTATAAATCATTGGTAGCCATACCTCATTGGGCATCACTTTTTAATCAAAATAGTCCACCAAAGTCTTAAGTACTTCTTAGATCTATTATTAGCCACACCAAAACAATAAAGGCAGGTCTCCAAATTGATGTGGTATTATTATAACATTAGTTATAAAAAAAGAAAGGAGGATATAGTGGTTGATGCACTTTCATGCTAATTTGAAGATTAAAGCATTGTGTATGCCATATCAACACCATTTCCTCAGTCGGCCAATCAACTTAAGGAAGATATGGCTAAGGAATTTATTTTGTAATCTATGATTCAAAAACTCTAAGATGATCCTAACTCATACCCATGATATGTGTGAAATGGACAATATTTAAGGTATCATGATCGTCTAGTCATTCTTGAAAATCCATACATGCATGAAGTCATATTGTACAAAATGTATATGTCACCTACTGTAGGATATTTAAAATTTCATAAAACCCATGAAAGGGTTAAATGCACTTTATTTTGGAATGTAATGAAAAGAGGTATTCAAACCTTTGTGTGAGAATGTGATATGTTCCAACAAGTGAAGGGAGAATTGGTTTGCACCCCAAGCACAATTCACCCTTTTCTAATTATAATACAAGGACTGATATCTCTCTGAATTTCATTGAAGGTCTACCAAAAGCTAGGGGTAAAGCAATCATTCTAGTGGTAGTGGATTTCTCATAAAGTATGCTTATTTTTTTCCTTAACCCATCCCTATACCACCTCTAAAGTTTTCCAAATATTTATGGACACCATATTTTGCCTATACAATATGCCTAGATCTATTGTTTTTGATAAATACCCTACTTTTACAAGTCACTTTTGGTAGGAATTATTTAAATTATAGGGCACTCATATTTAAATGAGCACAATGTACCGCCCTAAAAATAGATGTTCAAATGGATATTATCAACAAATGCTTGTAAATATACCTCTATTATTTTACATCAAAATATCCTACACAATGGGTTAAAAGGATTCCTCTAGCTACATGGTGGTATAACACTTCATATCACATAGCTACCAAGTTCACACCATTTGAAGCAATATATGACCATCCCCCACTGACATGGTCCTCCTACATTCTAGGTATTTCTCGAGTTTAGGTAGTAAATACCACTCTTTATCAATATGCAACACTTCTCTAGTAGCTCAAGGAGAATTTGGATATGGCCCATAACCTTATGCATAAACAAGTTAATCAACACCATTTTAAGAATAATTTTTCTATAGGGGACATGCTCTTTCTTCATTTGCAATCATACAAACAATCCTTGGTTTAGCTTCATGGATGTCAAAAAATTGCAATAAAATTCTATGGTCCTTATCAAGTATTATAGTCGATTGATATAGTCACCTACAAACTTGACCTACCACCTACCTCCAAGATCCATCTAGTCTTTCATGTTTATTTATTGAAGGTCATCGAAAACAAGGTATAGGTTCAATCAACACTACCTAAGTTAGATGAAGAAGGATTGATCATTATAGAGCCCAAATAGATTTTGGATCGATATTCTCAAACTCTTTATAATCATACCATCATTGACGTTCTTGTATAATGGTGGCGACTTCAACTAGAAGATGCCACATAGGAGTTGTTTCACTAGCTACAACAACAATTTCCTCATCTCAAGCTTTGAGGAAAACATTTTTTTGAAGGAGAAGGGTATGTTAAGACCCCATCCTAACAATATTATGTAATGCCCCATCCAAACATTATTATGTAATACATTATAACATGTATGTGGCACTTGGGGTGCCAAGACATATGGGTCCATATAATGTAACCATTATAAAATATGTAATTGATTATTTTAGTTGAAGATTCTAGCTTGGATTCCCACTTGCATGTGAAATCAACCCTTTAGTGTTAGGGTTAGGGTTGGTAATAATATTTAAAAATCCAAGGACATGAATGAAATGTACTATCTTTTTCATATTTTATCGAATATTTGCTTTTAAAGAGGTTGCCCCCTTGAAGAGGTCAACAATTTTATTTTGTGATTCTATTTTGTTCAATAAAGCTATGGTATTTCCATTCATATTACAATATTATTGATTTCATTTCTATTAGTTTTATTATTTATTGCAATATATATGTGGATGTGCTTATTTTAATTGTAAGGTTCCTAATAGAAGAGTATATTTGATTCTAAAATAGAGGGTTGTAGAAGTGGTTAATGACTAATATTTCCATAGTCCAAGTGAAAGTAATCCAAGGATAGTTTCAAATGTTGAAAAGGATTGCCTTTCAGTTTTATTAGTGTAAATTGCATATTATAGTTATATTAGAGTAGGTGTTTTTGGATTGTGGTCAACACATCATAAATTCTATAGAAAAATCTAGTAAATTCCACCTCAATATCTAAGAGGAGAAGAGCAAAGCTTGAGATTTATTTAATAAAAACCAACAACAAACAAAGAACACTCCCAAGTTGACAGGATAAAATCACAAGGTATAAATAAAGCTCCAACGACAAGAAAAAATCATATCCATAGTGGTAAAGCAAGTTACCAAGGTGTAATAACAAAACATGCAACTAGGTAACCTTGCTTGTAGAGGCATAACACAATTAGAAGGAAAGTACCTATACAAGTGAAAAAATGCATGAGAATGTATAATCCATGGAGAGGTTTCTATTTAAATTTCAACAACCGTATGAGGAGATGCAAAGGAAGGATTAGATTTCCACAAAGGATACATGCATGGTGATAAAGAATATAATGGTAAGCAATCAAAGACCTAATTTTATAATATTGGAGTAGGATGAGGTATTAGAATTAATTTTTTGAAGGCCTTTGAAATCAAAACTAAAGGGTTGATTTCACATGCAAGAGGTATTGACTCCAAGTTGATAAAGATAATGGGATAAGGATGAGGTATTAGAAATAATGGCCAATAAATTAATTATGCCATTGAGTTAATTCAAAGGCCTTCAAAAATGGGATTTGGATAGTAAAATCATGGTAAATACTCAAAGAAGAATAAGAGTGTTTCTTCCAAAGAGAAGAACAATCTACCATTCCAACAATTTTTATACAATGGAGGTAGTGACACCATCAAAGGAGCTACAAAAATGTTTTAAACATCTCCAAGAGATCAACCTTACAAATAAGAAGGGTTGTTCAATCTCAATTTGAGCTCTAACAATGGATATAAGAGCAAATAATTATACTGCAATAAGAAGAGGTATATGCACAAACCTTCCATATTTCTACTTTCTTGTAAATATTATAAAAGAGGTGGTTATGTAAGTTATTTTTATTGGTATCTTCATCCACATGAGCATTGCAAAAAGAAGAAAAATATTACTAGCTTGTGTAGAGAGCATTTGATTACCAAGTACAAGAGATAGTTATAAAGGAAAAGCAAAAGTTGAAGATATTGATATGTCAATGCAATGCCTTTGAAGTTAGTTTGTGGTTGGATCACTTCAATCAAATGAAGCATTGTCACTACTTGTATAAAAGGCATGTTATGCTCAAATCATCTATTATCAATAGTATGTGATAACCCTAACATTGTGGAATGGATAGAGTATTTTCAAGCAAGCAAGCATGGGGTTGTAATTGCATAATCCAAGTTGTTGAATATAGTAAAATATTGAATTTGTGTATTTTGAGCACACTAGTAAAGGATAAAGGTGATTTTTTACTTAATACATGGAGTTATACTTCATCCATAAAGAAAGTATAATTATTCTATCAATGTATGCCTAAGGAAAACAATAATACACATTTTGTTTGGTAGCCATTAAGAGGTTATTTATGTGCAAGTACTAAGAATGGATGCAAAACATTTTTAATGAGGTATGAGCATTTCAAAGGGGCAAAAAATGGAGAAACATCAGTGAATACTTGAGTAAAAAAATTCAAGGAATAAAATTACAACTATGGATACCATCATAGAGCATGAGGTAAGCTACATATGAGGTATATGGTACAACCAATCTAATTTATTATAATAGTAAATTGAGCATATATCTATTAGAAATAAATATTATCATCCATATCAAAGAATCATTGCACAAGAGAGAAAGGCAATATTTTTCACTTTCAAGTAATAAGCACATTACTATAATTTCATACAAGTAGCCACTTGACAGCAAGAAAGAGCAAGCACCTATAAGTCCAAATAGGCACTCAAATCAAATCAAACTAGCAAGAATTACAAGTAGGAAGTTGAGATCAAGCAAGAAAGCAAAATATCTTGGGAAACCAAATAAAAATAAAAAAGAGCACAAACAATAAAAATTTTAATGTTTGGTAATAAGTTATAGCTTATTCATATTTATGTAATGGGTTCAAGCACTTACTAATCGATGTTAGCATTTATGATGTATTATGACCACTTGCCATCAGTTAAATAAATAAGAAGAAGACATGGAAACAAATAGGGCTACATTTTTAATAAAAACTTAGCTTATAGTGGCAATACATAAGTTCACATTTATTAGCAAAATGGATTAAGATTATGACACTTCACTATAGTTAGCATTGGAATTGTCTTGTTGGAAACATAAGAGGAAGCTTCCCTTGAGGAAGACAAAACCTATAAGATAGATAAAAAAATTTAGTTAGACATATAAGACATTATAAAATTAACCAATAACACCAAAGGATGTAGAAGTAAACTTAAGCAAGATTAATTGAGAATAAGAATACCAAATATGCATTGGAAGGAACCAAGACACCAAAGTGTGCATAACTAACCATGTAAGGAGATAAGGTGGAATCAACTTAACTATAATTAGATTAAAGAATATAACATATTATAGTATATCAACTAAGATATAGTTTATAATAAGTACACAATATATTGTAACACCAAATCCACTTTGATGGAGAAGTGAGAAGCCACTTTCATAAAGAAGGGGTTAGGGAAGGTAACAAGAGAAATAGCTCTAATAATTTTTAAATGATATTTTAATGGATCAAAATCCTTCTTATTGAGTAGGTGTTATCTAAATGAAGTCATGATTGGTTACTTAGAAGCATGACAACATAATGTCAAGGATGAGTGACCAAGTGAGAATGACTTGAGCTAACAAGATTTTTAAAACAGGGCAGGGCAATATTATTTTTTGGTTTCACTCATTCAAATGAATTCAAATTTAAAAATAAAAATAGAAAGAGTTTCAAAACCAATAATAATACTCAAAATATATTATCTAATCCTATTAACCCCTAAAAAAATAATTATAACCAATATGACATTTTTTTTTTTTGTATAAGTAGACCAAATGATGTTCAAATTAAGCCTTTTTTTCGAAGTCAACAAAATTCATAAGACCACAAATGATATAAAGTAAAGTTTAAAATACTTTTGTTTGGCCCTAAAAAATGACAAAATTAAGACTACTATATAATATTATTTTCTCCCTCTTGAGAGCTACAAATATTTCATAAACATTAATTAAATATTATTTTTGACACTCTATTTCTCACGAAGATCTTTAGTAGTGAACAATATTTATAGTTTTCCCTGTAGTGAACTATAAAATTTATTGGTATAGAATCTTGATGTCATAGGTTATATAAGACACTCTATCTCTTTAATTAAATCGTAATTATAATTCTTGAAATATGTTGTACAACTCTATATTAATTAGATTGAAACTTTGTACTTTCTATTTAAAACTTTAAGACCTTAATATTAAAAATTTGTATAAAAGAAAATGTTTATTTAATCAAATTATTATTGTCAAATATATTGGTAATATGGAGCAACACAAATTATCTTCAAAATTTATAAAAGAAAATACAGACTTTTGCTCTGTTTACTTTAACAAAGCGACACCCATATTTGAACAGGGATGGGGGATTTGTAGTCCCCTACCTTACCACTTGACTATGTCACCAAACCCAATATGGATATGTTATAGCTAAATACCATCATTTCTTTGTTTTTCCATTTTTATTGAAGTATAACAAGAAATAATGCTTAAGCTAAACAAAAATGAATTGAAATTTCAATTCTTTAATCAAATTATCATTATCAAAGTATGGTGTACAACTCTTTCAATAAAATTGAAACCTTAAATTTTTATTTAAAAATTATTAAATTTATTGTAGTTATAAAAAAACTGCATAAAAATTAACTGCAAACAATAATGCTTTGAGGTTTCTTTTCAAATACTCAAATTCAAACTACAACAATGTATATACTTATATGAGCTTGTCCCTAAGAGCTAAGTGGATTGGTCCACTTTACCTCAGGTTAAACAACAACAACGAGGTGGATTAAAGGTTATAAAAGGCAACCCCAAAATTTGAACATGCTTGATGGTAAAAAAAAACTGTAAATATAACCAAATTCCTTATATAGAATATATATATATATATATATAAACTTAAACTAAAAAAAATTATTGAAACAATAAATTTAAAGTGTAGATGACCTTTAATTATAGAAATTAAAAAAACATGAGCATACAATTTTTTATTTAATATATTTTTATCTTGTTCCTATGTGTAACTAGATATATCTAGTGTCTAGCACATGCATATGCTTTTGTAGAAGACACGGTGATTTGACATCTCTGAGCGCAGCACTGTTGTTTTCGGTGAGAAAAGACAGTTAATATCTAACAAACAAAAACAAATATAGTTATGGTTGTAAAATATTTAATATTCAACCTTCAAAAGGTCAAAAAAAATCACCAAACTTTGACTTTTCCATTACAGGTAATTATCCTCTCTTTCGAGGAGACCTCATTTCCCATTTGATACATACAACACATCTGTTTCTTATAGAAATCGTCGGCATCATCGCATGTGTTGGATTCTTCAATTTTCGTAAAATTTTAAATAATATAAAAATGAATTATCATTTTTCTCCATCGTATGTGTTGGTTTCTTCAGTTTCCTTAAAATTTTAAATAATATAAAAATAAATTATCATTTTACTTTGAATTTTCTCTTGGATTCACACCTTAAAAAAAAATTCAAAATCTTATTAATTTATCTTACATTCACACTCTAAACTAATATTAAAAATTTTTAAAAAAATATTAATATAATTTTATTAAGAAGACTAAAATTTAAGTACAAGCTGCATGTGTAAATACGAAAAATAAAAATAAAAGGTCTCAAACGAGAGTCTCACGCTATATATGTACCCCTAGGAAAGACTAGGTGTCCTTGCCTAGGTAAGACCAGCTTGGAAATGTCCTTCGCTAGGAAGGACTGGTCCCACTGCTGACATCACAACCAACTGTCAGAATTTGTGTTTTGAGTGACAGAAAAGGAAGTCCAACGGAGGCACAAATGCTGGAGAGTTCCAGCTAGCGGTGCCACCTAGCATTAAAAAAAGTGCTAAATTTAGCTATACGCAAGGCTAGTGGGTTTTTTAAGCTTAGTTATATATGATTTCGAGTTGATTGTAGTATATACAAAGACGTTAGCACTCATCACACCACTGGTAACTTTTAGTTTCCAAAGGGCGAATATAAGGTGTAGCTTCCCATTATGACCCATTAAAGGCATTCGCTTTTTGGCTCTGTTTTGGGTGCCTGAGAGGAATAATACATAAAAGCTTTATTTATATGTTGGGCAAATTAATCAGAACTTTCTGAAGTTTGTTCGTGCAGTTCAGAGAGGATATTGTCAAGATGAAGGGTAATAAGAAGGAGCTTGACAGTCTTGTGTGGGATCAGGTGAGTGTGAGCTCCAAAAGCTCAGGAATTGGGAATGGGACCAGGAAGCTAATGGGCTCCCTCATTGTAGTGATCTGTGTGGCCTACATGATGTATTCCATTCATCTTCTTTTAGGCACCCATCCTTGTTGGCAATCCATGAAGTGCAGCACAATGGACTGTGGACAGCCAAAGAAGCTGTCCATTGTAGTATTGAATGCCTCCAACAAGGATTCACATCACACCATCAAGGAGGGGGTGACTGCTCCCATTGTTGTTGCTTCAAAGACTAGTGCCAGTACTAGTACAGCAACTGATTTGAAGCATATAGTATTTGGAATAGGTGCATCTGCTAGCTTATGGGAGAGGAGAAAGGAGTACATAAAATTATGGTGGAGGCCTAAGGAAATGAGGGGATTTGTATGGTTGGAGAGGGAGGTGAAGCCTCAGGGGGAGGATAACAAAACGGAAGATTTGAGTCTGCCTACTCTCAGAATTTCAAGCAATACATCTCATTTCAAGTATACAAACAGGCAGGGCCATCATTCTGCCATTAGGATTTCTCGCATTGTCTCTGAAACTTTCAGGTTGGGTCTTCCTCATGTTCACTGGTTTGTTATGGGAGATGATGACACTGTGTTTGTCCCTGAGAACCTGGTGAGGGTCCTCTCAAAATATGACCACAGAAAGATGTACTACATTGGAAGTTTGTCTGAAAGCCATTTGCAGAACATATTTTTTTCATATAATATGGCTTATGGAGGAGGTGGATTTGCCATCAGCTATCCATTGGCCAAAGCATTGGAATCTATGCAGGACAACTGCATTCAGAGGTATCCAGGTCTGTATGGAAGTGATGATAGAATCCAGGCTTGCATGGCTGAATTGGGTGTACCATTGACAAAGGAGACTGGTTTTCATCAAGTAAGTTACTTGCTATCCATGTTCTTCTTCTCAGATAATTTAATTGCATGGATTGTTTGGGATTTCCACATACAATCTGATCTATGACATCTATAACATACGGAATTAGGAGAACCTGAACGTTGGTGTAGTGGTACATTGGTCTGTTGAGCCTAATAAAGTTGAATGTGAAGTATTATGATCTGGGTGACCAAAATTTGCCATTTCCTGGGAGTGAGACGGTAACAGTGTTATGACTGTTCCGTGGTTGTTGATGTGTACTGTCACCTCAGTTTTAGTGGCTGTTTAATGTCCACCTCAGTTTAGTTGATGTGTATTGTCACCTCAATTTTCTGTCACACGATCTCAGATGTCTGTGACACCATCTGTCAAGGGCATCTAAATGAGACCTATTTTCTATTTTGAGGAAGTTAGCATAAATGATGCTTGTCCTGTTAAGGAGGGCGATTAGCAAGTCCCATTGATGTCTTGATAATTCGTGTGATTCTTCTTCTTCACAAGCCTTCGTATTGTTGGGATCAACTTTCTTCTTTTACTCAGATAATTGAATGAACGATTTTATTTATGTTCCCTCCCATCAATTGCTGTTTAATTTCTCAGAGAGAACTTTGGGGAACCTCAAACTTTGCGTGTAATATAGTGCATTGATTTTATGATCCTAATAGAGCATGAATGTTAAGATATATGATTTGGGTGATCCAAATCTGGGAGTTCTTTAATTTTGTGGTAAGAAAAGATTAATTTTATGAAATGTGATATGATTTTTTGCCTTTCGTTGCAGTTTGATATATATGGAAATCTATTTGGATTGATGGCTGCACATCCTGTGACACCTCTGGTGTCCCTTCACCATCTTGATATTGTTGAATCCATATTTCCCAGCCGCACCAAAGTAACTGCATTGCAACACCTTTTCAAAGCCATCAAGTTGGATTCTGCATCAATACTGCAGCAATCCATCTGCTACGATGGGAACAGGGAATGGTCCTTTTCGGTATCATGGGGTTTTGCAGTACAAATTTTTAGGGGCATCTTCTCCCCCAGAGAACTGGAGATGCCCTCCAGAACTTTCCTCAATTGGTATAGAAGGGCTGACTACACAGCCTATGCATTCAACACCAGGCCTGTGACTCGGCATCCCTGCCAGAAACCCTTTGTTTTCTACATGAAAGATGTTAAGTATGACAGCCTTAAGGAGAAAATCATAAGCAATTACACCAGAAATGAGGTTACGTCCCCTGAATGCAGATGGAGGATGGCTTCACCGGAGACCATAGATTGGATTAGGGTTTTCAAAAAACCCAACACATTTTCGCCAGACCAGGCAAGGAAATTCTGTCTTCTTCTTTTTTATGCCCTGATTTAAAGGAGTTGATATTCTCAAAACTGAAACTGTCTTAAGTTTTTCTTAACATATTTGGGAACATACTGAGTTTTTATCAATCTATTGGTTGCAGTCACTGAGAAGAAACTGTTGCAGAGTACTATCCTCTAGGAAGAGGAGCATTGACATTGAAGTGGGTCACTGCAAAAACGGTGAAATCATTGGATTGTAAACTTGAAGTGATTAGCCATGGCTGATTTTCCATCAGTATTCTTGAGCTCTAAAAAATTCCCCTGTGGGACCATTGTTGTCCCCATGAGAAGAACAAAGAGCAGCAGGGGATACAAGGACAGAAGGCAACAAGACATTGCAGTCATTTCCTCTTTGTATCACCTGCATCTTTTGGTTCCATTGATTCAAGTTTGTTATTTGCGTCAATCTGGTCTTAACACAACACTGCATTGATTAATCAAATAGATGGGCATGTTTCACTCCTTGTTTTCATGATAGAGCGTTTCATCCAACCCAGAAGCTATAGTTTTTATTTATTTATTTATTTTTTTTTTTTTGGGAGCATGAGAAGATGAGAAAGTTCTCTGATGAGAAAGTATAAGTGAAAATTAATCAGAGAGATTTTATGATCATAATTCAATCCCTACGATCATAGAACTATGTTTACCAAAACCTTGGATGCCCGAGGAAAACGACACTTGATAATTTGCTTTCCATAAAGTGACAGAATATCCTTCCATTACCCAGGAAAAAGGTTAAGATTTGCGACAAGTCAAACTTTTTAGTCATTAACAATGATTACATACATATCTGCACGATTAATTAATAATAATTAATGGTTATTTTTTTTATTAATTAATTATTTATGATTTTTGTGTTTGACCGACCACGTTGGGGATTCCATGATGGACGCTGCGTTTGCGCAATCACTCAATCAATCCTTTTTAATAAATGCTAATTTATTTATTGACATTAAATAATTATAATTAATGATACACATTAATTTTTTAAATTAATTATTAATGAGTGTATCTTGATTATTTATTATTTTAATAAATATTTAGTTTGTTATAAAAACTATTTAAAATATTAATTATATAAATTAAAATATTATTAATATATTTTTATATTAAAATTAAATAAGATTTATTCTGGTAAGGCCTCTTGGAAAATTGTGGAGAACAAACAATTTCATACATAGATAAATCTTAACAAGAGAATAAGGTCCATGTTACATTTTGAATTTATTTAATCAATTTAAAAATTAAAAAGAGATTCATAAAAAAAATAAAAGATTGTTAATGTTAAATTTAAAATAAATAACTAAAATAAAACTAAAAGCAGCAAATATGTTTGGACATACATTATTTTGAACATGCATCATTTCAATAAACTTAAACATTTACACTTTAAAAATAAATCTTTGATTTGTAAATGTAAAAGGTTATAAATTTGAATTATTTGTTGCTAAATATAATTTAGGAGAAAGGAGAAAGTAAAAACACACGTCCTTTCTTTCTAAAGATAAAGATAGATTAAGTATAAATGTTTATTGAGGTGGAGAGGTGGTTATGGTGGTAATATTGTTTCGATTATAAAATTAAAAATTAAATATACAAAAACACTATATTAAATCAATAATAAAAATAATTTAAAAATTAAAATATTTTAACAATAATTAAATAAATTTATTAAAAAAAATAAAAATAAAAATATTAAATAAACTTATAATAATGATAAAAATAATTTAAGTGTACAATATTAAATGTATACAAATAATAAAAATAGCTTTAAAATATTTTAACTTAACTACAATAATTAAATAAACTTATAAAAAATAATTAGTATTAATAATTAAAGTTAATTAACCTTATCATTGGGTCTGAGGTATAGACCAGTTGGTTCGAAGTAGAGGTCCAAGGTTCAAATCTCGGGTTTTGTCAGACTGAACACTTGTCCCTTTCCTCGTGCTTTCAGTGACGCAAAAGTTTAAAATAATTGTGAAATAGTGGTTATAGGGGCGGACTGCACGAGATCTATGTAGTGGCTTTCAAGACAGACACGAGATCTATGTAGTGGCTTTCAAGACAGACAGTGCAAAATACTGTGATGGCCATAAAAACCGGACAGCCTATCCGAGTCATGGCTACTACCAATTCCACTATGTAAATTCAAAAAAAATATTGAAAATTTGTAGATGAAAAATAATGTTATTGTTTTTAAAAGAAAAATATATTTTTATTAAGATTGTTTGGATGGTAAAAATCTTCTTAACTTCATCAATTTATATTTCAAATATACACTTGAATAGGTTTTAAGGTCCACCTTTATAGCCAATTACCTTTTTCATACTAAATTTAATAGAATATGTTACTAACTTAGTTTAGTTTTTAAGATTATATAATCAAATTTATTTTAAATATAAAAATCATTCAAAATGTTATAATTAATATAAGCATAATAAAAGTAGTTGTAAAAATATTAATATATATAAATTTGAAATAAAATAATAATGAAATCTAGATGTTAATAAAATGTTTATGATTTTATTCTTATTTATTAGAGTTTAGGCACCAATAAATTTTATTATGATTAATTATTTAGCAAGTTTAATATAAGATTTAATGAATTTTATTATTAATTTTTTTAATTTAATAAAAGTATTTTTAATTTATAAGATAATGAAAGTAGAGAGTGAGTGTGAGGGTGGAGGGAGTGCAAGCTAAAGCAAGTGTGAGTCGGAAGGAAGTGTAGACCAGAAGCAAGTGCAAGCCGAAAGGGAGTACAAGTCAAGAGTAAGTGTGAGCTAGGATTCAGTCATGGTGGGAGAGTAGCAAGTTCATCCATAGTGCATCAGTGCTTCAAACACTTACCACGAATGCATGAAACATTATTTTTGAAAAATCATTGAAGCAAAAGAATACCAAGAGAAAGAAGAGACAAGAACGAGTGCGATGTGGGAGGGAGTACAAACCAAGAGTGAGTGTGAGATGACAGGGAGTGCAAGTCGAGAAGGAATGCGAGACAAGAGGGAGTGCAAGCCAAGAGTGAGCCTCACTAGCTAGTATGGAAGTCATATTTGAAAGCCCTAATGGAAAGTTAGGATTCCCTAGCTGGAAATCAAGATGACCTCACTAGAAGTATAGAGGTCTATGTTGGAGATAAGCGAAAGAGCAAATACATTGTAAGTTTGATCTAGGTAGCAAATGTTACACCAAAAGTGAGTATCAAGGATAAGATGATTAAGCATGATATAATGGTTCTTAAAAATAGAGGGTTAATATGTAAATTTTATAGATTATGGCTTGCATTTTTGGAGATTCAAAATTGGATCAAGTGGAAGTGGGGATTGAATTCAAATTACTCTATTACTTTTCTTCCTAAAGGTTTTTTCCTTGTCATCTTTTCCAGTTCAAAAATTAGAGATAAAATAATGGGTGGTGGCCCATGGTTTAGGGGGAGAGATGCACTTTATTTGAGACCATGGAATGAAAAAATTCAATTGAAACATAAACTATTAAAAAGATTTCATTGTGAGTTAGGCTTTTGGACTTCTATATCAACTTATTAATAAGGATGTTTTGAAGAATATTGGAAATACCCTAGAGGAATTCATCAAGGAAGGACTAACTACTAAGGAGCGAAAGCATGCATATATACATGCATATATGTTTCTAAGGATATTCTAAAACCTTTGCCACAATCCATTAAGATTAAATCCGAATCAAGAGAATGAGATCGATAAGTGGACTATGAAAATATCACATTTCAATGCCACAATTGTTATGAGATTGGACACACGGGAAGAATTTGCAAAGTGAAAACTATGAAAAAAGTGATCATGTGATTAACTTCAAGATATATCAAGAAAATCATATGGTAATAGAAGCTAGATTAGATCAAGGATATTCCACTCCAAAAGAAGAGGCAAAGAAAGTCTATCTACAACATTTGGCAAGTTCAGAAGGAATTGAAGGTGCAAACATCATTTGACAAGTTCAAAAGGAATTAAATGTGCAAAGGAAGATGTGGAGAAATTTTTTAAAACAAAGATGACAAAAGAGGTCAAGTTTATTTCATGTAAATTATCTTCATTTTCCTCAAGTAGTATAGAATCCTCTCCTAGTAATAAAAGTGAAATTGGCGAAGATGTTATCCCTTGCACTTTAAGGTTTCAAGGGCAACATAATAAAGAAATAAGGATGGAGGAAATCCTTAACAATTTAGGGCTTTTAGGGAAAAATAAGAAGGTAATTGCTACGGAAGAGCATCCTTAGTTTCTAAGGCAACATAAAGAACAATGTGCTTTTGAGGTTATTCCTTACACTTAAAATCCTTCACAACAAGATAAACGTAAAGACGATAAGTCTTACTATGAACAGTGTGAGAAGATTGAAGAGATCGATGAACATGAAAGTATTACTAGGAATGAAAAAAAAAGAGGAAGACCCAAGAAGCAAAAAGAAAAATAAAAATATACCCAAAGGGATATTGATATAGAAAAACAAAAACACATATCACAAGGATTAACAAGAAGTGGGGCAAAAACCACAAATAAAAACAAGAAATGAAAATAAAAATAATATCTTGGAATATTAGGGGCATGAATAAGAACCTAATAAAAAAGGTATTGAGAAATTATCAGGTTGTTATAACAAGATATTTATAGATATGAAAACTGGGCAACAAATATTGTAGCCATTCATGATGTTGAATTTCATCTTGACAAAATTTAAATTTCAAAAGGCATTTGATTAAAGGAGTTGATTGTGGAAACTTAAATATGAAGAATATCTTTGATAGAAAGGCAAATGAAGAATGTCTTTGATAGAAAAGCAAGTTGAATATGGTTTAATTAACTTGTTAAAAATGTAATGAGAACAATGTAATGTTTTATTTTTGTATTAGGAGTGGCCCCAATAGAAGGTATACATAGCTTAAAAAAATTGAAAGTAGAGAGCAATATTATCTTAATTTTGCTTAAAATATTGAACCATCAAACTATTAAGTATTAAATAACAAGTAAAAATGTGTGTTTAATAAACCACGGGGATAAGCTAGATGGTAGTGATAGCACCTAATAATTTTATCTCTAGTCGGCACACACTCACACTAAGAGATATTATTTAATTATTTTAGCCTTACTAAAGTGAAAATATATAGTTTCCAAATGATGCCTATGTTTCTTACACTTAAAAAAGATTCCAAAAAAAGAAATCAAATTGTATTTGAAAAAATACCTTACATTGCTTTACCTTTAAAAGTAAACAAAATAGAGGAAAAATTCCAAACAGAAGTGGATAATAAATCACCCAAATCATTAAGCTATCAATAATATCTCTTCCAATATTGAGGTCCAAGGTTCAAACCATGGCGTGGGCGAGTGTGTGAGGGGGTGGGTGTGTAGTGGCTTTGTGTTAAATTCACTATTGATAAGTATAACTCTCGGCTTTACGAGGGATCATGGTTGGGAGGAGATTGCTCAACCCTGTACATCGGTCATAGGGGTTTCTCACACTAACCATATATATATATATATATATATATATATATATATATATATATATATATATATATATATATATATATATATATATATATATATATATATATATATATATATATTCAAATCTTATAATATAAGAAATTACGAGGCCAATTGTAGATTCCTTCTGAGATGGGGGGGAGGGGAGGGTCCTGCTCCCCCTCCCCTGGTTCTTGCCTAGTCCCTGGCTCATCCTAGGTCATCCCACTCTGGGAATGCTTTGTAGCAAATGATCTCCTTGGGGGTAGATCCTTCTCCACTTTATGCTCCTTTCCTAGTAGTTTTAGGTTTTCTCTACCTAAGCCCGTGGTCTGGTTCATCCCAGGGGTCTTCTAGGATTTATTGCATGTTTCTGGGATCCCTTCCTCGCTCTCCCTCAAGCTTTCCCCTGGGGTTTTTGCAGGTTTTTTTCTTGGATCTAGTTCCCAGGGCTTCCTTGGTCGATGGTGGTGGTAGGTTGGGTTTTCGACTACTTCCTGGTGCATCCTATAAGGTCCTCTTTGATTCGGGGTTGGTCTAGGGGGACCAGTTTCCTCTTCTGCCAGTGGCTTCTCTCTGGGATGCCTGTGGTTGTTGTTGGTCTTGTCCCTTTGGGTAGGGCCCTTTTGTTTTCCTATTCGGAGGCTTCTTCTTGCTGGATCTACGATTTGGTGGACACCCAGGGCATTGGTTGGCCTTTAGGGTGGGCCTCTTCCTTTGCTTGGGTTGTTCCCAGTCCCAGTCCTAGTTCCCTAAAGCTATTCATGAGCAAGGATGGGGGGTTCTTGGTCCCTTCTTCTAGGGTTCTTAGGGTTTTTATTGCATGTCTGGATCTTGGGGGGGACCCATGATCAGTCCATGCAAACCCTGGTTCTCCTAGGTTAGGCTTTCGAGGATCCCAGTAGTGATGTTCCACTTTATAGGCTCAAGTGGAGGCTTCCCATTTTTTCTTTGAGGATCCTGATATCATTTCCCAAGCTGTCCCGTTGCTGCTCCTTGGACTGTATCACGTTGTTACTTGCTACTTTGCTCGCACGACTGCTTGTTGCTCTACTACACCCTGGGTTGCATCTTGTGCCATCCCCGGGCAAGGATCCTCTCTAGTTTTCTAAAAATTTCCTGCTTCTGGTTTTCAGGTAGGACTTTTGGTTGCAAGCTATTCTTGGACTTATCGCTCTCCCTAAGCAAGTCTGGGTAGGTGCATTGTATCCACCCCCAAGAGGATCCCAGACTGATGTATCCACCCCCTGGAGGATCCCAGACTGTTGTATCCACCCTTGGGATGATCCCATATTATCAGCAAGGGGAGGATGATATTTTGACGAAGTGGGTCTCACTAGTTGGTACTAGAATCTGGCCTTTCTGCTGGATCAAGGGTTTTTTCCCTTTCGGTTTATGTTTATTTTCATGTACTAAGGCATTGCCTTAAATCTTGGTGCTACGATCCTTTTTGTTATAAGGTTTTGGGATCCTCTTAAAAAACCCAATTTGTATATAAAATCAACTTAACAAAAAAATCTTATAATATAAGAAACATTATATATACATTAGTCTTCAACTTTTTTCTTAAAAGTAAAAAGATAAACAAAACTTAACTCCAAGATGAATGTGGTAGTTAGATTTCATTTATTGTTGATGGTCATTAACAATTGTATGAGCATAAAATGCAATCCATGTAATAATGAAACTAAAGCTAATGGGGTTGGTGTTGATTTTGTCTTCAATATGTGAGAAGTGTTCAATATAAAATTTTATGTTGAGACTATAATAAATTTATTAATGTGAAGAACAAAGGAAGAGAGAATATATACTTATTTTTGAATTTATACTTATCAAAATTATTATTCTTATTAAGAATAAATAAATGGTTAGCTCAACGAAGTTTAAATTACTTAAATTGTGGAACTAGTTTATGGTTTATATATTTAAAAAGTGTTTCTAAAATTATTATATATTAAATAGATAATATAAATGGGAAGAATTTATATCTATTATCATGATTAAAAACCTTTATTTGTTAGATATGATGCGAGTGGGTGTGAGCAAGGAGTAAGTCTCATCTTTTCGATCTAAAACCTTGGGAATATATATATATATATATATATATATATATATATATATTATGAACAAAAGTTAAATAGCATATAAGGAATGCTTCATAGGGAAGGATGTTGGATGGACTAAAGGATGCCTTAGCTAGGGACAATGGGAAGAGGGAATCAATAGTAATCCTTATATGGGGAACTACTTCCTCAACTTCTTATAACTACCTACTTGATACCTCATAATTTTCTTGCATTTCATTTGTCATGCATTTGACTTACATTTCATTTCATTACATGACTTATTAATTATGCATACATTTTGTCAAACACTTTCTCATACATATAACAAAACATATGAAATCACAAAACTACTATATGATAAAATTGCACATGCACATACTTGAATTTCGATGCACTACATTAGATCCAAGGTGGCACTTGAGATGACACCATGTTTGAACTAGCATCTACAATGTATTGTTTATTTATATTGATAACATACTTGTGTTGGCCTTTATTGAATGTTAGTCGGTCCTTATCCTAGTTGTGATTGACTTGCCATACATAACCACCCTCATCCCAACAATGCATCATAGGTTGGTTTTTGCATGGTGACAACTACAAAGTCCAAAATGAACATATAGTTGACTATATTTAGCTTCTATCAAATCAACACACCTTTCATCTCAATGTCCATACTAATTTATGCCATATAGCCAAAAACTGGGAGACCTCAAACATAGTTCTCCTAACACTCCTCTTTGAAATTATAAGGCCTATTTAGGATATGGATAGCTCTCTCCTTGCTTCCCCATGATTTATAAGCTCAATTAATGGTGGAAATTCTCTTCCCCTTAGTATGTTTGGATGCACAGGTTTTAGACCACATGGTTCCTTTCCTAGAGCCCAAGCTTTCCTGTTTTTCCTATAGTCTTCTTCACCAAGAGCTTCCTGTTGGGGAGCATCTCCAACATATAGGCATCCCTAACTCTTCTTTCCCTTTCTATCTTTAGTCTAAGGACTTTATCCATTATATTTGGATTTGTGTTTGTGCTCACTCCCTTTGGGAGTGGATTTTTCCTTTTTTAGATGTTATTCCTATGCCATGCTTGAGTGGAAGCATATCATTGTGGGTGACCCCCTATCCTTGTCAGCTATTTTTTAGAAATGTGGCACTTATTTTGTATGGAGACCTTGTACAACATATGGAAAGCTAAAAATGACTATATTTTTTATAAGTATTCTTCCTATCTTCACATCTTTACTTTTGAAAAATATAATATTATTTCATCTGTGTATTTTCATATTACAGTTTAGGCCAGTAAGTTGACTATGGAGCTCTCTCATAGTCAATAGGTTATTGATCATTGGGGAACACTCCATGCACAGTCAACTGGGTTCCTCTTGAGCAAGATTATCCCCAAAGCTGCTCTAGGTCCAAGTAGTGTCGTCACTCAACTCCAAATCACACTCCTACCCTAGCTCAAGGTCTCCCTCCTTATAGAATTGGCCCTAGTAACATAATTGCTTCTCTCTCTCTCTCCCCTGGCTCCTTAGGTCTATGCCTAGATCAAATTGGCTTCTTTGTGTTTACTACCAACAAGGATCTATCTATTCACGACTAGGAAGATTTTCCTGACACTTCTTATTTTGTATAAAGTCTCTTGATTATTTTGTTGCATAATAGTTCTTCATCATTGTAGGGATTCCTCCTTTTTTGCTTTTTCTCTTTTGGTGTGTGTTCAACCATCATTTTTTTAGCTAGTTGATAATGTCTGTCCACAAATTCTATAAGGTAAATTTATTTTAGTTGTTAGTTGGTTTCTTAGTTTCATGCACTATTTTTATGGTAGTGGTTTTTTGGTTGATGGCGTTGTCTACATGGCGTGTTTATCCACCTCTTTTTTTGTTTGTAAAAATATATTTAATTATTTATTTAATATATACCTTTTTTACATTAAAAATATGGGAGACCATAAAAATGGTGCCCCTAAGTATTTTCAAGTCTTCTTAGGCAACACATTCACAATGGAACCCCTATCTACATTTACTTGCATTAGCTTATGATCAAGAAATTTTATATGGATCAATGTTGGCTTCTTCTTGATATCTATTGTTAGTATCCTCAAGTCGATGTTATGATCCTTTGTAATTTATCTTATTTCTATTTGGTGGTGCATCTTCATTATTTTCATTCACATATATTATCTAAACTATGTATAGAGCTTGAGTTCTCCATAAAATAAACTAGATATTCTAACTACAATGTTTATGCCCAATACTTATATTGCCAATTGTTTTACTAATTTTTTCTCTTCAATTGCAATGGGTTTATCTTCTTCCTTGCATTGCTAGTCTTGTACATTTCCTCTTCCACTTAAATATGTACCTTTTTCCATTTCTCCTTCCCATCAGTAGGGTTTAGGTATTGCTCCATCTTCTTCATCTATGCCCACATCACTATTAGTACATATTTCTTCTCGTCCTTTTGTTAGTCCATCTAAGGGTCTTCAATGTCAATGAAATTGACATTTTATGAGTTACCATTACTTGCATTCTTTAGATAGTTCACTTCCTTATGGTTGCTAGGTCTGTATCATTTGCACATCATCATTGTGATGTTCCCACTTCCATCAATCATTGTGTTAATACAGTTACATAAGAAGTATGCCCATTCCTAACTCTTTGACATTGAATGATTGGCCTTCCTTCCAAGTTGTATTACAATTGTCCTTTATTGTCTCCTTAATTGAACCCATTTTATAATTGTATTTGTCTCCTCCCCTGGTGATTGCTCTAATATACACCACTTGCTGCTCCTTTCCCTCTCTTGGAACTGCTTGATTTTTCTTATTTCTCCTTTTACACCATCAATGTCTAGTGCCTTGCACTTTGTAAGTTGAACAAACATTCCTCAATCCCATGTCCACTAGCTTCACAAATATTGCAATATGCCTTTTCAAATAATTATGTTTTTATATCCTTCCCTCTTGTAGTTTGAACACCAAATCACACTTTCATCAACTTTCACATCATTGATCATCTTATGTAGGTTCTTCTGCATTGCTTGGGTTGTTGAACTGAGGTCATCTCAATCCTGATCAAATTGATCATCTCGATCATGGCTCATACTATTGTTTCTTGTTGTTGTTGTCTTCATCTCGCTTTCCAACTTTAGTGTGCAATTGAATGCTTCTTGGTAGGTTGTTGGTGGACAACCTTCATCTTCTTCTTTTAGAAAGGAAAAAACCCATCCAAGAACCAACACTTCTACAATTTATCAATAGGTTTCACCTCCATTTTTTTATCAGTTTATTTAGATAATAATTGTAAGATTTGATGTTCTTATCCTTTCTCTACTTTGTGGAATATATTTTTCCAATGATCTTTGTATCATATCAAAGCAGTCTAAACTCCTAGATGGAATTTTGTTCCACAATAATACTTCTTTTATTCAGACATATATCAATTGTTATGCCATGCAATGTTTCTTGGAAAAATTATAACCATGTATTTTCATCTGTGATACCATTTCATTTCATATTGTCTCACATGTTCCAATTTGGTGCTTTGGATGCTCCTTCCTATCTCCAGTGGATTTTGGGCATATCTACTTGTCTCCTATTGCTATATCCATTTTTGCTATTGGTGGTGGTTGTTCATCAAATTCCTCATCGCTCAATGAACCTTCTATTGATGATTTGTCCTTTTCAAATAGTCATCGATCGATCCCTACTATGCTTACACTTTGTGATCTCTTTTGTGTATACATGAGCATCGATTATGATCTCTCAAATACATTATCTTGTGATTGAATCCCATCCTTCATACCTCTAAGCACTCTCCCCCTTATAGAGTTATGAGTTGCTCTGCCTTGTCTTGCAATGCTCCATGTTGGCACTTTCTTCTCCACTTGTGCAAACATTCTCCTTGACCCGATTTTTGTTTGCTTATTGCATTTTCACTTGCATGTCTTCCTCTATTGTTAGAAACAATGTATACCACTATTTAGCTTATTCCTTATTAAAACTTCCCCCTCCTAAGGATTCTACTTCTAGTGAAAAAACTCTAACTCCATCGTTGTCTTCTTTGTGCATTTCCTCGTTAGCAAGTTTTATCATCGTTTCATTAATTTGACATTGCCAATTTCATCATCATGCAATTCCTCATTGTTACGTAAATCCTTGTCATCATGATACTTTCCATTGTCATATAACTCTTCGCCATCACATAACTTCTATATGTGTGTTACACTTTCAAGAATCCTTTTTTCTTGTTGTTGCACAATTCACTAATTTCTTCTTGTAGGATCTTTACTCATTCTTTTGCTCACCCTTCCGTGTTTATTTTTCTCACATCCTCATGTCAAGATATATATTAATATCCTTCATTTTTTAATTATTTACATAGCCTCTAGTTCAAACTTCAAATGGCAACGGTGCCAAATATAGCACAACAATGGTATTCCACAATTAGATAAAAATACCAGTAAATGACATAAAACAACAATAGTAATAACATTCAACATATACAAGAAAAATATATTCAAAAATAAAATGAAATAAAATTGCATTATCATTTGCATTATTCATGAACAACAATATTATTCACTATAGTCGCTCACAATCATATGCAACTACTTGCAAACAAACAAATGTGCTCTGAGGTACACACAACTAGACGACTGAATGAATTATGATGTATTCAAAAAATGTAAGAGATAAATACCATTCTTGGAAAAGGGGAGGTAGTTGCTAACTTTTGCAACTTCCTCATACCTAAACCCTAACTACCCTTACATGACACTTCAAAATTACCTAACATTCAAGTTACATGGCATTTGAATTGAATGACATTCTAATTACATGCATACTAATAATGTCTAATAATCATTTCATCAAACACTTAGCATGCAAACTACAAAATAAAAAAATTATATGTACAATCAAAATTTCTTTCATGTACTTGGCTCCATACACACTCGTTGAGTCTTGAGGTGGTGCCATCTTAGAATTCATTGCTATAGATTTATTGTATTGACTTCTTTGCATTTGATCCTCTTCTCAAATTCAATGTCCAATTGTCTCCAAATTGAAATAGTTGTCCTTTTGGTTGGTGATTATCTTCATTAATAGACTTATGTAGGCTCTTATTAATTCCTAAAAGTCCACCCTCTTGCAAATATATTTCTCTACAATAGTTGTTTGTGTCAAACTCTTATCTCATATGCCTTCAAAATCTTCCTTCCACTCTTCTTATGTTGGTGATTATCTTCATTAATAGACTTGTGTAGGCTCTTTTCAATTCCCAAAAGTCCACCCTCTTGCAAAACTATTTCTCTACAATAGTTGTTTGTGTCGAACTCCTATATCATATGCCTCCAAAATCTTCCTTTCACTCTTCTTATGTTGAATGATGCCACAATGGATGGATGCCTTCAATTATGGAAAAAGGTATGGGTAAAAGGGTTTATCCCAAATATATCCTTCTTCTTTTGTATTGTTACCCAAAAATAAGATTTTAACCTTAGATAATTTGCAAAAAAGGGGTTTCCAATTTCCAAATAGATGTATCTTATGCTACAAAGAAGAAGAAATTATGGATCATCTTTTCCTACATTGTAATTTTGTGAGAACAATTTGGAGTAGATTGTGGAATGACTTGAGAATTCAATGGGTAATTCCTGCCTCCTTGAAAGACCTCCTAATCCAATGGGAAAGGAATTCAAGTAGGAAGATACTAAATGAATTTTGGATCTTCATCCCTCCACATTTGATTTGGGCTATGTGGAAGGAGAGGAATCTCAGAATTTTCCAAAACCAAAGTAAAACTGAAGCAAATGTGTATCAACTAGTGAAGGCCTATGTAAGTGAGAATTATTCAGTTTGTTGACCCCTAAGCACAGGAAAGGAGAAAGAAATGATAAAAGTACTACAATTACTTTCCCATGATGAGGTGGAAGGTGATGATGAGCTGGACATGGCTTAATGGGGGTGTTGGATGTGGCTCCCAAGATAACATGATGTATAATGATGATGAATTAAGATGTAATAATGATGTGGTACAAGAATGGTTGAAAGGACATTCGAACAAGATCGATTGGTATGTTGTGAATGGTGCAGACAAGATTTTTTCAAGAAGCAAAAGAGGTAAATTTCGGTTTTTTGATGAAGTCGTCCCTAGGAATCCCTCAAAAGTCCCCAATCATTAAAAAAGTTAATTAAAATAAAATAAAAAATATAACATTTTTCTTGCTTAAGCACGCAAAACATTTATAAATAATTTGTTTTTTCTTTCTTAAAAATATTTTATTTTATTTTTGGATGAAAAGACCATTATATTAAAAAAATAATATCTAATCACACAAAAAAGGGACGGGTGATATTAGCACACCCCGTAAACTAACACAGTAACCACCGTGGTTAGGAGTACACAAGAGTGTCAGAAATAGTCCACAAAAATCCATATAACAACCATCAAAACAGTGACAAATATGCATTCAAAAAGAAAGGAACCGAGAAATCACTGCCAAGTGGAAGGCTTGAAGTTTTCCTTCATATGATCATAAGTCCATCCAATGGTAGAAGAAGCCGGAACCTCCCAACCATCAACAATAGTTCCACTAATAGTACATGTATGAGCATTTGGTACAATTTCACCCCAACCAGGGCATCATCTTCCTGGGAGGCTGAAAATTATACAACTATATTATAAAATATAAATTTATGTTATAAAATATTATTTTAAAATTTATAATACAATATACAAAATGTATTATTATTTAATTTATTATATAAAATATACATTAACAAAACATAATATATTATTTAATTTTTTTTTATATATCATAGCTATTTTTCATTTTTGTTGTGTAAATTATTTTAAGTTATTAAAGTTCTTAATACTATTATACTTCCCGCCCCTTAAAAATCGGTTTGTCGTCCTTCGCCTTTCCCAAAAACCCATCCCTTGCCATCCCCCAAAACCTGTTCCTTTGCCCCAGCGTCGTGGAACCTTGCATTTCATTATGTACAATATGATATGTATATCACTTAAAACAATATCTAGTCTTCAAAAACACACAATGATGATCTCAATAATGACACCATTCCATTACCATCCAATGGAATATATAAAAAATGAAAGGGGTGGATGGTTACAACCTACCAATCACCCTCTTGTACTAACTACATTGATTGATGACACTATTACATTACCATCCAATGGAATACATAAAAAATGAAAGGGGTGGATGGTTACAACCTAACAATCACCCTCTTGTACTAACTACATTGATTGAAAACTAATTACAAATATAACATATTGGCTTCACATATAACAAATATTATTTATAAAATATAACATTTATAAATAATTTGATTTTTCCTTCTTAAATAAATTTTATTTTATTTATAAATTTTATTTATTATTTATTTTTTATTTGTAACCTCTTGTACATATCATATCCGTAGCATGTGAGGGGAGATATTTGAACCTGGGGCCTCTCGATTTCAATTGGAAAGTTTTAACTATTCACTTGCTCTCCAACTCCTCTACATGAATGGATATAAAATTTTATTTTTATATAAAATAATATAATTAATTTTTTTTGAAATATATTATAAAATATAAATTTATGTTATAAAATATTATTTTAAAATTTATAATACACTATACAAAATATATTATTAATTTATTTATTATATAAAATATACTTAACATAGTGTATTATTTAAATTTTTTTTATATATCATAACTTTTTTTAGTTTTATTGTGTAAATTATTTTAAGTTTTTAAAATTTTTAATACTACTTCACATCCATTAAAATTAAAATTGGCTTGCCATATCTGCCCATGTGGAGGAGGAGGAGTTGGAGAGAAGTGGTGGTGTGTTTACGGATATACTATGTAATAGTTTACTATTGACCCTACTGGTGGTGTGTATATCCACCCGCTTGATATAATAACGAGCTTAATGAAAAGATCAACCAACATTTTAAAAATTGGTTTGCCATTCCTCACCTTCCCTAAAAACCTGTACCCCTGGAACCTTCCCTAAAAACCTGTACCCCTGGAATCTTACAATATGAAATGTACGTCACTTAAAACAATATCTAATCTTCAACAAGACAATGATGATCTTATTAACGACACTATTGCGTTATCATCCAATAAAATATATAAAAATGAAAGGGGTGGATGGTTACAACCTAACAATCACCCTCTCGTACTAACTAGATTGATTGCAAACTAATTACAAATATGACATATTGTCTTAACGTCTAAGTCTATGTGTACATATGATAGCTCAGACTGCATACAAAATGACAATTCATACTACTTAATACGTAACCGCATTATCATCCAATAAAATATATAAAAATGAAAGGGGTGGATGGTTACAACCTAACAATCACCCTCTCGTACTAACTAGATTGATTGCAAACTAATTACAAATATGACATATTGTCTTAACGTCTAAGTCTATGTGTACATATGATAGCTCAGACTGCATACAAAATGACAATTCATACTACTTAATACGTAACCACTTTTTTTAATGTGCAATACCAATAGACATCCCTTCTGAGTAAGGTGTTTGCCACATTGGATTAAATTTGTTGATCTGCCTGATTGCCTACCTACTTGCCTGACGAGCCAGACTTTTTCTAGATTCTAAGAGCTCTTTTGGTAAGATTTGTTTTTTCCAAGATTTGGTTTCTCTTATCATAGAAGGTACATGTATGACTGAATTTGTGATCGAAATGTGTAGGAAGTTGATATAGAAAATACAATCTTGAACTATTACATCACGTTTCTTTTATATTCAAAAGTAAAATAATTTATGTTTAATTTCAATTTGTTAATAACCGTTTATTATATAATATTATATAATATAACAGTTGGAATAATATGATATAATAACAGTTTAACTCATTTCAATACCAAATAACCAATTTAAAAAGTCTAAAAAATTATAAAAAATTAAGGATTATTCGTTTTTCTTGGTTAGATAAACTGCAACACACACCCCTGTTAATTAAACATAGGAAAATGCAACAAGAAGTCACATTTAAGGATTTCTATCCCATCTGACTAATTAGAAAAATTAAAAAAGAGTTAGCTACAGTGTCAAACTCACGGCCGGTACACTGTCAACTCAACTGTCAACTCACGGCCTGTCAACGAAACCTTGGGAAATGAGCCAGAAAGCTTAAAACGCCTTTGACAAGAAGCCACGTCTGATTGTTTCTATTGCACCAAAATTTCCTGGGATTTCCACCTGGTCTTGTCAAGGTATGGCCCACATTAACATATATGGCCATGTTAACACGGGGAAATTGCCTAGTGGGGCTTGGACATGGGCCATCACCGTGCAGGTTCACAGATGAACTTAAATATGAATCACTGCTTATTATGGATTCAGATTTTAAAATTTTCCCTTTGTTAAAACTTGTGCTAGTGCATCTTAGTGAACTTTCCTGTGCTGAAAATGTTGGCCATAATTTCACAGTAATGGTATTAGTATATAATAGGTATTAAAACCATGGTATAAAACCAATCATATTTTTTAAGGAAACTGTTTTAAATATAAAATCATTGGTTAAAATCACCTACATTAAAGAAACTACCTTCAAAAGTAAGACCATCTAATGGTAACACCGAACAACCCTAAACCATCAAGTGGTATTTGAATGCAATGGATAATTTTAAACCATCAAATGGTATTAGAATGAAATGGGTATAAAACCATAGGATAAAACCACCCATACCTACTAATGAAGGAGTGTTCGTTTTTTAAACCTTACTACCACAAAATATCACATGATCACACAGGTCCCAATATAAAATAACCACAATATTAAAGGTCAAAGTAATAAGAATATGAGTAGAATAATATGAGCAAATTAATATGTATATCAAGACTTATATAATAAATCAAATAACATTCATTTATAAAATAGCTGAATCATTCATGAACTATGAATGAAGAAAACTTACAATATTAGTTGCTCAAATATCCGTATACAAGCTTTATTACTTTTCTTCCTGTGTTACAACTCTGTAATTTAATTATCCTCTCTTCTCTTCACTTTTCTTGGAGTATTATCTCCATAATATAGTCTTAGTAATGTGACTCTTCAAGTACTTGACTATTGATGTCCATATGCCAAGTCTCATAACTTTTGGCTTATCAACTTGCCACTTGCATACTAGATGGAAACTTAACTCTACAACACTTGCACACATCTACATGACTTGTGGACTCCTACATGCACTCCTAATCTAGGTTACTTATGCACATCCTCACATTACATATTTGCACTCTTACATATAATACACTTGTGCACATTCTCTCTTACATGACACTTGTGTTTTTCTTGCACATTGACACTTACATAAAAGGGAAAATATAAATCACACTCTAAACTATAGACTCAACCCTAATCTATTACATATTTACAAATGTACCATGAAGATATCATGGGGGTACATTAGCATGTACAAAATAATGTAATATACCTCAACAAGGAGATTACCTTAAAAATAAGACCATGGGCTAAAACCACCCATGCCTTCTAATTAAAGAGACTGCCCCCAAAAATAATACCATGAGCTAAAACCAACCATACCTGCTAATTAAGGAGACTACCACAAAAATAATGCCATGCATTTTTTTTTTCTTTTTTCTATGCAAATGATACAACACATCCATCAATCTCCTACTTGTTGAATACTTTGCAATGGGGCTTATACAAAATCACAAATTCAGCTACTTGGGGTAACTAAACCCATTTTCTCTTAGCATCAATAAATATTCTCAATACTCATAGTATTAGTTAATGAATCTACAATATTTTTTGGAGTATCAATTTTCACCAATGACACCTTGTCTTTAACCATGTCTCTAATAAAATGGTGTTGTGCTACAATATGCTTTGTCTTAGAATGATAAGCATGGTTATTTGCCAAATAGATTGCACTTTATATTTCACGATTTATCCTTACAACTCTCTATAAGAACCCAACATCCACACACAATCTTTGTAACCATACTATTTCCTTACATGAGTGGCTACCATGTGCTCAACTTCTATAGTTGAAAGTGCCACTACAACTTGCCTCTTGCTAATCCAACCACAAAACAAGCGAAATACATAGCCACTTGTGGATATTTAGCGACCAAGATATCCAACCCATTCTACATCAACAAAACCTTGTACATTCAATACCTTGTTTGGTTCAGGTCTTCCCAAATTGCATAATATGTTGTGCCATGCAAGTATCTAAAAATTGCTTTACAATAGTCCAAGGTTCTTTCCTTGGTTTTAATATATATCTACTTAGAACTCACATTGCATGGGCAATGTCTAGTCTGGTACATACTATGGCATACATCAAACTCCCAACAATACTTTCATAAGGAAAACAAGATATTTCCTCTTTCTCTTCTTGTATCTTTGGACACTGTTTTGCTGATAGATTTACACCCCTAGGAATGAGAGTCTTGATTGGTTTATAATTATGGATATTAAATCTCTTTAATATTATCTAAATATATTTTATCTAATTCAACCAGAGTCTCTTATTTGACTAACCCCTCTTAATTTTCATGCCCAAGATGAAATTTGCAAGACCAAGATCCTTCATATCAAATTGAGATGACAATTGAGACTTAAAATTTTGGATGATTTCCTTGTCATTTCCAATTAACAACATATCATCAACATACAATACCACAATAATAAAGTGATCGCCAACCTGTTTGATGTACACATAGTGATCAGCTTTGCTTCGTGAAAAACCAAGTCCCAATACATAAGTATCAGACTTTTGATACCATGTCCTAGGTGATTGTTTTAGACCATACAAAGATTTCTTAACCTGCATTCCAAGTCTTCCTTTCCTTTTACTATAAAACCTTCTAGTTGCGACATAGATTTCTTCTTCTAGATCCCCATGTAGGAATGTTGTCTTCACATACATTTTCTCTACTTCTAGGCCAAATGCAACAACAATATACAAAAAAATCTAATAGAAGTTATGGAGAAAACATCACAAAAATCAATTCTCTATACTTGGGAATATCCCTTTGCTACCATATGAGTTTTGTACTTCTCGACTTTACCTTATGCATTAAACTTCTTCTTGAATACCCATTTGCTACCAATTGGTTTTCTTCTAGTAGGCAACTTCACCAAATCCCATGTCTTATTTTTGTCTAAAGATTTTATCTCATCAACCATGACCTTCTTCCAGAATTTACCATCCTCTGCATTAATTGCATTTGAAACAGTTCTAGGATCATTATCAATAACATATAAAATAAAAGTAGAATAAAAATCAAGTGAATTGTACTTTTTTGGTTTCCTTCTTTCTTGAGTTAATCTTCTCAAGATTGGAGTTTGAGCATTTGGTTCATCATTTTATGTTGAGTCACATTGTTCATCCATGAAATCAAATTGCACCTTTTTTAGTTCTTCCTATTCGGGAGCACTTTTATATTCTCTAAAGATTACATCTTGGCTATAAACAATTGTTCTAGTTTTTAGGATCTAAAGTTTATAGCCTTTTACACCATATTTATAACCATTAACAATACACTTCTCTACTTTATTATTTAACTTATTTTTTCCTTTGGAACATGCACATAAGCATCATAACCAAAACGTCTAAGATGTTCAAGAGAGGGTGTCTTACCAATCCATGCCTCATACAGTTTTTTATCAACCAATGCTTATGCAGGTGATTGATTTACTAGGTACCATGTAGTGTCCACAACCTCTACCCATAATTCTTATGCTAACCTTGCACCACTGAGCATACTCCTTACCTTTTCCATCAATGTCCTATTCATTATTTCCGCAACTTCATTATGTTGAGTGTATGAAGTTGTCTTTTGTCTTGCTATTTCGTATTGCTTACAGACTTCCTCAAATTCATTGTTGCAGAATTCTCCTCCATTATCTGTTTGCAATACCATATTTTTCACATTCCACTTATGGGACCATATTAAATTTATTGGTGAAATGGGTTCCCTTTTCTTCAAAGTGACAAATATCTCATCCCACCTTTGTCTACATGCAACCCGACCCCAATCAAAGTTATCTCTATAGAAGTTCTTGAAATTTATCAAACATGCATGGATGTGATAAAAATATCCCCCTAACAGTTGCATTACCCATCAAAGAGTAGTGTGCACTAATGAGAGCCCTTAGATTGGGTTGATTATTGCATAGCAAGAGACTAGGTCCGATTTTACTTGTTTTATACTATTGTAACCTTTCTGGCCACTGTAGCTGATTACAAAGGGTAGAGGTGAATGCTCATAATTGAATATCACCAATATAGATGTGAGGAAAAAATTGCACATCATTAGAGAGTGTAAATGTATGCAAATAAAATTTACACAATAAATATTTCTGCTCTACAGGACTATGCAAGAAGACTTCAACAAAAAATTCAACAATGGTTAAAGATAATATAGGATATAAAAAAAAATCCTAATCACCTGCAACTTGTAATATTGTTATTTTAGAAACATACTATAAAGCCTACCAAATGAATTGCAGTCAACCAATTGGTCTGCAATATGGCATAAGTCCCTGACCTTAGTCTTAATACTGGTTATCTCTTCAACCTACTTCTTGTTTTGTTCCTCTAAGGCTCTAAGTGTCACAAGATATTATTATAAATAATGACATCATCTCATCCACCTTGAGATAGTTGCATTATGGTTGTCTAGAGTGACAATGCCTTATGAAACAATAATAATTGGTCTTCAAACCATAATTTCTAGGGGTTTAGTTTGTGTTCCCCTTTCCACAAATTATTTGATGTCCACTATTTTAACAATAACTAGTTTAACAACTACTAGTGGATCTGTTTTAGATTGATCTGGTGCATCATGCCATTCTAATACCTTGGATAGTATAGTCCTTTGCTTTGGTGTTTTTTTTGGTTCACCTTGTTTTGGAGCTTGTTTTGGCACACTATAATCTGGTGTATTCCTTGCTTGCATGGAAGTCTCTTCAAATTTCATCGATGCATTTCCTTCACGAGTACAAAAATTTATTTCAAAGCAACAGGCTCAAAACTATCTAAAACACTTATATTTACAACATTTTCATCAGGCCAGATAGAGTTTGATTTTGTTCCTAAATCTCTTGATTACCATTAAACTCAACAACTAACCCTGGTAGAATATCTACTAAATTTGATCTAAGAATTGGCTTAGAAGGTACATTTTCCCCCAATTTATTTTACAACTTATTCAATTCTCACAATAATTGAGAAATGTACCTTTTTTCTCTTGGATCTCCACTTGAGCTTCATGTAGCCATCGTTGTTGAGAATTGATAACAACTATGATGTGTGTAGTAGTTAACTGATCTAGTTCTTTGGTCTCTTTCTCAACCATATATTTATTTGATTCTTCATCCATATGCTAAGGCTCCTACAGATGATCATCTCTAGCAATATCTTATTGTTCTACAGAAAGGTTGACATTGTCTAGTGAAGTTTGCACAGATTCTTTTGTTGCACTTGAAGGATGGAAATCACTTTGTTGCTACTCTTGTGTTCTAATGGGAATATCTAGAAATTATGAATCATCATTATCATCATCAATGATTAATTTTTACTTCCTTTGTCTTTGAGTGCCAAACAATATCAATGCTTGCTATGGAGCTACTGAATTCTACCTTTGTCTTTGGCTTCTTCTTAGGGGAGGATTCTTTGGTGCAACTTCTTCATGATGTTCATCTAATGCCTCCTCCTCTTATTCACTAGATTGTTTTGGTGCTTCCTCTCAAAAGGTTCTACAACCTCCTCTTGTGCACTAGATTATTTTGGTGCTTCCTATTTTTGCTTCTTTAAATAATTAAAACATCTTGTTTTTCCATTATTCTTTGGTTCTCTCATTTTTCTTATAGCTTTGGGTTGCTTCCTTCTATTTCTAGCACTACTTCTCAACCGATGTATAATCCTCAAGTACAAGTGTGGAGTCATGTGACTGAGGGTTAACCTCCTTCTACATAAAGGTCTCTTCTCAGACCATTGTAGATTCCTCTAGTGTTGGTGTATTTTCCTCCTGTATAGAACCAACATTATGCATAACGATGAATATTAGCATTTTCTAAATACAAATTGGTGATTTTGGGGGACTGTAGATGTCGGCAATTTCACTTGAAATTTCATAGTAAAAAAATTTTAGGTGTCAATTCGCTATGCGTTGATAATAGTATTACGTATTTTTTTTTTAAATTTGCCAACACTCCTGCCTAAGTCGTGGACCCTTTTTGCCAATTTTTTTAATATTTTTTAAATTATCCCGCCAAATTTTCCAACTATACCACTATATATAAGTAACACACCAGAGATACATTTTCATTTATAACATTCAAACTATTAGAAAATTGAACGAGCACAAAGAAAAGTAAAACTTTAAAGCGTAAAGACGAACTGAAACATTTGATCTGTTGCAGAATTCCATCAAACTTTAGTTGTATGTAGAAACTAGTCGATTCAAATCAAAACTCTACTCAGATCGAAACTGAACCCTTTTATGCACTCAAAACGACTGCTAGACCCTTTTATGCACTCGAAATGACTATCAAACATAGTTTTGTACCTAAATTAACACCTGAACTTAGTTCTCCACCCAACTCGATGGTCAGCTATTATTTTTACTTGAATAGATTATCGATCTTCTTATTCCTCCTAGACCGATTGTCGAACTACTAGTTCCACTTGAACCGTGCCAGACTGCTTGTTCCACCCGAACCGCTTGCCAAATCGCTTATTCCACCTAAATCGATTGTTGGACTACCTATTTTGCACGGTCCAACTACCAAAAATTTCTCCCATTCGAACTGCCTATCGGATCGACCAGTCGCCACCTATTGGATTCATTGTTCCACCCGGATTGTTTGTCAGATCAAGTGTGTTCTACCCAGAACGACTGCTGAACCATATTTTCCACCCGAACTGCTTGACGAACCTCTTTTTCTATACCGGTCCTCTTTTCTTGCACGGACCGCTCGACGGACCTCTTTTCAGACAAACCTTTTCCTGCACTGGGTACTCTATTTCTCTTTAGAAATTTTGAATCTGTGATCCTGTGTTCTTTTGGTTTTATAGAGAAAAATAGTTTAAGCAGTTGTAATAATGAGATCTGTTTTTGTCATCTAATATCTGGTTTTTTTTTCTTGTTTTTTTATCATTTACTGAAAATAAGTCAATGTTATGTTCTCCATTTTTCCCCTATTTTATATCTATGTTAAAACTATTTGACTCTCTGTTTCCATTGAGATCTACTTTTCTGTTACAAGATTTTAAATAGGTAAATACTTTTGTTCTCTAAGGACATAGTGATGCTCTATTTCTTATCTTTTTTGTACTAGAATCTTATATTTTTCAAAATTTGTATCTCTGATTAAATCTAACATAAACATAAGATTCTTTTCTTACACTTTTTTCAAATTTTATATCGATTAGATTTTTGCTCTTATTAGTTACATGTACTATCTCCAGAAAATAGATTATTTGAATACATTAAAAAAATCACAATAAATAATGACTGGAAACAAGTATTTATTTTCTACCAACCATCCATACGTTTATTTTAATTACAATATTATCTTGAGGCTTCACAGAAATAAGATGTCTTCAATATTTTATTATTTTTCTAAATTAAAAATTATTTTCTTTGCAAGTAAAATGTCACCTACTGACGATGCAAAGAAGGGGGCCAAAATATGCCTTCTAATGAAAATTCTCTTAACAATGACATTCGACAAGCACTTGAAGATAATCCTCAAAATAACATGCCAATTGAAAATAAAAGCGATAAATCAAATACATTACAAACTTCTTTTGAATCTACAAGCAAAAAAAATAAAAAGTGAAAGGCATCTAACTGGGCTATTGGAAGGACATTTAATAATGAATGGGCAGACAAATTTCCTTGGATAGAGCCTAACTAATGACAACCAAGTCGATGATAAAGTATGTAGATGAAAAATTTGTAGTTGGAAACTTGACAAGGATCATAGGTTGCAAAATAAGATAGATACAATAGAAAAACATGTTGGAAAAGTTTATGTAAAAGTTAAAGTGATGGTGAAATTAATAAAATAGTTAGGTGGGAGGATGCATCAAAATATATGTATGTCAGATATGTAATAGAATATGACAATTACTTAAAGGAACAACTATCTCTTGTTGAGAAAGGTGCAACAATTGAAGCCCAATTTTAGAAAATTATAAAGACCACCTTAGTTGCAAAAAACTTACAATTTGTCATTGTATTTAGTATTCTTGTTGGTCACGAATCCGCCTAGTCATATAAAATGCGCCCTAGACCCGACCAACATTGAAAGGCCGAGAGAAAGAGAAGTCTCCCGGGCCAATCTCCAGAGAGGGCTGGCTCCCAAACTAATCTAAACTTGTTTGAAGATAAGGGTGCGGGAAAGAAATGGAAAATGCAGAAAGAAAGGGAAATAATAGAAAGAGATGGAAATATGGCTGAAGCCGATAGTTGATAGGGAGAACAACCTCAGATAGAAAATAACCTCAACTAGATCCTGAAGATAAGCAACAACTAATTCTTAGAATGCACATACAGAAATTGGATCAAACATTGACCATAAGCTTACCTTCAATTATACTTCAAATGTTCAAATGAAAACATAGCCAAATTCAGAACAACAGAATTCAACTTATATTTTAACACTGGACTAAGCGAAGTGAATCACACAGAAAGCATCACATGAACAACAGTTTGGATCACCAACTCAAAAGACACTAAGAATAGAGCAAAATGCATCTAGGATTTCTGCTTCAATTTTTGCAAAAAGGTCCTCCTCCTTTTGCTTGAGATTTACATTGGTATTTATAGAGGTCTTCCCTCTCCCTTTCGCATTACAACATTTAAAACATAAAACATATTTTGAAGAGGAGATCCGCAAAATATGCACTTGAAAAGAGAAACAATCCCCCTTAGAGAAAACACGTTCCTTGCTTTTATGGATCAAAACTAAAAATTGAATGAAAACAAGGGACCATATTTCTTCATTAAATGACTGTTCTCGGGGCAAGCTTGAAGTTGTTAGGAGATCACGAACAAGAGCTTTTAATACTGGAGGCATCTTTAATTTTGGTGGCTTCGAAAGTTGCATGATAAACCATTCTCCCATCTTGCGCACATAGGTAAACAACAAAACATTTAATCTTGGAGCCTCTTTGACCACGATCTCAAAATCAGTTGGAGAGCTTTTAAAATGATACTTTGTTCGATCCTTATCTTCTCCTCACGTTCTCCTATGCAATTTTGAAGGAAAATGCGGACAGAACTTTATCGGGCCTTTGTTGTTGCTTCTGTTGCGAAAATGTGACAGGTCGCGAAAATGCGACATGTCATGATATCGTGACATTTTCAACTTACTGCTTTCTTCTGTTACCACCAGTCGTGAAAATGCGACATGTCACGAAATCGTGACATCTTCTCTTTGTTTAGCTTTCTCTTCTTGTTCTTTCACGAAAACATGACAAGTCACGATATCGCGACAATCTGCCTTCATTTCATTTTGTCCCATGACATGTCGCGAAATCGTGACATTCTCCTCTGTTTGGCTTTCATCTTCTTACAAGTGGCAAAAATGGGACATGTCGCAAAATCGCGACATTCCGTACTTGGCACTATATTTCTTGCTTTTTCACCATGAAAACATGACATGTCACGAAATCGCGACAATTTCTCTCTACCTTGTACTTTTCAGCCTTCGTTCTACGAAAACGTTACAGGTCACAAAAATGCGACATGTCGCGATATCACGACGTTTTCTCCGTTTTGTTCTTTCGTCTTCAACAAGTCATGAAATCACGACATGTTTCTCTCTTCTCATTTGTTTTTGCCTTTGCTCTATGAAAACGCGACATGTCACGAAATCACGACGTCCTTCTTCGTTTGGCTTTGTCTCCACAATATGTCATGAAATCATGACAATTTTTTGTCGTCTCCTTCGTTGCTGCTTCCTGTCGTGATATCACGACATGTTTCTCTTGCTCGTTTTCATTTCCAAAAATGTCACGAAATCATGACATCTTTCTCCCGCCTTGTGTTTATCTTTAGCCCTTCCATGAAAATGTGACATGTCGCGATATCGTGACATTTCGTACCATCTTGCTCCTTCCTCGCTTTCTTATCACGATATCGTGACATGTTGCGATATCGTGACATTTTTTCCTTGGTGCTCCTCTTTGCTGCTGCAAGTCGTGAAAATGTGACATGTCGCGATATCGCGATAATTTTGCCTTTACTGCTCCTTCCATTGTTTCCTAGCGCGAAAACGTGACAGGTCACAAAAATGCGACATGTCGCGATATCGTGACATTTTCTATACTTAGCTCTTTTCTGCATCGGACACCGCAAAGTCGTGATATCATGACATGTCACGATATCGCGACATCTTACACTTACTTTGCTTTAACACAAAACTTGTAGAGATTTTTGTATTTTCCCTTTCGAAGTGCTTGGAGGGACAAACAGAGGAGTGAGTATCTCTACAATTTGTGCATTCTCTTGCATGAATAGTAACAACAAAAACAATGTGGCAAAAATGCCAACATTCTTGGTGGCTCTCGGGGTATACAGTTCTGTTGTATGCATGAACCTCAGGCCTTTATCCATTGGGCAACAGAGTCAAGAAGCTGGAGGAGCAGAAGAAGTGAGTGCTGGTTGATGCTGGACGTGTCTACAGGCTGTTGCAACAAGCTCTTGCTGGCGCTCGACACTTAAAAATAGGACCTTCAGCAAAAATTTGAGAAATAGCAGAACTTCCCTTATTCCTTTAACTATTGCATTTTTCCTAGCTCGGTTGAGCTGGGTAATCACCAGGTGTTGTGCAAGGATCTCCATGGCAGTAGTGAGAAGCACCTGAATTGAAAAAATGGGAATGAATGGGGTGATGACCTACAGATGTGCAGGCCATGGAACGGGAATGGTGAATGATGGAATGGTGGAAGATGGAGGAGTAGAAGCGGTAGATACAACAACTGAAGAGGGTGCTACTATGCTACCAGCTATTGGGATTCTATGAAAATAGATAATGAAATGGAAGTGGATGGGATGGAGAAAGTGGTGGGAAGTGTGGAGAAATGCTCAAAAGACAAAGGATTAGAAGAAAGGGGAAGTGAAGAAAAGGGAACATCAGAGAGGGGAGTAGAAACAATAGTAGTGGCTTGATTATGTACAGTGGAAGAAGGGAGTGGGAGAGGAAGGGAATGAAAATAAGGAAATGGAAGAAAGAAGTAGATGGAAGCCACTATCTATTGGGAAGGAAAAGAAAAAGAAAGAGAAATAAACATACCTGCGGGCTCGTGTGCAAAAGGAGCCGAAGTTGACAAATTTTTTTTTTTTCTTTTTTACTCTATGTACAAGGTAACCCCCGAGTTTAGCCGTGAACTCTCGGGAGAGACACATACCAAAACATGGCTCTATGATCTCCTGGATCCCAGACCTTGTTGCGATAGTTCTTGAGATAGTGGTGCTTGGACACACACTTATTGGTCACCTGATTGACAATCATCTCGGAGTCACCAAATATTTGCAACTGTCACGCTCCAAGTTTCTTAGCCTTCTTGAGACCTAGGCATAAAGCCTCATATTCTATTGCATTATTTGTGCAGCTCCAGGTCAAACGATATGAATAGGATCATTGAATCCCAGAAGGTAATACTAGAACAATCCCAGCTCCAGCGCCATTTCTACATCGTGCTCCATCAAAATAGAGCTTCTAGAGCTGATCTGGCACAGAGTCTTGACCAACTTGATCAGGAGGCATCTTTACTTCAACCTCTTTAGGATTTGTAATGGAGTAACAACCAATTTTAGTTTCCATCATGGCATTAAAATCGAGCATTGAAAACTCATCCTCTAAGCGAAGCTCATCCAGGACTTCATCCATCAAATCAAGATTTTCCAATTCTTCAGTTATCATGTTGACAGAATGTGTGGACTTTTCTTCTTCTTCCATCTTCTCTATATGAAAAGTAGAAGGCTTCTCATTGTAAATACGGATTCTTCTTCCTTTGAAAGGAATCTCCAAGTGAGAATAATCCAGAGAAAGGTAGCCTCCCAACTTGGTAGTGAATTCTCTCGACAAACACATACTGAAATATGGTTCCAAATCAACCACAACTACCTCCTGAATTACTGTAATTTGAGGCATACTATGTAGAACAATAGGAATATCCTTGATTACACCCACTATTTTCATGGGAGTCCCATCCAACTGCAAGACACCAGGGCTACTTCTTGTATACTCCATACCCATGACTTCACAAACTGCCTTTGGCATGACAGTTGTCGCAGCACTAGAATCAATCATGCAGTTGTGCACTATCCAACCCTCCATCCTGAGTGACAAATAAAATGGGGGTGGTCTATTTTTTCCAGTGGCTGAAGTAGTTAATGTTTGAGCAAAAATCTTCTAGGTAGGATTCTTCTCATTATCTTTCATAGACTTCAATGATTCTTGTAACAAATCAACTTGCCCAGGTAATTGTAATGCATCATAGAGACTAACCTTGGCTGGAATCTTCTTCAATTCTTCAACAATATTGTATGTAGATGCACCAGACTCCCTCTTTTCAATAGTGTCTTCATATTTGCTTCGATATTGCTGAGTGGCTTCTACCCTCAGTATTTTAGTCAAATATGGGTACTTGAGCTTTTCTCTGGCTCGTTCCTCTGTTTCAGCTCTTGCCTGCGAAGCTGAGGCTTTTTCTTGCAATATTTCCTTTGCTCGTGGTGGCAAAATATATTTTAATAGAACAGGTGTATCTGGATTTGGTATTGAAACATGAGCTTTCACTTGTACTTGTTTCTTCTCATTTTGCATCTTCGGATCAGTCGATACCCTTAATGGTTCCATCTCTGTTGGATCTACCGTGACTGGCTTCTTCCCAGTTCTCATGAGAACTGAGACTTGTTCTTCAGATGGAACCATAAAATTATGATCTACCTCAGTAATCATATTAACTTGTCCTCCAAAAGAGCTTGTGGCCAATGTTTGTACATAGTTCAAATGAACCATACAAGTCTCCTCACCGTGTGGATCATTACATGTAGAGCACCAATATGTTCTTTCTGTAGGGCCAGCTTCTTCATTCGTCAACACAGTCGGGTTCTTTTTAGGCACTTTGCTTGTTGAAGCCGCTTGTTCTCTAGTGATCGGCGAAGGTTGAAATCTCCTGGGTTGGAAATCTCTCTCGACCTGCTTTCTTTCAATAATTGTGATTTTATTTCCCATCGCTCTTATAGCTGAATTAGCAGCTTTTACCTCTTGTAATAGCATTGTGTAAGGATCAAGATTTGAGGGCGCAAGAGGTGCTGGTATAGGTAGAGGTGTTGGCGGTGCAAGCAATGCTACGAATGAAGTGGGAGCTGGTAATTACAGAATGCTTGGTGCAGGCAATTGTAGAATAGTTGGAGCAGGGAGCTGGGGAACTGGAATGGGTGCGATCTGAGGCGCACTTGAGCTCCATGATGGAATAGGATACATGGAAGGCATAGGCTATGAAAATGAACCAGAATACAAATGCTTAGGAAGATCAGGTAAGATAGGCATTGTTACCTTTGGGGGAAGCCTACCTATGGCAATCAAGTCAACTTCTACCTTTTGCGCTTGTTCGAACAACTCTGGGAATGTAGTCACGTTGGACTGCCGGATAGCCAAGCCAATGTCTATGTTAAAAGCTCTGAGATAATAGAATGCAGCTTGCTCATGAGTGGGCCGAAGACCTTCAGGAACTCTCTGCCAACTTTTGGTAAATCTGACATTGAAGTCCGCTATCTCCTCCTGCGGGTGCCTTTGAATTGCATTAAATTGATGCAACAAGGAAAATGGATCAGCTTGTTCATGAAAGTTTTTGATTAACAACTCTCCTAATTGATCCCATGATGCAATAGTGCCTGGTTGCAATGATCGGTACCAATACAACAATTTCCCTCTCAATGACAACACCAACAATTTTATCATCATGTCTTCGTCCGTTAGGTCATGGATGGTCGCCAAAGAGGCTACATCTTGAATATGCTCATAAGCAGTTTTACCAGTACCATCATAGGTCGGAAAAGCTTTCAAAGCAGCTTGAGGGACTAGATTTTGTGCCAATAAATTCAAGGCTCCCGAACTATTCCATGTCGAGAACTGCCTTGGTGGAGGATGCTTGGCCATTTGGACTGGTGCCTATGGCTGAAGAGGTGGAAAACTAGTAGCAGTACTAGATGAACTTGAAGGAACAGAAAATACACCAACAATTTGTGAGGATGTTGTAGAGGACGTAAGTGGTGGGGAGACCAACTTAGGGTGTCCACTTAATTTTTGGTTGTCAAGTTCAAAAAACTCAACGGGATTTTTAGATTTTTTGGCCTTCGATCTTGTGATCATGAAGTACAACTCTCACTGTCTCCACGTTCGGAGGCTTCTGGGTAGTGTTGAGTCACCAAATGTTCTAACTATACAACATGAAGGTGAACATTAAACCTCAATACTATTGAAAGTGAAACTTTTAGGGTCCCATCGGGCGTGCCAAAAACTGTTGGCACAGGTGGGTTTGTCAACTTGAAATAATATTTGTCCCACCGACTATGGATCTTACTGAGACATAAATAGTCTGTCCCATCGGGTGTGCCAAAAAGAGGGTGTCAACGAAAAAAGCCCACCGACTATGGATCTACGAGACATAAATAGTCGTCCCATCGGGCATGCCAAAAATTGTTGGTCACGAATCCACCTAGTCATATAAAATGTGCCCTAGACCCGACCAACATTGAAAGGCCGAGAGAAAGAGAAGTCTCTCGGGCCAATCTCCAGAGAGGGCTGGCTCCCAAACTAATCTAAACTTGTTTGAAGATAAGGGTGCGAGAAAGAAATGGAAAATGCAAAAAGAAAGGGAAATAATAGAAAGAGATGGAAATATGGCTGAAGCCGATAGTTGATAGGGAGAACAACCTCAGATAGCAAATAACCTCAACAAGATCCTGAAGATAAGCAGCAACTAATTCTTAGAATGCACATACAGAAATTGGATCAAACATTGACCATAAGCTTGCCTTCAATTATACTTCAAATGTTCAAATGAAAACATAGCCAAATTCAGAACAATAGAATTCAACTTATATTTTAACACTGGACTAAGCAAAAGTAAATCACACAGAAAGCATCACATGAACAACAGTTTGGATCACCAACTCAAAAGACACTAAGAACAGAGCAAAATGCATCTAGGATTTCTGCTTCAATTTTTGTAAAAAGGTCCTCCTCCTTTGCTTGAGATATACATTGGTATTTATAGAGGTCTTCCCTCTCCCTTTTGCATTACAACATTTAAAACATAAAACAGATTTTGAAGAGGAGATCCACAAAATATGCACTTGAAAAGAGAAACAATCCCCCTTGGAGAAAACACGTTCCCTGTTTTTATGGATCAAAACTGAAAATCAAACAGAAACAAGGGACCATATTTCTTCATTAAATGACCGTTCTTAGGGCAAGCTTGAAGTTGTTAGGAGATCACGAACAAGAGCTTTTAATACTGGAGGCATCTTTAATTTTGGTGGCTTCGAAAGCTGCATGATAAACCGTTCTCCCATCTTGCGCACATAGGTAAACAACAAAGCATTTAATCTTGGAGCCTCTTTGACCATGATCTCAAAATCAGTTGGAGAGCTTTTAAAACGATACTTTGTTTGATCCTTATCTTCTCCTCACATTCTCCTATGCAATTTTGAAGGAAAATGCGGACAAAACTTTATCGGGCCTTTGTTGTTGCTTTTGTCGCGAAAATGTGACAGGTCGCGAAAATGCGACATGTCGCGATATCCTTTCAACTTACTGCTTTCTTCTGTTACCACCAGTCGCGAAAATGCGACATGTCATGAAATCGCGACATCTTCTCTTCATTTAGCTTTCTCTTCTTGCACTTTCGCGAAAACATGACAAGTCACGAAATCGCGACAATCTGCCTTCATTTCATTTTGTCCCCATGACATGTCGTGAAATCGCGACATTCTCCTCTACTTTGGATTTTATCTTCTTGCAAGTGGAAAAAATGGGACATGTCACGAAATCGTGACAATTCGTAGTGGGCACTGTCTTTCTTGCTTTTTCATCGCAAAAATGTGACATGTCACGAAATCACGACAATTTCTCTCTGACTTGTACTTTTCAACCTTTGTTTCGTGAAAACGCGAAAGGTCGCAAAAATGCGACATGTCGCGATATCACAATGTTTTCTCCATTTTGTTCTTTCGTCTTCAACAAGTCATGAAATCACAACATGTTTCTCTCTTCTCCTTTGTTTCTGCATTTGCTCCACGAAAACGCGACATGTCGCGAAATCGTGACGTCCTTCTCCGTTTGGCTTTGTCTCAATAATATGTCACGAAATCGTGACAATTTTCTATCGTCTCCTTCGTTGTCGCTTCCTATCGTGATATCACGCCATGTTTCTCTGTCCTGGATTCGTTTCCAAAAATGTCGTGAAATCATGACATCTTTCATTCGCCTTGTGTTTATCTTCAGCCCTTTCGCAAAAACATGACATGTCACAATATCGCAATATTTTGTACCATCTTGCTCCTTCCTCGCTTTCCTGTCGTGATATCATGACATTTTTCCTTGGCGCTCCCCTTTGCTGTTGTAAGTCGTGAAAATGCGACATGTCACGAAATCATGACAACTTTGCCTTTACTGCTCCTTTCGCTGTTTCCTAGCACGAAAACACGATAGGTCGTAAAAATGTGACATGTCGCGATATCACGACATTTTCTATACTTAGCTCTTCTTTGCATCAGACATCGCAAAACTGCAAAACTGTCATGCCAGTCTCACATAAAAGTAAAAACTCACATACCCGACGAAGAGATCTCTTGCTGCCCTTCAGCCTGTGGAGACAAATGGGTGCGAGTGCGTGTGGGGGTGTGGCATAAAATTGAAAACATACAAAAAAAATGAAAAAATAGATATAATTTCAACTAAACAGTAATGGTAATGAATAAAGAAAAACTCAAAACAGTAAACTTACTTGTCATTGGTGCGACATAACTAGATTCACCTTCCATGGTATTTTCTTGCACATGTTGACAAGAAGTGGAAGAAGAAGCCAACTTCTAGTGTTTATGAGGTCTCTGTGGTTGAAATTCACACATTATGCCTTTTGAATCAACACCATCCTCTGGCATGTGACTTATGACACCAACATCCTTTTTTGCCCATGCAATGATTACCTTAATCTATATTTAGGTGCAAAGAAATGTTAAAAAATAAATAAAAAACATCCTAAAATATAAAAATTATTTAATGGTAAAAAATGGAATAATTACCTTCAACTCTTTGGCAGTCATAGTGTAGCACCCTAAAATTGGTGCAGTGAAATTATAATAATTACATTCACCTTAGTAAATAATTTAAATTCAAATTTTAACCTCCCAAACCGCTCGTTAACCGTCGGGTAATCTGTTTCCCCCTTTTTCGCATCATTTTTAGAGGTTGTTTTGACCGTTTGACAATATCATCGCCGATCAGATGATATCGCCCCAAATCTGACGATTTCGTCTGGGCTAGGATGTCCAGACGATCTTGTCGCAAAAATGATCTTGCATAATTAGCTTCTGTTCCAACGGGTCTCTAATCTGGGCAGAAGCGTGTCTGCGCCATTAAGGACCCTCCCCCGTTGGAGATCTCCCAAATAGGGATAATCTCCAACCTCCTAACTACTCCCCTAAGCCTATTTAATCCTTAGGACCTTCCCTTCCCAACCCTTGGCTTAAATTCTCTGTAACTTAACTTCATACCCGTTAAATCATCCCAAATTCACACTTGCAGTAGTCCTATACCAATTTTGTTGCAGGTACCTTAGTGTTTTTCAGTCGGAGCAAGATTTCATCGTCGTCGACGAACCTGTTCAGATCGGAGGTGATCCTATTGAATCAGAGATGATTTCATACCAATGTGGGATGATTTCGACTGCAGTCAACACTGAGGCAATTAGTGCCTGAAGTTTGCATTTCTTCTCCCCTTTTTCTGTTGTTTTATGTTGTAATTAGCAATTTTATTCAGTATTTTATGTTATTTTGCATTTGGAGTTCACCCATATAGCTTAAGTTGCATGATAAGATCATAATTTCTCATTCGAATGTCATAATATGTTTGAATTTCTATTCATAACTATTGTTTAGTATTCATATTGTTATTTTGTGTTGTTTCCCTTTGTTATCATAGTTGCATTCTCTGTATTTTGCATCTGTTTTTCTATTTGCAGGTCTCTGACGAATTCGTCTGATGAATTCATCAGATCTTAGACGATCTTGTCTGATCTCAGATGATCTTGTCAAATCAGAGGTGATCCTGACTGCTTCAAACATCAGAATCTCCATCAGACATCTAGATCAGGTATTCTTCCTTAATTTCTCTATTTTTCTGTCTTAATTTTGTTTTCTATATTCATTAAATCTGCACTTTCATATAGATTAATTTAGATTCATTTGGCCAAACCTAGGATATGAATGCTTAAGGTTAAAATGAACACATTAAAACACATTCCAAACCTAGGCGTGGAAACTGCCATTAAATGTTTCCTGGTGAACCCATCATCCGTCAAAAAATCACCAATATGCACCTCCCTTGAGAGGCGGGACCTTCGCAAGTCCTCTTAGTCTGAGGTACCGCGACATCCTTTTTCCATCCTCCTTCTGGGCACGGATCCTATAGCTTGAATGTAGGGATACAAAAAATTTAGAGCGATACATTTTGGTGAACCCAACGTGAATGCATTTAAAACCTTTTGAAAACAAAAAAAAAAAAAAAATATATGTATACAAGAAAAACAAAAACAAAATCATCATTTCATGTTTATATGTTTTAGATTCAATTCTAAATAATAGATGCTAAATATTACTTTTAGAAGTACTAAAGAAACCATGAGTTTTTACTCAAATCAATATGAGCCCATTAGTAATGTTGGAAGAATTCAGCCAAATACATTTGTTGATTATGACCAACCTCATCCCTATTCAACACCACCTCCATCACACTTTTCTCATTTTTCATCCTTACCCCAACAGGACAATCCGTTTGCCAATCCTCTTCATAATGATATTATCTATTCTCCCATATATCCATATTATGTCTATCGATCCACATACAATCCTCCACCACCTTTTCAATATTCTTCTCTTAATACAACACATCCATTTCAACAAGAAAATACTTATTCTTCCAATTCTACCATGTACTCACCTCATGCTTCGCAATCTTCCTGTCATCATTCTACCCATAATAAAGAAAGTAGAGGTGAGAAACCATTGGGCCCTTTTATGACTGAACTACTAAGGCACATATCAAAAACCTCTCGAAAACCTTCATCACGTACATTTACAAAGCTCAATCAACCAATGGATATAATTCTCAAGCATTTACTTGATACAAATAAGATTGAATTGCCTTCCATAAGACAACCTGATACCACAGAAGATTGGTTTAAACCTGAGCTACATTGTGAATATCATAGAGTAGATAGACATATGACACAAAATTGTAAAGATTTAATATGTGCAATTCAAGATTTGATTGATAAGGGTCTTTTTAATATAAAAGAATTACAATCTACAACTAATTATAAATATCCATTAAACAATCAAACTCCTACACAAAAAATACCAATAATCAATCAAGACATGGGGATCTCCCAAGAACCCCTATTCAATTATCAACAACAAGAAACCAATCAAATATTGCATGTTAGTGTGTCCCATCATGTTGATATTATTAATATTGTAACAAAAACTACAAATGAGCAACTTCAAGTTCAATCAACTCAATCTGATATTCAAGATATGGATTCCTCATTTGACCAACCTTCATAACTATCTCTGGCTCTAGAGAATGATACAAAATGGAATGTAAGCATAGAAAGTTCATATTTAAAATCAAAATCTCAATCTAAAATCCCCTTTGATAGCCAACAATAAGTGATTAATCCTCAAACAAAGATATCCCTTTTAGAAGTATTACAAATTTATCACAAGAAAATTTTGTTCAAAATACCTAGCCAACAATTTGTTCCTCATCATATTTTCTCTAAGAACATAATTAATGGTATAAACCCTCTTGAGGTTAACCATATTTCATTCTATGATGAGGAGATTCTTTCCTCTACTCCACAAGAAGATTCCTATATTTACATTATCAGATCTAATAAATAAACACTTGTTAGAACTATCATGGTAGATAATGACTCCTCTCTTAATTTATGCACTTATCAATTATTTCAAAAACACAAATTAAAGGAAAAAGATCTTAATGAATCAAATGTTATTATAAAATCTTTTAACAATGAAATTCAAGATCGTCAAGGTACTATAATTCTTCCCCTTAATATTGGATCCAAGATCCTGGATACTTTATTCTATGTAGGATATTGTCCTTCACCTTACAACATACTTCTCCAGAGTCCTTGGATTCATACGATGAGGGTTTTCCCTTCCACTCTTCACCAATGTTTGAAGTTTGAACTTGCAAATAAAAGTGTTACCATACACGGTGACCCAAAACCATTTGAAGAATATTTAATGATTGAAACATCAAGTTCTATACATTCTCTATTGTCACAATTATTTGTTATCCATCACTTTTCTTCATTCATATATGATCATCCTTGTTTACCAAATAACATCCATGCATATCTTTCACATCTGCATCTGCTCCTTCCATCTTATCAAGATTTGGAATATAGTGATAAGAATCAAGAACTTTCTTATCCTTCTTACATTTTATTTTGTAATATGATCAATTTTACACATATAAAAGTCAAATCTTTTGCTACATTATTCTACATTATAACAAAGCTTTTGTTATCACTACCTTTTATTCATCACCTTCTATTCTTACCTTCACCTCAACCAGATTATCCTTCAAAACCTCCTTTGATTTTGAAGCAACCTTAGACATGCTATACTCAAATAACCTTGTATAGTGTATATAGATCATCTTGTTTATACCACCAATTTCACTTCATAAATTAAAATCAAAATACAAAAAAATCAAAATCCTCAAAATCTTCAAAAAAATACTAATGCAACTAAGGATCTTAAAGGTAAATTTGAGCCCAACTGGCTTGGACCATACATTATTACTGCTAAATTTGAATCAGGAGCATACAAATTATCTACCTTAGATGGTAAAGAACTTAAAGAACCCATGAATATTTTGCATCTCAAACGTTACTATGTATAAATTTGGTCACTTCATCCATGTATATATTTGTTCAAAATCACTATCTTGTATTTTTTTCAAATTTATAAATTCAAAAACATCAAAAACATTCATAATCATCAAAAATCTTCAAAACTATTTGTTGCATTTATTTATGGCACTTGTTAAATTTTTTGTTCAAAAACAAAAATAAACCAAAAAACAAAATAATGATAAAAATATAAAAATAGCAATATGCTTGACTCTTTCGAAACCAAAACAAAATAAAGAAGAAAGAGAGAGTCAACATTCTCAAAACTTCTCAAAAAGTATATATATTTTCTTACAAATGTTGCAGTCATATGTTTCACATTATTTTGGATAAATTAGCATTTATTTGGAATCCCTCACTTGCACACTCACAAAAATAAATATCTTGATTTTATCTGACATGATTACTAATCTCTCTTATATCAAAGTCCACAAAATTCAATTAAATAAAGTTTGAGCATAGAGAATTGATCTTGTTATTTACTTAAACCAAGCACATCTTTTCACAATAAAATGATTATATTTGTAATTTCCATGTTTTGCTACATAGTAGAAGTGATTTCTTGAGCAAAAAGTTTCCTTTGCTATCCTATCATGCACATGGTCTAGAATCTTTGAGAATTGGCAAAAGGACAAGCTCACCCCTACCCAGAATAAAAATCCCTTGCTCTACAGCTAATCCGAGCAAGTATCCCTAGTATTAAAAAAAAAAAAAAAAAAAAAAAAAAAAAAAGTTCAAAACAAAGAGAAAAAGAAAAAAAAAAAAACAAGAATGTTATTTTATATCATTATAGCAATATTTCAAGCACTATCTCAAAAATCAAACAAAAAAAAAATAAAAAAAGAAAAAGAAGCAAAGTTCAAAAGAAAAAAGAAAGCAAAAGCAAGAAAGCAATAAAATCCCTTTCCCTACCCTTTGAAAAGAAAAGAAGGGTTGATAAGCTTGAATCCCTGGAATTCTCAATTATTCGAAAACTGTGAGGTAAGCCCCATAATAGGTGGTTTGTGCCCAACTCCGCTTGGCCTTGGGTAACTCCTAGCGTGGTGATATGTCTGTCACATTAATGACCTTCTTTTGTATAGACCTATGTCTGCTTATGGATTAGCTAGCTCTTGATAATACGATCTACATAGTAGTCTAGTATGGTTATATGCATCTACATCATGGTTAATGAACACTTATTTGGTTTCTTCAAATCACTTTTATCATATTATCTTGCTCAAAACTGGTAAATGCACAAAGCAATTGCACACACATTTGTGTTTGAGAGATTTTGTGTATCATTATGATAAATCAAGATCAGAAATGAATTCACATATGCACATGGGATTCCTTATAAATCTAACTTTTGTCTTCAAAATACTTTGAAATACTCTTTTTGCAACTTGTTTGGAATAATTCAAGTACAGTTGTTTACCATAAAGACAACTATGTAATAGAAAATCAAAAATTTCTTTCAAAACTATACAATCAAAACATATATATATATATATATATATATATATATATATATAACTTTTGTCGACTTTCACGACGATGGTATAGTTCCAAAACCAAAATTGGAATTTTATGCCTAGCGCAAGTCCTCATTTTCATATTTTTTGTTTATTAAAAAATCAACCATGCAATAAAACTATCTATTTTTGATTTTCGCGATGATAGTATAAGTCTATACCTACATATTCTATACTTAGCACAAATCATTGTAACAATTTTTATTCCCCATTTATTAAAAATCATGAAAACCATATGACTTAATTCATTATGTTACACAAATTATGCTTTTACAAAGCAAACACATTTTCACTATTTCATGTCATTATGTCAACCTTCAATTTTGCAATGATGGTATAATTCCTAGGGAATTATTCAAAAACTTTTATCACACTTAGGAATTTATACCTAGCAAAAATCATTATTTCATGCATACTATTCTTTTTATGAAAATTTGAAAACAAACCATCATCATCATCATTTGCACCATTGCACCAAAGTCTTAAGACAGTCTCTTAAGCACTATTTTACTTTTAACAATATTTCTATAATTGGGATTAGCTTGACGACCGAGTGAGCAACGACTCCATGAAATGGTCTATAATAGCGACAATGTCCTTTGAAATTATTGTTAGAAGTCTCTTTTTATTTTTTACCGCATCACATTACAAACAACCCATTTGTTACATCAGATTATTTCATTTAAAATTTTACCCCATGACATTAAAGTTATAAATTTTCAAAACGACATAATTTCATGAATCCTCAATCCAATTATCAACTTAATTAATCAAACATAAAAGCATCATAAACATATACATAACACAAGTCATATGATCAAAAATATCTCATCTATATATATATATCACAAATATATGTATACATCATATCAAAAATGGATTGATATGCCACAATCTACATCTTGGCATACTCAATCCCCTCAATCAAATACCCTCTATGTAGTGTCTCGAGAGCCCCTCGAGCTCTCGAGCTCTCAATCTCCTCCCCCCCTGAGGTGGAGGAGGTGGCCCCATCGTAGTCCATGTGGTGCCATGAGTCCTGGATGCCGATCATGATGATGTCCTAGATGACCCCATCACGACAGGCTCTGCAATATGTGCTGGTAATGGCACCCTCTGCTCTGCTGACACCACCTGGTAGTGTAGAGCCTGATAGAATGTAATTTGGGTGATAGCGCATGCTAAATCCTGAGTGCTTGCTCCTCCACCTCGAGCTCTAAGCCATGTAGCCTCATCCTGTAGTGTCTGCACCTGAGCCTGTAAGCGGGCAACCTCAGCTCAGAGAGTAGCTGTCTCGCTGCTCTCCCTAGTGTCTACACCCTTGCCCTTATAGGGCGATGGTGGCTTCTCTCTCTATGGAGAAGGGGGTCTCACCTCCCTCCTCTCCCTTTGTCACGACCTCTCCTGTGCCTGTGGCCTCCTCAGCTCTCTCTCGTAGTGACCCTGGGCCGCCTCCATAGCCACCTGGTGCTGCCTCCCTATCTGACGCACAACTACGTGAATCGAACCCTGAGCCCTCGTCATCCGAGGAGGGCGAATGCCTGCGTACCAGGCATCGTAGCCATCGGCTACCCCTGCGTCGTCCCCATCCACTGGCTGAATGGGGGCATCGTCTGTGTCATGATTTTAGAAGCGTTGCATGTCTGGAGCCTCGCTAACTATGGTGTTGTCCTAGACAGTCTAGAAAAACTCATAATCCTTGAGAGATGGGATCCCCTACTGCAGACCGAACTATCGCAAAACTTGGTCATAGCGGTGGAGCTCCACCTCTCCCCTCTCCATCCGAAGCCAGCAAACTCGCCTAATGCGAGCCAACTCCTGTTCATCCTCGGCATACCCTGGATGCTCCCTCCAAGGCCTCAAGGTAATATGGTCTGGGACTAGGTCATATAGCAGTCTCCAGGACATAGAAAGGTTGATCCGCCACTGTGACCCTCTCTGGAGCCACCAGTAGAAAACTCGGGGCCTGTCCCCATTAATCCTTATCAGAGGAAGCCCTACCGGCCTTCGCACTGCAATGTGCTCCCAGCACCAAACTTGTAGGAGCGATGTCATCACTAGACATCAGCCACCATTGTACATGACCCCATAGAGGATCCTGTACAACCGACATAGTACAAAACTGTCCCAAGAGAACCTGTACCCGTGGTCCTGCATGTCACAGATCACATCTGCCAGCATCCATAACACCCTGCATCTGCTCTGGTGGCATAACAAAAGTCCACCAACTACTCCAGCTAGAACTCGTGTGAGTCTAGATGCCCTAGGCATCTAACACAGTGCCTCGATATTAACTCTACCATTTTCTAGGGCAAAGCTCGGGTCACCACATAATCGTCCCATAGCATGGCCCTGATTGGCCATAGGAGTGATCAATTGTCCTTGTATGGGGATTCTTAGAATCCTCCATACATCCTCTAGAGTGGGAGTCATCTCTCTTGTTGGTAGCCAAAAATAAGAAGAACCCGGATACCATCTCTCAGCTAGCACTGTTAGTAGCCCCATATCTGTAGACACTTGTGGCATCTCTGCCACATGCTGCAAGCCAACCTGTGCCAGCTGATCCCGCTCTACCTATGTAAGAACGGCCAAGTCATCTCTCAACCCTCCATACTTCCATTCCCTGCTCTTTAGCAAACCTCTCTGCAACATAAACAACAAAACAACAAACATTAATAACAATTCAAGTATTTAAAAAGGCAAGTAAAATAAGTTCATTTTAATCAATTGATGATATCGCCCACTATTGGATGATATCGTCCCCAATTTGAGCAGAATCGTCTCCAATTTTGCAAGCCGAAATCATCCCTAATTTGACGAAATTGTCCCCTTTTCGCCGATTTTGCCCCCGAACGAAATTGGCAAAATTGAGACGATTTCGTCGAAATCGGGACGATTTCGTCCCGACAATGTCGACGGCCCAAAAACGGCCGCGATGCTCAAAATTCATCCAAAATTTATCTAAAAAGCATCTAAAATCAAATTAAATTATTCTAAACTAAGTTTAGACTCTTACCCGTAGACCACGTCGGACCTCTATTGATCTGTGCGTCGTCTCCACCATTTTTGCTTCAGAGCTCTAAAAACCAGTAAAAATGAACAGTAAAAATGAATTAGGGTTTTACCCTATTTTTCTTAATTTTATTCAAAAATAATTTTTGCTTTTCCACGTTTTTACCTCAAACGTTCGATTTGGGTAAAAACACGGAGGGGGCACCATAGTAAGCTGTCGTACGATTCAACCAAGAATTGTCGCCTAAAAATGGGAATAATTTTGTTTTCTTGTAGATCGAGAAGAACTCATCTTTAACGCATTTTCTTCGAAAAATTTGCTAAAGAGGGGGCAAAATGTAGCACCCTAAAATTGGCACAGTGAAATTATAATAATTACATTCACCTTAGTAAATAATTTAAATTCAAATTTTAACCTCCCAAACCGCCCGTTAACCGTCGGGTAATTCATTTCCCCCTTTTTCGTGCCATTTTTAGAGGTTTTTTGACCGTTTGACGATATCGTCGTCGATCAGACGATATCGCCCCAGATCTGACGATTTCATCTGGGCTAGGACGTCCAGACGATCTTGTCGCAAAACTGATCTTGCACAATTAGCTTTTGTTCCAACGGGTCTCTAATCTGGGCAGAAGCGTGTCTGCGCCGTTAGGGACCCTCCCTCGTTGGAGATCTCCCAAATAGGGATAATCTCCAACCTCCTAACTACTCCCATAAGCCTATTTAATCCTTAGGACCTTCTCTTACCAACCCCTGGCTGAAATTCTCTGTAAGTTAACTTCATACCCATTAAATCATCCCAAATTCATACTTGCAGTAGTCCTATACCAATTTTGTTGTAGGTACCTTAGTGTTTTTCAACCGGAGCAAGATTTCATCGTCATCGATGAACCTGTTTAGATCGGAGGTGATCTTGTCGAATCAGAGACGATTTTGTACCAATGTGGGACGATTTCGACTACAGTCAACACTGAGGCAATCAGTGCCTGAAGTTTGCATTTCTTCTCCCCTTTTTTTGCTATTTTATGTTGTAATTAACAATTTTATTTAGTATTTTATGTTATTTTGCATTTGGAGTTCACCCATATAGCTTAAGTTGCATGATAAGATCATAATTTCTCATTCGAATGTCATAATCTGTTTGAATTTCTGTTCATAACTATTGTTTAGTATTCATATTGTTATTTTGTGTTGTTTCCCTTTGTTATCATAGTTGCATTCTCTGTATTTTGCATCTGTTTTTCTATTTGCAGGTCTTTGACGAATTCGTCTAATGAATTCATCAGATCTCAGACGATCTTGTCTGATCTCAGACGATCTTGTCAAATCAGAGGCGATCCTGATTGCTTCAAACATCAGAATCTCCATCAGACATCCGAATCAGGCATTCTTCCTTAATTTCTCTATTTTTCTGTCTTAATTTTATTTTCTGTATTTATTAAATCTGCACTTTCATATAGATTAATTTAGATTCATTTGGCCAAACCTAGGATATGAATGCTTAAGGTTAAAACGAAAACATTAAAATACATTCCAAACCTAGGCGTGGAAACTACCATTAAATGTTTCCTGGTGAACCCACCATCCGTCAAAAAATCACCAATATGCACCTCCCTTAAGATGCGGGACCTGTATCGCTCCAAATTTTTCGCATCCCTACCTTCAGGCTATTGGATCCACGCCCGAAAGGAGGATGGGAAAAGGATGATGCGGTACCTCGGACGAGAGGACTTTGCGAAGGTCCCGCCTCTCAAGGGAGGTGCATTTTGGTGATTTGTCGACGGATGGTGGGTTCACTAGGAAACATTTGACGGTAGTTTCCACGCCTAGGTTTTGGAATGAGTTTTAGATGAGTTCGTTTTATTTTTAAACATTCATCCTAGGTTTGGCCGAATGATTCTAACTTAAACTACATGAAAATGCAATTTAAATGAATACAACAAACAGAAAAGAAAGCAGAAACAAAGAATTTGCAGGAGGCCAATGAAGATTACCTGATCCAAAAGTCTGATGAAGTTTCTGATTACTTGTAGCAGTCTAGATCGTCTACAATCTGACGAATTCGTCAGAAGAATTCATTAGAGACCTGCAAAATAGCAAACAGATGCGAAATACAAAAAATTCTATTTTGTAAACAAGGGCAAACTATATGAAAAAGTAATATGAGTATTGAACAATATACAAGAACAAAAGTAAATGCAAATCACTGTGTTTAGATAGCAGAATATGATCTTAATATGCAAACTAGACAAAATGGGTGAACTCCAGATGCAATATAGTATAAAAACTGAATAGACAATCTAATTTATAGCATAAAATGACAGATAAAAGAGAAAGAAGAGCAAACTCTAGGCACTGATTGCCTCGATGTGTGCTGCAGTCGAAATCGTCTCGCATCAGAATGAGATCATCCCTAATTTGACGAGATCGCCTCCGATCTTGACAGGTTCGTCGACTGTGATAGGTTCTGGCTCCGGTTGAAAACCAGTGGTGTACCTGCAATAAAATTAATATAGGACTAGTGCAAGAGCAAATTTGAAGTGTTTTAGCGCATAGGGAGTTGATTTACATAAAAATTCAGCCAGGGGTTGGGGAAGGAAAAGTTTTAGAGTTAAATAGGTATAGGATAGTTGTTGGGAGGTTGGAGATCATCCCAATTTGGGAGATATCCAACGGGGGAAGGGTCCCAACGGCGCAGACACGCTTCTGCCCGGATTGGAGACCCGTTGGAACGGATTCCAACTATGCAAATTTAGTTTTGTGAAAAAATCGTCTGGACGTTCTAGTCCAGACGAAATCGTCAAATCTGGGGCGATATCGTCTGATCGGAGACGATATCGTCAAACGGTCAAAACGACTGCTAAAAATGACACAAAAAAAGAGAAAACGGGTTTCTCGACGGTTAACGGGCGGTTTGGGAGGTTAAATTTGAATTTAAATTTATTTACTAAGGTGAATGTAATTATTCCAATTTTACTGCACCAATTTTAGGGTGCTACATTTTGCCCCCTCTTTAGTGAATTTTTCGAAGAAAATGCGTTAAAGATGAGTTCTTCTCGATCTACGAGAAAACAAAAAATTATTCCCATTTTTAGGTGACGATTCTTGGTCGAATTGTACGACAGCTTACTATGGTGCCCCCTCCGTGTTTTTACCCAAATCGAACGTTTGAGGTAAAAACACGGAAAAGCAAAATTAATTTGAATTATTTTTGAATGAAATTATGTTTGATATATGATATGTTTTTGATCATATGACTTGTCTTATGTGATGCTTATGATGCTTTTTATGTTTGATTGATTGATTGAGTTGATTGATGTAATGATTTTATTGATGATTCATGTAATTATGTCGTTTTGGAAAATATTATAACTTGGATGTCATGCTATAAATATTTTAAATGAAATAATCTGATGTAACAAATTGATTGGTTGTAATGAAATGTGATAAAAAAAAAAAGAGATTTCTAACAATAATTTCAAAGGACATTGTCGCTATTATAGACCATTTCATGGAGTCGCTGCTCACTCGGTCGTCAAGCTAGTCCCAGGATAGAAATATTGTTAAAAAGAAAAAAGTGCTTAAGAGACTGTCTTAAGACTTTGTTGTGATGATGCAAATGATGATGATGATGGTTTGCTTTCAGATTTCCATGAAAATATTATGCATGAAATATTGTGAAATGATTTTTGCTAGGCATAAATTCTTAAGTGTGATAAAATTTGTGAATAATTCCTTAAGAATTATACCATCATTGCAAAATGCAAAGGTGACATAATGATATGAAATAATAAAAATGTGTTTGCTTTTGAAAAGCATAATTTGTAAAAAAAAATGAAGTCATATGTTTTGTATGATCTTTGATAAATTGGGAAAAAAATTGTTACAATGGTTTGCGCTAGGCATAGAATATGTAGGTATAGACTTATACCATCATCGCGAAGATCAAAGAAAGGATAGTTTTATTGCATGATTAATTTTTGATGAACATAAAATATGATAATGAGGACTTGCGCTAAGCATAAAATTCCAATTTTGGTTTTGAAACTATACCATCGTTGCGAAAGTCGATAAGATATATATGATATGTTTTGATTGAAATTTTTGATTTTTTCTATTATATAGTTATCTTTGTGGTAAATAATTGTACTTGGTTTATTCCAAACAAGTTTGCAAAAATAATATTTCAAAGTATTTTGAAGACAAAAAGTTAGATTTATAAGGAATCCCATGTGCATAAGTGAATTCATTGCCAATCTTGATTTATCATAATGATAGACAAAATCTCTCAAATACAAATGTGTGTGCAATTGCATTGGTCATTTACCAGCTTTTGAGCAAGATACTATGATACAAGTGATTTGAAGAAACCAAATAAGTGTTCATTAACCATGATGTAGATGCATATAACCATACTAGGCTACTATGTAGATCGGATTATCAAGAGCTAGCTAATCCATAAGAAGACATAGGTCTGTACAAAAGAAGGTCGCTAATGTGACAGACATATCGCCACGCTAGGAGTTACCCAAGGCCAAGCAGGTTGGGCACAAACCACCTGTTATGGGGCTTACCTCACAGTTTTTGAATAATTGAGAATTACAGGGATTCAAGCTCATTCACCCTTATTTTATTTTCAAAGGGTAGGGAAAGGGATTTTATTGCTTTTCTTGCTTTCTTTTGAACTTTGCTTATTTTTCTTTTTGTATTTCTTTTGCTTGATAATGCTTGGAACATTGCTTGACATAACATTTTTCTTTTCTCTTTTTCTTGAATTTTTCTTTTCTTTTTCTTTTTCTAGGGATACTTGCTCAGATTAGTTGTAGAGCAAGGGTTTTTTATTCTGGGTAGGGGTGAGCTTGTCCTTTTGCCAATTATCAAATATTCTAGACCATGTGCATGATAGGATAGCAAGGGAAACTTTTCACTCAAGAAATTAGTTCTACTATGTAGCAAAACATGGAAATTACAAATATAATCATTTTATTGTGAAAAGATGTGCTTGGTTTAAGTAAATAACAAGATCAATTCTCTATGCTCAAACTTTATTTAATTGAATTTTGTGAATTTTGATATAAGAGAGATTAGTAATCATGCCAGATAAAATCAAGATATTTATTGTGTGAGTGTGCAAGTGAGGGATGCCAAATAAATGCTAGTTTTATCCAAAATAAGTTGAAACATATAATTGCAATAATTGTAAGAAACTAATTTTGAGAAAGTTTTGAGAATGTTGACTCTCTCTTTCTTCTGTATATTGTTTTGGTTTCGAAAGAGTCAAGCATATAGCTATTTTTGGATTTTTATGTTGATTTTTGTTTTGGAGCAAAAGGAACTTTACAAGTGCTTTAAAGAAATGCAATAAATATTTTTGAAGATTTTTGAAGATTTTATGAATGTTTTTGGTGTTTTTGAATAAATTGAAAGAAATACAAGATAGTAATTTTGAACAAATATATACATGGATGAAAAGACCAAGTTTATGCATAATAACGTTTGAGATGTAAAATATTCATGGGTTCTTTAAGTTCTTTACCATCTAAGGTAGATAATTTATATGCTCCTGATTCAAATTTTGTAGTAATGATGTATGGTCCGAGCCAGTTGGGCTCAAATTTACCTTTAAGTTCTTTGGTTGCATTTGTATTTTTTTTTTTTATTTTGAGGATTTTGATTTTTTTGTATTTTGATTTTAATTTATGAATTGAAATTGGGGGTATATACAAGATGATCTATATACACTATACAAGGTTATTTGAGTATAGCATGTCTAAGGTTGCTTCAAAATCAAAGGAGGTTTTGAAGGATAATCTGGTTGAGGTGAAGGTAAGAATAGAAGGTGATGAATAAAAGGTAATGATAACAAAAGCTTTGTTATAATGTAGAATAATGTAGAAAAAGATTTGGCTTTTATATGTGTAAAATTGATTATATTACAAAATAAAATGTAAGAAGGATAAGAAAGTTCTTCATTCTTATCACTATATTCCAAATATTGATAAGATAGAGAAAATATATGTGAAATATATGCATGGATATTATTTGGTAAACAAAGATGATCATATATGGATAAAAAAAAGTGATGGATAGAAGAGAATTGTGATAATAAATAATATATAGAACTTGATGTTTCAACCATTAAATATTCTTCAAATGGTGTTGGGTCACCATGTATGGTAACAATTTTATTTACAATTTCAAACTTCAAACATTGGTGAAGAGTGGAAGGGACAACTCTCATCGTATGAATCCAAGGACTCTGGAGAAATAGGTTGTAAGGTGAAGGGCAATATGCCACATAAAACAGAGTATCCAGGATCTTGGATCCAATATTGAGGGGAAAAATTATAGTACCTTGAGCTTCTTGAATTTCATTGTTAAAAGATTTTATAATAACATTTGATTCATTAATATCTTCTTCCTTTGATTTGGGTTTTTGGAATAATTGATAAGTGCATAAATTAAGAGAGGAGTCATTATCTACCATGATAGCTTTGACAGGTGTTTCTTTACTAGCTCCGATAATGTAAATATAGGGGTCTTCTTGTGGAGTAGAGGAAGGAATATCCTCATCATAGAATGAAATAGGGTTAACCTCAAGAGGGTTTACACCATTAATTATGTTCTTAGAGAAAATATGATGAGGAAAAAATTGTTGGCTAGGTATTTTGAACAAAATTTCTTTGTGATAGATTTGTAATACTTCTAAAAGAGATATCTTTGCTTGAGGATTAATAACTTGTTGTTGGCTATCAAAGGGGATTTCAGATTGAGATTTTGATTTTAAAGATGAGTTGTCTATGCTTACATTCCATTTTGTATCATTCTCTAGAGTCAAAGATAGTTTTGAAGGTTGGTCAAATGAGGAATCCATATCTTGAATATCAGATTGAATTGATTGAACCGGAGGTTGCTCATTTGTAGTTTTTGTTACAATATTAATAATATCACCATTATGGCAGACATTAACAAGCAATATTTGATTGGTTTCTTGTTGTTGATAATTGAATAGGGGTCTTTGGGAGATCCCCATGTCTTGATTGATTATTGGTATTTGTTGTGTAGGAGTTTGATTGTTTACTGGAGATTCATAATCAGTTGTAGATTGTAATTCCTTTATATTAAAAAGATCCTTATCAATCAAATCTTGAATTGCACATCTTAAATATTTACATTTTTGTGTCATATGTCCATCTACTCTATGATATTCACAATGTAGCTCAGGTTTGAACCAATCTGTTGTGGTATCAGGTTGTCTTATGGAAGGAAGTTCAATCTTATTTGTGTCAAGTAAATACTTGAGAATTATATCCATTGGTTGATTGAGCTTAGTAAATTTACGTGATGAATATTTTTGAGAGGTTTTTGATATGTGACTTAGAAATTTCGTCATAAAAGGGCCTAATGGTTTCTCACCTCTATTTTCTTTATTATGGGTTGAATGATGATAGGAAGATTGCAAAGTAGGAGGTGAGTGTATGGTAGAATTGGAAGAATAAGTATTTTCTTGTTGAAATGGATGTGTTGTATTGAAAGAAGAGTATTGAAAATGTGGAGGAGAATTATATGTGGGTTGATAGACATAATATGGATATATGGGAGAATAGATAATATCATTATGAAGAGGATTGGCAAAGGGATTGTTTTGTTGGGTTATGGATGAAAAATAAGAAGAGTGTGATGGAGGTGATGTTGAATAGGGATAAGGTTGATCATAATCAACAAATGTATTTGGCTGAATTCTTCCAACATTACTGATGGACTCATATTGATTTGAGTAAAAACTCATGGTTTCTTTAGTACTTCTAAAAGTAATATTTAATATCTATCATTTAGAATTGAATCTAAAACATATAAACTTGAAATGATGATTTTGTTTTTGTTTTTCTTGTATATATATATTTTTGTTTTTGTTTTCAAAAGGTTATGATGCATTCACGTCGGGTTCACCAAAATGTATCGCTCCAAATTTTTCGCATCCCTACCTTCAGGCTATTGGATCCGCGCCCGGAAGGAGGATGGGAAAAGGATGATGCGGTACCTCGGACGAGAGGACTTTGTGAAGGTCCCGCCTCTCAAGGGAGGTGCATTTTGGTGATTTGTCAATGGATGGTGGGTTCACCAGGAAACATTTGACGGTAGTTTCCATGCCTAGGTTTTGGAATGAGTTTTAGATGAGTTCGTTTTATTTTTAAACATTCATCCTAGGTTTTTCCGAATGATTCTAACTTAAACTACATGAAAATGCAATTTAAATGAATACAGCAAACAAAAAAGAAAGCAGAAACAGAGAATTTGTAGGAGGCCAATGAAGATTACCTAATCCGGAAGTCTGATGAAGTTTCTGATTACTTGTAGCAGTCTGGATCATCTGCAATTCAACAGAATCACCTTCAATTTGATAAAATCATCTAAACTGACAGGATCATCTGCAATCTAACGAATTCATCAGACAAATTCATCAGAGACCTGCAAAACAGCAAACAAATGCGAAATACAAGAAATTCTATTTTGTAAACAGGGGGCAAACTATATGAAAAAGTAATATGAGTATTGAACAATATACAAGAACAAAAGTAAATGCAAATCACTATGTTTAGATAGCAGAATATGATCTTAATATGCAAACTAGACAAAATGGGTGAACTCCAGATGCAATATAGTATAAAAACTGAATAGACAATCTAATTTATAGCATAAAATGACAGATAAAAGAGAAAGAAGAGCAAACTCCAGGCACTGATTGCCTCGATGTGTGCTGCAGTCGAAATCGTCTCGCATCAGAACAAGATCGTCCCTAATTTGACGAGATCGCCTCCGATCTTGACAGGTTCGTCGGCTGCGATAGGTGCTGGCTCCGACTGAAAACCAGTGGTGTACCTGCAATAAAATTAATATAGGACTAGTTTAATTAAATGACAACAAATTTTAAATTATGAAATTTAATTAAACTGTGTCATCTCATTAGATTACATTAATTAAATTGTGATTGCCTCTTAAGGGAGGTGCATATTGGTACACAAATTTTAAATTGTGAAATTTAAGATAAGAAATTGAAGAGAATTATACCTGACAACAATTCTGAAGAGATATCATATTTGTCCACTAGGAAAGCCTTATCATTCTTCGAGAGAATTAAATTATGTGAAACTATAGTGAGACCCTTCTATGGAAGTCCAATCAATCTCTAGATATCAAAGGGTTTGATTGTAAAATATATTTTTTGATTTTGTACAGATAGAGTAATGACCCCAAGATCATTGTCATAGCCTTTGATGATATTGTGTAGAATAAATTTATCTGTTCTAAATTGGGGCATATAACTCAAAACCCCAAAACCTGCATTCTGAACCCATGTATGGTCTGTCCTAGGTGTGTTTACCATTAAGTACTCTAAAAATGTGACACAACTTTGATTTTTGAATGAAATTTTTTGTGAGGTTGTGGACATGGTGGCCATATATCTAGAAAGGTGTGGGGTAATGATCGCCTGGGAAAGGGAAGTTTTCACAGCTTCACTTTGATCTCGTGTAGTAGAAAAATCCTAAAAAACAACTACTGATGCTTTTTTATAAACAAAACTGAGTGGGGTGGACACGTGGAAGCATGTTAGTGGACATGCATGTGGCAGTGTGATGCATGGTAGGGTGAAGCTAAGTTTTGATTTACAATCAGTATAAGGTCAGAGCATTAGCTACACTTGGTACACGATCGAAGTATTATATACACCTTATCCATCTCCATTACTACACTCGATACATCTACATTGCTACACCCGATCCGTTTGCACTACTCCACCTGGTCTATCTACATTATCAGATTCACCCGGTCCATATACATTACTTAGCTAAAACTTGTTATCCACCCGATCCGTTTGTCAAATCCTTATTCTACCTGATCCATTACGTGGTTATTTCTTTATACACAGTCAATTTTTTGAATCAGTTTTTCATCTAGCCCGAGATTGGATCATGTGTTGCACTCGATCCAAGCCCGAATCGTGTGTTGCACCCGATCCAATACCGGATCTTGTGTTGCACCCGATCCAATCCCGGATCTTGTGTTGCACCTGATCCAAGCCCGAATCATGTGTTGCAGCCGATCCAAGCCCGAATCGTATGTTGCACCCAATATGAGCTTGAATCGTGTGATGCACCCAATCTGATATTGAATCATTTTGTATTCGGTCCAATCTTGGATCGTGTTTTGCACCCGGTCCAAGTTCGAACTATGTTTTTCACCCTGTCAGACAAAAAAAGGCAAATTTGCCAAATTTTTACAAACTTTTATAAAAAAATAAGGTAATTCGCCATTTCCTTCGACATGAGGTTGGCCAAGATTCGCCAAGGTTTTGAAATGGATACACCATTTTTTTACAAGTATATTTTGGATCTGACCCCTTATGCATAACCCTGTATAGAATGCTTGGGCAAAGATTTCTTTTTCACCTCATCAAATTATGAATCTACACTATCTCTTCCTTTGTACTAGTGTAGGTCACTCTAATAAAGGTGTCTCTTTAGTATTTGATGCAACCTCAATATGTTTTTTTCTATTGATTCTAACTCTTTTCCTTGAGGCACATTTTTTTTTATGGAGAGGTTCCTGTTGACCCCCAAAAGCATAGTCCCCCTTTTTGGGAGTCCAACCTGCATTTTACTTGAAGTGCATAGAGTTGTATGCCCTAGTTTGACCCTGTGCATTCCAAAGGAGTGGAGCACACTCAAATTCCCCTGGGTACACAAGCTAGGTGTCCCAAGAAGATCTTGCATGCTCCACTAGTGGAGTGCACAAGGACCCATCCGGGTGCACTCCCTTGTGCACCCACCCATAGCCCATGTGCCCCATTGGGGATGGGGCGCATAAAGTTCCCTAGGGCACACGAGCTGTGCACCCCTCCTAAAGTTAGCATGCTCCACGGGGAGGTGGAGCGCACATCAATCCCTTGGGGTGCACAACTTGTGCACCCCGACATGAAGTCACGTGCTCCAAAGGGGTGGAGTGCACATTAAGCCGAAAGGGGTGCACCAAAGAAACTCGTGTGCTCCACTCCAAAAAAGTGCACAAAGTTCCCACGAGCGCATAACATAGTGCGTCCATACCCACCTCATGCACTCCACTCCAATGGAGTGCACACAAGACCTTGGAGCACATAAGTTGTATGCTCCTCTCCTAGCCAGTGTGCTCCACTTTCAAGGCAGAATGCACAACTTTCAACGAGGTGCATAGGGTTGTGCACCCCCATCCTGTCTGCATGCCCCACTTCCTTGGGACGTGCAAGTGTACCAGTCGGGCACGCAAGTGGTGCACCTACTTTTGGGTTGTATGCTCCACTATAGTGGAGCGCATGAGGTCTATTACGGGTGCACAACCTGTGTGCCCTAAATATTTTGGTGCACCCCACTCCCTTGGGGTGCACAAAGATTGAGTGGGCACACCAACCAGTGCACCCACCTCAAAAGTTGTGCACTCCACTCCCCAATGGAGCACACACATGAACATTAGCTCCAAGGTGATTTGCACGCATGCACACTTTATGGTGTCTACCTTGTCCACTCTAGAACCGCCACGTGTGCAACCCACTACCCCTAGCCGCAAAGTGGAAGATGACATGGCACACCCAACCAATCAAAGAACGTCATCCCACAAAAAAGTGCATGCGCCCATCTACCAAATTTAATGCACATGCTTTATTAAAAGGGTGGTGGACCTATTTTGTGCCATCCGTGCATGCAAAATAATCCATCGATGAGGTCGAGCATAGAAGGAGAGTGAAGAGAAAAATCATAGTCTTACTACCTGAGTCCAATGGCGTCCACCAGTTCTTCTGCTCTTGAGACATCCATTGTTAGGCAAAGGATAGGTAACATTACAGGGGCATGGCCCGTGGTGAGAAAAATCGGGAGAGCGCAAAACCCTAAGGCGCTCGATAACCTGCCAGACACAAGTAGAGACATTACTGAGGAGTAGCAGAAGGAGGTAGAAGGGGTCACCATCTATGCATTTGACCCTACTGAAGAGGACAACCAGTGTCATCCTACCCTCCTAAGGAGTCTTTACACCCAGGTGTATAGAGATAGCGCCTCACCTCCCCCAGTATGTAACAAATGGAATACGAACCTGGGGTGATTGACATGCCCAAAAGTATACCACTCTTCGGACTTGCTATCATGGCTCGCGGTCTCCTACGATTCCAGGGTGCATACAATTCATGATTATAAAGGCCAGGCAGTGGCTCGGGTGTCGATCGACAGAATTCGATAGGTCTTCAGCCTAGCCACTATGTCCAGGGTGGTGGAATTCAAGACATTGGCCCTCTAGGCCAATTTTATGCTAAATACCACATTTCCCCAGTCTCTGTTGAAGAAAGGGAGAAATAGGCCCACTGAGTTCCCCATCAGAAAGTTTTTGCTTCGCCCCTGGGCACAGGACTACGCCGACATGATAAATCTGGCGTTAGGGGTGAAAGACTTAGAACCAATCACGAAGGAGGTGATGTTCTTGATTCTCCAATGCAATAGGACCGACAAAACTCCTCTCTACAGATGGGAGGATGTCATCAACGATAATTTGGATAGGGAGTTGCAGCAATTGCAGGAGGCCATATTGGCCTAGAAGGAGGAGATGCCTCCCTTTTCTTATTATTCCTTTTTTATTCATTTGTTTATAGCACAGTTGGACAAGATGTTAGTGACTCAGTTGGGAGGGGTAACCGCGCCAACCGTGCAAGATCGGTTATTATGCATCTAGGAGGGGTGCTCCAATTATAAAACCTTCTTTGAGAAGGTCCTTACAGTAGTCCATTTTTGATTGTGTGGAAACTTCCTAGACAGGATTGGCAAGGGAGTTAGAGATTTCCTATACCAGGAAAAGGCAGGAGACTTCTTCTATGTGGAGGAGTTTTCTTACATCAGGATATTCGGGTCGAAGTTGCCCCCGAAAGCACTCCCTCTACACTGTCCCACGTCCATCGCCATCCTAGAGATCACTCGGTAGATGGCCGAAGAGGTTAAAATCAGGCACTTGAGGAAGAAGGGACCGATGAAATGGCTGCCAATTCCATGCACAATGGGTCATTATACTTATCTTGGCCACTTTGCCATGTTGCGGGCTATCTGGAACATGGATACCTACTATTTTCTAGAAGTCACTTGGAGGGCCTATGACCCAGAAGGCCACCATAAGGGAGAGGTTACCGGTAAGCTTGCCCTTCTGAAAGTCACGCACAGTGTCGATAATTTTGAAGATGAAATGCAGAAGGCCTTTAGGAACAACCAAAAGTTGGACTTGGTATGGAGGATGACTAACCTGCCTTACAGTAAATTGCAGGTCGTTGGTGATTACAACGCTCAGCTGAGATTGCACCGGAGCTTACTAGTTGATAAGGTGGTCCCACTAGTCCCGGTGGCCCCTCTAGAAGAATTTGAGGACCCCACCTTTGATATTGTCCAATAGGATACTGACCTCTTTGAGGTCATGATGCAAATCATTGAAGAGACCCAACAGGAGCAGGCCAAACTCCCTTCTTCTTCTAGTTCCCCCATTGCCACTTCAAAAGGGAAGGAGTTGGCTATTGGCCCATCTCATCAAACTACCACCTCCTCGACACTGACTTTGATAAACCCCCAAGAACGAGGATAGTTAGCACAAGGTGAGCATTCCTTATATTCTACCACCTTAGTAATCAATCAAGAGGAACGTCGAGTACATCCCAAAGTTATGAAGAAGATAACCAAAGCCGAGGGGTTATCTAATATCTTAAGAGGCTATGAGGTGCAAAGCCCCACATAGTCCCCCACCCATAAAAGAGCTAGAACTGAGTCCTCAGGACAAGGAATTGAAATTTTGACCATGGCAAGGGTCACTGACACCTACCAATTTATAGCTGATGAGGAGGACCAAATTCAAGACATGGAAGAGCAAATATCTCCTAGCAAGGGGATAGTAAGGTCCAGGGAGACAACTGGGCAAGGGGCCACTGACACACCTATAGCCACCTTTGAGATACCCTTGCCACCCAGCATGAAGGAGGCCACCATCGATGTGAGTGAAGGTGTCATCAGAGCATCTGCTGCACCTATCCAAATGATGAAGTCCTAGGTGGCTACCTAGGCATAGGTGGCCAAAGTGGTGGAAAAAGAACTTGAAGAATGGAAGGCCAAGGCTGCAGAGGCTAAGGAATTATAGCTCAAAGTTAAACAACTTCAAGGGGAGGTTGACAAATTGAAGATGCCCACCCCTTCCACTATGCAGGCTGGTATCCAGCTTGGTTCGATAGATGAGCTCAAGCAAGAAATGAAGGAGAAGATCCAAGAGAAGATGGGGGATTTAGAATCTAGTCTTGTAGACATCTATGTTGTTCGGCATACAGTAGGCCTCATCCAGAACAACCTGCAGCAAGGAAGGTAGAGGATAAATGCGATCATGCCAATCTACCAAAGATTTTAGGAGGACTATGTACCCATTGTTGGAATGATAGCCACCCTGTCTGATGACTCTTTCTGCTTCTTTGTGGAGGAATATATTAAGGTCTTCTTGTTTTTACAAAATGAGTAGAGCTAGCTCAAGTGGAACCAAGAGGTGGCAAATGCTGAGTATGAGGCCAACAATGAGCTGGTAGACTGCAATCTCTCCATTGAAGACTTTGGGTAGGCCCCAGTAATTAAAGATTTTGTTTTTCAAAGGATCCAGAATTTTGACTTAGAATTTGGTGACAAACCATCTAAGTGCTTTGCGACTTTAGTGGAGATGGTAGACCGCCTGTGTAGCTTTTTCGATAACAATGTACAGTGGGCCAGGGATAGAATAAACAAGGCCACGCAGGAATTGAACCTGCTACTTTTCTTGCTAACTTTTCATGATGAGGCTTGGGAATTCATTGACCAAGCCATTTAGAACTTGAGAGCAGGAGTGGGGCCCACTGCCACAGGAACACACGTGCCAGGAAGACCATAGTCACCAGCATAGTGTAGTATCGATGGTGATACACAACCACCACTTGCATGAAAGGAAACATGGGCTACGTGCCCATTTTTGAATGCATCCCAATTTTTGATACAGTTTTATTCCTCCAGCTGGAATAGAAAGTTACAATATCCGAGAGGTCTCGCACTATAAAGGAGAATAATGCTATAGTTGAAGATTTTTTATCGAACCTCTGAGAGAGAAAAGCTAGGTATAGCTTTGTCTGTTGTTTGAGTCATATTTTCCCTTGTATCTCCTGCGTATGTTTCTTACCACCCTTCCTTCTACCATTTCCAAGGATTTCTAAGGAGTGTTGTTCATCGAGATTATTTCCTGTGGATGCACCAGAGTTGGAGGCCCTTACGTCACTACAATCAGGATGGAGGGAGATCACCCCTTGTTATGAATATTCAAACCGGGGGCTATTGTAACTCAGTGACATCACAGGACTCAAGCATTCTGTTGGGCCTATTTCATGTAATATTTTAAATATAAATATAAGCTCCAACTCTTCCCTTGGCATTCTGTGTGTTTATGGTTTGTGTGATGCTCATTCATGTGTTCTTGTAATCAAAACCTGTGAATGACGCTTTCTCTTTCGCTAGTTAAATCATTTTATTTACATTACATTATTTGAATGGAGTGAAATGAACTGGTTCTCCTTGCTTTTATCTTTTCTAAAGTCATTTATCAATCTGCTACGACTCTGTAATGGATAAGGCACCGGTCTGGGTTTTGTAAGCTTTAATATCGATAGGTTTGGTCACTAAAAATACCAAAAATAACTAAATAACATTTTGTCTAGCATCGTGGGCATGTGCATTGTGAAGCATTAGTCAAAGAACCCATCGATTGGGGTTTCCTTACCCAACCTGGTCTATTTAGAGTTGTCTAAGGTAGTCTATTCCTAGGTTAAAGAGGTGGATCAGCTAGAATCCATAGTGCTGGTTGTGATTTTAAGAGTTTCTCATGATGTGACAAATCTTTTAAGGGTAAGCAGGAAAAATCCACAACAGTTCCTTCCCTAGTAGGTATGTCTACATCCCTAGGCTGCCTTCTTCTATTGCTTCTAGATATCATTTGTGCAAAGGGTGTTTTGAAATTTGATGTTTTTACAAATTTTAGTTTCTTTTAATCCCAAATGTTTCTCTAGTTTCTTTCTTATGATATTTGGGAGCGAAAACCTCAATCCATGGGTCTAGAAACTGCTCCCATGAGTTATAACTCCCCTCAAAGTGGTGCTTCACAAATATTTTTATTAAATCATAGTGTTTAATAGAGTTCTACGCCTCTTGGAATCTCTTGGCCATTTTGTGAAAAGCATAATATAAATAGAGAGGTAAATTGATTATTACCTCAGGTCTATGAGTGCCATGTCTGAGGTGGGTTAAAATTTTTACTTGATTTCTTAAAAGGATACTAAATTGTCCTTCGTAGGTCAAATATTTTACTACCCATAGTGCATTTTCATTCCATGGAATCTTTAAACATGATTATTTAATGCCTTTGTATATTTTGCTTTTGATTTTAAATTTGGGCTTAGGATCTTCCCTATTCTAAAAGCATTAAAAATATTAAGGAGAGTAGCTCTGAATGTCCTTGTTATCTTCTCTTTCTCATAAGGAGTTTTATAGATTTGATTGAGAATTTTGGCAGTTACCTTGACTATAGTCTTGTCAATCCTTGCATGGTCATTTTGAAGTGAATGTACAAAGTTTACCACTAGAGCCTCCACATGGCCTTTGAACTTCCTTAGAAAGTTCATCCACTCTACTTGCTAAAAAACTATGACAACCTTAGGATGCTTCTTGAGCTTGTCAATGGTTTCCAATTTGGCTTTGTTTTTTAGTCCTTCCATGGTATTCACTTTCACCTATGTTAAATCACATAATTTCCATAATACCTTTGCAAGAACACAAAATTTTTCTTTGTAACTTCTTTGCTCACCCTTGTTCCAATAAAAAATGGCAAAAAAATTACCTTTTGAATGATATTTGAGCATATATATTCTTTTTGGTTATGGAGCAATCATACCTTCTAAAGTACCACATGCTTCGAAAGGGATGTCATCAGGAACATGCATTAATATGATCTTTTTTAGATACACAATGGAAATCCCGCATGATTCTTATGTGTATGGTGGGATAGGTGCTGAATTGAGGATGAACACAACATAATAATAAAACATGTCTTTATTATTTGCCAATATGACAAAATCATTTTGTAATCCACAACCAAATTCACTGTTCCACACATGGTTAATGTGTTATTTCCCATGTGGTACAACTTCATGGTTTTTTGACTTCCATGGCCCTAGTTGTGCCAACTTAGCCCTTAATATGCAATATAAAAAATAACCACTTTTATCCCTTCTTGTTAGCTACCACAAAGGATCCACATATTTATTGAAATCATGCATAGTCACATGGCCCTACAATCATAATCAATTGTTGCACTATCCAAGTTAATTTATTTGGAATGCCCTTCTTCGGTTATCACAAGTATGATAGCGTCTAACACATGATTGATGTCTATCACTTGTCCTTATGAGCAACATTAATATTGCCTCCATTGCATGCATCCTCTTTTTTTCTTGTTTTCTTTTGGGGATGCTTACCTATTTTGGCACAAAAAACTGAGTTATTTCGATGCATCAGGATTGTTATTCTGAAGCAACTTGTCAACTCTAGCACAATCAATTGCTCATTTTAGAGTAAACTAGGATTGATTCCAACATATCCAAAGGTGTTCTAGATTTTTTTGGAAATATAGTTTTGTCATTTTACTTATATATAAATATGCCAAGGAATTTATCATAATTTATGTAATACCAAATCCAAATAATAGTGAAATCAAAGAAAATGCATACCTTACTGTTAGAAAGGTTCCATGCATATTTTGGATGCATTGCTTATTGCACACTTAAAAGTCCTAAAACTAAAAAATACATAGATGTAATTATTATAATTCCACAAGTACTAGCATATTTTTGTAAGGCAAACAATTCAAAAATTTGTTTTCATGTAAGCCTAAATCTGATAGTGTCTCAAAGAGGTTTTCACTATCAAATCATTATTTTTTATGTTAGAAGATACGATTATTTTGAATCCATCTCAAAAGAGGAAACCTCTTTTACAATGTTTAGGTCAAACTATAAAAGACAATATTGAGAAAATTCCATTTTAGTAAGTGGCTTATGGTACAATCATAAATGATGTCCATTGAACATCAATTTTCTCCTTGAATCATCAATATGAGAAAGTCAAAAAACTCCATTCTCGAACACTTATTCAATTTTTTAAGATCTTGGCCACCAAGTTTGTAGCTTCTAGGAAAATCAACATAGTGAGAATCAAAGAACAATGCCTAATTTATTGGTTTGTACTTACTGCTCCTAATGTGACTATCATGCCATATTTTTTGCTATTTATAAATGACCTCCATTTGGTGAAGTGCCTCCAATCGAAGTTCATCCAATGCATTCAATTGCAAAATCCTCTCTTATTGTACCTATGACAACTCAATGCCTACTTCCAAAGATGTATAAAGTGTTAGTAACTCAAATTTAATTGGAAAAATAGGTTTCTTACCATAGACCAATTCATAAGGTGTGAATCCCATGGTGGATTTCCATGTAGTATTGTATGCCCATATGGCCTCTAGCAACCTATTCATCCAATATTTCCTGTGAGAAACCATTATTTTTTTTAGTATATTTTCTAATTATCTATTTGTGACTTCTACTTGACCATTTGCTTGAGGGTGATAAGGTGATGATTTTTTATGTTTAATTTCATAAAATTTAGTAAATGATTCTATGACCTTGGATGTAAATTGGGGTCCTTGGTCTAAAAAAATAGAGCATGGAGCACCAAATCATTAAAAATTTGGGTATATAGGAAATCAACTACCTTTTCTTCATGAGCATATTTAAAAGCACATGCTTCAACCCACTTTGTCACATAATCAGTACACACTAGAATGTGTTGTTTTCCTTGAGAAGGTGGGTCAATGGGTCCAATAAAATCTAGCCCCCATATTTCAAATGGTTCTAAAACCACTTGAGGTTGTAAAGGAATTTCATTTGTTGTGGTTGGTTTACCCATTCATTAGCATGGATCACAATGCCACACATATTTTTTTACATCTTGATGAAGTGATGGCCAATAATATCCTGCACCTAAAATTTTTTGAATGGTGTGTTTTATTGAATAATGTCCTCTTGTTGGTTCATAGTGACATGCATAGAGGATATCATACACCTCATCTTATTGAATACATAGACGCAAAACATAATCGGATCCACATTTAAATAATAGACCATTAATCCACTCAAATGATGAGATTTATTTAATTAATCATTATTTTTCCTTATGGATAAAATGAGGAGGGACCTTTCTTGTTTCTATATAATTGGAAATATTAGCAAACCATGGTGATTGTACTGAGATTGCAAATAATCATTCATTAGGAAAGGAATCCTCTACTGGCTCGTCTTCACCTGTGATGTTTAGTCTTGATAGGAAGTCAACTACTACATTAGCTTTACCTAGTTTATCAACAATAGTTATATCAAATTCTTGTAGTAGTAATAACCATCATATTATTTGACCACTAACCAATGGTTTGTTCATAAGATATTTGATTATTGCATGATCAATATGAACAAACACTTGATATCTAGTAATGTAGTGATAAAATTTATTGATGGCATACACCATTGCTAAGAATTATTTTTTAGTAGTGATGTAATTTTTCTCTGCTCCTATCAAGTTTTTACTAATGTAATAAATGGCATAGTGTTCTCCATTTTCTACTTAGCCCAAAGCTGCCCCAATTGTAGTATTTGATGCATTGGTTTGGATATGAAATGGAAGTTTCCAATTTGGACCTCATAACATAGGTGGAGTGGTCAATTTTATTTTAATGTATCAAATGCAATTTGACACTTTTTCATCCATTTGAATTTAGAATCTTTAGTCAAAAAATTGTACATGGGACCTATGATTGTACTAAAGTTCTTAATAAAATGATAATAAAAACCAATATGACCCAAAATAAATTGACATCTGTTTGAGTTTTAGGTGGAGGTAAGTTTTTGATAATCTCAATATTTTTAGGATCTACCTATATTCCCTTAGATGAGATATGATGTCCAAGGACAATGTCTTCATCCATCATAGTGAAGTATTTCTTAGGATTTAGGGCCAAATTATAGGTTTCATAGTGGGTTAACACTTTGTCAACATTTTCTAAGTTTTTCTCAAAAGTCTCTCCACACACTGTGAAATCATCCATGTAGATTTCAACACATTCATTGGTCAAGTCAGAGAAAATAGCAAGGATAACTCATTGGAAAATTGTTGGGGAATTATAAAGTCCAAAAGGTAGAAATTGATAAGCAAAAGTTCCCCATGGACAAGTAAAAATTGTTTTCTCTTGATCTTCAAGAGCAACCTGAATTTGATTGTATCCACTAAATCCATCAAGAAAATAAAAATATTTTTTTCCAATGAGTGTATCTAACACTTTATCAATAAATGGTAATGGAAAGTGGTCCTTGTGTATGGCTTTGTTCAATTCATGATAGTAGGCACACACTTGCATATTTCCATTCTTCTTTGGAATGATAACTAATGGAGAAACCCATCAACTATCAAAAATAGGGTAAATAAATCCTACTTCTAATAACTTTTCAATTTCATCTTTAACAATGTCTCATAGAGTAGGATTCAATCTCCTTTGTGGTTGTCATACAAGTTTAACATCCTCAATATAGATATGATGAGTACATATGTCTAGATGAATTTTTATCATGTCTTTATATTCCCATGCAAAAGCTTTGGGATGTTGGCTTAACACATCAAACAATATTTTCTCCTAATCATTATACAACCAACTGTTGATATTCAAAAATTTTCTTGGTTGTATCTCAATTTATTTTGTACTAGGATGTACTAAATTGATCCCTTCAAAGTTGTTAACCAAAGAGTTGAGAGGGCAATGGTGTGGAAAAAGAGAATGGAATATTCTAGTTTCTTTATCAAAATTAATTCTTGAAGGAATTAAATTTGTTATAGGGTAGTGAAAATATGAGAGGAGATGATGATGCCATCCATGTGGAAAATTAAAAGAACTATATTGTATTGATATGGGTGACAAATACTCAAACTCTTGATCTTCATCCTTCCATAATAATTGATGGATAGTAACTGGTTCATCTTCAAGTCCTGAGTCATATAATTTATTGAGTAAAATAGTCTCATCCTCAAAGATAACTCTTTCTAATGGATCTAATTCCTCTGCATGATCTTTTACAACTATGGTGGCTAAGGTTGAAATGTTCTCTTCATTTTCTTCATCTAATTTAGGAAACCATAGGTTACCAAAAAAATTGATTGAAGGTTTTGTAGGAGGGTATAATGAAATATTTTTAGAATCAATTCCATTTGATATGGTCATATCTCTTGAACTATAATCAATAGCAACAATTATTGTAGCAAGCCAAGGTCTTCTCAGAATTATTGGGTAACCATTCATTGTAGTTCAAGATTAAAGTACCAAAAATCTGATTAGATATTTCCATGACAAAACTATTATAGGAATATTTTCTATTATTCCTTTTGCTTTTGTGACTAATCAGTTAGCCATTTCCATTATTGTAGACATAAGATTTAGATTGGTTAAATATAAATTTTGCATTGTATCCTTCATCATATCATTAATAGTTACCCTTAGATCAATCAGAACATTAGATATATGAATTGATCCTATTGTTATTTTGACTACTGGTCTTCGTAGATCTCCATACTTGGGTGGAATAAGTTTTCCTACAAGAAGGTTTGATAATTTTCCATCCACCTGTATGGTTTTAGTATATGATTTATTTTTATTTATTTTTTAATAGACTTTTCTAAATGATCTTGTTAAGCATAACTACACCTTTAATGGATTTTAGTAAAGGAATTTTGATATTTAAATATTTTAACTCCTTTACCAAATTTTATTCCATAGAATGTCTCTATTATTTCAAATCATTTAGGATAAGGTACTTTATCATATGAAGAGGGAGAGTTTTTTTGAGGGAAATTTTATTTTTCTTGTTGTTGCTTAGGTGTAGGCGATTCTTCTTGATTATTCTAATTAATTCTAATTTCTACAGTGATAGGTAGATTAGGATAAATAAGTGTTTTCCTTGAATGCAACTGGATGTCACAGTCAATAACATTAAACATGGATGTATCTTTTAATTTAGTTATATAGATATATGCTACCTACATAGTGTTATTAGGGTTGATCATAGGTTGAGCCAAAAGTGGAGGGTATTTAACCTATTATTGTTGTCCCTAAGGGGAAATATGGGTAGATCTAGGTAACAACCCCTATTATTGGTTTTGATATTGATGTTGTCCTTCGTAAACTTGATGTAGTTGTACCCATTGATGACTTTGTATTTGTGAAGGTATATGTAGACACCTAAAACACATCATGTTTAGAAGACTACTCATATGGGCACCTTTGCAAACCATATGAATGATCTTGGGCATTTCCAAGAGCTACTTGGGGTAGCCTTATCTGATTCAGGCTTAGTCACTGATGATCAGAGTGACTACCAACCCAACCTTTGATGATCAAAGTAGCTATGAGCTAACCGTGCCTACTGACAGTGGCTAGGAGCAACTTGCTCCTAGACACACTGAGTGAGAGCATCTAGCTCTAAAATAGACTCGGCCCTATGAGCCAAGCCAAATTAGTTATGCCAATGACATTCTCAACTAATTCGAGTGGTTGAGGGTGTAAATCTTCTAGAAGGCTCCTCCTAACTACCACAAGATGGCAATTCTTGATCTTGGATTCTCCAAGAAGCCAAGATTAGGATTTGGGGAACCTATTTATAGGCCTCCCAAATATGAGCAATGACCTTGAATTTCATGTAGCGAAGCTCTATCGAATTGGATAGTGACTTGATAGCCCTTGAGGAGAGTTAAAATGCTACCCAATTGTGGAGTGACACACATGCAATCAACAATGGAAATTTCAAAATACTGAGAAGCATACCTTGCAATTCCTCACCAATATGATGTGAATTCAAATGATTTCAATCACCAATCCATCTCTGGACACACATGCGACCCTTGACCATCATTTCAACTGGTGAATTGTGCATCACAGACCTTGATTTAAGAGGTAAAATACTCAGCTCATATTCACTATCCTTGATAATGGCTTGTAGGCTTAGTCGTCGATGGCATCAACGATTAGTAGAGCCAGCTATGCTAAGCAACGACTAGGGTTTGATTAACAATTTCTTCAGTTCTTAGTATATTTTCCCATATATTTATACTTTATCATATTAGATTAGAGTATATTTATCATTTTCAATGCATTTTTATGGTTGATTAGCATTTATTTACCCATATTTTCTTGTATTTATGTTTTTTCATGCTTCCACATCATTTTATGCAAATTATTGGATTCAACCTCATCACAAGAGGTGGCATATGCTATTGACGTGTTTTTGGTTGCTTTGTGTGTAGGTGATAGGATCTACAAAGGACAAAACTACATCTAAGGATTTTTCCTTCGAAAAAGTGAGAAGGAGACATCAATAAGCCCTCAATCAATTTGTGTCAATCTAGAAGGCCTATGAATTGCACCATCCCTATTTTGAGTCTTCATATCTTTATATTCGTTGTATCAAAATTTGGTATCCCTAAGAGGGACATACATGTAACTGATTTTCATGATGAATTAATAAAAGGAGCCTTTACATTTTTCTTAATTCATTATAATTGTATGTTTTCTTATTTTATATTTGATATTATGATGCAAATACAGTTGGTGCATGCGTTCTAGCATCGTATAGTAACCATGGTGGATTTTGTTGATTCTAATGTTGATTCATCCATCTAGGTTGGGACCATTCTTGAGATGATGTCCATGGTTGTTGACCCTAATATTGAGGAGGTATTGGAGTGGACCACTATTAAAGTTAATGTGTACTTCTCCTTGACATGTGTCCTTGACACTTATCATTTTTTATATAGGCTTATGCCTATATATTGTACTCCTTTCATGTATAATATATCTTGTGAGTTTTTGTGCCAAAATTTGGTATTAGGGATTCTTAAGGTCTTGAGCTTGTGAGCTTGAGGGGGGATTTCCCTCATGGAAATACCTCCCTTCTTCCCTATTTTTATTTATTTTTTTTTTTTTGATGCAAAACATTTGAGTATACTCTAAACTTACCGATTTAAACCGATTCAATTTATCAAAAAGGATCTTTGCATTTTAATATAAGAAAATAGTTTATTTTGGTTTGTGACTTGGTTTTTTTGGAACTTCCTATAAATTGGTTTGTTATGATGCAAGTTTTCTAGTTTTTTTGGATGGAACTATATGCATACTCAAGCATACCATAATACATCAAGCTTTAGTAAAAGTGGAGAATAAAGACGAGTGCCAGTACAAGACATGATTCAATGCCTCTCATTGCAATAAGAAGTTGATTGGTGCATGGTTCTTTTGTAGGGGCTACGAAGTTGCATACGGGCCTATGAACGAGAGTAAGGAGTGCCAGTCTCCTTAAGATCAATATGGCCATAGCATGCACATGACCTCCACCATCGCTAGGTCATTCGTACAACACTCACCATTTGATGGAGGAGAAAAATCCCATCATGGGGCTTGTCTATCTTGACCTACACTTTTGATAGAAGACTTCATTAATCAATAAGCAATATCCTCACAAATAATCCAGGCCTACAAAACCCCAGATTGAGTCTCATGGAGAAATAATTCTCTCTAGCAGATCAGGACCCTACATGCTATTTTGCGATGTTCAAGTTTCCTCTAATCTCTTTTGCTATCTAATCCTAGAACCACATGAATTTTCGTCATGCCATTCAACTGGGATGATACATGATGGACAGTTGCATCTCCTCCTTGATGCATTAATATATATTTTTTTGCATGGCCTTTGTTCGATCAACTATTGTTGATGTGAGATTTGTTTTGGGAGGAGTGTTTTTCATCTGTAATCTCCTACAACATCAATTTCAATTTTTTATGGATACACCATTTTTTGACCTCACCAACATGACTCCTTGTTGATTTTGTGGTCATTATTTTTTGTATTCTAAGATCTGCTAAAGATGTGACTAGGATATGCTATCCTTCGATGTATCTGCCTAGTCCATTGAATGTAAAACATCTAGAGATGCAAACCTGATGCATAGATCCTCATAGCAATAGCCAATGTCAGCTCAATATGATGTGGTTTTCTCTATTGAAATTACTCACAAAACTAACAATGTTGAATATGCAATGAGCTTTGATGGCAAAGGTGAGAGATAATTCTATCAGATACCTTGATGATTCATGGTGATGATGAAGACATCAATCTAGAAAAAAGCTAGATACATGGCTTATCATGCTCCTAAAAAGGCTAGAATACTACCCAGGGCAATGTTTCAGATATTACTTTGGATATTGATTGTTGTTGGAGAATAAAAATCAAGGAGATATTAGTGTTTATGAAATATGTGAAGTACCTCAAGTCTATGAAATACAATTGATGTGGTTGATGATGATTTTATATTGTTGTTATGTACTTTGTGAATCTCTATTTTTTTTCAAAGCCAATCCAAGTAAGTGCAATACCACCATTTATTTTGTTGCATCAAGCGAGACATCAACATTCATCATGATGATATGTTGAAGAGGAATTTTTTCTATGAAAACACCTACCACTCTAATAATATATGGAGAACACGCTATTGACTACATGCCTAGTCTTGGGGTATCCATCATGAAATGTTATTGCGACATCATTGCGTGCGTGGGACTTGCCCGCATATTATTAAACTACACCTTGCCGCCACTTGTCTAGTTATTTGTGGTATAACACTCATTATTATTCATCGCTTATGATATTTAGGATGATATTGGTTGCATGGAGGTAATCAATGGCAGCTTCATGCTAATACATGGCGACTAGTGATGTAACCATAAAATGTGGATCTACGAGTAATAATTGGCCAACTTCACAATGGCCCAATTAATTTCCTTTGGTTTGAAGAATTATTTACATGCATCATAGATAACTTGTAGTATTTCCCTTCAAATAGGTGTACAAGTATGATATGTTTTTGAGGCTTCAATACTAAACTGAGAAATAAAAATAGTCATTTGCCCTAAAAACATCTACACATAGTTGATCTTGCAGGTATGTTGTTATCCAGGGGTAAATATTTTTAAGTTTATTTCTTAGGTAGCATGGAAGATGTCAGTTAGAGTGGAGAAGCTTTGGTGAATACATCACCATCCATGTGGTAAATGCTTCAGGTGAATGTACGCGGAATAATTCATCATCGTTAGCATTAAGAATCTTCGAGGTGATGTTCGACCTTGTGACCATTTCCAAAATCCTACCAATGTGGTTGAAGAGTGAGTTTTGTGTGTCGTAGTCCAATATGGCACTCGAAAATAGTGTATGATTTGTTTTTTCTCTACCATTTGTAGTGGAAGACATCAACGAAGCATCTATGGCCATGAGATTTTTAGGCTACAAACAAAAATATAGTGGTTGAAAACCACATTTTAAATTTACTTTCGCTTCAATTACCATAAATTTTTATTTGCCATGTGTTTGCTTTATTGTCAAGACATTTTTTTTGAGTAATACTTCTTATACACATCCACCATGGGGATTGAACCCGGGTCACATCATCGATAAGGCATCTTTTATAAAGGGGTATTTTATTTAAAAAGGGGTCATTCTTTTTTAAAATGTTATATATGTATGGGTGACAAAGACTTTATGGTCCTCGTTGTATTTTTTCCTTTAAATGCACTTTAAAAATATCTTTTTCCACATGGAGCATGGGAGGGCCTCATATGACAATGTAACTATTCCAAAGGATATTCTTAGAATATTTCCCCTATGAGGGAAAATTACAACAAATTTACAGGATATTCCCCTGTGAGGGACCTTTTATTATTTTTTCTTGGAGGGAAAATCATCTCCCTTTGTTTCGGCACCAGAGAGTGATTCCAAGAATATTCCAAGGAGAATATTCTATGATGTTAAGAAAATTCTTAATTTTTGATGTAATCAAGGCTCAAATCAGATCTGATTGTAGTCATGCATATGCTCGTTGGAAAGATTATTTTGAGTCGAACACAATGGTGTTGTCCATTTTGAATTTTGAGGTAGTTTGATATGTTGTTTTAGGCCTTAAATATTTTTATATTTTGGAGTGCACTATCAATTGAACCAGATACTCCAATGTAATTGTAAGTGATCCTAGTATCTAGTCATCTTCTTTATCACACCTAGTGGATGAAATGACTAGTTATCCATGCATTTCGATAGGATGAGATGGTTGCCATAAGGACACTTAACACTCTATCCAAATACTATTCCATGAAGACACTTTGGATCAATTTATAAAAGACTACAAACATAGATACTTCAAAAGATTCTTTTTCTTTTCCTCCTATTTTGGTCTATGGCTCATTTTTTGTAATATAGAGTGTTTTTTTGATAGAGTCTAACACTCTCAAATGACTTAAACATAAATATTTCACCATGATTATGGGATCATACCCATAGTAAACCTAGTCAGTGACCTATAGAGGTAACATACCCATGGAATAGGCTAACCTCGAGACACTAAGATAAGGTTGACCTAGAGGCAACAAACCCGAATAAGTGGCTGACCCTAAGGCAAAAAACCTAGACATATACACTATAGATATATAACTATTTTTCAAATTAGAAGATCCAAGAGAACTATTTTTGAAAGTAGAAGAGCCAAAAGCAAAAGCCTAGACACTATTTCAAATCATGTAATGCAAGTCAACATTAAGGGGGAATGTCTCTAATGTTGACTTACCTTTTTTTGGAAAGTACACATTAAGGGGGAATGTTAAAATTAATGTGTACTTCTCCTTAACATGTGTCCTTGACACTTGTCATTTTTCATATAGGCTTATGCCTATATATTGTACTCCTTTCATGTATAATATATCTTGTGAGTTTTTGTACCAACAACCATGACATAGACCAAGGATTGGTTCCCCAATTCATAGGGAGTGGAGGAGCATTTTGATATGGATATTGATAAAAATTACCCCTTGTATCTGCCCTAAAAAATTAAGTTCTTTAGTAGGTTAAGTATATTATCATGGCATTTTTTAGTCTAGTAACAAATGACATTGATCCGTGGGATGTCCTTTTTAAAAAATACTACATATAACAAATATAGTAGTCTTGTTCAAAGGACATTCATGAAGAGCATGCTTCTTTCTACGTCTTAGACAATATACAACTAAAGGTTTAGTAGACCTATTCTTTGCATTCATTTCATTTAATGTTGTATTAATATGCACTAAAATGTTAGTTTTAATTTGGAAAATTATTCTATCAACTCTTTCATGTTATTTCCATTGTTACCAAGTTTACATCTTTGATTTCTTGTATGGAAATATTTTTTACAAAGATCAATAATTTCTTGAAATTTAAGTTTATTGATATCTCCTTTTCCCATAAGATCTAATAGTTCTATTGATTCTTCCTGAAATAATTTTAAAAATATTGTTTTACTTAATTTTATATCTACACCTCCACATCTCTTATGAACAAAGGAAAATCTATCCAAATAGTCTTTTGAGGTTTCATCTTCTTCCTGTTTCATCCTAAACAATTCATCGTTTCGATTATTTACCCTGCAATACTCTTAGTATTTTTGCAAGAATACTCTTTCCATTTCATCCCAGGTTTGAATTGAATTAGGTGCTAAACCTATAAACCATCGAATTTTAGAGTTCTTTAAATTGGAAGAAAATAGTTTAAGTTTTTGGTTGTCATTTGTATAATCGTAAGTTTGACATAAGTCCTTAACCTCAAATAAAAATTGATTAGGATTTTTAGACACAACTCCCTTAAAATTTGGTAATTCGAAAGGTGATATAACCTACATGGGAGCTTCTAGGTTAGGATTTAATCGGATAGGGTATTGGAAAGTTTGGGCAGGAGAAATAGTTTTAGTAGAATGGAGCACATTACTATCCCTTTTTGTATTGTCTTGTATTTTCACCATTATATATTCTCAAAAAAAAATTATATATATTTTTAAATTATCTATATGGTATAGGTTTTTCAGGAGTAGGTAGTGTTGAACTATTGGTTTGTTCTTCTAGTAATTCTAACTCAGGTAATCCTACACCTCTTGAAGCTAATGATTGTGATTCTTCTAAATTTCTAGCTTTCTCACTAATCACAACTTTAGGCAATATATAGATAGGTATAGTTTCAACTTCTCATCGTGGATGTCTTCTTCCTATAGCTTATGGGAAATTTGATCCAATAAATCTACCTCTTTTATCTCTAAATATATTCATACATCCTATTTTTGAAAACATATATTCTAATGTCCCAATGTCTTAAACACAATTCTTGATAATGCAACTATATTTATGCAAAGTTGTTTTTTAATGTATTTATGTAAAAATTATCCTCCAAATCATGTGGCTTTCTCTATTTTCTATTTTTCTGCCTAGAGATACTTCTATCAACAATGTTAAGCCAACATAATTTGTAAGGGGTAGTCCACAATGATAAATTTAGTTTAAAAATATGTAGCAATATCTATTATAATGGTATTTACATGCAATGATGCACTATGGTTGGTTCGGTTTGCAAATACTCAACAATATCAATGGTGATCACTTGTGGCTTTCCTTTGATCCACCATGGCTCTGATACCACTGTTAGCTTTTTGAGCCTTAAATATAAAGAAAATACATTCACAAGTATTGAAATAAGCATGCAATGAAATAACTATGATAATGGCAACTTAACATGCATGAAAATATGATAGAAAACTTGATACAATGCTCTAGAAATACTCATATAAGAAATCTCACAAAAATTACAATGCTCCTCTCATGGATTTTGCAACTCCTCCATGATAGCAAAATGGAGCTACATTGTGTCTACTACTACTATCACCTTTGCACTCCCAAAAACTACTCACAATCACTCATAATGAGGCCTTTATATAGAAATATAGATTCCTTACCTCTCACTCAACCCTAAGACTCATGTACATGTGGACTACATGCACATTTACATCATTGCACATTCTAAAACTTGTGCATTTATTAAATAAATATAATAAACTATTTATCTCCTAATATAATCCTAACCTAAATATGTACCCATGAAGATACATTAGTAAAGAACCAAATGATGTAATATATTCCAACACCCCCCTGTATTACATTATTTGGTTTTGAAGACTTTAGTCTTCAATATGGATTTGCAATCTAGTATTGAAGTTTGTACTCTCCTTCCTATTCAAGTAAATAGTTAGTGTCTTCATAAGGGTCTATCCTTACTGATAGAGCTTTAATTCCACATTCATTTGTAGGTTCTTCCATTTCTTCAACTTCTTGAATCTTTTGGGCAATGTGTCCTTTATGATTTCCTCCATGATATTCAAGTTGAGGGTACTACTTTTGAGAAGGATATGTCCTTTGGAACTGCTACTTTTGAGGTTGATACTGATTTGGCTAAAATATCCTATTTTTTTGATTTCCATAGGATATTTGATTTTCTTGACCTTGATTCTTTGGATTGAATATGCAGTAGTTTGTACCATGCCATTTATTTTTGCATATCTAAAAATATCTATTATTCCAATATCTTCGTCCTTTTGAGGATGATGCTATATTTTCCCATGGATTATCTTTTGTCACCAAAGCATTGTTAGTCATATCATCTTCAACTACACTTTCTACCTCATCCTCTTGGATAAAATTGACTGACTTATAAAAATAAATATCTTTACTTAAAATTTGCAAGGAGGTAACTAGATGCTTGTAATTATTTTGAAGTCCTCTCATGGTCACTTGAACAAGAAATTTATCCTTGACCTCTATAGGAATATTGATACTAGATATGCAAAGCATTATTGAAAGATCAAAACTAATTGATTATTCCATGGGATAAACTTTGTATAAATAGCAAAGTTGATTAATGTGGGCCATTGGATTACAACTCAACACATCTAGACTAGTCTAGACTAAGAGTTCACCTAACTCATGGAGGAGTGGTAACTCAGGCTAGACTATCCTAGTAGAACTTAAGAGAACAAAGATTTATTCTAACACCCCCCATTAAGTGATACTAGGGTGAATGTAACTACAGGAGATGAGTCCCAACAACAAGGCCTAATGAGGTACTCATGTACAATATTGGTGCTACCCAAAAAAATGAGTCTCGATAAAATGGCCTTATTAGGTACTCATGTACAATGAACTTACTTATAGGAGAGATGGTGAAAAAACCACATGGGAAAAAACCATCTTCCTAGAAGAAGAAGAAGAAGAAGAAGAAGAAGAAGAAGAAGAAGAAGAGAGAGGTGAATGAGGCATGTCCTCAAATTGCAAGGATTTTCCTCTTCTAAATTGATCCTTTCAAAGATCTTTAACTGAATGAGTACCCTTCTAATTTAACTGCCTAACCCCAAGTTTCTCATGCAACTGAATGTAACGCGGAGAAAGAAAATATTTGGTGAAGATGTCTATAATTTGATTTTTTGTGGGAATGTACTCTAAGTTTTCTAGAGGATATGAGGCTCTTTGAGAACAAATTGGGTGAAAAGGATCTTGATGTTGATTTCCAAGAGCACATCCAGGACATAATCCATCAATAGAAGAAAATTTTGTCAACCCTGTTACCATTTCATGAGTATTCAACTCCTTTAGATAGCTATAACTGAGATGTCCAAACCTCTCATGCCAAATTTTGCTTTCAAGATCTCCATGTGCAACAAAATAGGAGGTCCCATATGAATTTTTGAATCCCTTGAAGTAAAATAGGTGAGTGTTATGATCAATATATCCTTGAGCTATGATAGAGTGTGGTTCTTAAAAGTCTCTTATCTCAACTCTTATTGGTGAAAATAGAACTGTTTTGCCCTTTGCAAAAGTACACATATGATAGATGGAGAGGATATTTGTAGCTATATTTGGGACATAGAGAACATTATTGATACAAAAACCATCAATGGATATGTCACATTTTTCCTTTTACTAGGATAAAGGATGAGTCACCAACTTCTATGCTACAAGTTGAGTTTGAGGAGATTGAAGTGAATGACTCATGTGAGGAAGTCATATGATGAGTTGCTCCTAAATCTAGAACCCAACATTTTGATGAAGTTTTTATAGCTTTGCCTTGAACATTTAAGGCTTTTCCTATTTTCTTCTTAATGCCTATTTTGTGATATTTTATTGCTACCTCTAGTTGTTGTAGTCTTTTCCAACATTTATTCATAGAATGTCCATCCTTTTTTCAATGTGTACAAGTTATAGGGCCTCTTTCTTTCTTTTTGAATTTTTCTTTAGTGGAGGTGGATGCTACTAATGCTTTTGAGGAAGAGGGAGAGATATCATATTTTGCAAGTTTCATTTCCTCTCTAGTTAGCCTATCACAAAACTCCTTTAAAGAGGGCATTTTAAAACTTGTACCAAGTGCATCTTTTGTAGACAAAAAGGTGGTAGTAAAATTTTGAAAAACTCCATTTAACTTAGAGAGAATAAGATAGATGCATTCTTATTCTATTTTATTATTACCACTACCTTTTAATTGAGTGAGGACTTATTTAAATTTGGTGAGAAAGTCAACAATATTGCTAAAGTCTTCAGAATATAATGTTGTTAACTCTACCTCTAGTTGCATTGACCTTATTTGATCCACTTTACCAAACAAGTTCTTTAGTTTTTACCAATATCAAATGGGGTTTTACATTCTGAAATGTGAAACCATAAGATTTCATTTACATTTGTTCTTATAATACCCATTGTTTCATACATATTCCCTTTATGAACAAATATTTCATATTCTTTTTCAAATTTAGGTTGCTTCTCTTCTAGCAAGTGTGTGAGCCCTTTTTGAGAAATAAGATTTAATATCTTTGGTTTCCATGTGTGATAGTTATGAGGGGTGAGTGGATCAATTGTATTCATTTTGCAAAAAGAAAACTACAGTGAACCAATATTCCCCCCTTTAACTACAAGAAACTTGAGATAAGACAATGATGCACCCCTCCTTCAATTAGAACAGTGTGGAGCAATAATATTGAAAAAAATATAGCTTAAACCATACTGTTATACCAAAATATTCATTTTACCTGCCCTTACATGAGGGAAACTATAAGTAAAATGAGGAGAGTGATACGTGGAACATAGGCAATTTGAAGTAAGAATAACCCGCCAAACCTTTATACCGAATCTTCTCAATCACCCGCCCTTACGTGAGGGAGACTATAGGTAATTGAGGAGAATGATACTTGGAACATAGGGGATTATTTAAAAAATTGTGGGCCAATTTTTGGTGCCTTTCTTGATTATGTTTGGTTGCTTTTGAGTGAATTTTGAAGTGTTATTGCAACTATAACATGTAGTAAATTCTCCAAGAATGAGGTGCAAGCATCAAAACATCAAATGGCCAAGAGAGTGCCAAAAAAGGAATGCAACAATCTGTGCTAAGTACCTCCTCCAAATGCAGTAGTAGTAAACCCTTCCTCTATGCAGAAATACCAAAAAATTACAGCAGTAGAAGAGACTGCAATTCAACAAATTGAGACACATGAAGAAGCCCCCCTTGATTGAAGCCATTAAGAGTAGGTGCAAGAAGCAACACCACCAGAAACAACCCCCATAAAAGATATTTTTATTGATGGTTTTACAAGGAGACTTCTCACTTAAATTACCTTTATAGAAATAGGCAGAGAAATAGTGAGAGGAGCTTACTAAAAAATGTATTACAATGCTTTTTTTTGAAGATCTGACATAAAGTTTTTAAGAGTTAGATGTGAGCTCATTTTTAGAATAATATGAGCTTACTAACATCAAAAAATCACCCTACTCTCAGCAAATAAACTCAACATTTTATCCTTTTGAAAAAACTGTTCGTAGGGGAATGAGGAAAAAAAATAAAATAGCCCTCAAACTTTGAACTCGCTTGCCACGCTTCCAATCCCACTCTTTCAACCTGATGAGCTGCATTAGTGTTTTTCGTCTTCTCTCTTCATGCTATTGCTTTGATTATATAAGACTCTGTCAACTCCACGATTGAGGTGAAAAATGTTTTTGCCTCCAACTTTACGTAGCCTCAATGTTGAAGGTGGCACCACCAACATTGCAAGCTAATTTGAACCATGGAACCATGAAATCATTATCTCAACAATTGAAAAACTCCTGTTGAAAATAGAACCATGGACTCGTTATCTCAGTAATGGAAACATGCCTATCGAGTAGACGTCGCTCACTTATCTTCCTAGAAAAAATAGTCGATAGCTTCAAAGCGTCACTTCTTAGCTTCCCTACAAAAGAAATATGTTATCACTTAAAACATAGTTTGTGAGGCACTTAGAATGAGGAGGATGTGGTGTTTTATAGATTTGAGATTGGTGTTTTTAGAAGAGAATCCATTCACGATATGGAGAGAACTAACAACTTGATGTCAGTTCTGAAGCAAATGTTAGCGTCAATCTGAAGTGATCATTGGACACTGAGGTTTTAATAGGTGGAACACAGCTGGAAGACAACCATTGTATGGGCACCAAGCTTGTAGCAGTCTTGAAAAATTAGTGGAATAACTCCACGTTGGGTGCCAGGCGAGCGAAGAGAGAATTAATGCCTCAACATTGCTTTATTGAGTGGAACACTATAGGTAAGGTGCATGCGTCGACCAACTCACGTGCGTGAAAACAATAAAGGTAAAGGATGCCAAGTATTTAGTGCATATGCCAATGTGCTCTCCTTTAGTACTAGCACTGAGCTACCTTGTGCAACTACAACTACGTTGAACACCCATGAGGCAAAGGTAATTAAGTCTGCAACGACAGTGCCAAGTGAGATCGGAGGCAAAGGTCTAACACCTACAAGGCTAGTGTGATGAAGTTTGCAAGAAAGAAAACAAGGCAGAGTCCTCTTGATATCCTACAAAAAAACACTAAAGAGATATGCTTTACATTAAAATTCAAGTTGTGCAGGCTTGAGAGTAGAGCTTGGTGTCATGGGTGCACGATTCAAAGGAAGCATGACATCTTGATTGCCTTGCTTTAAGTAAAAAAATGCTTAATAAAATTTGAAGCATGTGCTTTGAATTTTATTTATACCATATAGGTATAGTTACAACATAATATCAAATGCACTTTCAATTATCTCAAAGCATTACTGAAAGATCAAAATTGATTAATTATTCCATGGAATCAACTTTGTATAAATAGCAAAGTTGATCAATGTGGGCCATTGGATTACAACAACTCAACACATCTGAACTAGTCTAGACTAAGAGTTCACCTGACTCATGGAAGAGTGGTAACTCAGGTTAGACTATCCTAGTAGAACCTTAGAGAAAAAATATTATTCTAACAACTTCTCCTAATGTTAATAATTTTCCTTTGATATATGCTACCTTCCTTAGAAATAACTCTATACTTTCACCATTATTCATTTTTAAGGAATGTAATTGAGTTTGAAGGTTTAAAATGGTAGCTTTGTTCTTTCCTTAAAATATTTTCTCTAAGGATTTCTAGGCCTCTGTAGATATTTTTGCTGAACTGATAGGCGATTGTATTTCATCTATGATAGCAAAGGTTATTATCATTAATGCCTTAACATCACTTTCTTCAAATTTTTGAATTTCTATATCATCACTGATCGCCACTAAAGGATGATAAAAATATAACACCTAATGCAATATATGATTAAATTAACAATATACATCGTATAACCAAATGCAAAGAGAAAAAGATAAAATAAATGTGCCCATATTTATTTATATTTGTCAAATATTCTTTACAACAAGGTTACAAGATATCCCTCTTAGGAATTAACCATTTTGATACATATTACAATCCATAATTCATATGGTAGATGCCTTCAATAGATCTTTAGGATCCCCACAAACTGATTATAGGAGGTATTATTTGGTGACCTCCACTTTAGGATGCTAATGATGATGCCCTTGAAGATGATATGCTCCTGATAATACCCGTGATCTGCACACAATGAAACTTATAAAACATCAATAGAAACAGTAAGGCCTTTCAAGATGAGGACATTTCATGATTATTGTAAAACATGAAGGAAATGCATAGAGATATATAAAGATACATGAAATAATGGAAAGAAAGCATAAAGAATACATATATACTAAAAGTAAAACAACTAGTTTATGTCAAAGAATAAATTAAGCATATATGATTAATTCTAATGGCTAAGATAGAATAAAAGAGACATCAGATTGTAGCCACTGATGCTCAAAGCAATCAACTCTGTTAGCCGCTATCAATTTTGATGGTAGTGCCTACGGGCTACTGTTGAAAATAATGACCATGGTGTAGAATTTTTGCTCTCTGTATCCTGGTCTTGGCATCAATCAAATCTTCTACTGAATGGAATGGCGTTCTTGGTGTGTTCTTGCAAAAAATATTAGGGTGGTAATTAGTTGAATTTCATGATGAATTTGTAGTTGCACAATGGTGAAAGTGAATATTCAAACTTTTTCAGTCTCCATTGGTGGATAGGCATGTGTCATAGTGCAATTTGGGTAGCACTGTCTTACTTATGAGATCTTGTACCCTCTAATTGCAAATCAACAACACTTCATTACACTAAAAGCTCGTCAATTGTCTCTACATTGCTTGTAAATTTTGGGCCTTAAGTAGACTCCAAAATTCCTTGTTCTAGCTTTCCTAGGAATCCAAGAACAAGATTTTGTTGGGCTAGGGACATTAAGGTGAAGCTTCTCAAGGCTTTGATTTGCCAAAATTATTGTAAATTTATTGGATGCAACTGATTTTACTTGGCTTGGGGAGCCCATGTTTGTTATAGGGTTAGCTTCTATCGACAGTTGTGGCTATGGATCTAGCCACTATCATCTTCAGTGGCTTCCTGTAGTCGCTCTAATCATCGGTAATGATGGAGGCCACCACTAATTTCATTAGTGGTTATGGTTGAACATGAGTAGCATGCCCTAATTGAGTGGTTAAAACCACTTTTGGGTCTTGGAAAGGTCCAATAACAATCATATAACCTAAAGAGATGTATATATGAGTAGCCTCCTAAACATGACATGTTTTAGGTGTCTACACTTTATCATATGAAATTGGTTTGGTTTTTGTCCCCATAGTAATTTTCCAGAGTTTCTCAAATGTCAAAATGGCCTTTACTTTGTTTTTCCATGAAAAATAGTTTGGAACTTTAAGTAGTTGAGATTATGAAAGAATGAACTTATTTGATGTCATGATGGTCCTAGTAGGCTACCTTATATCTCCCTAGTATTGATATATGCTATAAATATGATTCACCTCTATCACTTGCAATCAATTATTTGTAGAAATCTATTAGAAATGCAATCTTCAAAAATAAGAATTCAATATATTTAGTTGGATTGTCTAAGTCAGTCTATATTAATATTCCAACTATAATTTTGATGCAATGATAGGTTCTAAACTTATAGAAATTCAATTGAATTAGGATTCCTTATATCTCCCTAATTAGAAGTTTTAGAAATACTAAGTATTTTCAAACTAGATTTTTCTAATCCTTATATCTCCTTGTGTTTTTAATGTTTGCAAATGTTCTTGAAGTAATGGAAATAATTTAAATGCTTCTACTTTTAATCCTTTCTTTCATATAACCAATATCTTCTCTAGAGATTCTTTTTAACACCTTATTACTCCTATTACTAATATCTCTAGAATATATAATGTGCACTTGATATCAAACTTGCAATATGATTATGAATGTTTCTCACCTTCTTGATGTTTGATTCTGATTTACAAGTTGCTTGGAATATATGTTGTCTACAAGGCTAATTACTCTTGTTACTCTTCACCTTGCTTGTGCACTTTATCCTTCTTGTAAATGGGCTAGTTTGTATTCCTTTCTCCAACCGAACACTTGCTGAATATGATGTTATATGCACTATATGAGGCTTCAAATCTCTTCAAATTTGGTCTTTCGCTTGTAAGTAGTATTCTCTCTATTGGCGGTTTCTCCTTACTCTTCAAAACAACAACCTTTTACTTACCTTCAATGTTCCTTTTGCTCTCCTCCTTTGTGTTTATGTACATGGGTGCCTTCTTAACTTGATGCAATATGATATGGGAGTGCCAAGTGGCACTTGTCCTTTTCAACCTTCTTGAAAATATTCCTTCTTACACCTCCTTGTAGTGCCTATGACATGTGGTGCTTGTATTCTTCTCCCTTATTGGAAACATTTATTGTAGCTCCTTCTTTCAGGGTCTATGACAAGTGGTTCTCAAATTCTTACTTCTTGGTGGTTGATGATTGTTATAATTGCTTTTAACTTATTCCTCCACACTGGGCACTCATATACGGAGAGTTTTTAGCACTGTTTTATCTTTTCCACCTATGTTGGGCACTTTTTTGTCTTGTTCTTACTAGAGTTTTGAATATGGGACATTACACTATGATATTGGGCACTCCTTTATCTTTTATGTACTGGAGTTTTGAATATGAGATGTTACACTATGATGTTAGGTGCTTAAAATTCCTCTTCAATGTGGCACTCTTCACTTTGGATGCATGGAACAACTCCTTCCATGTGGAAATAGGTTTCTAACTCCTTTTTCAACTTCCTTGGATCTTTATAGCATTTTTACAATGCTCAAATCTTACAATTTCTCTTGTTTTCTACATATTTTCCTTGGTAGAATGCTTTAGCAATCTTCTATGTCACTGTTGGATGTGCAAACTTGTTATTTTCTAGGTAGCTTCAATGGTTATGGTGCCTCCTTTGTGATGAGATATGACTTGCACTATGACCTCAAATTTTGCCCTTGTATTTTTACTTTTATTCTCTCTTTTGTAGATATAGTTTTTTCCTCTATGTTGGTGGAAAATTCAGTGGTTATGGTGCTCTTTTGGGTGTCTTTTGACACCTCAAATAACTAAAATTTTGACCTCTTTGAATGGCCCTTTATTTTGCTTTATGAAGGCTCTATTTTAGGGCTTTGTAGAATACCCTTTGTGGAGTTTATAATATATATATTTATTCTTATAAAGTCCTTTTTATGACTCTTTAAATGTAGATTATGACTGCCTTCCTATGCTTGGGAACCTATCCTTTACTTTGCTCGAAGTGTGCGCTTCAATTTTTGATTTGGGTCTTTATTTGTATGGTCCAACCTTGCTTCCAAAAACTATTTTTAATCCTCTCCAAACCTGTCCACAAATTCTTCTTGGAGATGTAAACTCAAATTTGGGATTTCTTCTCCCTTTCAAGATCTTCTCTTGCTATAATATGTTGCCTTTTCTCTCCAACTTTTGGAGGTAATATTCAACCTTTTTGGTGGCTATTTCTTGCCACAAAAATCTGCAAGTAGATTCCCTTTAACTTATTCAAAAGAGCTCTTGATAAATCTACCTTTGACTCCTTGACTAGGCTGAAATGAATCTAGTATTATTATTGCCTTTGATCATTGGCAATATCTTCCTTGCTTGGCTATTCTTTCACTTATCAATCCAAGCTACTCAATGTAATATTTGCACTATTGTATATGCAAATTTGTAGTCTTCTTTTTATTAGAATGAGCAATAGAATGTTGATACATTTCTTTCTCTCGAAATATACCTAACTTCTATTTTATTCTATGTGCAGGATTGATCCTTGTAAACTATAACTTCTGCACTATTTTTAAGACTTGAAATAAAAATTTTGATGCAACCTTTAAGCTTTGTAATTGGTGCTTTAAAGTACTTTAATAGAAATCCAAATATAAAAAGCTCAACTAATGAAATTTTGCACCTTTCTGTTGCATACCTTTTCAATCTTGTAGATGATGAAGATGATGGTGATTCAACTCACCTCAATGGATGCCTTTTGTAGATGTTATTGCAGATCTTATAGGCTGTCCAAAACAACTCATTTTCTCACCTTTTCATAGCTTCAATACTTGACTAATATGCTGCCCAATACTGTAACTTGGTGGCTTAAAAAATCCTTCATAATGTGCCTCTAAAATCTGATCTTTAGTAGTCACTAGTGCTGCTCAAATTGCTGCCTTTTTCTGTCCTAAAATCTGAAAAATTTCAGATTGTAAAGCAGTCAATACCGCCACAGAAAATCTGTCATTGAATTCCAAAAAATTGGTAGGATTATTCCCAAATCGCATCTGAGATGTTTACTCAAGAACCCTTCAATGATGGCCCCAAAATATATCATATTTGGTGGTTCTTATATCTCTTTTCTCTTGCCAAATTCTGACTTCAAAGTAGATCTCCTCCTCAAACAATCTATAAGTCTTGAGATCTATTCAATACTATATTTTAATTTGACAATCTTCTTGCCAAACCTTATCCTTTGGGCTTGTTGTCGGATGGTGATAAAATATCCCAATTCCTTAGCTTCTTCTTTAATAGTAATTTCTCCAATGAGTCCTTCTAGGGACTCCTCAATGAGGCTCACCAAGCCTTCTTATTGTTTCTTGTTAGAAACCTACTATTAAAATAAATCTCACTCACACAAAATACTTAAAATGAAATGCATCAAATAACAAAATAACACTATGTAGAAAGTAATTGTAGAATTGAAACAATATTAAAAATAACTCAGAATTGTAGGTATTTTTGAGGAGGTAAACTCTAATATTTTATAAACTTGCAAAAAGACACATTTGTATATTCCTCCATGTATTTTAAAGAGAATGCTTCATGCAAACCTACCTAAAGGCTCAAGAGTTGGGTTACATGTAAAATTCCACTCGAGCTAGAATATTCTACCAAACATCAGTTACTATATTAATAATGGTTACAAGAGATGGCACCACTTGACAAGGTATCTTACTTTCCACATACATTACAAAGTATTACAAAATAACATTATAATGGAATCACCATGTTGGAAGTGGGTAATTACATAAGCAAATGAGAAATACAAAATAATGATAGGATGGGATCCTAACATGTCCTTCCCCTTCAAAAAATATAAATATGAGGAAACTGGTGTTGGAGCTGGTGGAGAGACTCCCATGTAGCATATTCTAGTTGAAGTCCACACCACTGAATAAAGACCTTAGTAATGGTATGATTGCAGAGAGTGCAAGTTCAATGATCCAACAAATTTTTGGGATTGAGCAAGATAGAACCTTCTTTATCTAATTTTGGGAGTGCATATTGAACCTGTACCTGAGTACCCATAACATTTTTAAGAGAGGATACATGAAAATAGGATGGATCTTGGAGGTAGGTGGGAGGGCCAATTTGTAAGCTATGGCACCAACCCACTGTAAGACCTGGTAGGGCTCGTAGTATTTCGTAGTAAGTTTTTGAAACTTGAAAAGCTGAAGGGATGACTATTTGTACAACTACAAGAAAAGTAAAACCATGTCATACACATCAAAGCTATGCTCAAAATTGTGTTGGTCAACTTGTTGGTGCATCTGATTCTAGACCACATACAAATTTAGCTTCAGTTGGTGGAGGACATCAGTGCATTAACTGAGAGTATTGTCGACTGCATGGACCTTGGATTTGCTTAGAATGTAAGAGGAAGACATGAGTGGAGGGCACCCATAAAATACCTTGAAAGTAGTAACCTTGGTTGCTGTGTGATAGGAAGTGTTGTACCACCATTTAGCCAAAGAAAACCACTTTGCCCATTGAGTAGGATGATCAAATGCAAAGTAGTGAAGGTAGATCTCCAAACATTTGTTGACAATCTCATACTGGCCATCCATTCGTAGATGATAGGCTAAAATCATTTTGAGCTAAGTTCCCTACAACTTAAACAATATTGCTAGAAATGACTAGTAAAGGTTTGGTCATGATCAGACATGATGGAGCTAGGCATACCATGAAGATGAAAGATAGAATCAAGGAAAATTTAGGTAAATTTGGAGGCTGTGTAAGTATGGTAGAGAGAACAAAAGTGAGCATACTTCAAAAGATGATCCACTATCACAAAGATAATAGATTTGCCTCCAAACTTAGATAGCCCTTTAATAAATAAACAATAGGAAGAGCTGGCAAGAAAATATATGCAACCTCATTCAATAGTAAAGGTTCAAGATCATGCCTATTATCTAGATACAATGAAGAAACAATTGTCAATGAAAATGCAAGCTCATGCCAAAGGATTCACTGAAATGTTTAGAAAAATAAGAGTGATCCAAGTAACTACTCAAGAAATTTTGACATTGATAGGGGATAGAGAAGAAGACTTTGAAGTCATTCGTCCCACCCTAGATTTTATAGGAGACAATTTTGAAGAGCTACAAGGACAAGAGTTAATAACAAATTGTGGAAGCAAAATACAACTCAATTTTGAGTTTTTGAAAGCATCCCTATTTGGGACAAATCAGGAAATGTGGATTAATGTGGTAACAAAAATAGACAATATGATAGAAGATGCAACAGGAAAAATGGTAGACATTGGTTTGTCCTTAGATCAATGCTTAGAGGCCTCTGATGTAGAAGAGCTATTCAAGCATACCATAGAAATATTTGAGTGTGAACCAGATGATGAGGTAGAAATGACTAGACAAACTACTCTTATGGTGAATATTGTGGAGATGTTGCTCTTCCAATATGAAAGAAACAAGTCCATCCTTGCCATACGAAAAAATAGGATTTTGCAGGAGATGAACATGCTAAATTTTGATGCCACCTTTGACATAGAAATATGGATATTAACAAGTGAGAAAATAAAAAGGTTGCAACAAGGTCAAAAAAGAAAAACATTTGAAGATTGCGGTCAACAACTGGGAGTTATTTATGCACAAAGAAGACCTTTGTCAGTGGGAAAAACCCTTTTAGAAGTCAAAGAACCAAACGCTCAAAAGGAGACAGTTCAAGAAGGAACAATAGAAACAATTGTTGAAGAAATAATGGAAGAGCAAACAAACTCTCCTAAAACCACCATCACTAGTTAAATAAGAAAATGTTTGAAAAATTCAAAATGAAGGATTCAACCCAAACAAAAAAATATAGTGGAAGCCAACTGTTTCAGTTTTGGAGATCAACTTAGGAGAGGACAAGTGTAAGGCCAAAAATAAAATAAAAATAACATAATCAAGAACCAACAGCTATAAGAAGGAGCAGACAAGTTCAGATTTAGCATCAAGCAATTACATAATAGCATTTTTGCTAAGAGGTATACTTGAGTGCCCAATTAGTTATGTTGTTGTATCCTCTTTTGTGTCTATTTTTCTACCTCATTTTTTATTATTCCATTTTTTGTGCAGGATTTTGATAGGAAAGTGCTTAAGAAGCTGAGATTATTTCCTGTCCTATTAAGCCTAGGATTCAGAGACTACTATTACCATATTGGAACAAGAAGAGTAGGAGAGACCTGTTACATTATTTTAACAGAGTCCTCTTCATTGTATTGATGTATTTCTTTGAGAAAAATAGATTTAAAAGGCATCTTGCCCACTATGCATGTAATATCTTATGAAATAAATACAATTATGAGTTTTATTCATGTTATATCTTTGTCTCAGTACTGTGTGTCACTGTGTAATGGATTACGTTATTTGAATACATTACATACGTTTATTTTTTTGGTTAAATTTTAGTTTTATTACGATATTTAAATAAATCTAAGAATGCCAATTTTCTTTTCCCCATTCTCTTTGTTCATGTTAAAATTGTTGTTAAATTGCTATAACAACCCAATGAATCTAGGCACCGGTCTACATAAGGCATACCAATTGGTTATTTTATTGCTTGGTCATTTTAATAAATGTAATGTTACATTTATCTGGAGCGTGTAATAAATGTTTTATTATATAATTATCGTTGGGGTTTCCTTACTCGTTCTATAGTTTTCTTTTAGCAATATTCATGTTTAATAGAACAAAGAGGCAAGTGGACTAGAGCCTGTAATAGCTCATTGGTTTCAAACGGATTTTTGTAGTGTGACAATCAAATCCTATGGATGCAAGAATCGATTCCAATAGTTTTTTGGTGTCGTTGCCGGGGATAATTTTTACATTCTAAGACTGGATTTTATGACATTATTTTTAATCAATGGGTGACCAATTAGAATAGAGAACTTTCATTTTAATTTTTTACGTCTTTATTTTACCCGTGTTTTTCAAATTTTGATTTTCTTTATGTTTCTTGATATTCTTGAAAATTCCTATGTTTCTTGATTTTCTTGAATTATCCCAAGAACCGACTCCCGTGAGGATGAGTGATAATATCAAGCATTCTTGATAAAGTATATGTTGTTCTTTCTACACCCCGATGTTGGTGACTCTGTCTATGAACCCAAAAGATAAAAATAAAAGAAGAGAGAGTAGAACATGTTGGCGAACACTAGGAGAAGCGGTAAGGAGCTATTTCTAGAACTCGAGAATCCAGAGGTATTTATACATACTCAGAAAACTCCACTTTTTGAGAGTACTGTTTATAATAGTAGATCAAACTCTAGTGGTAAAAATTACATAAAGAAAAATCAGAATACTATCACTGTAGATGAACGTTTGAATTTTGTTATAGAAGATACATATGATTATTTTTATCGTCCAATAATTAATATTGAGGTAGATAATCCATTAGATTACATTTAGGCTACCCAGAACCATATTCCTATAGGTACTGCTACTGTGAATTTGAATTCTATAGTAACCATGGCCCAGGGTAATGTTCATTTATGGAGGACTAATAGATATAGGCATTTTGTATTACCCGCCAATTTAAATGCCTTACCCAGTAAAGCTCACAAATACCTTCCAATTTTTTTGGGAAATAGTGCAGTAACTGGAGAAGATCATATCAAAAGTTTCTTGTATGCAATGGATAGTCTGGAAGTTGAACATGAAGACGTAGTATTAAGACTGTTTTTATAGACTTTAGAAAAATATGCTAGAGAGTGGTTCAATTCCCTTCCAAACAATGATATCTCAAACTTCACCAAAATGGAAACTATGTTTCTAAAGAAATATGGTGAAAGAAAAAATGAACAATCACTGTTAACTGAGCTAGCCACTATGAATAAAAAATAGAATGAGGTTGTTAGTGATTTCAACATAATATTTTAAAATACTAGGAATAAATCCCTACCAACCTTAGGCCTAGTGATATTCAGTCTATTTGTTTTTATAAGAATACCTTTCAAGGAGAGTTTAACTATGAGTTGAGGCAAGAACAAGCCACTACCATTGATGGTTGTATGGAAAAAGCACTGGATATAGAAATAAATATGCTTGATAGTGGTAAAATGAAGCCTTAATATTTAGAATTCAACTTACTTGAGAGAAAACCTAAAAGAGTGGCATTTGATATACAAAGAAGAACTAAAATTGAACCAATGGAAAAGTTGACTTGTCAAATGACTAAGATGTTCAATAACGTGAATAAAAGGTTAGCAAGAATTAAAAGAAATGGAAATAATTGTGAATATTCATAGACAGAGCGACCTCATGTTGACAACCATCCTCCCTTCAAGAAAAAAATTAATAGGAATTGGGGAAACAAAAATGGTTCTGAAGAAGGAAATAGGAGTAGAAGTAATGGGAACAATAACTGGAAAAATCGAGAATATGATAGAGATAAAAATAGTATTCCTAAACCCATATCATATGCCAATATAGTAGAAGGATTTCCTATTTTTCTCTACTTGTGATACACCTCATAATATTAATGCATGTGAAATTCACCAAAGTGATCAATGCAATGTAAATTTACACGCTAAATCAGAAGAAGATATAAGAATCAATGTGTGTTGGTCTATGGAATATGAGTCCAGGGAAAGGATGTTTGAAGAAGATATGGATAAATATGCTTCAAATCATCATCCTCAAATTTTAGTAGCTGAAGGAACTAAAATCTTGTAGAAATCACATGAGTCAAGATATGACAAGATGAAGCAAGGGAAATTAATCCCCACTGCTCAAGAAGTTGAAGAATTAGAAGCTACCCATGTCCTGAATCTAAGGAATAGAACATTCCATGAAATGATAGAGAAATCCTCTACAAGTGAAACAAGAAAATGAACTTTCACCAATAAAAATAACAATAAAGAGAAAACTAATAGAATCCTCAAAAATATTACTTTTGAAATAATAGAATCAGAGGAAGATATTCCCAAAGAGGAAAGTAATAAACCACTAGATATAAAGAAGATAGAATTTGATGTTGGGTCAGAACTCAGTAAGAAAAAAGTTAATATCACATTTGGAGAACTTATGAAAGTTCAACAATACAGAGAACAAGTCTGAAGAGCATTTGGATTAGTGGAACAAAAAAAAGACCCAACTTGTCATGTTGCTAGAAAAAATCAACATGATACAAGATCACCATCCTCTGTCAGACCCTTTTATGTATCATTAATGTACAAATCACATGAAAGGGAAATATATGTCATCCATAACTGCATGTTATACAGTGGAGCCTCGCACAATATCATGCCCAAATTAATAGCTGCTCAAATGGGATTAATCTATACTAGAGATTCTGCCCCTATTTTTGTAATGGATAGTAGACAAATTCCTTGGGTAGGGGTGATAACTGGATTGTTAGTTTTCTTATATCAACACCCCAAAAAGAGCATAGTCATGGATGTTGTAGTAGTTGATGTTGACCCATTCTTCTCACTATTACTCAATAGACATTGGGCAGAACAATTAGGAGGTTCAATTCAACGAGACTGGTCATATGCTACAATCCCAATATCAGATAAGGAGAATATAATTTTGAGAATGAAACCATTCAACAAAAACTCCATAGAGTTAATTAAAACTGATGAAACCATGATTAACTTATTTAACTCTATGGAAGAAAAAGGGATGGGATTTTATTCAATATGGCACAACCCATTCCTGGTGGAAGTACTAGAAGCAAAGAACATGGATCCAAAAGTTATGAAAATGGTAGATGCTGAATTAGATAGAGTATTAACCCAAGAAATGTGGACCATGTATTTTTATGGAGCTAAATCACAATCTGGAGTAGGTGCAGGTGTTAATTTAACTGATATTAAAGAAAATTACCTTGGTATTACTTATAGACTAGAATTTTCATGCACAAATAATGTAGCTGAGTATGAAGCTCTATTACTAGGATTAAGGAAAGTAAAAGAATTAGGTATTAATTACCTAACTGTAATAGGGGATGCAGAGCTTATTATACTACAAATCAAAGGTAAATATCAGACTAAGAACCCTAGGCTCAAGCAATATAAAAATGCAATGTTGAAAGAAATTGATAAATTCTTAACTTTAAATATCTCTTATATTCACCCCATAAGGGGGCGGAGGTCCAAGGTTCAAATATCGGGCCTCACTAGACTGAACGCTTGTCCCTTTCCTAGTGCTTTCAATGGCGTAAAAGGTTTAAAATGATTATGGCATGGTGGTTATAGGGGTGGACTACGCGAAGATCTCTGTGGTGGCTTTTGGGGCAGACATCATAGAATACTGTGGCGGCCATAAAATCTGGACAACTTGCCCGAATTCATGGCGACTACCAATTCCACCATGTAAATTAAAAAAAAAATATATCTTATATTCCAAGGGAACAAAATCATGTTGCAAATATTTTATCTGTAAATGCCTCAGGTCTAGATCATCCAGAGATAACTACAAAATATGGACAGATTCCCAACTATTTCAGTCTATAAACCTTTTGTGCCAGATAACATAGTCTATATAGGTCTTTCAAGATGACATAGATATTAAAGATTTTATGACTCTACAAAATCATTATGCAGATGTAATCTATGATGAAAAGGATGAAGAAAAGCTAAAAGACCAAATAGGAGAACCAGTAGAAGTAATCTAGTTGAAAACAAATAAAATACCCAAAGAATTAGTTTCTCTAGAGAGCCTATTTGATTATTTTTACAAAGCTTATAAGCCTTTAAGCAGAGATGTAATATCTGAAGACGTTAACATTGGTTCAATGAAAGAACCTAGAATAGTGAAAGTAGACATGGCATTACCTGCTAAAGAAAAAGTTGGATATATCAGTTTCTTGAAAAAGAACAAAAAACATTTTTCTTGGACTTATGAAGACCTTAAAACTTTCAAAACAGATGTAATGACACACATAATACCCTTGAAATAAGATTCTAAACCATTTAGACAGAAAAAAAGGAAGTACAATCCAACTCTGCACCCAATAATGCAAAAGGAAGTACAAAAATTGTTGGATTCCAAGATAATCAGAAAGGTAAGATTTTCTTCCTAGATATCCAATTTAGTACCAGTTAGAAAAAAATGGGGATATTAGACTCTATGTAGATTTTAGAAATTTAAACAAGATTTCATTAAAAGACAATTACCCATTACCCAACATGGAACAATTATTGCAAGCAATAGTTGGCTCAACTAGATTGTCTCTGTTAGATGGATTTTTAGAGTAAAATCAAATTCAGATAAATCTAGAAGATAGACATAAGACAACATTCACTACATCTTGGGGAACATTTGAATATTTAAGAATACATTTTGGACTGATGAATGTAGGTGCTACTTTTTAGAGGGTAATGGATTTTGCCTTCAAAGGATTAATGTTCAAAATTGTAGTTGTATTCCTGGATGATATCATAGTATTTTCTAAATATCTAGAAGGCCATCTAGTACATTTGATTGCTTTACTCGGTGCAAGGAATTTGGAATTTCTTTAAACCCCAAGAAATACTTATTTGGAACTACACAAGGAAATTTATTAGGACACATAGTTTTAAAAAAAGGAATAAGCATTGACCCAAAAAGAATTGAAGCCATTTCCAAAATTTCTCCTCCCAAAAATTTAAAAGGTGTCAGGTCATTCTTTGGCAAGATAAACTTTATTATAATATTTGTCCCAAATTTTCCAGAGATGACCAGACCCATAAATGATATGGTTAAGAAAATTGGAGAAATAAAATGGACAGTAGAGAATATGAAAGTGTTTAACAAGATAAAAGAAACCATATCAACTACTCCAGCCCTAAGATGCCCTGATTATGCAAAAGATTTTAATATCTATTCTTATGCATCTGAACATTCTATTGCTATAGTTATTTCATAGAAATATGATGAAAATAATGAAAGGCAAACAACCTTCATGAATTCAGGTCTAAAAGGAGCACATCTTATTTACACCTTACTAGAAAAATATGCTTATGCAGTCATCCAATATTTAGAACATTTCAAAGGTATATTTGGCTCAAATAAGGTTTACTGTTGCATTCCTTTTATAGAAATAAAAGATATTTTTTCTCAATCAGATCCATTAGGGAGACCAACAAGATGGATGGTAAAGCTTATGCAGTATGATGCTGAATTCAAAATAGTTAAAACTATCAAAGGACAGGGTTTGGCTAAACTGTTGGCTAACAAAGACGAAGAAGGATTTGAAAATGTTCTCCCAATAGATGAGGCATATGATATCAGAATAATCAATAATACCAAATGCAAATGGTATGAGGAAATTTTGTCATACTTACAAACCTTATCATTTCCTAAAGATATGTCAACCAATAGAATGAGGTCAGTCAAGCTTCAAGCTCAAAAATATTATATACAGGACGGTGTGCTATATTGGAAACACCTTGACGGAGTATTATTAGTCTATTTATATGAAAGTGAAGTCCCAAAAATAATCAATGAATTTCATGATGTTTTATGTGGAGGAAATTTTGCTCCAAGAGCTACAACTAATAAAATTATGAGAGTAGGATATTATTGGCCTTCCATTTTTAAATATGTATATAAATATGTTAGGAACTATCATAACTACCAAGTTTTTGCAGGAAAGAAGCAACTGGCAGCCATGCCTTTCAAGCTAGTAATCATTGAAGCACCATTCAAAAAATGGGGTATTGACCTAATTCGAGAGATCAAGCCAAATTCATCTGGCCAACACAAGTGGATCATAACTGCAACAAATTAATTTACAAAGTGGGTATAAGTTGTACCCCTGAGAACATCCACTACTGCCACTGTCATAAAATTATTGGAAGAAAACATCCTGACCAGGTTTAGAGTTCCTCAAAAAATGATTATAGATAATGCAGAGTATTTTGTTTCATATGAAATGGTAGAATTTTGTGTTGAATATGGAATTGAATTATCCCATTCTGCTAATTATTACCCCCAAGGAAATGGTCTTGTCGAGTCATCAAATAAAAATGTAATAACCAGAATAAAAATATCATTGGGTAAGAACAAGAGAGGGTGGGATAGTGAACTTAAATTTTCTTTGTGGGCTGATAGAATCTACGTTAAAAGAAACACAGGAAGAACCCCCTATGAGATGGTTTATGGAGAGAAAGCCTTATTACCTTCAAAGATACAAAAATTGGCACTTTACCTCTTATTTCAAGATCATGAAGACCCCAATCCCATATAGAGAAGGCTTGACCAAATTGTCCTGCTAGAAGAGCAAAGAAGAGAGACTCTTAATAGAATGATGGAACAAACCCAGAAAACCATGTAAGAAAGCCAAGGGTACTCATTTTTCTCAAGGAGATATAGTCATCTATTGGGATCCTAAAAATGTTAAGCATGGTGAAAAAGGTAATTTTGAACCTAAATGGATTGGCCCATACCAAATAGCCCATGTTATTAGCCATAATACATACAAATTGCAGACCTTGCAGGGAGAAATAATGACTATCCCTATGTTGGTCAAATATCTGCCTAATCAATAAACACTACGTTTATGCGCCCTAGATACGACCAACATTGAAAGGCCGGAGGAAAGAGATGTCCTCCGTGCCAATCTCCAGAGAGGGCTGGTTCCCGAACTAATTCTAAAACTGGTTGAAGACTAGAGATGCAGGAAAGAAATTGCAAATTGCGGAAAGAAATGGGAAATATGGCCACAGGCCAAAGTGCAGGTTTCGGGTCAGACTAAAAGTAGGAAAACACTCAAGCACAAAACAACATCAAATAGAAGGAAAGGCAGCAGAATAAACTTGCAATCTTGCAATAATAACTTTTAAATTAACACCTCGGTACTCACTCTTCCACTGGCAATATTTAAATCCAAATGTAGAATTTAAACTAGATAGCAAATAAAAAGAGCGAATGTTAAAGGAAGTGCACTACACAGAAAGAAATTATACGCAGAATCACTTATCAATTCAGAAGCCTAATGTCTTTCATTAATGCAGAGAACTTAGAGAGTATTCTCGCAAAGTGTCTAACCTCCTTTTACAACAAGATTTGCTTAGTATTTATAGAGGTTTTCGCCTCTTTCATTTAATACATGTGAGAGAAGAATGTCCTGGGATCAAAGACAACAACCAAAAAAATCTCCTCGATTTCTTGGAAAATCCGTGCACTTGAGAAACAAATTCCAGAAAATCTGAAATTCGGACGTAGATGCGCATGACAGGAGAAATCATTAAATTCTTTAAAACACCTTTGGTACATTGGAAATCATGAAAACTTATTTCTCCTCGCCTTTGTCCTTGCGATTCACAAAACAGAGTTACTGAGGGCGCCCTTCATTAAATACATGCAATTCAATATTTGACCATTTCCTTGTTCGCCTTAAATTCATCTTCGCCATATCAAACGCGCGCGCGATCTTCATTAAGCAGGTTCGCCCCATGGAAGGGCGAACGGGACGTTCACCCCTAAGGAAGGGTGAACGAGATTCTTCATTATTGAAAGGAAGTTCACCCCTAGGATGGGCGAACGTCATGTTCACCCCTCGACCAGGGCGCACAACATTTTTTAGGCACGCGGGCAACCAAGTACCCCAAGGCACGTTCACCCCAAGAAAGGGTGAACGACATGTTCACCCCTAAGGAAGGGCGAACACGATTTCATACTTAGAAATTTTTGCCAATACATTTTCAAAATAGGTTCACCCCAAGAAAGGGCGAATGAGGCGTTCGCCCTTCCTTAAGGGCGAACGTAAATATCCATAAATACATAAATATTTTTTCAAAGTGTCTTCAGAATACAACATATCAGACTTCTACATATTGAATGGAAAGTATATTATCACTTCATATAGAAATTAATACAAAATTTTCCAAAAATCCCAATGAAATACAAAATGGCCAACATTTCTTGGTGACTCATGGGGTATCCAACTCGCATGGATGCAAGCGATCCCAGGCCTTTATCCATTGGGTGCAGAGTCTGTACAAAAGATGCAAACATCTTATCTTCTAGGGGCCACCTGTGTGCGCTCTTCTTCCTCTGCTTTAGTTGCGACCCTAAGCACTTCAACACGTTCAACTTCTTCCACCGCCTTTTCTACTGCTTCACGATCTGCTACCGCCTTCGCTTCCTATTCTACAATAACCTCCGAAAGGGCCTCGTATGTGCGTACAACGTCATGCCAAGCTTCAGTAGTAAACAAGCAACGAGTACTGAGAGACTCATAAATGAAGTGAAGACTTTGTACATCTGTCAAGCTGAGGCGCTTCGAACGCTGAGCCAACTCGTAAAGGGAAAGCTCCAAACGTGTATATTTCTCCATCAGTGGCAAGACCTATGCTTGAGTGAGGGGCTCAGCCAAGGCATCAATGTCTACAGTATCTTCAATAAACGCACTCTAGAGCTCTTGCAACTGCTCCATCGAAAGAGGCTCGCCCCAATCATCTAGGAAGGTGGTGAAACCCAGTCGGTCGATAGTCTCAAAATGAGACATCAAAATAGTATGCTCCCGCTCAATAGTATTGAGGATGGCCCACCCCTCATTTACAAGGTCCATACGCTAAAAATAGCTTCGCAGAGTTACCCGTGCTCGGGACCAAGCATAGTCCATCTCGCTGAGAGGGCGAATATACAGAGACGTATTCAACAAAGCTTGTATCTTCACAACCATCTCCATATGGGGTGACAGCAACTCCTCCACTGAGTCAATCATTTGTTGCCCAAGCTGGATTTGTATCCCTACTTCCCATAAGTACTGTAACACCTTGACTACGTGCACGACCAACTTTGTAGAATTTCGTACAGAGCGAAGGCGAAGGTCTCTTATGCTATCACGCGAAAACCCCGCAACAGGTGCGACCTTAGCTTCAAGCTACTTTTTGAGTTCTTCGACCTATTGCTGAAGGTTATGCATCTCAATTCGAGTGGCATCACGCTCCTTTAAGTGCACCTTGACTTGATTGCAAAAATATTCCCTTTCAGTGGCCATTTTTTCTTTTGTTGCCTTGCTCTTAGCCAGTGCACTCTCCAGCTCAAGTACCCTATCTTGCAGCTCAAAATATTTTTCTTTATAATGCTCCCCATGCAAATACAAGGAGCTCATATCTACTTGCATATTGCCCATTTTTTCAATGGGATCAATCCGTGTCAGATCTTCAGTTATAGTCTCAGAAACATAGTCCTCAGGCTGCAACTCACCTTGAGGCTTCTGAACCATCGGAGTGAATGTTGTCACATGAGCCTCCTTGGCAATTGGATCAAAGGCCACCTTCTTGATCGGTCATGCTGGTGCCAAAGCTTCTTTCCACCGCATACTCTTCAACCATTGAGAGGAGCTCAAGTGCGCTCGATTTAATTTTTCAACATCCGATTGCTTGCGAGCCACCTGCACATCTGGAACAGTCTACAGCTCCAAAAATGGGGTAAATGGAACAAAAATCTCTGAGCGACTAAGCCCAGTGGACACGGATGACACAGATTGAAGTGGAGGAATGGACACAGGGATGGTGGAAGAGAGGGAAAGAGTGGATGAGATGGAGGACATAGATGTAGTCGTGGTTACGCTAAGCCTAGATGGAGCTTGCATACTAATAGCCGCAATGGTGGAAGAAATGATGATCGAGGGAAGGGGATGCGAAAAAGGATTAGTCCCTGATGCATAAGAACTAAAAGAAATGGAGGGCGAGGAAGCGAGAATGAAAGGAGCAGTAGTGATTTCAGAAATGGAAGTAGCAGAAGTGGAAGAGGGAACCATAGAAAGAGAAATGGAAGGAAGACCGAAGGGTGGGAAGGTAGAAAATGGAGGGGACAAAAATGAAACTGATGGGACCGAAGAAGAAATCATTGCATGCCCGATGAGGGAAAGGGAAGATGAAGGAAGAGATGACGTACCTTGGGGTGCAAGTGCCACTAGTTCTATGGATGGTGGAGGTTGTGCAACTACCTCCTTTCCTCGCTCTACCTCCTGCTCGTCAACATTGAGGGCTACTTCTTCATCCAGAATCTCAACATGAGAATCTTTTGAAAGTTGCTCCTCCTCTTGTTGTGCCATCAAAAATATTTGTGCTACTGATGTAGGGCGCTCACTATTGAGGACAAGGTTCACTACTGGTATAGAAGCAACTATGGAACTCGATGTAACAGGAATCATAGTACCCGAAGACATGGGTGTTGTAATAGTTGAAGTAGTGGCCACGCCAGTTCGGGGCCGCTTAGCTGCTTTAGGAAAAGGGGGCGCCACCGGCCATTTTTGTTGCTTAGGCGAGGGAACTTCTTTAGGAGGGCGCTTCGCCCTTTGAGTCCACTTTTGAAAAACATGTGAGTGTTCTTCTTCTTCCTCTTCTTCTTCAGTATTGTCCTCAACCATAGGACTCTCCTCCTCAGGTTCACTTTCGCCACTTTTGGACTGCTAAAAACTTTGTGGCAAAATGGTGGCAAAGGTGACAGGTTGATAGGAATCCACAAACCTATCATAAACTTGAGAGAACTGGGTATCAAGCTTCAATCCATAAGTAGCATAGGGCTTCCTTCGATGAATGTGCATTACCCACCAGTTCATAATTTTCTCCTCCTTCCAACGAGGGTTTGCCTCTTGGACAGTCCCAAACAGGCCTGGAGGAGGAATATGCATTTTATTCTTTCCTGGATTATACTCCACTTCCTGCTCATAATAATCATGCCATGGAGGAAGGGAGGACATTTTTTCCACATGCCAGTTCATGTCTGGCCCATCAAAATTGTTTTGGCGCTTTTGAATATCCGGGCGTGGGCAACAATGAAAGGTCTTCGCCTTAATAAACGCCAAAAATTTTCCAAGTGGATCATACCGCCATCGTTGCGGCAACTCAATTAGTCCCAGGTCTTGAAGCGCCACCGTCAAAAGGTGATTTTGCCCAACCTGGTTCACTTCTATACTCCCGAACTTAAGAGGCATAGTACAGGTCATTTTCTTCCCTCGTCCAGAGCCGTATATATCATTAATATAATCCATCTGGTGCACAACTTCCATAGCAAAAATGCGCGCAGTGGCAAAATAAGGCAACAAAAAAGGTTTACCTGTATATCCAAAAATTCGAACAACCACGCCCTGAGTGAGCAAAAATATGTCGCCCTTCTCCTCTGAAACAATGACATCTCTCAGGTCGCGAGGCACTCGATCACAACTACCACAAAGTAACTCAATGGCTGGGCCCAAAAACTAGCTATTAAAGCTATATACAGACTCCTTCTTAGTCAATACTTGAGTCCACTTATAAACTGGTAGAGGTTCATTCTTTTCGCCTATCTACATAACAATAATGAAAGAAAAATGTCGCTGCATCTAAAAAAAGAAAAACCATACCAGTAGCGAAGTATGCCAAAATGCCCTAGTCTTTCCTTCTTGCAACCTCTACAACTACGAATTAATTCTCCGAGAAACAAATTCAGCCCAATCAAAATAAATTGGATTCCCCCTGCCTCATAGCCATGGGAGAATAAAATTCTACCTTGCAAATACATTGGGCCATAGTTGCCTGCCATTTGTGCATAGTTTCATCTGAAGGTAACCCAACAACCTAGGCAAGCATGGAATAAATATCCTGGCACTTAAATTCTGAAAGGGTTTTAGGCAAACTCGATAGCTGCCCCATTTGTGGCTCCTTGACGAGCTGCGTCTCCATAAATTACCTCATAGCAATAGTGGAAACATACTTTTCCTCTTGCTCATCCATATGAATTTTCTTATTTACTGCATAGCTCGGCGTGCTCACCCCATAGGCAAAAGCCTCTCGGACCTCATCCAGTGTAATCATAAAAAGAATCTCATTCCGAGCATTTCGGACAGCCCTAGTGGAGGAGTCATAAAATTGTGCAATTAATCGGATGAGTTCGGGGCATGGATGCACAGACGAGCAAAGATACCATGAAAGTTGTGCATGGTGAGGCGTCATGAGCCAACTATTATGGGAAACCCCTTGATCGACTACAACTTCAACCTCTTGCCTTAATCTATCAATTCCCTTATGTGTGATCAAACAATCACCAATTTCAGCCATTTCATCTTCATAGGGATCCAAATCAACATAATCATTCTATCGGGCCTTTTTAGCCCTCAAACTTCTCTCTCATTTCTTAGTTGGTTGTACTTCAACACCCTCCGATGCCTTTGTCTATTCTTTGCTACGTCTTCCCATTTTGTCAGATAAAAACTATAACTTTTTGCAATTCCCTGCTTAGCAACTTCTAAAAATTCCTCTACACCTTGGAAAACAGGATACAACGCAGCAAGAAAAGAAAAACAAATAAGGAAAACAAGACTTGCCTTTTTTCTTCGAAATTTTATAGGAGCGTTACCAACTACCGTAGTAATTACAGAATTAAATGCAGATGTGCCTTCGAAGAGAAATATTCTTCAAAAATCGCTCAGACTCCCTTCCCGAAGCACAAAAAACCTTCCCTTTGGTTCACCATCAGATTCTCCTTGGAAATCATGCCCACAATGCAACGCAATCTCATAGAACAACGTGCCCTGATGCCAGAAGCTTACTAGGAAGACCAAACTAGTCATTAATCATCAATCATTAATTCTGTCAACTACCTTGAAAAGCTCAATCTGAGCGCCTCCCATGTTTGAACATCATCACTTAAAGTTGGCGTCGGCTACTTTCGATGACCGCCACGTAACCTTTGGGCGAAATTAATTGCTCCGAATGCGCGTCTTAGGAAAGCTTTGCCAATGAAAGTGTCTCTTAAAACTCCATGGCACGCCTTCTTTTCTAAAGCAATCTTCACTATGTTTTTCTTCCTTTTTGTTTTGTGTTTTTTCCTTTTTTTTTTAGAAAAAGCGCCATGCACAATGCTTTTTTTTTTTTTTTTGGTGACATCAACAAGACGCGTTCACCTTAAAAATGGGTGAACGTGATGTTCACCCCTTCCAAGGGGTGCACGCGAACCTGTGTTATCACTTTGTCATCCTTGAATTTCATTTTTTTCTTTTTTTTTAACAACATGCATATTTACACGAAAATATTTACATATGTACAAGGTACTACCTTTGATTTAAAATCATGAAATATAGGCCTTCAAATGAAGGCCATTCACTGGAATGGGGAGCTCACACCCTTCCATATCACAGATTCGAAATGCATTAGAAGAAGTGACAACCGAAATCCGAAAAGGTCCCTCCCAAATTGCATCAAACTTATGATGTTTCCCAGGCTTAGATTTTTTTTCGTTCCATTTTAATACCAAGTCACCCACCTGGAAGCTTCGATCAGTGGTTTTACTCTGGAACCACTTCTTCATTTCAGCAGCATGTTCTACAAAAGCGTGATAAGCTCGCTCCCTTTCTTCTTCTAATTGTAGCAACTGTGCCAACCTTGCCTCTATGGGATTATTTTCTTCGTTTTCATCTTGAAACATCTGCAAAGTTTGAAGCACAGGAAGTTCAATATGGGTAGGAAGGACAACTTCTTTCCCATAAACCAAAGCATACGGGGACATTTTAATGGACTTATTTACCGAAATGTGATCGGCCCAAAGCGCCTGATTTAACAGCAAATGCCAATTTCTCTTATTCTCACCCATTATCCTCTTCAGAATCCGAAGCAAATTTTTGTTGGTTGACTCAGCCAATCCATTCCCCTATGGGTAATAATTGGAAGATGTCTTCAAATAAATACCATACCTACTGGCGAATTCGGTAATTTTGGCTCCAATGAAAGGAGTACCATTATCGGTAACCAAGGAATCGGGTATACCGAAATGGGTGATGAGGCTCTCCAGAAAAGAAATAACAATCACCTGATCAACCTTTTTGGTGGGTATAGCTTCTGCCCATCTGGTGAAGTAATCTATTGCAGTCAGAATATACTTATGCTCTATAGAGGAGTGTGGATCAATAACACCTATAAAATCAAGACCCCACTATTGAAAGGGTGCCTCTACCTGAATCGGATGCAATGGTGATGCTCCTTTTCTCATTCGTCCCACATATCTTTGACAACTGTCACACTGCTGACTTATCTTGTGCGAATCGACAAATAGAGTAGGCCAATAATAGCCTGCCCGAATAATTTTTAGAGCCATAGGTCTACCGGCATAGTGCCCTCCTGACAACCCGAAATGGAACTCCTCCAAAATTTTTGATTTCTCAGAATCTTTCACACATCTAAGGAGTATACCATCAATGTTCTTATAATATAGGTCATTGGGCAACGACACATACCTGAGTGCCTGCAATCTGAACCTTCGGTGTTGTGAGGGGTTAAAGCGGCTAGGACACCTTCCAGAAGTAAAATACTCAAGGAGTTCCTCGATCCATTCTTTGTCACCCGCTGCATTATTCGCACAAATTACATCTTCAAGATTTGTCTCAACAACCACGCTTTTGGCCAACTCTTGACACAGAGCACGCCCACGAACCAAATTCGTCGGCTTGATCTCTACATCATACTCCTGGATCTTTGAAACCCATCCGACTCTCTTATCACCCAACTCTCCTTGAATTATAAAATTTTGAACATCAAGGTGAATGACGTAAACCACAGTTCTACTCTGAGAAACGAAGTGGCAAAACTTCTTCAAGGCTTTCATAACTGCATAAACCTGCTTCTCAATAAAATTGTACTTCTCCTGGTGTGGCGCAATAACCTGACTTAGAAAAGCGATAGGCTTTTCTTCGCCATCATCTTGTTTTTGTGTGAGCACGACAACATAGCTCTCCTGCTCACCTACTGCATATAGTATAAAATCTTTGGAGTAGTCAGGATTGATCAATACTGGCGCCTGAGTTATCCTCTCTTTGATTTCTTGAAAAGCTCGCTTCCTGGCCTCCGTCCATTTAAACTCAACATTCTTTTTCAAGAGCTCTGTCATTGGTTTGATGACTTGGGCAAAATCAGCAATAAACTTGCGAATGAAGTTTATTTGTCCGAAGAAGGACTGCAAGTCTTTCTTATTCGTAGGTAGCGGCAATTTCATTAGCGCTTCAGCTCGCATAGGATCTATGGCCAATCCTTCCCGTGAGATCACATGGCCCAGTAGCTTCCCTTCCTTGACCGCAAAAATTGACTTCTTTGAATTTATGGAAATCCTGAATTCTCGACACTTCTCAAATATTTGCCTTAAATGAGAAACATGATCTGTTCTGCAATGTGAAAACACCGTCATATCATCAAGATAAATTACAATGATTTTATTTAGCAACTCACCGAAGGCGACGTCCATGGCTCTTTGAAAAGTTGCACCAACATTTGAAAGCCCGAAAGGCATCCGCTGATAAGCGAATGTACCCCACTTAGTTGTAAACGTCGTCTTGTATTGATCCTCATCCTTAACCCAAATTTGATTGTACCCAGAGAAGCCATCTAACAAGGAAAATCTCTGAGCACCAACCACAACATGAAGAATCTGATCTATCTGGGGAAGAGGATAATGATCCTTAAGTGATGCCTGATTTAAATTTTGAAAGTCAACACACAGACGTATATCTCCATTCTTCTTTCTTACAGGAACCAAGTTCGCTACCCAGGTGGAATGTTTAATAGGATAAATGATCTTTGCTTCAAGCATCTTTAATAATTCTGCTTTCATGAGGGCTTCGATCTTGGGATTGATAGGATGCTGCTTCTACCAAAAAGGCTTCACCCCTTCTTGCAGCTCGATGGTGTGTTGGATCACGTTTTTGTCATACCCTTTCAAGTCTTGATAACTCCATGCTACAATATCTGGGTATTCATAGCATAAACTTCTGATGCCCTCAATTTCGTCAGATTCGCAATCGGTACCAACCTTAATGACCTTTCCTGGCTCCAACTGCAATTCTCTGTATTCCTTGGCATCCACCTTAATCCTATGTTTATCAGCTCTATCACTTTGATCAAACAAGCTTTCTAGAAAAATCAAACCTCTGGGAATATGATTATTTCTCAACTGGATCATCTCTTCTTTTTCTTCTTCCACAAGAACTTTACTTTCTACGCTGGCAGCTTCTTTGAGGAGAAAATTCACTATTTTCTCATCATTATCGAACACCTGCCAATAGAGGCCCTTATCTGGAATGGAAGGTCTATAGATTACCCTCACTGTCTTGGGTTTTCGGACCACTTGCTCGGTAGGAGAATAATTAGCACCCAGGGAAGCTAAAATGTCAGCGTGTCTATTTTGCTCCCTAGGAATTGCTTGAATATTCAAAGCTTTAAATACTTCAAAAATATCCCATACCCTATTGCGATATGCCTTCAAGTAATGTTGCTTAGACACACATCTATTTGTAACTTGATTGACTATAAGCTCGAAATCGCCAAAAATCTACAACTGCTCAATTCCCAATTTCTCGACCTTTTTCAAGCCAAGGCATAATGCTTCATATTCAATGACATTATTTGTACAACTCTAGGTCAATCTGTAGGAGTACATTTTTTGTATACCTTCAGGAGAAACCAATACAACACCTGCTCCTGCACCATTCTTACATCGAGCGCCATCAAAGAACAACTTCCATAACTGATGCGAAACAGGTTCTGAGGGCTTAAGGGCTTGTTCTCGAGGCTTTTCTACCTTCTGGATGGAATAACAACCAATGTCCATTCCGATCACAGCATTAAATTCTGTCAACAAAAACTCATCTTCTAGGTGAAGCTCCTCAGGTACTTCTTCAATCGGACCAACTTCTTCCAATTCTTCGATCATCATATTTACCATGCCTAGGGCTTGTTCTACCTCCTCTATCTTCTCGATATGAAAAGGGGAAGGTTTCTCATTATGAATGTGAATTCACCTACCTTTGAATAGAATCTCCAAATGTGAATAATCTAAGGATAGATAACCTCCCAGCTTAGCTATGAATTCCCTTGAAAGGCACATGCTAAAATAAGGTTCTAAATCAACAACCACAACCTCCTGAATGACAGTGATCTGTGGCATGCTATGAAGCACAATTGGAATATCTTTGATTACTCCAACCATTTTAACTGGGGTACCATCCAATTGTAACACTCCTAGACTGCTCCTTGTATACTCCATTCCCATCACTTCGCATACCGCCTTGGGCATAACAGTAGTGGCAGCACCAGAGTCTATCATGCAATTATGCACAATCCACCCTTCCATTCTCAAAGATAAATAAAATGGAGGAGGATGATTTTTACCTATCACTAAAGTGGGGAGCGCTTGAGCCAAGACTATTTGCAAATGATCTTTCTTTTGGTCTTTGGCGCTCTTTAGGGATTCTTGCAACAAATCAATCTACCCTGGCAACTGCAATGCATCATACAAGCTAATCCTAGCTAGGATTTTCTTCATTTCCTCCATGATACTATAACTATGAGCAGGTGGGACCTTTTCTTCTAAGGACCGCTCATACTTATCTCGATACTACTGCGTAGCTTCTACTCTTTGCCTTTTAGTCAACGAAGGATATTTGAGTTTTTCCTTAGCTTGCTCTTTCATTTCACCGGAGGCTAGAGCAGTGGCCATGTGTTGCGAAGTTGAAGGTTGAGCTTGCGCTTTACCTTGTGCTTGCCTAGGTAGTGAATCTTTTGACTTGACAACCTCAGGGGTCTTCATCTGGGATGTTCACTTTTCTTCTAGAGCTTTTGGAACCATGGGTACTTTCAATGGCTACAATTCCATGGGATCCACGGTCACTGGCCTCTTTCCAGACCTGGTAAGGACTGAAACTTGCTCGGGAGATGACACCATACAATTATGTTTCGCTTCTCGAATCATGTTAACTTGCCCACCGAAGAACTTTCTACCAGTGTCTGAACATAGTTCAGATGGACCATACATGTGTCTTCACCATGAGGATCATTACAAGTAGAACACCAATATGTCCTTTTGGATGCATTAATCTCATCATTTTCCTGCATCATATTATTCTTCTCAGGTCCCCTACTGGTGGATGCTTGCTCTCGGGTGATCGATGGAGTCTGGAACCTTCTCGATCGAAACTCAGCTTCAGCTTGCTTCTTCCTCACAGTTGTCAACTCATTGGATATTGTCCTCAAAGCCGCATTATTGGATTTTACTTCTTGTAACAAAACCATGAGGGGGTCCATACTAGATGATGGAATGGGCATGGGTAATGGCAAGGGCGCTTGTGGTGCGGGCAAAGGTAAAGGGGCTGGAAGTACTGGCAATGTTGGAAAAGAAATGGATGAAGGTTGTGATGATACCGTTGGAGCAAAAAAATGTGGAAAGCTTATAGCAGATGACTATGGGGTAGGGATAGGAGCTACTTGAGGGGAGCCTAAATTCCATGAGGGAACAGGATACATCGATGACATGGGCTACAAAAATGCATTGGAATAAAGATATTGTGGTAGATCCGAAAGAATAGGCATTGTCGCCTTCGGAGGAAGCCTTCCTACAACAATCAAATCTGATTCAGCTTTTTGAGCTTGTGTATAGAGATCCAGGAAGGTGGTCACATTAGCCTGGTGCACCGCCATACCAATATCAGTATTGAGCGCATGAAGATAATAAAACATCGCTTGCTCATGGGTCGACCGTAAACCATCTGGAACCCACTGCCAGCTTCATGCAAATCGCACATTGAAATCTACAAGCTCCTCTTGAGGATGTCTTTGAATCGAGGTGAATTGATGTAGCAGTGAATACGGATCAACTTGCTCATGAAAGTTCTTAATTAGTAATTCTGCCAATTGATCCCATGAAGTAATTGTGCCAGGTTGCAAAGATCGATACCAATAGAGCAATTTTCCTCTTAATGACAAAACCAAAAGCTTTATCATCACATCTTCATCAGTTATATCATGAATAGTTGCAAGAGATGCTACATCTTGGATATGCTCATACGCAGTCTTTCCAGTACCATCGTATGTTGGCAAAGCCTTCAGAGCAGCTTGAGGTACTGGGTTCTGCGCTTGCAAATTCAGCGCGCCCGAGCTATTCCAAGCCAAAAACTATCTAGGAAGTTGTTGTTGATGTGGTGGGGGATTCTGAGCCATATGCATCGAAATATGAGGAATAGGTCATGAAGCGTTAGTGGTTGTAGTAGATGAAGGCTGGGGAAAACTAGTGGTGGTACTTACAGGACTTACGGGAGTGAAAAACACATCGGCTAATCGGGAAGATGAAATAGTTGGTATGGATGGAATATAAGGAAGTGAGGACGTTCTTCGAAAAGTGGCTACTTGAGGATGCTCTCCTAGCCTTTGGATGTCTAATTCATAAAAAAATTGATTATCAGGATTCTTGGCTTTTGATCTTGTATTCATGAGAGACAACTTTCACCGCTCTCACGCCTACGGAGTTCTAGGTAACAATTGAGTCGCCAGATGTTCTATTCTCAAGCAGGAAGGCGAACACCAAACCTAGCACTGCTGAAGGTGGAACCTTGAAAAAGTCCCATCGGGCGTGCCAAAAATTATTGGTCAAATATCTGCCTAATCAATAAACACTATGTTTATGCGCCCTAGATACGACCAACATTGAAAGGTCGGAGGAAAGAGATGTCCTCCATGCCAATCTCCAGAGAGGGCTGGTTCCCGAACTAATTCTAAAACTGGTTGAAGACTAGAGATGCAGGAAAGAAATTGCAAATTGTGAAAAGAAATGGGAAATATGGCCACAGGCCAAAGTGCAGGTTTCGAGGTAGACTAAGAATAGGAAAACGCTCAAGCACAAAACAACATCAAATAGAAGGAAAGGCAACAGAATAAACTTGCAATCTTGCAATAATAACTTTTAAATTAACACCTCGGTACTCACTCTTCCACTGGCAATATTTAAATCCAAATGTAGAATTTAAACTAGATAGCAAATAAAAAGAGTGAATGTTAAAGGAAGTGCACTACACAGAAAGAAATTATACGCAGAATCACTTATCAATTCAGAAGCTTGATGTCTTTCATTAATGCAGAGAACTTAGAGAGTATTCTCGCAAAGTGTCTAACCTCCTTTTACAACAAGATTTGCTTAGTATTTATAGAGGTTTCCACCTCTTTCATTTAATACATGTGAGAGAAGAATGTCCTGGGATCAAAGACAAAAACCAAAAAAATCTCCTCGATTTCTTGGAAAATCCGTGCACTTGAGAAACAAATTCCAGAAAATCTGAAATTCGGACATAGATGTGCATGACAGGAGAAATCATTAAATTCTTTAAACAACTTTGATACATTGGAAATCATGAAAACTTATTTCTCCTCGCCTTTGTCCTTGCGATTCACAAAACAGAGTTACTGAGGGCGCCCTTCATTAAATACATGCAATTCAATATTTGACCATTTCCTTGTTCGCCTTAAATTCATCTTCGCCATATCAAATGCGCAGTGATCTTCATTAAGCAGGTTCACCCCATGAAAGGGTGAACGGGACGTTCGCCCCTAAGGAAGGGCGAACGCGATTCTTCATTATTGAAAGGAAGTTCACCCCTGGGATGGGCGAACGTCATGTTCACCCCTCGACCAGGGCGCACAACATTTTTCAGGCATGCGGGCAGCCAAGTACCCCAAGGCGCGTTCGCCCCAAGAAAGGGTGAACGACATGTTCGCCCCTAAGGAAGGGCGAACGCGATTTCATACTTAGATATTTTTGCCAATACATTTTCAAAATAGGTTCACCCCAGGAAAGGGCGAATGAGGCGTTCGCCCTTCCTTAAGGGCGAACGTGAATATCCATAAATACATAAATATTTTTTCAAAGTGTCTTCGGGATTTTTCTTTGTTCTTTTTGGAATACAATATATCAGACTTCTACATACTGAATGGAAAGTATATTATCGCTTCTTATAGAAATTAATACAAAATTTTCCCAAAAATCCCAATGAAATACAAAATGGCCAACACCCTTTTAATGGCCAACACCTCAAAATGTACAACCCCTATTGAAGGTGAATAAAAAAATAAAATAAAATAAAAGGATAAAGAGTAAGTAAAAACAAAAACCCCAAAAATAGAGTGATGTATTTTGTTATTGTTCTGTACTAGATAAGCTTTCCTTTTTGTTGTTAGCATAAGTATGAGTTGTTGTACACATGATATTCTTATTTTGATGAGTATACATTACTATTTATTCCACCAAAAATGATAAGGAAAAAAGAGATTTATTTTAGATACTGATAAGATTTACAATCTTTCAAATATGAGGGTTTATGCAGTAGTTATCTGATATGAGATAAAACAGAATGAAAATAGAGTTGATTGAAACATCATGTCAAAGCCTCACATTACAAATGATACTTAAAGTTATTTCAAAGGTCCAAAGAACCAAGTTATCTTCGAGAGAGTGGTTAAGCTAAAAATCATTACACTCATCCTTTTAGCTAGAAACTAATCCTCAACTCAAGCACACTCTTTGCACAATTTGCTTATATCAAATACTTCTCAAAAGAGAAAGAAAAATTACAATAAAGTAAAATTGAGTCACTACCTGATATATATTAGAAAACCTCTATCAGGGTTATAGATGCCTAACTTGCAGTAGGGTAAAACCATATGGGATTAGAAGAAACTCCATCGGGGCTATAGACGCTTGACTGGCAGTGGAGCCCTACAGAATGGTGAAACTTTTTAGGAGTGAAATCACATATTAGGCTTAACTATTTTTCTCAGATATGACAAAGTTCTGAAAGACTTAGAAATCAAAATGAATACACAAACACACACATGGGCTTAAACATGATGAAGCAAAAGGTTTTTGACAAATTTTGTGTAATCATATCTTATAACTTAGCTAGAACAAGCATTACAATAATCTCAAAAGCTCATATGTTTCTAAAATTTTGGCCCTACTTTTATAAAAAGTGAATGAAAGTAAATTATAGTTTTTCAATACTCTCTAACTCTGATGTCATGTCACTGGTATAGTTATTTAGTTTAAAAAACAAATTGTAACGTTTTGTTGCTTTAAAGTTTTTCTTAACAGTCAAAAGCTTTTTCTTTTTGTTCATTTTATGCAAATAAAACCAAGATATTTTGTGGTTCTCAAGTGCCTCATGTTTTCAAAAAATTGTCCTAGTCAAAGCCTACGTTGGAGCCAAATTTGACTCAAACTTTGAAACCCCCAAATTTAAATTTTTAGTTTCATCAAAGTAAGCAAGCATTGTTGGTCCTTTTGCATCTAATTGAGAGAGTTTAATTTCTTATGAGTTTGTTTGATAAAGTCTAGCCATTGTTGTTAATAATGTGTGTCCCTTTTTGATAAAGCTCAATTATCTTAAATAAGGGATAGGGAAAAATTTTATCTGATTTTTAAAAGCCAAACTCTGACCCTCATAAAATAAAGTTTCCCTTGGGCTCAAATCAAATGATAAATCTTTAACGTCCTAAGGTATTCTAAAGATAAGGGAAAATTTAATACCTTGGTCTAAAACCCAAAAAGCATAAGTAATGTCAAAAAATTAACTAAGCTTTGAGGGTAGGCACCCCGTTACATTAAAAATTGAGCAACTCACTTTAATCTAACGATAGCGCTTCATCATATCCAACGAACGCGCTTTCACAAAGACGCCGAAAGGATAAGTCAAAGGTCAAATGGTTTAAGAAATATTATAACCTAAGGTCATTAAAGCTTAATAAATTTAAAATTTGTGCAGCTTTACCAATATGAATGGATGCACTTAAGCCAAGCCCAATCCAATGGATGCATGCTCCCCAAAGAGTCAAATCATTAACAAGTCAACATGGGTCAAAATTTTGATTAAATATCGAGCAAGTTCGACAGATCTGAGGGCAATGCTCAAGCAAACTCAAAAATCAATGGTTGTGCTTGATTTAATTAAATCACACATTAAAATACTATGGTCAAAAAGTATTAAGGGTATGCACCCCCTTTGAAATAACCATCGAGCTAATTAGACAGATCGAATGACAGCGCTCGATCTAGATCCAATCCAATGGTGGTGCGCCCATAGGAGTTGCATCGAAAAGGTATAAGTCCCCATAAGATTAATTAAATATTTTAAACAATATTAATGAGGGTCTAACACATTGGCTAATCATCCCCATTTCAGATTAATTCAAGGTTAAAATCATACCCCTTTTGGTAACTAACCCCGTAGGTTGAGGAAAATCAATGGTCGCACCGACATCAATCGAGATTCGACGGTCATGCTAAATTGAAATCCAAATGAGTAAATGGTGATTTATCGGGAAAGACGAAGGTAAAGCCAAAAAAATTAATTATGCATTAGTAAGGGTATAACACATTGCTAATTACCCCCTTTTAGCTTAAACAAAGATTAATCAAATGTAATAATACACCCCTTTTGGCTATCAAGTATGCAACTTGCGGGAGATCTAACATCAATGCTTGGACATACCACGACACGAAGATCTGACGGTGACGAATGAGTCAAAGTAAAAAAAATATATAAAATGATCCAAAGATCTGACGACAATGCCCACCTATGCTTAGATCCAATGGCAGTGTATTATTAAAAATTATTGAAGGTTAATCTAAAGGTTTATTTTGTTGGATGATTAATTAAAAGCATTGTAATCTTCCCCTTCCATTTTTGTTGAACCTTATGTATGTATGGGAGATCCAATGGTTGCGCCTCCACCATGGTATGATCTAACGACGATCACATAGAAAGGTGAACGTATTATATGATACCTATGCTTAATACAAGTTGTTAAGGTCAAAAATCATGGGGTTAACCTTGGTAAATCATGATTAGATGAAGACTAAAACACCGCATCATTATAAGGTCAAATAAACAATGGTAAAATCTTTAACCTCAAGTATTATCGAAATGAGTTATTACCGGTTAAGGGTTTTCAACTTTGTAGGCTTTATTAATTCGACTAACCGGGGAAATGTTTTTATAAATTAGTAGATTAACAAACATGCAGGTCCCTAGACATCGACGACTATGCTAACCCTACTCAGGAGATCCGACGGTAGTGCACGAACCAAATATTTAAGTGATGAATCAACTAACAAGAATCTGATGGTAGTGCTTCATTGAGATTAAAGGAATCTAACGACAGTGAGCAAGTCAAAGTCAAATACAAGCAGGGCTAAAATGATAAGCATCATCTGATGAATCCGACGGATGTGCTCCATCATGAAGTAATTCAATGGTGGCATGCATTTCAAAGGTAAATCAATGGTAAGCTTAAATCGATGCTTGATTAATTAAATTTTAAACATATTTAACAAGGGTCTTAGCACGACATTAATCACCACCTTATTTTTTGATTGGTCAATATTAAAAGGTTCGAAGCATGTTTTCTCTTGGTTAACTAACCCACAGGTTCTAAAAAGATCCAAGGTCGTAATAAAATAGAGGTAGATCCAACAGCTGCGCTTGATCATGGTTGACTCAGGGAAGCTAAGGATATCAAAGATAGTAACAGGAACTCACATTAAGAACCAAATCTTATGGATATCCCTAGGATTATTGCTGCCTAGTTAAAAGGGTAATTGATCCTAAAGATTTAGTTATCGTTCAACTCTGAGGTGGCACGAGATTCAAAATGGAAGCCATCCTTATCACACATCATAGTTCCATGTCAGACGAGAAAAGGTTTTAGCAGCCAATAGCGGATATGTTGATGATTATAGGTACACAAACCAAAGTGTCCAGGGACACGTAATATGAAGGACAATACCCGCCATTAATAGGGAAAGATGTTTTGGCAAATATTCTTTGGAAACTTTTAAAAGGCAGTTGGTGGCATCGTATTTATGACAAATATACGAATTATCAAACCCATTTCACCAACCAGTATTTGAACTCATGAAAATAGTCAAGTTTACCACCCTGGTCATCTAAGAGTAGAAATTGAAATGCAAAAGTACAGAGAGAAGAAGACTTTCAAATATTTCCTATCTTAGGAGGACCCGACCAGCTATCGTGAGCTAAATGGCATTATGGGGAGACGTTTTTACACCCAAAGACACTAGGGAAGCCATAAAATTCATCACGGATAGATCACCATACTCAGAGATCTCTAGACCGCCTGTACCTGACATCACAATGTATGAATTTGCTCAAAAATGTGGAACTGATAAAAAATCTAACCCAAAATAGCAGTACGAGATCGACAATGCATTTATCAAGAGTTTTTCTCATGTGATGGAGAATGATAGCAGGACCCCATGGATAATGGCCGAATTATTTCATAAAACCTAGAGGTTACAGTACAATTGTTTCCCCATAAATAACATATGGAATAGTAACCTCGAGAAGCTGGTATGTATGAAAGTTCACTTCTCCTCAAATTTAATGGCATGGCTGGCAGTGGCATATAATGAAAGAATGAGGATTTTTCAAGATAATAAGAATTGACCGGTATTCAGTATCAAAGTCAAACACATCCAAAAAGTTTTCAATTTGACAAAGTATACCACCTTTCAAGTGCAAAAGGTAATCAAACACCAATATCAAATGTTTACAGACATGGAAGTTTTTAAAACTTTGTTTGATACACATGAGAGAATAGAAAATAAATTCCCAATTAAGAAAACTACTTTTAGACCATGGGTCCAAGATTTTTGTGATATGATAAACATAGTCTTAGGAGTACAAGATCTCAGTAGAGTGACTAAAAGGGTTTTATATTTATATGCACAATGCAATCGAGCGCATAACACCCCAATTTATGCCTGGGAATTAGAATTGAGTACCCAAATGCATGAAGAAATGGTAGAATTAAAAAAGGCAATTTTTGAACAAAGGCAAGAGATGCCCCGTTTTTCTCAATACTCAATTTTTATCCATCTGATAGCGGGTCAATTGGGAGAAGAAGCCCAAAAAATAGTAAAAGCCATTGACATCCCCTATGTTCAAAGTAGTTTCTAGAGAATACATGAAGGGCGAACTCACTTTGGCTAGTTCTATGAAAATTTCATGGTGGAAATCCATTGGACTCTAATCGGATTAGTCCCTGAGAGGTTAGGGCCAGGAGCAAGAACTTTTATAAAATAAAAGGATATTGGGGATTTGTTTTTCACATAATGTTATACCTATATCAAGCTATACGGGGCTAAAATCCCCCCTAAGTTGTTACCAAATTATTACCCATTATCCCTAGAAGCTTTGGAGTTATGCAGGCAGGTGGCCAAAGAGGCAAAGATGAGACTGGTAAAGAAATATGGTAAGGTCCCCTGGCTCAATGTTCCCTATCGCTTTGGGGATTTTATATTTGTTGGCTACCATTCCTTGCTCAAGGGAATGTTTGAATTGGACAACATGGGATTTGATGAGATAACTTGGAGATTTTATGACCCTAAAGGAACATACAACAAAATGATGGAAAAAAGAGAATATGCTCGAATACTGCATCGTACAGATGCTTTTGAAGAAATATTATTAGAAGCTATGGAAAAAGGATTAGATTTGCAAAGGGTATGGGATGATTTCCCTCTTGAAAGTAGGGGTAGCACACAGGTTCATGAAGCCTATGATTACCCTACATAATTAAGAAGGCTTCAAGAAATTTTAGTAGAATCTATAGCACCTATTTTGCCAGGAGCAGCTCTAGCAATCAAAGAAGACCCCCTATTAGAGTTGATAGAAGAATAGGGTATTGACCAAATGGAGGTCACTATAAATACTGTAGACATAGTAGAGCAACAAGTTAGGCCTTCCGAAGGTGCTCATATTATAATAGAGGTGGCACCAAGCACTTCCCAAGAAGCTTCCAAAAACCCAAGTACAGATAAAGGGAAAGAGATTGTAATAGTACCTACTCAAAAATTTTCTCTCCCATATCAGGTTGTAATTCCCATCTCAGACAAAATACTAGGTGTAACTATTGTGAAGAAATTGGCACCCATGGCCATCCTTGTCTCTCTAACAATAAAAGGGTAGGAGATTAAAATTCCATCAGTAGTACAAATGAATATGAGAAGAATTGCTGGATTTGGGGGTCTCTTTCGAAGTCACCAGGTGAAAAATCAAACAAAGATAACCACTGTAGAGAAGAAGAAGCCTAAATTGTCTTTGCCTTCCACCAAGGTTTTTTTAGAAAGGACATATGAATAAACAACCTTCATGTTGAGTGGTGATTTTGCGCAGGTGCAAAACCACACTCATAGTTAGGATTTGATTACAAACCCTCTCTTGCAAAGAAGCCTACAATTCTCCAAGGTTTCATTTACTTTAATGTGTGCATGTATGCTTATTAAATGGGTGCATGGGATACCTCAGTGCTCTGCAAAATAACTGTTAACAAGGGGCATGTGCTGGGGTTTTTTAATACAATATGCTAATATTATTCATGAAACTGAAACAAATATAATTGGTCCTCATATAACCATGATGTGGGAATGAAATTCCTTTTATATTGATAGTTTTAGGCAGATCTATATTTGTTTATTTAGCAAGCTTCAACCAATTCTATCCTTTATTAACCTTTCTTTAAACCTGCAAAAAGAGGATGAAATTTGCTTCCAAAACCTTGCTTAAAACCTAAGATAATAAGATCAACATCTAAAATATAACTCTGAAATAATGAAATGTTTCATTTTATATTGCTTCAACCATGAAATGGAATGCCTTCAATGTGCCTTATTGCTAACTGTCTTATGAATTATCTCCTTTCAATGAAACTGTGATTTTCATTAAGGAAGTCAACTCTTGCTTTGAATATAATGGCCTATGAAATGCCAAATCAATCACCTTCTTTCATGAAACTGTCATTTTTATGAAAGAAAATCCATTTACTGCTTTAAATAAATGGGCCTTTAGAGATGTCTCATAAATCAGTCCCCTTCAAATGAAATTGAGATTTTCATAGAGGGGAAATGATTCATGGCCTGCAATTAAGAACATAAGCTTGAAATCCCAAATTTATTTCAAAATTGTTAAACCTGCAGAATGGGTACTTATAAAAATTTCTTTGAAACTGAGAACTTTGAATAATAGTGAAGTTTTACATTTGCTTTAAAATAAATCAAACTTGCTTTAAATCTAAATTAATAAAGCTTATTCTCTGACTCCCGTGAATCTTTTTTTTTTTTTTATATTTTATATATATGTTTTTTTTATACTTTTTTTTTACTCAGATATTAAAAAATGGAAAAGGTAAGAGTTAAAAAAAATAAAAGAAAATTTAAACTAAAAATAAAAAAAGAAAAAAAATGTTGCAACCAGGAAATCACCACAGACCCGACAATGTTAATACCCTGCATGAAAAACCACCACTAAGGTGACCCGTAGTCACGCAATCAAACCTTTAATGGGGTGCCATATCCTAAGGAAATTTATGCAATACATCAAATATAACATGCAAGCAACCATACATATGCATAAACTCGTTGGATATCAATGTATTGCAGAAACAACAAGATTTTCAATAAGCTTAAACATATAATGCAGAATACAACTTCAAATAGGCATCAATGGTGAGCCACAGTCCAACAGAATGGAAGAAAAAAATCATGACAGATCCCATTTGACATGCAGTCCCTACTTCCGAACTTTCCCCCCTATCTCTTTCATCTATTACAATCATGTATTTAAAACTCCCCTTTTGGGTTCTCTATTTCTATCTCCAACGCCTCTACCCATGCATTTCATAACGCTTCACTTTCCTTTCTTTCCATAACGCTTCTTTTTGGCTTTCGAAACTTTATTTTATTTTTTATTTGTATTCCTTCATGCAGCTTTACTCATGTGCCAGTGCCACAAGATTAGTCACCAATTATTAATCCTCTGAGCATGCATATCCATTGATTTGCTAGTTGCGCATTCACCTTCATGCAATTCTTTCTTTTTGTTAGAGTAAAATAGCAATCGTATTTTATTAATCAGTAGATTAAATAGAACATTATATGCCCTATTAAGCCCGGAGGTTATGGAACCACCCGTGGCTGAAATAGGCCCTGTTACAACAATAATGTAATAATAGTGCTAACAATAATATACGCTAACATCCCCCCTTATTACATTATTTGGGTAATAATATAACTACTAGCTATACTAACATCCCCCTGATTACATCATTTTGCAATACAAAGAGAGCTGCGAAACAATTCAAATTTGACACGTGCAAGTGCCTTAGTGAAAATGTATGCAACTTGAGCATCGGTGGGAATGTGCTGAAGCTGAATTCGGTGCCTCGAAACTTCATCTCGAATGAAATGACATTGTGTGTCAATGTGTTTTGTTCTTTCATGATGAGGTGGATTCTTGACTAGGTTCAGAACACCCTGATTGTCGCAAAACAAGTGTATTGGAGATTTGGATGGATGACCCATACTTGTGAGAATGCGACGCAACCATATCACTTCGCACACAGCTTCACGTGCGGCGCGATACTCTGCCTCTGTTGATGAAATAGCAACCACCTGTTGCTTCTTGCTGTGCCAAGAGACAGGACCGGATCCAAGATGAAAAATATATCCTGAAGTTGACTTGCGATCATCAAATGATCCGGCATAGTCGGAGTCCGTGTATCCCTGTAAGAAGAATTTGTTGTTCCTCTTGTATTCTAGGCCATATTCCATTGTGCCACGGACATAGTGAAGAACACGTTTTTTTGCTTTCCAATGAGTGGTCTTAGGCTCCTGCATGAACCTCGAAAGATAGTTGACAACAAATACGAGATCTGGCCTAGTATTGGTCAGATATATGAGACTCCCAATCAACTGTCGATAGAGAGTACCATCTACCTGAGGTGAATCATCATATCGCGATAACTGAAGTCCAGTCTCCATCGGAGTTGCCATTGGCTTGCAATCAGTCATGCGATATTTTTCCAGCAATGTCTTGGCATATTTTTTCTGAGACACTTTGATGGAGTGCTCCTTTTGGCTGAATTCCAGACCAAGATAGTAATGGAGAAGTTCGAGATCCGACATCTCAAAATATTGACACAAGTCTCTTTTGACAGTAGAGATCATAGTTTTTGAACTCCCTGTAATGAGCAGATCATCAACATAGAGTACAAGCAACACTATCTCAGAACCCTATTTCTTGAAATAGAGGTTTGCATCTGACGGACATCTCTTAAAACCATGCTGCAGGAGGTGATTGTCCATTTTTATATACCAAGCTCGAGGAGCTTGTTTCAGGCCATATAAGGATTTGACCAATTTGCAAACTTTCTGCTGTTGGCCTTCCACTGCAAATCCTTATGGCTGAGTCATATAGACTTCTTCTTGGAGATCACCATTTAGAAAGGCACTTTTGACATCCATCTGATGAACTTTCCACCCAAACTATGCTGCCATAGCACAAATAACTCGAATTGTTGTCATCCGAGCAGTAGGTGCAAAAGTTTCCTCGTAGTCAATGCCTTCCTTTTGAGCATAGCCCTTTGCAACAAGACGGGCCTTATGCTTATCAATTGTCCCATCTACTTTGTACTTGACTTTATACACCCATTTGCAGCCAATGGGTTTCTTTTCGTGCGGCAGATCGACAAGCTTCCAAGTTTTGTTTTTCATCAAAGACTTATACTCTGCATCCATAGCATCCTTCCACTGAGGCTCACCGAGAGCAACTTGTACTGATGCAGGTTCAAGATCGTCTATGGAAGACATAAACACCTTATCACTATCAATATCCATATCTTCTGTATCTCTCTCTGGATCTACAGAAAGTTCTTCAAAAGATTGACACAGATCATCAACCCCAGTATTCTCTGTTGCAGCTTTCTCCTGTCGAGCCATGCTGCGAGTACGAGGCCTATCCAAAGTCAAATCTGGTGGAGTAGATAGCTTAGAGTCTTTGATTGTATTTGTATACCACTTTGGATTCTTCTTCGTAGGTGTTGAATAAGATCCATAAGAATCTCTAACCTTTGATGAAGGAGATTTAACAACTTGAGTTTCCACAAGGTCTAGGTATACATTTGATGTGTTTGTTGATGTGAAAGCCTCATCAAAAACAACATCTCTACTTATGTGAATCTTCTTGGTTAAGGGATCAATCAAACGATAACCCTTAGAGTGCTCATCATACCCAAGAAGAATACACTTCAATGTCTTCTCATCTAGCTTCTTCCTTTTCTCTTTTGGTATGTGCATGAAAGCTTTACATCCAAAAATGCGTAGATGAGAAATGGAGGGTTTCCTACCACTCCATGCTTCCTGTGGAGTCATTCCTTGTAGGGCCTTTGTGGGTGCCCTATTCAACGAGATATATTGTTGTGGTGACAGCTTCTGCCCAATATAGTTGCTCAAGTCTAGCTCCTGTGAGCATGCAACGAACCATTTCCATGATGGAACGATTCCTCCTTTCAGCAACTCCATTTTGCTGAGGAGTATAAGCAATAGTTAACTGTCTTGTGATCCCATTTTCTTTCAAGAATGCAAAAAATTCTTTAGAGGTGAACTCCCCCCCTCGATCTGAGCGGAGGGTCTTTATAGAAGTCCTTGACTCCTTCTCAACAGATTTCTTGAATTGTTGAAAGAAGCCAAATGCTTCAGATTTCAGTTGAAGAAAGAATACCCACATCTTTCGTGAGTAATCATCCACAAATAACTGAAAATACCTCTTACCCCCACAAGCTGTTGGGAGTGAAGGGACCGCACGGATCGGTATGAACCAACTCCAGAGGTTTCTTTGCTCTTGTAGAGCTCTTTTCAAAAGGCACTCTATGCTGCTTTCCTGCCAAGCAGTCAGAGCAAAGCTGGTAAAGTGGTAGAAAGGGAAGGAAGACCCTTAACCATCTCATACTTACTTAGCTCAAGTAAGTAACCAGAACTCAAATGTCCATATCTCTTGTGCCATAGGGAAGTTGCCTCCTTTGTAGAGACTGTCATGGCAACATGTGGAGTAGAGATAGTATCTAAGGCAAATAAGCCATGCTTATATGAAGCGGTTGCAATGTTCTTACCCCTCCTGGTAATAGAACAACACTTCTTGCCTCCCTCAACACTAAAGTTCACAACCATATCTTTGTCCAGAATTTGTGTGATTGACAACAAATTGTTTGCCAATCCTGGAACATAGAGAACTTTATCAATCGACACTTGCCATCGGGAAGAGTGACTGAAACAGTGCCTTCTCCCTGAACCTTGTAGGTTTTATCATCGACAATAGTGACGGGTTTGCCCTCTTTGGCCTCAAAAGACTCAAACCACGATTTGTCACCAGTCATGTGCTTACTGGCTCCAGAATCAACATACCATATAGGATCCATCTGCTTGGACATTGTGGTAGTCATGAGAACTTTGTGAGCTCTCTCAGAATCCGTGTCAGATTCTTCAACAACAACATTCACTTGTTGTTTGTTCTTTTGTGGTTTGTTTCGGCCTTTCTGTTTTGATTGCTTATTCTTATGCCAACATCTGTTTGTATCATGACCTTCTTTGTCACGGATCTTGCAATATCTCTTTTTCTGTTGAGGTTGTTGAGTTTGTTTCCCTTTTGAATCCTTTTGTGAATTCCCTCCCTTCTAAAAATTACCCTTCTTCTGGTTCTGCCCTTTCCTGTTGATGTAGAGAGCAGTGTTAGAAGAATCATCTCTCTGTAGTTGGCGTGCTTCCTCCTCTTGAAGCATATTAACCAATTCTACAAAAGTAACTTTTCGTTGTGATACATGAAGGGAAGTGATCAACACCCGATAAGAATCAGGTAAAGCTCTCAATACAACTGAAGTAAGGAGCTTGTCTTCAATTGGTTCTCCCAAAGAATTCAACTTTGCTTTCAATTCAGAAACTCTGCAAAGAAAGAATTCAACTGTCTCACCCTGCTTCATGCTTAGACTGTGTAATTGAGATTGAAGAAATAGAATGGTGGAATCATTCTTTCCCTCATATATAGTATTAAGGGCATCCCATGCCGCTTTACTAGTTGCACAGTCAGCAATATGGGGTTGGACTTCATCAGACACAGCAAGCAAGATGAGCACTTTTGCTTTACTGTCTAGCTTATCAAAGTCTCTTTGAGCATTAGATGGAGCTGTAGCACCAGCAACAGGTGAAGGTCTGGTTGTTGCTCCAGATACAACATCCCATAAATCATCCATTGCTAGGATGGCCTTCATCTTATTTTTCCATGGTGTGTAATTAGGACCTTTCAACAACTGATGAGAATCAGTCATTAGTTTTGCAGACATGATGAAGGTTCCTTATAACACCAATTGGTCCCCCTTTCGATATACCTTTTGCTAGGCCGTTATACCGTACAAAATACCCGCCCTTACGTGAGGGAAACTATAGGTATTTAGAAAGATCAACAAAAAATCACCCGCCCTTACGTGAGGGAAACTATAGGTGATTTTTAGAGATCATACGATACGTGGAACATAAGCGGTACTGAAAGGGAATCGCCTTGTTGATGGCACCTACCATAGAAGATTCTTCTCATGCGTGGGGCGTAACTTCCCCTAAACACTATGAAGAATACTTCGTCAGGATTTACGCCTAAACACAAGAACGATTAAGGGTAGTGGATGGAGTAAAAAAAATGCAAAATGGCAAACTTATCTCTCCCCGACGATTTATAGAGAACAAGCTCAGACGTCGTTGTAGCGGCTATATTAGGCGGCGGATACAGTAGCGCAATCACGACAGCTTTACCTGTAAGTGCTGGCCAGAGGTATCACAAATACCGAACGCTGCAGTGCAATAAATTGCACGGATGGGTTTTAATTATTCCGGGGACTTAGGGAGTGAATTTGATTTTAACTTTTAATGTTATAGTGCAAGAAATCAAATATGCAACATACAACAAAGAAAAGTGCCCTCAGGAATAACCCACTAGGTGTCGGGCGCAGCCGAAAATGCACCTTTACAATAATGCCAAATTTGCTTTTCAAAAATTACTCACTTTCCCCCTTTGATTTTTGAAAAAAAAATACCCCCCTTCTTTTTATCTTAAAAAAAATAATCTCTCCACAAATGATTTTTCAACAATTATTTTATAACCTTAAAGTTAAAAAAAAATATTAATTTTAATTTATATAGTTTTAAAAAACCTTTAAAAAGAAATTAAAATCAAATTAAAAAATTTTAATTTTAATTTATAAAGGTTAAACTATAGAAAATAAATTAAAATTAAAAATTAAATTTTAACTTTAGGAAAAAAAAATAATTGAAAAAAAACGTCGGAAAATTTTTTTTTTTACCTTTGTTGAAGGGGAGTCGGCGGGATTGGAACCCGCGACCTGCAGGCTCCCAGAGCCTTACCGCACGATCCACCACCAGGTGGACTAGCGGGCTGATCCGACGAGGATCAGGGGCCCCCTCGTATTTGAGGAGGGTCCCCAGTCTGTTGCCCGAGCGCGGCCGCCTGGCCGCAGCTCCCTTTGTGGCTGCCTCTGCCAGGTGGCCGCAGCGTCCTCCTTTGCTCCTGGTCGTGACGCGGCCGCGGCGTGCGGCATCGCAGCAAGCGACCTGCGACTGGCACCTGGTTGGATAGCTCGCGACTACGCGGCGGCCGATGGTTGGACAACCCGCGGTGGCTGCTGTTGTGGCCGCGATTGCAGCCCACTATAGTGAGCCGTGGCTACAGCCCGTTGTGCGTCGCGCACGCGGTGCGTAGCACGACACAGGGGAGGGGAAGGGGGGAGGGAGGGGGTGGGTAGCCACGTCGCGGTGGCGGGAGGGGGTGCGCGGCCGCCGCATGTGATGAAAATCACGTCGCGGCGGGGGCGCCGTGCAAAAAATTATTATTTTTTTAATTCAATCACGCAGGGGGGCGGTCGCAATTTTTTTTTTCAATTCAATCACGTGATTGGACGGCGTGATTAAAAAAAATCACGTCGCGAAAAATCATGTCGCGAATTTTTTTTAAATCTCGCGGTGCTTGGGAAAAAAAATCAGACCAGCGCTGGGAAAAACAGCGCACAGGAGGTCTATTTTTTTTTAAAACTATGCGTTCAGAAAAAAAACGCACAGTCCAGCGCTGGGAAATAAAAATTTTCCAGACCAGCGCTGGAAAAAAACTGAAGCCTTCCGCTTCCTGCAAAACTTTCTCCAAGCAAATAACCAGCGTCCGCCTCCTCTCTCTCTTCTCACGCTTCTGGCTCTGATGCCATGTTAGAGTAAAACAACAATCGTATTTTATTAATCAGCAGATTAAATAGAACATTATATGCCCTATTAAGCCCGGAGGTTATGGAACCACCCGTGGCTGAAATAGGCCCTGTTACAACAATAATGTAATAATAGTGCTAACAATAATATACGCTAACACTTTTATGCTACCTCATGATGCGTATCCTATCCAATTATTAATCCTCTGAGCATGCATATCCATTGATTTGCTAGTTGCGCATTTGCCTTCATGCAATTCTTTCTTTTCTGCTGCCTCATGATGCGTAGTCCTATCCACCCTGATTACCTGCAGGTAAAATGATATATTAGACCCCTTTAGATTCTGAAACGATTAAAAGCCTAATCTAAAATAAAAGCCATTAAATTCTAAAACAATAACATGAAGCCTAATTTAGAAACTAAGTAAGATAAGACGAAACCAACCTCTAGCTTCTAAAACAAAGTGAAAACTAACCTAAGCTTTTTAAACATAAACTAAAATTTGGATTCTAAAAATAAAATCCAAACTAAGCAAAATAAAAAAAACAAAAAGGTAATTAAACCCACAGCTGCGACTTTAATTAATTTTCCTTTTTTATTATTATTATTTTTTTATTCATTTATTTATTTTTTATTTTTCAAAAGATATATATATACAAATATGAAATATCCATATATATATTTTGATTTTATATGTTCCTTCTGCTTTTTATTATATATACTTTTTTTTATTAAATATATACATATAGATAACATTTGTTTAAATATATGTATATATTTATATTTTATTTTTTTATTTTTAATATTTATATTAAAAGTAAAATTATTTTAATTAGTTTCAAATGCTTTAAATTAATCTAATTGATAACCTTGAAACTAACTAAAATAAATAAATACTTTTTCAAACACCAAACACAAGAGAAAAGAACAAACACCCACGAAAAGGAACCTTGGCATCCACCTAGGAAAGGTGGAGGACGAAGACCAATCAAATCATCACTCAAGGAAAACCCAAAAAACATCAAAATTAAGGTGGGTGCCCTATTTTTGGGATAGTTGTGGTGAGGCCAAAACACTTCACTACCACAAATGAACAATAATTATAGTTAGTGGCAGGGATGAGAAATATAAGAGAGTAGTTTATAGAAGAATCATGATTAGAAGCACCTGTATCAGATATAGCAAAGATAAATATTCCCACCCTACAAGACCCATTGGTCTTTAGAGTCAATGAGGAAAATAGGGGCTCATCAGTACTAGGGAAAGAAGGTGAAATGGCCAAAGTTGTCAAGATGATGCAAAATCAAGCCATAGACCAATTCATTGGAAAAATTGCAGAGCTAAGGAAATAATTGAAAAAAGAGGAGAGGGAAAAAGTAGAAATGAAAGCATTAATAAATAAATAATAAGAAGAGCTAGCAAGAAAAGATACACAACCTCCTTCAATAGTAAAGGTTCAAGATCATGCCTATTATCTGGATACAATGAAGAAACAACTATCAATGAAAATGCAAGCTCATGCCAAAGGGTTCACTAAAATGTTTAGATAGATAAGAGTGATCCAAGTAACTGCTCAAGAAATTTTGACATTGATATGGGATACAAAAGAAGACTTTGAAGTCATCCGTCCCACCCTAGATTTTATAGGAGATAATTTTGAAGAGCTACAGGGATAAGAGATAATAACAAATGATGGCAGCTAGATAATAATAATAATTTTGAAAGCATCCCTATTTGGGACAAATCAGGAAAGGTGGATCAATGTGGTAACTAAAATAGACAATCTGATAGAAGATGCAATAGAAAAAATGGTAGACATTGGTTTGTTCTTACATAAATGCTTAGAGGCCTCTGATGTAGAAGAGCTATTTAGGCATACCATAGAAAGATTTGAGTGTGAATCAGATGATGAGGCAGAAATGACTAGACAAACTACTCTTCTGGTGAATATTGTGGAGATGTTGCTCTTCCAATATGAAAGAAACAAGTCCATCCTTGCCATATAGAAAAATAGGATTTTACAGGAGATGAACATGCTAAGGTTTGTTGCCACCTTTGACACAAAAATATGGAGATTAATAAGTGAGCAAATAAAAAGGCTGCAACAAGGTCAAAAAGTTGAAGCTTGCGGTCAACAACTAGGAGTTAGTTCAGCATAAAGAATACCTTTGTCAATGGAAAAACCCCTTTAGCAATCAAAGAACCAAACACTCAAAAGGAGACAGTTCAATAAGGAATAGTAGAAACAGTTGTTGAAGAAATAATGGAAGAGCAAACAGACTCTCCTAAAACCACCATCACCGATTAAATAAGAAACTATGAAAAATTCAAAATGAAGGATTTAGCCTAAACAAAAAAGATAGTGGAAGCCAACTATTTTAGTTTTGAGATTAACTTAGGAGAGAACAAGTGTAAGGCCAGAAATAAAATAAAATAACAGAATAAAAAACCATCAGCTATAAGGAGTAGACAAGTTCAGATTTGACATCAAGAAATTAGAGAATAGCAATTTTGCTAAGAGGTATACTTGAGTGCCCTGTTAGTTGTGTTGTTGTATCCCCTTCTGTATCTATTTTTCTATATGATTTCTTATTCTTTCATTTGATGTGCAGTATTTTGATAGGAAAGTGCTCAAGAAGTTGAGATTATTTCCTGTCCTATTGAGCTTAGGATTCAGAGACTCTACTGTTACCATATTGGAACAAGGAGAGTAGGAGAGACTTGCTACATTATTTGAACAGAGTCCTCTTCATTGTATTTATGTATTTATTTGAGAAAAATAGAGTTAAAAAGCATCTTTCCCACTCTACATGTAATATATTATGAAATCAATACAATTTTGAGTTTTATTCCTGTTATATCTTTGTCTCAGTACTGTGTGTCACTATGTAATGGATTACATTATTTGAATACATTACATACATTTCTTTCGGTGGTTAAATTTTAGTTTTATTACGATATTCAAATAAATCTAAGAATACCAATTTTCTTTTCCCCATTCTCTTTGTTCATGTTAAAATTGTTGTTAAATGGCTATAATAGCCCAATGAATCTAGGCACCGGTCTACATAAGGCAGAACAACTGGTTATTTTCTTGCTTGATCATTTTAATACATGTAATGTTAAATTTATCTGGAGAGTGTAATCAATGTTTTATCATATAATTACCACTGGAATTTCCTTACCTGTTATGTAGTTTTCTTTTAGCAATATTCGTGTTTAATAGAATGAAGAGGCATGTTGACAAGAGCCTATAATAGCTCGTTGGTTTCAAATGGATTTTTACAGCATGACAATCAAATCCTATGGATGCAATAATTGGTTCCAACAAGCCTCTACCTTATGGTCATGTTCATAAAGAGCAGGGAATACATTGATATTAGCATGTCGAATGCTCATGCTAATATTTGAGTGGAAAGCCCTTAAGTAATAAAATGCAGCCTGCTCAGGTGTGGGTCGAAGGCCATATGTGACTCTCTTCCAGGTTCTTGCGAACCTAACATTGAAGTCTACTATCTCTTCTTGAGGATGCCTTTGAATAGTAGTAAATGGATGCAATAGAGAGAAGGGGTCCGCTTGTTCATTAAAACCCCTTATCAGCTGTCCATCCATTTGATCCCATGTAGTAATGGTGTTAGGCAGGAGGGACCGGTACCAGTAAAGAAGCTTACCTCTTAGTAAAATAACTAGTAAATTCACCATGACATCTTCATTGGTGATTTGATGGATGGTCACTACTACGATGTCTTGGATATTCTCTTGCATCATCTTTACCATACCATCGTAAGTAGGTAGAGCTTTCAAAGTTATGGGTGACACCATATGTTTAGCCTAAAGGTGAGCATTCTCGTATGATTCCACATGGCAAACTTCTTGGGTGGAGGTGGTTGCACCATGTGGAGTAGTGAATGTATATGGAGTAGTGGGGCTTGTTGATCTGAAACAGTCAAAACACTTGGAGCACCTGATTGATCATTCGATGGAGCCAAAGTATACTGATGATCTAGAGAATTTGGTGGATTTGGAGGCAAGCTAGTCACTGTGCTATAGAAAGTCGTATTTTGTAAATCAAGAACAACTTCTTATGATGATGTCTTAACAGGCAGTATGTTTGACCCGACCACCCTAGGATGTTCTCCTAAAGCGTCAATGTCAAGCTCATAGAACTCTATTTCTTCTTTTGTATTTTTAGCTCTCCACATCGTATGATTGAAGGCATGAGTTTTTAAATTGGTCTACGAGATTCGAAGGTCTGAGTTTAGCAGAGTCGCCAGATGTTCAGATTGAAAAGTAATAAGATGAACATCACTTCTTAATACTGATAAAACATGGACCCAAAGGAAAATCGCTCCACCAGGTAATTCAAGGTGCACACTTTCCTACATGTTCTCTACCAGCATTAACTTTAGGTCCTCAGCATTAAAAGGTGGTAGACTAAAATTGCATACTATAAGGTGGCGGGCTTCTTGTCAAAAAAAATTATTTTTGTTTTAGTCACCTAGAACATTTTTGTATTCTCCTATGTCATTGCATTCAACATACTTTTAGAGAACCAACACTTCTAAAGGACGAGTTGCGCTAGTTTTCTACAATAGACATGGGTAAAGAGAGCAGAAGGGAAAATAAAAAGGAGAAAAGAGAAAGAGATCCCAAAGAAAAGGTGACACAGGTGGAGGCATCCAGTTCAAAAAAATTGAAGAAGACACAAAAGTGGGAAAATAAGGTAGTCGAATTAGTAGCACCATAACATCCCCTATTTCGGTACCGAGATTGCTTGGTCACCCATAAGGATGTGGACCTTTTGTGCTCAAAATTTTAAGAAGTGCATGAGGAGGCCCTGACCATGAATCCCCTATCGACTATTTACCACTCGCATCTACATTTTTACACCTGCACGTCGATACATCACTACCATAAATTCATAAAAGTCATGTCACTATTCTATGATGCCCAGTCGAGGATGATCTAGAACGCTTAGGAAGAACCATTATTTACCATTACTGCTAGCTCTATCCAAGAAGCGTTTTCCTGTGGGAGGAAGCACTCATCTAAGTTTCTTTTAAGAAAAATCCACACAAATGAAGAAAGTGAAAGATACCAGTCAACGTTGAAGATACAACATTTCGCAAGGGGGCAGCTAGGGAGCACCGTAACTATAGGTGAATTTCCTTGTCTTATGAAACCCCTGGCTAAGTTCACACACCCTAAATTTTTTTCCATCCTAGTGTATGTAGTAGGTCTTCCAATAGATAAATGCGTGTATTACTAGAATATTTCGATGGTGCAGTCCATACTACAAAATGAGATTTATTTTCCTTCCAAAGTGAGGCCAGGCGTTATTCCAATATTTTATGATTGGGTGGAGTTCTTGGCATGGTAATTTCATGTATGTTTAGCTCATGTTCGGTGCGTTGAACCTAAGGATGAACAAATTTGACTCTCCTCTCTACTGGTGTGGTATTTCTTCTGGTATATGCATGAAAAGTTCCCCAGCATAGCAAAAAATTAGACAGATGAAAAGGGCAATCCTGTGCCAGTCTATCTCTGGATGAACAACCTATCTAGAAATGAGTCTTACTATGTCTTCAATCAGGTTTTCCTCAGGCCAACGCTAAAAATAATATACGACAAGTATGAGCGGGTTCCAATGGAGTTAAGGAACCAGTTGGTAGATGAGTAGTTGGGGGACACTTTTTTGCTCACCTAGGGCCTGGTAGTTAGAGTCTACGAGTTTATAGAAAAATCTTTTCTTTTGCCCTATTACACCATGCCCTATATTTTCTCCTTGAAGGTTGCCTTCCAACTTGATAACACCAATGAAGTATACGAAAAAGACCTAGGTAAGAGGGTGATAGTCTCTACTCCTTTCGATTTTGAAGGCTTTAAGAGAACAAGTGTGATCAGAATGTTGTTCTGATGACAACACTCTTAGACTATGGGTTGATTGAGCTTCGACACAACTGGAAATGGGACCCACGTGACATCATCCAAAGGAACCTCCATGTCAAGTATTTTCACTCTTGCCCCAATTATGATATAGATAACCAACATAATAATTTGTTGGGTCTAGAGCTATAGTGGCATGTAGATAAAATGACACCTTTGCCCCCATGGTTGGATTTTTACACTATGGAGACAGAGGATAATCCAGCCGTCAATTAGGAGCACCCAGATTGGACAGATCATAAAATCCAACAATGGTGGATCATGAGGGTCCAAGATGACAATACGTCCTCAGACAACGCATTGGCGATTGATGACAAATTATCATCCCATTATGATAAAAACATCAATATCTATCAGCCTTTCTCGTTCACTGATATAGTGCCCCCTGGCAGATGCAAACCCTAAGAAGTTGATGACTTGGAGCATCCCAAAAAAGTGTAGGGCAAAGGCAAAGCCAACTTTGGGGGCATCATTATATATGAATAATAGAGCCCAATATCTTCACAAATGGCAAATGCCCCCTTGAAGAGAAAGTTGGAGGTCCCCTTTTCATCGCCAATTGTAAAAAATTCATGCACTGGTTCTCAGAAGCCTTTCGGGTTGATTGTCCATACTGTTTCCAAGACTTCCCAGGAAGACTCTGCTAAGAAAACTATAGTCTCTACCAAAATGACTATGTCCATAGGGATTGAGGAGCACAAAGGCAAAAATGAAGAATGCCTCACCACATGACCCTGTGACCATCGATGCACTAGACATGGAATAAAACATGGAAGAAAAGGAGAAAATGCTTGATACATATTCCACAACCCCCTTGATCACGGATCCCAAAGGTATGCATTTATCTATTTTTGTTCTTTCTTCCTCATCCCCATTATTAGTTTTTTCTAACCCCTATGTGCGCTTGTTCGATGTCTGGGAAATACTGCTATATTACTAGCCCCAAGGGTCCCTGTGTCAAGGGTACTTACATTACTTGAATCCACTTTTCCAAGTTCTTATGTCATCCTGACAATAGCCCTTCCCTCATCTAGAATATTTGTGCCTTTCACTCGAACACCTAATGTCTTTGCAGTCCCTTCTTATTTTATCTTCCCTATTTTTGGTTCATCTGAACACATAACTAATATCTTTGACACTAGGGATCTTGATCTACCTTCAAACCCCTCCCACTCTACTTATTTCTTAACACCCCAGCCCACCATTTCTGATGTGGCTACCCAAGCACCTTTGAGAGTGAGCACAGTCACTTCCTCTTCAGATTCCTAGATAATGATGAGTTTTGAATATGGTCTCCCCCTCCTCCCCTTTACTCCAATCCTCAATATTGGAGTCCAGGAACCATTAGAATCTGAGCTGGAGATAAACCAGTAGTTCACAACAATGTAGAGTATCTGAAGAGCTCATATCAACATTGTGTGCTACCTAAGAGATCAAAATAAGAGGGAGTTGCAAGCTCTGGAGGCTCAGATTGAAGAATTGAAAGAAAAGGTCCAGTTGCTTGATGATGAGAAAAAGGAGTTATTCAAGTTACACGATCACCACATCAAGGTGATTGCTAAATAAAACCAAGAAATACATATGCTTACTATTCAGAGGAATGAGTTACAGATGCAGTTGTCTAAGGAAAATGAGCAGCATGTTCTTCCTTCTAGGGAGCACCTCAAGGAGACGCACCTAGACTTCCTGTAAGATTTCCCAACAAAAGCAGCAAAGGGGATTACAGTCTTGGCATTATTCAGAGAGGCACATGAAGTAGTGGTTGTAGGTAGGCATATCCTAGAGTCCTCCTAGGTGGATTTTAACTATTAGCTAGATCTAGCCACCTAGCTGAGGAAGATTGAGGACATTCATATTCACATTGCCCCTATGAGCGACTTGGCCCGGTCGTTGGCAATGACAAAAATCATTTTGCACTATTTCTTCACCAAAGTGGAACTAGAAAAGAAAGCTTGCCTACTCTCAAATTCTCTTATGTAGGAGTGTTACATATCATTGAAGTATTTTGATGCCTTAGTTAAAATTGGTGTCTCGGGGTTTGCAAATCTAGAAGACCCTATTCCATCAATTTAGGAGTTGGAACTCTTTTGGATTGCTTTCATGGATAATGCCTCAGACATCAATGCTTTGTAAGACTCTAGATTTAACACTCAGGTAATCCTCCTCATGGTAAAATATACCCAGATTCAATATTGCTTGACAGAGTTTGATAGAATATTAGAATTTGCTGATGTCGAGTGCTTTGAAACATTATGCTGCCTGATCTAAGAACTAGAAAAGTAGTAAAATTTTCCTTTGGAGAGATGGGTTGATGCTTCAGCTATATATAAGCATATTTTCAAAATATCACTGGAGCAATATCTCCCTCAAATAGATAGACAAAATGAGGAAAAAGGAACATATAGTGTTGTTGATTTAGAAACTGGAGAGATAGGTTCAGAGACCGAAGAAATAGACAGTGAGGCCAATTTTAAATCCAAAGAGTTTAGGAGTTCAGATGAAGAGGGCAACAACGATGTTAAAAAATTAAAAAGGTAGCAAGAAGACTCTAAGAAGAAGGAATACTATGATAACCAAAGATGAAGGCTGGGATCCCTACATTGACCCAGGCTCAATGCCCTATGAGCCGCCATATGTGTTGCCAATTTTGACACACTATTGTTATTTTTTGTTTCGCCTACAGTTTGGAATCAAGCATTGTAAAACTCCTTTTTTTCCAATTGAAAATGGTTAAAGTGTTTTTATATTATTACACTTCAACCAACTGTCTCTTCTTTAAAATTTGTATGCAAAGCATTGCTTAGTTTCCTACCCTTTTTGTATTTTTCTATTTTTTTGTATCTTTATGGGTATGTTGCATGCAAAATTGTAAATTTTTTAGCATGGGGAATCCACTCATAAATTCTTCCTCGATGCTTGAAAAATATTTCTTTCCATATGGTTGTAATTCTCATTTTCCCATTGACTTAGGTAAGTTTTCCTTTTAAAAGTGAAAATGTGATAGCACCAAGTAGCCAAAGATTAAAAGTTGAGGAAATGACCAAGTGTAAACAACAATAGTGGAAAGCACTCCAAGAGGGAGTGCTTAAGTGGAAAGTGCTCCACGAGGGAGTGCTTTCGAGGAAAGCGCTCCACAAGAGAGCACTTAAGTGGAAAGTGCTCCATAAGGGAGCACTTTAGTGGAAAGTACTCCACAAGGGAGCGCTTTCGAGGAAAGCACTCCATGAGAGAGTGCTTAAGTGGAAAGCGCTCCATAAGGGAGCACTTTAGTGGAAAACACTCCATATGTGTTGCCAATTTTGACACACTATTGTTATTTTTTGTTTCGCATATAGTTTGAAATCAAGCATTGTAAAACTTCTCTTTTTCCAATTGAAAATGGTTAAAGTGTTGTTATATTATTGTGCTTCCACCAACTCTCTTTTGTAAAAGTTGTATGCAATGCATTGCTTGGTTTCCTACCCTTTCTGTATTTTTCTACGTTTTTATATCTTTCTAGGTATGTTGCATGTAAAATTGTAAATGTTTTAGCATGGGCAATCCACTCATAAATTCTTCCTTTATGCTTGAAAAATATTTCTTTCCATATGGTTGTAATTCTCATTTTCCCATTGACTTAGGTAATTTTTCCTTTTAAAAGTGAAAATATGTTCTGACAGCACAAGTAGCCGAAGATTGAAAGTTGAGGAAATAACCAAATATAAACAACAATAGTGGAAAGCGCTCCACAAGGGAGCACTTTCAAGGAAAATGCTCCACGAGGGAGCGCATAAGTGGAAAGCACTCCACGAGGGAGCACTTAAGTGGAAAGCACTCCACGAGGGAGCACTTTCGAGGAAAGCGCTCCACGATGGAGTGTTTAAGTGGAAAGTGCTCCACAAGGAAGCACTTTAGTGGAAAGTTCTCCACAAGGGAGTGCTTTCAAGGAAAGAGCTCCATGAGGGAACGCTTAATTGGAAAGTGCTCCAAGAGGGAGTGCTTAAGTGGAAAGTTCTCCACAAGGGAGCGCTTTCAAGGAAAGTGCTCCACGAGGGAGCGCTTAAGTGGAAAGCACTCCACAAGGGAGCACTTTCGAGGAAAGCGCTCGGAGCGCTTCTTCACACTAAGTATAAAATTAAGTTAATCGAAAGAGGATATCAAAAACTTCTGCATCTTCTAGTTACACTTCTCTCAAGCTACACTCTAGAGCATCTGATCATAGATTATTACTGAAAGGTTCTAGCTTCAACATCAAGTTACCTATGAGTCTCAATTGACTATTTTAGGTCATTTCCAGAACCTTCTATTTTTAATACTAACTTATCGATAAAGCCAAAAATTGACTATTTTTGGCTATCACCGGGATCGAATCTACCTGTCACAGGAGTATTTGGGCATTGATGTCTTAAGCAGTATACTTCTACATAAGCCAACTTCTTCTCTGTAACTAACATGGATAACTTCTACTAGAAAAGCAACTATGTATTTCAAATTTACTTCCAAAATAAAGGCTTCTAGCTCCAGTTCAAGTTCTCAATATCTGTGTATGACTTCTATTATGTGATTTCTATTAAATTAGTCATTTTATTATATAGTTCAATTCTACCCTTCTGGATTTTGTTGTTGATAGAATACTAGTCCCTGGAATACTTGTTGGAGTTTACACAGTTATGAGGATTTTATACTGGTTTCTATTAAAATTCATTATTTTGATTGTTGTTGGTTCAAGTAACTAAGTTTTCTATCATGCTTCCGGTCCATCACCCTAAATTTTTGGCCTTTGGCCATTTCCCATTCCTTTTCGTAATTTCCCATTCCTTTCAATACCTTTATATCCCTTATCTCTAATCCCCCATTTTTATTTTCAAAACCAGCCCTACTGGAGATTGCCATGGAGGACATCCCTTTCCTTCGAGCATTCAATGCTTGGAAGCGGGCCTAGGGCACTATAGACTTAGAAAACCTGTATCTAGGCCAGTTCGATTACCAAAAGTTTCTAGCATGCCCGATGGGACCCAAACATTCCATATTTTATCAGTATTAAGAAGTGATGTTCATGTTATTGTTGTCCAAATATGAACATTTGGTGACTCTGCTAAACTCAAAGACCTTCGAATCTCATAGACCAGTGTAAAAACTCATGCCTTCATGCGTACGATGTGGAGAGCTAGAAATACAGAAGAAGAAATCGAGTTCTATGAGCTTGACATCGATGCTTTAGGAGAACATCCTAGGGTGGTCAGGTCAAACATACCGCTTGTCGGGACATCATCACAAGAAGTTGTTCTTGATTCACAAAATTTGACTTTTGACAGCACAACGACTAGCTTACCCCCAAATCCACAAAATTCTTTGGATCATTCGTATACTCTGGCTCCAACAAACATTCAATCAGGTGCTCTGAGTGTTCTAACCATTACAACTCAGGAAGCCTCACCACTCCATATAAATCCACTGCTCCACATGGTGTAACCACCTCCACCCAGGAAGTTTACCACATGGAATCATACAAGACCACTCGCCTTACAAGCTTAACATACGGTGTTGCTTGCAACTTTGAAATCTCTACCTACTTATGATGGCACGGGAAATATGGCACAAGAGCATATCCAAGACGTCACAGGACTGGTGACCATCCATCCAATCACCAATAAATATGTCATGGTGAAGTTGCTAGTTCTTTCACTGAGAGGTAAGCTTCTTTACTGGTATTGATCATTCCCATATGATACCATTACTACATGGGATCAACTGGCTAGATAGCTGATTAGGGGTTTCAATGAACAAGTGGAGCCCTTCTCTCTGTTGCACTAGTTTACTACTGTTCAAAGGCATCCTCAGGAAGAGATAGTAGACTTTAATTTTAGGTTCACAAGGACCTGGCAGAGAGTCATAGATGACCTTCGACCCATACCTGATCAGGAAGTGTTTTATTACTTGAGGGTTTTCCACTTAGATATTAGCATAAGCATTCAACATGCTAATATCAATGCATTCCCTACTCTTTATGAACAAGCCCAGAAGGCATAGGTCGACCTAATAGATATAGGAAAGTTACCCCCCAAGGTGATAATCCTGATTTATCCATATTTTTTGAAAAATATGTATCCAAGCACATCCGCTCTGCCTACGCATTAGACGTTGAAACTACAAAAAAAGATACCATAAAACTTCATTCAAATATCATGGAACCTGCTGCAATTATATAAATAATTGTAAAAGAGGGTTACAAAAGGTGATATCCTTTTACAATTTTGCCCCTTTGGGCTACAATAGAGTCTTCCCCAAGGAAGTTCTTCGAAGTGTGGTACAAATACAACACGATCAATTCTTTATGGGTTCCTCGATGTAGGTGGGCTTCTTGCTCGTGAGCCACCACTTGTTGAATGCTTCCTTGTGCTTTTGTTGTACCTGTAAACCTAAAAAATCTTTTTAGTATGTTGGGGGTCTGCCTCAGTCAAAACCCGTGTTTATGAAGACAAAAGACACATCAAACTATTCAAAATATCAAATTAACTATTAAAACTAACATAAAATCACAAAACATAGTTATCATTACCTGTTCGAGTGATTTTGGAGTCTGTTGCAGAGGTTTGAACTCCTGGGGTGTGAACCGAGAGGTTCGCACGTGTGAGGTGTGAATAGGCCCTTTTGAAGTCGGATTGCTCAGATAGGATCCTTGGATAGTCCTAATTGGTTTTGTTGGTATAATTTATCCAGAAAAGCTTCTGAGCAACAAATCCTAATAATGAAGTCTACCTGTCCCACTCACAAAATTATCATAAGGATGAGGCAAGCTAATTACGATGTTTTTATGATAGCTATGTGACTAGCGTATGATGGATGAGTGATAGATGTAATGGCAATGGTAATTTTAGCAGAGTTTCAGTATGCAAAAGTGTGATGATATAAAATGGTGAAAATGGACTTCTACTTATAGAGTGGGCCAGGGTGAGAGAAATGTGGTGAGGTGTCCCCTGTGATGTGGCTATGGTGAGGTGTCCACCAAAGAGGTGTCCCCTGAGGTGTCTTGGGTCATAAATGAGGTTGGGTGAGAGAATCCCTCACCCATCCACAAATAATGATGATTTTCAAAAGATCTTGATTTGTCATTAATAATCACCTCTATTGAAATATCTTAGGATTATAATTGTCTTTTTAAATGCAAAAGTCTCCATCTTGCATTAATGACTCAGGGGTGTGTGATGTGGAGAAATATTTGGGTGTAAAGGTGGTAGGGCTAGGCTAAGCTAGGCTAGGTGAGGTGGAAGGCTAGACTTAGTCAAAGTAGACTAGATGAGGTGGAGGTTTTAATTAAATACTGATTAGATCTAATTAATTGTGAAATTAGCCATTAAGCATAATTTGACCAAAAGTGTTGACTTTCTAATCATAAAGTGTTTTTTGACCATGGTGAAGGTTTCAACCTTAGTTGAGTTGCCTATGAGGTCACATGAGGACCTTGAGTTAAGCGTACGAAGAGGCTTAGCTAGCCCAAAGGGGCTAATGGTGATGAATAGTGATTTTTAGGCCAATTTATGCGATTTTCAATGGTTTTGCACATTAATTAACTGTGGATATGGGGAGAGGGACAATGTGTGACTTTTTGGTGTTTACATTTTGCCCCTTTTTGTACTAGAGTGTGTGAAATACGGTTTAGTACAAAAATTGATGATATGAATTGATGGTGGTCGATGGCTTGCGAAAGAGATGCATTGATAAAAAATGATTCTATGGGTGACTGCTTTTGGGGAAAGTCGGATGATTGCCTTGCATTATGATCAATTGTAAATGTTTCAATTTTGGACATAACAAGATGCTTTGGTTAACTTTTTGTTTTGATTGATTGATGAGATCATTTGGAAATATTTGATAAAGCGTTGGATCCTCAGGTAGAACTTCAAGATTTTTTAATTCACAAGTGGTCTTACGCCTGCCACTTATGACAATTGGAATCCATATGGTGTCTACAGGCAAATGCATTTGAAGGTTTATCAAATATAATTTTTTTTGGAATTAGACTTTTGGTCATTGAGATAATCGTTAACAAACATTTTCTTAGGTATTTGTTGAATATGTGATTGGATTTTTGGTTATTTGACCATGTGCAAGGTGTGATTTATGATAACCCCCTCAAGCGGCGAATTGGCGATGACGGAAATGAAGATCGGTAGTGCGGTGGTTGATGAAGATGAAAGGAAAAAATTTAAAAAATTGGGACAAAAGCAATGAGATGAGGTGTGGAATGATGTTGAGGATGAGATTTGAGGCTTATGGGAGAATTTGGGCTTTGCATGGTAGGTTCGCAAGTCACACGTGCAAACCAGTTGGTTTGCACATATGGGGTGCGAACCTGTCGAAAATCATTTATAAAAGGTAAAATTTGAAGATATGATGTCATTTGCGCACACATAGTTGGCAGAGAGGTGGAGAGGAGAAGAAGAAGGTGACAGGGTGCTACTGGATTGTGGATTGGACAGAGTGAAATGGCAAGTACTTCAGGAAGCATCGGTGCGGGGGCAAATGTGCCGGAGGTATGTAGATTTTTTGATCGTTGGTTTGCGTGATTTTTGCTTGTTGGGGGGTTTAAAATGAACATGTTAACTTTTTAACCATGAAAAAAGGATGGGGTAATAAATAATAAAAATTTTAACACCATGTATAAAACCAGCGAAATGGGTACCCAAAAAGATATTTCATTTTTTTATTTTGACTTTTGGATGCATGGGGATGTGTGCATGGGACAGATGTGAAATGTGATGAGGAAAAAAAGGTGGGAAATGGACATGGGAAAAAGAAAGGAAATGAAACCTACCTTTTAAGCCAAATGGGTATCCTGATCTAGTCTTGGTTTTCTGTTTTGACCCTATTTTGACTGTTTCGTATTGTGTGCTAGTAGTTAGGGTTTTTGTGTTATTTTTTGTATTTTTAGCACTTATTTTAATTTTTTTCGTATGTGTGTTGGGTACCAATATAATCAGCATGAAATTCTGCATCGTGCCATAGAATTTTCATTAGTTTTTGGTGGTTCACACGCCACATGTGTGACGTGAGAACCTGATTTGTGCTGAGTGTGGAGTTTCTGGGATGTGGGTGAGATGGAAATGGGTGGAATGTGGATGCATTGTGAAAAAATTATACATCGGGGTGTGAAATGTATTGTGTGTGGCGGTGTGTGTAAAAACAAAGTGCAATGGAATGTTATGTGCAAGTGGACTAATAAATGAATTCTATTTATACATAATTTCAAATCCTATTTAACAAATGTGTAGAAATAATAAAAAAATGTGTGGGATTACAGGGATTCAAGCTGATGATATCTCGAGGCATTGACTTTTGTTTTTTGCCCTATTGTGACTAATTTGCTTGTGTAGGAGGCTTATATTCTATGCTCTTGTGTGCCTCTTCTTGTTCTTTGCTTTTGTGGTTTTTCTTCTTATTTTATTTTTTTTTAATACATGCTCAGATTAGATGTAGAGCAAGAGAGTTTTCTTTTTCTTGTGCTTCTTTCGGAACACTTGCTCAGCTTAGATGTGGAGCAAGGGATTTTTTTGTGAATATGCTTCTTCAGGATACTTGCTCAGCTTAGATGTGGAGCAAGGGATTTTTATTCAACCGGTGGGGGGAGAGCTTGTCCTTTTGTCGGTCCTCCGGTTCATGAGAAATCATGTAAATGATGGAATAAGCGGAGTGATTTTTGCTAAGCATCAGTTGGTATGCAACGTAAGCAACCCCATTTCTAGAATGTTATTAATATGTAGGACGTGCATGTAAGTCCAAAAAAGAGAGCAAGGTGACCAAGGGAAGTCTAAAAGTATATCTGAAATATGCCAACATTGGATGGTGGTTGATTAGATAATTGTTTGTGGTCGAAGCAATCAAAACATAGCTCTAATCTGGTCTCCTAAAAAGGGGTGTTGGGTATCAATTTGGCATGCTAGCATGTGCATTTTTAATTCCTTTCGCATTTTATTGACACAAAATATATACAAGCACGGTCATGAATGTAGAAGGTAAATATTAATGTACAAGGGTGCCCCAGTATTATGAACAATGGAATGAGGCACGAAATGAAGTGAGGTGGAAATGGAGAATGCAAGAAAGATGAAGAGGAAGGTGGAGAAGAAAGAAGAAATGAACTTATCAATGGTATGTAGCCGCTCGAAGCATGACCATACAACATTGGCAAGTACCTAGAAGAAAATAATATGAGAAAGGAAAGAAAAATAAAAAGGAACCCATTAGAGGTATGTAGTCGCTCGAAGCATGACCATACAACAGTGATGAGTAACTTAGAAGAAAATAAGATATAAAGAGAAAATAAGAGGAGAAAGAGAAACCCATTAAAGGTATGTAGTCGCTCGAAGCGTGACCATACAACAATAATGAGTAACTGAGAAGAAAATAAGAAAATAAGAGGGGAAGAGAAAGAAGGGGGAAATGGAAGGTATGTAGCCGCTCGAAGCATGACCATACAACATCCATTCATGGAAGAAATAAAGACAAGGGGAGGGAAATGAAGGGAGCAGAGTTAAATGTGCATGCAAATAGATTTAGTGTCGTCGAATTGTAGAAGAATGAAAGCATTGTTTTTGGTTTTTGTTGTTGTTTGTTTTGTTTTTTTTGTTTTTTTACAAATGTACATTAGTAGTGATGAGCGGTAATGCCTATGACTAGGCATAAAATGCTCGCAGGTGAATAATGTTAATGGGCTCAAGCTCAGCTATTCCTTCCAAAGTAGCTAGATGATATGCCCCAGATCCAAATTTGTGAGTAACCATGTATGGGCCTAACCAATTTGGTGCAAATTTGTCATGGAGATGGCATGGTTGGCTAGTGATCTGTTGGTTCTCTTTGAGGACTAAGTCTCCAACTTGAAATTCATGTTGGTGTACCTTAGAATTATAGGCACGTCAGAGACGATCTTGATAGACATGCATATGTTCAATGGCATGGATGCGACGTTCATCCAAAAGGGTCAATTGATCTAATCGGGCTTGACGAGTCGTGTCATCATCAATAAATTCTTGCATAGAGACTCTTAAAGATGGTATTTCGAGCTCCAACGACATGATGGCTTCGACACCATAGACAAGAGAGAATGGGGTTGCCCCATTTGGAGTACGAATACTGGTTTGATATGCCCATAATGCTAAAGGTATTTGATTGTGCCAATCATGGTGTGACTCTGCAACGGTTTTGCGAAGAATGGCGATGATAGTTTTATTGGTTGCTTCAACTTGACCATTACCTTGGGGGTAATATGGAGTGGAAAAGCTATGTTGGATATTGAATTTTTTGCACAAAGCATGCACATTCTTATTCTTAAATGGTGTACCATTGTCAGAGAGGATTTTTGATGGGATGCCAAAATGACAGATGATGTGTTGTGTGATGAAATCGACGATTTTGGCACCTATTTTTTGGACTAATGGGACAACCTCCACCCACTTGGTAAAATACTCAGTGGCGGTGATGATGAATTTATGGTTGTTGGATGAGGCAGGAGTGATTTTTCCGATAAGGTCCAGGCCCCACTATGAAAATGGCCAGATAGATTGAATGGGTTGTAGGGCCTGAGAGGGTAAGTGTGTAAGATTGGCGTGATGTTGGCATTTGACACACTTCTTGACATAAGCACAATAGTCATGCTCCATGGTGGGCCAATAATAACCCATTCATAAAATATGTTTGGTGATAGCCATGCCACTGAAATGGCCACCACAAGTACCATCATGAGCTTCTTGAGTAATGCATTGGGCTTCGAAAGGCTCAAGACAATGGAGTAATATGCCATCATAACTTTGCTTATATAGGATATCACCTAGTAATGTGTAGCGAATGGCACATAATTTAAAAGCTCATTTATGGGCATGACTGATATCAGGTGGTATGATGTCGAGCTTGATGTAATCCTTAACTTGGGAAAACCATGGGTCATGCGGTGTGGCTGCGATGATATTGATGCCATCGTCACGAGGAAGCGGCTTGTTGGAAATGGCTGAATGAAGAAGGGTGTGAATGGACACGTGAGTGGTGTCAAAAAGTGGGTTTTGTGGGATGAGTGAGCCTAGAGAGGCCATGGTGTCGGAAAAGTGGTTTGTGGATCATGGGGTAGCGATGATGTCATACCATTCGAACCTAGCCAATAGATCTTCGACAACCTGCTTGTATTGTTGTAAGACTGGGCAACGACATTGCCACTCTCCCTTGATTTTATTGACAATGAGGAGGGAATATCCAAATATGTCTAGGTGATGAATATGCATGGAGAGTGCTTGCTTCAAGCCAAGAATAAGAGCTTCATACTCAACATTGTTATTGGTGCATGGAAAGCCTAACTTAAAGGAGAAGGGGAGGGGCTCCCCTTGTGGCATGAAAAAGACTATTCCCGCACCCCCAGCATGTGTGCATCGGGAGCCATCAAAGAAAAGAGTCAGTTCAATAGTGGATTCAGGCTCTACAGTTTCTTCGGCTTCGCTTACATGAAAAATGAAATCGTCTGGAAGTTGAATAAGCAGTGGTGCATTATTTGGTAATGGGGCCTCAGCTAATTGATCAGCAATGACTTGGCCCTTGATGGATTTTTGGCTAATAAATTTGAGGTCAAATTCTGTGAGGAGCATAATCCATTTGGTTGTGCGGGTATTGTTGTAGCTTCTGCTGAGCATGTAGCGAAGTGGATTGTCACGAGCAACTACGTAGGTAGTGTGACTGAGCATGTAATGTCGCAACTTCTGGGTGGCAAAAACAATGGCAAGACAAAGTTTCTCCATGTATGCATACCATGTTTCATAATCAATTAGAGTGTGACTAATGTAATAGACCACCTGCTCTTTGTCATTCTCATTCTTTTGGGCAAGGAGTATGCCTAATGCAACATCAGTAGCGGAGACATATAGGTAAAATGGATGGTCTGGATGAGGTGGGATGAGAATGGGTGGTGATGTAAGGTATGTTTTGATGTCATCAAAAGTGGCTTGACATTTGCTATCCCATTTAAATGGGACCCCCTTTTGTAATAGATGATTAAACGGTTGACATTTATCGGACAACTGGGCGATGAATCATCGAATAGATTGGATCCGTCCTTGGAGACCGCATAACTGCTTGAGGTTCGTAGGGGGGCATGTCAATGATGGCTTGGACTTTGGTGGGATCGACTTCAATGCCTCGTTGGGAGACGATAAAACCTAAGATTTTTCCAGTGGTGACACCAAAGACACATTTTTTTGGATTCAATCGGACATTGTGTTCTAAGAGGTGATCAAATATTTGTCGCAGATCTGCAATATGTTGACCATGGATTTTGGATTTAGCAATAAGATCATCTACGTAGTCTTCAAGAGTTTTATGCATAAGATCATGGAAAATATAAGTCATGGCATGTTGATAGGTTGCCCCAACATTCTTGAGGCCAAAAGGCATGACTTTGTAACAAAAATTCCCCTAGGGGGTGGTGAAAGCGGTCTTGTGTTGGTCCGCTAGATTGACACGAATTTGATTGTAACCTAAAAAACCATCCATGAGCGATAGTATTTCGTGTCCGAGTGTAGCATCGACCAAAGTGTCGATATTAGGGAGTGGAAAATTGTCCTTGGGACAAGCTTTGTTAAGATCCCTAAAATCGGTGCAAATGCGGATACCCCCCTTGGGTTTTTCGATGGGAACCATGTTTGAAACCCATTTCGGGTAGTCAATGGGGACAATAAAATCAACATCCAGGAGTTTCTGTAATTCTCCTTTTACCATAAGGGCCATAGTAGGGTGCATGCGATGCAAATTTTGTCGCACAGGTTTGGCGTTTGTGTCGAGGACAAGGTTGTGCACCACTAGAGATGAATCGAGGCCCGACATATCTTGATAAGACCAAGCAAATACCTTAATGTAGTAGCGGAGGAAGTTGGTGTATAGGATCCGCTCTTCTTTCATGAGGTTGGCGGTGAGGTAGACGATGTGAGGATGGTCGGGATCATTGCCAATGTCAACTTCAATGGTGTCCTCAACAAGCATGTGAGAACCATCTTGAAGTTGTTCTGGGATGGGGATGAGGTGGAGGTCATCAATGGAGTCAGGGGTGAGGAATTCATCATCGAGATAAAAATCTATGTTATGAATCCATGGGATGTGGGGTGGGTTGGTAGGTAAAGGTGCACTAGCAGAGTGGATCATGTGGGGTGTGGGGAGGAAATCAACAGCATATGGGGGGGAGGAGATATCATCGAAGTTGAAAAAATCATTAATGGGAGGTGGGGTGTAATTGGGTTGGTGTGGGTAGCGAAGGGGAGCATAAAGGTCAAAGAAAATCATGTTGACCGATGCGCTATGAATGGATGAGGTGGGGGAGGAAGGTTTAGAAGAGTCAGAAGAGGATAGGAAGAAATCGAGAATGGGTTGGTGGTGACCTGGATTCAAAACTATAGGGGGTGAAGGTGTGCGAGTGATTTGGCATCGGGATGGGATGGTTTCGTACCTTGGGAAAAAAGGAACTATGGGTGGAGAGGACGGGGCTAGAGAGGGAGGGGAAGATGAGTCGGTGGGCGGGGATGAATCGATAGGCAGGGATGGATCGATAGGTAGGGGTGAATCGATAGGTGGAGGTTCATCCACAGTGAGGTAGGTGAAGTGATAAATCGGTGTGTCGACTTCTTGGGGGAAAGAGGCTCATGGGGTGGTGAGGGTGGAAAGAATGTGGATGGTATGTCAATGGTAGAGTGAGGAGAAGAGCTCTCCGATGGCATGGCGGGTTTGAATTCCTCATTAGGCAAGAGGTTGGGAGGATTGAGATTTAGATGTTGAAATTCATGCTCAAGAGTATGAATGGTGGTGGGATTGTAACCAACTCCAGAGCGATCTATGGGAAGGCGAGCGGGAGGACTAATATAGGAATGACATCCTTGTTTGTATCTCCCGAGGCCATACCCATGCCAATTGTATCGACATAGATATTTCCAGGCAAAAATAGGATTTGACATGTGATTAAGATTACCATAAAATCTGGTTTGTGGTAAAGGAGGTGCTGGTGGTAGCACGGATGAATCAAGGCCTCCATAGAAAAAATTCATGGAATTATTGGGAGGACCAAGAGGAACGACAACCCCAATAGTCAAGGGCACATCACGAGGTCGGCCAAAATCATGGGTGGTTTGGACATTGGCTGGTGAAATGCGTGAATCGATGATGTGATACTCATCGAGGCCGGGTGCGGTCATGTGGATGGAAACATGGGGAGGATTAGTGTGCATGAGTGGAGGGGAGGACCCCCTGTGTGGTCGGGGTGATGGTGCATCAGACATAGGGGGTGTGTTGGATGGGGGATGGGTATCCGTGTAGGTGAATTGGGCTAACTCCACATCAAGTCGAGCAGCACAATGTGCCCACTCATAACATTCAATGGGAGATCCAACGATGGGATGATTAGCATGTTGGAATTGGGATGGAGGTGAAGGTGTGGGAGTGTTTGAATGGGAAACCATGTGCACCTAGGCGGACCATGACACAAAGCGATGAGTGGATGGTGGTGGTGTGGGAAGGATGGGTGTGGTATTGGATGAGGGTGGTGGGGTTGGCATAGCAGAAAAGGTAAATGGTGGTGGTGTGAAGGATGACGAAGTAGCATGAGAGAAATTAGGGGTTGGTGGTCACGATGGAGGTTGAGGCAGAGTGGATGAAGTGGAGGCCACATTGCTTAGATTAGGGGTAGGGGGTGGTTGTGAGGATGGGGGATAAGTGTGAGCGAGCGTACGATGGGGAATGGGGGCGAATTGTGTAGAGGTCAAGGACGGACCAGGTGGAAGGTTGATGATGTTGTAGAACTCGAAGGGATCACCATCGGTGGGGATGCAATGAACTAATCCATTATGGACATATTTGATGCAGTGATGAAGTGTGGAAGGGATGCATTGCATGTCCCGAATCCAAGGTCGTCCTAACAGGATATTGTATTGCATCTCGCCTTCGATAACATGGAAGAGGGTGGAAATGGTTTTGACACCTGCCTTAATGGGTAAGACAATAGTGCCAATGGTGGGACGCATAGAGCCATCAAAGGCTCTAAGATCCATGGATGGTGTAGCAAGATGAGACGGGGGAAGACAAAGGTGGTTTAAGGCTACGGTAGAAATGATGCTGATGGAGGAACCAGTATCGATGAGAACATGCTTATAGGTAACAACATTTATGGAGGCTTGAATATGTAATGGAGGATCCGCTCCCTCGCCTACAACTTCTATAATTTCATGGTCGTGGAAGCTGATAGAAGGTTGTAAGCATCTCTAAACATTGCCAACAAAGTTGGCAAAGGAATATGCATTCTGGGTGTCAAGATCGAGCGAGCGGAGGATAGAATCGAGGGCTTCACGGTGAGGTTGGGATTGCTGCAAGAGGTCATAAATGGATAGCCACATAGGGGCGGTGTGGAGCTGATGAGAAAGGCTACCACGGATGGTGATAACATTTTATGGAGAAGGTGGAGGGATGGGTGGTGTAATGATGGAAGTTGTAACTGGAGGTTGTTGTGATGTAGAAGGTTGTTGAGGGGCTGCAGGGGGTGGGTAACATTGATTATGAGTAACGATGTGGATCATACCCACAAAACCCTACTGGGAAGGATCTCGATTGACGTGGTTAACTTGACGTGGATCATTTTGAGGTGGATTACCCCCGTGCTTAGGTAAGGGATTTTGAAATATCCCCAAATTTTGATTTTGTGGTGCAAGGGGGTTTGAGACTTGAATGGAGCCTCGATCAATTAGGTCTTGGACAACATGGTGAAAGATGCGGCATGAATCAATGGTATGGCCATGTTGTCGATGATAATCACAAAAATATTGGGGGTTGTAATCTCATGGTAAAGGGTGATTTGGATCAAGTGGTTGGACATTCGGTAAATGGATGAGGCCCCCCTCAGTAAGTCATCGAAATAGAGTAGGCATGGGTTCAAAAATGGGCATCCAATTGCATGGGGGGCGAGGTGGTCATGGATTGCGGCCTTGATAGGTATTGGGTTGTGATGGGGGGTTGTTGGTTTGTGGAGTGGGAAGAAGTGGAGGATTGGCTTGATACTAATTATGGGGGGAACATGGAGGAGTGGGTTGTGGGGCTTGCATAGATGCCACTTGCACCGGCGAATACGATGGGTTGATATGAACTTGATTGGTTTGTGGTGGTCGGGTGGTAGGTGGTATATATTGAGGGTGATTGTAGTGGTAGTTGGTGGGGTAAGGTGGTTTCTGATGCAATGTGATTTTTCCCGTGTGGACCTTGATGTCCTTGATTACTTTGGCTTGGGAAATGGCCTCCTCGAATGTCCAACTCTGATGTATTTGTAATGTTTGGGAAATTTGTTTGTGGCAACTCTTGGCAAAGAGTTTGATGAGCTCTAAAGGTGGGAGAGGGAAAGCAAGATCATGAAGGACCACTCTCCAACGTGTGACAAAATCAGTAATGGGCTCGTCATCCCACTGGCGCAAAGCATATACATCAGACAAGGTGAGCTTGGTTTTGATATTGATAGCAAAATGTTCAAGAAATAGATTGGCCAACTGCTCAAATGTGTAGAGGCTATGGTGAGGTAAATGGTTGTACCAATCTAAAGCTTGACCACCAAGTGACATGGCAAAGGTACGAAGCATAAGGGGATCACTTTCGTGCAATTGGTAACAGGCAAAACGGTAATTATTGAGGTGCTCTCTAGGATCTTCCTTACTTTTGAATTTATTGAATTTGGGAACTTTAAATCTGTAAGGGTAGGGATGGATAGGAATAGAGGGGTGAATGGGTTCATTGCACAACTCATCGTATGTGGGCTTTTGAGGCCCATAACCAGTGGTACATAGATCCAAAGCACGCAACTGCTCTTGCATGGCTTGAAAATCGCTAGAGAGCACAGTGGTAGTCTCAGGCGGGGCTAGAAATGGAAGGGGTGGTGCAGAAGTGGGTGGTGGTTGCGATGTGGCAGAGGCAGAAGTTAAATGTGGGGGATACCATAGCTGCTGCTCTTCCCACTACTGATAGTAGGCATCCTGCTGTGGAGTGGGTATAGTTGTGGAGTGGTATTGCAGAACAGGAACCTGAGATGGATGGGGGGAAATGTATGGAGCCTGGGACATGGGTGGTGGCTACTATGATGGATCATAATAGCTAGGAGGTGAGGGACCAGGAAGTGGGATCTGCTACTGTTGCTGCATGTCATAGTAATCGAGAGGTGACTGGCTGGGCATGGGCATCTGTTGTTGCTATTGTGCATACTAAAAAGTAGGTTGCACCTGAGCAGTAGTAGTGGATGACCATATAGGGGGCATGGTGAAAAAGGTGGGAGGTGTGGAAGAAGGGGGTGGGATAGACGTGGATGTATGAAAGGAAAACTATTGTGAGGTAGTGGGGGGTACGGAAGAGGACTGAGGTGAAGCAGAAGGGTTGGCGAACAGGGAATCTGGCTACACAAATACCGAGGTGGGAGGCCTTGGTAGGTGGAGTGCAATGGAGGTAGTTGATATGAAGGGGGAGGAGGTAGCCAAAAAGTATTGGGGTGTACAGATGGTGGGCCATAGGTGGAGAATGGAGGGTAATCGAGAGGTGGAAATGTGGTGAACTAGGGGGTAGGTGGCAGGGGTGGGGTGTGAGATGTGCATGGTGGAAAATCTTGGATAGAGGGGTCTGCCAGGCTTGACGAAGCCATACGGTAACTCTATGAGGGATGGGAATGATATGCGAGGGATTCGATAGATGGTGGCTGAGATGAAGGTGGATGACTAGAGGAAGCCTGGTGAGATACTAGTATGTGTGAGGAAGGTGGTGTGGAGGAATGAGGGGTGGAAATCATACCAACAGACTATACCATGGTAACAATATCCGAGATAATTTGGGAGATGACGACATCATCACCCAAAAGAGGATGAGAAGAATGGTCAATGAATGGATGAGCGGAGGAAGGGGAAGGAGGGGGAGTGAGCTCCTCCACCACCATAACTGGTATGGGGTGGCCGGGAGAGGTGTAGATGACATTGGGGCAGAAAGTGGATGGGGGATTGGGCGAAGAGAGAGCTTCTAAAGGAGGGGGCTCCTCGAGGTGCTCATCTAGGAAATGAGATGGTGGGGAAGAGGCCATATGGGATGCAGTACTAGCTCTAGGGGTGGAAGGCCCCATCAATAGGTCAGGCACAACTCTGGATGGAACCTACTCAGACTCGGAAGGTGGATCTATAGTCCGAGAAGAAGAGGCCCCTATAGTAAGAATAGTCCATTGGGCAGCCTCGGTAGCATGACGAAGTGCTTCATGCATCTGACTACGCGTGACCGACATGGTAAGATATGAAATAAGTGGATCAACAGTCAACAGAAGTGAAAGGTAGGCTCAGAAACTATCTGTGACTGACCTGGATACTCTCTGGTAGCAGAAAAACAAGTTCGCAGGTCTAGGGTGCGGACCAAAAAGGTTCGCACTCTAGGGGTGCGGACCACCCTGAATGAAAAATAGAAGGCTAAAAATGTGCAGTAAGTGCCTCTGTGTGATATGTGTGTAGTCTAGAACCTGAAGAATAGGTTCGTAGGTTAGGGTGCAGACCAGAAAGGTTCGCACTCCAGGGGTGCGGACCACCCGAAAGTGTAGCAGAGGGTGAAATTTGTGTTGTGTATACCCTCCCTGTGCTAAAAAAATTTGTGTGAATCAGTATGGTAGCCTGAATGCTAGATTTTCACATAGAATCATGCGAAATAAGCTTGAGTGTAGGATGAGTATGTTGGGAAGCGCAAACCACCTAAAAACAAACTATGCAGTGAAAATCATGGAGATGAAACAGTGAGACAATCCATAAGTGAGTTATAGCACTTTTGATGCGCTATTGGAACCACTTTTCTCGAGACTCAAAAGCAAAAGTTTTTTTTTTTTGGTTTTTTCGTGTGTTTTGATGATAAAATATGCATCCTAGTAATAAAATCTGGGTAGTGGGTGATATGCTAATATGAATCAGGTATGTCGTAGCACAGAACCTCCTGCAATGCCCAAAGGCACACAAAATAGGACTATGTTTCCAACGGGCGAATGGCTACCTAGATGGAAAATGGTACAGTAAAATGATATCCAAAAAAGGGGGAGACTCAAAATGCTCAAATGAGTCAAATAAACCTCTCACGAGGAGAGGTGGCACTGTCAATGTGGTGCTAATCGGCATACCCATGCTTTCGCTTAACCCTCGGATTAAGGCTTGGTCAAGAACGACATTACCATGTCCACTAATTATTTGAAAAGCCCTGTGGACAAAGGGGCTTTCTAAAACTATCCCACTCCGAAGGTACCTTCCGGTGATAAAATCTAGGGACCAACACTAAAAGTGGGAAGGATTTTCCGGTAGTGAAGCCCAAAAACTACTCGTAGGGTGGGGCTACTAGGTGTCTAATTGGAGGTGAGTCAGTGGAGGGCAATCCCGGACCTCACTGAACTCTGGTGGTGAGTTGGTGATGAAATCCAACTCGACCTGGAGATGAAACCCAATGCCTTACACCGTTTAATTTGGAGCGTGAGTGTGTGGTGTTTGTTGGTGCGGTACTATTTTAGAAGCAAATCTAGATTAATGCCTTTTCAAAAGAAATCTATTCTAGGATGCCTTTTCAAAATTGAAACTATGCTAAGATGCCTTTTGGAAGCAAATCTATTTACTGGTTGGTGCGCAAAAGTAAATCTAGGCTATCAACGAATGAATTGAAATCTATTTAAGTGGTTTACAAAAAGGTAAAATTACTCTATTGATTTGCAAAAGGTAAGGCTAGCTAAATGCTTTTGGAATTTGAATTTAACTAGGAAATGACTGGAAATTTGATCTAAAACAAATGAGAATGTGTAATTGTTTGTGGAACTTGCAGCTTAATATGTTAGAGTAGCTTTAAAATAGAGGAAATGGAAAACTTTTGGCACAAAACCTGCGTCCAGGTGAGTGAAAATACCTCCAATTTGTTCTCTGGTCCAAAACTATGCAATTTTGGAAGGTTCGCACTCCTGAGGTGCGAACCTATCTTCTGCTGAGGAGTTCACACTCCTGACCTGCGAACCAAGATCCGCAGACCAAGCTGACTGATTTTGGAGTCTTGGGATGATTTTGATGTCCCTGGATTGTTTTTAGTACAGATACCTGCACAAAAAAATTCCAAGAAACCCAAATGGAGTATATCAAGACAACCAAAACAAATAAAATCTCCCAAATTCTCATAGGAAGGAAATGACAAAAAATAAATTAACTACTGATTTGGTGCCAAAAAATGCAAGGACGCTTTAACCTCGCATACGTCGTGGCAAGAGACAGTTTGGGATCTAGGTATGGAAGCACACAGACTTCGAGAACATGAGGCTTTTAACCTCCCCTGACTTACCTTGTCATTGGTTGTGGGTGTCTGAACTAATACCTGGGTATCAAGTAGTAGTTTGAGGCAGATTGGGGAATTCACACGCCCAAGTGTGTACTCACTACTCTCTTTGTAAGCTCACCGGTGCACCAGTGAACCTTTTGTGGTTAGGTCTGGGCCTTTTGTGGTTTGGCCTGAGATGTTTTTTAGGGCATTTTTGATTTGTGGTGTTCTTCAAAGATGACAACTACCTACCATACAAAACATGCCATAATTTTTTTTAGAAGGTGATTAAACTTTAGCTTGGTGGAGGTCCCATCGGGCGTGCCAGAATGAAACTACCAAAAAGACACCATAACACCTCATTCAAATATTATGGAACCTGCTGCAATTGTATTGATAATTGTAAAAAGAGGGTTACAAAAGGTGATATCCTTTTACAATTTTACCCCTTTGGGCTACAATAGAGTCTTCCCCAAGGAAGCTCTTAGGAGTGTGGTACAAAGACAACACGATCAGTCCTTTGTGGGTTCCTCGATGTAGGTGGGCTTCTTGCTCGTGAGCCATCGCTTGTTGGAGATTTCCTTGTATTTGACTAGACCTGTAAACCTACAAAATCTTATTAGTGCATTGGGGGGTCTGCCTCAGTCAAACCCCATATTTATGAAGACAAAAGACACATAAAACTATTCAAAACATGAAATTAACTATTAAAACTAGCATAAAATCACAAAACAAGTTATCCTTACCTGTCCGAGTGATTCTGGAGTCTGTTGTAGAGGTTCGCACTCCTGGGGTGCGAACCGGGAGGTTCGCACGTGTGAGGTGCGAACCGGCCCTTTTGAAGCCGGATTGCTCAGGTAGGATCCCTGGATAGTCTTGATTGGTTCTATTGGTATAATTTATCCAGAAAAGCTTCTAAGCAGCAAATCCTGATAATGAAGTCTACTTGTCTCACTCACAAAATGATCATAAGGATGAGGTAAGCTGATTACGATGTTTGTATGATAGCTATGTGACTGGCGTATGATGGATGAGTGATGGATGTAATGGCAATGGTAATTTCAGTAGAGTTTTAGTATGCAAAAGTGTGATGATCTAAAATGGTGAAAATGGCCTTCTACTTATAGAGTGGGCCAGGGTGAGAGAAAGGTGGTGAGGTGTCCCCTGTGAGGTGGCTATGGTGAGGTGTCCACCAAAGAGGTGTCCCCTGAGGTGTCCTGGGTCATAAATGAGGTTGGGTGAGAGAATCCCTCACCCATCCACAAATAATGATGATTTTCAAAAGATCTTGATTTGTCATTAATAATCACCTTTATTGAAATATCTTAGGATTATAATTGCCTTTTTAAATGCAAAAGTCTCCATCTTGCATTAATGACCCAGGGGTGTGTGATGTGGAGAAATATCTGGGTGTAAAGGTGGTAGGGCTAGGCTAGGCTAGGCTAGGTGAGGTGGAAGGCTAGACTTAGTCAAAGTAGACTAGATGAGGTGGAGGTTTTAATTAAATCCTGATTAGATCTAATTAATTGTGAAATTAGCCATAAAGCATAATTTGACCAAAAGTGTTGACTTTCTAATCATAAAGTGCTTTTTGACCATGGTGAAGGTTTCAACCTTAGTTGAGTTGCCTATGAGGTCACATGAGGACCTTGAGTTAAGCGTAGGAAGGGGCTTAGCTAGCCCAAAGGGGCTAATGGTGATGAATAGTGATTTTTAGGCCAATTTATGCAATTTTCAATGGTTTTGCACATTAATTAACCGCAGAGATGGGAAGAGGGACAATGTGCGACTTTTTGGTGTCTACGGACGTATCCCAACCAATCATGGAACCCATCCTCTTAGTACCAAATGGTACCCGCTTCACAATTCCAAACACCTATGCTACAATATCAGGTACCCTTAGTTCCCCAATTACCAGCCCTTATCTAGTATCTAATGTTGCCTGCAGCACTAACCCCATTATCGCTATCTACAAGTCAAACACCTACAAATCAGACAACTATGAATGAGGTCTAGGCCAAGAAGCTACAAGAGATGAAGGCCTACATGAAGACTATGGCAAATCAAATGACTATCATAAAGAAAAAGCAAGATGATTAGGGTTTTCACCAGAGAATATTTCCTCCTCCCTTGATCATGAATGAGTAGGCCTCATCTGCCCATCGACAACCTGAAAGAAATTCAATTATAATGAGCAACAGAGAGGCCGATGCTTCAAACCCATCATACTAGTGCACTACATGTAACGATCCAAACTATGAAAAAACCTGTGTTGTGAACCTCAACTATGTTCAAATGTTGTACGATGGCGCTTATAAGCAAGTCAATATAATCCGTGAAGCTAATCACAATTTCGTGATCCCTTCCAACACGAAAATATTGATTCTCACTAGAGCTAGTAAGAAATCTATTGAAGCTGATCCAGATTAGATGGAGCCACTGAAGGTACCAAAACCACCCAAGCCATCATACCAAAAGAAACAACATTTAGGAAAGGCCTCCAATCTAGCTGTAACCTTAGAACTACCTGGTCCACTAAAATATTACTTGTCACCTCATGCTAAAGAGAAGGTCCTCTAGCCCATAGCACCACTCTCTCAGCCACAAGTAGATGTGCAAGATGAGGCTAGAGAAAAACTCAAATATACCTCGATGACCAAGCGTTAGCGAGTTGATGCCACATAGTAGTATCGAAGGGCGTACGAGCCAATTAAGGAAGGAGGATAACCAATATCTTTGATGTACAACATTGTTGAATAAATAAAAATTTCCTCGACTAAGGTAAGCCTCTATGACGCTCTCTAACTCCCAGGTCAAGTTGTTATTTTGTAAGAATCCATCAAATCCTCTAAGGATAAAGGGAGTAAATTGATGTAAATAGTTTTTGCATCTTCGCTAACCACCTCAGCCATAGGTAAGAATCGGCCCCTACAATTATCCCTTTCCATTTGAATGGAGAGGTGGGTTGTCCATAACTGCATGATCAATTCAAGCGTCGTAACAACTATCATGCCCAAAGTAGTCTATGAAATCATGGGCATGGAGTACACTCGAAGCAGTCCTAGAGTCTTGTAGCTAGACGAGACTCCTGTAAATATAGTAGGAGTCATCAAGAACATCCCCATCCAGCTCCATCAAATGTCGCAAGTTACAATTATCCAAGAAATTGTGGTGGTTGATTTGGAGCCATACTTTAGTATGTGCCTCTCACAATATTTTATGGCTAAGTTGGGAGGCTATATCTCCCTCGACTACTCACACTTGGAGATCCCATTCAAGGGGAAAATATTCAAGCTCTTCAATGAAAAACCTGTTCCTTTTCATGTTGAAAAGCTCAAAAATAAGGAAAAGGGTTTGGTATTTGTCAACTTGATGGCAGAGGAAATACAAATAGTAGACCTAATGGAGGAATCCCTCGATGATATTCAATTTAAAGCACCCACAGAAGATTACCCTGCACTCGATCAACTATGGAAGTTGTACTTTGACAGTGCCTGATGTAAGAACGATGTAGGGGATGGTATCGTGCTTAGTACCCCATCAGGTGAAGTAGAAGACTTATTCATATAAAATCACATGTAGTTGTAATAATAATGTAGGGAAGTATGAGGCTTTGTGCCTAGGACTAAAAAATTTGAAAATCTCAGTATCAAACTGTAGACACCTAAATCGTCTCATGATTAGGGGAGCTGCTCTCATAGACACACTCATAAGATCATAAGACATAATATTGGACTTTCCAAGCATCAACAGTGGTTCTCACCACTCATTTGGGGCATTTTCAAGCCATACAAGTCTAGCAACTCAAGCCAAGAGTGGACAGATCCTAGCCACTCAAGACTAGAGTGGCCAGACCTTAGTTGATGTAGACGATAGTGGCCAGATCTTAGCCACTGCATATGACAACGACTAAGACATAAGAAGCAGTTTACCAACCAACAGGACTAATCACGAGTGGAAGTGGTAGTCTACATGCAATAAAGGAGAGCGGGTGTGATTTTGCATTCCTTTTCATGACTAGTTCACATAGGAGGCTTGAGTTTGAATTTAAACTTTAGTTAACTGACCTCCAAACATAGACAAAGGACAAAAGCTTCTCATGCTAATGACCAATTCACATAGAAGACTCAAGTGGGCAATTATATTTTAGTTAACTGACCTTTAAGCATAGATAAAGGACAAAATATTATCATGCCAACTTGCACTATGCATGATAAATTCATTCCTAGGGCTTGGACATAGACCTAGGGTTTCACACTATAAAAGGTGCAAGCCTAAGAGCACCAAGAGAGATATTTTATCCTTTATCACAAGAGGACAAGAGAGAGATAGGAGATCATTTTAGAGAGAGACATATTTTTGAGGAGAGCTTTTGAGACTTGGAGAGTTCTCTTTGAGATCATGTATACGACAAAGCTCTAACGGATTGAAGAGCATAACACCTACTATTTCAACATCAGATACATTATTTGGCCCATAGTTTTGGGGCAAAGAGGTAAAGGTTTACTTTAGCGGCCACTGTATTGGATAGTGGCCCCCAGTATTAGCTTAGGTTAGACATAGCTTCTTTTATTTTGTTTCTTTATGTTTTCACATCATTAGCATATATTTACATGATTTTATGGCATAGTTTTATCATATTTCTATTACACTCTTTTATTACTAACAACCTCATCCGGGGAGACAATTTCGAATACCTAAATGTGTGTTGTTTTTTCATTGCTCGTAGGGACACAGGTACATCAAACGAAGATTGCAATATACAATAGCAAAAGGGATCCCTCTAGAAAATAGACCTAGATAAGGAGATCTGTAAGCCCTCATATTTTTGTGTGCAAAAATAGGAAGCTTTTATAAGTGCACCACCTCTTCGTGGAAGGGACACTCCTTGCCTATTTGTAATTTATAGTATCAAAATGGGTATCCCTAAGAGGGACCAACATGTAACCAAGCTTCAATATCAATAAAGAGATTCGTCTTTTGTTATTTCGTGTTATATGTTTTTTCCTCTTGTCTTTCCATTTCATCTTCGGTATTTTAAATAGCATTGCAAGTAGGGCTAGAAAAGGGACCGATGTGTGCGTTCTCGAGGTCACTACAAATGGCAATCATGGTGGGACCACCACTAATTTTTCATTTTTTGTTGGATTACTAACTTAATTTTGTGTGCAAGTCTAGCCGCTTTGAGCTACAACAACCAAAAACTAGCCGCTCTGAGCTACAACGGCCAATAGAGCTTAGCTGCTCTGAGCTACAATGACCAAGAAAAAACCACTCTGGTCAACAATGGCCAAAATTGGAGTGCAACAAAGGTCAAAACATTAAATCTCTATGCTGGATAAAAGGTTGGTATAGCTTCTCTGATATTTTATAGCTTTATGTTTGCTTCTATGTGTCTAAATAGATAACTTAAAGCACATTTATGTTTGGAAATTGAAAGAATAAAAGAAGAAAGAATGAAGCATTTCTCATAACTTAGATCTTCTTTTAAATTTTCCACTAGGTGTTTCTAGGAACAATGGCTTATGCCTGAAAAGATTGCCCTAGAATCCAACGTGCTAGATATTGTGTGTTGTTTGCTTGCTTCGAGGCACTGCTCGAGGCCATAGTTGCACGAGATAAAGTGTGCTCATACAAATCATAATAGTTCATGCATCTTTCTGAATATTGAAATGTATTTTTGCACTTAGGCATATAGGAAATATTCATTGTTGCTATATGATGCACTTTATGTTACGCAAGCTTAAAATGAACACCACACACACACATCTCATTTAAACATTGGAGATTTGGATTTCATCACCAACCTTCAATTCAGTCTAGTGACGTTGGAATTCATCTCCTTCCACTAGTTTACCCCCTAGATGGATTGAGAAACTTACTTATAGTGACACTAAGTTACTTGTGTTCAAACTGTCTCCCACTATTGGAACAATCATTGGTTCAGAGTGGAAGAGCTAGGGGAACCCTCCATTGGGTCTTTAGCGGTGTATCCTAGCTTCTTTTGAGAAAATCATGTTTGGCACGAGTGTACTTGATTATCACTATGGATGAGTCTTATCATTCTTAATCCAAGAAAAAGAGAAAAGAAATCAAAATAACAACACATTAAAACACATAAAATAGTTTAGGGCACACTCAAATCAGTAATAAAGATAAACATTTGTTTGGTATTGTGTGGTCATTCCTAAATTGTAACTGTAAAGATAAAATTATAAGACAACATGTTCAAAATAATAAGTAAGAACCCTCGGTCTGATACTGAGGGAGAGACAGAAGAAATTCATACCCATAGGCAGAGTCGTAGTAACATTGAATGACCTTCCCGTAATACCGTGAGACGTAGCTCCATGAGCCTAAGGGGTGATAACTCAACCCTTGGAGGATATCCTCGAGAAACCCCAAGTAAGGAACCACATCATGGAATAAAATCACATAATAAAAAGATGCTCCATAACCATCCTCATCAAGGAGACATGAGGAGACCTCAAGGACCTCCTCTAAACACACATAAACATCTCAAAGACGTGAGGAAGCTTCAAGATCCTCCTCACATGGACATAAATAAGGTTCTAAAACCCATTCTTTGCATGGAGATGACGAGACTGCTACATCTCCATCCACATGGAGAAAATATGTTACCACCGAGCCCCCTTCATAAAGAAGGCAAACAAGAATTGCAACACCTCAAGACTCACAAGAAACATATGAAACAGGTCTACCCACTGAAGGGTAGGAAACTACAGCTACATCTAGTCATGGAAATGATATAGAAGAAACCCTTCACACAAAAGGAAATATTCTCATAGACTATGACCTCATAGGAGTAAATGGCACCCCACGGGACCAGCCATGTAAAAAAAGACAGCTAGATGGATTGGATTTATTCCCCACTTAAATAACTATAGCTACTAAGAACTCTACATCTGGAAGCTCATGAAATGTGACTTCTAAACACACTTCTCAGTATAGGGATACCTCAGAGTGACCCCGTAGTAGGTGCATGGAGTCTAATCATAGGGATACTCAATAGTACACTGAACAAGTCACATTAGCTAGCAAGAGTACATATACAACAAAAATCTCCTCGAGCAATCTACGAGTCAAGACAACAAGAACAGAGTTAGATAAACATGAGTCTTATATGATAGCACAAATTGACCGAATGATGCAGTTATAAAATGCATTATGCAAGGAGCGAGAGCTAGTGGAAGATCTTGAACAAGAGAAATAAAGAGAAAGACTCTTGCGCCAACATGAGCAGTGCTTAAGAGAGTAAGCTGAGCGGCTAGCTCTTAATGATTTATAGAAAAATAGTGGTGACCACCAAAGAACAAGATTGGCTGACTCACCTAAGGAAAGGCGCACTAGACAAGATAGCCCACAACTAAATCCCCCACCAAATCATGAATGAAATCCAACTAATGGGGGAAGGGTGAACACAACAAACCAGGATCATAATCTTGGGTCCCCTCATAGGAGGGAGGAAAATGGAAAAAATCAAATGGATAGAGAGTTACCTCCATTGCCAATGTGAATAGGCTTATAAGAGGAGAAAATCTGTGCATCAAAGGTATTTCAAGAGCTTATTGAAAAGATGAAAACCTTTGATAAACAAGAGGCGGCTGGGAACTCACCAACATTGAGCAAAATACATAATCAACCATTGTGCCCATATATCCCTAGCCCTCCATATCCTAAGCACTTTGAGATGCCTAGGTTAGAGAAGTTTAAAGGTGAAGAGGATGCACAAAAACATGTCACCAACTTTATCAATGCCTGTTTTCATCTTGAATACAGTGATGCTCTCATTCTAAGAACATTCATAATGAAATTTTTAGGTTTCGCCACTCAATGGTTCAACCAAATACCTAAGCATAGCATAACCAATTTTGAACAACTAGTAAATGCATTCTTGAAGCATTTCTCCTTTGGTGCTAAGAATAAGGTGAACCTTTCAAACCTGGCCAACTTGAAATAGTATGATGATGAGACAATAATGGATTATGGGAATAGATGGATAAAATTCTGTTGAGCAAGGTGCAGCAAAAGTATTGTCATTGTTGTCAACACAGACAGATAGATTAGTTGATGCAGTTGAAGCAGTGGACAGGAGTTCAGAGGTCAGTCAGATCATGTACAGTGAAATTCCAAGAAAACAGAAGTGACCCAGATTCAAAAAATCAAAGAAAAAGACAAGTAAGAAAACTGTCGCGATATCGCGACATGTTTTCTGTCGCGATATCGCGACAGGTTGAGAAGTTAGAAGGCAGAAAGAAAAACGTCATGATTTCATGACATATCGGAGGAGAGAGAAGGCACAAGTAAAATTGTCATGATTTCGCGACATGGACGAGGAGAGAGAAGGCGCAAGCAAAACTGTCACGATTTCGCGACATGTTGCAGGCAAAGAAGCCAAGTGGAAAAACTGTCGCGATTTCGCGACATGTTGGCAGAAAAGAAAGCAAGTAGAAAAACTGTCACGATTTCGTGACATGTTTGGAGAAGAAGCGCTTGCAAAGAAAAAGTGTCACGATTTCACGACAAGTTGCAAGAAGAAGCGCTAAGGAGAAAAAGTGTCGCGATTTCGCGACAAGTTGCAAGAAGAAGCGCTAAGGAGAAAAAGTGTCACGATTTCATGACAAGTTGCAAGAAGAAGCGCCAAGGAGAAAAAGTGTCACGATTTCGACGACAAGTTGGGTTGAAGAAAAGCGCTAAGGAGAAAAAGTGTCACGATTTCATGACATAGTGCAAGAGAAAGAGGAGAGAGAAAATGTTGTCACGATTTCGTGACATGTTGCATTTTGAGGAAGCAAGAGAAAGTGCAAGGGAAAAAGTGTCAGCGATTTCGGACATTGTGAGTGCAAGAGAAAGTGCAAAGGGGAAAAGGTGTAGCGATTTCGCTACATGTTGTATTATCGCAGGGCCGAAGCAAAGAGAAAGTGCAAAGGGAAAAAGGTGTAGCGATTTCGCTACATGTATTATCGCGGGCCGAAGCAAAGAGAAAGTGCAAGGGGAAAAAGTGTAGCGATTTCGCTACATGTTGAAGTATCGCGGGCCGAAGCAAAGGTAGAGTGCAAGGAACAAAAGTGTAGCGATATCGCTACATGTTGAAGCATCACGGGTCGAAGCAAAGGTAAAGTGCAAGGAACAAAAGTGTAGCGATATCGCTACATGTTGGGTTTTCATGACCCGAAGGGAAGAGAGAGAGTAAGGAAGCGAGAATGTCATGATTTCATGACATGCTGGTTTTCACGACGGCAAGACAAGAGGAGAACAAGGAGGCCGAGAATGTCATGATTTCGTGACATGCTGGTTTTCGCGATGGCAAGATAGAAGGAGAACTAGGAGGCCGAGAATGTCATGATTTTATGACATGCTATTTTTTTACGGGTTAAAGCCGAGAAGGGCAGAAAGAGATAGAAGTGTCACGATTTCATGACAGGTCGCAATAGCACGTTAAATAGACAGTTAACTGGAACAGAACGACAGTTAAAGGGGCAGTAGTAGAGAAAAGGCATGCAACTTTTTAATAACAGTTAACTGGAGTAAATGCGATAGTTATAGGTGGATTTACTGATAGAATTCATGCAACTTTTTAATAACAGTCGTAGAAGGAGAAATCGAACAGTCACATTTTTAGAATCGTAAATTGCATGCATGCATAGAAATAAATACGAACAGTCATAGGAGAGGTATTTGAAGCATGCAACGTGTTCGACAAAAAGCCCCTCATTTATATACGAAAAGAAATTACGCAAAGAAGCAGTTACAGTTGTCAAGTGGCAGAAGTGATTTTTAGAAGAACAGTTATGGGCTGCATGCATAAAAATTAAAGCTTAAAATAGAGACATTTTTTTAAATAAAAGCAGGTCTGAGTAAATATTACTACTGCTACAGGAAGTGAGTATTTGCTACGCAAAGAGGGTAAGAAGAGAGCCGAGAGAAAAATAAGCAGAGCCGTGAGAGTGTGCAGAGTTTTATTGAGATTATTTAATTGCAGACCAGTTAGGGTCGTATGAACAACGAAGGCATTTTTATGTCACTATATTAAATCAGAATTGCAGTCCAAGTTGGTGCTTGGAATCAGGGGTTGGTGCTCCTATCTGTTGCAGTAGAAAAATAAGGGGTTGGTGCTCCTTCCAGTGGGTGCTGGTAAAGTGTTTGTAAAATTGGTGTTTTACAAAGGCTGGATTTGGATTGAAGTCCAAGCAGTCATTTTTGAGGAGTAGCCAAATTGGTGAACCTCGTTACATTGTGTGTTGTGGTGTGCTCTCTTGTCATTATTGCTTTATCTATTTTCAGTTCTCTTTGCTTCAGTTTTAAGAATTGCAGATCAAAATTTTTAGCTACACTGATTCACCCCCCCCTCTCAGTGTCATTGTGAGAATATCAATTGGTATCAGAGCAAGGTTCCTGAACAAGCTTAATCAGCTAAGGTGATCTTGGAAGGAACACAATGGCAGGTAGTGAAGGTTTCTCATCAAACAAAGCTCCTCTATTCAATGGAACTAATTACTCATTCTAGAGACTCAAGATGCAGACATATCTGAGTGCGTTAGGATACGACATTTGGGAGTCAGTAGAAAGTGGATACACAGCACCCGCTACTCCTCCAACAGATACTACCGGTAAGAAACTGTCTGAGAATAACTCCAAAGCAAAGAATGCCATAATGTGTGGGCTAGTAGACAGTGAACTGATAAGGGTCATGAGCTGTAAATCAGCAAAAGACATATGGGACAAACTGAAGAGCATCCATGAAGGAGACAACAAGATCAAGGAAGCCAAACTGCAAACTCATCGAGCTCAGTTCGAAGCATTACAAATGAATGACGATGAAAACATAGAGGCCTATATGCTGAGAGTCAATGGAATCATTAATGCAATCAGAGGACTCGGCGAAGAGATCGATGATGCGGTTGTCGTGAAAAAGGTACTTAGAACTCTTCACAAAAGATTTAATTCTAAAGTTTCTGCAATAGAAGAGGCTAAAGATCTAAACAATTTTAGCATGGACGAGATGCATGGTTCCTTGACTGCATACAAAATGAGAATAGGACAAACTAAGCCCATAGACAGAGAATCTGCTTTTAAAGCACACAAGAATACAAAAGCTGAACAAGAATCTGAGGATGAAGAGACATCGGATGAAACGGAAGCCAATTTTGTTCGAAAACTTACAAAGGGAAAAGGAAAATATAGAGGAAAGTTGCCATTTAAGTGTTTCAATTGTGGAGGGGTCGGTCACTTTGCAGCTAAGTGTCCCATGAATGAGAAAACCAAAAGTAATGAAGGGTCACACCAAGAAAGAAGTGACTGGAAGAAGAAACCAAACTTTAAGAAAAGCAATTTCAAAAAGAAAAGTTTCATATCCAAGAATGTCAGCTCTTCCGAAGATAGCTCAGGTGAAGATTCTGAAGAAGAAACAGGTGAAGCTCTGTTCATGGCATTTGAAGAAGCAAAAACAGAAGAAAAATAGGAAGATGATACAAAAAATAAGGATGAGGCTGAAGTTTATCCGGAAGGTGAGTTGGTTGCTGCACTTAAAGAGTTGAAGTCAGAAAGGAAAAAGAATAATAAGGTCTCAAGAAAGCTTGAGGATGCGAATGAAATAATAAACAGTTTGAAAGTACAGACAGAAGAATTTAAGAAAATGTCTGAAGAACTTGAAGTACAGTTAACCATGAGAATAGATGAGTGCAGCAAACTAGAAGAAGAGATTGTTGTCTTAAGAATGCGGCTAGAAGAAAAGAATCAAAAATTGAGTTGCTATCACAAACTTGAAGGAAGTTCTGCAAAGCTTGAAAAGATTATAAATAGTCAGAGGTCTACAGACATCAAGTTTGGCTTGGGGTTTGTCGAAGGAGAATCATCAAGTGGATCAAAGGCCATAACTGTAGAACCAGTAAAGAAAGAGGATAAGATCAAGGTTGACCAAAGAAAAATGAATCTTGCAAAAGAAAGCAACAATGCCAGGCACGAGAAGACTGTTGACAAAGAGGGATTCACAAAAGTCATACATCAAAGGAGAAGAAAATTTGTGGCTCCTACTACAAATTGGCAAAGACCAACTCCCAGGTTCAATCTTTCCTTTTCTGGTTATTGTTTTAAATGCAATACTTACGGTCATAAGATTTCAGATTGCATTTATAATATAGGACAAAGAAATTTTACCAGTAGAAATGTCTTTGCACCCTTGATGGATTATACAGTAGAATGTTACAACTATCATAACTTTGGTCACATTGCAAGAAACTGTAGAAGCACATATGCAACAAATAAATTTTAGGGAAGAAGAACTCAACCAAACAATTTAAGGCAAAACAGAAAATTCCCAGATAAACATGCACAGACCACTGACAAAGAAAAGTCTAAACAAGTGACCAAAACTACAGTCAAATCAGAATGGAAAGAAAAAGAGCAACTCAAGGAAGAAAAGGAATCATTGATTGTATAGACAACTTTCAAAGCACAGAACAAATCTGCTCCATGGATATTGGATAGTGGATGCTCCAGTCACATGACAGGAGATAAACAAAAATTTGAAAAATTACAGAAATATGAAGGGGGCTCGGTAAAGTTTGGAAATAATGATGGAGCCAAAATAGTTGGAAAAGGATCAGTCAAGATAAGTGATGGAAAGATCAATTCCAAAGAAGTTCTGTTTGTAGTTGGTTTGAAGCACAACTTAGCGAGCGTAAGTCAAATCTGTGACAGAGGTCATGAAGTCATCTTTAAAAAGTAGGGTCGTGAAGTAAGAAAAGCACACAGTGGGAAGCTGGTAGCTACTGGATCGAGGACTTCTAGAAATCTATACACTCTCTCAGAAACTTCAGAAGGATCATGCTTGATTGGACAGGAAGATGAAAACTGGCTGTGGCACAAGAGGCTCGGGCATATTAGCTTTGACAATCTGGTAAAAATAAGTTCAAAAAGAGTAGTAAGAGATATACCTAACATTGGCAAACATGTAAATAGCATCTGTGCTTCATGCCAAAAAGGGAAGCAAACCAGATCCACATTTAAAGCAAAGGAATATTTCACCAGAAAACCGTTAGAGCTGATACATACTGATTTATGTGGACCCATGAGAACACAAAGCATAAATGGTGACAAATACTTTATGTTGTTCATAGATGACTACTCCAGAATGACATGGGTACTATTTTTAAAGCTTAAATCGGATGCCTTTGAGATGTTCAAGATTTTTAAAAAATAGGTTGAGAATCAGATTGGAAAAAGAATTAAATGCCTAAGATCAGACAGAGGAGGAGAATTTATCTCGGAGGAGTTTGTAGAATACTATCAAAAATATGGGATTAGAAGACAGTTTTCAGCAACAAGGACACCTCAACAGAATGGTGTTGTTGAAAGGAAGAACAAGACTGTGCAAGAAATGGCACGGACAATGTTGGCTGAGAACAAAATAGCTGACAGATTCTGGAAAGAGGCAGTACATACTGCAGTTTATATTCAAAACAGGTGCATGCTAAGAACACATGAAAGCAAAACACCGTATGAGCTGTGGTTCGACAGAAAGGCTACAACAAGATATTTCAAAGTGTTCGACAGCAAGTGCTACATCAAACGAACTAAAGATAATCTCGATAAATTTGAAGATAGAGCTGACGAAGGTATTTTTCTTGGATACTCAACAAAAAGCAAAGCCTACACATGTTACAACAAGCGGCTAAAGAAAATTATTGAGAGTGCTGATGTTAAAGTTGATGAAGGTAGAGAACGAGAAGTTACGTATCAAGAAAACTACCCTATTTATGAAGACGTCATTGAAGGAGATGAAGAAATAGAAAAAGAAGAAAATCAAAAAATTGACCCAGCTGATTTAAGAATCGACTCAGAAGAAGAAGAGAACAATAAATTCAAAATAGGCAGCTGGCAGAAAAATCATCCCAGAGAACAGATTATTGGGGACCCAACAGTTGGTATTCAGACAAGAAGAGTAGTAATACGGAACTACTCTTTATTATCCAGCATTGAACCCAAAAATATTGCTGAAGCAAGCACAGATGAAAGTTGGATGAAGGCAATTAATGAAGAACTAGATCAGATTGAGAAAAACAAAACCTGGGAATTAGTACCATGGCCAGCAAATAAAAACATAATTGGCACTAAATGGATTTTTCGAAATAAATTAAATGAAGACGGGCAGGTTGTCAGAAATAAGGCAAGATTGGTCTGTAAAGGCTATGCTCAGGTTGAAGGCATTGATTTTGAGGAAACATTTGCACCAGTTGCCAGACTAGAAGCAATCAGAATGTTTTTGGCTTTAGCAGTCCATAAAAACTTCAAAGTATATCAAATGGATGTAAAATCAGCATTTCTGAATGGAAATCTAGAAGAAGAGGTTTACATTGAACAGCCAGATGGCTTTCAACTCGGTGACAATCTCGATTTTGTTTGCAGGTTAAAGAAAGTGTTGTATGGTCTGAAACAGGCACCCAGAGCATGGTATGCAAGGCTGGATAACTATCTTATTAAACAAGGGTTCAAGAAAGGTTTGGTGGACAACAATCTGTATGTTAAAATAGAAAATGGCAATCTTATTGTCCTTGTTGTTTATGTAGATGATATCATTTTTGGCAGCAGTCATGATAAATCTTGTAGAGACATAGCAAATAAAATGAAGACTGAATTTGAGATGTCAATGATTGGTGAACTTTCTTATTTCCTCGGACTGCAAGTCAATCAAAGTGAAAAGGGCATTTTTATCTCTCAAGTTAAATATGTGAAAGAAATGCTGAAAAAGTTCACAATGGAGGATAGTAAACCTGTTAGCACTCCCATGACAACAAGGTTGCAAGTTGAGCAAGGATGACAAATCTCCAGATGTAGATCAAACCATGTACAGGTCTATGATTGGAAGCCTATTGTACTTGACAGCCACTAGACCAGATATATTACAGGCAGTATGCATGGTAGCAAGATTTTAGGCTAGTCCCAAAGAGACTCATGTGACAGCTATAAAGAGGATTTTTAGGTACCTCAAGGGTACTATGGAGTATGGGTTGTGGTACCCAAAAGGTAAGGACTTCACTCTTATTGCATATTCTGATGCAGATTGGGCAGGATGTATTGATGACAGAAAGAGTACCAGTGGAGGAGCATTTTATCTTGGAGACAGGTTGGTAGCATGGCACAACAAGAAACAAGAATCAGTCTCTCTATCCACAACAGAGGCAGAATACATTGCAGCAACAACATGTTGTACACAGATATTATGGATGAGACAAACACTGAAAGATCTTGGTATTCACTTCAAAGAGCCAATTTCAGTTAAATGTGATAACACCAATGCTATAAACATATCAAAGAATCCGGTTATGCATTCTCGAACCAAACATATTGCAATCCGGTATCACTTCTTGAAGGATAAAGTTGCAGAAGGTGAGGTCAAATTGGATTTTGTTCCAACTATAGAGCAAGTAGCAGATATATTCACAAAACCATTGCCCAAGGAAGTTTTTGAGTACCTTCGGAGTAAGTTGGGAGTAGTCACATTTCCAAAGAACTGACTATCAATTGGGATCACATTCTCAGGGGGAGTACTTATGCCTATGTTTATAGTTTTGCTCATATTCATGATTTTTGCTAACTATAACAATGTGTATCTAAGAATGTTGTGCATAGACTCAGGGGGAGTCTACAGCAGCCCTTTGGTATTATTGTCAAAGGGGGAGAAGAATTACAGGAGAGTGCATGAGTGTTGCCAACAATTCCAAAGGGGGAGATTGTTGAGCAAGGTGCAACAAAAGTATTGTCATTGTTGTCAACACAGACAGATAGATCAGTTGATGCAGTTGAAGCAGTGGACAGGAGTTCAGAGGTCAGTCAGATCATGTACAGTGAAATTCCAAGAAAACAGAAGTGACCCAGATTCAAAAAATCAAAGAAAAAGACAAGTAAGAAAACTGTCGCGATATCGCGACATGTTTTCTATCGCGATATCGCGACAGGTTGAGAAGTTAGAAGGCAGAAAGAAAAACGTCATGATTTCGTGACATATCGGAGGAGAGAGAAGGCGCAAGTAAAATTGTCATGATTTCGCGACATGGACGAGGAGAGAGAAGGCGCAAGCAAAACTGTCACGATTTCGTGACATGTTGGAGGCAAAGAAGCCAAGTGGAAAAACTGTCGCGATTTCGTGACATGTTGGCGAAAAAGAAAGCAAGTAGAAAAACTGTCATGATTTCGTGACATGTTTGGAGAAGAAGCGCTAAGAAAAGTGTCGCGATTTCTGACAGAAAGTGCTAAGAGAAAAGTCACGATTTGACAAGTTGCAGAAGGCTAAGGAGAAAAGATGTCGCGATTTCACGACAAGTTGCAAGAAGAAGCGCTAAGGAGAAAAGTGTCACGATTTCGCGACAAGTTGCAAGAAGAAGCGCTAAGGAGAAAAAGTGTCACGATTTCACGACATGTGAGAAGAAAAGCGCCAAGGAGAAAAAGTGTCGCGATTTCGTGACATAGTGCAAGAGAAAGAGGAGAGAGAAAATGTTGTCGCGATTTCGCGACATGTTGCATTTTCGGAGGCCGAAGCAAAGAGAAAGTGCAAAGGGAAAAAGGTGTAGCGATTTCGCTACATGTTGTATTATCGCGGGCCGAAGCAAAGAGAAAGTGCAAAGGGAAAAAGGGTAGCGATTTCGCTACATGTTGTATTATCGCGGGCCGAAGCAAAGAGAAAGTGCAAAGGGAAAAAGTGTAGCGATTTCGCTACATGTTAACGAACAGAGAGAAAGTGCAAGGGAAAGGAGCGATTTCTACATGTTGAAGTATCGCGGGCCGAAGCAAAGGTAGAGTGCAAGGAACAAAAGTGTAGCGATATCGCTACATGTTGAAGCATCGCGGGTCGAAGCAAAGGTAAAGTGCAAGGAACAAAAGTGTAGTGATATCGCTACATGTTGGGTTTTCATGACCCGAAGGGAAGAGAGAGAGTAAGGAAGCGAGAATGTCGTGATTTCGTGACATGCTGGTTTTCGCGACGACAAGACAGGAGGAGAACAAGGAGGCCGAGAATGTCACGATTTCGTGACATGCTGGTTTTCGTGGTGGCAAGACAGAAGGAGAACTAGGAGGCCGAGAATGTCGCGATTTTGTGACATGCTATTTTTTTGCGGGTTAAAGCCGAGAAGGGCAGAAAGAGACAGAAGTGTCACGATTTCACGACAGGTCGCAATAGCACGTTAAATAGACAGTTAACTGGAATAGAACGATAGTTAAAGGGGCAGTAGTAGAGAAAAGGCATGCAACTTTTTAATAATAGTTAACTGGAGTAAATGCGACAGTTACAGGTGGATTTACTGATAGAATTCATGCAGCTTTTTAATAACAGTCGTAGAAGGAGAAATCGAACAGTCGCATTTTTAGAATCGTAAATTGCATGCATGCACAGAAATAAATACGAACAGTCATAGGAGAGGTATTTGAAGCATGCAACGTGTTCGAAAAAAAGCCCCTCATTTATATACAAAAAGAAATTACGCAAAGAAGCAATTATAGTTGTCAAGTGGCAGAAGTGATTTTTAGAAGAACAGTTACGGGCTGCATGCATAAAAATTAAAGCTTAAAATAGAGACATTTTTTTAAATAAAAGCAGGTCTGAGTAAATATTACAGCTGTTGCAGGAAGTGAGTATTTGCTGCGCAAAGAGGGTAAGAAGAGAGCCGAGAGAAAAATAAGCAGAGCCATGAGAGTGTGCAGAGTTTTATTGAGATTATTTAATTGCAGACCAGTCAGGGTCGTATGAACAACGAAGGCATTTTTATGTCACTATATTAAATCAGAATTGCAGTCCAAGTTGGTGCTTGGAATTAGGGGTTGGTGCTCCTATCTGTTGCAGCAAAAAAATAAGGGGTTGGTGCTCCTTCCAGTGGGTGCTGGTAAAGTGTTTGTAAAATTGGTGTTTTACAAAGGTTGGATTTGGATTGAAGTCCAAGCAGTCATTTTTGAGGAGTAGCCAAATTGGTGAACCTCGTTACATTGTGTGTTGTGGTGTGCTCTCTTGTCATTATTGCTTTATCTATTTTTAGTTCTCTTTGCTTCAGTTTTAAGAATTGCAGATCAGAATTTTTAGCTACACTGATTCACCCCCCCTCTCAGTGTCATTGTGAGAATATCAAATTCATGGTAAAATTATCATTCTCCATTCCCATAGAAGATATCATTTGCATGTTCACCAAAAAAATTTCTAAACATATCTCCCTCTTGCTACAACTCCAACAGTATCCTTCATTTGAAGAATCTTTGGCACACGCCAAGCTCATCGAAGAAGTAAAAGTAGATGAGGGAACCATTAAACTCCGAAATAAAAAAGAGTGGAACAAGAATGGTAAGAGTGAAAAGTACAAGCAAAATCATGCTCCAGTAAATCAAGTCATATTGGCTACACCCAAGGATGGGGGTGTGCAAAAACCACAAAACTATCAAGCACATCCTTCGTCAGCCAACTACGATCAAAAGAACAATTAGGAAAGAAACTGAGAATGCAAGCCGCCTCGTTATTTCATGCCTTTGAAAGAATCAATGCAATCAATATTTAATCAGTTGAGTGAGGCCAGGAGGATCATATTTCCTAATATACCTCTTATAGATCCCAACCATCCTAAGACAAAAAGATACAGGGAAGATCAATTTTGCCCTTATCACAGGATACTGAGGCATGAAATTGAGGCTTACGTCAGGTTTAAGCATCAAGTGCAGAACATGATTGAGGCAGGAGAGCTCAAAGTTGACAATCCACTGGATCTCGATAATAGAGACATGGGCATATACAGAAACCCATTGCCCAATCATGAGGCCCCTCGAGAGCAAGGGGCCCATGTAAATTAGGTTCGAGCTGACATACCTACCCATGGATGCATTGGGATGGTTGAGATTGTCAACATAGTAACAAGGACTAGGCGGTATGGTCAACCGCAACTGCCTGCAGCTCCCATGAACATCCTAGCCACTCCTAGGCAAAGGTAAGACAACCTTCTAGGTCCACCAACGCAACATGTGGTAACTATTTAGAGTATATTGGAGAAAAACCTACAGATGACTCCAGCTAAGTTATCCATCTATGAGCTCATACAACAGTCCCCAAAGTATAAGGAGACTCTAATGGAGATTTTAAGAACAATTGAGCTTCAACCACAAGATGTGAATGCATTCACTCACATTGTGGGACAAGTGCAAGAATGCCAGGAACCTGTAATATAATTCTATGATCATGAGATTAAGATAGTTCCTGCTGCTTTACCAGACCCTCCTCTAAACATTGTAGCAGCAATCAATGACTTACCTTTCAAGAGGTTTTTGGTCGATAAAGGATCATCGATAAACATCATCAAAACAACTACAATAGAGCACCTCAAAATCCCCAAGTCAAATATCATTCCAAGAGCTTAAACATTGAGAGCTTTTAATGATGCTTTATGTAATATTGTGGGAATGATGATCTTACCCATCAAGGTGGGGCACAAGACCATCCCCGTGATGTGTCATGTCTTGGAAGGAGCTATGCAATATAACATCCTCTTAGGGTGCCCTTGGATAAGGGCCATGAAGTGTGTGCCTTTGATCTTGCACCAGTGTGTCAAGTATGTGTACAAAAATAAAGTCTATGTGGTTTTGGTCGATGAAGAGCCTCTTAAATACATCAATCAGGTGAACATTCTAGGAGAATTCATGATCCGTTCTACTCACCTGTACATGGCACCTTCATCCTCAACCACACAATTGGATGATGAAGACAATGGGGTAAGAAAAGACCCATTCACATCAACAGCTCCTAGTGCACTGAAGATAGTCAATGCTTCTAAAGTACCATCAATGTCAAAACCAAAAGAAAATCAGAAGCTAATGTCACCCTTAGTTAAGGAATAAAGGCCCAAAGAAGTGCCAACTATAGCCATCGCTAAAATGCCAAGTCCTATGGAAGAGGAAGATCCTTAAGATCAAGATGAAGATAGTGATTATCACCCTACTTCCCTAGTATCATTCATGGGGTCATCCACGTCGTATGCATCAGTACACTTGGCAAGGACAGGCATAGGGGAGTACCTTGTGTAGAAAATTATCTTTACACATATCATTGAGTTTGCACGATACATAGGTAGGCCTAAGGACTTGAGGCCACCAGTAGGAACAATGATTCCACTTGGAATCCCTTCCAACCAAACCAATTTTGTCTATGTCGGCCTGGATTACACTCATAAGTCATCAGATATAGAAGAGGATGGTGATGAATTATTCACAATAATTTTTTGTTACCTCTCTAATCCCGAGTTTGCTCTAAGATACTTTGAGCATTACCACTGGCATTGCTATGGCCTTGGAATATATAAGCAGGGGTGCAGTCGGCCATACGAGCCACTATATCAGGTTCCCTCTGATAGATTTGGCTTAGGATACTATATCAGAGGTCAAGATGAATATCTTGCAACAACATTGGAAATATTAAGCATAGGGTTAGGATAAGACATTCATTTCATTCCTTATCACCCCCTAAGAATAACAAATTTGAGCAATAGACAAGTGGCCATGGTGGACATACTGCCTCCAAAAACTTATCATCCAAACACCTCAATTTATTCCACCCCAATAGGGTACAACTCATGGGATGAGGAGAATGGATATGAAGCAAGTGATGATGAGGCACAACTTGGCTTAGCCTATCAGGGACCTCACTATTTGTAAAGATTCACATGGTCTGTCCATGATGAGAGTGGATATACATAAGATGAAAGTGACTATGAATTAGAAGACTCAACAAAAAAAGCTTACTTAGGCCTAAGCCATCAACCCCTAACTTTGGGGCAAGAGACAAACACAAATGGATTCTTCATAAGTGATGAAGAATATGAAGATGAAACAGAGATGGCCTACTTGGGGCCAAGACATGAGCCCCTTGTATTAGGTCCACATACCAATGCTAATGATTTTTGGATAAGTGATGATGGCTTTGAGGATGATACCGAGATGGCTTATATTATAACTCACCACTTGTGGTAAGTCAACAAGCTAGTAGAGAGAGAGGCGGCACTTCGTGCCATAGACCCTCATATCTGATTTTTGGGGAGACCTGTTGACCTAGCAGCCATTCATCGCATGGTCAATCCCCCTTTGCCTACATTCAGAGAGCAATTAGAGCCCAATGATCCTATTGATGGCCTTGCTTATGGGCCAAATCTAGAAATTCCCATTCCTCCAAAACCTCATAATGAGTATGGAATGGAAACCCCTGAGACAATATTACACCCATGTGGTCCTGGAGACATCATTCCATCCATCAATATGATCTCCATTGATTTGACCACTTTACTTCATAACCTAGCAGATCCTACCAAATCATTACATCTTGATGTAGAGGCTATTTATTGGGATCGTGCTAGTTCGCCAATAGAACCTAAAGACCTCTTCCCCAACAAAGAGATGTTACAGCCATTCCATTTTGCATCAGGTTATGCATATGACGTCTTCCATGTTGGTTTGGAACCTGAGTCAGTAGGTCCTGTGAATCCTACCGATGACATTCATTTGATACCCATGCATCATCAGCTGGAGGATGGATCACATATGGCTATAGAAGTGAATTTTGAGGTGGACATCAGTGATGATCCTACCCAACCAAGGAAAGTCAAGTTTGGAGAAATTCTATCTCCAGAGGAACAAGCCATCCTAATTCCTCTCCTAAAGGAGAGGTCAAATATTTTTGCTTGGAATTACAAAGACATGCCAGGGATAGATCCAAAGTTAGTCATTCACAACCTTTCATTGGATCCTATGAAGAAGCCAGTCAAGCAAAAACTGAGAAAAATGCATCCAACCATCATTTTTATGGTGAAGAATGAATTGCAAAAACTATTGGATGCAGTATTCATAGTTCATAGTTCCTATAGTATTCATAGTGGGTGTTGAACATGGTACCCATAGGGAAACCTGACAAAAAATTCCGTATCTACACGAATTTCAAAGATTTTAATAGGTCAACACCAAACGATTCATTCCCATTACCAAACATAGATGCTCTTGTGGATGCAACCACAGGTCACGAAATGCTCTCCCTAATGGATGGTTTTTCAGATACAATCAAATCTGGATTAAGCTTGAAGATCAATATAAAATTGATTTCATTACTCCATGGGGAAGATTCTATTACAAAGTGATGTCATTCGGTCTAAAAAATGTTGGTGTCACATATCAACGGGCCATGACATATATTCCATGACTATATGCATAAGATCTTGGAATATTACATGGATGACTTACTATCCAAGTTCCTATTGCGGCAAGAGCATGCCAAAGTCCTTAGACAAGTCTTTGATCGCCTCATAGAACACAATGTTCGATTGAATCCTAAGAAGTGCGTATTTGGCATAACTTCTAGCAAGCTTTTGGGATTCATCGTATCCAAGAGAGGCATTGAACTAGACCTTGCAAAGGTAAATGCTATACTAGAAATGTCTGCCCCTACTAACATTAGAGAGTTGAGGAGCCTAAAAGGCAAGATAGCATCCATCAAAAGATTCATCGTGTAATTATCATACAAATACTGACCTATGAATAGGTTGCTATGCAAGGAAGTCCTCTTTCATTGGGACGAAGAATGCCATCAAGCCTTTGTAGGGATTAAAACTTATCTAGCAATGCTGTCATTATTGGCTCCACCAAGGCCAGACATACCATTTTTACTATATATATCGGCTACTAATTTTGCATTAGGCACCATGTTAACCCAAAATAATGCACAAGACAAAGAGCAAGCCATATATTACATTAGTCGCACCTTGGTGAGTTATGAGCTAGGATATGCGTATGTCAAAAATTTGTGTTTAGCAATGGTCTTTGCAACTCAAAATTTGTGACACTACATGTTGAGCCATACGACCTACGTCATATCAAAACAAAATCCTTTGTAGTACATGATGAGCAAGACATATCACAATACATGTACCGCAAAGTGGATCATGCTATTGACAAAATTTTATCTAGAGTTCATAAGCAAAAATTCCATCAAGGGACAAATCATAACAAATCAATTATCAGAGGTGCCTCTTTAGGATAACAAGCATCTCACCATAGAATTGCCTAATGATGCGGTATTTGCATTATCAGATCCACCAAAATTAAAAGAACCTAAGAAAGAAAGAGATATGTCATTGTTCTTCGATGGTTCAAACTGTGAACAAGGAGGCAGAGCAAGGATTGTATTTATCACACCATAGGGTGCTCTGTTTCCCTTATCATTCAAATTAGACTTCCCATGCACAAACAACAATATAGAATATGAAGCATTGATCCTGGGACTCCAAACAGCCATAGCAATGGGTATTAAAATATTGAGTATCTTTGGTGATTCCTTGCCCATAGTAAACCAGGTCAAAGGACTATTCCAATGTAGGTGCCCACTCCTGAATACTTACAAGGAACTTGTTGACACTTACCTAGCCCGACTAGAATGGTACGACATCGAGGCAATCCCTCGTACATCGAATAGATTTGCAGACACCATGGCCTCTTTGGGATCCTTAATCCCTCAAAATCCCTCTATTGATTTTACAATCATTCATGTGAAAGTGCTTTCACACTCAACAATACGTCGTGAAGCTTTTGACAATCAAGAATTAGTCAACATGATAAACATCGAGCCAAATCAAGATTTGTCCTTCGTAGCCAGAGATTTCTTGTGAACAGCCTCTTGGGGGTCTTTGATCTCCTAAGGACCTATGGAGTGTGGTGCAACCATATACCATAGATTTGTTCCTCAATCCATGTTCAATACCTTGGAAATGCAAGAAGAGCAAGTTGTCTATTCTATAGAAGTTTTGGCTTATCAAGATTGGCTTTCCCAACTGCAGGACTTCCTGAAGCTTGGAATAGTACCTCAAGGTTTATCGCATACTGAAATACAAACATTCAAACAAAGAGCAACAAGATACATCTTGCTAGGAGAAATCCTCTATAGACGAAGATATAATTGAATATTACTCTGTTGTCTTGAACCCAGGAAGCATCTTGGGCAATTTCGCAAGCTCACAACGGAACATGTGGAGGCCACTTCAGTGGCATGGCCATCATCAAGCACATCTTGATAATGGGTTACTATTGGCCCACAATGGAAAAGGACTATTGTGAGTATGTCAAGAAATGTAGTAAGTGCCAACATCATGCAAACCTAATGCACTTACCATCGCAAGCCTGCAACCCATCTAGACAGCATGGCCATTCTTGCAATGGGGACTAGATTTGATTGGGAATATCTCACCCCCATTCTCAGGCTGACATACATTCATCATAAAGACCATAGAATACTTCACTAAATGGGTAGAAGTGATCCCATTTACATCAACAACTGGACCAAGGATTGCGGAGTTTATACTCCACAATATCATAAGTCATTTTGGGGTCCCTTATAAGATAATATCGGATAATGGGCCATCTTTCAAAATAAAAAATGTGCAGGTATTAATGAATGAATATCATATTCAGCATAGTTTTTCAATGCCTTACTATCCACAAGCAAACGAGCAAGCATAAGCCTCAAACAAAACAATAGTCTTCATTTTGAGGAATACAGTGCAAGAAAATCACAAGGATTGGTACATGGAGTTGCCTCTTGCACTATGGGTATATAAGACTAGTATACGGATGCCCACTGGGGCAACACCTTTTTCATTAGTATATGACATTAAGGCCATCATGCATCTAGAGTTAGAAATTTTGACTCTATGCATAACATTAAAGGACTTCATAGATGATGAAGTTGCGTGACAAGGCCACCGTGATCAATTGATGCTTCTTGATGAACACCGATTCAATGATCTAGAGTATATTCACATTTACCAAGATCACCTTGCACGAGCTTACAATAGCAAAGTCCACCTAATGGAATTCAAGGTTGGAGATCTAGTGCTCAAAGAAAACTAGTAGAACTCAAATCTGCTACCGCATCTGCGAGATAAGTTCACGGTAAACTGGATAGGTCCATACACGATTTCATAGAGATTTGGGCCTGGAGCATATCACCTTATATCATTGGATGGTTTTGAAGAGCCTGAACCTCTCAATATCATTCACTTAAAGGTATTTTACACATAAAACATAAAAACATTCAAATATTTCATAAAAAACAAAAATATTCAAATAGATCATAAAATTCAAAAACATTCAAATATTTCATAAAACACAAAAAAATTCAAATATTTCATAAAACACAAAAACATTCAAATATTTCATAAAATTCAAAAACATTCAAATAGATCATAAAATTCAAAAACATTCAAATATGTCAAAAACACAAAAACAAATCATAAAAACATAAAATTTCAAAAATCAATCAAAGGCTCCAAGGGTAGTTCATACCGCTTGGTCAACATCAATTCAAAAAGGCTCCAAGGGTAATTCAAACCACTTGGTCAAATCCAATCAATCAAAGGCTCCAAGGGTAGTTCAAACCACTTGGTCAAACATCAATTCAAAAAGGCTCCAAGGATAATTCAAACCGCTTGGTCAAATCCCACCAAATCAAAAGCTCCAAGGGTACTTCAAACTGCTTGGTCAAAATAAAAACAAAAGCCCCAAAGGCATAAAATGCCCTTTGTTCAAATTAATCAAAAATACAAAAATAACATAAAATCAAAAATACAAAAAATAATTGCACCTCACATCTTGCATCCACATCATTGCATTGCATTTTCATATCCACTACAATTGCATATGACATAAGCCTTAAAAGTCATACCACAGTTTTTTGCATAAGTCATTCATATCCATACCTCCATCCACATGTGTGTAATTGTGTTTTTAAACACAACCATTATTTGTTGCTATACATAATATACTAAGGTTTTTCGGTGAGTCAACCACAGCTAGTGATCTTATCAACTTTTGTGGAAAACAACTATTATTAGTAGAGGGTAAGGTCTAGCTGTGATAAAGCCTTGGATATTCAGGATCCCGTCACTAATTGAAACACTAAAATCCTAGTTGGTACAAGGAAAAAATGAAAGTTGCAAATTGGTCTAAGTTACCTATTGAGTGGTATTTTCACCCGATTGTGAAAACACACTCTCCGATAGGATTTGGGTTCCAAATCCCCTCTTGCAAAGAAATTAAACAAGTAACTTCTCCAAGGTCTCTGCTATGTTAGCATTTTGTACAAATAATATTATTCAATTTAAATGCTTGGAACACCTTAGTGGTTGCAAGTAACTGTAAACAAGGGGCAATGTTGGTTTATTTTATTGTGAAACTTTAATGATTGTTCGTTTAATCAGAATGAACTCAATGTGAATTGATCTTAATGATGAAATATTCCATTTTCAGATTTTGGTAGATTTTCAATTTTTTATTTGAATGACTGTAATTAAAATAAAATAAAATTTCTATGAAATAATAATGCAAAAAAATAAAGAATGAAAATAAAATGTAAAGAGAATGAAACTAAAATGCATTCGAATGCGATGCAATCCTATTTCGACAAAATCGAAGATATGAGGTTTTCTTGCATACAACCTAACCTATTGAACCTGCAAACATGCACAATCCAGATAAGCTAAGTGCTGGTTTCTAGGGTTTTAACTATGGTTTTCAGATTTAGACATTCGCATGAAGCAACCAAGAGAACTTGCATTAAACTTCACCTATAAGCCTAAAATCTGAAAAGGGGAAAGATAAACATTAAATCTTGCATGCAGAAAATAACTCCTTTCTTGTCCATGAGATGCAACTCTCTGTAATTTTTGTATTAAAAATATATCATTTTACAACAACAGAAGCTTCTAGTTTTCTCAAAACCAAAAAAAGGGGAAGAAAAACACTCCAAAGCAGGCCCAGAATGGCCTATCACCTTCAGCTCTGCAACTCTGCCCGCAGCGGTTTCCGACCTTTGTACCAATCTGTGCTTCTGCTTTTAAACTTTTTGGCCATGCTCGTGATGCTTCGTTTCATCTCCCAAGTCGCTTCGTTTCATCTCCCCCGCCTCTTCATTATTTTTGACTTTTGCTCGACGTCGAAACGTTTGATCTTCTCTGTGAACTATAACTGTCGATCCTGAAGCGTTATCATAGCCCTGACATCTTTGTGCCACGTGTTCTACACTTTTTTGCATGTTCTATAATGGCCCGCTATGAATCGTGACAAAAAATAGTATGTCACGATATCGTGACATTTTCTATCTGCAGCTTTGTTCTTCCACCTGTATCATGAAAACAAGACATGTCACGATATCATGACATTTTTATACCCACAGCTTTGTTCATCCTCAAGCATCACAAAAATGAGACATGTCACGATATCATGACATTTTTCCATTTTGGGCCGCATAGATGCAACCTATCGCGAAATCATGACATTTTTCTCTTTCGGGCTATCTAGATGCAACCTATCGTGAAATCGTGACATTTTTCTCTTTCAGTTTTGTTGTACTTAGCCATGAAAATGTGACATGTCACGAAATCATGACACTTTTTCATTCCGTACCATCTCGCTACTTTCTATCGTGAAATCGTGACATATTTCCCTTGCTTAGCTTATCAGTCATTATGAATCATAAAAATGAGACATGTCACGATTTCATGACATCTTTCTATATTTACCTCCTTTACCGTTGATAGATCACGAAAACGCAACCTGTCACGATTTCGTGACACTTTCTTTCATTTGTTCCTTCCTCACTTTCCTATCGTGAAAACCTGACATGTCGCGATATCGCGACATTTTTTATCTTTGCCCTTCATCTCGTCTTCAGGTCGCGAAATGGTGACATGTCGCGATATCATGACAACTTCTGCATTGACTCTTCTCTTTCTCTTGACCTGATTTCATGACATGATATATTTTACTATCTTTCCTTTCATGACATGTCACGATATCGCGACATTTTACACTTATCTTCTCTCTCCTCTATGACCCACGATTTCATGACATGTCGCGATATCGCGACAATTTTGTCAACACTTCTTGCTTGCTTTGACCGTGATTTTATGACATGTCGCGATATCGTGACATTTTCTTATTGCATTCTATTGCTCTTAGCCCAAAAACGTGACATGTCACGAAATCGTGACACTTTTTTGTTCTACTGTACTTCGCTTGTTTGAGCCACAAAAACGTGACATGTCACGATATCGTGACACTTTTCATTTCTACTTTTGCTATTTTGAACCGCAAAAATGTGACATGTCACGATATCATGACACCTTTTCATTTTTGACCGCGACGGAGCAACATGTCGCGATATCGCGACAACTTTTCATTTCTGGTCGTGACGGAGCAACATGTCGCGATATCGCGACAACTTTTCATTTTTGGTCGCGATGGAGCAACATGTCGCGATATCGTGACAACTTTTCATTTTTGGTCGTGACGGAGCAACATGTCGCGATATCGTGACAACTTATCATTTTTGCTTTTCTTTGCTCTTTTAACATCTGGGCCACTGCAATCTTCTTGGAAAGTGTGCAAAAAAGGGGGTCCCCAATTTTGGGGTGTGTTGTGGAGCAGCCACAACAAATGGTGACTCTGCTGGGAAATGCTCCTGAGCATTTCGGTGAGAACCTAACCTGAAATACACAAGCTTAGATACAAGCGTCAACACATAAAAAACAAATGTCGATAGATCAGAAATACATGAACCATTAGAATCATTAAGTATCAGCTCGGTGTGTGCAGTGTGTTCCATTCTTTATCGTTTGAAATTGATCCACATTCCATTGTCAGTTTTACATGAATGCATATGTGAGGTTGTGAATGATTTGCATAGCCTAATTAATGGTCTAGAGATATAACTACCTGCTTTATAAAAGCTTTAAACCTTCTAATATCATATACAAATATTTAAAATTATCAAACCCTCTTAGGATCAACTATATGTATAATGAATTGCTTTATTAGATCCCAAAGTTGGTTATGAGTCACTACTATCTTGAACCCATGTGCAAGTGAAAGTGAAATCAGAGCTTTGGGGAATCGGACTCCCAACCTAAGCGAGATGGGAGTTTAACCCTATCCTTACTACTCTGATCTGGAATTCATTACCTCACTTTGAACAAAATAATTTAACCAGTTATGGATGAAATGGTCAGGCTAGTCTATCCGTTTGAACAATCAGTGGTCTTGTTTTAGACAAGACATGTTGCCACACATGGGCATACTTAACCCCATAATCCATGATTTGGCTTCATTCATTCTTTTCTTTTATTTCTTGGACCTTTGGGATGACTACCCATCCTTGCGAGGGACATGTAGTACGATCCTTCCAATCCAATATTAAGATGAAATGGGAAATATTAATTTTTTACTTCTTGGACCTTGGGGATGACTACCCATCCTTGCTAGGGACATGTAGTACGATCCTTCCAATCCAAGATTTAGATGAAATGGGAAATATTTAGTTTTTATTTCTTGGACCTTGGGGATGACTACCCATCCTTTGCAGAGGACATGTAGTACGATCCTTCCAATCCAAGATTTATGATGAAATGAGACATAGGAGCTTTGGGGAATCGGATTCTCAACCTAGGCGAGATGAGAATTATGCCCTATCCTTACTACTCCATGTAGGTCAAATCAGAGCTTTGGGGAGTTGGATCCTCAACCTAAGTTCGATGAGGATTTAACCCTATCCTTACTACTCCGATTTTAGGCTTTAAGCTTTATGGAAGTGGTAAAAACCACTGTTTTAAGGATCATGTTGCATAATAGGATAGACATGAAATACTTCTTTCGCCTGACCTTTTCTTCCAAGTCTAGTTTTGATCATTTTGCTCAAGATCCTCTTTAATATGAATAGAATGTGCTTGGTTCAAGATAGTCTCGGGCATCAGTTCCCAACCTTAGGATTTTTTCTTATTTATGTTATAGCATAACCCTAAGAGGACTTGACACCTTTCAAATGATTGTATCTGAAATGCATATGCAACTAAGATGGCATGTATATGCGAAGTGGGATGTAATATGAATGCATTGCCCTTTTGAATTGCAGATAAAGTATTGTCATAATTTGTAAAACTGACTACTTCATGCATCACAAGTTTCAAACGATATTACTTTAAGCTGTTTGTGTTACTTGTGGAGCTTTCTACAACACAATTCCAATGTTTCATATTTTCCTGATCTTAGGCATGAGTTGACATCTCAAATTTTTATTCATTTTTTTTTTTTAAACGAACCAAACATGTCCAAAGGACTAACACACAAAACTTAAAACCAAACCCAAAAGTAACTTCAAAAACGAACTTGAAAACACAAACCAAAACCCAAAAACCAAAATCTATATACAAATGTACAATATAATACAAGATGATGCAAAGCTTGGATTATCACTTTCCTGGATCCCAAACATGATTAGAACATTTCAACAAAAATATAACGTGATGTGCATGCCAAATGTTGTAGGAATCCAAAAAAAACAATATTATACCACACCATGCAACAACTTTTAACTTCCCTTGCTCACCCCACCAATTAGATTTAATTCCATTAGTACTCTCATAGGTGAGCGTTAAAATACTAAAATGATTAGACAATAAATGATATTCAATTTTATCTTGTCTATTCTTGAAAGTATCCATTTCATAATTCGATTCATGATTTAGAACTAGGCTCTCTTTATCCAAAATGAGACTTTGTAAGCAAGAGCCTATTTCTAAAAATTTTAAAGCCAAATCATTTTCCAAATTTGTAGGCCAATCAAATTTGTGTAACAGCTTGCAAGCATCTAGGATATTTACTAAATTAGGATCATTAACAGTTTTTACCCTAGATTCAATTAGTAATTGTTGATGAATTTGATTTAACAATTCAAGTGCATCAACTTCTTTTCCATTCATTAAAACAATGTTATCAAAGGTGTGATTAGAAATCATACCTTGTTTTTCATTCACCTTTAACGACATTTCATCATAAACATAATTCAAATTCAAAATATGGTCATGCACCCAGTTGAAAACATGGCCCTCCTTTTCAACCCTCAAATGTTTTTGGTCAAAGTGTATGTCCAAGTAATCTATTTTGATGATCACTTATTCGAGTTGCTTCCAATTGATCAATCTCTTTGTCATTTGGTTCTAATTCTTTGTTCACTATCCATGGTATCTCTTCATGTGAGGTAGAAGTTTCAATATCTTGTATATCAAGTGCAATATGAGTTTCATCTATAGGGGTGTGAGAAAAGAATGCATCATCATATCTCCCCCAACCATTGTAAAAATCGTCATCCAAATCCATGGAATGAAATTCCATGATGTTTGTGGCATGATCTTTTGATTCATTCATCAATTCATTTTCTTATTTGTCCTTGGTAATAGAATCATTATAATCTTCCAAAATTTGATGAGATTTGAAACCCTCTTCCAAAACATCCTCAAATTGTACAGGAGTTGTAATATCTTCCTTTGAGTAGGCGATTATGTTGTCCTCTATATCAATTGGCACACAAGTTTCATTAGTAGTTTTGGAGTGAGTGTAGTCTTCCCACTTCTTCCAAGCATCATAATAATCATCTTCCAAAATCAAGTGGTGACGTTCAACTACTTCTTCAACATCCTCCAATTCATCAATGTGTTTCTCATCAAATTCACCTTCACCTTCCTTAGATGGTTCAATTATTTCCAAAAGTGGGTTATTTCTTGAATTCAAATTTATAAGGCTATCATCGTCCAAATTAGTAACCCATGATTCGGTTTTATCATAATTTGGAGGGTGAAGAATTTTCTTGATCATTAATTCCTACGCATCTCATCAAGAGTATCTTCCAAGAACAAGTGGTGAAACTCTATCATATCTTCAAATTCATTCATTGGTTTTCTTCCAATTTCACTTTCAACCACTTCATTCAATTCTAGGGTAGGTTCCGTCCTATCACATATCTCAAATATTGTTGAATTTAGGACCCCTTTATCCAGATAATCATGTATCTCTATGAATGAGATCATTTCTGCATAATCTTCACTAGCGGATGTTGGCTTAGCACTTTGCACCTCCTCTTGGACTACATCTAAGGTGGTTGTAACATTTGGATATTCAAATTCATCCCCTTGATCATTTACCTTAGGTATCATTGGAGTGGAGGGTGCTATATTTGATGGTTGGTGTAGGTTGGCATCAATATCTTTAGAAGGACAATCTCTCATGTGAACATGTTGTGCCTTTTCTTCTTCAAGACCTTGTCGTTCTACCTCTTCTAGGATCTCATAGATTTTCTCTAGAGACAAGCCACCCATTTTTTCCTCAATGAGTGAAGCAAGTGTGGGGTGTATGGCTCCCAGGTATACTTCCATGGCTTCCTCTTCTAATGTGTTAAAATTTTCCCACATTTGGGAGTGCAACTCACGAAATCTTCCATTGAATTGACTCAAGGATTCATTAGGCTCCTTACATATGGAGGTAAACTGATTTTTCAACATTTCTAAGTCAACCTGATTACCAAAATGATAAAGATAGGCTGCTTCTAGTTGTATCCAAGAAGTCCTAACCTCCATGGGTAGTTGGCTGTACCAAAAGAATGGTTTATCATCCAAAATGTATGCAAATAACTTACAAGCCACCTCCTCATAGAAAACCTGGAATTGACATAATGTATCCTTGTAGACATGTAGTTTTTGCAAGTATCCTAGTGGCACCTCTTGATTAAAACATCGTAGAAACTCCAATAACATTTTAGGAATTTGATAGGGTATCACATGTATAGACAAACCCTTATAATGATCCTCCATCATAGATACCATTCTTTCTCTTAGAGACACTATTTCAGCTCTTAGGGATACAATTTGCTCCTCAAGTGTTGCCATTAGTGAAACTCAAAATGTAACTTTAGAACCAAATCTGTTAGTCAAAAATGACAGAAGGAATCACGGCACATCAGCATGGAATGACTAGCAAATATCCAACCTGCAATGTATAACAAATCAAGTTAGCATCAACTAAGAGATGTATTCATTAAAATCAAATGAAAAGTAATTGCATGGAAACAACACTTCGTTAGTCGAGACCAAAATTTTCAAAATTAAATCAAATCACATTATTTCTGTATGAACAATCAAAAAGCGTTAGAACAATATACAACATGAATTACTTAACGTAAATAGAATAAAGTAAACCAATTCATGCCCTCCTTCTAACAATCTTGAGTGTTAGAGGACTAAAGATAACAATCAATAGGGCATGAAATATACAAAAATTTAAATCTCACTGAAATAAACCCATTCAGGCCCTCCTTCTAGCGCCAATCTGTTGAGTGGTATTTTCACCCGATTGTGAAAACACACTCTCCGATAGGATTTGGGTTCCAAATCCCCTCTTGCAAAGAAATTAAATAAGTAACTTCTCCAAGGTCTCCGCTATGTTAGCATTTGCATATGTGTATTAATAATCTCAAATAAAGATATTCAATTTAAATGCTTGGAACACCTTAGTGGTTGCAAGTAATTGTAAACAAGGGGCAATGTTGGTTTATTTTATTGTGAAACTTTAATGATTGTTCATTGAATCAAAGTAAAGCAAATGTGATTGGCCTGTATGACCACGGTAACTTCAAAATGGAAATTGATGAAATGCCATAAAACATAACTCCTTAAATGAAATTGGAATTTTCATGAAGGGAATGTCATCATCGGCTCATGAATGAAAAACAAACTAAAAAATGAAAAATGGAAATTTTCTATTTTCGGTTTTTAAAAATTTTTAATTTTTATTTTGATGACTATAGAAAAAGTAAAATGCAAAAAAAATGAAAATAAAGTGCAAAGAATGAAAATGAAATGCATTCAGGGTGATGCAATCCTATTTTGACAAAACCGAAGATATGAGGTTTTCTGCATACAACCTAACCTATTGAACCTGCAGAACATGCACAATCCAGATAAGTTAAGTGCTGGTTTCTGGGGTTTTAACTGTGATTTTCAGATTTAGACATTCGCATGAAGCAACCAAGAGAACTTGCATTAAACTTCACCTATAAGCCTAAAATCTAAAAGGGGAAAAATAAACATTAAATCTTGCATGCAGAAAATAACTCCTTCTTTCTTGTCCATAAGATGCAACTCTCTGAATTTTTTGTATTAAGAATTTATCAATTTACAATGACAGAAATCTCTAGTTTTCTCAAAACCAGAAAAAGGGGAAGAAAAACACTCCAAAGCAGGCCCAGAATGGCTTATCACCCTCAGCTCTGCAACTCTGCTCGCAATGGTTTTCGACCCTTGTACCAATCTGTGCTTCTACTTTTAAACTTTCTGGCCATGCTCTCTGTTTCGCTCTGTGATGCTTCGTTTCATCTCCCAGGTCGCTTCGTTTCATCTTCCCCGCCTCTTCATTATTTTTGACTTTTTGCTCGATGTCGAAACGTTTGATCTTCTCTATGAACTATAACTGTCGATCCTGAAGCGTTATCATAGCCCTGACATCTTCGTGCCACGTGTTCTATACTTTTCTGCATGTTCTGTAACGGCCCATTGTGAATCGCGACAAAAAATAGTATGTCACGATATCGTGACATTTTCTATCTACAGCTTTGTTCTTCCACCTGTATCGCAAAAACAAGACATGTCGCGATATCATGACATTTTTATACCCACAGCTTTGTTCGTCCTCAAGCACCGCAAAAATGAGACATGTCACGATATCGTGACATTTTTCTATTTCGGGCTGCGTAGATGCAACCTGTCACGAAATCGCAACATTTTTCTCTTTCGGGCTGTCTAGATGCAACCTGTCATGAAATCATGACGTTTTTCTCTTTCGGGCTATCTTGTTGTGCTTAACACGAAAACGTGACATGTCGTGAAATCGTGACACTTTTCATTCTGCACCATCTCGCTGCTTTCTGTCATGAAATCATGACATATTTCCCTTGCTTAGCTTATCAGTCATTGTGAATCGCGAAAATGAGACATGTCACGATTTTGTGACATCTTTCTATCTTTACCTCCTTTACCGTCGATAGATCACGAAAACGCAACCTGTCGCGATTTCGCGACACTTTCTTTCATTTGTTCCTTCCTCACTTTCCTGTCGTGAAAACCTGACATGTCACGATATCACGACATTTTTTTATCTTTGCCCTTCATCTCGTCTTCAGGTCATGAAATGGCGACATGTCGCGATATCGCGACAACTTCTGCATTGAATCTTCTCTTGCCTTCGACAGAAGAATCTTCTCTTGTTGCCTTTGACCGCGATTTCATGACATGTCGCGATATCGCGACATTTTTCCATTTTAGCCACGAGACCGAAACATGTCGCGATATCGTGACATTTTTCCATTTTGGTGCATCTTGCTGATCTGGGCCACGAAAACATGACATGTCGCGATATCGCGACATTTTTCACTTAGTCTTTCTCTCTCCTCTATGAACCGCGATTTCATGACATGTCACGATATCATGACATTTTTTGGTCAACACTTCTTCCTGCTTGCTTTGACCATGATTTCATGACATGTCGCGATATCGCGACATTTTGAGTCTTCAACTTGGTTCTTTGTCTTGCATCGCGATTTCACAACACGTCGTGATATCGTGACATTTTCTCTTCATGATGCATTCTGTTGCTCTTAGCCGTGAAAATGCGACATGTCGCGAAATCGTGACACTTTTTCGTTCTACTGTACTTCGCTTGTCTGGGCCGCGAAAACGTGACATGTCGCGATATCGTGACACTTTTCATTCGGCTGTACTTTTGCTATTTTGAACCGCGAAAATGCGACATGTCATGATATCGCGACACCTTTTCATTTTCGGCCGCGACGGAGCAACATGTCGCGATATCGCGACAAATTTTCATTTCTGGCCACGACGGAGCAACATGTCGCGATATCGTGACAACTTTTCATTTCTGGTCACGACGGAGCAACATGTTGCGATATCACGATAACTTTTCATTTTTGGTCGCGACGGAGCAACATGTCGCGATATCGTGACAACTTATCATTTCTGCTTTTCTTTGCTCTTTTAACATCTGGGCCACTGCAATCTTCTTGGAAAGTGTGCAAAAAAATGGGGGTCCCCAATTTTGGGGTGTGTTGTGGAGCAGCCACAATATTACCTTAAGAAAAAAGGATCTTCCTTGCTTATCCTCCTGTGCAACCGGTTTAAAGGTGCTAAGAATTGGCAAAAGGACAAGTTTTATCCTGTCCAAATCCCTTGCTTAAATCAAAATAAAAAAAATCCCAAAGCAAAGTACATATTCAAAAGGCCAAGCACACAGTCAAGATTACAAAGCAATAATCCGATACACAAATCATATATTCAAAATTAAAAAAAAATCAAGCTCCAAAAATAAATAAAAAATAAACAGTGATTTTCATCACTACATATGAGCAAAATAAATAGTAATTATCATCACTACAAAAATCCTCGCTCAAAAGAAAAAATAAATCAAAATAAACATTGATTTTCATCACTACATATGAGCAAATATCCAAAGCCAAAAAGAAGGGAATAAAGCTTGAATCCATGGAATTCTCAGCATTGTACAAAAATGGAAGGAGAAATCCTTACACATAACAATAAGTCTATTACAATTGCTTCATGCATTTGTGTAGACCAATGTTTGAATGTGGATGAGCTAGCTTAGGTAACCCAATATTGCCTAATGGAATAGTCCAACCAAGTCCAACATAAGGATGAGATGAACACTGGAGGATCCTGATCTTAGCAATGGGCTGAAATAATCCCACCTGACATCGAAGGAAATGCTTGAATTCTATCTCAAAATATACAATCACATGCACACACAGGGATCATGAAAAAACTAGGTACATGGCAAAAGCCTTACTTTTCAAAAGTCTAAGTTGTAAGTAGACAGTTGTTGATAGGGGAACTAGAGTGTTTGAATCTCAGGAAAGCCCTAAAAAATCTTACATAGCAACAAATAATAACATCATTCACACCATAGATTTCTTTATAAGATTCTATAAATTAGGGGGTATCAATATAGTAGAACAGATACCGCATATATATTAGAAATAATATATAGATGGCCACTGACTACTTTATATATTTTAATTTATAGAAAATTATTAAGAAAATATATTACACACCATTACATCTCATATATGAATACTTAATCAATTCTTATGATAAGAGTGATTATTTAAATTCATGATTATTTTTTTACTTTCTGTGGTATCACCCATTAAGATTGTCAATGTCATATGCATTTTGTATGATTTAAGTGGTTAGAGCATATAGGTTCGTTTATACCATTCCATCACATAATTTGGATGCATACAATTAAATCAAAATTAAACATGCATTTAAAAATAGCATCACATCCACAAACACAAGTCATGAATCATCCATCATCACATCATAAAGCACATCATAAAACATATAGGCAATATCCATTTGCATACAATCATGAATTCATCATTCATCATAAAACTACATCACGTCACATCATCAAATCATATAAGCATTTACACATCCATATAAGCATATAAAATATCATCTATCATCTAACATATACATAAAATCATCATAATACCATCATCACATCACATCATAAAACAAAATAACAACAAAAGCATGGGCAATAAACGATACACATAATAAGTCATAATGTAAAGATATCATAAAAGTATGTGTGTCAAGTCCAATGGATATACAAAAATACTCGTAGGCTATAGTCATGTAGGTCAGCCAACCTCAAAAATTAATTAAGGACCAAGTAGAGAATCAGTCAAGTACCGAGCTTGAGCCCCATGCATCACCTCCTCTAGTGGTACCTCCCCCTATGGTGGTATCACAAGTCGAGTGATGCGAGCCTGTAGGTCTCTCTGTTTAAGTCTGGGTCCATTGGCTAGGATGGGAAGAAGACTACCTTGAGGTGGAGCACCCACTGACCTGTGAACCACCCACACCTACTAGATCCTTAGGGAAAATCCCATTTCTCCTGAGTTGCATCTGAAGAAGGGTAACATGATCCACAATTCCTTAGATCTGCTCCTCATGCTCATCCAACAGAGACTGAAGCTATCCCACATCTACCCCTGAACCTATCGCTGGAGCCTTCTGTGGTGTAGAAGGAGGAACAACAAACTACATCCTGACATCACCACCCCTAATAGTAGCTTGCAAATCTTGTATCTGTGCTATGAGCTGCTCAATCATAGCATCTCGTCGCTGTACCTGAATCTTAGTGGCCTAAAGCTCAACCTCGACCTCATGTAGCTATGCTCTCATAGGAAAGTTTCTCTCCTCAGGCTCTAACTCCTCCTCCTCCTCCTTAGGAACATTAGGATCCTCCACTACCACCTACTCTATTGGTTGGCCCCATACCTCAGTCCTAGCTCAGACTCTGCGTCCTATCGAATCTGAACCATCACCCTTGCCATCATCCTCGTGCCCTAGGCTGCCAATGCCATGCCACATATGATCACCCCACCACTGAGTGTAGGCCTCTGTAACTCCCCCAGCAACTGTAGGGTCGAAAGCTAGGGCATCCTCCTCATCTGAGAGCTTCGTGATCTATCATGGAGGTAGTTCCTTCTATGTTGTGAGGCACCTATACAAGAACGGTATCAAGGGCACATCCTAATGCAATTCGTACTGACGAAGAACTCGAGAGTAGAAGAAATAGTTTCGAATGGCAATATTATAGCAAACAAGCCATCACTCATGTTGTGACCTGGTAGTAAAGCTATCTGGATCATCCCAAGAAAGACACTCATAGTAAGGCTATCACATGACATCTTCGGCCAACAGTCTAGTAAAAGCATCAGTGTAGTGGGACAACTCCCCTACGAAAGTGTGGCTCTTACGATCCTCATGATATCGAGCCCATATAGAAACATAACACTGTGTTCGAGCATCAATGATTGTGATCTTAGTTGGGAGCACCTTAGGGCGATCTACTATAATGTGCTCCCATCCCCAAATCTATAGGAGAAATTTGTAGGTAATGTTGACATGTCCCCATTGACGGATGTGGTACAACTCATCATAGCATTGAGCCAATAGAAATCTACCCCATGTATGGATGATAGGCCCCTCACTATTGAATAGGTCTTGCACCATCACTAGAATGTTCTACAAGAACCTCAAACTTGAGCAGTCTAGGATAAGAACATTGCTTATCACCATCAGCAATACGACATGCCTTGTTTTAAAGACATCCTCCCTATGTCAATGACTAATAGACACTCCTCTAAACTTGGTATCCTTGAGAGCATCCATAGAGTGCCCTCTAAACACCCGTGTGAAGACAACCACCTGATCATTAGTGTCTGAAGAGGTAATGGCCACCCCATCAAATGGAATCTGAAATATCCTATACACATCCTCCAATGTGATGGTCATATCACTGGTCGGGAGGTGGAAAGTATTAGTCCGTGGGTCCCAACGGTGGGCCAGAACCGTAAGGTAGGCCTAATATTCCATGATGTAAGGTAGCCTGATGACATACTGAAACCCGCGGGCCTTGAACTAGGTCCAGTTCATGTCATAAAAGCTAGGAAGCAAGTCAAGGAAAAGCTTCGGGTCCCAAGCCTGAGCAGTAAGGATCTAAGCAAAGCATAAGAAAGACAAAACATAACTACAGTGCATCTAAGGCATAATTCAAAATAAACTTGAAAATGGTGCAAAAGAGTATGAGTTACTCTAAATCTAAGCAAAAGAAGAATAATATTGCACCTAATCAAACAAAGCAAATTTCAAAATTTCCAAAAAAGTCAAAAAAAGTCATAAAAAATTCAACAAAATACAAAAAAAATAAAAAACAAGGCTCAAGCTTTAGCTGTTGTCACCTATAGTAGTCGAAACCTAGCCGTTGGAGGTAACATCGACCAAGACCCAATGATAAAATTTTTGACTATTGGGATTCAAGCTTGGCTACTCTGAGTGACAACAGCTGAGAGCCAACCACTTTGAGTGACAACGACCAAGGGGAGGCATGGCAAACCCATGAACCCTTGGCCAGAAAATTAAAAAAAATGCAAAACTAACAAAATAATTAAAAAAAAAATAATAGAGGGAGGGAAAACAAATAGAATGTAAAGCAAATGTTCCTACCCAAGCATCAAAACTAAGCTAAGTTCAAAATGCCCAAAATGGTGACAACAGGTGAATAATGAAAAAAATTGAAAAAACCCTAGGCTAAAGCCACTGATAGAAAGCAAAATTGGGGACTAACCCACTGTAGCAAAAGGGAACCTAAGCCTAATTACGAAGTTTGTTCATTGCCAGTAGGTTTAGTGAGGTTCATTTTGCTCATTACTTAGTGAGGTTCAGTTTTACTTAGACAAAGAAAAGAGAGCTAGGGTTTTGAAGAGAGAAATACCCGAGAAGCTTCGACTCCTCCAAAGCAACTGATATCTCGCCCTGCGTAGCCATGTCCTCAGCACCAGCAAGATCTAAATTTGCAACCGTAACCATCACACCATAGCTCTAAAAATGAATATTCAACAGTGAAAATAATAGGTCAAACCCTAGAAATTGCAAATTTTATATTTCCTTAATTATGCCTTAGCCACTCAAGGCGACAACGACCATAGGCAGGAACTTAGAGGCTGCTAGACCTGACAGCAGCCAGGTCCACAGATCAAAGTAAAGCAGTTCCTTCTATGAGGGAATAACAAAAATAGTAAATAAACACACTTTTATGGTTTTAGATCATCATAATATTCAAAATAATAAAAAAAAAAATCACATAAAAGCACAAATCTCAAGTAGGCCTCGTACCTAGTTACTTACTCTATCAACTCAGCAATTGCAACGATTCACACTCCATGTATTTCGATGAGATGATTAGATAACCATAAGGCCACTTGGGGTAAAAATAATTTTGGAATTACGATGTGCCACCCTTCAAACCCAAAGAATACCAAGATGGTCAGAATGCTCCATGGGTACGAAAGGATCACTCTAATTCCCTATGACATCAAAACATTAAGTCAAAGTGATACAATCTAGGAATAAATAGAATCACTCATCCTAACTCCCTAATAAGGCTATTGATAGTCGAACCGATCCTCAGGATAGGGATGGATGATTATCATAAGCAATTGGAATCACACTTGGATGTGGAATTGCCCATTAAAAGCAAAAAATGCTATAAAGGAACCAGATTAGTCATATTTGTCAAGTGACTTGTCACTTCATTCATTGTCATTTCTTCACCAATCCATTGTGTGAGGAGATAGTTCAAAAATTCAACTTAATCATAATCAAAATCAACAAAAGATCACTCGATCATAACAAAATTGTGTTCGTCCTATGAATCATTACATACAAAAATCACAAATTTCCCTTATTTGCTAGGAATGTAAGCAGACATGACATATTTAATTGTAGCTCTCCTACCGATTGGAATTGTTGTAGCAGCTGAAGCTACCCGATTGAGTTTGAGGAATGAGTACAATTTAACATGAAAAATCCACTAAGCTAAGTCCTTCGAACGTTGAGGCAATGATTCAAGGGATGCATGCCATCTTGTATGATTGGGCCATCTAGTGTTGATCAGACCATTGATCATCATACACCCTATAAATAGATTAGTCTACATTTTTGCTCAAAGTTGTGTTTTCCACACAACGCATCACAAAAAAGAGGCATCTATAGAAACCTAAATTGTGTCATGATTAGGGGAGCTACTCACATAGACACATTTATAATATCATAATACATAATCTTGGAATAACCAAGCATCAACAATAGTTCTCACCACTCATTTGGGGCCTTTTCAAGCCATCCAAGTCTAGCTGCTCAAGCCAAGAGCGACAAGATCCTATCCGCTCAAGCCTAGAGTGGCCAGACATTAGCCGCTATAGATGATAGTGGCCATGTCGTAACCACTATAGATGATAGCAGCTAAGCCATAAGAAGCAGTTTGCTGACAAAAAAATCTAATCACAGACGAAAGTAGCAGTCTGCATGCAATAAAGGTGAGCAGGAGTGACTTTGCATTCCTTTTCACGACCAGTTCACATAGGAGGCTTGAGTTTGCATTTAAAATTTAGTTAACTAACCTCCAAACATAGAAAAAGGACAAAATCTTCTCATGCTAATGACCAGTTTGCATAGAAGACTCAAGTGGGCAGTTATATTTTAGTTAACTAGCCTTTAAGCATAGACAAAGGACAAAAGCTTCGTATGCCAACTTGCACTATGCATGAGAAATTCATTCCTAGGGCTTAGACATAGACCTAGGGTTTCACACTATAAAAGGTGTAAGCCTAAGAGCACCAAGAGATATCTTTTATCCTTTATCATAAGAGGACAATAGAGATACAGGAGATCATTTCAGAGAGAGAGACATATTTTTGGAGGAGAGCTTTTGAGACTTGGAGTCTCTTTGAGATCATGTATACGGTGAACCTTTGAAAAATTGAAGAGCATAACACCTATTATTTCAACATCAGTTACAGTATTTGACCCATAGCTTTGGGGCAAAGAGGACAAGGTTTATTTTAGCAGCCGCTGTCTTGGATAGTGGCCCATAGGCTTAGCTTAGGTTAGACATAGCTTCTTTTATTTCGTTTCTATATGCTTTCACATCATTAACATAGATTTACATGATTTTATGGCATAGTTTTATCATATTTCCATTACACTCTTTTATTACTAACAACCTCATCTGGGGAGGCAATCTCGGACACCTAAATATGCATTGTTGTTTCATTGCTTGCAGGGCCACAAGTACATCGGATGAAGATTGCAACATACAAGAGCAAAAGGGATCCCTCTAGGAAATAGACCTAGAGAAGGAGGTATGTGTAAGCCCTCATACATTTTTGTGTGTGGAACTGGGAAGCTTTTATAAGCACACCACCTCTTCATAGAAGGGGCACTCCTTACCTATTTGTAATTTATAGTATCAAAATGTTTATCCCTAAGAGGGACATACATGTAACCAAGCTTCAATATCAATCAAGAGATTCGTCTTTTGTTATTTCATGTTATATGTTTTTTCCTCTTGTATTTCCATTTCATCTTCGGTATTTTAAATAGCATTGCAAGTAGGGCTAGAAAAGGGACTGGTGCATGCGTTCCCAGGGTCGCTACACAAACAGTTGCAAATATTCAAATATTTCAAATTAATCTGCAACCAAGTTACTAGTAAGTGCATCTCCAAGTAGCACTACTTAAAAGCATACCACAACAAGGTATGGGATTTTCTTGAATCCTTCACGACACTCAACATCAAGTCAATTTCATGAGAACAAACTAAACTTGTAGATATCTTAGCCTCCATCGACATCCGGTTTTCACTAGCAGACGATATGATGCACAAGCCAAAGATAGTGAGGCTAATCTACAGGCCTTCTATGCCTAACAAAAAGCTCCACTGGCAGGTGTTCAATAATGATGAGAAATTGGTCAATATTTTAGTAGATGAAGCATCCTTTATTGAATAGTGGACCCTTAATGAGGAGGATCAAGAGGGGATGATTCGGTTGAAGAAAAATCATACCCCAAAGGACCTAATCATGCTAGAGAGTTTATTTGACCAGAATGACAGGTCTATCAACCCTAAGATCAAGGTGGACCAGAAGGAGTTCATGGACCTAGAGTTACAACTAGGAATGATTATCATGGTAGGAGCTGACTACACAACTAAAGAGCTTCAGTAGATTCATACCCTATGTATGGAATACCCCGACATCATTGCCTAGTGCTACCAAGACCTAAAGAGGTATGATAAGAATATCATCCAACACATAATCGAGTTAGAGGAGGGAATCAGACCATTCAGGCAGAAGTAGCGACCCGTTAACCCAAAAATTGAAATACTAATGAGGGTTGAGATTTTTAAGATGCTTGAAGCTAAGATAATTTATCCTATCAAGCATTCCTCTTGGGTGGCCAACCTAGTTCCAGTACGAAAGAAGAATGGTGACATTCACTTATGAATTGATTTTCAAAACCTCAACCAGGCGTCGCTCAAAGATCACTACCTACTACCCCAAATAGATCAAATCCTTTATGTGGTGGCAGGAGCACAGAGGTTTTACCTACTTGATGGTTTCTATGCCTACAACCAGATTTGGGTCAAGGACGAAGACCAACATAAGACCGCATTTACCACCAAGTGGGGAACATTCACCTACCAGCACATGCCCTTTAGCCTTTCAAATGTTGGGGCAACTTTTGAGAGGGCGATGGACCTTGCCTTTAGCGAACTATTGAATCATGTCATTGTAATTTACTTAGATGACATGATGGTATTCTCCTATAAGAGGGAGGAGCATGGCGTACATTTACAAAAAGTTTTTGAAAAATTTTGGGAGTTCAGGGTCTCCATCAACCCCAAGAAGTCTATCTTCGTAGTAAAAGAAGGAAAGCTAATCGGTCATGTGATCTTCAAAAAAGGATTAACTGTCAATCTAGCTTGATCTAAGGTGCTCTTCCACCTCCAATTACTAGCAAATAAAAATACCCTTCAGTCCTTTTTCGAATAGATAAACTTTGTCAGAAAGTTCATAGCCGAATTTGCCCAAGTAGTAAAGCCGATGGCCGAACTCCTAAAGAAATATGTTGAATTCAGATGGACAGATGAAATAAGGAAATTTTTTCAAGGAATTAAGGAGTGCATACCCAATCTCCCATCCTCATCAATATTTACTATTCGTGAGATTTCATCCTATACACGGTTGGGGAACTAGAGAGCTACATCGTCGTTCTGACACAGAAAGACGAGGATGGAAATGAGCACCCCATAGCATTCCTTAGCCAAATCATCCAGCCACATGAAGAAAAGTTTAATTTTATTTAATGATAGGTTTACTCAGTGATGAGGTCTCTTTAGAAGTTCTGACTTTTATCTCTCAAAGTAAGACGGTAGTATATGTGATACACCCAAATGTCTAGAATTTTATCATCCAAGGTGAGCTGGATAATAGGAGGTGTATTAAGGAATAGGAGAAGGCAAAAATCCTAGAGGAGTTCCACTCTAGGATTTTGGGAGGGAATTTCACAGGCAAACCGATGGCACTAAAGATCATCAAAGTGGGCTACTATTGGCCCACCCTTTTTTTGATGCCTTCAAGATCAGTCAACACTGTGATAGTTTCCAGCACTATTTAGGAAGGACTAGGAATGCATCGCTTCCCCTCCACCCTATTCAAGTGGATTATCCATTCCAACAATGGGGTCTATACTTTATTGGGATCATCAATACCAACTCCTTAATCAACCGTAAGTATATTTTGATCACCACAGACTACTTCACTTAGTGGTCGGAGGTAATTCTGACCAAGCAGGCTAACCAGGACGTGGTTATCTCCTTCCTAGAAGGGCTGATCACTCGCTTTGGTATACCTGAGGCCATTGTGTCTGATAATGGCTCCCCATTTATTGATGTAAAGATCTATGAGTTCACAAAAAAATATGGAATCTATTTAAATGCCTCATCCAACTATTACCTGCAAGGTAATGGTCTGGCATAATCCAAAAACAAAAACCTGCTACGGATATTGAAGAGGATGCTATTGGAAAACAAGCGAAGTTGGCATCTACTCTTGGAATTGCTTTGGACCAATCAAATTTCTATAAAAATGTCAATTAATATGTCTCCCTACTCATTGGTGTATGGGAAATATGTAGTCTTACCAACACATATCGAGCTACCGGTATTACAGTTGCTTAAATGGCTCGATACTAAAGAAGGCCAATTCAATCCGATGGATGCAAGGTGTACCTAGTTACTACAATTAAAAGAAGAAAATGAGTCCTACATATCCTTAGCCAAGCATGCTGAATCCACCAAATGTTGGTTCAAAAAAATGACTTCAAACTAAACCTTCAGTGTTGGAGATTTGGTCTTAAAGTGGAATGAAAACAAATCCAATTCAGACAACCATGATAATTTTAACACCTTCTAGGAAGGTCCATTTTGAATCTCTGGAGTTAACCAGATCAACTCTTTCATTCTCCAAGACATGGAGGGTCTCACCCTACCAATCATGGTAAATGCCTTTCTTCTAAAAATTTATCATCTGCCTAGCTCAGATGGAGATAGTTGATCTCCCAGGTATTTCTCATGTATATAAGCTTCTTTTAAAAGGATATGTATAGTTAGCTTTTTTGCAGCCAGGATGAGATAGTTGGCATTAGTTTTGCTACTGGTAGAATTAGGATTTCTTTGCAAAATTCTCCTTTGTGTAGCAGGATTACACTTTTAGTTCTCTAAAAAATATAAAAAAGAAAAATCTCTTCCTTAAGGCACTCCACAAGGGAGTGCCCAAAGGAAAATCACTCCACCAGGGAGCGCTCAAGCCTAAGGTGCTCCACAAGGGAGAACCCAAAGGAAAAGCACTCCACTAGGGAGCTATCAAGCCAAAGGTGCTCCACAAGGTAGTTCCCAAAGGAAAAGCGCTCCACTAAGGAGCACTCAAGCCTAAGGCGCTCCACAAGGGAGTGCCCAAAGGAAAAGCGCTCTAGCAGGGAGCGCTCAAGACTAAGGCACTCCACAAGGGAATGCCCAAAGGAAAATTTCTCCAAAAGGGAGAGCTCAAGCCTAAGGTGATTCACAAGGGAGCACCCAAAGGAAAAGTGCTTCACCAGGGAGCGCTCAATTCTAAGGCACTCTACAAGGGAGTTCCCAAAGGAAAATCGCTCCACCAGGGAGCGCTCAAGCCTAAGGCACTCCACAAGGGAGCACCTAAAGGAAAAGTGCTCCACCAGGGAGTGCTCAAGCCTAAGGCACTCCATAATGGAATGCCCAAAGGAAAAGTGCTCCACCAAGAAGCACTCAAGCCTAAGGTGATCCACAAGGGAGCACCTAAATCAAAAGTTATACTTAAAAGCTATTTTTTGTCTCATTTCAAAATAATCATCCAAATATCGCCAAGTGTCATGGAGGGATAATATTCTTTAAAAGGGTCGCTTTCAAACCCTAACCTTAAAAGCATAGAATTTTCTTTAAAAAATGAGAACCATGTGGTTTCCTAATCAAATTCATTCCCCTCTCCATCAGCCAAAGTGCATTCTCCACGCAGATCGCTAGATTCTTCTCCTAATATGTAGCACGTGCCCCAAGGTAATGTTCATGTCCATCGCTATTATTTGTCATTCCCAAAATAGCAACCACCAACATGATGGTAATTCAAGGTGCACACTTTCCTGCATGTTCTCTACCAACATTAACTTCAGGTCCTCAACATTAAAATATGGTAGACTAAAATTGCATGCTATAAGGTGGTGGGCTTCTTGTCAAAAAAAATTCTTTTTGTTTTAGTCACCTAGAATGTTTCTGTATTCTCCTTTGTCATTGTGTTCAGCATACTTTTAGATAACCAACACTTCTGAAGGATGAGTTGTGCTAGTTTTCTATTGCAGACATGGGCAAAGAGAGCAAAAGGGCAGAGAAAAAGGAGAAAAGGGAAAGATATCCCAAATAAAAGGTGACACAAGAAGAGGCATTCGGTTCGAAAAAATTCGAAGAAGACACGGAAGAAGGAAAAAAAGGCAGTCAAATTAGTAGCACCACAACATCCCCTCTTTTAGTATCGATATTTCTTGCTCACCCATAAGGATGTGGAGCTTTTGCACTTAGAAGTTGAAGAAGCACATGAGGAGGCCCTGACCATGAATCCCATGTTGGTTATTTACCACTCGCATCTACATTTTTACACCTACATGTCGGTTCATCACTGCCTAAAATTCATAAAATCCATGTCACTATTCTATGATGCCCAATCGAGGAGTGCTCAGGAAAAACCATTATTTCCCATTACTGCTAGCTCTATCCAAGAAGCTTTTGCTTGTGGGAGGAATCACTTGTCTGAGTTTCTTTCAATAAAAACCCACACAAGTGAAAAAAGTGAAAGATACCAATCAACACTGGAGATACAACATTTTGCAAGGGGGTAGCTAGGGAGCACTATAACTATAGGTGAATTTCCCCATCTTCTGATACCCCTATCCAAGTTCACACACCCTAAATTTTTTTCCATCCTAACATACGTAGCAGGTCTCCCAACGAACGAATGGGTGTATGACTGGAAGGTTTCGATGGTGTAGGCCATACTAGAAAATGATATTTATTTTCCTTCCAAAGTAAGGCCAGGCGCTATTCTAGCATTTTATGACTCGACAGAGTTCTTGGCATGGTAATTGCATGGATGTTTAGCTCATGTTTGGTGAGATGAACCTAAGGATGAACAATTTCGACTCTCCTCTCTGTTGGTGTGGTATTTCTTCTGGAATATGTATGAAAAGTTCCCTAGCATAGCAAAAAATTAGATAAATGAAAAGGGCAATCATGTGCCAGTCTATCTTTGGATGAATAGCCTATCCAAAAATGAGTCATGCTACGTCTTCAATCAAGTTTTCCTCAGGCCAGCACTAAAAATAGTATACAACAAGTGTGAGCGGGTTCCAAAGGAGTTAAGAAACCAGTTGGTAGATGAGCAGTTTGGGGATACTTTTTTGCTCACCCAAGTCCTTGTAGTTAGAGTCTACGAGTTTATAGAAAAATATTTTATGTTGCCCTATTACACCATGCCCTATATTTTCTCCTTGGAGGTTTCCCGCAAACTCGATCACACCAATGAAGAATACAAAAAAGGTCAGGGTAGGAGGGTGATAGTCTCTACTCCTTTCAATTTTGGAGGCTTTAAGATAACACAGTGTGGTCAAAACATTGTTCTAACAATAACACTCTCATACTATGGGCTGATTGAGCTTCCACACCGCTAGAATGGGACCCATGCAGCATCATCCAGAGGAACCTCCATGTCAAGTCTTTTCACTCTTGCCCCAATTATGATATGGAGAACTATTGTAATAATCTGTTAGATCTAGATATAGAGTGGCATGTAGATAAAATGATGCCTTTGCCCCCATGGTTGGAGTTTTACACTATGGATATGGAGTACAATCCAGTTGTCAATCAAGAGCAGAGATTGTCTAGGGCTATTATCACTAAAATGAAATTCAAGAACCCAGATTGGACAAATCATAAAATCCAACAATGGTGGATCATGAGGGTCCACAATGACAATACGTCCTCAAACAATGCATTGGTGATTGATGACAAATTCTCATCCCATTATGACAAAAACATCAATATCTATCAACCTTTCTTGATCGTTGATATAGTACCCCCTGGTAGACGCAACCCCAAAGAAGTTGATGACTTGGAGCATCCCAGGCAAGTGCATGGCAAAGGCAAAGCTATCTTAGGGGTATCATTATATAATGAAGAAAATAGCCAAGTATCTTCACATATGGTAAGCTTCCCCTCGAAGAGAAATTTAGAGGCCCCCTTTTCATCACCAACTGCAAAAAAACCATGCACTGGTTCTCAGAAGCCTTTTGGGTTGATTTTCCATAATGTTTCCAAGACTTCCTAGCAAGACTCTACTGAGAAAAATATAGTCTTAGTAAAAATTACTATGGCTATAGGTATTGAGGAGCATGAAGGCAAAAATAAAGAGCGCCTCAACACACTTGAGGAGCAAGTAGACGAAGATGTTGGCCACATGACCATCGATGCACCATACATGGAAGAAAATGTGGAAGAAAAGGAGAAAATGCTCGATACATATTCCACGGCCCCCTTGATCATGGAGCCCCAAGGTATGCATTTATCCCTTTTTGTTCTTTCTTCCACATCCCCATTGTTAGATAATTTCTAACCCTTGTGTGTGCTTGTTTGACATCTAGGAAATACTGCTATATTACCAACCCCAATGGTCCCTATTTCAAGGGTACTTCCATTGCCTGAATCCACCTTTCTCAGTTCTTCAACCATCCCAACAATATCCCTTCCCTCATCTGGAATATTCATGCCTTTCATCGGAACACCCAATGCCTTTGTAGTCCCTTCTTCTTTTAGCTTCCCTATTTCTGGTTTGTCCAAACACATCACTAATATATTTGACACTAGGGAGCTTGATATACCTTCAAAACCCTCCCACTCTCCCAACCCACCATTTCTATTGTGGCTACCCAAGCACCTACGAGAGTGAGCACAGTTGCTTCCATTTTGGATTTCTAGATAATAATGAGTTTCGAATCTAGTCTCCCCCTCCTCCCTTTACTCAAATCCTTGGGATTGGAGTCCAGGAACCATTGGAATCTAAAATGGAGATAGCCCAGCAGTTCATAGTAGTGTAGAGTATTCGAAGAGCTCATACCAACACTATGCGCTACCTGGGAGATCGAAATAAGAGGGAGTTGCAAGCCTTGGCACAAGCTCAAAAGGCTTTCATAATCAATCATGGTACAATTAAGCTGCACACCATTGAGAAGATATCGCTGGTGCAAAATCCTTTGGGAGAGATGACCCCACTTGACTATGTTATTTGCCACACTGAGGAAGATGTTGCCAAGATGGACACTGCTCAAAAAATGGGCGATGTCTAGGTTGGTATGGGCTCCATCTACACCCATTGCGAGTATTACAAAGGATGCTTTTTTGGAGCATATTCCAAAATTGATGATCTTAAAGAAGCCCTGGCTATGGCAAAGTGATAAAATGAGGTGTTAGAATTACAGTACAAAAAGCAGGTTAAATATTTGGAGGCTCAGATTGAAGAATTGAAAGAAAAGCTCTAGTTGCTTGATAATGAGAACAAGGAGGCATCCGAGTTACACGATCACCACATCAAGGTGATCACCAAAGCAAACCAAAAAATATAGATGCTTAATATCTAGAGTAATTAATTATAGATGCAATTGTCTAAGAAAAATGAGCAACCTGTTCTTCCTTCCAGGGAGTGGCTCAAGGAGACGCACCTAGACTTCCTACAAGATTTCCCAAAAAAAGCAGTAAAGGGGATTACAGTCTTGGTGTTCTTTAGAGAGGCACATGAAGTAGTGGTTGCAGGTAGGCATATGTAGAATCCACCCAGGTGGATGTTAACTATTAGTTGGATCTATCCACCCAACTTAAGAATATTGAGGACGTTCTTATTCGCCTTGCCCCTATGAGCGACTTTGCCCGGTTGTTGGAAAAGGCAAAAACCACTTTGCACTATTTCTTCACCAAAGTGGAACTAGCAAAGAAATATCACCTACTCTCAGATTCCCTTATGTAGGAGCATGGCATATCATTGAAGTATTTTGATGCCTTAGTTAAAATTGGTGTCCCAAGGTTCACAGATCCTGAAGGCCCTATTCCATCAATTCAGGAGTTGGAACCCTTATGGACTGATTTCGTGGATAATACCTCAAATATTGATGCTTTGGAAGCCTCCAACTCTTATGCTCAGGTAACCCTCCTCATGGCCAAATATGCCCATATTCAATCTTGCTTAACATAGTTTGATAGAATACTAGAATTTTATGATGTCGAGCGCATTGAAACATTACGCTGCCTGATCCAAGAACTAGAAAAGCAGTCAACTTTTCCTTTGGAGAGATGGGTTGATGCTTCAACTGTATATAAGTATGTTTTAAAAATATCACTGGAGAAATATCTCCCTCAAATAGACAGGCATAATAAGAAAAAGGGAACATATAGTGCTACTGATTCAAAAACTGGAGAGACAAGTTTAGATACTGAAGAAATAGATAGTGAGGCCAATTCGAAATTCAAATAGTTCGGGAGTTCATATGAAGAGGGCAGCAGTGACGATAAAAAATTAGAAATGTAGCAAGAAGACTCTAAGAAGAAGGAAGAGTTTGATTCCAAAGGATGAAGGCTAGGGTCCCTACATTGACCCAGGCTCAATGCCCCATGAGACGCCAGATGTGTTGCCAATTTTGATACACTATTGTTATTTTTTGTTTCGCATACAGTTTGGAATCAAGCATTGTAAAACTCCTCTTTTTCCAATTGAAAATGGTTAAAGTGTTGTTATATTATTTTGCTTCCACCAATTATTTTTTTTGTAAAATATGTATGCAAAACATTGCTTGGTCTCCTCCCCTTTCTGTATTTTTCTACGTTTTTATATCTTTCTGGGTATGTTGCATGCAAAATTGTAAATGTTTTAGCATGGGAAATCCACTCATAAATTCTTTGTCGGTGCTTGAAAAATATTTCTTTCCATATGGTTGTAATTCTATTTTTCCCATTGACTTAGGTAAGTTTTCCTTTTAAAAGTGAAAATGTGTTCTGACAGCACCAAGTAGCCAAAGATTGAAAGTTGAGGAAATGACCAAGTGTAAACAACAATAGTGGAAATCATTCCACAAGGAAGCGCTTTTGAGGAAAGCACTTCACAAGGGAGCACTTAAGTGGAAAGCACTCCACAAGTGAGTGCTTTCAAGGAAAGCACTCCACGAGGGACTGCTTAAGTGGAAAATGCTCCACAAGGGAGTGCTTTAGTGGAAAGCGCTCCACAAGGGAGTGCTTTAGTGGAAAGCGCTCCACAAGGAAGATATTTCGAGGAAAGCACTCCAAAAGGGAGCACTTAAGTGGAAAGCACTCCAAAAGGGAGTGCTTTAGTGGAAAGTGCTCCACAAGTGAGTACTTTAGAGGAAAGTGCTCCACGAGGGAGCATTTAAGTGGAAAGTGCTCCATAAGGGAGTGCTTTTGAGGAAAGTGCTCGGAGCGCTTCTTCACACTATGTATAAAATTAAGTTAATCGAAAGAGAGGATATTAGACCCTTAAACATCTTCTAGTTACACCACTCTCAAGCTACACTCTAGACCATTTTATCATAGATCATTACCGAAATCTTTTGGCTTCAACATCAAGTTACCTGTGAGTCTGGATTGACTGTTTCAGGTCATTATCGAAACATTCTGTTTTCAATACTAACTTATCTGTAAAGCCAAAAATTGACTATTTTTGGCTATCACCAAGATTGAATCTACCTGTCACAGGAGTAGTTGGGCATTTATGTCTTAAGCGGTATACTTCTATATAAGCCAACTTCTTCTCCATAACTAACATGGATAACTTTTGCTAGAAAAGCAACTCTGTATTTGAAATTTACTTCCAAAAAAAAGGCTTCTGGCTCTAGTTCAAGTTCTCAATCTCTATGTATGACTTCTATTCTATGATTTCTATTAAATTAGTCATTTTATTATATAGTTCAATTATGCTTTCTAGATTTTGTTGTTGATAGAATACTAGTCCCTGGAATACTTGCTGGAGTTTACATAGTTCTGAGGATTTTATACTTGTTTCTATTAAAATTCATTGTTTTGATTGTTTTTGGTTCAAATAACTAAGTTGTCTATCGTGCTTGTGGTCCATCACCCTAAATTTTTGGCCTTTGGCCATTTCCCATTCCTTTTTGTAATTTCCCATTCCTTTCAGTACCTTTCTATCCCTTATCTCCAATCCCCCATATTTTTGAAACCAGCCCTATTGGAGATTTCTACAGAGGACATCCCTTTCCGTCAGGCATTCAATTCTTGGCAGTAAGTCTAGGGCATAACAGACCTAGAAAACCTATATCTAGTCTGGTTCTATTGCCAATAGGACCGCATCTAACTTCAATAATAGATAATGATAGACATTAGCTGGCCCCAAGTAGCAGCTGATATTGTTGACTGAATGGGGAAAATGTCATAGATGAATGTTATGACAGGGTATACTCAACACAGGTCAGAGGACAATGATAAAAAAATGATATGGATACCGGATGCAGAAGACCCCCACAAGATGGGGGGATGCAAGTTTGGCCTGAACCCTAAAAATGTAGACTTGAAATGTTTGATAGCAGAGAGATCATGGGCCATGCTAGACACCCGATAGAAGAAGGTTTGATAAATGTCATTTCGAAAGAAGGCACAGTAGCAAAGAGGTCATGGGCTGTGCTCGACAAGTGAAGCAAAAACGACGATGTCAGAAGCTAAGTATATGATCATGGTGATGCCCGGTGCTCATCCACGACCAATATGGTGGTTTCCATGGTTAGTGTTCGGTGTAGAGGCCCTGGACATCGAGGTTCGAATTGCGGCAAGGGAATAGGGAAGGTATACATACTTCTAGGCTTGTCTTTCATTGGTCATGTGGCACAGAAAATAGAATAGGCATCTGAATGTGTTGGGTGTAAGGTTTTTTTTGCACCATGATTTGAATTTTTTACTATAATATCCATAGCTTGTTGAACATTAAAACATTAGGGTCTTTTGTTTTATATGAAAGACCTTATTATATACAATTCTAGGGTGTTATGTGAGATTCCTTGTTAGATAATAAGAAAAATAAAATGAAGGGGTTTGGGCTATAAAAAATGCACATATTATTATTTCCTTTATATTTTATTATTAATACAAGGCTACAAGAGTTATAAGGGATTGAAGGATATTTGTTTTATTATTATTATTATTTTGGGTTTATAAAAGAAAAAAATTATTATTATTCCCTTGGTTTTTATTTTTTATTATTATATAAGTTATGGGGAGTTAAAAGGAAAATGGAATATTTTGAGGTTAAAGGAAAACAAAGAAATATATGAGAAAAGGAAGTCCAAGGGTCCAATGTAATATTTATTTAAGCCAATGAAATTTCAGTAGCAAAAGGCTAGAAATTTTTGTAAGAAAGAGATTTTTAAAGAATTTAATGCATACATTTTGGCAAGCATACACTTTGTGAGAAAAATCATAGGAGATATTAGTGGGGTTATACTAGGTAAATATTAATATTGATGCAAATAGTAATTAGTCCTTTGAGTCATGCACTTGATCTAATCTGATTGTGTTTTATGCAGGTTTGTTTAGATCAAGTTACCTTTAGACTTGTCTCATAATTTGTGGTGTTGCAGGGTAGGGGATTATGATACCAGGCTTTGTATACATGGTTTTCCAGCTTTGGTGTAAATAGATTAAATTTATTTTCTGCAACTTTTGATTGTGTTTTACTGGAGTGATTTTCATTAATTTCTTTCATTCTGGTCCTTGTCTAGAATTGTTGTCTAACTCCATTCTGGTCCATATTCCAAAATTTTAGTTCTTTCCATTCTGGTCATTTTCCAGAATTTCTACATTTTATTTTTAATTATTTCCATTCTGGTCCTTGTCCAGAATTTTATAAATTTTTTGTTCAGTTTGTTTTACATTCTGGTCCATTTTCTAGAATTTCATGCACATTCATTTCATTTATTTGCATTCTAGTCCTTATCCAGAATTTTTGCACCTCCAAATTGCACAAAGTTTGTTCAATTTTCCAAATCTAAATTCAAGATAAAATCAATCTAGGAGGGAGGGTACTAACGCCTATCTTACATTAATGGTAGATAATGCAATGAATGCTAATTTACTAACTGACTAACATGTTCAAAGTCTAACCTAGCATTTAGTAGAACTCTCATAATGAAGATAAAATGAATCTACTACTTTTAAAATGAATCTCACATTAAAGGCATGGATTTTAGAATGAAGTGGACTATTCCACACATATTTTCACTTTTACACCTTTAATCTGAAGATAAAATGTGCTTACAAATTGGGATTCAGGTTAAGACAAATTAATGCCAAGAATGTTTAAAGGAATCACTTTTCACATGAGCAAAATGCACATTCATTTTAAATATTAAGGAAGTCACTAAGCATGTATGAATAAGACCATCAAGACCCCTTGTTAACTGTCACTTATAGGTTATTGAGCTAGTTCTAGCATATATTATCTTAAATGATCATTGCTTTCATACATATATGCAGAATGTTTGTGTAATAGAACCTTGGAGAAATTCAAGTTTTTACTTAATTTATTATTTTGCAATAGGGTAAAATATTCATTCAACATTTTGGTGCTAGAAGGAGGGTCTTATTTCATAGCTTTGTGATTTAGATCTTTGGTTTTCTAAAGGTTAAGGTGGGTCATTTTGTTTCCACATTATTGTGGTTGCAGGTATAGTGTTTATTCAGGTTTTATTGTGAGTTATTTGTGAGAAGCCTTGTAGAAAATTAGTTTTCCCAAGCCAGACCAACCTGAGTACATCGCTACTAGGTCCAAAACTACTCGAGAAACCATCTTTCAAAGTATTTATCCTAATTCTAGGAAGCCAAGAAACAAAACTCAAGAGATGAAAATCACACCCAGTATACTTGATCTAGGGTTATCTTTAGACTCAAGTACATCTAGTGGGTCTACACCCACTATTTCCAGTACAGTAGCTACATCAAGTGTATATGTACCTATCACTTCAATGGTTTCTATTATTTTCGTAGGGCCACCACCATCGAATAACATGGCCCAACCACTAGATCCTTGGTACGAGGTGCTTAATATTCCATTGAACATACCCAGAGATGTCCATGAAATACCAAGGAATATTGAGAAATCGATACCAAAGTTTAAACATGATGGTCCTGTCAGAGTCAAAGAGCATATCCAAAATTACAAAGACCATTTGATTAAACTAGGATTAAATCATGAAGATGTTGTAGACACCTAAATCATGTCATGCTTAGGGGAGCTACTTACATAGACACACTCATAAGATTATAAGACATAATATTGGACTTTCCAAGCACCAAAAGTGGTTCTCACCACTCATTTGGGGCCTTTTCAAGCCATTCAAGCTTGGCCACTCAAGCCAAGAGCAACTAGATTCTAGCCACTCAAGCCTAGAGCGGCCAGACCTTAGCCATTGAAAATGATAGTGGCTAGATCATAGCCACTACAGACGACAGTGGTTGAGCCATAAGAAGTGGTTTGCCAACAAATAGGTCCAATCTCGGGCGGAAGTGGCAGTCTGCATACATGCTTAGTGACTTCCTTAATATTTAAAATGAATGTCCATTTTGCTCATGTGAAAAGTGATTCCTTTAAATATTCTTGGCATTAATCTGTCTTAACCTGAATCCCAATTAGTAAGCCCATTTTATCTTTAGATTAAAGGTGTAAAAATGAAAATATGTGTGGAATAGTCAACTTCATTTTAAACTCCATGCCTTTAATGTGAGATTCATTTTACAGTTAGTAGATTCATTTTATCTTCATTATGAGAGTTCTACTAAATGCTAGGTTAGAATTTGAACATGTTAGTCAGTTAGTAAGTTAGCATTCATTTGCATTATCTGTCATTAATGTAAGATAGGCATTAGTACCCTCTCTCCTACATTGATTTTATCTTGAATTTAGATTTAGAAAATTGAACAAACTTTGTGCAATTTGGAGGTGCAGAAATTCTGGATAAGGACCAGAATGCAAATAAATGAAATGACTGTGCAGGAAATTATAGAAAATGGACTAGAATGTAAAACAAACTAAACATAAAATTTAAAAAATTCTAGACAAGGACCAAAATGGAAATAATTGAAAATAAAATGCAAAAATTCTGGAAAATGACTAGAATCGAAAGAACTAAAATTCTAGAATATGGACCAAAATGGAGTTAGACAATAGCTCTGGACAAGGACCAGAATGAAAGCAATAAATGAAAATCACTCCAGTAAAACACAATCAAAAGTTGTAGAAAATAAATTTAATCTATTTACACCAAAGCTAGAAAACCATGTATACAAAGCCTGGTATCATACTCCCCTACCCTGCAAAACCATAAATTATGAGACAAGTCTGAAGGTAACCTGATCTAAACAAACCTGCATAAAACACAATCAAATTAGATCAAGTGCAAGACTCAAAGGACTAATTACTGTCTGCATCAATATTAATCTTCACCTAGTATAACCCCCTAAAGGCATTAAATACATAGATACAAATTAAAAAATGCAGTAAGAGAAATAAACAATTAAAAAGACAACCCTCGATAAAAAGTCTCCTATGATTTTGCTCACAAATTGTATGCTTGCCAAAATGTATACATTAAATTCTTCAAAAATCTCTTTCTTAAAAAAATTCTAGCCTTTTGCTACTGAAATTTCATGGCTTAAATAAATATTACATTGGACCCTTGGCCTTCCTTTTTTCATATATATCTTTGTTTTCCTTTAACCTCAAAGTATTCCCTTTTCCTTATAACTCCCCAGAACTTATATAATAATAAAAAATAAAAACCAAGGAAATAATAATATATAATTTTTTCTTTTATTAACTAAAAAAAATAATAATAATAATACAATATCCTTCATTCCCTTATAACTCCCATAGCCTTGTATCAATAATAAAATGTAAAGGGAATAATAATATGTGCATTTTCTATAGCCCAAACCCCTTCACTTTATTTTCCTTATTATCTAACAAGGAATATCACATAACACCCTAGCCTTGTATATAATAAGGTCTTTCATATAAAACAAAATACCCTAATATTTTAATGTTCAACAAACTATGGATATTTTAGTAAAAAAATTCAAATCATGATGCAAAAACACCTTACACCCTAATATGAATATTTCTCGTTTGATGTCGTTTCATCACTATATGGTTCAATCTGGGATCATCCACATCGTATTAACTTGCCATCGTCCTACTCATCCATTTGTATTCCTCCATATTCATCAGAGATCTCCCATTCTTTACCGTGTTCTTGGGTTATCCAAATACAATGTCCAAATCATTCTTTGGTGTAGCTGTTGATGCTCATTTGTCACTCATCGAAGTGGGTCTAATATACCACATGTCTTCATGTGAGGACCCATCACTGATGCTGCATCTAATTTACACTACTGGGGATGATGACCCCCACTGCATGTTATACGTAACCCACATCTACACTCTACCCGCGGTTCTGATTTATCATCAATGCCATATAGTATCTCGATCTTCATTTCCACATGATCTGCTTATCCCAAAGATAGCATCTTTGCATAGCATGGTAGACCACGCGTCGACACCCTCAACGTTCATCATATGCTGCCAGGTAGCCCACGTCAACGTGGATTAAGTCAACCCTGGGTGCACTGAAATCCACTTCAACTACCACGTAATCTACCATCCCAGGTATGGGTTCTTCCACACTTTCATCCAGTTTGCCTCGATCTGTAATATACCATCGATCACTACTCATCAAACTACCAACTTGTATTGCATCCTGGTCATCAATCGTCACGTAGTTGTCCATCTGAGTTTGAATGCTTCTAAGTCGATGCCTCATCATCTATTCCATTGATTCTATGTTGATCGTGCACATCACCATGTCATCCCCACTTTCGAAATCCACGTTGTGCATCTATCTGCCTCGTCTACCAGAAAATACCTATACAATATAAACAAGTCAGAATGGGCTATAATGATTAGGCTATTTTATCATTTAAACACAACCAAACTTTATATATCCATGTATTTAACATTTATTTCATGGATAGTTAAGAAACAAATGAAACACCATTTATTATATTTTTATTATATATATATATATATATATATATATATATATATTTTATTATGTTTATAATTTGAAGCTTACAAATGAAAGCAAACAAAAAATTTGACAATGAAAGTACTAATACCAAATTAATAATAAAAACTTGGACAACAACAAACTGATGATAAAAAGCGTTAGCGATAAAATGATGATAAAAATAGTCGACAACAAATTGATGATAAAAATCGTCGACAACAAATTGACAATAAAAATCATCGACAACAAATTGATGATAAAAATCATCGACAACAAATTGACGATAAAAATCATTGACAACAAATTGAAGATAAAAATTTTCAACAACAATTTGATGATAAAAAATCATTGAAAACAAATTGACGATAAAAATTGTTGACAACAAATTGATGATAAAAATCATCGACAACAAATTGACGATAAAAATCATCGAAATTGCTAATAACAAATCAAAAACTACAACCTAAAAGCAAGCAACCCACTAGCCACTCAAAATGAAATAAAAACACCCAAACACAAAAAATGAAAGGTGGGTCCCCAATTTTGGGGTATGTTGTGGAACAACCACAACAAATGGTGACTTTGCTGGGAAATGCTCCTGAGCATTTTGGATGAAGAACCCAACATGAAACAAGAACATAAAATATCAATGAAATAAAAATTATTTAGCGATGTCCCAAGAAGATAGGGGTAAGTAGCTTTGAAATGATAACAACTAATCCATCTGATTTTTCTTAGTGTGTGCATAAGTGATTCATTCTCTACTCTTAAAAACCATCTGGATTCCTTCACTTGATTTACAATTAAGCTATAAAATATTACCCTCGATGTTCTACTTTGAATAACATTTTGTAAAGTCTCTTGAGCATAATTTGTTTAGACAAAGCCCAACTACCATTCAGGCATCTATAGCCCCGGTGGAGATTTTCTGAACCAGATGACTGATTTGATCAAGCTTTTTGATGCTTATATATTTTTTTTATCAAGCATTGTTCAGATAGAACCCCATTTCCAATCAAGTGTCTATATCCTCGATGGAGATTATCTTAAACTTGGTGATAGATTTGATCAATCTTTGCATTGCTCATATTCTTCTTTTCTTTTAGAGAGCTTTGCAAATCTATATGAGATAATTGAACTTGAGCATATTACAAAATAGCTTTGTTTTACAAATCAGGATGATTTCACCTTACTGTATTTTCAAAAATACCCTTTAATAAATGTGAGTCATATGTGGAGCTTCGACAAAATATTTCATTGCTTCACTCTCCACCGTCTTGGTCCCCCATAACTTGGCATAATCATAAAATAATTCATCCCCCTTTATCCAATTCACTTGTTTTTAGATTAGATATTCCATCATACTAAACTAGAGAACATAAAAAAATGGGCCAGAGCCCATCAGTTAGCAACCGCCCAACATTACCTCAAAACCAAGGAACAACCTTAACACACCAAAGAAGCCAGAGAACCAAAATTTGATCTAGGCCCAACCAAAAATAAAACAACACACAAAAACGAATCAAAACAACACAAATAACAAAATAAAAACCAAAACCAAAACCAAAACACCAAGCATATATACATATAATACATGCCTATACACCTTTCAGGATTTGAAATAGTGCTTTAGATGCAGCCCATTAACAAGCAAAGACAAATCTTTTCCATCCAAGGTTTTTAATCTAAAATTATTTTCACCTAGGATTTTAGAAATTTGATATGGACCCAACCACAAACAATCAAATTTATCATGATCCCCTTTCTTTTCATGTCCTTTATCCCACAACAAAACTAGATATAAAATTTTGAATATTTTAATCGTAGACATCTTATCAAACCATCTCTTTACTACATCTTGATGCTTACTAAAGTGAAGCATGGCTTCCTCTCTCTTCTCATCAAGATGCATTAAATGGGTTAATCTAGTTTCAAATTGATTATTTGTTCCAAGATATTCATTTATAAAATGAAGGGTTTGAAATATTAAATTAATGGGAAATATAGGATCCTACCCATAGACTAAGTGGTATGGAGATGTTTCGATTGACTCTTTTGTTCTGGTTCTATTAGCCCAAAGGGTAAACTTTAGTTTACTATGCCAATCCCTAGGGTTCTTTTCAATCAACTTTCTGATCACACATAGAAAATTTTTATTAGAGGATTTTGCCAAACCATTACCTTGTGGGTAATAATTTGAAGAGAAATTCAATCTTACCTTGTTATCATATGCCCAGTTTGCAAATTGCAGGGAAGAAAAGGCAGAACCATTATCACTTACTATTGCGTTGGGCATGCCAAAATGAGTCACAATGCAATCCTCTAAAAATTTAATAACAACATCAGTGGTAGCATGCTTTGTGGGGATTGCTTTAATCCACCTAGTGCAGTAATTTGTGGTAGTAAAAATATATTTATGAGACTCAGATGAGTTGGGATTGATAAACCAACAAAATCTAGTTCCCATTATGCAAAAGGTCTTGCCTCCACCACAGACTATAATGGTATTGCTGCATTTATTTCTTTGTTGGCCACCACTTGATATGTATGGCATGATTGCACATGAGCATTTACATCTTTGAAGATATGGGACCAATAACATCCCACCCTAAGAATCTGGTGAGCCGTTGCATTGGCTAACCCATGTCCAGTTCCATACTTACCATGGAAATCCTTAAGTACTTGGGTCGCCTCTTATTTGTTAACACAACAAAGGTAAATTCCTTCATGATTTCTCCTGTACAAAACACTAGAATTAATTAGAAAATTTGCAGATTTCAAATGCAAAGCTCTAAGTTGAGTAGAAGTGAGATGTAGTGGGCACTTACCATTCAAAAAGAAATATACGATATAAACATACCAATCATATTTAGTTATATCTTCCACATTGTAATGTTGGCATGATAGTAATGGGTCAATTTCTGTGATTGCCTTGACCAATTCCTATCCATGAATAATTTTCATAGGTTGGATTTCTAGTTCAAATTCTTGTAGAGTCGAAACCCATTTTCTCCATCTTTCACGTAGTTTATTTTGCAAAAACATAGACTTGACAGTAGGGTTAGGGACTACAATAAAAACCCTACTATGCACTATGTAATGTCTGAATTTCTTTATGGTTTTGAGCAACGCATACATTTATTTATCAGGAACATAATATCTCAATTACACATCCTTCAATGGATCACTAAAAAAGGTGATAGGGTTTTCAATATTTCCTTCACTCTTTTGTGTTAGGACACTCGCAAAGTAATGATCTGAAGCAAACATGTAGACATAAAAAAGGCTTTGAATAATTTGGACTAACTAAAATAGGGTCCCTAGAGATAGTATCTATGATGCTTTTGAAAGCATCCCTATTTTTGTTTGTCTATTTAAGCTGAGCATCCTTTTTTAGCATGCCATTCAAAGGTTTGGCAATCTCTGTGAATCCCAAAATGAACTTCCTTATGAAATTGATTTTACCAAAGAAGGATATTAACTCTTTCCTACTATTGGGTGGAGGGATGTCTTGTATAGCAGCTATCCTTTTCGAATCAATAGAGATCCCTTCCTTTGAAATAACGTGCCCCAGTAGCTTACCTTTGGTTACCCCAAAGATGCATTTTCTTGGATTAAGGGAGATCCCATGTTCCTTACATCTCTAGAGAAATTTCCTCAAATCCCTAACATGATTTTCTCTTTTCTTAGAAAAATGGGAATGTCATCCACATAAACAATGATACACTTACCAATAAGCCCTTTGAATGCAAAATCCATAGCTCATTGGAAAGTGGCACCCACATTCAATAATCCAAACAACATTCTTCTATATGCAAATGTTCCCCATTAAGTTGTGAAAGTTCTCTTCATTATGTCATTTGGGTGGATAAGGATCTGATTGTATCCCGAATAACCATATAGGAATGACATGATTTTTAACCCATTAAACATTTTAAGAATATCATTGATGGAGGGCAATGGGTAATTATATTTTTGAGAATATTTATTCAAATTTTTGAGGTCAATACACAATCTTATCTCTCCGTTCTTCTTTCTCATCGGGACTAGATTAGCAACCCATGTGGAATTCCTAACAAGAAAGATGATTTGTACCTCTAGCAATCTCTTCAACTCTTTCTCTATTAGGGTTTCTAATAATGAGGTGACAAGTCTTTGTCTCTGTCTAAAAGGCTTGGATTTTGGTTTTAATGGAATCATGTGCATTATCACATTCTGATCATACATTTTCAAATCCTTGTAACTCCATGCTATGCAATCCATATACTCTCTTAGTGCATGAGCGATAGATTCCTTTTATTGACTTGTACATGTTTTAGCAATGAACACCTCATGGATTTTTTGCACTACCTAAGTTGATTAGATCACATGTTTCTTTAGGGGGTGGTACCTTTTTGCCTCTTTTTGTTTGATATCTGATATCAAATATCTTTTCTAGTGAAACAATGTCTTTTGGTATTTCATTCACCATTTGGACTGTTTCACTATCCGGGTCTATTTCTTCCTACCCTCTCTCATCCTCATCTATCACCTGATTTTTGAAAACACCAAATTTAGTGACAAAATTAAAAATGTGTCTATCACTATCGAATACTTGCAAATTGGTAACATTTTCTGGTATTGAAGGACATGGCACTAGCTCAGTTGATTTTTTTTTGCATTTTTTATGGTCAACTAGCTTGAGCATACTTTCTGCAATGGCTAAAGAATCTGCCATTCTATTGTGTTTCTTGGAAATAAGAGAAATATTGAAAGCATCAAACTCATCTATTAGATCCCTAACTCTAGTACTGTAAAGGCTCAATATTTTATCTTGAAATGCATATTGCCCTTTTACCTACTTATCCATTAACTTTGAGTATCCCAAAACTTTGAGACACTTAACCTTATTATTCAAAGCTAAATGAAGTCCAAAAATCAACGCTTCATACTCCACCACATTATTTGTGGTTGGAAACTATAATCTATAGGCATCTAGCATAGACTTACTACCTGGAAATGTAAGTTCGATACCAACACCAGCACCTTGTTTTGATTTGGATCCATCAAATATGAGAATCCAGACCAAACTATCCTTTTTAGAAATACCACAAGAAAGGCTTTATTTTTGAGGTTATTTGGTAGCTTCTTCTATGTCAAAGTTATAGAACCCTCAATAAGTTTCAAAAAATTGGATTTCGTTGGGTCTATTATACTTTGTAATCATCTCTTTTATCCTTGGCTCACTATCCACCTAGATTTGGTTCGCTACTCCCCTCCAAGGTAACCACATGTGGGAAGAATTTGTAACAATGTAACCATTTAGATTCTTACTCCAATCTCTTCCCAATACCATGTCGTATTTGGCAGTAATATTAAGCACAAGTATATCCACATGATGTTGAAATCTAGGCTCTGAATTGATTTGAATCAAGACATCATTCAAAATTCCAACCACATCTACCATCGATCTATCCAATTGTATCACTTTACTCTTTGAAGGGATTGGTTTGAATTCTAACTTTTGGCAAATCTCGAGGGGTATGATGTTACCCGAGGCACCGAGTCTATCAAACAATTATGCAAGTTTTTGCCTGCAATTTTGATGGTTATGAGAAAATGAGGCACTTATCAAATTTTCCTTCTGTAACACTAATTAGGGCTCAACACCTTTGACCTCATAAATTTGATTTGGTGGAAACAAAGCTTTCACAAAATATTCCCCTTAACCTGGCAATTTAGCCACCTCAAAAATCAAGATATTAACCTTAGTACTTTTCAAGTCCTCTACTATGACATAAGTAGATTTTTCAAGATTGTGCATCTTCTGTGTAGGTTTGGGTGATTCAAAAACTGACAGAGGAGGTGGATTATTATCAACTTTGGTATAAGGAGGAAGAAGGTGATTGTTTGATAGAGTGGAGGAATTTTTGGTATTCTTGGAACTCCTTGTGTAATAACCATGATTTCCTTTTCCAAACTGTCTTACAACTTGAACATCCTCTTCCATAGTTTCATCATCCTCTTCTCCTAAGATTTTAGAATCCTCTTCTCCTTCCTCATTTTCTTGATAATGAACAATTTTTATTACCAAATCATATTCCTTCCCTTGGAAAAAATGAGATGCTCCCTCACTTTGGGGATCTAATTCACCAAAATCTTCATACGCATCAGCCTGATTTGCTATTGGGTTAGGTACATGCCCATTGTTGGGCTAAGTGATCCATGGTACCCCTCCCTTATGGTTAGGATTTTTATTAGGCCTAGAGGGTTGGGCAAGTAGCTTCTGTATATGGACTAGGTCATTGCATATATTGGTAGTTGTATTCTTCAATTATTCAACCTCAGAATTAGATCCTTGAGGTTGGGGAACTACGGTGCTAGATCCAAAAGCATTTTCTACATTGGCAACCTCTTGAATAGACATGATGGTTTTATTCTGAACATTTTGGTTCCACCAATAATTCATGCTTTGAAGAGGTGTGACCATAGGATAAGCTATCAATTTTTGAGTGTTGATCACATCGAATCCTGGCATAGTTATCTAATTATTTGCTATTATAGATGTGGTGAGTGGAATGGATGCATTAGGATAGGTGGAAAAGGATGGATACATGGGCATGAATGGGTATTGTTGATGGTATGATAGGGAATTAATTGTTGGCACTTATGTGCCAAAATATGGTTCATAATGGAAAAATGACTATAGAAACCAAAATATCCTACCATGGGAAATTGGGGTATCCCCATACCTTACGATGTCATTTGTTGCTCAATAGTCATGGTCTCCGTATAAGCTAGGGCAAGGCTTGTAACTTGGGGGTTCCTCCTAGAAAGCATGGCTGTCATGGGATATAGGGCTCCAAAGTATAATTGAAGAGCCACAACAACATCCATCGTGAAATGGCGAGTTATACTCGTGTAAAGCTTTTGGAACCTAGCATTAAATATCCTAATCGGCTCATTGGGTAACCTTTTAGAGGACATAAATAGATTATAGATGATGGTAGGATCTAAAAGTGACCTCAACTGATTAATGAAGGCTCCCTCTAATTGGGCCCAAGAAGTGATGGACCCTACGGTGAGATTAATATACCAATCATGAGCCATTTGATCCAAACTCATGGGGAAAAACCTACAAGAAACATCTATAGAGACCTCGGGGTGCACGCACCGCTCTTAACTCTACTTGCGATGTTATTACTATACCAAAAATGAAGCTAAAATATTACGAGAAAACATATAACATGAAAATGACAAAGAATGGATCTTTCATTAATATTGAACCCCGGTTACATGTCGGTCCCTCTTAGGGATACCCATCTTGATACAATGATTTACAAGTGGATGAAGAGATGTCCCCTTTTGCAAAAGGGTGGCACGCTCTAAAATGCTTCCCGGTTCCGCACACGAAAATGTTTGAGGGCTTACAGATGCCTCCTTCTCTAGGTATGTCTCCCGGATGGATCCTCTTGCTCTCGTATGTCATGGATTATGTCTCATGAACCTGTGGCCTTGTATGCAATTCAAACAACAATGCACGTTTAGTTGTCCGAGATTGCCTCCTCGGATAAGGTTGTTAGTAATCAGAGAATGTAACAAAAATATGATAAAACGATACCATGGAATCAAGTAAATCTAAGCTAATGATATAAGAAAACAAGATAAAAGATGCTATGTCTATTTAAGCTAAGCCTGCGGGCCACTGTCCAAGATAGCGATCGCTAAAGAAAACCTTGCTCTCCTTGCCCCAAAGCTATGGGTCAAAGACTATGATCTGATGTTGAAGAAAGTAGGTGTTATGCCCTTTGATTTGTCAAAGCTCCACCGCACACGTGATCCCAAAGAGAACTCTCTCTCTGAAATGATCTCCTGTATGTGATTCGGGTCTCTATATGTCATATATCGATCATGTGTCTCTATATGTCATATATCGATCATGTGTCTCTCTTTTGGTGCTCTTAGGCTTGCACCTTTTATAGTGTGAAACCCTAGGTCTATGTCCAAGCCCTAGAAATGAATTTCTCATGCGTAGTGCAAGTTAGCATGAGAAGCCCTTGTCTATTGTCTATATTTGAAGGCCAGTTAACTGAAATCTAACTGCCCACTTGAGTCTTCTATGCAAACTGTTCATTAGCATGAGAATATTTTGTCCTTTGTTTATGCTTGAAGGTTAGTTAACTTAAGTCTAAATGCAAACTCAAGTCTCCTATGTGAACTGGTCATGAAAAGGAATGCAAAGTCACTCCTGCTCACCTTTATTGCATGTAGACTACCACTTCCACCCGAGATTGGGCCTATTTGTTGGCAAACCACTTCTTATGGCTTAGCCACTGTCGTCTACAATGGCTATGATCTAGCTACTATCATTTGTGGCTAAGGTCTGCCCTCTAGGCTTGAGTGGCTAGAATCTGGTTGCTCTTGGCTTGAGCGGCCAAGCTTGGATGGCTTGAAAAGGCCCCAAATGAGTGGTGAGAACCATTGTTGGTGCTTGGAAAGTCCAAGATTATGTCTTATGATCTTATGAGTGTGTCTATGTAAGTAGCTCCCCTAAGCATGACATGATTTAGGTGTCTATAGATGCCCCTTTTTGTGATGCGCTATGTGGAAAACACAACACTGAGCAAAAATGTAGACTGATCTATTTGTAGGGTGTATGGTGATCAATGGTCTGATCAACGCCGGATGGCCCAATCATGCAAGATGGTGCACATCCCTTGAATCATTGCCTCAACATTTGGAGGACTTAGCCCAGTGGCTTTTGCATGTTAAATTGCACTCATTCCTCAAACTCAATCGGGTAGCTTCAACTGCTACAACAATTCCGACCGGTAGGAGAGCTACAATTGAATATGTCATGTCTACTTACGTTCCCAACAAACAAGGGAAATTTGTGATTGTTGTATGCAATGATTCGAAGGACGAACATGATTTTTCTATGATCAAGTGATCTTTTGTTGATTTTGATTATGATTAAGTTGAAGTTTTGAACTACCTCCTCACACAATGGATTGGTGAAGAAATGACAATGAATGAAGCGACAAGTCGCTTGACCAATATGACTAATCTGGTTCCTTTCTAGCATTTTTTTCTTTTAATGGGCAATCCCACATCCAAGTGTGATTCCAATTGCTTATGATAATCATCCATCCCTATCTCGAGGAGTGGTCCGACTATCAATAGCCTTCTTAGGGAGTTAGGATGAGTGATTCTATTTATGTTTAGATTGTATCACTTTGACTTAATGTTTTTGATGTCATAGGGGAATTAGAATGATCCCTTCGCACCCGTGGAGTAGTCTGACCATCTTGATCTTCTTCGGGTTTGAAGGGTGACATATCATAATTCCAAAATGAGTTGCTTTTGCCCCAAGTGGCCTTATGGTTGCCTACTCATCTCACCAAAATACATGGAGTGCAAATCACTGCAATCATCGAGTGGATAGAGTAGGTAACTGGATACGAGGCCTACTTGAGATTGTGATTTTATGTAAATATTTTTTTGTTGTTTTGAACATTCTGATGATCCTAAACCATCAAAGTGTGATTATTTGTTGTTTTTGTTATTCCCTCATTGAAGGAACTACTTAATTTTGACCTATGGGCTTGGCCACTGTCAGGTCCAACGGCCTTTGATTTCCTACCTGTGGCCATTGTCGCCTTGAGCAACCAAGAAGCTCGGGCCGTTGACGTCAGCAGCGGCCAAGGCATAATTAAGGAAATATAAAACTTGCAATTCTAGGGTTTTGACCTATCATTTTCACTATTCAAGATTCTATTTTTAGAGCTCTGGTGCAACGACGACGGTTGCGACTTCGAAACTTTGCTGGTGCTGAGGACATGGCTGCATGGGGTGAGACATCAGCTGCTGGAGGAGCCGGAGCTTCTTGGGTATTTCTCTTCAAAACACTAGCTCTCTTTTCTTTGTCTAAGTAAAATTGAACTTCACTAAGAAATGAGCAAAACAAACCTCACTAAACCTGTTGGCAATGAACAAACTCCGTAATTAGGCTTAGGTTCCTTTTTGCCATGGTGGGTTGGTCCCCAAATTTGCAATCTGTCAGTGGCTTTAGCCTAGGGTTTTTGAAAATTTTCCATTATTCACCTATTGCCGCCATTTTGGGCATTCTCAAACTTAGCTTAGTTTCGATGCTTGGGTAGGGGATTTGTTTTCCAATTTGTTTGCTTTCCCTCCCTTTTGTTGCTTTGCTTAAGTTATTTTGTCAATTGTAATTTTTTTTTATTTTTTGGCCAAGGGTTCACGGGTTTGTCGTGCCGCCCCTTGGCCATTGTCACTCAGAGCGGCCGGCTCTGAGCCACTATCACTCAGAGCGGCCAAGCTTGAATCCCAATGGTCAAAAATTTTACCGTTGGGCCTTGGCCGCTGTTGCCTCCAGCGGCCAGGTTTCGGTCGCTGTAGGCGACAGCGGCTAAAGCTTGAGCCTTGTTTTTGCATTTTGTGTATTGATTTTATGATTTTTTTTTTGAATTTTTGCTTTGCTTAGGTGCAATTTATTCTTCTTTTGCTTAGATTTAGAGTAACTCATACTCTTTTGCACCGTTTTCATGTTTATTGTGAATTATGCATTAGATGCATTGTAGTTATGTTTTGTTTTTCTTCTACTTTGTTTAGATCCTCACTGCTCGGGCTCGGGACCCAAAGCTCCTGCTGGACTTGCTTCCTGGATTTGATGACACTGACTGGGAGTGGTTTAAGGCCCGTGGGCTACAATACGTTATCAGGTTGCCCCACATTATGGCCGACCAGGCTTATCTTACGGCTTTAGCCCACCATTGGGACCCACGGACCAACACCTTCCACCTTCCACCTGATGAGATGACTATCACATCGAAGGACGTGTACAGGATCTTTCGGATCCCGTTCGATGGGGTGCCCATTGTTTCATCGGCCACTAATGATTAGGTGGTCATCTATGATAGGGTGTTTGGGGCACGTTCTGCATAGGCTCTCCAGGAGACTGGGTCCGGGGGAGTATCTATCAAGACTTGGTATGATGCTCATGTTTTCACAATGAGGCATGTTGTGTTGCTGATGGTGATCAACAATGTTCTTATCTCGAACTTCTCGGGTTTGAGGTTCCCTTGGAACCTCCTAGTGATGGTGCAGGACCTACTGGATAGCGAGGAGCCTATCATCTATGCATGGGGTAGATCGCTATTGGCTCAGTGCTACGATGAGTTGTACCACATCCATCGATGGGGATGCATCAGCATTGCTTGCAGTTTGCTCTTATAGGTTTGGGGATGGGAGCACATTAAGGTAGATCACCCTAAGGGGCTCCCAGCTGAGATTACATCTATTGAGGCTTGTACATAGTGCTATGCTTCCAGATGGGCTCGAGAGCATGAGGAGCATAAGAGCCACACTTTTGCAGGGGAGTTGTCCCACTACACTGATGCTTTCACCAGACTATTGGCTAGAGATGTCATGTGGTGGTCGTATTATGAGTGTCTAGTTTGGGATGATCCAGCTAGTTTTACTGCTAGGACACGGTGCGAGTGATGGCTCGTTGGTCGTAAGATTGCCATCTAGGAGTATTTCTTCTACTCTCAAGTTCTTCGTCAGTATAGATTGCAGTAGGATGTGCCCTTGGTACCATTCTTGTATAGGCACCTCACAATAGAGAGGGACCTACCTCCACGATAGGTCACAGAGCTTGCAGATGAGGAGGATGCCCTAGTCATAGACCCTACAGTGGTTGGGGGAGTTATAGAGGCCTACTATCAGTGGTGGGGTGATCGGATGTGGCATGGCATCGATAGCCTAGGGCATGAGGATGATGGTGGGGGTGATGGCACAGATCCGATAGGACGCAGGGTTCGAGCCAGGACCGAGGTATGGGGCCAACCGATAGAGCAGGTGGTAGTAGAGGATCCTGATGTTCCTGAGGAGGAGGAGGAGTTAGAGCCCGAGGAGAGAGACTCTCCTTTGAGAGCATAGTTGCACGAGGTCGAGGCTGAGCTCCAGGCTACTAAGATCTAGGTACAGTGGTGAGATGCTATGATTGAGTAGCTCACAACACAGATATAGGCTCTATAGGCTACTATCAGGGGTGGCGATGTCAGGATGTAGTTTTTTGTTCCTGCTTCTACACCACAGGAGGTTCCAATAGCAGGCTCAGGGGCAGAGGTGGGACGACTTCATTCCTTGTTGGATGAGCATGAGGCTCAGATCCGAGGTCTTACGGATCATGTTACCCTCCTTTAGATGCAGCTCAGGAGGCACGAGATTGTCCCTAAGGATCCAGCAGATGCAGGTGGTTCATAGGTCAGTGGGCGCTCTACCTCGGGGTAGTCTTCTGCTCATCCTAGCCAATGGACCCAGACTCGGATAGAGAGACCTACAGGCTCACATCACTCGACTCGTGACACCACCATAGGGGAGGTGGCACTGGAGGAGGTGATGCAGGGGGCTTAGGCCCAACACTAGATTGATGTTCTACTTGGTTCTTGATCCATTTTTGAGGTCGACTGACCTACATGACTATAGCCCATGGGAATTTTTGTATATCCATTGGACTTGACACATATTTTTATGATAGATTTACCTTTTGTGACTCATTATGTGTATCATTTATTGCTTATGTTTTTGTTGTTATTTTGTTTTATGATATGATGCGATGATGATATTATGATGATTTGATGGATATGTTAGATGATAGATGATATTTGAAGATGCTTAGATGGATGTGTAGATGCTTATATGATTTGATGATATGATGCAATGTATTTTGATGATGAATGATGAATTTATGATATGCAAATGGATATTGCCTGTATGTTTTATGATGTGGTTTATGGATGATTAATGACTTGTTTTCGTGGATGCAAATGTTATTGTTAAATGCATGTTTAATTTTTGCTTTAATTATATGCATCTAACTTATGTGATGGAATGGTATAAATGAACCTGTATGCTCTAATCATTAAAAACATACGGAATGCATATGACATTGACAATCTTAATGGGTGATACCACAGAAAGTTTAAAAATAATCATGAATTTAAATAATCACTTCTATCATAAGAATTGATTAAGTATTCATATATGAGATGTAATGGTGTGTAATGTATCTTCTTAATAAGTTTCTATAAATTAAAATATATAAAGTAGTCAGTGGTCATCTATATACTATTTCTAATATATGCGGTATCTGTCCTACTATGTTGATACCCCCTAATTTATAGAATCTTATAAGGAATATGATGGTGTGAATGATGTTATGATTTGTTGCTATGTAAAAAAATTTTGGGGCTTTTCGGAGATTCAAACACTCTAGTTCCCCTATCAACAACTGTCTACTTACCACTTAGACTTTTGAAAGGTAAGGCTTTTACCATGGACCTAGTTTTTCATGATCTCTATGTGTGCATGTGATTGTATATTTTGAGGTAGAACTCAAGCATTTCCTCCGATGTCAGGCGGGATTCTTTCAGCCCATTGCTAAGAACGGGGGTTCTTCAGGTGTTCACTCATCTCCTTCTGTTGGACGGAGTTGGGGCGATACCACAAGGAAATATTTGGTTACCTAAGCTAGCTCATCCACAAACAAAAATTGGTCTACACAAATGCATGAAGCAATTGTAATAGACATATCATAATCAGAAAATTTCTCCTTCCAATTTTGTACAATGCTAAGAATTCCAGGGATTCAAGCTTTATTCCCTTCTTTTTGGCTTTGGATATTTGCTCATATGTAGTGATGAAAATCACTATTTATTTTTTTATTTGATTTTTTTCTTTGAGCGGGGATTTTTTTGTAGTGATGATAATCACTGTTTATTTTGCTCATTCTTAGTGATGAAAATCACTATTTATTTTTTATTTTTATTTTGAGCTTGATTTTTTTGTATTTTGAATATATGATTGTATTGGATTTTTGCTTTTGAAATCTGGACTGTATGCTTGGCCTTTTGAATTTGTACTTTTGCTTTGGGATTTTTCTTATTTTGATTTAAGCAAGGGATTTTGATAGGGTAAAGCTTGTCCTTTTGCCAATTCTCAAGCACCTTTAAACCGGTTGCATAGGGGGATAAGCAAGGATAATCCTTTTCACTTAAGGTAACCTAGACCGCTTTGCAACTTTCATATTTTCCTTGTACCAGCTAGGATTTTAGTGTTTCAATTAGTGACGAGATCATGAATATCCAAGGCTTTATCACAGCTAGGCATTTCTTTCTACTAATCAAAGTTGTTTTCCTCAAAAGTTGGTAAGATTACTAGATTTGGTTGACTAACCGAAAAGCCTTAGTAATTATGTATAGCAACAAATAATGGTTGTGTTGAAAAACACAATTACACACATGTGGATGGAGGTATGGATATGAATGACTTGTGCGACAAACTATGGTATCACTTTTAAGACTCTCATGACATATCTTGTAATGTATGTGAAAATGCAATGCAATGATGTGGATGCAAAATGTGAAGTGCAATTGTTTTTGTATTATTGATTTTATGTTGTTTTTGTATTTTTGATTAATTTGACCAAAGGGCTTATTATGCCTTTGGGGCTTTTGTTATTGATTTTGACCAAGCGGTTTTGAATTACCCTTGGAGCCTTTTTTATTTGATTTTTGACCAAGCGGTGTGAATTACCCTTGGAGCCTTTTTGATTTGATGTTTGACCAAGCGGTGTGAACTACCCTTGGATCCTTTGATTTGATTGTTTGACCAAGCGGTATGAATTACCCTTGGAGCCTTTGATTTGATTTTTGACCAAGTGGCTTGAATTACCCTTGGAGCCTTTGATTTGAATTTTGACCAAGCGGCTTGAATTACCCTTGGAGCCTTTGATTTGAATTTTTGAATTTTATGTTTTTATGATTTGTTTTTTTTTGACATATTTGAATTTTTTGTATTTTTGACATATTTGAATTTTTTTGTGTTTTATGAAATATTTGAATGTTTTTTATTTTGACATATTTGAATGTTTTTGTGTTTTTGACATATTTGAATTTTTTTGTGTTTTTATGTGTAAAATACCTTTAAGTGAATGATATTGAGAGGTTCAGGCTCTATTCAACACCATATAATGATATAAGGCGATATGCTCTAGGCCCAACTCTCTATGAAATCATGTATAGACCTATCCAGTTTTCCACAAACTTATCTCGCAGATGCGGTGGCAGATTTGAATTCTATTGGTTTTCTTTGAGCACTATATCTCCAACATTGAATTCCCTTAGGTGGACTTTACTATTGTATATCTCTATCGTGGAGGACCATGTGAACCTTTGTAAATAGCGAAGCCATGATAGGCTAAAGCAGGTTGACTCATTCATCATCACTTGCTCCATATCCATTCTCCTCATCCCATGAGTTGTACCTTATTGGGGTGGAATCAATTGAGGTGTTTGGATGATAAGTTTTTGGAGGTGGTATGTTTACCATGGCTACTTGTCTATTGCTCAAATTTGCTATTCTCAAGGGGTGATAAGGAATGAAATCAATGTATTCTCCCAAACCTATGCTTAATATTTCCAATTCCACTACAAGCGAGTCATCTCGACCTTCGCTATAATATCCTAAGCCAAATATATCGAAAGGAAGATGATATAGTGGCTCATAAGGCCTCCTGCACCCCTACTCATATACACCAAGGCCATAGCCATGCCAATGGCAATGCTCAAAGTAGATTAGAGAAAACTCAAGATTAGAGAGGTAACAAACATTGAATATGAATAATTCATCACCATCTCCTTCTATATATAAAGACTTATGAGCGCAGTCTAGGTCGGCATAGACAAAATTGGTTTGGTTGGGAGGGATTCCTAGTGGAACCACTATTCCTACTAGTGGCCTCAAGTCTTTAGGCCTCCCTATGTCTTATGCAGTCTCAATGATAGGCGTAAAGGTGATGTTCTGCACAAGGTATTCCCCTATGCCTATACTTTCCAAGTGTATTGATGCATGTGATGTGGATGACCCCATGGATGATACTGGTGAAGCAAGGTGATAATCACTATCTTCATCTTGATCTTGAGGATCTTCCTCTTCCATAGGACTTGGCATTTCAGCAATGGCTATAGTTGGCATTTCTTTGGGCCTTTCTTCCTTAACTAAGGGGGCCTTTAGCTTCTGATTGTCTTTTGGTTTTGATGTTGATGGTACTTTAGAAGCATTGATTATCTTGAGTGCACCAGAAGGTGTTGATGTGCATGGGTATTTTCTTACCCCTTTGTATTTGTTATCAACTTGTGTGGTTGGGGATGAAGGTGCCACGTATAGGTGAGTAGAAGGGATCATGAATTCTCCTAGAATATCCACCTGATTAACGTATTTAAAAGGCTCTTCATCGGCCAGAACCACATAGACTTTGCTTTCATGGACATACTTGACACACTTGGTGCAAGATCGAAGGCACACACTTCATGGCCCTTATCCAAGGGTGCCCTAAGAGGATGTTGTACTGCATAGCACCTTCCAAGACATGACACATCATGGGGATGGTCTTATGCCCCACCTTGATGGGTAGGACTATCATTCCCATAGTATTGCATAAAGCATCATTAAAAGCTCTCAATGTGTAAGTTCCTGGAACGATATTGGTCTTGGGTATCTTGAGGTGCTCTATTGCAGTTGTTGTGATGATGTTTATCGATGAACCTGTATCGACCAAAACCCTCTTGAAAGGTAAGTCATTGATGGCCGCTACAATGTTTAGTGGAGGGTCTAGTAAGGCAGCAAAAACTGTCTTAATCTCATGATCATAGAATTGGATTACAGGTTCCTGGCATTCTTGCACTTGTCCCACAAAGTGAGTGAATGCATTCACATCTTGCGGTTGAAGCTCAATTGTTCTTAAAATCTCCATTAGAGTCTCCCTATGCTTTGGGGACTATTGTATGAGCTCATAGATGGATAACTTAGCTGGAGTCATCTATAAGTTTTGCTCCAATCTACTCTGAATAGTTACCATAGGTCTCGTTGGTGGACCTGGAAGGTTGTCTTGCCTTTGCCTAGGAGTGGCTAGGATGTTCATGGGAGCTACAGGTGGTTGCGGTTGACCATACCGCCTAGTCCTTGTTGCTATGTTAACGATCTCAACCATCCCAATGCATCCATGGGTAGGTATGTCAACTCAAACCTGATTGACTTGGGCCCCTTGCTCTCGAGGGGCCTCATGATTGGGCAATGGGTTTCTGTATATGCCCATGTCTCTATTATCGGGAGCTAGTGGGTTGTCAACTTTGAGCTCTCCCACCTCAATCATGTTTTGCACTTGATGCTTAAACCCGATGCAAGCTTCAATGTCATGCCCCGATATCCTATGATAAGGACAAAATTGATCTTCCCTATATCCTTTTGGCTTAGGATGGTTGGGATCTACAAGAGGTATATCAAGAAATCTGATCCTCCTGGCCTCGCTCAACTGATTAAATATTGATTGCATTGATTCTGTCAGAGGCATGAAATAACGAGGTGGCTTGCATTCTCGATTTCTTCCTTGATTGTTCTTTTGGTCGTAGTTGGCTAGTGGGGGATGTGCTTGATAGTTCTATGGTTGTTGTGCACCCCCATCCTTGGGTGTAGCCAATACGACTTGATTGATTGGAGTAGGGTTGCCCTGCTTCTACTTGTACTTGTCATTCTTACCATTCTTGTTCCACTCCTTTTTGTTTCAGAGCTTAATGGTTCCCTCATCTACTTTTATCTCTTCGATGAGCTTGGCCTATGCCAAAGCTTCCTCAAATGAAGGATACTATTGAAGTTGTAGCAAGAGGGAGATATGTTTAGAACAACTTTTGGTAAACATACAAATGATCTCTTCTATGGGAACGGAGAATGATAATTTTGCCATGATTTTTCTCCACCTATTCCCATAATCCATTACTGGCTCATCATCATACTATTTTAGGTTTTCCAAGTCTGAAAGGTTCACCTTCTTCTTAGCACCAAAGGAGAAATGCTTCAAGAATGCATTTACTAGTTGTTCAAAGTTGGTTATGCTATGCTTAGGTAGTTGGTTGAACCATTGAGTGGCAGCACCTAAAAATGTCATTATGAATGTTCTTAGCATGAGAGCATCATTGTCTTCAAGATGAAAACAAGCATTGATAAAATTGGTGACATGCTCTTGTGCATCCTCTTCACCTTTAAACTTCTCTAACCTAGGCATCTCAAAGTGCTTAGGATATGGAGGGCTAGGGATTGATGGGCACAATGGTTGATTGTGTATCTTGCTCAATGTTGGTGAGTTCCCAGCTGCCTCTTGTTTCTCAAAGGTTTTCATCTTTTCAGCAAGCTCTTGAAATGCCTTTGATGCATGGATTTCCTCTTCGTGCAAGCCTATTCGCATTGGCAATGGAGGTAACTCTCTATCCATTTGATTTGTTCTATTTTCCTCCCTCCTACGAGGGGAATCAGGATTGTGATCTTGATTTGTTATGTTTGCCCTCCCCCCATTAGTTGGATTTTGTTCATGATTTGGTGGGGGTTTCATTGTGGGATATCTTGTCTAGTGTGCCTTTCCTTAGGTGAGTCAATGTGTCTTGTTCTTTGGTGGTCACCACCATTTATCTATAAATTTTTAAGAGCTAGCTGCTCAGATTGCTCTCTTAACCGTTGCTCATGTTGGCGCAAGAGTCTTTCTCTTTGTTTCTCTTGTTCGAGAGCTTCCACTAACTCTCGCTCTTTGCGTAATGCATTTTCTAACCACCTCATTCGGTCAGTTTGTGCTGTTGTAGAAGACTCATGTTTATCTGACTCTGTTCTTGTAGTCTTGACTCGTAGATTCCTCGAGGGGGTTTTTGTTGTATCTGTACTCTTGCTAGTTAATGTGACTTGTTCAGTGTACTATTGAATATCCCTATGATCAGACTCCATGCATCTTCTATGGGGTCACTCTGAGGTACCCCCAAACTAGGAGGTATGTTTAGAAGTCATAGTTCATGAGCTTCCAGATGCAGAGTTCTCAGTAGCTACAGTTCTTTGGGTTGGTTGAGTAGGAAATCGATCCAACCTGTCTAGTTGTCTCATTCTCCATGGTTGGTCCCATGGGGTGCCATTTACTCCTATGAGGTCATAGTCTATGGGAATATTTCCTTTTGTGTGAAGGGTTTCTTCTATATGATTCCCATGACTAGATGTAGCTCTAGTTTCCTGCCCTTCAGTGGGTAGACCTATTTCATATGTTTCTTGTGAGTCTTGAGGTGTTGCAATTCTTGTTTGCCTTCTTGATGAAGAGGGCTTAGTGGTGACATGTTTTCTCCATGTGGATGGAGATGTGGCAGTCTCGTCATCCCTATGTGAAGAATGAGTCTTAGAACCTTCTTTATGTCCATGTGAGGAGGAAGCCCTTGAAGTTTCCTCATGTCTTTGAGATGTTTCTATGTGTTTAGAGGAGGCCTTTGAGGTCTCCTCATGTCTCCTTGATGAGGATGGCTGTGAAGCCTCTTTTTGTTTATGTGACTTTGTTCCATGATGTGGTTCCTTACTTGGGGTTTCTTGAGGAGATCCCCCAAGAGTTGAGTTATCACCCCTTAGGCTCATGGAGCTACGTCTCACGGTCTTATGGGTAGGTCATTCAACATTACTATGACTCCACCTATGGGTATGAATTGCTTCTGTCTCTCCCTCGACATCAGACCAAGGGTGTTTACTTCTTGTTTTGACCATGTTGTTTTATGACTTGATCTTTTGAGTTTGCTATTTAGGAATGACCACACAATTCCAAACAAATGTTTATCTTGATTACCAATTTAAGTGTGCCCTAAACTATTTGTTGTGTTTTGATGTGTTGTTCTCTTGATTTCTTTGCTCTTGTTCTTGGATTAAGAATGAGAAGACTCATCCATAGTGATAATCAAGTACACTCATGCCAAACATGATTTTCTCAAAAGAAGCTAGGGTACACCATTGAAGACCCAATGGGGGGTTCGCCTAGCTCCTCCACTCTGAACCAATGATTGTTCCAATAGTGGGAGATAGTTTGAACACAAGTAACTTAGTGTCACTATAAGTAAGTTTCCCAATCCATTTCTAGGAAGCTCTAGGGGGTAAACCAATGGAAGGAGATGAATTCCAACATCACTGGACTGAATTGAAGGTTGGTGATGAAATCCAACTCTCCAATGTTTAAATGAGATGTGCGTGTGTGGTGTTCATTTTAAGCTTGCGTAACATAAAGTGCATCATATAGCAGCAATGAGTCTTTCCTATATGCCTAAGTGCAAAAATACATTTCAATATTCAGAAATATGCATGAACTACTATGATTTGTATGAGCGCACTTTATCTCGTGCAACTATGGCCTCTAGCAGGGCCTCAAAGCAAGCAAACAACATACAATGTCTAGCACGTTGGATTCTAGGGCAAAATTTTTAGGCATAAGCCATTGTTCCTAGCAACGCCTAGTGGAAAATTTAAAAGAGGATCTAAGATATGCGAAATGCTTAATTCTTTCTTCTTTATTATTTCAATTTCCAAACATAAATGTGCTTTAAGTTCTCTATTTTGAACACACAGAAGCAGACAGAAAGCTGTAAAATATCAAAAAAGCTATACCAACCTTTGATCCAGCTCAGAGAGTCGATGTTTTGACCTCTGCTACACTCCAGTCCTGGCCGTTGTTGACCAGAGCAGCTGGTTCTTGGCCGCTGTGGCTCAGAGCGGCTAGTTTTTGGCCATTGTAGATCAGAGCGGCTAGTTTTTGGCCACTGTAGCTCAGAGTGGCTAGACCTGCACACAAAATTAAGTTAGTTTTCTAGAAAAAAATGAAAAATTAGTGGTTGTCCCACCGTGATCACCATCTATAGCGACCCCGGGGTGCATGCACCGCTCTTAACTCTACTTGCGATGTTATTACTATACCAAAAATGAAGCTAAAATATTACGAGAAAACATATAACATGAAAATGACAAAGAATGGATCTTTCATTAATATTGAACCCCGGTTACATGTCGGTCCCTCTTAGGGATACCCATATTGATACAATGATTTACAAGTGGATGAAGAGATGTCCCCTTTTGCAAAAGGGTGGTGCGCTCTAAAATGCTTCCCGGTTCCACACAAAAATGTCTGAGGGCTTACAGATGCCTCCTTCTCTAGGTATGTCTCCCGGATGGATCCTCTTGCTCTCGTATGTCATGGATTATGTCTCATGAACCTATGGCCCTGTATGCAATTCAAACAACAATACACGTTTAGCTATCCGAGATTGCCTCCTCGGATAAGGTTGTTAGTAATCAAAGAATGTAACAGAAATATGATAAAACGATACCATGGAATCAAGTAAATCTAAGCTAATGATATAAGAAAACAAGATAAAATATGCTATGTCTATTTAAGCTAAGCCTGCGGGCCACTGTCCAAGACAACGACCACTAAAGAAAACCTTGCTCTCCTTGCCCCAAAGCTATGGGTCAAAGACTATGATCTGATGTTGAAGAAAGTAGGTGTTATGCCCTTTGATTTGTCAAAGCTCCATCGCACACGTGATCCCAAAGAGAACTCTCTCTCTGAAATGATCTCCTGTATGTGATTTGGGTCTCTATATGTCATATATCGATCATGTGTCTCTATATGTCATATATCGATCATGTGTCTCTCTTTTGGTGCTCTTAGGCTTGCACCTTTTATAGTGTGAAACCCTAGGTCTATGTCCAAGCCCTAGAAATGAATTTCTCATGCGTAGTGCAAGTTAGCATGAGAAGCCCTTGTCTATTGTCTATATTTGAAGGCCAGTTAACTAAAATCTAACTGCCCACTTGAGTCTTCTATGTGAACTGTTCGTTAGCATGAGAAGCTTTTGTCCTTTTTTTATGCTTGAAGATCAGTTAACTTAAGTCTAAATGCAAACTCAAGTCTCCTATGTGAACTGGTCATGAAAAGGAATGCAAAGTCACTCCCGCTCACCTTTATTGCATGCAGACTGCCACTTCCACCCGATATTGGGCCTGTTTGTCGGCAAACCACTTCTTATGGCTTAGCCGTTGTCGTCTATAGTGGCTATGATTTGGCCATTGTCATCTACAATGGCTAAGGTCTGGCCACTCTAGGCTTGAGCGGCTAGAATATGGTTGCTCTTGGCTTGAGCGGCCAAGCTTGGATGGCTTGAAAAGGCCCCAAATGAGTGGTGAGAACCACTTTTGGTGCTTGGAAAGTCCAAGATTATGTCTTATGATCTTATGAGTGTGTCTATGTAAGTAGCTCCCCTAAGCATGACACGATTTAGGTGTCTACAACATCTTCATGATTTAATCCTAGTCTAATCAAATGGTCTTTATAATTTTGGATATGCACTTCGATTGTGACAAGACCATCATGTTTAAACTTCGATATCGATTTCTCAATATTCCTTGGTATTTCATGGACATATCTGGGTATGTTCAATGGAATATTAAGCACCCATTACCAAGGAGCTAGTGGTTGGGCCATGTTATTCGATGGTGGTGGCCCTACAAAAATAATAGAAACCATTGAAGTGATAGGTACATATACACTTGATGTAGCTACCGTACTAGAAATAGTGGGCGTAGACCCACTAGATATACTTGAGTCTAAAGATAACCCTAGATCAAGTATACTGGGTGTGATTTTCATCTCTTGATTTTTGTTTCTTGGCTTCCTAGAATTGGGAGAAAGACTTTGAAATATGGTTTCCCAAGTAGTTTGGACCTAGTAGCGATGTACTCAGGTTTGGCTAGCTTGGGAAAACTAATGTTCTACAAGGCTTCTCACAAATAACTCATAATAAAACCTGAATAAACACTATACCTGCAACCACAATAATGTGGAAACAAAATGACCCACCTTAATCATTAGAAAACCAAAGATCTAAATCACAAAGATATGAAATAAGGCCCTCCTTCTAGCACCAAAATGTTGAGTGAATATTTTACCCTATTGCAAAATAATAAATTAAGTAAAAACTCGAATTTCTCCAAGGTCCTATTACACAAACATTCTGCATATATGTATGAAAGCAATGATTATTTAAGATAATATATGCTAGAACTAGCTCAGTAACCTGCAAGTGAGTTAAAAAGGGGTCTTGATGGTCTTATTCATACATGCTTAGTGACTTCCTTAATATTTAAAATGTATGTGCATTTTTCTCATGTGAAAAGTGATTCCTTTAAACATTATTGGCATTAATTTGTCTTAACCTGAATCCCAATTAGTAAGCCCATTTTATCTTTAGATTAAAGGTGTAAAAGTGAAAATATGTGTGGAATAGTCCACTTCATTCTAAACTCCATGCCTTTAATGTGAGATTCATTTTAAAAGTAGTAGATTCATTTTATCTTTATTATGAGAGTTCTACTAAATGCTAGGTTAGACTTTGAACATGTTAGTCAGGTAGTAAGTTAGCATTCATTGCATTATATATCATTAATGTAAGATAGGCGTTAGTACCCTCCCTCCTAGATTGATTTTATCTTGAATTTAGATTTGGAAAATTGAACAAACTTTGTGCAATTTGGAGGTGCAAAAATTCTGGATAAGGACTAGAATGCAAATAAATGAAATGAATGTGCAGGAAATTCTAGAAAATGGACTAGAATGTAAAACAAACTGAACAGAAAATTTACAAAATTCTGAACAAGGACCAGAATGGAAATAATTGAAAATAAAATGTAGAAATTCTGGAAAATGACCAGAATGGAAAGAACTGAAATTCTGGAATATGGACCAGAATGGAGTTAGACAACAACTCTGGACAAGGACAAGAATGAAAGAAATTAATGAAAATCACTCTAGTAAAAAACAATCAAAAGTTGCAAAAAACAAATTTAATCTATTTACACCAAAGCTGGAAAACCATGTATACGAATCCTGGTATCATAATCCCCTACCCTGCAACACCACAAATTATGAGACAAGTCTAATGGTAACTTGATCTAAACAAACCTGCATAAAACACAATCAGATTAGATCAAGTGCATGACTCAAAGGACTAATTACTATTTGCATCAATATTAATATTTACCTAGTATAACCCCCTAAAGGCATTAAATATATAGATACAAATTTTAAAAAATGCAGTAAGAGAAATAAACAATTAAAACGATAACCCTCGATAAAAAGTCTCCTATGATTTTTCTCACAAAGTGTATGCTTGCCAAAATGTATGCATTAAATTCTTTAAAAATCTCTTTCATACAAAAATTTCCAGCCTTTTGCTACTGAAATTTTACTGGCTTAAATAAAGATTACATTGGACCCTTGGACTTCCTTTTCTCATATATTTCTTTGTTTTCCTTTAACCTCAAAATATTCCATTTTCCTTATAACTCCCCATAACTTATATAATAATAATAAATAAAAACCAAGGGAATAATAATATTTTTTTTCTATTATTAACCCAAAATAATAATAATAATAATAAAACAAATATCCTTCATTCCCTTATAACTCCGTAGCCTTGTATTAATAATAAAACATAAAGAAAATAATAATATGTGCATTTTTTATAGCCCAAACCCCTTCATTTTATTTTCCTTATTATCTAACAAGGAATCTCACATAACACCCTAGCCTTGTATATAATAAGGTCTTTCATATAAAACAAAAGACCCTAATATTTTAATGTTCAACAAGCTATGGATATTATAGTAAAAAATTCAAATTATGGTGCAAAAAAAACCTTACACCCAACACATTCGGATGACCATTCTATTTTCTGTGCCACATGACCAATGAAAGACAAGCCCAGAAGTATGTATACCTTCCCTATTCCATGGCCACGATTCAAACCCCAATGGACAGGGCCTCTACATCGAACACTAACCATGGCAACCACCATATTGATTATGGATGAGCACCGGGCATCACCATGATCATATACTCAGCTTTTGACATTGTCGTTTTTGCTTCACTTGTCTAACACATCCCATGACCTCTCTGCTACTATGCCTTCTTTCGAAATGACATTTATCAAACCTTCTTCTATCGGGTGTCGAAGAATATAAAGTCTAAATTTTTAGGGTTTAGGCCAGACTTTCATCCCCCCATTTCGTGGGGGTCTTCTGCATCCAGTATCCATATCATTTTGTTATCGTTGTCCTCTGACCTGTGTTGAGGATACCCTATCATAACATTCATCTATGACTTTTTCCCCATTCGGTCAATAGTATCAGTCGCCACTTGGGGCCAACTAATGTCTGTCATTATCTGTTATTTAAGTTAGATGCGGTCCTATTAGAAATCGAACCAGACTAAATACAGGTTTTCTAGGTTTTCTATGCCCTAGACCCACTGCCAAGAATTGAATGCCTGAAGGAAAGGGGTGTCCTATATGGCAATCTCCAGTAGGGCTGGTTCCAAAAATATGGGGGATTGGAGATAAGGGATAGAAAGGTACTGAAAGGAATGGGAAATTACGAAAAGGAATGGGAAATGGTCAAAGGCCAAAAATTCAGGGTGATGGACCAAAAGCACGATAGACAACTTAGTTACTTTAATCAACAACAATCAAAACAATGAATTTTAACAGAAACAAGTATAAAATCCTCAGAAGTGTGTAAACTCCAAGAAGTATTCCAGGGACTAGTATTCTATCAAAAACAAAATCCATAATGTAGCATTGAACTGTATAATAAAATGACTAATTTAATAGAAATCATAGAATAGAAGTCATACATAGATATTGAGAACTTGAATTGGAGCCAGAAGCCTTTATTTTGGAAGCAAATTTCAAATACAAAGCTGCTTTTCTAGCATAAGTTATCCATGTTAGTTATGGAGAAGAAGTTGGCTTATATAGAAGTATACCGCTTAAGACATAAATGCCCAACTACTCCTGTGACAGGTAGATTTGATCCTGGTGATAGCCAAAAATAGTCAATTTTTAGCCTTACAAATAAGTTAGTATTGAAAACAGAAGGTTTCGATAATGACTTGAAACAGTCAATCCAGACTCACAGGTAATTTGATGTTGAAGCCATAAGCTTTCGGTAATGATCTATGATCAGATGGTCTAGAGTATAGCTTGGGAGTGGTGTAACTAGAAGATACTAAAGGGTCTAATATCCTCTCTTTCGATTAACTTAATTTTATACATAGTGTGAAGAAGTGCTCCGAGTGCTTTCCTCGAAAGCATTCTCTTATGGAGTGCTTTCCACTTAAACGCTCCTTCGTGGAGCACTTTCCTCCAAAGTGCTCACTTGTGGAGCACTTTCCACTAAAGAACTCCCTTGTGGAGTGCTTTCCACTTAAACACTCCCTTGTGGAGCGCTTTCTTCGAAAGATCTCCTTTGTGGAGTGCTTTCCACTAAAGCACTCACTTGTGGAGCGCTTTCCACTTAAACGATCCCTTGTGGAGCACTTTCCTTGAAAGCACTCACTTATGGAGAGCTTTCCACTTAAGTGCTCCCTCGTGGAGTGCTTTCCTCCAAAGAACTTCCTTGTGGAACGCTTTCCACTATTGTTTTTTACACTTGGTAATTTCCTCAACTTTCAATCTTTGGCTACTTGGTGCTGTCAGAACACATTTTCACTTTTAAAAGGAAAACTTACCTAAGTCAATGGGAAAATGAGAATTACAATCATATGGAAAGAAATATTTTTCAAGCACCGAGGAAGAATTTATGAGTGGATTTCCCATGCTAAAACATTTACAATTTTGCATGCAACATATTGTTGGCATTTTTGCCACATTATTTTGATTTTTGATTATTCATGCATGAGATGTTGAAGTTCGCACTCCTTTATAGGTTTTGATGCAAAAAAAGGCTAAGTCCAAAGACGGTCATGATTTCGTGACAAAAAGCAGCATGGAGAGCATAGTTTGAAAATCGTCATGATATCGCGACATGTCGCGTTATCGCGGGTCTATTGAGGAGAGAGAAATTAAACGCAAAGGTGTCACGAAATCGTGACCTGTCACAGTTTTACGACGCAAAAGGCAGAAAAGGGCTAAGCGACAAAGTTGTCGTTATTTCGCGATGTGTTCCAAAATTGTGGTCAACGCAGTCAATGGCAGCAAAGCAGCAAGGTTGTCGTGATATCGCAACGTGTTAGATTTTCATGGTCAAATTTGTCAACAGGGGGCAGCGCAGTAAACTATCACGAAATCGCAATAGGTCGCGTTTTTGCGACTTACAATGGCCATAGAGTATAGTAAGAGAAATGGTCGCAAAATCGCGACATAACTAAGCAAAGGGCGTTGACAATAAACTTTGTAGCGATATCGCGACAGAATAGTGAGCAAGACGCAAAAGGCGAAAGACATCATGATATCGTGACGTGTTGCGTGGTCATGGCAGATTTGGAAAGAAAAGCTTAAGGCATGAAAGTCGTCGCAATTTTGTGACACTTTCGGAGATGAAGTCTAGCAACAGAGAAACGTCACGATTTCATGACATATTGGGGCGAAAGGACCAAGTGTTAAAAATTGTCACGATTTCGTGACATGTCGCGTTTTCACGAAGAGGAAGCAAAGAGGTAGCCAGATTGTGCGAAACGTAGCGATTTCATGACATGATGAATTTTTGCGGTTCAAAAGCAGTGAAGTCCAAGGAGATAGAACTTGTCACGATTTCGCGACATGATGGAGATTAACGAACCACTTGAGGCAAGAGTGTCGCATTTTTGTGGGTTGGAAGTAGGACCATACAGGGTGGATGAAAATTATCACGAAATCATGACATGTCAGATTTTCGCGACTTAGAAGAGAAGATTGAGCAGCGAGTAGATAGTGTAGCGATTTTGCGACTTGTCTGGTTTTCGCGACCCAGAGATAAAACAAAGATGCTGATGGGAGAACGTAGCGAAAGTGTGACTTGTCTTATTTTCACGACATATAAGTGAGACAAAGCCAAAAGAGAGAAAGGTGTAGCAAAATCATGCCTTGTCACATTTTTGCAAAAGCAGAGTGGAGAAAGAGCATAATGGTACAGAACGTCATGATTTCGTGACACATCACGTTTTTGCGAGCTAAGGTAGCGAAGGAGACAAAGGAGCCGAATACGTCGTGATTTTGCAACATGGTTGATTTTCGCGGTTCCAAAGTGACAAAGTGTATGGAGCAGAGATACGTCGTGATTTTGCGACATGTCGCATTTTCACGACTTATTACAGTTTTGCGCCAGAAAGCAGTACAAATGGCCTGATGAAGTTTTGCGATTTCCAACGATTAAATGCACTCCAAAATTAAATTTTTTGTTGCTTTCCAATGCGAGCAAGGTAGAAGAACGTGTCCAAGTCATCAGAATTAAATATTTCCATTATTCAAAGCTGTTGTTCATGATTTTTCTAACGGTTCAAGCATGTTTCAAGAACGACCATTTAATGAAGACGATCGACTCCTTGTTTCATTGAATTTTTGATTTCTCTGAGGCTGGTTTAAGGGGATGATTTCCTTGTTTTCGTTGCACATGTTGTAGATCTCGAGGAAGTTCGTTGCAAGTTTTAAATGTTGTAAAGAAGTAAGACTTCTATATAAATCAATGTAGATCTCATAAAAAGGGATCGGGAGCTTGAGAGACAGGTTGCATGAAAGCTTTCAAGTTCTTTGCATGAATGAAAGAGATTTGGCCTCTGATTTTGCAAGCGTATTTCTGTGTGATTTCCTTCTATTTCATGTATTTCTCAGTTATGCTCATCTTTCTAATCTACTGTTAGATTTCAATTTTGCATCTGAATTTGAATATTGCAAATAAGGAAATGAGTTCTGGAATGCAATCCTGAAGGTTGTCTGCGCAAGGTCATAAGTGGATTATGTTGTATTCTATTATTATATGTTGTTTATGTGCTTGAGGTTAGATTCTTGCTGAGTTTCTTTCCCTGATCATATAAGTTCGGCCTGTGGCCATATTTCCCGTCTCTTTCGTGTATTTCCCATTTCTTTCTGCACATTTATAATTCCTTTCTAGTAACTTTAGTCTTAATCAAGCTTAGAAATAGTAAGGGAACCAGCCCTCTCTGGAGATTGGTCTGGGAGACATTTCTTTATCCTAGCATTTCAATGTTGGCTGGGTTTAGGGAGCATAGACATAGAAAATCCTTTCCTATGGCAGATTCGTGACCAACAGTTTTTGGCATGCCCGGTGGGACAGATTGTTTCTGTCTCAAAAGATCCATAATTGGTGAGATTGTATGTTTCATTGTTTAACACCCGGAGGTATCAAGATTTTGATAAGCTGTCTTGACCTTGTAGCAAAGATTTGTAAGTTCATTTGGCGACTCTGCTGAGCTAAAGATCCAAATTTCTTGATCGTGGACGCCTACATTTTAAAGCTGAAATAAGATACCCCAGAGGAATCAAGGTTTGGTGAGCAGCCTTGACCTTACAAGCGGAGGAAAGAATGTTCACTTGGCGACTCTAACTTGGCGACAGCCGTGATCTCGTAGATCACTGCTATAATGGCGAGGTTGTGTCCTAGATGGGATGATCCTGGCCCTCTGAATCTCCAAATTTGGCATAAGATTCCCAAAAGTGCCCTAAAAGCCCTAACAAAATACAATGGCACCCAGGGAATGGCCCGAGAGCATATTGATGATGTTGCTGCTTTGTCAACCCTCCATGATATAATTCATGAAGATGTTATGATCAGACTTCTGGTGCAGTCTTTGGAAGAAAAGGCGTTGCAGTGGTATAGAGTGCTCGGGTGTAAAAGTATCTGCTCATGGGATGATTTAGTGGGAGTGCTCATTACAACATTTGATGGCTCTCAAGATCCCTACCAGCTTTTGATGCATCTCTCCACCATCACGAGAATACCTCAAGAGAGCATCACAGATTTCAACATCCGATTTTGTAGAACTTGGAAGAGAATTCCAGGGGAGATCCAACCATCACCCACCCAAGCCCACCTCTTCTATGTTCGAGCTTTCCATCTAGATATTAGCCTTCTCTTGCTGCAATCAGGTGAACGTAGATTCCCTCAAATCTTTGAGGAAGCATTACAAGCGGAGCACCTTCTACTCCTATCAGGAAAATTATCATGGGGAGAAACTCCATTAGTTTCTCTGGTAGTTCCTGCTCCCATCTGTCCCACGCAGTATTCATCATGGCCAATACCACATACGATGCAGAGACCTGAAATGTAGTTTTGTGGAACTCAAGAGGCAGGTTACGTCCAAGGCCAACGATGGGCATATGCAAGCATTTTCCTAGCAATGAACAATATGGTTGCTTACAATTTCTATCAAGAGATGGGCCAAGTAAAAGAACAAGTTCAGGTTCCAGAACCTGAGCACAAAGAGGGCACAATTTTGCATAGCATGCAAGTATTCAACCAAAACCCATTGAGTATGCCTCATCAAAAGGTTGAACCTAAGGAGATCCCAGAAGAAGATTTCTCACTGGAAGAGCCCTATGATCACATCAAGGGGTTGGAGGAGCCTATACTTAGCCCACAGTCGATGGAGTCTGCAAAGTGGTGGTATTGGTTCTAGCCACTACATCCGATACCTAAAGAAAGCCCTCATGTGGCAAACCTCTTTGCCACATTACTCATCAATAGCACGGGTACTAGTAAGAATAATAACCTGCCACCTTGCACTCTGTTTGCAATATGGAGAACTTCAAGAAGAGGCCAGCCGAACTTCAAAGATCGACTGAAGTATGATCAGATCTGGTATGGACATTGCAGGTTCACCAGATAGACACCAGAAGCTGGGTTTGTGGTGGCGACATGCCAATCATGTCGCAAACTTTTGTAAATATTGTACATAGCAAAAAAAACAAAAAGACAAAAAAAGGAGAAAAAAAAATAGACAAAAAAAAATAAAAATTGTTTTTACTTCGGCTCTTTTTGCATGCGAGCCCACAGGTACGTATTTCTTTCTTTTTTCTTTTTCCTTCCTAGCAGTTAGTGGCTTCCTCTTTATTTCTTCCCTTCCCCTATTTATTACCTTCTTCTCCTACTCCTTTTTTTTTGCAAGTAATCTAGCCACTACTATTGTTTCTTTTTCCCTTCCTACTATTTCCGTTTCTTCTTTTCCTTTTCTTCTAACTTCATTGTTGTTTTAGCATTTATCCACCGTTCATCCCACATTTGTCATCTCTTCCACTTCCATCATTTATCATTCCATTCACCTCCATTTCCCTTTCATAGCAGTTGGTAGCACAAAAGCACTCTGTTACTGTATCTACTGCATCACTCACTTCCATTCCATTATTCCATCATTTATCATTTCCATTCCATAGTCCTCACTTCACTTATTTCATTCATTTTCATTTTGCAACCCTTGGTGCTTTCATGGAGATTTTTTTACAGCACCTGGTCAGCTAAGCCAAATACAGATTTACTTGAGTTCTCTGTGAGCTAGCAAGAGTTGTTGTAGCAGTCCGCCGACATGTACCCCATCAACCAGCTTTCTATTCTTAGTTTCTTTCTTGACTCTATTGCCCAATGGATCCAGGCCTGGGATTCATGCATACAACAAAACTATATACCCTACAAGCCGCAAAGAATGTTGGCATTTTTGCCACATTATTTTGATTGTTGATTATTCATGCATGAGATGTTGAAGTTCTCACTCCTTTACAGGTTTTGATGCAAAAAAAGGCTAATTCCAAAGACTATCACGATTTCGCGATAAAAAGCAGCATGAAGAGCACAGTTTGAAAATTTTCGCGATATCACGACATGTCAAGTTATCGTGGGTCTATTGAGGAGAGAGAAACCAAATGCAAAGGTGTCGCGAAATCGTGACCTATCACAGTTTCATGGCACAAAAGGCAGAAAAGGGCTAAGCAGCAAAGTTGTCACGATTTCGCGACGTGTTCCAAAATCACGGTCAATGCAGTCAACGGCAGCAAAGCAGCAAGGTTGTCACGATATCGTGACGTGTTGGATTTTCATGATCAAATTGCTCAACGGGGGTAGCACAGTAAACTGTCGCAAAATCATGGCAGGTCGTGTTTTCACGACTTACAATGGCCATAGAGTATAGTAAGAGAAATGGTCGTGAAATCATGACATAACTAAGCAAAGGGCATTGACAATAAACTTTGTAGCGATATCACGATAGAATAGTGAGCAAGATGCAAAAGGCAAAAGACGTCGCGATATCGCGACGTGTTGCGTGGTCGCGGCAGATTTGGAAAGAAAAGCTTAAGGCATGAAAGTCATCGTGATTTCATGACACTTTCGGAGATGAAGTCCAGCAATAGAGAAACGTCATGATTTTGCGACATATTGGGGCGGAAGGACCAAGTGCAGAAAATTATCGCGATTTCGCGACATGTCGCGTTTTTGTGAAGAGGAAGCAAAGAGGCAGCCAGATTGTGCGAAACGTAGCGATTTCATGACATGACAAATTTTTGCGGTTCAAAAGTAGTGAAGTCCAAGGAGATAGAACTTGTCACGATTTTGTGACATGATGGAGATTAACGAACCACTTGAGGCAAGAGTGTCGTGTTTTCGCGGGTTAGAAGCAGGACCGTACAGGGTGGATGAAAATTGTCGAAAAATCGCAACATGTTAGATTTTTGCGACTTAGAAGAGAAGATTGAGCAACGGGTAGATAGTGTAGCGATTTCATGACTTGTCTGGTTTTCGTGACCCAGAGATAAAACAAAGATGCCGGTGGGAGAACATAGCAAAAGCACGACTTGTCTTGTTTTCACGACATATAAGTGAGACAAAGCCAAAAGAGAGAAATGTGTAGCGAAATCGCTCCTTATCACATTTTCGCGAAAGCAGAGTAGAGAAAGGGCATAATGGTACGAAATGTCATGATTTCATGACGCATCATGTTTTTGCGAGCTAATGTAGCGAAGGAGACAAAGGAGCCAAATACGTCACGATTTCGTGACATGGTTGATTTTTGCGGTTCCAAAGTGACAAAGTGTATGGAGCAGAGATACATCGCGATTTTGTGACATGTCACATTTTTGTGACCTGTTACAGTTTCACGCCAAAAAGTAGTACAAATGGCCCGATGAAGTTTTGCGATTTTCAATGATTAAAAGCGCTCCAGAATTAAATGTTTTGTTGCTTTCCAATGTGAGCAAGGTAGAAGAACGTGTCCAAGTCACCAAAATTAAATATTTCCATTATTCAAAGCTATTGTTTGTGATTTTTCTAACGGTTCAAGCATGTTTCAAGAACGACCATTTAATGAAGACGACCGACTCCTTGTTTCATTGAATTTCTGATTTCTCCGAGGCTGGTTTAAGGGGATGATTTCCTTGTTTCTGTTGCACATGTTATAGATCTTGAGGAAGTTCGTTGCAAGTTTTAAATGTTGTAAAGAAGTAAGACTTCTATATAAATCAATGTAGATCTCAGAAAAAGGGATCGAGAGTTTGAGAGATAGGTTGCATGAAAGCTTTCAAGTTCTTTGCATGAATGAAAGAGATTTGGCCTCTGATTTTGCAAGTGTCTTTCTATGTGATTTCCTTCTATTTCATGTATTTCTCAGTTATGCTCATCTTTCTAATCTGCTGTTAGATTTCATTTCTACATTTGAATTTGAATATTGCAAATAAGGAAATGAGTTCTGGAATGCAATCCTGAAGGTTGTCTGCACAAGGTTGTAAGTGGATTATGTTGTATTCTATTATTATATGTTGTTTATGCGCTTGATGTTAGATTCTTGCTGAGTTTCTTTCCTTGATCATATAAGTTCGGCCTGTGGCCATATTTCCCATCTCTTTCGTGTATTTCCTGTTTCTTTCTACACATTTATAATTCCTTTCCAGTAACTTTAGTCTTAATCAAGCTTAGAAATAGTAAGGGAACCAGCCCTCTCTGGAGATTGGTCTAGGAGACATTTCTTTCTCCCAACATTTCAATGTTGGCCGGGTCTAGGGTGCATAGACATAGAAAATCCTTTCTTGTGGCAGATTCGTGACCAACACATACCAAGAAAGATATAAAAACGTAGAAAAATACAGAAAGGGTAGGAAACCAAGCAATGCATTGCATACAACTTTTACAGAAGAGACAGTTGGTGGAAGCGCAATAATATAACAACACTTTAACCATTTTTAATGGGAAAAAGAGAAGTTTTACAATGAATGATTCCAAACTGTATACAAAACAAAAAATAACAACAGTGTGTCAAAATTGGCAACACATCTGGCGGCTCGTGGGGCATTGAGCCTGCCTCAATGTAGGGATCCCAACCTTCATCCTTGGGCATCAGAGTCTTCCTTCTTCTTAGAGTCTTCTTGCTACCTTTCTGATTTTTTATCACTATTGCTGGTGTCTTCATCTGAACTCTCAAACTCTTTGGATTTTGAACTGGCCTCACTGTCTATTTCTTTGGTCTTTGAACCTGTCTCTCCAGTTTCTGAATCAGCAACACTATCTGTTCTCTTTTCCTCATTCTACCTGTCTAGTTGAGGGAGATATTGTTTCAGTGATATTTTGAAAACATGCTTATATACAGTTGAAGCATCAACCCATCTCTCCAAAGGAAAAGTTGACTACTTTTCTAGCTCTTGGATCAAGCAGTGTAATGTTTCAATGCGCTCGACATCAACAAATTCTAGTATTCTATCAAACTCTGTCAAGCAAGATTGAATCTGGGCATATTTGGCCATGAGGAGGATTACCTGAGCATCAGAGCTGGAGGCTTCCAAAGCATCGATGTCCGAGGTATTATCCATGAAAGCGGTCCACAAGGGTTCCAACTCCTGAATTGATGGAATAGGGCCTTCTGGATCTATGAACCCTGGGACACCAATTTTAACCAAGGCATCAAAATATTGCAATGATATGTCATGCTCCTACATAAGGGAATCTGAGAGTAGGTGAGCTTTCTTTGCTAGTTCCACCTTGGTGAAGAAATAGTGCAAAGTGGTTTTTGCCATTGCCAACGATCGAGCCAAGTCGCTCATAGGGGCAAGGCGAATAGGAACATCCTCAATCTTCCTGAGCTGGGTGGCTAGATCCAGCCAATAGTTAACATCCACCTGGGTGGACTCCAAGATATGTCTACCGACAACCACTACCTCATGTGCTTCTCTGAAGAATGCCAAGACTATAATCCCCTTTGCTGCTTTTGTTGGGAAATCTTGTAGGAAGTCTAGGCGCATCTCCTTGAGGTGCTCCCTGGAAGGAAGAATAGGTTGCTCATTTTTCTTAGACAACTGCACCTGTAATTCATTCCTTTGGATAGTAAGCATCTATATTTCTTGGTTTGCTTTGGTGATCACCTTGATGTGGTGATCATGTAACTTGGATGCCTCCTTGCTCTCATCTTCAAGTAACTGGAGCTTTTCTTTTAATTCTTCAATCTCAGCCTCCAAAGCTTTAACCTACTTTTTGTACTATGCTTCTAACGCCTCATTTTGTCACTTTGCCATAGCCAGGGCTTCTTCAAGCTCATCAATTTTGGACTATGCTCCAAAAAAGCATCCCTTGTAATACTCACCATGAGCGTAGATGGAGCCCATACCAACCTGCACATCACCCATTTTTTGAGCAGTGTCCATCTTGGCAACATCCTCCTCAGTGTGGCGGATAGCATAATCAAGTGGGGTCATCTCTCCCAAAGGCTTCTGCACCAGTGGTATTTTCTCAATGGTGTGCAACTTCATTGTATCTGGATCAATTATGCAAGCCTTTTGAGCTTGCGCCAGGGCTTGCAACTCCCTCTTCTTTCGATCTCTCAGATAGCGCATCGTGTTGGAACGAGCTCTTCGGATACTCTATGCTGCTATGAACTACTGAGCTATCTCCAACTTAGATTCCAATGGTTCCTGGACTCCAATCCCGAGGACTGGAGTAAAGGGGAGGAGTGGGAGACTAGATTCAAAACTCGTCATTACCTGGGAATCCGAAGGGGAAGCGACTGTGCTCACCCTCAGAGGCGCTTGGGTAGCCACAATAGAAATGGTGGGTTGGGGCATCAAGAAACCAATAGAATGGGAGGGGATTGAAGGTAGATCAAGCTCCCTAGTGTCAAAGATATCAGTGATGTGCTCGGACGAACCAAAAATAGGGAAGCTAAAAGAAGAAGGGACTGCAAAGGCATTGGGGGCTCCAAAAAAAGGCATGAATATTCCAGATGAGGGAAGAGATAGTGTCGAGATGGTTGAAGAACTAGGAAGGGTGGACTCAGGCAATGGAAGTACACTTGATACAGGAACCATTGGGGCTGGTAATATAGCAGTATTTCCTAGATGTCGAACAAGCGCACACAAGGGTTAGAAAAATCTAACAATGGGGATGAGGAAGAAAGAACAAAAAGGGATAAATGCATACCTTGGGGCTCCATGATCAAGGGGGCCATGGAAGATGTATCGAGCATTTTCTCCTTCTCTTCCATGTTTTCTTCCATGTCTGGTGCATCGATGCTTACATGGCCAACGTCTTCGTCTACCCGCTCCTCATGTGTGGTGAGGCGCTCTTCATTTTTACCTTCGTGCTCCTCAATCCCTACAGCCATAGTCATTTTGGCTGAGACTATAGTTTTCTCAGTAGAGTCTTCTTGGGAAGTCTTAGAAGTAGTATGGACAATCGACCCGAAAGGCTTCTGAGAACTAGTGCATGGTCTTTTTGTAGTTGGCGATGAAAAGGGGGCCTCCAAATTTCTCTTTGAGGGGGTGCTTGCCATCTGTGGAGATACTGGGCTCTTTTATTCATTATATAATGATACCCCCAAGATGACTTTGCCTTTGCCCTGCACTTGCCTGGGATGCTCCAAGTCATCAACTTCTTTGGGGTTGCATCCGCCAGGGGGCACTATATCAGTGAATGAGAAAGGCTGATAAGTATTGATGTTTTTGTCATAATGGGATGAGAATTTGTCATCAATCGCCAGTGCACCATCCGAGGATGTCTTATCATTGTGGACCCTCATGATCCACCATTGTTGGATTTTATGATCTGTCCAATCTGGGTGCTTGACCTTCATTTTGGTGATAATAGCCCTAGACAGTCTCTGCTCCTGATTGATGGTTGGATTGTACTCCATATCCATAGTGTAAAACTCCAACCATGGGGGCAAAGGCATCATCTTATCTACATGCCATTCTAGCTCTAGACCCAATGGATTATTATGTTGGTTCTCCATATCATAATTGGGGCAAGAGTGAAAAGATTTGACATGGAGGTTTCTCTGAATGATGTCGTGTGGGTCCCATTTCCAGTGGTGGGGAAGCTCAATCAGCCCGTAGTCTGAGAGTGTTATCGTCAGAACAATGTTCTGACCACACTGTGTTATCTTAAAGCCTCCAAAATCGAAAGGAGTAGAGACTATCACCCTCCTACCCTGACCTTTTCCGTATTCTTCATTGGTGTGGTCGAGTTGGCGGGCAACCTCCAAGGAGAAAATATAGGGCATGGTGTAATAGGGCAACAAAAAAGGCTTTTCTATAAACCCGTAGACTCTAACTACCAGGCCTTGGGTGAGCAAAAAAGTGTCCCCCAACTGCTCATCTACCAACTAGTTCCTTAACTCCATTGGAACCCACTCACACTGGCCATATACTATCTTTAGCGCTAGCCTGAGGAAAACCTGATTGAAGATGTAGTAAGACTCATTTTTGGATAGGTTGTTCATCCAAAGATAGACTGGCACAGGATTGCCCTTTTCATCTATCTAATTTTTTGCTATGCTAGGGAACTTTTCATGCATATGCCAGAAGAAATACCACACCAACAGGGAGGAGAGTCTAAATTGTTCATCCTTAGGGTCAGCACACCGAACATGAGCTAAACATCCATGCAATTGCCATGCCAAGAACTCTGCCCAGTCATAAAATACTAGAATAGCACCTGGACTTACTTTGGAAGGAAAATAAATCTCATTTTCTAGTATGGCCTACGCCATCGAAACCTACCAGTCATACACCCACTCATCCATTGGGAGACCTGATACATACGCTAGGATGGAAAAAATTTTAGGGTGCATGAACTTGGCCAGGGGTTTTGGAAGATGGGGAAATTCACCTATAGTTACGGTGCTCCCTAGCTATCCCCTTGTGAAATGTTGTATCTCTGGTGTTGATTGGTATCTTTCACTTTCTTCATCTATGTGTATTTTTCTTGGAATGAACTCAGACGAGTGCTTCCTCCCATAGGCAAAAGCTTCTTAGATAGAGTTAGCTGTAATGGCAAATAATGGTTCTGCCTGAGCATTCTGAACCGTTCTTGACTGGGCATCATAGAATAGTGACATGAATTTTATGAATTTTGGGCAGTGATGTACCGGCATGCATGTGTAAAAATATAGATGTGAGTGGTAAATAGCTGATAGGGGATTCATGGTCGGGGCCTCCCTATGTGCTTCTTCAACTTCTAAGTGCAATAGCTCCACATCCTTATGGGTGACCAAGCAATCTCGATACTGAAAGAGGGGATGTTATGGTGCTACTAATTTGACTACCTTCTTTTCCTACTTTCGTATCTTCTTTGGTTTTTTGAACCGGATGCCTCTACCTGCGTCACCTTTTCTTTGGGTTCTCTCTCTTTTTTCTCCTTTTTCTCTGCCCTTTTGCTCTCTTTGCCCATGTCTACTATAGAAAACTAGAGCAATTCACCCTTCGAAAGTGTTGGTTCTCTAAAAGAACACTGAATGCAATGGCAAAGAAGAATACATAAACACTCCATGTGATTTATTTTAAACAAATATTTTAACAAGGATCCTGCCACCTTATAGCATGAAATTTTAGTCTACCACCTTTTAATGCTGAGGACTTGAAGTTAATGCTGGTAGAGAATGTGCAGGAAAGCGTGTGCCTTGAATTACCCACATGTTGGTGGTTGCTATTTTGGAAATGATAAATAATGGCGGTGGACAAGGACATTCCCTTGGGGCGCGTGCTACATATTGGGAGGAGCATCTATACTAATCCATGTGGAGGGCGCACTTTGGCTGATGGAGAGGGGAACGACTTTGATTGGGTAGCCACATGGTTCTCATTTTTTAAAGAAAATTCTATGCTTTTAGGGTTAGGGTTTGAAAGTGACCCTTTTATCGATGCTCTTATCCCTCCATGACACTTGGCAAGATCTGGATGGTTAGTTCAAAATGAGACAAAAAATAACTTTTAAGTATGACTTTTAGCTTAAGCGCTCCCTTGTGGAGCACTTTTGGCTTAAGCACTCCCTTGTGGAGCACTTTTCCTTAAGCACTCCCTTGTGGAGTGCTTTCCTTAAGCACTCCCTTGTGGAGCACTTTTCCTTTAAGTGCTCCCTTGTGGAGCACTTTGTCTTGAGCACTCCCTTGTGGAGCGCTTTTCCTTTAAGCGCTCCCTTGTGGAGTACTTTTTGCTTAAGCGCTCCCTAGTGGAGCACTTTTCCTTTAAGTACTCCCTTGTGGAGCACTTTAGCTTGAGCACTCCTTGTGGAGCACTTTTCCCTTAAGCGCTCCCTTGTGGAGTGCCTTGTCTTAAGCGCTCCTTGTGGAGCACTTTTCCTTTGAGCACTCCCTTGTGGAGCGCTTTGCTTAAGCACTCCTTAGTGGAGCACTTTTCCTTTGAGCACTCCCTTGACACTCCCTTGATCTTTCCTTGCTCCCTTGTGAGCCTTCTAGCCTCCCTTGGACATTTTCCTTTGAGCACTCCTTGTGGAGCACTTAAGAAAGATTTTTTTTATATATATATTTTAAAGAACTAAAATGTAATACATGTAAAAGAGAAAGGACTTTTTACAAAGAAATCCTAATTCTACCAGTAACAAGACTAAATTCCAACTATCTCATCCTGGCTACAAAAAAGCTAACTATACACATACTTTTAAAAGAAGCTTATATACATGAGAAATACTTGGGAGATTAGCTATCTCCATCTGAGCTCGGCGGATGATAAATTTTTAGAAGAAAGGCATTTACCACGATTGGGAGGGTGAAACCCTCCATATCTTGGAGAATGAAAGAGTTGATCTGGTTAACTCTAGAGATTCAAAATGGGCCTTCCCAGAAGGCGTCAAACTTCTCATGGTTCCCTGGCTTGGATTTGTTTTCATTCCACTTTAAGACCAAATCTCCGACATTGAAGGCTCGGTTTGAAGTCCTTTTTCTAAACTAGCCTTTGGTGGATTCGGCATGCTTGGTGAAGGCTCCGTAGGCTTTCTCCCTTTCTTCTTCTAATTGTAGTAACTGGGCCAACCTTGCATCCATCGGATTGAATTGACCTTCTTCAGTATCGAGCCACTTAAGCAACTGTAATGCAGGTAGCTCGATATGTGTGGGTAAGACTGCATCTTTTCCATACACCAATGAGTAGGGTGATGTCTTGATTGATATTTTGATAGAAATTCGATCGGTCCAAAGTGATTGGTCTAAGAGTAGATGCTAGCTTCGCTTATTTTTCAACAACATCCTCTTCAATATCTGTAACAGGTTTTTATTTGTGGATTCAGCCAACCCATTACCCTACGGGTAATAGTTGGATGAGGTTTTTAAATAGATCCCATACTTGATTGTGAACTCATAGATCTTTGCATCGATAAAAGGGGAGCCATTATCAGACACAATGGCTTTAGGTACACCGAAGCGAGTGATCAGCCCTTCGAGGAAGGAGATAACCACGTCCTGGTTAGCCTGCTTGGTCAGAATTACCTTCGACCACCGAGTGAAGTAGTCTGTGGTGGTCAAAATGTACTTGTGGTCGATGGAGGAGTTGGGATTGATGACCCCAATAAAGTCCAGACCCCATTGTTGGAAGGGAGATTCCACTTGGATGGGGTGGAGAGGAAGCGATGCATTCCTAGTCCTTCCTGAGTAGCATTGGCAACTATCATAGTGTTGACTGATCTTGAAGGCATCAAAAAAAAGAGTGGGCCAATAGTAGCCTACTTTGATGATCTTCAGTGCCATTGGTCTGCCTATGAAATGCCCTCCCAAAATCCCGGAGTGGAACTCCTCTAGGATTTTTGCCTTCTCTGATTCCTTAATACACCTCAGGAGAACTCCATCAATGTTCTGATAAAACAATCCATTGGGCGTTGGGATGTACCTACCAGCTTGCAGATGAAATCTCCTTCTTTGGGAAGCATTGAAGTGAGATGGGCATCTGCCTATGTCAAAGTACCTAACCAGATCATCTGTCCAATCTGGACTATTGACTGATGAATTAGCGAAATTGTCATTGGGAGTAGGCTTGTCTAAGTTGGGACTTGCAGCTTCAGCTATGGTATTTTTGGCCAACTCTTGGCATAGTGCTCTACCTCTTACCAGCTTGGTGGGGCGTATCTCAATGTCAAACTCTTGGATCTTGGTGACCCATCCGGCTCTCCTATTGCCCAGCTCACCTTGAATGATAAAATTTTGGACGTCTGGGTGTATCACGTACACTATCATCTTACTTTGAGAGATAAAATGTCAAAACTTTTGAAGAGACCTCATCACTGCGTGCACCTATCATTCAATAAAATTGAACTTTTCTTCATGTGGCTGGATGATTTGGCTGAGGAATGCTATTGGGTGCTCATTTCCATCTTCGTCTTTTTGTGTCAGAACGATGGCGTAGCTCTCTGGTTCCCCGACTACGTATAGGATAAAATCTCATGAATAGTCAGGATTGATGAGGATGGGAGCCTGGGTGATGCGCTCCTTAATTTCTTGAAAAGCCTACCTCCTTTCATCTGTCCACCTGAATTCGACATCCTTCTTTAGGAGTTCGGCCATCGACTTTATTACTTGGGCAAAGTCAGCTATGAACTTTCTGACAAAGTTTATCTATCCGAAAAAGGACTGAAGGGCCTTTTTATTTGCTAGTAGTGGGAGGTGGAAGAGTGCCTCAGCTCGAGCCGGATCGATAGTTAACCCCTTTTCAGAGATCACATGACCGAGTAGCTTTCCTTATTTCACTACGAAGATAGACTTCTTGGGGTTGATGGAGACCCCAAACTCTCGATATTTTTCAAAAACTTATCATAAATGTACGCCATGCTCCTCCCTCTTATGGGAGAAGACCGTCATGTCATCTAAGTAAATTATGATGACATGATTCAATAGTTCACCAAAGGCAAGGTCCATCGCCCTCTAGAAAGTTTCCCCAACATTTGAAAGGTCGAAGGGCATGCGTTGGTAGGTGAATGTTCCCCACTTGGTGGTGAACGCGGTCTTATGTTGGTCTTCATCCTTGACCCAGATCTGGTTGTAGCTGGAGAAACCATCCAGTAGGGAAAACCTTTGTGCTCCTGCCACCACATGAAGGATTTGATCTATCTGGGGTAGCGGGTAGTGATATTTGAGCGACGCCTGGTTGAGGTTTTGAAAATCAATGCATAAGTGGATGTCACCATTCTTCTTTCGTACTAGAACCAGGTTGGCCACCCAGGAGGAATGCTTGATCGGATAAATGATCTTAGCTTCAAGCATCTTCAGAAGCTCAACCCTCATTAGCATTTCAATTTTTGGATTAACGGGTCGCTGCTTCTACCTGAATGGTCTGACTCCCTCCTCTAACTCGATGGTGTGTTGGATGATATTCTTATCATACCCCTTTAGGTCTTGGTAGCACCAAGCAATGATGTCGGGGTATTCCTTGCATAGGGCACGAACCTGCTGAAGCTCTTCGGTTGTGCAGTCGGCCCCTACCTTGATAATCCTTCCTGGTTGTAACTCTAGGTCCATGAACTCCTTCTGGTCCACCTTGATCTTGTGGCCGATAGACCTATCATTCTGGTCGAATAAGCTCTCCAGCATGATCAGGCCCTTCGGGATGTGATTTTTTTTCAACTGGATCATCCCTCATGATCCTCCTCATTGAGGGTCCGCTCTTCGATGGAGGATGCTTCATTTACCAAAAAATTGACCAATTGCTCATCATTATCGAACACCTACCAGTGGAGTTTTTTGTCAGGCATAGAAGGCCTGTAGATTAGCCTCACTATCTTTGGCTTGTGCATCATATCATCTGCTAGTGAAAATCGGATGCCGATGGAGGCTAAGATATCTGCAAGTTTGTTTTGCTCTCACGAAATTGACTTGATGTTGAGTGCCGTGAAGGATTCAAGCAAATCCCATACCTTGTTGTGGTATGCTTTCAAATAGTGTTACTTGGAGATGCACTTACTAGTAACTTGGTTGTAGATTAATTTAAAATCTTTGAATATCTGAAACTGTTTGTGTAGCGACCCCGGGAACGCATGCACCAGTCCCTTTTCTAACCCTACTTGCAATGTTATTTAAAATACCAAAGATGAAATGGAAAGACAAGAGGAAAAAGCATATAACATGAAATAACAAAGATGGATCTCTTTATTGATATTGAAGCTCGGTTACATGTCGGTCCCTCTTAGGGATACCCATTTTGATACTATAAATTACAAATAGGCAAGGAGTGCCCCTTCCATGAAGAGGTGGTGCGCTTATAAAAGCTTCCCGGTTCCGCACACGAAAATGTATGAGGGCTTACAGATGCCTCCTTCTCCAGGTCTATTTCCTAGAGGGATCCCTTTTGCTCTCGTATGTTGCAATCTTCGTCCGATGTACCTGTGGCCCTGCAAGCAATGAAACAACAACGCACATTTAGGTGTCCGAGATTGCCTCCCTGGATGAGGTTGTTAGTAATCAAAGAATGTAATGGAAATATGATAAAACTATGCCATGAAATCATGTAAATCTATGCTAATGATATGAAAACATAAAGAAACAGAATAAAAGAAGCTATGTCTAAAACCTAAGCTAAGCCTACGGGCCACTGTCCAAGACAACGGCCGCTAAAGTAAACCTTGCTCTCTTTGCCCCAAAGCTATGGGTCAAAGCCTGTATCTGATGTTGAAATAATAGGTGTTATGCTCTTCAATCCATCAGAGCTTCGCCGTACACGTGATCTCAAAGAGAACTCTCCAAGTCTCGAAAGCTCTCCTCAAAAAGATGTCTCTCTCTGATATGATCTCATATCTCTTGGTGCTCTTAGGCTTGCACCTTTTATAGTGTGAAACCCTAGGTCTATGTCCAAGCCCTAGGAATGAATTTCTCATGCGTAGTGCAAGTTAGCATGAGAAGCTTTTGTCCATTGTCTATGTTTGAAGGCTAGTTAACTGAAATCTAACTACCCACTTGAGTCTTCTATGCGAACTGGTCGTTAGCATGAGAAGATTTTGTCCTTTGTTTATGCTTGGAGGTTAGTTAACTTAAGTCTAAATGCAAACTCAAATCTCCTATGTGAACTGGTCATGAAAAGGAATGCAAAGTCACTCCCGCTCACCTTTATTGCATGCAGACTACCACTTCCACCTGTGATTAGGCATGTTTGTCGACAAACTACTTCTTATGGCTTAGCCACTATCATCTACAGTGGCTAAGATCTGGCCGCTATCATCTACAGTGGCTAAGGTTTGGCCACTCTAGGCTTGAGCGGCTAGGATCTGGCCGCTCTTGGCTTGAGCGGCTAGACTTGGATGGCTTGAAAAGGCCCCAAATGAGTGGTGAGAACCACTATTGATGCTTGGAAAGTCCAATATTATGTCTTATGATCTTATGAGTGTGTCTATGTGAGTAGCTCCCCTAAGCATGACATGATTTAGGTGTCTACAGATGCCCCTTTTTGTGATGCATTATGTGGAAAACACAATGTTGAGCAAAAATGTAGACTGATCTATTTGTAGGGTGTATGGTGATCAATGGTCTGATCAACTCTGGATGGCCCAATCATGCAAGATGGCATGCATCCCTTGAATCATTGCCTCAATATTCGGAGGACTTAGCTCAGTGGCTTTTGCATGTTAAATTGCACTCATTCCTCAAACTCAATCGGGTAGCTTCAGTTGCTACAACAATTTCGATCGGTAGGAGAGCTACAATTGAAGATGTCATGTCTACTTACGTTCCCAGAAAACAAGGGAAATTTGTGATTGTTGTATGCAATGATTCATAGGATGAACATGATTTTGCTATGATCGAGTGATATTTTGTTGATTTTGATTATGATTAAGTTGAAGTTTTGAACTACTTCCTCACACAATGAATTGGTGAAGAAATGACAATGAATGAAGTGACAAGTCGCTTGACCAATATGACTAATCTGGTTCCTTTCTAGCATTTGTTGCTTTTAATGGGCAATCCCACATCCAAGTGTGATTCCAATTGTTTATGATAATCATCCATCCCTATCCCGAGGAGCGGTCCGACTATCAATAGCCTTCTTAGGGAGTTAGGATGAGTGATTCTATTTATGTCTAGATTGTATCACTTTGACTTAATGTTTTTGATGTCATAGGGGAATTAGAATGATCCTTTCACACCCGTGGAGCAGTCCGACCATCTTGGTCTTCTTCGGGATTGAAGGGTGGCACATCGTAATTCCAAAATGAGTTGTTTTTGCCCCAAGTGGCCTTATGGTTATCTACTCATCTCACCGAAATACATGGAGTGCAAATCGTTGCAATCATCGAGTGGATAGAGTAGGTAACTAGATACGAGGCCTACTTGAGATTGTGATTTTATGTGATTTTTTTGTTATTTTGAACATTCTGATGATCTTAAACCACCAAAGTGTGTTTATTTACTATTTTTGTGGGATCCCTTAGGGAGAAAATTCCTTATTTTGATCTATGGATCTAGCCACTATCAGGTCCAACGACCTTTGAGTTCCTACCTATGGTCACTATCGCCTTGAGCGACCAAGAAGTTTCGGGCCACTGATGTCAGCGACGACCAAGGCATAATTAAGGAAATATAAAAATTTGCATTTCTAGGGTTTGACCTATCACTTTCACTATTGAAGATTCACTTTGGGAGCTCTAGTGTGACGATGATGGTTGCGACTTTGAAACTTGCTAGTGCTGAGGACATGGCTACGTAGGGTGAGACATCAGCTATTAGAGGAGCCAGAGCTTCTCGAGTATTTCTCTCTTCAAAACCCTAGCTCTCTTTTCTTTATCTAAGTAAAACTGAACCTCACTAAGTAATGAGCAAAATGAACCTCACTAAACCTATTGGCAATGAACAAACTCCATAATTAGGCTTAGGTTCCCTTTTGCTATGGTGGGTTAGTCCCCAATTTTGCTTTTTATTAGTGGCTTTAGCCTAGGGTTTTTAATTTTTCCATTATTCACCTACTACCACCATTTTGGGCATTTTGAACTTAGCTTAGTTTTGATGCTTGGGTAGGAACATTTTACTTTCCATTTTATTTGTTTTCCCTCCCTATATTATTTTTTTGAAATTATTTTGTTATTTTTACAATTTTTTTATTTTTTAGCCAAGGGTTCATGGGTTTGCCATGTCGCCCCTTGGCCGTTGTCACTTGCGGAGCCACTGTCGCTCAGAGCAGCCAAGCTTGAATCCCAATGGTCAAAAATTTGACCATTGGGTCTTGGCTGTTGCCTCCAACGGCCAGGTTTCGACCATTGTAGGCGACAACGGCTAAAGCTTGAGCCTTGTTTCTTATTTTTTTGTATTTTGTTGAATTTTTTGACTTTTTTTTTTGAATTTTGATTTGTTTGATTAGGTGCAATCTTATTCTTCTTTTGCTTAGACTTAGAATAATTCATACTCTTTTGCACCATTTTCATGTTTATTGTGAATTATGCCTTAGATGCACTGTAGTTATGTTTTGTCTTTCTTCTGCTTTGCTTAGATCCTTACTACTCGAGCTCGAGACCCGAAGCTCCTGCTTGACTTACTTCCTAGCTTTGATGATATGGACTGGGCATGGTTCAAAGCCCATGGGTTGTAGTATGTCATCAGGCTACCTTACATCATGGTAGATCAGGCTTACCTTATGGCTTTGGCCCATCATTGGGACCCATGGACTAATACCTTCCACCTCCCGACCGATGAGATGACCATTACGTCGAAGGATGTGTATAGGATCTTTCAGATTCCATTTGATGGGGTGGCCATTATCTCTTCGACCACTAATGATCAGGTGGTTGTCTTCACTCGGGTGTTTAGAGGGCACTCTATGGATGCTCTCAAGGACACCAAGTCCAGAGGAGTGTCCATCAGTCATTGGCATGGGGAGGGCATCTTTACGATGAGGCATGTCATATTGTTGATGGTGATCAACAATGTTCTTATCCTAGACTGCTCAGGTTTGAGGTTCCCATGGAACCTTCTAGTGATGGTGCAGGATCTATTGGATAGTGAGGAGCCTATCATCTATGCATGGGGTAGATCACTATTGGCTCAGTGCTATGATGAGTTGTACCACATCCATCGATGAGGATGTGTCAGCATTACTTGTAGCTTGCTCCTATAGGTTTGGGGATGGGAGCACATTATAGTAGATCGCCCTAAGGGGCTCCCGATCGAGATTACAATGATTGATGCTCGAACATAGTGCTATGTTGCCAGATGGGCTCGAGAGCATGAGGAGCGTAAGAGCCACACTTTCACAGGGGAGTTATCCCACTACACTGATGCTTTCACTAGACTATTGGTCGGAGATGTCGTGTGGTGGCCTTACTATGAGTGTCCTACTTGGGATGATCCAGCTAGCTTTACTGCTAGGACACGGCATGAGTGATGGCTCATTGGTCATAAGATTGCCATCCGAGAGTATTTCTTCTACTCTCGAGTTCTTCGTCAGTATGAATTGTAGTAGGATGTGCCCTTGATACCATTCTTGTATAGGCACCTCACAATAGAGAAGGACCTACCTCCATGATAGATTATCGAGCTCTCAGATGAGGAGGATGCCCTAACTATTGACCCTATAATGGTTAGGGGAGTTATAGAGGCCTACACTCAGTGGTGGGGTGATCGGATGTGGCATGGCATTGGTAGCCTAGGGCACGAGGATGATGGTGGGGGTGATGGTGCAGATCCGATAGGATGTAGAGTCTGAGCCAGGACCGAGGTATGGGGCCAGCCAGTAGAGTAGGTGGTAGTGGAGGATCCTGATGTTCCTGAGGAGGAGGAGTTAGAGCCCGAGGAGAGAGACTCTCCTATGAGAGCATAGCTACATGAGGTCGAGGTTGAGCTTCAGGCCACTAAGATCTAGGTACAATGATGAGATGCTACCATTGAGCAGCTCACAACATAGATACAGGCTCTACAGGCTACTATTGGGGGTGGCGATGTCAGGATGTAGTTTGTTGTTCCTCCTTCTACACCATAGGAGGCTCCAACAATAGGTTCAGGAGTAGATGTGGGACATCTCTAGTCTCTATTGGATGAGCATGAGGAGCGGATCCGAGGACTTGTGGATCATGTTACCCTTCTTTAGATGCAGCTCAAGAGGCATGAGATTGTCCCTAAGGATCCAATAAGTGTGGGTGGTTCATAGGTCAGTGGGCGCTCCACCTCAGGGTAGTCTTCCACCCATCCTAGCTAGAGGACCCAGACTCGGACAGAGAGACCGATAGGCTCGCATCACTCGACTCATGACACCGCCATAGGGGGAGGTGGCACTAGAGGAGGTGATGTAGGGGGCTCAGGCCCGATATTTGATTGATGCTCTACTTGGTCCTTGATCCATTTTTGAGGTCGACTGACCTATATGACTATAGCCTACAGGCATTTTTGTATATCCATTGGACTTGACACACATACTTTTATGATAGCTTTTCATTATGACTTATTATGTGTATCATTTATTGCTCATGTTTTTGTTATTATTTTATTTTATGATATGATGTGATGATGGTATTATGATGATTTGATGAATATGTTAGATGATAGATGATATTTGAAGATGCTTAGATGGATGTGTAGATGCTTATATGATTTGATGATATGATGTGATGTATTTTGATGATGAATGATGAATTTATGATTTGTATGCAAATGGATATTGCCTATATGTTTTATGATGTGCTTTATGGATGATTAATGACTTGTTTTTGTGAATGCGATGTTATTGCTAAATGCATGTTTTAACTTTGCTTTAATTTTATGCATCTAACTTATGTGATGGAATGGTATAAATGAACCTGTATGCTCTAATCACTTAAAACATACGGAATGCATATGACATTGACAATCTTAATGGGTGATACCATAGAAAGTAAAAAAATAATCATGAATTTAAATAATCACTCTTATCATAAGAATTGATTAAGTATTCATATATGAGATGTAATGGTGTGTAATGTATTTTCTTAATAAGTTTCTATAAATTAAAATATATAAAGTAGTCAGTGGTCGTCTATATACTATTTCTAATATATATGCGGTATCTGTCCTACTATGTTGATACCCCCTAATTTATAGAATCTTATAAAGAAAGTGATGGTGTGAATGATGTTATGATTTGTTGCTATGTAAGAATTTTTGGGGCTTTTCGGAGATTCAAACACTCTAGTTACCCTATCAACAACTGTCTACTTACCACTTAGACTTTTGAAAAGTAAGGCTTTTACCATGGACCTAGTTTTTCATGATCTTTGTGTGTGCAAGTGATTGTATATTTTGAGATAGAACTCAAGCATTTCCTCCGATGTCAGGTGGGATTCTTTCAGCCCATTGCTAAGATCGGGGATCCTCAAGTGTTCATCTCATCCTTATGTTGGACTTAGTTGGACTATACCACTAGGCAATATTGGGTTACCTAAGCTAGCTCATCCACATTCAAACATTGGTCTACACAAATGCATGAAGCAATTGTAATAGACATATCATCATGCGTAAGGATTTCTCCTTCCAGTTTTGTACAATGCTGAGAATTCCAGGGATTCAAGCTTTATTCCCTTCTTTTTGGCTTCTTTTTGGCTTTGGATATTTGCTCATATGTAGTGATGAAAATCACTTTTTATTTTGATTGATTTTTTTCTTTGAGTGGGGATTTTTGTAGTGATGATAATCACTATTTATTTTTCTCATATGTAGTGATGAAAATCACTATTTATTTTTTATTTATTTTTTGAGCTTTGATTTTTTTTTAATTTTGAATATATGATTTGTGTATCGGATTATTGCTTTGAAATCTTGATTGTATGCTTGGCCTTTTGAATATGTACTTTGCTTTGGGATTTTGCTTATTTTGATTTAAGCAAGGGATTTGGATAGGGTAAAGCTTGTCCTTTTGCCAATTCTCAGCACCTTTAAACCGGTTGCATAGGGGGATAAGCAAGGAAGATCCTTTTCGCTTAAGGTAACCTAGACCGCTTTGCAACTTTCATATTTTCCTTGTACCAACTAGGATTTTAGTGTTTCAATTAGTGACGGGATCTTGAATATCCAAGGCTTTATCATAGCTAGACCTTACCTTCTACTAATCAAAGTTGTTTTCCTCAAAAGTTGATAAGATCACTAGGTGTGGTTGATTAACCGAAAAACCTTAGTATATTATGTATAGCAACAAATAATGGTTGTGTTGAAAAACACAATTACACACATGTGGATGGAGGTATGGATATGAATGACTTGTGTGACAAACTGTGGTATCACTTTTAAGGCTCTCATGACATATGCAATTGTAGTGGATATGAAAATGCAATGCAATGATGTGGATGCAAGATGTGAGATGCAATTGTTTTTTGTATTTTTGATTTTATGTTGTTTTTGTATTTTTGATTAATTTGACCAAAGGGCTTATTATGCCTTTGGGGCTTTTGTTATTGATTTTGACCAAGCGGTTTGAATTACCCTTGGAGCTTTTGATTTGATGGGATTTGACCAAGCGGTTTGAATTACCCTTGGAGCCTTTTTGAATTGATTTTGACCAAGCGGTTTGAATTACCCTTGGAGCCTTTTGATTGATTTTTGACCAAGCGGTTTGAATTACCCTTGGAGCCTTTTGAATTGATTTTGACCAAGCGGTATGAATTACCCTTGGAGCCTTTGATTGTATTTTTGAATTTTATGTTTTTATGATTTGTTTTTGTTTTTGACATATTTGAATTTTTTGAATTTTTTTTTTTTTTTTTTTTTTTTTTTTATTTTTTTTTTTTTGACATATTTGAATGTTTTTTTTATGAAATATTTGAATGTTTTTTTTTATGAAATATTTGAATGTTTTTGTGTTTTATGTGTAAAATGCCTTTAAGTGAATGATATTGAGAGGTTCAGGCTCTTCAACACCATCTAATGATATAAGGTGATATGCTCCAGGCCCAACTCTCTATGAAATCATGTATGGACCTATCCAGTTTACCATGAACTTATCTCACAGATGCGACGACAGATTCGAATTCTACTGGTTTTCTTTGAGCACTAGATCTCCAACCTTGAATTCCCTTAGGTGGACTTTACTATTGTAAGCTCATGCAAGGTGATCTTGGTAAACGTGAAGATGCTCTAAAGCATTGACTCGACATTCATCAAGAAGCATCAATTGATCAAGGTGGCCTTGTCACGCAACTTCATCATCTATGAAGTCCTTTAATGCTATGCATAGAGTCAAAATTTCTAACTCTAGAGGCATGATGGCCTTAGTGCCATATACTAGTGAAAATGGTGTTGCCCCAGTGGGCATCCGTATACTAGTCCTGTATGCCCATAGTGCAAGAGGCAACTGCATGTGCCAATCCTTGTGATTTTCTTGCACTATCTTCCTCAAAATGGAGACTATTATTTTGTTTGAGGCTTCTGCTTGCCCGTTTGCTTGTGGATAATAAGGCATTGAAAAACTATGTTGAATATGGTATTTGTTCATTAAAGCACACACATTTTTGTTCTTGAAAGATGGCCCATTATCCGATATTATCTTAGAAGGGACCCCAAAATGACTTATGATATTGTGGAGTATAAACTCCACAATCCTTGGTCCAGTTGTTGATGTTAAGGGGATCACTTCTACCCATTTAGTGAAGTATTATATGGTCATTATGATGAATGTGTGTCGGCCTGAGGATGGGGGTGAGATCTTCCCAATCAAGTCTAGTCCCCATTACGAGAATGGCCATGCTGCCTGGATGGGCTGCAAAGCTTGCGATGGTAAGTGCGTTAGATTTGCATGATGTTGGCACTTACTACATTTCTTGACATACTCACAATAGTCCTTTTCCATTGTGGGCCAATAGTAACCCATTCTCAAGATGCGCTTAATGATGGCCATGCCACTGAAATGGCCTCCACATGTTCCATCGTGAGCTTGCAAAATTGCCCAAGATGCTTCTTAGGGCTCAAGACAATGGAGTAATACTCCATCATATCCTCGTCTATAGAGGATTTCTCCTAGAAAGATGTATCTTGTTGCTCTCTATTTGAACGTTCACCTTTCAGTATGTGACAAACCTTGAGGTACTATTCCAAGCTTCAGGAAGTCCCGCAGTTGGGAAAGCCAATCCTGATAAGCCATAACTTCTATAGAATAGACAACTTGCTCTTCCTGCATTTTTGAGGTAGTGAACACGGATTGAGGAACAACTCTATGGTATATGGTTGCACCACACTCCATAGGTCCTTGGGAGATCAAAGACCCCCAAGGTGCTATTTGCAAGAAATCTCTAGCTATGAAGGACCAATCCTGATTTGGCTCGATGTTGATCATGTTGACTGATTCTTGATTGTCAAAAGCTTCATGATGTATTGTTGAGTGTGAAAGCACTTTCACATGAATGGTTGTAAAATCAGTAGATGGATTCTGAGGGATTAAGGATCCCAAAGAGGCCATGGTGTCTACAAATCTATTCGATGTACGAGGGATTGCCTCGATGTCATACCATTCCAGCCGGGCTAGGTAGGTGTCAACAAGTTCCTTGTAAGTCTTCAGGAGTGGGCACCTACATTGGAATAGTCCTTTGACCTAGTTTACTATGAGCAAGGAGTCACCAAAGATATTCAATATTTTAATACCCATTGCTATAGTTATTTGGAGTCCCAGGATCAATGCTTCATATTATGTATTGTTGTTTGTGCATGGGAAGTCTAGTTTGAATGATAAGGGCAATGGAGCACCCTATGGTGTGATAAAGACAATCCTTGCTCTACCTCCTTGTTCACACTTTGAACCATCGAAGAACAATGACATGTCTCTTTCTTTCTTAGGTTCTTCGAGTTCTGGTGGATCTGATAATGCAAAGACCGCATCATCAAGCAATTCTATGGTGAGAGGCTTGTTATCCTGAAGAGGCGCCTCTGCTAATTGATCTGCTATGACTTGTCCCTTGATGGACTTTTGGCTTATGAACTCTAGATCAAATTCTATCAATAGCATGATCCACTTTGTGGTACGTGTATTGTGATATGTCTTGCTCATCATGTACTACAAAGGATTTTGTTTTGATATGACGTAGGTCGTATGGCTCAACATGTAGTGTCACAACTTTCGAGTTGCAAAGACCACTGCTAAACACAAATTTTTGACATACGCATATCCTAGCTCATAACTCACCAAGGTGTGACTAATGTAATATATGGCTTGCTCTTTATCTTGTGCATTATTTTGGGCTAACATGGTGCCCAATGCAAAATTAGTAGTCGATATATATAGTAAAAATGGTATGTCTGGCCTTGGTGGAGCCAATAATGGTGGTGTTGCTAGATAAGTTTTGATCTCTACAAAGGCTTGATGGCATTCTTCATCCCAATGAAAGGGGACTTCCTTGCATAGCAACCGATTCATAGGTCGGCATTTGTCTGATAATTGCATGATGAATATTTTGATGGATGCTATCTTGCCTTGTAGGCTCCTCAACTCCCTAATGTTGGTAGGGGCGGCCATTTCTAGTATAGCCTTTACCTTTGTAGGATCTACTTCAATGCCTCTCTTGGATACGATGAATCCCAAAAGCTTGCCAGAAGTTATGCCAAATACGCACTTCTTAGGATTCAATCGGACATTATGTTCTATGAGGCGATCAAAGACTTGTCTAAGGACTTCGGCATGCTCTTGCCACAATAGGGACTTGGCTAGTAAGTCATCCATGTAATCTTCCAAGATCTTATGCATATAGTCATGGAATATGTATGTCATGGCTCGCTGATATGTGGCACCAACATTTTTGAGACCGAATGGCATCACTTTGTAACAGAATGTTCCCCATGGAGTAATGAAAGTAGTTTTATGTTGATCTTCGAGCTTAATCCAGATCTGATTGTATCCAAAAAACCATCCATTAGGGAGAGCATTTCATGACCTACGGTTGCATCTACAAGAGCATCTATGTTTGGCAATGAGAATGAATCCTTTGGTGTTGCCCTATTTAAATCTCTAAAATCCATGTAGATACAGACTCTTCCATCAGGTTTCCCTATGGGTACCATGTTCGACACCCACTCAGGGTAGTCGATAGGAACTATGAATACTGCATCCAATAGTTTTTGCAATTCATTCTTCACCATCAAAGCGATGGTTGGATGCATTTTCCTTAATTTTTGCTTGACTGGCTTCTTCATGGGATCCAATGAAAGGTTGTGAATGACTAACTTTGGATCTATCCCTGGCATGTCTTTGTAAGTCCAAGCAAAAATATTTGGCCTCTCCTTGAGGAGAGGAATTAGGATGGCTTGTTCCTCTGGAGATAGACTTTCTCCGAACTTGACTTTCCTTGGTTGGGTAGGATCATCACTGATGTCCACCTCGAAAGTCACTTCTATAGCCATATGTGACCCATCCTCTAGCTGATGAGGCATGGGTATCAAATGAATGTCATCATCGGGATTCATAGGACCTAGTGACTCAGGTTCCAAACCAACATGGAAGACGTCATACGCACAACCTGATGCAAAATGGAATGGTTGTAACATCTCTTCATTGGGGAAGAGGTCTTCCAGGCTCTATGGGTGAATTAGCATGATCCCAATCAATAGCCTCTACATCAAGATGCAATGATTTGGTAGGATCTGCTGGATTATGAAGTGGAGTGGTCAAATCAATGGAGATCATGTTGATGGATGGGATGAAATCTCCAGGACCACATGGGTGTAATCTTGTCTCAGGGGTTTCCCTTCCATACTCACGATGAGGTTCTGGAGGAATGGGAATTTTTGGATCTGGCCCATGAGCAGGGTGGACAATAGGATCATTGGGCTCTAATTGCTCTCTGAATGTAGGTGAGAGGGGATTGACCATCCGATGAATGGCAGCTAGGTCAATAGGTCTCCCCAAAAATTGGAGATGAGGGTCTATGGCATGGAGTGCCACCTCTCTCTCTACTAGCTCATTGACTTGTCGCAAGTGGTGAGGTCCAAGATAAGCCATCTCGGTCTCATCCTCAAAGTCATCATCACTTATCCAAAAACCATTAGCATTGGTATGCGGCCCTAAGACAAGGGGCTCATGTCTTGGCCCCAAGTAGGCCATCTCTATTTCATCTTCATATTCTTCATCACTTATGAAGAATCCATTTGCATTTGTCTCTTGCCCCAAAGTCAGGGGTTGATGGCTTAGGCCTAAGTAAGCTCTTTCTATTGAGTCTTCTGATTCATAGTCACTTTCATCTAATGTATATCCACTCTCATCATGGATGGACCATGTGAATATTTGTAAATAGTGAGGCCCCTGATAGGCTAAGCCAAGTTGTGCCTCATCATCACTTGCTTCATATCCATTCTCCTCATCCCATGAGTTGTACCCTATTGGGGTGGAATCAATTGAGGTGTTTGGATGATAAGTTTTTGGAGGTGGTATGTTTACCGTGGCCACTTGTCTGTTGCTCAAATTTGCTATTCTTAGGGGGTGATAAGGAATGAAATCAATGTCTTCTCCTAACCCTATGCTTAATCTTTCCAATGCTGCTACAAGAGAGTCATCTCGACCTCCGCTATAATAGCCTAAGCCAAATATATCAGAGGGAAGCTGATATAGTGGCTCGTATGGCCACCTGCGCCCTTGCTCATATATGCCAAGGCCATAGCCATGCCAATGGCAATGCTCAAAGTAGCTTAGAGCAAACTCGAGATTAGAGAGGTAATGAACATTGACTATGAATAATTCGTCACCATCCTCTTCTATATCTGAAGACTTATGAGCGCAGTCCAGGCCGACATAGACAAAATTGGTTTGGTTGGGAGGGATTCCAAGTGGAACCACTATTCCTACTAGTGGCCTCAAGTCCTTAGGCCTCCCTATGTCTTGTGTAGACTCAATGATAGGTGTAAAGGTAATTTTCTACACAAGGTACTCCCCTATGCCTATGCTTGCCAAGTGTATTGATGCATGCGATGTGGATGACCCCACGGATGATACTGGGGAAGCAGGGTGATAATCACTATCTTCATCTTGATCTTGAGGATCTTCCTCTTCCATAGGACTTGGCATTTCAGCAATGGCTATAGTTGGCACTTCTTTGGGCCTTTCTTCCTTAACTAAGGGTGCCTTTAGCTTCTGATTGTCTTTTGGTTTTGACGTTGATGGTACTTTAGAAGCATTGACTATCTTGAGTGCACCAGGAGGTGTTGATGTGCATGGGTCTTTTCTTACCCCTTTGTCTTCATTATCCACTTGTGTGGTTGGGGATGAAGGTGCCACATATAGGTGAGTAGAAGGGATTACAAATTCTCCTAGAATGTCCACCTGATTGATATATTTAAAAGGCTCTTCATCAGCCAGAACCACATAGACTTTGTTCTCGTGCACATACTTGACACATTGGTGCAAGATCGAAGGCACACACTTCATGGCCCTTATCCAAGGGTGCCCTAAGAGGATGTTATATTGCATAGCTCCTTCCAAGACATGACACATCATGGGGATGGTCTTGTGCCCCACCTTGATGGGTAGGACTATCATTCCCATAATATTGCATAAAGCATCATTAAAAGCTCTCAATGTGTAAGCTCCTGGAATGATATTTGACTTGGGGATTTTGAGGTGCTCTATTGCAGTTGTTGTGATGATGTTTATCGATGAACCTATATCGACCAAAACCCTCTTGAAAGGTAAGTCATTGATTGCCACTACAATGTTTAGCGGAGGGTCTGGTAAGGCAGTAGGAACTGTCTTAATCTCATGATCATAGAATCGGATTACAGGTTCCTGGCATTCTTGTACTTGTCCCACAAAGTGAGTGAATGCATTCGCATCTTGTGGTTGGAGCTCAATTATTCTTAAAATCTCCATTAGAGTCTCCCTATGCTTTGGGGACTATTGTATGAGCTCATAGATGGATAACTTAGCTGGAGTCATCTATAAGTTTTGCTCCAATCTACTCCGAATAGTTACCACAGGTCTCATTGGTGGACCTAGAAGGTTGTCTTGCCTTTGCCTAGGAGTGGTTGGGATGTTCATGGGAGCTACAGGTGGTTGTGGTTGACCATACCGCCTAGTCCTTGTTGCTATGTTAACAATCTCAACCATCCCAATGCATCCATGGGTAGGTATGTCAGCTCGAACCTGATTGACTTGGGCCCCTTGCTCTCGAGGGGCCTCATGATTGGGCAATGGGTTTCTGTATATGCCCATGTCTCTATTATCGGGAGCCAGTGGGTTGTCAACTTTGAGTTCTCCTACCTCAATCATGTTTTGCACTTGATGCTTAAACCCGATGCAAGCCTCAATGTCATGCCTCGGTATCCTATGATAAGGGTAAAATTGATCTTCCCTATATCCTTTTGGCTTAGGATGGTTGGGATCTATAAGAGGTATATCAAGAAATCTGATCCTCCTAGCCTCGCTCAACTGATTAAATATTGATTGCATTGATTCTGTCAGAGGCATGAAATAACGAGGTGGCTTGCATTCTCGATTTCTTCCCTGATTGTTCTTTTGGTCATAGTTGGCTGGTGAGGGATGTGCTTGATAGTTCTATGGTTGTTGTGCACCCCCATCCTTGGGTGTAGCCAATACGACTTGATTGACTAGAGCAGGATTGCCCTACTTCTACTTATACTTGTCATTCTTACCATTCTTGTTCCACTCCTTTTTGTTTTAGAGTTTAATGGTTCCCTCATCTACTTTTATTTCTTCGATGAGCTTGGCCTGTGCCAAAGCTTCCTCAAATGAAGGATACTGTTGGAGTTGTAGCAAGAGGGAGATATGTTTAGAACAACTTTTGGTGAACATGTGAATGATCTCTTCTGTGGGAATGGAGAATGATAATTTTGCCATGACTTTTCTCCATCTATTCCCATAATCCATTACTGGCTCATCATCATACTATTTCAAGTTGGCCAGGTCTGAAAGGTTCACCTTCTTCTTAGCACCAAAGGAGAAATGCTTTAAGAATGCATTTACTAGTTGTTCAAAGTTGGTTATGCTATGCTTAGGTAGTTGGTTGAACCATTGAGTGGCAGCACCTAAAAATGTCATTATGAATGTTCTTAGCATGAGAGCGTCATTGTCTTCAAGATGAAAATAAGCATTGATAAAATTGGTGACATGCTCTTGTGCATCCTCTTCACCTTTAAACTTTTCTAACCTAGGCATCTCAAAGTGCTTAGGATATGGAGGGCTAGGGATTGATGGGCACAATGGTTGGTTGTGTATTTTGCTCAATGTTGGTGAGTTCCCAGCTGCCTCTTGTTTCTCAAAGGTTTTCATATTTTCAGCAAGCTCTTGAAATGCCTTTGATGCATGGATTTCCTCCTCTTGTAAGCCTATTCACATTGGCAATGGAGGTAACTCTCTATCCATTTGATTTATTCCATTTTCCTCCCTCCTACGAGGGGACCCAGGATTATGATCCTGGTTTGTTATGTTTGCCCTTCCCCCATTAGTTGGATTTCATTCATGATTTGGTGGGGGATTTCATTGTGGGCTATCTTGTCTAGTGTGCCTCTCCTTAGGTGAGTCAGCGTGTCTTGTTCTTTGGTGGTCACCACCATTTTTCTATAAATTGTTAAGAGCTAGCCGCTCAGCTTGCTCTCTTAAATGTTGCTCATGTTGGTGCAAGAGTCTTTCTCTTTGTTTCTCTTGTTCGAGAGCTTCCACTAGCTCTCGCTCCTTACGTAATGCATTTTCTAACCACCTCATTCGGTCAGTTTGTGTTGTCATAGAAGACTCATGTTTATCTGACTCTGTTCTTGTTGTCTTGACTCATAGATTCCTCGAGGAGGTTTCTATTGTATCTGTACTCTTGCTAGCTAATGTGACTTGTTCAGTGTACTATTGAGTATCCCTATGATCAGACTCCATGCATCTACTATAGGGTCACTCTGAGGTACCCCTAGACTGGGAAGTGTGTTTAGAAGTCATAGTTCATGAGCTTCCAGATGCAGAGTTCTCAGTAGCTATAGTTCTTTGAGTGGGAAATCGATCCAACCCATCTAGTTATCTTGTTTTCCATGGTTGGTCCCATGGGGTGCCATTTACTCCTATGAGGTCATAGTCTATGGGAATATTTCCTTTTGTGTGAAGGGTTTCTTCTATATGATTCCCATGACTAGATGTAGCTCTAGTTTCCTACCCTTCAGTGGGTAGACCTATTTCATATGTTTCTTGTGAGTCTTGAGGTGTTGCAATTCTTGTTTGCCTTCTTGATGAAGAGGGCTTTGTGGTAACATGTTTTCTCCATGTGGATGGAGATGTAGCAGTCTCATCATCCCTATGTGAAGAATGAGTCTTAGAACCTTCTTTATGTCCATGTGAGGAGGAAGCCCTTGAAGCTTCCTCATATATTTGAGATGTTTCTATGTGTTTAGAGGAGGCCCTTGAGGTCTCCTCATGTCTCCTTGATGAGGATGGTTATGAAGCCTCTTTTTGTTTATGTGACTTTGTTCCATGATGTGGTTCCTTACTTGGGGTTTCTCGAGGAGATCCCCCAAGGGTTGAATTATCACCCCTTAGGCTCATGGAGCTACGTCTCATGGTCTTACGGGTAGGTCATTCAATGTTACTATGACTCCACCTATGGGTATGAATTGCTTCTGTCTCTCCCTTGGTATCAGACCGAGGGTGCTTACTTCTTGTTTTGACCATGTTGTCTTATGAATTGATCTTTTGAGTTGCAATTTAGGAATAACCACACAATACCAAACAAATGTTTATCTTGATTACCGATTTGAGTGTGCCCTAAACTATTTGATGTGTTTTGATGTGTTGTTCTTTCGATTTCTTTGCTCTTGTTCTTGGATTAAGAATGAGAAGACTCATCCATAGTGACAATCAAGTACACTCATGCCAAACATGATTTTCTCAAAAGAAGCTAGGGTACACCATTGAAGACCCAATGGAGGGTTCGCCTAGCTCTTCCACTCTGAACCAATGATTGTTCCAATAGTGGGAGATAGTTTGAACACAAGTAACTTAGTGTCACTATAAGTAAGTTTCTCAATCCATTTCTAGGAAGCTCTAGGGGGTAAACCAGTGGAAGGAGATGAATTCCAATGTCACTGGACTGAATTGAAGGTTGGTGATGAAATCCAACTCTCCAATGTTTAAATGAGACGTGCGTGTGTGGTGTTCATTTTAAGCTTGCGTAACATAAAGTGCATCATATAGCAGCAATGAATCTTTCCTATATGCCTAAGTGCAAAAATACATTTCAATATTCAGAAAGATGCATGAACTATTATGATTTGTATGAGCGCACTTTATTTCATGCAACTATGGCCTCTAGCAGGGCCTCAAAGCAAGCAAACAACATACAATGTCTAGCACGTTGGATTCTAGGGTGAAATTTTTAGGCATAAGCCATTGTTCCTAGCAACGCCTAGTGGAAAATTTAAAAGAAGATCTAAGATATGCGAAATGCTTAATTCTTTCTTCTTTTATTCCTTCAATTTCCAAACATAAATGTGCTTTAAGTTCTCTATTTTAGACACACAGAAGCAGACAGAAAGCTATAAAATATCAGAGAAGCTATACCAACCTTTGATCCAGCTCAGAGAGTCGATGTTTTGACCTCTACTACACTCCAGTTCTAGCCGTTGTTGACCAGAGTGACTGGTTCTTGGTCATTGTAGCTCAGAGCGGCTAAGCTCTATTGGCCATTGTAGCTCAGAGCGGCTAGTTTTTGGCCATTGTAGCTCAGAGAGGCTAGACCTGCACACAAAATTAAGTTAGTATTCTAATAAAAAATGAAAAATTAGTGGTGGTCCCACCATGATCGCCATCTGTAGCGACCCCGAGAATGCACGCACCGGTCCCTTTTCTAACCCTACTTGCAATGTTATTTAAAATACCAAAGATGAAATGGAAAGACAAGAGGAAAAAGCATATAACATGAAATAACAAAATATGGATCTCTTTATTGATATTGAAGCTCGGTTACATGTCGGTCCCTCTTAGGGATACCCATTTTGATACTATAAATTACAAATAGGCAAGGAGTGCCCCTTCCATGAAGAGGTGGTGCGCTTATAAAAGCTTCTCGGTTCCACACATGAAAATGTATGAGGGCTTACAGATGCCTCCTTCTCTAGGTCTATTTCCTAGAGGGATCCCTTTTGCTCTCGTATGTTGCAATCTTCATCCGATGTACCTGTGGCCCTGCAAGCAATGAAACAACAACACACATTTAGGTGTCCGAGATTGCCTCCCTGGATGAGGTTGTTAGTAATAAAAGAATGTAATGGAAATATGATAAAACTATGCCATAAAATCATGTAAATCTATGCTAATGATATGAAAACATAAAGAAACAGAATAAAAGAAGCTATGTCTAAAACCTAAGCTAAGCCTATGGGCCATTGTCCAAGACAGTGACCGCTAAAGTAAACCTTGCTCTCTTTGCCCCAAAGCTATGGGTCAAAGCCTGTATCTGATGTTGAAATAATAGGTGTTATGCTCTTCAATCCGTTAGAGCTTCATCGTATACGTGATCTCAAAGAGAACTCTCCAAGTCTCGAAAGCTCTCCTCAAAAATATGTCTCTCTCTCTATAATCTTGTCTCTCTTGGTGCTCTTAGGCTTGCACCTTTTATAGTGTGAAACCCTAGGTCTATGTCCAAGCCCTAGGAATGAATTTCTCATGCGTAGTGCAAGTTAGCATGAGAAGATTTTGTCCATTGTCTATGTTTGAAGGCCAGTTAACTAAAATCTAACTGCCCACTTGAGTCTTCTATGTGAACTGGTTGTTAGCATGAGAAGCTTTTGTCCTTTGTTTATGCTTGGAGGTCAGTTAACTTAAGTCTAAATGCAAACTCAAGTCTCCTATGTGAACTGGTCATGAAAAGGAATGCAAAGTCACTCCCGCTCACCTTTATTGCATGTAGACTACCACTTCCACTCGTGATTAGGCCTGTTTGTCGGCAAACTACTTCTTATGGCTTAGCCACTATCATATGCAGTGGCTAAGATCTAGCCATTGTCATCTATAGTGGCTAAGGTCTGGTCGCTCTAGGCTTGAGTGGCTAGGATCTGGCCGCTCTTGGCTTGAGCGGCTAGACTTGGATGGCTTGAAAAGGCCCCAAATGAGTGGTGAGAACCACTGTTGATGCTTGGAAAGTCCAATATTATGTCTTATGATCTTATGAGTGTGTCTATGTGAGTAGCTTCCCTAAGCATGACATGATTTAGGTGTCTACAATTTGATACTGATATTTTCAACTTTTTTAGTCCTAGGCACAAAGCCTCATACTCCACTGCATTATTATTATAGCTCCATGTGATTTTATATGAATAAGTATTTTGCTTCTCCTAATGGGGTACTAAGCACGATACCAGCCCCTGCATTGTTCTTACATCAGGCATCGTCAAAGTACAACTTCCATAGCTGATCGGGTGCAGGGAAATCTTTTATGGGTGCTTTAATTTTGGTCTTTTTGGGCTTTATAAATGAATAAAAATCCAAATCAGTCTCAATGACAACATTGAAATCTATCATAGAAAAATCCTCTTTGACCTGAATATCACCGAGGGATTCCTCCATCAGGTCTATTGTTTGTATTTCCTCCGCCATCAAGTTGATAGAGACCGAACCCTTTTCCTCATCTTTGAGCTTTTCAACATGAAAAGGAATAGGTTTTTCATTGAAGAGCTTGAATATTTTCCCCTTGAATGGGATCTCCAAGTGTGAGTAGTCGAGGGAGAGATAGCCTCCCAACTTAGTCGTGAATTCTTGTGAGAGGCACATACTAAAGTATGGCTCCAAATCAACCACCACAATTTCTTTGATAATCCTAACCTATGACATCTGATGGATTTGGATGGGGATGTTCTTGATGACTCCTAATATCTTTATAGGAGTTTCGTCTAGCTACAAGACTCTAGGACTACTTTGGGTGTACTCCATACCCATGATTTCATAGATTGCTTTGGGTATGACAGTCATTGCGATGCTTGAATCGATCATGCAGTTATGGACAACCCATCCCTCCATCTGAAGGGAAAGGTAGAATGGTGAGGGTAGATTCTTACCTATGGCTGATGTGGTTAGTGGAGATGCAAACGTTGTTTACGTTAGCTTACTCCCTTTATCCTTAGAGTATTTGAGGGATTCTTATAAAATATCAACTTGACCTGGGAGTTAGAGAGCGTCATAGAGGTTTACCTTAGTCAGGGACCTTTTTATTTCTTCAATAATGTTGTACATCAAAGATCTTGGTTCTCCTCCTTCCTTAATTGGCTTGTACGCCCTTCGATACTACTATGTGGTATCAACTCACTGACGCTTGGTCAACGAGTTATATTTGAGTTTTTCTCTAGCCTCATCTTGCACGTCTGCTTATGTTTGAGAGAGTGGTGCTATGTGTTGGAGGACCTTCTCTTTAGAAGAAGGTGACAAGTAATATTTTAGTGGACTAGGTAGTTCTGAGTTACAACTAGATTGGAGGCCTTTGCTAAAGGTTGTGCCTTTTGGTATGATGGATTGGGTGGTGTTGGTACCTTCAGTGGCTCCATCTGAGCTGGATCAGCTTCAATAGATTTCTTACCAGCTCTAGTGAGAATCAATATTTTCTCATTGGAAGGGATCACAAAATTGTGATCAGCTTCATGGATTATATTGACTTGCTCATAAGTGCCACCATACAACATTTGAACATAGTTGAGGTGCACCACACAGGTTTCTTCACTATGTGGATCATTACATGTAGTGCACCAGTATGCTGGGTCTAAAGGACTGACCTCTCTGCTACTCATTATAGCTTAATTTCTTTTGGGCTGCCCATTATAGCTCATTGAAAACCCTAATCGTACTACCTTTTTTTCATGACAGTCATCTGATTTGCCATAGTCTTCATGTAGACCTTCATCTCTTGCATCTCCTTGGCCTAAGCCTCATTCATAGCTGCCTGATTTGTAGGTGTTTGACTTGTAGATAGCAATAATGGGGTCAGTGGTGCAGGCAACGTCAGATACTAGATAGGGGCTGGTAATTGGGGAACTAAGGGTACCTGATATTGTAGCATAGGTGTTTGGAATTGTGAAGTGGGTACCATTTGGTACTAAGAGGATGGGTTCCATAATTGGTTGGGATATGTCTGTAGACACCAAAAATTTACACATTGTCCCTCTCCCCATCTTTATGGTTAATTAATGTGCAAAACCATTGAAAATTGTATAAATTGGCCTAAAAATAACTATTCATCACCATTAGCCCCTTTGGGCTAGCTAAGCTCCTTCCTATTCTTAACCCAAGGTCCTCATGTGACCTCATAGGCAACTCAACTAAGGTTGAAACCTTCACCATGGTCAAAAAGCACTTTATGATTAGAAAGTCAACACTTTTGGTCAAATTATGCTTTATGGCTAATTTCACAATTAATTAGATCTAATCGGGATTTAATTAAAACCTCCACCTCATCTAGTCTACTTTGACTAACTCTAGCCTTCCACCTCACCTAGCCTAGCCTAGACTAGCCCTGCTACCTTTACACCTAGATATTTCTCCACATCACACACCCCTGGGTCATTAATGCAAGATGGAGACTTTTGCATTTAAAAAGACAATTATAATCCTAATATATTTCAATAAAGGTGATTATTAATGACAAATCAAGATCTTTTGAAAATCATCATTATTTGTGGATGGGTGAGGGATTCTCTCATCCAACCTCATTTATGACCCAGGACACCTCAGGGGACACCTCTTTGGTGGACACCTCACCATATCCACCTCACAGGGGACACCTCACCACCTTTCTCTCACCTTGGACCGCTCTATAAGTAGAAGGTCATTTTCACCATTTTAGATCATCACAAGTATGAAACTATTCTAAAATTACCATTGCCATTACATCCATCACTCATACATCATACGCAAATCACATAGCTATCATACAAACATCGTAATCAACTTGCCTCATCCTTATGATCATTTTATGAGTGAGACAGGTAGACTTCATTATCAGGATATGCTGCTTAGAAGCTTTTCTGGATAAATTATATCAACATAACCGATCAGGACTATCCAGGGATCCTATCTGAGCAATCCACCTTCAAAAGGGCCAGTTCGTACCTCACACATCTGAACCTCTCGGTTCATTCCCCAGGAGTGCTAACCTCTGCAATAGACTCCATAATCACTCAAAAATGTAAGGATAACTATGTTTTGTGATTTTATGTTAGTTTTAATAATTAATTTGATGTTTTTAATAGTTCTATGTGTTTTTTGTCTTCATAAACATGAGGTTTGACTGAGGCAGACCCCCCAACGCACTAACAAGATTTTATAGGTTTACAGGTACAAAAAAGCACAAGGAAGCATTCAACAAGCAGTGGCTCATGATCAAAAAGCCCACCTACATTGAGGAACCCACAAAGGACTGATCGTGATGTCTTTGTACCAAACTCCTAAGAGCTTCCTTGGGGAAGACTCTATTGTAGCCCAAAGGGGTAAAATTGTAAAAGGATATCACCTTTTGTAACCCTCTTTTACAATTATTTATACAATTGCAGCTAGTTCCATGATATTTGAATGAAGTGTTATGGTCTCTTTTTTGGTAGTTTCATTCTAGCACGCCCGGTGGGACCTCCACCAAGCTAAAGCTTAATCGCCTTCTAACAAAAATTATGGTTTGTTTTGTATTGGTAGGTAGTTTTCATCTTTGAAGAACACCACAAATCAAAAATGCCCTAAAAAACATCTTAGGCCAAACCACAAAAGGCCCAGACCTAACCACAAAAGGTTCACTGGTGCACTCATGAGCTTACAAAGAGAGTAGTGAGTACACACTTGGGTGTGTGAATTCACCAATATGCCTCAAACTACTACTTGATACCCAGGTATTAATTCAGACACCCACAACCAACAACAAGGTAAGTCAGGGGAGGTTAAAAGCCTCATGTTCTTAGAGTTTGCGTGCTTCCATACCTAGATCCCAAACTGTCTCTTGCCATGGCGTATGCGAGGTTAAAGCGTCCTTGCATTTTTTAGCACCAAATCATTAGTTAATTTGTTTTTTTATCATTTTCTTCCTATGAGAATTTGGGAGATTTTATTTTTTTTGGTTGTCTTGATATACTCCATTTCGGTTTATTGATTTTTTTTTTTGTGCAGGTATTTGTACTAAAAATAATCTAGGGACATCAAAATCATCCCAGGACTCCAAAATCAGTCAGCTTGGTCTACAGATCTTGGTTCGCAGGTCAGGAGTGCGAACTCCTCAGCAAAATATAGGTTCGTACCTCAGGAGTGCGAACCTTCTAAAATTGCAAAATTTTTGACTAGAGAACAAATTGGAGGTATTTTCACTCACCTGGATGCAGGTTTTGTGCCAAAAGTTTTCCATTTCCTCTATTTTAAAGCTACTCTAACATATTAAGCTACAAGTTCCACCAACAATTACACATTCTCGTTTGTTTTAGATCAAATTTCCAGTCATTTCCTAGTTAAATTCAAATTCCAAAAGCATTTAGCTAACCTTACCTTTTGCAACTCAATAGAATAATTTTACCTTTTAGTAAACAACTTAAATAGATTTCAATTCATTCGTTGATAGCCTAGATTTACTTTTGTGCACCAACCAGTAAATATATTTTCTTCCAATAGGCATCTTAGCATAGTTTCAATTTTGAAAAGGCATCCTAGAATATATTTCTTTTGAAAAGGAATTAATCTATATTTTCTTCTAAAATAGTACCGCACCAACAAACACCACACACTCACGCTCCAAATTAAACGGTGTAAGGCACTGGGTTTCATCTCCAGTCTGAGATGGATTTCATCACCAACTCACCACTAGAGTTTAGTGAGGTCTAGGATTACTCTCCACTGACTCACCTCCAGTTAGAAACCTAGTAGCCCCACCCTACGAGTGGTTTTTTGGGCTTCACTACCGAAAAATCCCCCACTTTTGTGACTGGGCCCTAGATTTTATCACCAACGGTTACCTACAGAGTGGGATAGTATTAGCACCTTTTTCCACAAGGCTATTATAATTAGTGGACACGATAAACTATCATTCTTTACCAATCCCGTCTGAGGATGAATCAAAAGTAGGAGGTACACCAACCTTGTCTAGCATGTCATAGACATTGCCACCTCTTCTCATAAGAGGATTTTGTGAGCTCATTTCAGCATAGTGAGTACACCCCCTTTTTTGGATATCATTTTACTATGTCGTTTTACACCTAGGTAACCATTTTCCTGTTGGAACCATAGTTCTATTCTATACACTTTTGGGCCTTGTAGGAGGTTTTGTGCTCCAATATACCTATTTCAAATTAGAAGATCATTCACTACCTTGGTTTTGTTCCTAGGACGCATATTCTATCATCAAAACACATAGAAAAACCAAAAAGAAAAAACTTTTGCTTTTGAGTCTCGAGAAAAGTGGTTCCAATAGCGCATCAAAAGTGCTATAACTCACTTACAATTGTCTCACTGTTTCATCTCACAATTTTCACTGCATAGTTTGTTTTTATGCGATTTGCGATTCCCAATGTACTCATCCTACACTCAAGCTTATTTCGCATGATTCTATGCAAAAATATAGCATTCAGGCTACCATATTGATTCACACAAATTTTTTTAGCATAGGGAGGGTATACATAGCACATATTTCACCCTCTGGTACACTTTCAGGTGGTTCACACCCCTGGAGTGCGAACCTTTCTAGTCTGCACCCCTGACCTCTGAACCTGTTCTTTAGGTTCTAGACTGCATACATATCAGATAAAGGCACTTATTGCACATTTTTAGCCTTCTATTTTTCAAGGTGGTCCACACCCCTAGAGTGCAAACCTTTTTGGTCTGCATACTAGACCTACAAACTTGTTTTTCTGCTACCAAAGAGTATCTAGGTTAGTCACAGACAGTTTCTAAGCCTACCTTTCACTTCTATTGACTTTTGATCCACTTATTTCATATATTACCATGTAGGTCATGCGTAGTTAAACATGTGAAGCACTTTGTCATGCTATCGAGGCTGCCCAACGGACTGTTCTTACTGTAGGGGCCTCTTCTTCTCGGACTATAGATCCACCTTTCGAGTCTAAGCAGGTTCCATCCAAAGTTGTGCCTAACCTATTGATGGGGCCTTCCACCCCTAGAGCTAGTACTGCATCCCATATGGCCTCTTCCCGATCATCTCATTTCCTAGATGAGCACCTCGAGGAGCCCCCTCCTTTAGAAGCTCTCTATTCGTCCAATCCCCCATCCACTTTCTGCCCCAATGTTCTCTATACCTCTCCCGGCTACCCCATACCAATTATGGTGGCAGAGGAGCTCACTCCCATTCCTTCCCCTTCCTCCACTCATCCATTTATTGACCATTCTTCTTATCCTCTTTTAGGTGATGATGTCGTCATCTCCCAAATTGTCCCGGATATTCTTACCACGATACAGTCTATTGGTATGATTTCCATCCCTCATTCCACCACACCACTTTCCTCACACATACCGGTATCTCACTAGGATTCCTCCAGTCATCCACCTTCATCTCAACCACCATATTTTGGATCCCCTACATCTCATTCCCATCCCGCACAGAGTTACCGTATGGCTTCGTCAAGCCTGGCAGACCCCTATTTCTAGGTTTTCCACCATTCACATATCACACCCCACCCCTACCACCTACCCTCTAGTTCACCACATTTCCACCTCCTGGTTACCCTCCATTCTCCACCTATGGCCCACCATCTGTATACCTCAATAATTTTTTGTTACCTCCCCTTCCTTCATATCAACCGCCTCCATTGCACTCCACCTACCAAGGCGCCCCACCTCGATATTTCATGTAACCGGATTCCCTGTTTTCAAACCCTTTTGCTTCGCCTCAGTCCTCTTCTATGGCCCCCATTGCCTCACAATAGTTTTCCTTTCATACATCCATGTCTATCCCACCCCCTTCTTCCACACCTCCTACCTTTTTCACCACACCCCTATATGGTCATCCACTACTACTGCTTAGATGCAACCTCCTTTTTAGTATGCATAATAGCAACATCATATGCCCATGCCCAGCCAGTCACCTCCTAGTTACTATGACATGTAATAGCATCAACAGATCCCACTTCTTGGTCTCTCACCTCCTGGCTATTATGATCCATCATAGCAGCCACCACCCATGTCCCAAGCTCCATAAATTTCTCCCCATCCATCTCAGGTTCTTGTCCTACAATACCACTCCCCAAATGTACCCACTCCACATTAGGATGCCTACTATCAGTAGTGGGAAGAAAAACAGTTGTAGTATCCCCCACATTTAACTTCGGCCTCTACCACATCGCAACCACCACCCATTTCTACACCTCCCCTTCTATTTTCAGCCCCACCTGAGACTACCACTGTTCTCTCTAGTGATTTTCAATCCATGCAAGAGCAATTGCATGCTTTGGATCTATGTACCGCTGGTTATAGACCTCAAAATCCCACATACGACGAGCTGTGCAACGAACCCATTCACCCCTATTTTCCTGTCCATCCCTACCCTTACATATTTAAAGTTCCTAAATTCAATAAATTCAAAAGTAAGGAAGATCCTAGAGAGCACCTCAATAATTACCATTTCACCTTTTACCAATTGCACGAAAGTGATCCCCTTATGCTTCGTACCTTTGCCATGTCACTTGGTGGTCAAGATTTAGATTGGTACAACCATTTACCTCACCATAGCCTCTACACATTAAGTAGTTGGCCAATCTATTTCTTGAATATTTCATAATCAATATCAAAATCAAGCTCACCATGTCTGATGTATATGCTTTGTGCCAATGGGATGACGAGCCCATTACTGATTTTGTCACATGTTGGAGAGTGGTCCTTCATGATCTTTCTTTTCCTCTCCCACCTTCAGAGCTCATCAAACTCTTTACCAAGAGTTGTCACAAACAAATTTCCCAAACATTACAAATACATCAGAGTCAGACATTCGAGGAGGCCATTTCCCAAGCCAAAGTAATCAAGGACATCAAGGTCCACATGAAAAAAATCACATTGCATAAGAAACCACCTTACCCAACCAACTATCGCTACAATTGCCCTCAATATATACCACCTACCACCCGACCACCACAAACCAATCAAGTTCATATCAACCCACCGTATCTGTTGGTGCAAGTGGCATCTATGCAAGCCCCACAACCCACTCCTCCATGTTCCCCCCACAATTAGCATCAAGCCAATCCTCCACTTCTTCCCACTCCACAAACCAACAACCCCCCATCACAACCCAATACCTATCAAGGCTATAATCCATGACCACCTCACCCCCATGCAATTGGATGCCCATATCTGAACCCATGCCTACTCTATTTTGATGAATTATTGAGGGGTCCTCATCCATTTACCAAATCTCCAACCACTTGATCCAAATTTTCCTTTATCGTGAGATTACAATCCCCAATCTTTTTGTGATTATCACCGATAACACAACCATACCATTGATTCATACTGCATCTTTTGCCATGTTGTCCAATACCTAATTTATCGAGGCTCCATTCAAGTCTAAAACCCCCTTGCACCACAAAATCAAAATCTAAGGATATTTCAAAATCCCTTACTTGAGCATGAGGGTAATCCACCACAAAATTATCCATGTCAAATTAACCACATCAATCAAGATCCTTCCTAGTAGGGTTTTGTGGGTATGATCCACATCATTACTCGTAATCAACATTACCCACCACCTGTAGCCGCTCAAAAAACTTCTACATCACAACAACCTCCAATTACAACTTCTATCATTACACCACCCATCCCTCTACCTTCTCCACCGAATGTTATTACCATCTGTGGTAGCCTTTCTCATAAGCTCTGCACCATCCCTGCATAGCTATCCATTTATGACCTCTTGCAGCAATCCCAACCTCATCGTGAAGCCCTCGATTCTATCCTCTGCTCGCTCGATATTGACACCTAGAATGCATATTCCTTTACCAACTTTGTTGGAAATGTTTAGAGATGCTTATGACCTTCTATCAGCTTCCATGACCATGAAATTATAGAAGTTGTAGGCAAGGGAGCGGATCCTCCATTACATAGTCAAGCCTCCATAAACACTGTTACCTATAAGCATGTTCTCATCGATACTAGTTCGTCCATCAACATCATTTATACCGTAGCCATAAACCATCTTCGTCTTCCCCCATCTCATATTACTACACCATCCATGGATCTTAGAGCCTTTGATGGCTCTATGCGTCTCACCGTTGGCACTATTGTCTTACCCATTAAGGTAGGTGTCAAAACCATTTCCACCCTCTTCAATGTTGTCAAAGGCAAGATGCAATGCATCCATTCCACACTTCATCACTACATAAAATATGTCCATAATATATTAGTTCATTGCATCCCCATCGACGGTGATCCCTTCGAGTTTTGCAACATCATCAGCCTTCCACCTGGTCCGTCCTTGACCTCTACAAAATTCACCTACATTCCCCATAGTACACTCACTCACACTTATCCCCCATTATCACAACCACCCCCTGCCCTAATATAAGAAATGTGGACTCCACTTCATCCACTCTGCCTCAACCTCCACCGTGACCACCAACCCCTTATTTCTCTCATGTTGCTTCGTCATCCTTCACACCACCACCATTTACCTTTTTTGCTATGCCAACCCCACCACCCTCATCCAATACCACACCCATCCTTCCCACACCACCACCATCCACTCATTGCTTTATGTCGTAGTCTAGTCAGGCACGCATGGTTTCCCATTCAAACACTCCCACACCTTCACCTCCATCCCAATTCCAACATGCTAATTATCCCATCACTGGATCTCTTGTTGAAGGTTATGAGTGGTCATAATGTGTTGCTCTACTTGACGTGGAGGTAGCCCAATTTGCCTATATGAATAGACATCCTCTGTCCAACACATCCCCTCTGTCTGATGCACCATCACCCCAACCACATAAGGGGTCCTCCCCTCCACTCACACACACTAATCCTCCCCATGTTTCCATCCACATGACCACACCTAGCCCCGATGAGTATCACATCACCGATTCACACATTTCACTAGCCAATGTCCAAACCACCCATGATTTTGGCTGACCTCATGATGTGCCCTTGACTATTGGGGCTATCGTTCCTCTTGGTCCTCCCAATAATTCCACAATTTTTTTTATGGAGGTCTTTATTCATCTGTGCTACCACCAATACCTCCTTTACCACAAACCAAATTTTATGAGCAATCTTAATCACATGTCAAATCCTATTTTTTCTTGGTAATATTCACATCGATACAATTGGCATGGGTATGGCCTTAGGAGATGTGAATAAGGATTTCATTCCTATATTAGTCCTACCACTCACCTTCCCACAGATCGCTCTGGAGTTGGCTACAATTTTGCCACCATTCATACTATTGAGCATGAATTTCAATATTTAAATATCAATCCTCCCAACCTCTTGCCTAATGAAGAATTCAAACCCACCATGCCATCGGAGAGCTCTTCTCCCAAATCTACCATTGACATACCATCCACATTATTTCCACCCTTGCCACCCCATGAGCCTATTTCCCCCCAAGAATTCAACACACCAATTTATCACTTCACCTACCTCACTGTGGATGAACCTCCGCCTGTCGATTCACCCTCGCTTGCTGATCCATCCCTGCATACCGATTCATCCTCGCCCATTGACTCATCTTCCCCTCCCTCTCCAAACCTGTCCTCTCCACCTGCAGTTCCTTTTTTCCAAAGGTATAAAACCATCCCATCCCGGTGCCAAATCACTTGCACACCTTCACCCCCTATAGTTTTGAATCCAAGTTGCCACCAACCCATTCCTGATTTCTTCCTATCCTCTTCCAACTCTTCAAAACCTTCCTCCCCCACCTCATCCATTCATAGCGCATTGGTCAACATGATTTTCATTGACCTTTACGCTCCCCTTCACTACCCACACCAACCTAATTACACCCCAACTCCCATTAATTATTTTGTCGACTTCAACGATATCTCCTCCCCCCATATGCTGCTTATTTCCTCCCTACACCCCACATGATCCACTTTGCTAGTGCACCTTTACCTACCAACCCACCCCACATCCCATGGATTCATAACACCAATTTTTATCTCGATGATGAATTCCTCACCCCTGACTCCATTGATGACCTCCACCTCATCCCCATCCCAGAACAAGTTCAATATGGTTCTCACATGCTTGTTAAGGACACCATTGAAGTTGACATTGGCAATGATATTGACCATCCTCACATCATCTACCTCACTGCTAGCCTCACAGAAGAAGAGTGAATCCTATACACCAACTTCCTCTGCTACTACATTAAGGTATTTGCTTAGTCTTATCAAGATATTTCGGGCCTCGATTCATCTCTTGTTGTGCACAACATTATCCTCAACACAAACACCAAACCTGTGCGACAAAAGTTGCGCTGCATGCACCCTACTGTGGACCTTATGGTAAAAAGAGAATTACAAAAACTCTTGGATGTTGATTTTATTGTCCCCATAAAAACACGATTCCCGTTGAAAAACCCAAGGGGGGTATCCACATTTGCACCAATTTTAGGGATCTTAACAAAGATTTTCCCAAGGACAATTTTCCACTCCCTAATATCGACACTTTGGTCAATGCTACAGTCGAACATGAAATACTATCGCTCATGGATGGTTTCTCAGGTTACAATCAAATTCATGTCAATCTAGTGGACCAACACAAGATCGCTTTCACCACCCCCTAGGGGACTTTTTATTACAAAGTCATGCCTTTTGGCCTCAAGAATGCTGGGGCAACCTATCAATACGCCTTGACTTATATTTTCCATGATCTTATGCATAAAAATCTTGAATACTACGTAGACGATCTTATTGCTAAATCCAAAATCCGTGGTCACCATATTACAGATCTGTGACAAATCTTTGATCACCTCTTAGAACATAATATCCGATTGAATCCCAAAAAATGTGTCTTTGGTGTCACCACTAGCAAAATATTAGGTTTTATCGTCTCCCAACCAGGCATTGAAGTCAATCCCGCCAAATTCCAAGCCATCATTGACATGCCCCCTATGAACCTCAAGTAGTTACGCAATCTCCAAGGATGGATCCAATCTATTCGGTGATTCATCACCCAGTTGTCCGATAAATGTCAACCATTTAATCATCTATTACAAAATGGGGTCCCATTTAAATGGGATATCAAATGTCAAGCCACTTTTGACAATATCAAAACATACCTTACATCACCACCCATTCTCATCCCACGTTATCCAGACCGTCTATTTTACCTATATTTCTTCGCTACTGATGTTGCAGTAGCCATACTCCTTGCCCAAAATAATTAGAATGAAAAAGAGCAGGCGGTCTATTACATTAGTCGCACTCTAATTGATTATGAAGCATGGTATGCATACATGGAGAAACTGTCTTACCATTGTTTTTGCCACCTAGAAGTTGCGATATTACATGCTCAGTCACACTACCTACGTAGTTGCTCATGACAATCCACTTTGCTACATGCTCAGCAGAAGCTACAATAATACCCGCACAACCAAATGGATTATGCTCCTTATAGAATTCAACCCTGAATTTATTAGACAAAAATCCATCAAGGGCCAAGTCATTTTTGATCAATTAGCTAAGGCCTCATTACCAAATAATGCACCACTGCTTATTCAGCTTTCCAAGAATTTCATTTTTCACGTAAGTGAAGCCGAAGAAACTTTAGAGCTTGAATCTGTTGAGAAGCAACACACCCCCACTGAAAAATGAGATTCCATCCTCTTGAAAACTCTGAAATTCCATTTTTGCAGCAGGGACCCTCTTGATGTTTTCAGGTTTTAAATCCAAATTTGCTTGCCTCCTTTTTAAAGTTGTGCTTTTTCTTGCATTCTAGTTTGTGTTATCCAAGAATTCACTTTTTACATGCTAGAATCATTCATGCACAAGCAAAATCTTGCACGGGTACCGAGAAAATCCAGAAAACGAGTTGCATAAATTCATGAAAAATCAAACTTTCCATTTTTGGTAGTGTCGCGATATCGCGACACTTCCATTTCGAAATGTCGCGATATCGCGACAGGTAAGTCAAAATGCAGCTAAGTCGGAAAAGTGTAGCGAAATCGCGACACTTTCCATTTTTGGAAGTGTCGCGATATCGCGACGTTTGCCGGAGGAGAGAGAAAGAAAGCGTACGGAGGGGATTTAGCGACATGTCGCGAAATCGCGACATGTCGCATTTTCGCGGAGGAGAGAGAAAATGCATGAAAATCGGCTAAGGTGCGAAGGTGTACGATTTTCGCGACATGTCGAAATCCGAGTTTTGGAGAGAGAAGCAAGGCGTACGGAAGGGCGCGATTTTGCGACATGTCGCGAAATCGTGACATGTCGCATTTTCACGGTAGGAGAGAGAAAGTGGGCTGTAGAATGAAAAATCGGCTAAGTCGCAAACATGTTCCAAAATCGTGGTCAACGCGGTCAACGCATGCAGGTACGGAGCGTCGCGATATCGCGACGTGTTCTAGAATCGCGGCTGAAAATCAAGAAGTTGTACGGAGGCCAGGAGGGTCGCGATTTCGCGACATGTCGCGTTTTCGCGGCCGACGAGGGAAGAAGTTGCCGATGCTTGTGGCAGGGTCGCGATTTCGCGACATGTCGCGAAATCGCGACATGTCGCAGAATCGCGGTAGGAGAGAGAAAGTCATAAGTTGACCTGAAAGTGCATTTCGACGGGAAACAGAAGGCATCCTGGGGTAGCGACACGTGTCAAAGCGTGAATGAGACAAACAGAAGCCGACATGCAAGCTTATTTTGCGGTTTTTAATCTGTTTTTAATGTTTTAAGCTTGGATTTAATGTTTATTAAAGTGCTAATATAATGCATCTTTTTGTCTTTCATGCAGGATTCCACCGGGCACTTGCGGGACAACCGGGAAAGACCATAAAGGCAAAGTTAAAGTGCGGATTTAGTCAAGGACCGCCATGCTAGAAGAGAAGAAGCCGGTAAGAGCATTCAATGGCAAATTTATTGCGAGACTTGATAGCATGAAGACAATTTCAACACGGGGATGGCTTTACGGAGATCGGATACGAGAGAAGTGGTGACTCATCCGGCTCACCGAGCGAGAATTAATGGAGGCATTTATTTGCAGCTGCGGATGAATGCAAGTGGCATTAGATTTTATCTTCTCCATTTATGGCAGTTGACTGCACAGATTTGCCGAAGGGTTAAGTTCTATCCGGACTTTGATTTTAAATGGATTTTTATTGTAAAACCCGGGTCCTAGGGTTTAAGTGCGATAAGATTTAGGGTTTGAAGAAGATATTTTGAAAAGATCAGAGTGCTGTCACGAGTCTATAAATACTGATTCTAAATGTAATCGCGGGAGGCGGAGACTTAGAAATAAAAGGCTTATAAGCAATTTCTTGCAAATTTTGTGAAATCCTTTGTTTACGGACTTGGAGTTGATGTGCTTTAGCTTTTCCGTGATAGCATGGCCGGGGAGCCTAATCTTTTGCGAGTGTGATAAGTGTATCTTCTTTTGTTATCCGTTCCATTTAAAGTTTGTTAGATATATGCTTGTAAATCTGCCATTATCAAGTTTAAATATCGTTGTTAGGCTTCGGTTGTTCTCTTGTCATGCTAGGGGAAATTACAGATTTGAGGTGTAAGTTTGTTCTAATTGCTCTGTCTTCCTTTGTGTGAGCTAGGCTGTCGGTGAAAGATACCGGTTTTAACCAGTTGCCCTTGGATTTATAATTTTTTGCTAGATCTGTTTCACTCTGCCTTGTGCTCTTAGTTGAAAGTGATCTTAGGCTGGTTGGACACTTTCTTATTTGATTTGTTCTGTTGTGAAGCTAGTAGCATAGATAAGATTGATAGTTTAGGGTTTTACAGTTGATGTTTGATAAACTTCTCTTTTTTGCCCTACCCTACCCTCTCTTTGCTTATCGTGAATGATCCATTTTTATTTTCTTTGTTTGTCTTTTATTTAAATCTGTTGACCCATGAGAGCTAGATCAAGAATTCAAGTTAAATCTGATTGTCAACAACTTTTGCAACTACTGAACAAGTTCAAGAACCCCCTGTAAGGTAACAGAGCAGTCCATATTGAAATCTATTCCAGAAGTGGAAAAGAGTGAATTGCCATTCGACCCAACTACGTAACTCGCACCTTGGATAACTAGCTAGATCCTAAAGATGAGTGGGATCCGTCCCGTGGGTGTCTCCGGAGCTTTCCTTGCTTCATCCTTTCTCGGGGTGTGCATGAAAGCCGGACCAACAACCTAATTGGCGCTAGAAGGAGGGCTATGAACTCAGTTCAAGTATTGTAAGGGCATAACAACAACATTTGAAGGACCCACAGTGAACTCCGGACAATTTTGTAAATTGTCGTGCGATTTTAAATTTTAATTTTTTTTGTAAGTTGTCGGTACGAGTTTTAAAATTGCCGAGAGAAGGCCTCAAGTTCGTAAGAACAGTTTTATCATCACTTGCGGTTATCCAATTACAACTCAGAACATCACTGTCAGCCAAGTAATAATGGCAAATTGGTTGGGCCCCACTTGCTTTGAATATTCCGGGTATAGCCCATGACTTGCCCAGAAGTCCAGAAAGATACCTCCCTAGGTATAAACATGATGGGACAAGAAGCTGAGAAGAACATCTGCTAGCTTTCAAAAATGCTTTAAGATTGTTGAATATACGACATGAAGATGTTGCCTGCAGATTGTTCCCGTTCACTCTCCGAGGAGGGAGCTTATGAGTGGTTTTTAAACCTCACCGGCAATTCCATTACTAGGCTGGGATGATCTAGAGAAAGCTTTTATATCACAATTTGGGGAAGTGATAGACCCCGGTGTGTTATACCAACAATTTTCCAGCATCAAGAGAGAGTCGGGAGAAGCTGTCGGGTCTTTCAATATGAGGTTCCAAAGAGCTTACGGTAGAATGAGTGGCCATTACATCCCAAATGCAAATATGGCCTTAGAAATCTACAAGAATGCATTGGATTCGGTGACCTCTATTTTCCTCAAGAGAGACATCAATATCACAACCACTGGCGAGGGCTTATAAAGAAGCCTTAATTCTTGAAAGACGAGTTAGGGCCTCAAATTACGAGCGAGTCCTTTGATAGCCTATGTTACACAGAACATGCCTATTCCAATACCCCATTCCACATCATGAGTTAGTGCCAACATGTCATGCTCTACCCAAGGAGACTCAGTTAACTGTGACATCCACTCGGCATGTGCAAAATACGAGAGAAAAGTTTCGACAAGTTCAAAGTGCGGGTGCTTGAGCCGAACGGTTGTGATACGGCACCACCCAAATCTGAAGTTTTTCCTGGTGAGTTAAATTTTCCTAGAGATCAAAGAAATATTGATATTTCTAGTTCACCCAAAAATAGTACAACCGGGGTTTCGATTCTTTCACTTTTCTGAAGAGACGAGAAAGTCTTGTACGAGACTCCTGTGGATGAAATGCAAGATTTTCAACGAGTTCAAAATGAGACGGTTATGACTTGAGATGTGAGAGTCCGAACTTAATAATGATCCTTCCTCATCAGAGGATGATGAAAGTGAGATTCAATATCACTATGCAGAAGTAACTGAGGAGGATAACATCATTGAGGATATGAGGGAACTTAAAGCTGACATCACCCTCTATGAACTGCCTCAGATTGTTGAACAGAAGGTTAACTTGATTGAGGCTTACTCTGGACCACTTGTTGGATTTCAAGAAAAGGAGGAAAAGATAGTAAATATGAATGTGGTCAGCCAACTTGGAATTGATGAGCTTGTCTCAACATAAGCACTGCAACTTCTGAACATAATGTCAAAGAAAAGGCTATAAAGCGTGTTGATGCGAGATATTGGAGTTTATAATTTGGCAAGCGAAAAGGTGAGAACGATTACTGACCCTAATCAATCACAACCATGATGTTTGGATATTGCACATTGATGAGGTTAAATCTAAGCAAGGCTCAGGTGAAAAGGAAAATTGTAAACATTCTTCTAGAGGGATAAAAATTGAAGTCCTGGATATTGAAGCAGTGCAGCAACCACAAAATGTTCAAGTTGTTAAGAACCGGGGCATACGAGATAAAACATGATTTCTTTCGGTTGTCACATAATTTTGAAGATGTGGTGGTGCAGGTCTGTCAAGATTTTAAAGTATTTGATACTGGGGGTTTTTACATTCGGTCCTTTTGAAAGAACTACTGCAAACCCTTCAATTAGAAGCATAAACATGTTATCATATGATTTGTTATTATATGATTTGTTTAATTTGAAGGAGTTGCGGATTTGTTTTTCAAATGGGACGGGGAAGACGATAAACCCAAGTCTTTCCCGGGATAGCAAATTTTTGAAGCACGGTCTGGAGTGCATTTCGTCAACGGGGACACGAAAGGTAATTTTTCTAAATTACTTGCACATGGTCCAAATTTTTTTAAGGCACCATTTCTCTGCTTTCCCAAGCTGCTTGCATTTTTTGAGTATGAAGGGAAGTTGTAACATATGTATGCATTGTAAATAAGTCTTTGAGTTTTTAGTTTTATTTCTTTGTCAGTGCAGTTTTATTTTTAAATGTCTGTACAGTTGCAGTTTTTCAGTTTTCTTTAATTGTTTTTCAGTTTTAGCTTGTGCAGTTTATTTCTTTTGTCAGTGCTTTTTATTTCCTTTCTTTGTCTTTTTATTTTAGCTTGCTTTTATTTTAGTCTGTACAATCTTTTCTTCCTTGCAGTTCTTTTTCTTTCTTTCTGTACAGTTGCAGTTTAATTTATTTCAGTTGCTTTAGTTTATTTCAATCTTTGTTGCATTTAGCTTTCTTTGATTCACATTTTATTCTTTGCTTATTCTTTTAGTTTATTTCTTTTATTCTTCATTTTTATTTTCTTCTCATTTCCTTTTTCTTTTTTCTTTTTTTTCTTTTCTTTTTTCTTTCTATTTTTTATTTTGTTTTGCTTTAAAGCCTGTCTGTCCTTGGAAGCCTGTACAAAGTCCTTTGGCTTCTAAAAATTTTGTCTTTTAACCTTTGCCTGAGCAATCAATGAAAAGTCAGCCTGCTAAAAATTGTTTATTCTAAGCTGATCAATCCAGTTTCCATCCAATGCCCATGTTGTTCACCATTCTAATTGAGATAGTCTGCTTGCCTTGAACAGTAGAGCTATTTTGTTATTCAGGACAAAGGCAGAGAGATGATTGGATCTTGTGTCTTACTTGCCACGATTGTTTTAATGATAGAAAAACTGCTATCTTTGTTTAGTTGGAGGAACTCCCGGGAATCCAAGAAAAGTTGGTTATGAGAGGGGACTATGGTTCATGCAATTATTTGGGTATCCACAGAGGCTATCAGTGCCTAGACTGAGACAGTTCCAGATTGATCAAATGATAAAAGAAAATTGTAATTTCTCTAAGGTCTTCCAGATAGTGATATATTTCAAAGAGAGAGAGATAAAAAAAAAAAGAAGAAAAAAAAAAAAAAAAGAGTTGAATAATTAAAAGAGGCAGCCAATATTAGATTCGCCCTACGAGTTGTAAATTTGGGTCGTGTAAATCTAAAGGGTAACTCTGTCTAGGCTGTAAAAGGCTAAACTAGTAAACAGAGCTCTACTCGGTTTCCCCTTTTACAATCTAGAAAAGTTGATTAATCCAAGTTTATCATTCAATTCGAGTCATCCTTGAAGAAAGTTTTATACCCTTTGAAATTGCACATCAGAAATCTTCCTTGAAGTAATCCGACCTAGTATGTCCTTGGGAAATTTTAACAGTTGGCGAGTTAGCGAGTCAATTTATTGTGAAGAATGTCTGTGGCAAGGCATGATGCATGGTCTTTTTGTTTTGAAACCGGAGTCTTGGGTTCTAAAATAGTGCTACTATTTTACCCGTAGATATCGCCATTTGTTGAGAAGCAACACACCCCCACTGAAAAATGAGATTCCATCCTCTTGAAAACTTTGAAATTCCATTTTTGCAGCAGGGACCCTCTTGATCTTTTCAGGTTTTAAATCCAAATTTGCTTGCCTCCTTTTTAAAGTTGTGCTTTTTCTTGCATTCTAGTTGTGTTATCCAAGAATTCACTTTTTACATGCTAGAATCATTCATGCACAAGCAAAATCTTGCACCGGTACCGAGAAAATCCAGAAAACAGTTGCATAAATTCATGAAAAATCAAACTTTCCATTTTTGGTAGTGTCGCGATATCGCGACACTTCCATTTTTGGAAATGTCGCGATATCGCGACGGGTAAATCAAAATGCAGCTAAGTCGGAAAAGTGTAGCGAAATCGTGACACTTTCCATTTTTGGAAGTGTCGCGATATCGCGACGTTTCCATTTTTGGAAACTGTCGCAAAATCGCTGTCGCGGAGGAGAGAGAAAGAAAGCGTACGGAGGGCGCGATTTTGCGACATGTCGCATTTCGTGAAGGAGAGAGAAAATGCATGAAAATCGGCTAAGTGCCAGAAAGGCGCGATTTCGCGACATGTCGCGAAATCGCGGAGGAGAAGAAAGGTACGGAAGGGCGCGATTTTGCGACATGTCGCGAAATCGTGACATGTCGCATTTTCACGATAGGAGAGAGAAAGTGGGCAGAGAATGAAAAATCGGCTAAGTCGCAAACATGTTCCAAAATCGCGGTCAACGCGGTCAACGCATGCAGGTAAGGGAACTGTCGCGATATCGCGACGTGTTCTAGAATCGCGGTTGAAAATCAAGAAGTTGTACGGAGGCCAGGAAGGTCGCGATTTCGCGACATGTCGCGAAATCGTGACATGTCGCGTTTTCGCGACCGACGAGGGAAGAAGTTGCCGATGTGCTGGGGACGTCGCGATTTCGCGACATGTCGCGAAATCGCGACATGTCGCAGAATCGCGGTAGGAGAGAGAAAGTCATAAGTTGACCTGAAAGTGCATTCCGATGGGAAACAGAAGGCATCCTGGGGTAGCGACACGTGTCAAAGCGTGAATGAGACAGACGAGAAGCCGACATGCAAGCTTATTTTGCGGATTTTAATCTGTTTTTAATGTTTTAAGCTTGGATTTAATGTTTATTAAAGTGCTAATATAATGCATCTTTTTGTCTTTCATGCAGGATTCCACCGGGCACTTACGGGACAACCGGGAAAGACCATAAAGGCAAAGTTAAAGTGCGGATTTAGTCAAGGACCGCCATGCTAGAAGAGAAGATGCCGGTGAGAGCATTCAATGGCAAATTTATTGCAGACTTGATAGCATGAAGACAATTTCAACACGGGGATGGCTTTACGGAGATCGGATACGAGAGAAGTGGTGACTCATCCGGCTCACCGGCAGAATTAATGGAGGCATTTATTTGCATCTACGGATGAATGCAAGTGGCATTAGATTTTATCTTCTCCATTTATGGCAATTGACTCACAGATTTGCCGAAGGGTTAAGTTCTATCCGGACTTTGATTTTAAATGGATTTTTATTGTAAAACCCGGGTCCTAGGGTTTAAGTGCGATAAGATTTAGGGTTTGAAGAAGATATTTTGAAAAGATCAGGGTCTGTCCTGAGTCTATAAATACAGATTCTAAATGTAATCGCGGGAGGCGGAGACTTAGAAATAAAAGGCTTATAAGCAATTTCTTGCAAATTTTGTGAAATCCTTTGTTTATGGACTTGGAGTTGATGTGCTTTAGCTTTTCTGTGATAGCATGGCCAGGAGCCTAATCTTTTGCGAAGTGTGATAAGTGTATCTTCTTTTGTTATCCGTTCCATTTAAAGTTTGTTAGATATATCTTGTAAATCTGCCATTATCAAGTTTAAATATCTTTGTTAGGCTTCAGTTGTTCTCTTGTCTGCTAGGGGAAATTACAGATTTGAGGTTAAGTTTGTTCTAATTGCTCTGTCTTCATTTGTGTGAGCTAGGCTGCCAGTGAAAGATACCAGTTTTAACCAGTTGCCCTTGGATTTATAATTTTTTGCTAGATCTGTTTCACTCTGCCTTGTGCTCTTAGTTGAAAGTGATCTTAGGTAATTGGACACTTTCTTCTTTGATTTGTTCTGTTGTGAAGCTGATAGCATAGATAAAATTGATAGTTTAGGGTTTTACAGTTAATGTTTGATAAACTTCTCTTTTTTGCCCTACCCTACCCTCTCTTTGCTTATGGTGAATGATCCATTTTTATTTTCTTTGTTTGTCTTTTATTTAAATCTGTTGACCCATGAGAGCTAGATCAAGAATTCAAGTTAAATCCGATTGTCAACAACTTTTGCAACTCTTGAACAAGTTCAAGAACCCCCTGTAAGGTAACAGAAGCGAGTCCATATTGAAATCTATTCCAGAAGTGGAAAAGAGTGAATTGCCATTCGACCCAACTCTGTAACTCGCACCTTGGATAACCAGCTAGATCCTAAAGATGAGTGGGATCCGTCCCGTGGGTGTCTCCGGAGCTTTCCTTGCCTCATCCTTTCCCGGGGTGTGCATGAAAGCCGGACCAAAAGAATCCACTGCCGAACTAACTCTTTTCTTTGATGGATCCTGATGCACACATGTTGGGGATGCAAGAATAGCAATTTTCACACCGCAAGGGGAGCCCCTCCCCTTCTCCTTTAAGTTAGGCTTTCCATGCACCAATAACAATGTTGAGTACGAAGCTCTTATTATTGGCTTGAAGAAAGTACTCTCCATGCATATTCATTGCCTAGACATATTTGGAGATTGCCTCCTCATTGTCAATCAAATCAAGGGAGAGTGGCAATGTCGTTGCCCAGTCTTACAACAATACAAACAGGTTGTCAAAGATCTATTGGCTAGGTTTGAATGGTATGACATCACCGCTACACCTCAATCCACAAACCATTTTGCCAACACCATGGCCTCTCTAGGCTCACTCATCCCACAAAACCCACTTTTTGACACCACTCACATGTCCATTCACACCCTTCTTCATTCAACCATTTCCAACAAGTTGTTTCCTCGTGATGATGGCATCAATATCGTCGTAGCCACACTGCATGACCCATGGTTTTCCCAAGTTAAGGATTACATCAAGCTCAACATCATACCACCTGATATCAGTCATGCCCATAAATAAGCTTTTAAATTGCATGCCATTCGCTACACATTGCCAGGTGATATCCTATATAAGCGAATTTATGATGGCATATTACTCCGCTATCTTGAGCCTTTCGAAGCCCAACGCATTACTAAAGAAGCTCATGATGGTACTTGTGGTGGCCATTTTAGTTGCATGGCTATCACCAAATGTATTTTATGAATGGATTATTATTGGCCCACCATGGAGCATAACTATTGTGCTTATGTCAAGAAGTGTGTCAAATGCCAACATCACACCAAACTTACACACTGACCCTCTCAGGCCCTACAACCCATTCAATCTATCTAGCCATTTTCATAGTAGGGCCTAGACCTTATTGGTAAAATCACTCCTGCCTCATCCAGCAACCATAAATTCATCATCACTGCCACTAAGTATTTTACCAAGTGGGTGGAGGCTGTCCCATTAGTCCAAACAACAGGTGCAAAAATCATTGATTTCATCACACAACACATCATCTGTGGTTTTGGTATCCCATCAAAAATCCTCTCTGACAATGGTACACCATTTAAGAATAATAATGTGTGCACTTTGTACGAAAAATTCAATATCCAACATAGCTTTTCCACTCTATATTACCCCCAAGGTAATGGTCAAGCTAAAGCAACCAACAAAACTATCATTGCCATTATTTACAAAACTGTTGTAGAGTCACACCATGATTGGCACAATCAAATGCCTTTAGCATTATGGGCATATCGAACCAGTATTCGTACTCCAAATGGGACAACCCCATTCTCTCTTTTCTATGGTGCTAAATCCATCATGTTGTTGTAGCTTGAAATACCATATTTAAGAATCTCTATGCAAGAATTTATTGATGATGACACAGCTCATCAAGCCCGATTAGATCAATTGACCCTTTTGTATGAATGTCGCATCCATGCCATTGAACATATGCATGTATATCAATATCTTCTTCGACGTGCCTATAATTCTAAGGCACACCAACGTAAATTTCAAGTTGGAGACTTAGTCCTCAAAGAGAACCAATAGATCACTAGCCAATTGTGCCATCTCTATGACAAATTTGCACCAAATTGGTTAGGCACATACATGGTTACTCATAAATTTGGATTCGGGGCATATCATCTTGCTACTTTGGAAGGAATAGCCAAGCTTGAGCCCATTAACATTATTCACCTACGAGCATTTTACGCCTAGTCATAGGCATTACCGCTCATCACTACTAATGTACATTTGTCACAAAAATAAAAATAAAAAAAAACAAAAAACAAAAATAATGCTTTCATTCTTTTACAATTCGACAGCACTAAATCTATTTACATGCACATTTAACTCTATTCCCTTCATTTCCCTCCCCTTATCTGTATTTCTTCCATGAATGGATGTTGTATGGTCACGCTTCGAGCGGCTACATACCATTGATAAGTTCATTTCTTCTTTCTTTTTCGCCTTCCTCTTCGTATTTATTGCATTCTCCATTTCCACCTCACTTAATTTCATGCCTCATTCCATTGTTCATAATACTGGGGCACCCTTGTACATTAATATTTACCTTCCACATTCATGGTCATGCTTGTATATATTTCGTGTCAATAAAATACGAAAGCAATTAAAAATGCACATGCTAGCATGCCAAATTGATACCCAACACCCCTTTTCAGGAGACCATATTAGAGTTATGTTTTGATTTCTTCGACCACAAATAGTTATCCAATCAACCACCATCCAATGTTGGCATATTTCAGATATACTTTTAGACTTCCCTTGGTCACCTTGCTCTCTTTTTTGGACTTACATGCATGTCCTATATATTAATAACATTCTAGAAATGGGGTTGCTTACGTTGCATACCAACTAATGCTTAGAGAAAATCACTCTGCTTATTCCATCATTTACATGATTTCTCATGAACCGGAGGACCAAAAAATGGACAAGATCTCCCTCCACTAGTTGAATAAAAATACCTTGCTCCACATCTAAGCTGAGCAAGTATCCTAAAGAAGCATATTCACAAAAAAATCCCTTGCTCCACATCTAAGCTGAGCAACTATTCTGAAAGAAGCACAAGAAAAAGCAAACTCTCTTGCTCTACATCTAATATGAGTATGTAATGATAAAAAAAATAAGAAAACCACAAAAGCAAAGAACAAGAAGAGGCACACAAGAGCGTAGAATACAAGCCTCCTCCACAAGCAAATAAGTCACACCGGGGTAGAAAACAAAATGTAACGCCTCGAGATATCATCATCTTGAATCCCTACAATCCTCTAGTATTTACCAAATGAGCTAGCACACAAGCTAAGCTGTTTTGCAATTACACTCCTCCTCATTCCAGAATGATAAAATGAACATCACTTTTCACACTTAAGGCCAAGAACGAGGTCTTGTTTACCAAGAAAGTCTCTAAGTAAATCAAGAAATTTCACTCAGTTATTTAATGGGTTTGATTGTACAAACTATAAATCTTGAATCTCTTCAAGATATTTCTCCAATCCAAATTTCTCAAAATAACGGTATGTATCACATCATTTGAGCAATGTAATGATGCACATGCTATCCCTAAGCAAAATATTGACCTCACACACATTCATGCATACCATCTTATTCTTTATATTTTCTTTGTTCATTTAACCAAGATTCTTAAGTTTTCATTACTTAAGTATAACATTTGTTATTACCATTCCACTATCTATTATCATATCTATGCTAATCATGCACGACCATAAATAGACATTAACAAACATAAAAATGCAAATAACACAAGTGTCGTCGAATATCATATGTATATATATATATATATATATATATATATATATATATATATATATATATCAACAAAATTAAATGCCATCAGGCTACAATAAAATGTGTGGGCCCTTAGGGGCACATCATCACACATCCATATTTATACATTCATAAAAATGCCATCCAGCTACAATAAGGAATGCACCATCATCGGGTACATCTCCCCACAAAAATAATTCGCTCATCTTGAGAGCCTACAAACAAAAAAAATAAGTCTCCTCATAGCGGCTACCCTCCCAAGGTCTCCCCAACCCCCTCATCTGTGCCATCTTTGCCAGCTACTTGCTACAAATTCCCTGCCTCTCAAACAACATCCACACCCACACCACCTCCACCCAACGCCAGATGCATAGGAACTGCCTCTCCATCATCCTCCACCTACTCCACCCTGACCTGCTTAGCTAGCCCTATCCGCACTAGTGCCTATAATACCGCAGGTGCTGCCATCACCTGTCCCATACCACCTACTTATGGAACACACTGCCTTGGCTATACAACCAATGATGCTAGTGACCCCTCGTAAGTGGGAATCGGTATCCCCCATAATGCCAACTCCCCATCTGCTCTCACCTGTCCACCCACCTCCTTTGTCGACATCGACATAAGATGTCAATTGCCCTCCTACAACTGTGTAATCATCTTCCACGCTGCATCCAGTGGTGGCACTACACTTCCCAACTGAGATATCTCATGCTCTACCCTTCCCTTTACCTCTAGTTCCTCCTACACTGTATGCTCCAGATTAGCTACCCGTGCCTCATGACATGCCCTCATAGCTATAGTCTCCACCCTTGCCTCATCCTACTCTTGTTGGAGAGTATCTCACTCAATCCAGAGCCTATCCATCTCCTCAACCATCTGTTGTACACACACCTCAGTCGTGTCCTGATCTAGTAGCGTGTCCCTCAAATCTTCATCAACATCCACCCTCTCCCTCTCCCACAAGGACCGCTCCATCCCCCACTCTATATCCCACTCAAAGAGCATATCCTGCACCCTTCGTAGCTCCACCCGTAGTCGATCCATATAAGCATCCACTGATAGTGCTCCCTGCAGATCAGTCCCAAAATCAAAATCATCCATATCCCCTTCCAACCCCTCCCCCAATAAATGTCCCTCAGTTAGTCCCTCTATCCCTACCTTTACCATAGGGGTATATTCCCTAGGCACTATCCTCTCACCATCTACTCCTGATGCCCCTGCACCACAATATCCTACCAAAAAATCCTCTCTACCACCCACACCCTCCATCACTATCATCCCTTCACCACATCTTGCTAATGGTCCCACACCTACATCCCTCACCAACTTATCATGATAATCTCGATGTAGTCACACACATCACACCAGTAACTCGTACTCTGCATCCTCTACCTCACCTAGCTTAGGTGAACCCCTATCCTCCACCTCCTCTACTGGTGATCCCGCCTATGCCCTTGCAGGTATCCCTACATGCAACAAAGCTCTAGCCACATTGATCCATCCATCCACCACCCCTTGCATTGGCTCCCAAGACTATCTCAACCACCATACATCATACTCTGTAGTCGTCAAGACATCGTCCACATCCAGGATGTAAATCACCTCATCCAAGATCAAGTCTAGAGGTGGCACTTTAGGCTATCGCTGCCTGTATCCCTTCACCCTGTAAATATCTATAGGTGGCTCAGGATGTCCCTCTATGAGTCTAAACTAGCATTGCACCCAGGAAAATGGAATAAACTCCACCTCAAAGACATACTTCCCCACCATCCACTTCCCACATCGTACAGATGCCAAATGCATAGCCTCATCACCCCAGCTCAGCCCTCCTCACCATGACCTCCACCTTCTATGATCTCTCATCAATCTCCCTAGCTTTGTTTGGTAGTGCACCAACTCCCCTATACACTCCCTCCTCCTCTCCATATCCACCTGCCATTGTCTAGCATACAGCATGTCACGCCCCTCGTTCACATGTACATCATAAGGTAAATTCATCAAACATAAAATTAGGATGTGATCCTAGGTCCATACTTGCAATAGGGGTAACACACTCAATCCCATCCTTGTCATCTGCACTACACCATGCAACTCTCGATACACCTAAGTCAACAAAGCAGGCACCCATGCATACTGACACCCCTACTCTACCATATCACATACTATCCCCATCATGTTCCAAGGGAATTTCATCCTTGAAGCATTCGGTAATGCATGGCTCGCAATCAACAACATAGCCATCGCATGCTATAGTGAAAGCCACCCCTCCTTCATTCGATAGTAGAAAATATAGTCTACACCCTTCGTCACCTCCAATCATCTCCACCTCTATCAAAATACCCACTACAAAACCCACTCTCGTGCCTCCTTCCCTGCCACCATCACTGTCAAATCATCAATGGGTAGTTGATATATTTGGTAAATATCCTCTAAAGTGATCATCATCTCACCAGTCGGCAAATGAAAGGTGTTTCTATTAGGATCCCACCTCTCACATAGTGCAGCCATGTACGCATGGTTCACATGCACCCCACATATAACCTATACTCCATAAAGACCCATGGTCTTTAGCCGCTTCACATCTGCCACCCCCCACTGCCTCTTCAACTCCCTTCTACATGTCCGGAGTCGATGGCGGGTAAATACTTGTTTCACCTGCATCACACATGTCACATGTTAGCAACAATCCATGCATTTGTACATAAACCATACACATAAATTTGTAAAATAAAATGCACACATTTTTTTTATTATTTCTACACATTTGTTAAATAGGATTTGAAATTATGTATATATACACTTCATTTATTAGTCCACTTGCACATAACATTCTGTTGAACTTTGTTTTTACAAACATCGCCACACACGATACATTTCACACCTCGATGTACAATTTTTTCACAATGCATCTACATTCCACCCATTTCCATCTCACCCACATCCCAGAAATGCCACTCTCAGCACAAATCAGGTTCTCACGTCACACATGCAAACCTGATGGTTCACACATGTGGCATGTGAGCCACAAAAAATTGATGAAAATTTTGTGGCCCAATGCAAAATTTCATGCTGATTATATTGGTACCCAACACACGTATGAAAAAAATTAAAACAAGTGCTAAAAATGCAAAAAATGGCACAAAAACCCTAACTACTAGCACACAATACGAAACAGTCAAAATAGGGTCAAAACAGAAAACCAAGACCAGATCGGGATACCCATTTGGCCTAAAAGGTAGGTTTCATTTCCTTTCTTTTTCCCATGTCTATTTCCCGCCTGGTTTTCCTCATCACATTTCACATCTGCCCCATGCACACATCCCCATGCATCCAAAAGTGAAAATAAAAAATGAAATATCTTTCTGGGTACCCATTTCGCTAGTTTAATACATGGTGTTCAATTTTTTATTATTTTTTACCCCCATCCTCGTTTCATTGTTAAAAAATGAACATGTTCATTTTAAACCCCCCAACAAGCAAAAATCACACAAACCAATGGTGCTTCCTCAGAAATCCAGTACAAATCTGACACATTCACCCCTGCACCGGTGCTTCCTAAAGTACTCGCCATTTCACTCTATCCAATCCGCAATCTGACAATACCCTGTCACCTTCTTCTTCTCCTCTCCACCTCTTTGCCAACTGCATGCGTGCAAATGACATCATATCTTCAAATTTCACCTTTTATAAATGATTTTCGGTAGGTTTGCACCCCACACGTGTGAACCAATTGGTTCGCACTTGTGATGTGTGAACCTACCATGCAGAGCCCAAATTCTCCCATAAGCCTCAAATCTCATCCTCAACATCATTCCACACCTCATCTCATTGCTTTTGTCCCAAATTTTTTAAAATTTTCCCTTTCATCTTCATCAACCACCACACTGCCGATCTTCACTTCTGTCATCACCCATTCACTGCTTGAGGGGGTTATCATAAATCACACCTTGCACATGGTCAAACAACCAAACATCCAATCACAGATTCAACAAATACCTAAGAAAATGTTTGATAACGATTATCTCATTGACAAAAAGTCCAATTCCGAACAAAACAATATTTGATAAACCTTCAAATGCCTTTGCCTGTAGATTTCATATGGATTCCAATTGTCATAAGTGCAAGCGTAAGACCACTTATGAATTAAAAAATCCTAAAGTTCTACTTGAGGCTCCGCCAAATGATCTCATCAATCAATCAAAATCAAAATTTAACCAAAGCATCTTGTTATGTCCAAAATTGAAACATTTACAATTGATCATAATGCAAGGCAATCATCCGACTTTCCCCAAAAGTAGTCACCCATAAAATCATTTTTTATCAATGCGTCTCTTTCGCAAGCCATCGACCACCATCAATTCATATCATTAGTTTTTGTACTAAAATGTGTTTCACACACTCCAATACAAAAAGGGGCAAAATGTAGACACCAAAAAGTCGCACATTGTCCCTCTTCCCATCTCCGCAGTTAATTAATGTGCAAAACCATTGAAAATCGCATAAATTGGCCTAAAAATTGCTATTCATCACCATTAGCCCCTTTGGGCTAGCTATGTCTCTTCCTACGCTTAAATCAAGGTCCTCATGTGACCTCATAGGCAACTCAACTAAGGTTGAAACCTTCACCATGGTCAAAAAGCACTTTATGATTAGAAAGTCAACACTTTTGGTCAAATTATGCTTTATGGCTAATTTCACAATTAATTAGATCTAATCAGGATTTAATTAAAACCTCCACCTCATCTAGTCTACTTTGACTAAGTCTAGCCTTCCGCCTCGCCTAGCCTAGCTTAGCCTAGCCCTGCCACATTTACACCCAAATATTTCTCCACATAACACACCCCTGGGTCATTAATGCAAGATGGAGACTTTTGCATTTAAAAAGACAATTATAATCCTAATATATTTCAATAGAGGTGATTATTAATGACAAATCAAGATATTTTGAAAATCATCATTATTTGTGGATGGGTGAGGGATTATCTCACTCAACCTCATTTATGACCCAAGACACCTTAGGGGACACCTCTTTGGTTGACACCTCACCATAGCCACCTCATAGGGGACACCTCACCACCTTTCTCTCACCTTGGCCCACTCTATAAGTAGAAGGCCATTTTCACCATTTTAGATCATCACACTTTTGCATACTGAAACTCTGCTAAAATTACCATTGCCATTACATCTATCACTCATCCATCATACGCTAGTCACATAGCTATCATACAAATATCGTAATCAACTTGCCTCATCATTATGATCATTTCGTGAGTGAGACAAGTAGACTTCATTATCAAGATTTGCTACTCAGAAGCTTTTTTGTATAAATTATACCAACAAAACCAATCAAGACTATCCAGGGATCCTATCTGAGCAATTCGACTTCAAAAGGGCCTGTTCGCACCTCACACATACGAACCTCCCGATTCACACCCCAGGAGTGTGAACCTCTGCAACAGACTCGAGAATCACTCATACAGGTAAGGATAACTGTGTTTTTTGATTTTATGTTAGTTTTAATAGTTAATTTGATATTTTGAATAGTTCTATGTGTCTTTTGTCTTTATAAACACGAGGTTTGACTGAGGTAGGCCCCCAACGTACTAACAAGATTTTACAGGTTTACAGGTACAAAAAAAGCACAAGGAAGCATTCAACAAGTAGTAGCTCACGAGTAAGAAGCCCACCTACATCGAGGAACCCACAAAGGACTGATCGTGTTGTCTTTGTACCACACTCCTAAGAGCTTCCTTGGGGAAGACTCTATTGTAGCCCAAAGGGGCAAAATTATAAAAGGATATCACCTTTTGTAACCATCTTTTACAATTATATATATAATTGTAGTAGGTTCCATGATATTTTAATGAAGTTTTATGGTGTATTTTTTGGTAATTTCAACGTCTAATGCGTATGCAGAGCGGATGCACTTGGATACATATTTTGTTGAAAATCTAGATAAATCAGGATTGTCACCTTGGGGGGTAACTTCCATATAGCTATTAGGTCAGCCTCTACCTTCTGGGATTGTTCATAAAGAGCAGGGAATGCATTGATATTAGCATGTCGAATGCTCATGCTAATATCTGAGTGGAAAAGCCTCAAGTAATAAAACACAGTCTGATCAGGTATGGGTCGAAGGTCATCTATGACTCTCTTCTAGGTCCTTGTGAACCTAACATTAAATTCTACTATCTCTTCCTGAGGATGACTTTGAACAGTAGTAAATTGGTGCAACAGAGATAAGGGATCCACTTGTTCATTGTAACCCCTAATCAGTTGTCCATCCAGTTGATCCCATGTAGTAATGGTATCGTATGGGAGAAATCAGTACCAATAAAGAAGCTTACCTCTCAGTGAAAGAACTAGAAACTTCACCATGACATATTTATTGGTGATTTGATGGATGGTCGCCAGTATTATGACATCTTGGATATGCTCTTGCACCATATTTCCAATGCCATCATAAGTAGGTAGAGATTTTAAAGTTGCAAGCGACACCGTATGTTGAGCCTGTAAGGCGAGTGGTCCTGTATGATTCCATGCGGTAAAATGCCTGGGTGGAGGTGGTTGCACCATTTGGAGTAGTGGATTTATATGGAGTGGCGGGGCTTCCTAAGCTGGAATGGTCAGAACACTCAGAGCATCTAATTGATCGTTCGTTGGAGCCATAGTATACTAATGATCCAAAGAATTTAGTGGATTTGGGGGTAAGCTAGTCATTGTGCTATCAGAAGTCAATTTTTGTGAATCAAGAACAACTTCTTGCGATGATGTCCTGACAAACAGTATGTTTGACCTGACCACCCTAGGATGTTTTCTTAAAGCATTGATGTCAAGGTCATAGAACTCGATTTATTCTTTTGTATTTTTAGCTCTCCACCTCGTACGCATGAAGGCATGAGTTTTTACATTGGTCTATGAGATTTGAAGGTCTTTGAGTTTAGCAGAGTCACCAGATGTTCAGATTTGGACAACAATAACATGAGCATCACTTCTTAATACTGATAAAATATGGAACATTTGGGTCCCATCGGGCATGCCAAAAACTGTTGGTAATCGAACTGGCCTAGATACAGGTTTTATAAGTCTACAATGCCCTAGGCCTGCTTCCAAGCATTGAATTCCTGAAGGAAAGGGATGTCCTCCATAAAAATCTCCAGTAGGGCTGGTTCTAAAAATAAAAATGGGGGATTAGAGATAAGGGATATAAAGGTGCTGAAAGGAAGGGAAATTATGAAAAGGAATGGGAAATGGCCAAAGGCCAAAAATTTAGGGTGATGGACCAGAAGCACGATAGACAGCTTAGTTACTTGAACCAACAAAAATCAAAACAATGAATTTTAATAGAAACCAGTATAATATCCTCAGAACTGTGTAAACTCCAACAAGTATTCCAGGGACTAGTATTTTATTAGCAACAAAATCATAAGGTAGAATTGAACGGTATAGTAAAATGACTAATTTAATAGAAATCACATAATAGAAGTCATACACAGAGATTGAGAACTTGAACTGGAGCTAGAAGCCTTTATTTCGGAAGCAAATTTGAAATACAGAGCTACTTTTCTAGTAGAAGTTATCCATGTTAGTTACGAAGAAGAAGTTGGCTTATATAGAAGTATATTGCTTAAGACATCAATGCCCAACTACTTCTATGACATGTAGATTCGATCCCGGTGATAGCCAAAAATAGTCAATTTTTGGATTTACCGATAAGTTAGTATTAAAAATAGAAAGTTATGGCAATGACCTAATATAGTCAATTGAGACTCATAGGTAACTTGATGTTGAAGCTAGAGGCTTTCAGTAATGATCTATGATCAGATGCTCTAGAGTGTAGCTTGGGAGCAGTGTAACTAGAAGATGCATAAGGGTCTGATATCCTCTCTTTCGATTAACTTAATTTTATACTTAGTGTGAAGAAGCGCTCTAAGTGCTTTCCTCGAAAGTGCTCCCTTATGGAGCGCTTTCCACTTAAATGCTCCCTCATGCCTTGCAAGCACTCCCTTATGGACCACTTTCCACTTAAGCATTCCCTCTTGGAGCACTTTCCACTTAAGCGCTACCTCATGGAGTGCTTTCCTTGAAAGCACTCCCTTGTGGAGCACTTTCCACTAAAGTGCTCCATTGTGGAGCACTTTCCACTTAAGCACTCCCTCGTGGAGCACTTTCCTCGAAAGTGCTCCCTCGTGGAGCGCTTTCCACTTAAGTTCTCCCTCATGGAGCACTTTTCTTGAAAGTGCTCCCTTGTGGAGCGCTTTCCACTATTGTTGTTTATACTTGGTCATTTCCTCAACTTTCAATCTTTGGCTACTTGGTGCTGTCAGAACACATTTTCACTTTTAAAAGGAAAACATACTTAATTCAATGGGAAAATGAGAATTACAACCATATGGAAAGAAATATTTTTCAAGCATCGAGGAAGAATTTATGAGTGGATTGTCCATGCTAAAACATTTACAATTTTACATGCAACATATCCAAAAAGATACAAAACATAGAAAAATACAAAAAGGGTAGGAAACCAAGCAATGCTTTGCATAAATTTTTTACAAAAGAGACAGTTGGTGGAAGCGCAATAATATAACAAAACTTTAACCATTTTCAAATGGAAAAAGAAGAGTTTTATAATGCTTGATTTCAAACTGTATGCGAAACAAAAAATAATAATAGTGTGTCAAAATTGGCAACACATATGGAGTGCTTTCCACTAAAGTGCTCCCTTATGGAGCACTTTCCACTTAAGCACCTCTCGTGGAGTGCTTTCCTCGAAAGCGCTTCCTTGTGGAGCACTTTCCACTAAAGAGCTCCCTGATGGAGGACTTTCCACTTAAGTGCTCCCTCGTGGAGAGCTTTCCTTGAAGCGCTCCCTTGTGGAGCACTTTCCACTTAAGCACTCCCTCGTGGAGTGCTTTCCTTGAAAGCGCTCCCTTGTGGAGCGCTTTCCACTATTGTTGTTTACACTTGGTCATTTCCTCAACTTTTAATCTTCGGCTACTTGGTGCTATCAAAACACATTTTTGCTTTTAAAAGGAAAACTTACCTAAGTCAATGGGAAAATGAGAGTTACAATCATATGGAAAGAAATATTTTTCAAGCATCAAGGAAGAAATTATGAGTGGATTGCCCATGCTAAAACATTTACAATTTTGCATGCAACATACCCAGAAAGATACAAAAACATAGAAAATACAAAAAGGGTAGGAAACTAAGCAATGCTTTGCATATAAATTTTAAAGAAAAGACAGTTGGTGGAAGTGTAATAATATAACAACACTTTAACCATTTTCAAATGGAAAAAAGAGAGTTTTACAATGCTTGATTCCAAACTGTATGCAAAACAAAAAATAACAGTAGTGTGTCAAAATTGGCAACACATATGGTGGCTCACAGGGCATTGAGCCTGGGTCAATGTAGGGATCCCAACCTTTGTCCTTGGGTATCAGAGTCTTCCTTCTTCTCAGAGTCTTCTTGCTGCATTTTTAATTTTTTATCATCGTTGTTGCCCTCTTCATATGAACTCCTAAACTCTTTGGATTTCAAACTGGCCTCACTATCTATTTCTTTGGTCTCTGAACCTGTCTCTCTAGTTTCTAAATCAACAATACTATATGTTCCCTTTTCCTCATTTTGTCTGTCTAGTTGAGGGAGATATTGCTCTAGTGATCTTTTGAAAATATGCTTATATACATCTGAAGCATCAACCCATCTCTCCAAAGGAAAATTTGGTTGCTTTTCTAGTTCTTAGATCAGACAACGTAATGTTTCAAAGCGCTCGACATCAGCAAATTCCAATATTCTATCAAACTCTGTCAAGAAAGATTGAATTTGGGTATACTTGACCATGAGGAGGATTAATTGAGTGTTAAATCTAGAGTCTTCCAAAGTGTTGATGTCTGAGGCGTTATCCATGAAAGCAATCCAAAAGGGTTTCAACTCCTAAATTGATGGAATAGGGTCTTCTAGATTTACGCACCCTGGGACACCAATTTTAACTAAGGCATCAAAATACTTCAATGATATGTCACACTCCTACATAAGGGAATCTGAGAGTAGGTAAGCTTTCTTTTCCAGTTCCACTTTGGTGAAGAAATAGTGCAAAGTGGTTTTTTCCATTGCCAACAACTAGGCTAAGTCGCTCATAGGGGTAAGGTGAATATGAACATCCTCAATCTTCCTCAGCTGGGTGGCTAGATCCAGCTAATAGTTAAAATCCACCTAGGAGGGCTTTAGGATATGCCTACCTACAACCACTACTTCATGTGCCTCTTTGAATAATGCCAAGACTATAATCCCCTTTGTTGCTTTTGTTGGGAAATCTTGTAGGAAGTCTACGTGCGTCTCCTTGAGGCACTCCCTAGAAGGAAGAACATGTTGCTCATTTTTCTTAGACAACTGCACCTGTAATTCATTCCTCTAAATAGTAAGTTTCTGTATTTGTTGGTTTTCTTTGGCGATCACCTTGATGTGGTGATCATGTAACTCGAATGCCTCCTTGTTCTCATCATCAAGCAACTGGACCTTTTCTTTCAATTCTTCAATCTGAGCCTTCGGAGCTTTAACCTACTTTTTGTACTATAATTCTAATGCCTCATTTTGTCGCTTTGCCAAAACCATGACTTTTTCAAGCTCATCAATTTTGGACTGTGCTCCAAAAAAGTGTCCTTTGTAATACTCGCCATGGGTGTAGATGGAGACCATACCAACCTAGACATCGCCCATTTTTTGAGCAATGTCTACACCAGGCTTCTCCACCAGTGGTATATTCTCAATGGTGTGCATCTTCATTGTATCAGGGTCAATTATGCAAGCCTTTTGAGCTTGCGCTAGGGCTTGCAACTCCCTCTTCTTTTGATATCTTAGGTAGCGCATAGTGTTGGTATGAGCTCTTCAGATACTCTACATTGTTGTGAACTGTTGGGTTGTCTCTTGCTCAGATTCCAATATTTCCTGGACTCCAATCTTGAGGACTGGAGTAAAGGGGAGGAGGGGGAGACCATATTCAAAACTCATCATTATCTAGGAATCTGAAGGGGAAGCGACTGTGCTCACTCTCGAAGGTGCTTGGGTAGCCACATCAAAAATATTGGGCTAGGGTGTTAATAAATAAGTAGAGTGGGAGGGTTTTGAAGGTAGATCAAGCTCCCTGGTGTCAAAGATATCAGTTATGTGTTTAGATGAACCAAAAATGGGGAAGCTAAAAGAAGAAGGGACTGCAAAGGCATTAGGTGTTTGGGCGAAAGGCATGAATATTCCAGAGGAGGGAAGGGATATTGTTGAGATGATATAAGAACTAGGAAATGTGGATTCAGGTAATGTAAGTACCCTTGACACAGGGACCCTTGGGGCTGGTAATATAGCAATATTTCCCAAACACTGAACAAGCGCACATAGGGGTTAGAAAAAACTAACAATGGGGATGAGGAAGAAAGAACAAAAATAGATAAATGCATACCTTGGGGCTCTGTGATCAAGGGGGTTGTGGAATATGTATCAAGCATTTTCTCCTTTTCTTCCATGTCTATTGCATCGATGGTCACATGGTCAACGTCTTTGTCTACTTTCTCCTCAAGTGTGGTGAGGCATTCTTCATTTCTACCTTCGTGCTCCTCAACCCCTATGGCCATAGTAATTTTGGCTGAGACTATAGTTTTCTTAGCAGAGTCTTCCTAGGAAGTCTTGGAAACAGTATGGACAATCAACCCGAAAGGCTTCTGAGAACCAGTGCATGAATTTTTTGCAGCTAGCGATGAAAATGGGACCTCTGAATTTCTCTTCGAGGGGGAACTTGCCATATATGAAGATATTGGGCTATTTTATTCATATATAATGATGCCCCCAAGATGGCTTTGCCTTTGCCCTACACTTGCCTAGGATGCTCCAAGTCATCAACTTCTTCGGGGTTGCATCCGCCAGGGGGCACTATATCAGTGAACAAGAAAGGTTGATAGATATTGATGTTTTTGTCATAATGGGATGAGAATTTTTCATCAATCACCAATGTGTTGTCCGAGGACGTCTTATCATTGTGGACCCTCATGATCCACCATTGTTGGATTTTATGATCTGTCCAATCTGGGTGCTCCTGATTTACGGCTGGATTATCCTCTGTATCCATAGTGTAAAAATCCAATCGCAGGGGCAAAGGTGTCATTTTATCTACATGCCACTATAGCTCTAGATCCAACATATTATTATGTTGGTTCTCCATATCATAATTAGGGCAAGAGTGAAAATACTTGACATGGAGGTTCCTTTGGATGATGTCGCATGGGTCCCATTTCTAGCGATGTGGAAGCTCAATCAGCCCATAATCTGAGAGTGTTGTCATTAGAATAATGTTCTAACCACACTTGTTATCTTAAAGCCTTCAAAATCAAAAGGAGTAGAGACTATCACCCTCTTGCATAGGCCTTTTTCGTATACTTCATTTGTGTTATCGAGTTGGCAGACAACCTCCAAGGAGAAAATATAGGGCATTGTGTAATAGGGCAACAAAAAATGTTTTTCTATAAACCCGTAGACTCTAACTACCAGGACCTAGGTGAGCAAAAAAGTGTTCCCCAACTGCTTATCTACCAACTGGTTTCTTAACTCCATTGGAACCCGCTCATACTTGTCTACTATTTTTAGTGCTGGCCCGAGGAAAACCTGATTGAAGATTTAGTAAGACTCATTTCTAGATAGGTTTTTTGTCTAGAGATAGACTGGCACAGGATTGCCCTTTTCATCTGTCTAATTTTTTGCTATGCTGGGGAACTTTTCATGCATATACCAGAAGAAATACCATACCAGTAGAGAGGAGAGTCAAACATTTTCATCCTTAGGTTTAGCACACCGAACATGAGCTAAACATGCATGCAATTGCCATGCCAAGAACTCTGTCCAATCATAAAATATTGGAATAACACCTGGCCTCACTTTGGAAGGAAAATAAATCTCATTTTCTAGTATGGCTTGTGCCATTGAAATTTGCTAGTCATACACCCATTCGTTCGTTGGGAGACCTACTATGTATGCCAGGATGGAAAAAAATTTATGGTGCGTGAATTTAGCCAGGGGTTTCAAAATATGGGGAAATTTATCTATAGTTATGGTGCTCCCTAGCTGCCCCCTTGCGAAACGTTGTAGCTTTGGCATTGATTGGTATCTTTCACTTTCTTCATCTATGTGGATTTTTCTTAGAAGAAACTCAGATGAGTGCTTCCTCCCACAGGCAAAAGCTTCTTGGATAGAGCTAGCAGTAATGGGAAATAATGGTTTTGCATGAGAGTTCCAGATCATCCTCAATTGGGCATCATAGAATAGTGACACGACTTTTTTGAATTTATACAAGTGATGTATCAACATGTAGGTGTAAAAATATAGATGCGAGTGGTAAATAGCTGATAGGGTATTTATGGTCGAGGACTCCTCATGCGCTTCTTAAACTTTTGAGCGCAAAATTTCCACATCCTTATGAGTGACCAAGCAATCTTGGTACCAAAATAGGGGGTGCTATGGTGCTACTAATTCGATTACCTTATTTTCCCACTTTTGTGTCTTCTTTAGTTTTTCTAAACTGGAGGCCTCCGCCTGTGTCACCTTTTCTTTGGGATCTCTGTATCGCTCCAAATTTTTCACACCCTTACCTTCAGGCTATAGGATCCGTGCCCGAAAGGGGGATGTGAAAAGGATGGCGCGGTACCTCGGACTGAGAGGCCTTGCGAAGGTCCCGCCTCTCGAGGGAGGTGTATTATGGTGATTTTTCGACGGATGGTGGGTTCACCAGGAAACATTTAATGGCAGTTTCCACGCCTAGGTTGGGAATGTGTTTTATGTGTTCAGTTTTATCCTTAAACATCCAAGTCCTAGGTTTGGCCAAAATGAATCTAAGCTATTCTATATGAAGATGCAGATTAAATGAATACAGAGAACAAAATTAAGACAGAAAATAGAGAAATTAAGCAATATTAAAAGGTCATACCTGATCCGGATGTCTGATGAAGATTCTGATTCTTGAAGCAGTCAAGATCGCCTCTGATTTGATAGATCCGATCTCTCTCGCTATCAGACAAGATCGTCTGAGATCTGACGAATTCGTCAGACGAATTCGTCAGAGACCCGCAAACAGAGAAATAGGTGCAAAACACAGAAAATACAACAATGCTAACATAGGGAAACAATGTAAAATGACAATAACAATATCAAACTGAAAATTATAAACAGAAACATGAATGCATTATACCGATTTAATGACAATTATAACTTAATTATGCATTTGATCTAGATGGGTGAACTCCAAAATGCAAGATAGCATAAAATAATAAATAAACTAGCTAATTGCAGAATAAAACAATAGAAAAGAGTGGAGAAAATGCAAACTTTGGGCACTGATTGCCCCCAATGATGATTGCAATAGAAATCGTCTCGCATTGGTACGAAATCATCTCTGATTCGACAGGATCGCCTCCGATCTGAACAGGATCGTCTGCGACGATGTAAGCTTGCTCCGGCTGAAAAATACTAAGGTACCTGCAACAAAATTTGGATAGAACTAATGCAAATAGCAATTTAGGATGTCTTAATGCGTGTGAAGTCAATTTACAGGAATTATCAGCCAGGGGGTGCTAAGGGGAGGGCTTAGGATTAAATAGGCTTAGGAGGGAGGTTAGGAGGTTGGAGATCATCCCTATTTGGGAGATCTCCAACGGGGAGGGTCTCTAACGGCGCAGACACGCTTCTGCCCGGATTAGAGACGCCGTTGGAACAGAAGCTAATTGTGAAAAATCAGTTTTGGGACAAGATCGTCTGGACGTCCTAGCCTAGACGAAATCGTCCGATCTGAGGCGATATCGTCTGATCGGCGACGATATCGTCAAACGGTCAAAACAAACTCTAAAAATGGCACGGGAAAGGAGGAAACGGATTAAGCGACGGTTTGGGAGCGGTTTGGGAGGTTAAAATTTGAATTTGAATTATTTACTAGAGTAATTGTAATTATTAAGGTTTCACTGTGCCAATTTTAGGGTGCTACATTTTGCCCCCTCTTTAGCGAATTTTTCGAAGAAAATGCGTTAAAGATGAGTTCTTCTCGATTTACGAGAAAGCAAAAATTATTCCCATTTTTAGGCGACGATTCTTGGTCGAATCGTACGACAACTTACTATGGTGCCCCTCCGTGTTTTTACCCAAATCGAACGTTTGAGGTAAAAACGCGGAAAAGCAAAATTTTAAAATGTTTTTAATTATGTTTTGAATAAAATTAAGAAAAATAGGGTAAAACCCTAATTCATTTTTACTGTTCATTTTTCTGGTTTTTAGAGCTCTGCAAGCAAAAATGGTGGAGACAGCGCACAGATCGACAGAGGTCCGACGTGGGCTATGGGTAAGAGTCTAAACTTAGCTTAGAATGGTTTAAGTTGAATTTACATGCTTTTTAGGTGAATTTTGATCAAATTTTGAGCATCGCGGCCATTTTTGGGCCGTCGACGTCGTCGAGACGAAATCGTCCCGATTTCGATGAAATCGTCTCAAGTTCGCCGATTTCGTCTAAGGGCGAAATCGACGAAAGGGGGACGATTTCGTCAAATTAGGGACGATTTCGGCTTGCAAAATCGGAGACGATTGTGCTCAAATTGGGGACGATATCGTCCAATAGTGGACGATATCATCATTTGTATAAAATTGAACTGATTTTAACTTGCATTATTAATCACTTGAGTTTTTATTAATGATTTTTATTGTGTTGTTGTTTATGTTGCAGAGAGGTTTACTAAAGAGCAGAGAATGGAAATATGGGGGGTTGAGAGATGACTTGGCCGCTCTATCACAGGCAGAGCGGGATCAGCTAGCACAAGCCGGCTTACAACATGTGGCAGAAATGCCACAAGTTTCTACAAACATGGGGCTACTGACAGCCCTAGCAGAGAGGTGGTATCCGGGTTCTTCCTATTTTTGGTTACCCATAGGGGAGATGACTCCCACATTAGAGGATGTATGGAGGATTCTGAGAATCCCCATACAAGGATGGTTGATCACTCCTACGGCCAATCAGGGCCATGCTATGATGCGGTTGTGTGGTGACCCGAGCTTCGCCCTGGAGAAGGGCGGAGTGAACATCGAGGCGCTACGTCAGATGCCTGGGGCATCCAGACTCACACAGGTTTTGGCCGAGTGGTGGGTGGACTTTTGCTGTGCCACCAGAGTGGGTGCAGGGTACCATGGGTGCTAGCAGATGTGATCTACGACATGCGAGACCATGGTTACAGATTCTCTTGGGGTAGCTTTGTTCTATGTCGACTGTACAGGATCCTGCATGGGGTCGTGTACAAGGGCGGCCGATGTCTAGTTATGACATCGCTCCTACAGGTTTGGTGCTGGGAGCACATTGTAGTGCGGAGGCCGATAGGGCTTCCTTTGATAGGGATTGACGGGGAGAGGCCCCGAGTTTTCTACTGGTGGCTCCGGAGAGGGTCACAACGGATTGATCTACCGATGTCCCGGAGACTACTGGATGACCTTGTCCCAGACTAGATCACCTGGAGGCCATGGAGAGAGCATCCAGGGTGGGCAGAGGATGGACAGGAGCTGGCTCGCATCAGGCGAGTCTGCTGGCTACGGATGGAGAGGGGAGAGGTGGAGCTCCACCGCTACGACCGAGTTTTGCGATAGTTCGGTCTACAATAGGGGATCCCATCTCTCAGGGATTACGAGTTTTCTCGGACTATCTGAGATAACACTACGGTCAACGGGGCTCCAGATATGCAGCGCTTCTAGAGTCAAGACTCGGATGATGCCCCCATTCAGCCAATGGATGGGGACGACGTAGGGGTAGCCGATGGCTATGATGCCTGGTACGTAGGCATCCGCCCTCCTCGAATGACGAGGGCTCAGGGTCCGATTCATGTAGTTGTGCATCGGATAGGGAGGCGATGCCAGGCGGCTATGGAGGCAGCCCAGGGTCACAGCGAGAGAGAGCAGAGGAGGCCACAGGCATAGGAGAGGCCACGATAGCGGGAGAGGAGGGCGGAGAGACCCCCTTCTCCATAGAGAGAGAGGCCACCATCGCCCGATAAGGGCAAGGGTGTTGACACTAGGGAGAGTAGCGAGACAGTGACTCTTCGAGCGGAGACAGTCCATCTCCAAGCATAGGTGCAGACCCTACAGGAGGAGGCTGCACGACATCGAGCTGAGGTGACACAGCTCAGAGATGAGATTGCATGCCTCAGAGCATGGGGCGGAGGGGCGAGCACTCGGGAGCTAGCACGGGCTATTGCCCAAATCACTTTCTACCAGACATTATACTATCAGATGGTGCCAGAGGAGGAGAGATTACCACTGTCGGCTAACATCGTAGATCCGATCTAGATTGGGTCATCGAGGACTTCATCCCGATCGATGACTAGGACTCGTAGTACCACTCATACTACGATGGGGCCACCTCGTCCACCTCAGGGTGAGGGAGGAGATGAGGCTGAGAGCTCGAGGGGTTCTCGAGGCTAGACTACTACACGACATTGTATAGATTGATATATAGCATTTATTATTTTTGATAGAGGATTGAGTATGCCGAGGTACAGATTGTGGCATACCAATCCAGTTTTGAGATGATGTATATATTGTTGATATATATATGAGATGAGATATTTTTTGATCATATGACTTGTGTCTTATGTATTTTTATGATGTTTTTATGTTTGATTGATTGATTTGATGATTCATGTAATTATGTCATTGGAAATATTATGGTTTGAATGTCATGCTTGAAAATTTTAAATGAAATAATCTGATGTAACAAATTGGTTGTTTGTGATGTGATGTGATAAAAAATAAAAGAGACTTCTAACAATAATTTCAAAGGACATTGTCGCTATTATAGACCATTTCATGGAGTCGCCGCTCACTCGGTCGTCAAGCTAATCCCAAGATAGAAATATTGTTAAAAGTAAAAGAGTGCTTAAGAGACTGCCTTAAGACTTTGGTGCAATGGTGCAAATGATGATGATGATGGTTTGTTTTCAGATTTTCATAAAAATAGTATGCATGAAATAATGTTAAAATGATTTTTGCTAGGCATAAATTCCTAAGTGTGATAAATTTTTTGGATAATTCCCTAGGAATTATACCATCATTGCAAAATTGAAGGTTGACATAATGACATGAAATAATGATAATGTGCATGCTTTTTGTTTAAAACATAATTGTATAATAGAATGATTTAAGTCATATGGTTTTCATGATTTTTAAATAAATGGGGAATAAAAATTGTTACAATGGTTTGCGCTAGGCATAGAATATGTAGGTATAGACTTATACCATCATCACAAAATCCAAAAAGAGATAGTTTTATTGCATGGTTGATTTTTTAATAAACAGAAAATATGAAGATGAGGACTTGCGCTAGGCATAAAATTCCAATTTTGGTTTTGGAACTATACCATCGTCACAAAGTCAAATAATATATATATATATATATATTTTTTTTTTTTTTTTTTGTTTTGATTGTATGGTTTTGAAAGAAATTTTGATTTTTCTATTATGCATGTAGTTGTCTTTATACTAAACAACTGTACTTTAAAGAAGAAAATGAATTTATTCCAAACAATTTGCAAAAAATATTTCAAAGTATCTTAAAGACAAAAGTTAGATTTATAAGGAATCCCATGTGCATATGTGAATTCATTTCCAATCTTGATTTATCATAATGATACACAAAATCTCTCAAATATAAAATGTGTGTGCAATTGCTATGTTCATTTACCAGTTTTGAGCAAGATAATATGATACAAGTGATTTGAATGAACCAAATAAGTGTTCATTAACCATGATGTAGATGCATATAACCATACTAGACTACTATGTAAGTCGGATTATCAAGAGCTAGCTAATCCATAAGCAGACATAGGTCTGTACAAAAGAAGGTCGCTAATGTGATAGACATATCGCCACGCTAGGAGTTACCCAAGGCCAAGCAGGTTGGGCACAAACCACCTGTTATGGGGCTTACCTCACAGTTTTTGAATAATTGAGAATTCCAGGGATTCAAGCTCATCAACCCTTCTTTTCTTTTCAAAGGGTAGGGAAAGGGATTTTATTGCTTTTGCTTTTGCTTTCTTTTTCTTTTTGTATTTTTGCTTGATTTTTGAGATAATGCTTGAAACATTGCTATAATGATATAAAATAACTTTTTTCTTTTTTTCTTTTCTTGAACTTTTCTTTTTGTTCTATACTAGGGATACTTGCTCGGATTAGTCATAGAGCAAGGGATTTTTATTCTGGGTAGGGGTGAGCTTGTCCTTTTGCCAATTCTCAAAGATTCTAGACCATGTGCATGATAGGATAGCAGGGGAAACTTTTCGCTCAAGAAACCACTTCTACTATGTAGCAAAGCATGGAAATTACAAATATAATCATTTTATTGTGAAAAGATGTGCTTGGTTTAAGTAAATAACAAGATCAATTCTCTATGCTCAAACTTTATTTAATTGAATTTTGTGGACTTTGATATAAGAGAGATTAGTAATCATGCCATATAAAATCAAGATATTTATTTTTGTGTGTGTGAAAGTGAGGGATTCCAAATAAATGCTAATTTATCCAAAATAATTTGAAACATATAACTGCAACATTTGTAAGAAGATATATATATAAATACTTTTTGAGAAGTTTTGAGAATGTTGACTCTCTCTTTCTTCTTTATGTTGTTTTGGTTTCGAAAGAGTCAAGAATATTGTTGTTTTTTATTTTTATTATTTTTTTTTTTTTGAAAGAATTAACAAGTGCCATAAATAAATACAACAAATAGTTTTGAAGATTTTGATGATTATGAATGTTTTTGGTGTTTTTGAATTTATAAATTGAAAGAAATACAAGATAGTGATTTTGAAATATTTTAAACAAATATATACAAGGATGAAATGACCAAATTTATACATAGTAACGTTTAAGATGCAAAATGTTCATGGGTTCTTTAAGTTCTTTACCATCTAAGGTAGATAATTTGTATGCTCCCGATTCAAATTTAGCAGTGATAATGTATGGTCCAAGCCAGTTGGGCTCAAATTTACCTTTAAGGTCCTTAGTTGCATTAGTATTTTTTTTATTTTCTTTTAAAACAAGGTCGCCGATCTCAAAGGATCGATGACGAACTTTTTTAGCATATGATCTTTTAAGCTTGTTTTGGTAGGCACGGAGATGCTCCAAAGCATTGATGCATTTTTCATCTAGGAGTTCCAGCTGACCGAGTCTCGCCATCTCGATATTCATCTCCTACTTCGGTATCTTGAAGTAGTAGAGCCAAAGAAGGAACTTCTAATTCAAAGGGAAAACGGCTTCAAGCACCATAAACCAAAACAAAAGGTGAAGTTCCAGTGGGGGTTCGAACACTAGTTCGATAGGCCCACAAGGCCGGATATAACCGAATGTGCCAGTCATGGCCGCTTTATTGACCAATATTTTGAGAATTTTGATTAAGGTTTTGTTAGATGCTTCTCCTTGACCATTACCCTGAGGATAATAGGGAGTGGACCAACGATGTTGAATCTTATATTTTTGGCATAATTTTTTAACATCTTTATTTTTGAAACAAGTTCCATTGTCAGAGATGAGATTTGCAAGAATTCCGAACCTACAAATGATTTGATTAAAAATAAATTTAGAGACTTGTGTGCCAGTGCAGGAAGCTAAAGGCATAGCTTCAACCCACTTCGTGAAATACTCAGTGGTGGTTATGATGAATTTGTGTCCATCAGATGACACAAGATTGATTTTGCCAATAATATCTAAACCCCATTTTGAAAAGGGCCAAGGAGATGAAATAGCCTGCAGCTCTTGTGCAGGCGCATGGACAAGGTCAGCATGTTTCTGGCACTTGTCGCAATGGCGCACATAATCATGTGCATCATTCTCCATGGTAGGCCAAAAGTATCCTATCCTAAGGAGCTTTTTAGCAATGACACTACCACCGAAGTGTCCTCCACAAGATCCATCGTGGGCTTCACTCAAGGCTGATTTGGATTCTTCTAAATTCAAACATCTTAATAGGATACCTTCAAAAGATCTCCTATATAAAGTATTGCCAATTATTACAAATCGACTTGCTCGTCTACGTAATAACCGACGCTGGTTTCTATTAGAATTGGCAGGGAAAGTCCCATTTTGGAGAAAATCAAATATATCCGTATACCAAGGTTCAGGAGTAGTTTCATTGATTAGAAACACATCCAAAGGTTCTAAGCATGACTTATTTGAAGCGGGTTCCTGGAGTCGACGAATAATGATAGTGGCATATTCGTCATCTAACTCCAAGGGCAGGAGAGATGCACTGCGGCCATAGCATCACCGCACGGTTGCAAGTTCGAGGAATAGCTTCCAAGGTAACTTGATCAAATAGAGACATTAATTGTAAAACATAGGCTTTATATGGGCACAGTTTATCATCTCTGGTCTGATAAACTTCATTAATTTGGTTTATAACAAGTTGAGAATCACCAAAAACTAATAGATGTTTAATTTTTAGCGCCAAGGCAGCTCGTAATCCAAGGATTAGAGCTTCATATTCAGCAGTATTGTTGGTGCAAGCAAATGTTAATTTGAAGGACAGAGGAATAAGATGTTTTTGTGGGGATATTAAAATAATACCCGCACTAGCCCCACTCATGCATCGGGCTCCATCAAAGTATAAGGACCATTGTTCAATATGGTCTGCCTCTAATTGAAGGCATTCATCAAGAAACTCAATGATGAGGGGATGGGTAGACTCTAAGGGTGCAGCAGCTAATTGATCTGCTATGATTTGACCCTTAACAGTACTTCTGTCCTATGAATGTGAGATCAAACTCGCTTAGAGCAAGAACCCACTTGGTCGTGCGACCCGATAAATAAGGTCGACTCATGAGATACCTTAAGGGATCATATTTAGCAATGACATAAGTTTTCTGACTAAGCATATAATGGCATAATTTTTGCGTAGCAAACATGACTGCTAGACATAGTTTTTCTAATGTTGTGTAGCGGGTTTCATAATTGATGAAGGTTCGGCTAATATAATAATTAGCACGTTCTCTCTTCGCATCATCAAGCTGAGCTAACATAGCTCCTAAGGCAGAATCTGAAGCTGAAATATATAGGAGAAATGGGCGATCAGGTCTAGGTGGTGAAAGCATAGGTGGATTAAGGAGGTATTGTTTGAGAAGTTCAAAAGCTTCTCTACATTCGTCGTCCCAATTAAAAGGGACATCCTTCTTAAGGAGTTTAAGAAAGGGACCAGTTTTGTCCGCCAGCTTATCGATGAAGCGACGGATGGCTTGAAGCTTACCTTGTAAACTTCGTAACTCAGATATATTAGTAGGTGCGGGCATATCAGTGATAGCCGCAATCTTGAGAGGGTCGATTTTGATACCACGTAAAGAAACTAAAACCCCTAATAGTTTACCGGACTTAACTTCGAATATGCATTTTGCTGGATTTAATCGAATAAGATATTCTCGTAATCGATTAAAAACTTTTCTCAAATCATCTAAATGATTATCTTCATTAATAGAGTGAGCTATAATATCATCTACATAATCATGTAGGATATCATGCATCATATCATGAAAAATATAAGTCATAGCTCGTTGATAGGTTGCACCTACGTTCTTTAAGCCAAATGGCATCACTTTCCAACAAAAAGTACCCCAGGGGGTAATAAAGGTTATTTTAGCCTGATCTTCAAGAGCTATCCTGATCTGATTATAACCGGAGAATCCATCCATTAAGGACATCATCCCACTCCCGAAGTAAAGTCAATGATTTGATCCATGTTTGGAAGAGGAAAATCATCTTTAGGGCATGCAACGTTAATATCTCTAAAATCTGTGCAAACCCTAACTTTGGTGGCTTCTTTCTTGGTAACTGGAACTACATTTGAGATCCATTCAACATAATCAATAGCTTGTATAAAAACAACATTCAAGAGTTTTTCTAACTCCCCTTTGACTAGCAGAGCCACTTTGGGATGCATTTTTCTAAGTTTTTGTTTAACAGGTTTAGCATCCGGATGGACCACTAGATGATGCATGACTACAGAAGGGTCTAGACTCGGCATATCTTCGTATGTCCAAGCGAAGACATCTTCATACTCTTTAAGGAATGCAATGTATTGCTCTTGTTTTTCTTGACTTAATTCTGATCCAATATTGATTATGTGAGGATTATCCTCAGTTCCAATATTAATTTTAATGACGTTTTCTACCTCCATGTGTAGATCTCTTTCAAAATTAGGTGGGGTGGGTGAAACGCCCAATTCTTGTAATTCTTGTAAGGTTAATTTGGATAATTCATCTTGAGGATTAGTGGTCTCAAGTTGGGCTATAGTTGGTATAGAACCATCAAAATAAAATCCATTGTGTAACATCTCTTCAACGGAGACATCGTGGAAGATATCTCCTTCCAACTCCTCATCGGAGTCAGCAATCATTTCAGGGTAAGCTATGGATAGCATGTTACATGTAAATGGCTGATTTTTTAGAGGCAAATCATCATGCCTATCCAAATAATCTTGATAACATATGAGTTGATCATCATCTTCAAAAGGAAAGGGTTGACCCTTACTAGGAAATAGGCCCACACCACAGCAGGCAGTGCCACGGTTCTACCTCGAAAGGTTCTTTCATGCCATTTTGGAAAGGTCCCAAGCCTTTCCCTTTATATCCCATTTTAAGCATTATGGGTTTAGCTTTAATATATTCATTGGTAAAATAACATCGAGCATATCCCTCATGATGAGTTTTGATATTTCGAGGGATTCTTCCCCAATCATATCCTTTATAAATGAAGGCACAACTCCCGACTTGGTAAGTACTTCCCATAGGTTGTGGGAGGCCCAAAGTACGAGGAGATGGCGGCAAGTTATTTAAAAGAATTGAATCTTGCATGAAAGCATTTGTTTTTTCTGATATTAAGATTGTGGATAAATCTGTAAAAGTTCATCATAAAGAGCATAAGATGTAGAAGGATCATTCCCTATATCTTTAGATGTGGAAGGTATGATAGATGTTGATAATGTGGAAGTGTTAATAGATGGGTCTATAGGTTTTGAAATTATAGGGATAGAACATGAAGGATTGGTTGTAGATTGAAGATCTTTTTGAGGTTCTAGAGTGGTTTGTTTAGAAGATTGTTGATCTATATATGAGGATGAAATTAATGGAGGGGAAATAGGTGAAGCTATGGGTGTGTGTTTCACAGTTTTAGATGAAAAATAAGAATTAGGATGTGTGGATGACAGAGCAGGGCAAAATTGCACTCCAACAGGTTCTGCCAAAGCACACATATCAAAGGGTCTAGGGTCACCATGGATAGTGACCAACTGATTTTTAAATTCGAATTTAACACATTGGTGTAAAGTTGATGGGACAGCCCGCATTGCATTGATCCAAGGATGACCCAAGAGTATATTGTACGATGCGGGGCAATGTACAATAAACATGGTGGTATCTAGAGTTCTAGGACCAACTTGCAATGGGATGGTAATAACTCCACACGTTTCTTGTGTTTCGTCATTGAAAGCTTTGATAATCATGTCAGTTTTCTTCATTTCATCACTTCTAAAGCCAAATCGTTGGTAGAAGTCAAAAGTGCAAATGTTTAGAGATGAACCATTATCAATCAAGACTCGTTTGACAGCTACATCTCCAATTAGAGCAGTAATATATAAGGGATTATCCTTATGTAAACTGTGTTGTGGGATATCTTTATCTCGAAAGTCAATACAATCAACCTCTCGAGTGATGATAGTATTGGCCATGGCTTCAAGTTGAATGTTTTGAGGTACCATCATTTGGCTTAATGTAAGCATCAACTCATCCCTATGGGTAGGAGAAGATCTTAATAAATCCAAAAGGGAAATTCTAGCTATAGTATTGGATAATTGCTCATTAATATTGTAAGGGGGTTTAGGTTGAACATTAGAAGCATGATTCCCTTTATTGGGATTTTTCAAAACAAATGGAGCTGATCCATCATTCTGGTTTGGTTCTTGTTGAGAATTTTGAGCCTGTTGTCGGGTAACGACTCCAATGGTACCTACAATGTTATATTGAGGACGCTGAACGGGTCTCGGTCGAGCATTTATGGCTTGTTCATTAGGGAGGAATTGATTAGAAGAGGGTCGAGTAGTAACTCTTCTAGGAAATGGTTCTTCTGGAACCATAGCATCTGTGATGGGTTGAATAGGATCTGATTCATTTTCAGAACTATTCGATTGGTTTGAAGTGATGTCTATTTCACTTTCAATATCTGATTCTACATCACTAGAATCTGGAGTTGGAATATTATGTAGGGGCCTGGTCGTAACCATGGATAAGGTTGTGTCAAATATTTGAGGATCATGATTAAGTAAATGTCCACTAATAGTTCCTACATATCGGGTAGGAGGAGGAACATTATGATGTTCGATTTGATTGGCCACCTCTTTACCATGTCTTGGTAAAGGGTGTTGAAATATGTCTAATGATTGATTAGCATTTTGATTTTGATTTTGGGGAATGGTCTTTTGAGGATTATTAGGAGCATTTTGTTTAGGTTGGAAGGCTTGCACCTCCATTTCATTATTATCAATCAGATCCTGTATTTTATGTTTCAACCTTTTACAAGCGTTGGTAGAGTGTCCAGGTCCTCTATGGAAATCACAGTGTAAGTCAGCTCTATATCCGGGTATAGTTGGATCAGTTCCTGAATAGTTGGTAATTGGATCAAACCTCTTTCGAGTAATTGAGGTAAAATAGTTGATAATGGTTGATTCAATCTAGTAAATTCTCGAGGAGGCTTATCAGGAGGTTTCAATATAAATTTTTTTGTTGTTTTCGTTGCATTGATATTAGCAACATTTCTACTATCAGTGACTCCGTCACCAACAACTTGTTTGTTTTTATATTGATTTCTGGATGTTTTCTCATCATCCTTCTTCCTAAGTTGGCCTCTCCTAATGAGGGCATCTTCTACTCTTCGAGCTAAATCTATAGCTTGATCGAAGGTAGTTAAAGTAGCAATTGATAGCTCATAAGATATTTGTTCTTGTAAATTATTAATAAAAATGTCCAACATTTCCCTATAAGGTAGCACAAAGTGCAGTTTTCCTGTCAACTGCCTCCATCTAGCTAAGAAATCGGCAAAACATTCATCCTTGTCTTGTTTTAAGTTGTATAAATCTTTAATGGTTACATGCCTCTCGATGTAGGCACTAAATTGATGGACAAAAGATTCAACTGTTTCTTCAAAGTTTCTCAAAGAATGAGTGGGCAATTGATAGTACCACTCTAATGCCATTCCACCTAAACTTTTTGGGAACATTTTTAGTAATAGCAAGTCATCATGTGATATATCATGACATGCTATCCTAAACATGCGAAGATGCTCTATGGGATCTTCGGTTCCTTTATATATAGGCAGGATGGGCATGGGAAAATGCTTAGGGTAAGGTTGTGCTACAACTATGGGATCCAAAGGTTGACTACATATCTCTCGATAATTGTACGAGGGACGGTAAGGATCTATCTGGGTCCATACGCGAAGCTAACTGTTTCACCATGGCTTCCAGATTACTAGTTTGCCCACCATATTGGTTCGGTAGGGCATTGATATGGGATTTGTGAGCATATGATGGAGGGACATGAAGATTAGATGCTATGTTGCTATTGTGTAAATTGTTGGTAGGAAAGGTGTTATGAAGGAATTTTGAAGTTGTATTATGATGTATTCCAGATTGTTGAAAATTGGTGTTTGGCTTCATTTTAGGTTTTTGTTTACTTGAAGCATATTGATCAATAGTTTGGCGAAGTAAAGCAGTGAAGGAAGTTTTCTTTTGTGTGGGAATGATTTTAGGCTGAATAACAAGTTCCTTAGGAGGTTGGGTAACCTGTTGTTTTGGCATGTTTTGAATCATAGTGACCATATCTCTATTGGATGGTCCAACCTTATCACTTTCTTGATCAATGAAAGACAAGGGATTAGTGCGCACATCAAACATATGTTCCATGGCTGCTTGAGTGTCACTAATTTGCCCTTTATCAATACGAACTGCCATATTAAGAACACCAATGTTATTATGGAAAAATTTCCAGAAATGATCTACGTTGTCAAAAGCAATAGTTCCATCTAGGAGCTACTCTAGGGGATGAGGATCCATCCTCTTTAACATTTTCTTCTTGTTCATTGTCTTCACCTAGGTCATCTTCTCGTTGATCTAGAGTTTCTCCTTCCGGAATTGGATCTTCGAGGAAGGACATTTGGGTCTCTAGTTTTATCTTCTAACCAATCTTCTTCTTCTCCTTCGCTTTGTTTACCATTCCTAAGTTTAGGCATTGTGCTTAATTTTAGATTTCAGCAAATATATATATATATATATATATATAAAATATATATATATATATATATATATGCAACAAGCTTAAGAGGTATATATTAATTATATACCTACTACAATATTTAAAATGAAATGTTTTGGTTTTTGTTATGTTTTTTTAGTTTTTCTTTGTTTTTGTAATAATATTGTAAAGATAACAAACAACACAATAAATGCAAGAAATAATACTGAAAGTAATGATCTAGTTTTCTATAAACAATTTATAAATATCATTAATGGGCTCGAGTTCTTCAGGAGTCATGAAGTGTTCTTCTTCAAATTGAAAATTTTCCTTCAAAAATTTAATGAAAAGAGCTATAGTGATATTATCTGTCTCAGATGCTGGTTGATAGAAGTAAAGCTCGTGGCAATACTCTCGATATAACACAGCTCGAGGAACTCTATTCCATATTTCCCTATCCGTAAGAACAACCTCTTGGTCTTCTACATGACCTAGGAACTGGTGTATAATGGCTGCGTTCTCGAGGTATTCCTCGAAGGTGAACAATTCTGAAGACACAAGAGCTCTCCTATAAGCTAACCATCTATGGCAGGCTCTCCAAGTTCATGATAAAAGACTAGTTGATGAGGATCCAGGATTCTATCTAGGACAAGCCTCTTGATTTGTTTAAGTTTTGTTGACCTAGATGAAATGACACTAAGTCTTCTATCAAGTTCGTCCCACAAAAGTTGATTTCTATCCTGTTTCGTGCACACTAAGCACATAATTGATTTCTATGGCTGCTAATTGGTTTTCAACATTTATAGTAACTGCTAATATTTTCTTAGGAGCTACCATCTAAACATGATATGCAACTTATTAATTTTAAATGATTTGAAATGCATCTATGTTTTAGTTGTTTTATTTTTTTGTTTTGTTTTCAAAAGGTTTAAAATGCATTCACGTCGGGTTCACCAAAATGTATCGCTCCAAATTTTTCACACCCTTACCTTCAAGCTATAGGATCCATGCCCGGAAGGGGGATGTGAAAAGGATGGCGTGGTACCTCGGACTGAGAGGCCTTGCGAAGGTCCCGCCTCTCGAGGGAGGTGTATTATGGTGATTTTTTGACGGATGGTGGGTTCACCAGGAAACATTTAATGGCAGTTTCCATGCCTAGGTTGGGAATGTGTTTGATGTGTTCAGTTTTATCCTTAAACATCCAAGTCCTAGGTTTGGCCAAAATGCGTCTAAGCTATTCTATATGAAATGCAGATTAAATGAATACAGAGAACAAAATTAGGACAAAAAATAGAGAAATTAAGCAATATTAAAAGGTCATACCTGATCCGGATGTCTGATGAAGATTCTGATTCTTGAAGCAGTCAGGATCACCTCTGATTTGACAGGATCGTCATCTTTCGAGATCTGATTGAGATCTGATGAATTTGTCAGAGACCTGCAAACAGAGAAATAGGTGCAAAACATAGAAAATACAACAATGCTAACATAGGGAAACAATGTAAAATGACAATAACAATATCAAACTGAGAATTATAAATAGAAACATGAATGCATTATACTGATTTAATGACAATTATAACTTAATTATGCATTTGATCTAGATGGGTGAACTCCAAAATGCAAGATAGCATAAAATAATAAATAAACTAGCTAATTGCAGAATAAAACAACAGAAAAGATGGAGAAATGCAAACTTTGGGCACTGATTGCCCCCAATGATGATTGCAGTCGAAATCGTCTCGCATTGGTACGAAATCGTCTCTGATTCGATAGGATCGCCTCCGATCTGAACAGGATCGTCTGCGACGATGTAAGCTTGCTTCGGCTAAAAAATACTAAGGTACCTGCAACAAAATTTGGATAGAACTAATGCAAATAGCAATTTAGGATGTCTTAATGCGTGTGAAGTCAATTTACAGGAATTATCAGCCAGGGGGTGCTAAGGGGAGGGCTTAGGATTAAATAGGCTTAGGAGGGAGGTTAGGAGGTTGGAGATCATCCCTATTTGGGAGATCTCCAATGGGGAGGGTCTCTAACGACGCAGACACGCTTCTGCCCGGATTAGAGACGTCGTTGGAACAGAAGCTAATTATGAAAAATTAGTTTTGGGACAAGATCGTCTGGACGTCCTAGCCCAGATGAAATCGTCCGATCTGAGGCGATATCGTCTGATCGGCGACGATATCGTCAAACGGTCAAAACAAACTCTAAAAATGGCACGGGAAATGAGGAAACGGATTAAGCGATGGTTTGGGAGCGGTTTGGGAGGTTAAAATTTGAATTTGAATTATTTACTAGAGTAATTGTAATTATTAAGGTTTCACTGCGCCAATTTTAGGGTGCTACAATCTCTTTACCTTTTCTCCTTTTCATTTGCCCTTCTACTCTCTTTACCCATGTATATTGTAGAAAACTAGCACAAATCATCCTTCAGAAGTGTTGGTTCTCTAAAAGTATGTTGAACGCAACGACATAGGAGAATACAAAAATGTTCTAGGTGACTAAAACAAAAATAATTTTTTTGACAAGAAGTCCACCACCTTATAGTATGCAATTTTAGTCTACCACCTTTTAATTCTGAGGACCTGAAGTTAATACTGGTAGAGAACATGTAGGAAAGCGTGCACCTTGAATTACCTGGTGGAGCGCTTTTCCTTTGGGTCCACATTTTATTAGTATTAAGAAGTGATGTTCATCTTATTACTTTTCATTCTGAACATCTGGCGACTCTGCTAAACTCAAAGACCTTTGAATCTCGTAAACCAATTTAAAAGCTCACACCTTCAATCATACGAGGTGGAGAGCTAAAAATACAAAAGAAGAAACAAAGTTCTATGAGCTTGACATCGATACTTTAGGAGAACATCCTAGGGTGGTCGGGTCAAACATACCGCTTATTGAGACATCATCATAAGAAGTTGTTCTTGATTTACAAAATACGACTTTCGATAGCACATCGACTAGCTTACCCCCAAATCCACAAAATTATCTAGATCATCAGTATACTTCGGCTCCATTGAATGATCAATCAGGTACTCCAAGTGTTTTGACTATTTTGGATCAACAAGCCCCACTGCTCCATATAAATCCACTGCTCCACATGGTGCAAACACCTCCACCCAAGTAGTTTGCCATGTGGAATCATACGAGAATGCTCACCTTATAGGCTAAACATACGGTGTCACCCATAACTTTGAAAGGTCTACCTACTTATGATGGTATGGGAAAGATGATGCAAGAGCATATCCAAGATGTCGTAGGACTAGCGACCATCCATCAAATCACCAATGAAGATGTCATGGTGAATTTACTGGTTATTTCATTGAGAGGTAAGCTTCTTTATTGGTATCGGTCCCTCCTCGCCTAACACCATTACTACATGGGATCAACTAGATGGACAGCTGATAAGGGGTTTCAATGAACAAGCGGACCCCTTCTCTCTGTTGCACTAGTTTACTACTATTCAAAGGCATCCTCAAGAAGAGATAGTAGACTTCAATGTTATGTTCTCAAGGACCTGGCAGAGAGTCACAAATGGCCTTTGGCCCACACCTAAGCAGGTCATTTTTTATTACTTAAGGGCTTTCCACTCAGATATTAGCATGAGCATTAGACATGCTAATATCAATGTATTCCCTGCTCTTTATGAACAAGCCCAAAAGGTAGAGGCTTGTTGGAACCAATTATTGCATCCATAGGATTCGATTGTCATGCTGTAAAAATCCGTTTGAAACCAACGAGCTATTATAGGCTCTTGTCAACATGCCTCTTCATTCTATTAAACATGAATATTGCTAAAAGAAAACTGCAGAACGGGTAAGGAAATTCCAGTGGTAATTATATGATAAAACACTGATTACACACTCCAGATAAATTTAACATTACATGTATTAAAATGACCAAGAAAAAAAATAACCAATTGTTATGCCTTATGTAGACTGATGCCTAGATTCATTGGGTTGTTATAGCAATTTAACAACAATTTTAACATGAACAGAGAGAATGGGGAAAAGAAAATTGACATTCTTAGATTTATTTGAATATCATAATAAAACTAAAATTTAACCACCAAAAGAAACGTATGTAATGTATTCAAATAATGTAATCCATTACATAGTGACACACAGTACTGAGACAAAGATATAACAGGAATAAAACTCAAAATTGTATTGATTTCATAAAATATTACATGCAGAGTGGGCAAGATGCCTTTTAACTCTATTTTTCTCAAATAAATACATAAATACAATGAAGATGACTCTGTTCAAATAATGTAACAGGTCTCTCCTACTCTCCTTGTTCCAATATGGTAATAGTAGAGTCTCTAAATCCTAGGCTCAATAGGACAGGAAATAATCTTAGCTTCTTGAGCACTTTCCTATCAAAATACTACACATCAAAGGGAAGAATAAGAAATGATAGAGAAAAATAGACACATAAGGGGATACAACAACACAACTAACAGGGCACTCAAGTATACCTCTTAGCAAAAATGCTATTCTCTAATTGCTTGATGTCGAATCTGAACTTGTCTACTCCTTCTTATAGCTAATGGTTCTTGATTCTGTTATTTTGTTTTATTTCTGGACTTACACTTGTCCTCTCCTAAGTTAATCTCCAAACTGAAATAGCTGGCTTCCACTATCTTTTTTTTTTGGGCTGAATCCTTCATTTTGAATTTTTCAAATAGTTTCTTATTTAACCGGTGATGGTGGTTTTAGGAGAGTTTGTTTTCTCTTCCATTATTTCTTCAACAACTGTTTCTACTATTCCTTCTTAAATTGTCTCCTTTTTAGCATTTGGTTCTTTGACTGCTAAAGGGGTTTTTCCATTGACAAAGGTATTCTAGTTATGGAAGCTGTTATTTTATGGCGCTTGATGTAAGAATGGTGTAGGAGAACATTTTGTGTTGGTTTCTCCTGAAGGCATACAAAAAATGTACTCCTACAGATTGATCTAAAATTGTACAAATAATGTCGTTGAATATGAAGCATTATGCCTTGGCTTGAAAAAGGCTGAGAAATTAGGAATTGAACAGTTGCAGATTTTTGATGATTTCGAGCTTATAGTCAATAAAGTTACAAAAATATGTGTGTTGAAGCAACATTACTTGAAGGCTTATCGCAACAAGGTGTGGGATATTTTTGAAGTATTTAAATCTTTGAATATTCAAGCAATTCCTAGGGAGCAAAATAGACATGCTGACATTTTAGCTTCCCTGAGTGCTAATTATTCTCCTGCCAAGCAAGTGGTCTGAAAACCCAAGACAATGAGGGTAATCTATAGATCTTCCATTCTAGATAAGGGTTTCTATTGGTAGGTGTTCGATAATGATGAGCAAATAGTGAATTTTCTCCTAAAAGAAGATGCTAGCATAGAAAATAAAGTTCTTATGGAAGAAGAAAAAGAAGATATGATCCAGTTAAGGAATAATCATATTCCTAGAGGTTTGATTTCGCTAGAAATCCTATTTGATCAAAGTAATAGAGCTAATAAACATAAGATTAAGGTGTATGCCAAGGAATACAAAGAATTGCAGTTGGAGCTAGGAAAGGTCATTAAGGTTGGTACCGATTGTGAATCAAACAAAATTGAGGGCATTATAAGTTTGTGCTATGAATACCTAGATATTGTAGCATGGAGTTATCAAGACTTTAAAGGGTACGACAAGAATGATATCTAGCACACCATCGAGTTGCAATAAGGGGTTAAGCCTTTTCAACAGAAGCAACGTCCTATTAATCCCAAGATCGAAGTCTTCATGAAAGCAGAGTTATTGAAGATGCTTGAAGCAAAGATCATTTATCCTATTAAGCATTTTGCCTGGGTAGCGAACCTGGTTCCTGTAAGAAAGAAGAATGGAGATATACGTCTGTGTGTTGATTTTTGAAATTTAAATTAGGCATCACTTAAGTATAATTATCCTCTTCCTCGGATATATTAGATTCTTCATGTTGTGGCTGGTGCTCAGAGATTTTCATTGTTATATGGCTTCTCTGGATACAATCAAATTTGGGTTAAGGATGAGGATCAATACAAGACAACATTTACAACTAAGTGGGGTACATTCACTTATCAGCGGATGCCTTTCGGGCTTTTAAATGTTGGTGCAACTTTTCAGAGAGCCATGGTGTCACCTTCGGTGAGTTGCTAAATAAAATCATTGTAATTTATCTTGATGATATGACAGTGTTTTCACATTGCATAATAGATCATGTTTCCTATCTAAGGCAAATATTTGAGAAGTTTCAAGAATTTAGGATTTCCATAAATCCAAAGAAGTCAATTTTTGCGGTCAAGGAAGGGAAGCTACTGGGCCATGTGATCTCACAAGAAGGATTGGCCATAGATCCTGTGTGAGCTGAAGTGCTAATGAAATTACTGCTACCTGCAAATAAGAAAGACCTGAAGTCCTTCTTTGAACAAATAAACTTCATTTGCAAGTTCACTACTAATTTTGCCCAAGTCGTCAAACCAATGACAAATCTCTTGAAAAATAATGTTAATTTTAAGTGGATGGAGGCTAGGAAGTCATATTTTAAAGAAATCAAAGAGAGGATAACTCAAGCGCTAGTATTGATCAAACCTGACTACTCCAAATATTTCATACTATATGCAGTAGGTGAGCAGGAGAGCTATGTTGTCGTGCTCACACAAAAACAAGATGATGGTGAAGAAAAGCCTATCACTTTTCTAAGTCAGGTTATTGTGCCAAACCAAGAGAAGTACAATTTTTTTGAGAAGCAAGTTTATGCAGTTATGAAAGCCTTGAAAAAGTTTCACCACTTCATTTCTCAGAGTAGAATTGTGGTTTACGTCATTCACCCTGATGTTTAGTATTTTATAATTCAAGGAGAGTTGGGTGATAAGAGAACCATATGGGTTTCAAATATCCAAGAGTATGATGTAGAGATCAAGCTGAAAAAGTTGGTTCATGGGCACGCTTTGTGTCAAGAGTTGGCCAAAAGCGTTGTTGAGATAAATCTTGAAGATGTAATTTGTGCGAATAATGTAGTGGGTGACAAAGAATGAAACGAGGAACTCATTGAGTATTTTGTTTCTGGAAGGTATCCTAGCCGCTTTAACCATTCACAACATCGAAGGTTAATATTGAAAGCACTCAAGTATGTGTTATTGCCCAACAACCTATATTATATGAACATTGATGGTATACTCCTTAGATGTGTGAAAGATTCTAAGAAAACAAAAATTCTGGAGGAGTTCCACTTGGGGTTGTCAGGAGGGCACTATGTCGGTAGACCTATGGCTCTAAAAATTATTTGGGTAGGCTATTATTGGCCTACTTTGTTTACTGATTCACACAAGATAAGTCAGCAATGTGATAGTTGTCAAAGTAATGTGGGTCGAGTGAGAAAAGGAGCATCATTGTTGCATCTGATTTTGGTAGAGGTGCCCTTTCAACAGTGAGGTCTTGATTTTATAGGTGTTATTGATCCACACTCCTCTATAGAACATAAGTATATTCTAACTACAATAGATTACTTCACCAGATAGGCAGAAGCTATACCCACCAAAAATGCTAATCAGGTGACTATTATTTCTTTTTTGGAGAGCCTCATCATCCGTTTCAGTATACTTGATTCCTTAGTTACCGATAATGGTACTCCTTTCATTAGAGCAAAAATTATCAAATTTTCCAATAGGTATGGTATTTATTTTTAAGACATCTTCCAATTATTACCCACAGGGGAATGGATTTGCAGAGTCAACCAACAAAAATTTGCTTTGGATTCTGAAGAGAATAATGGGTGAGAATAAGAGAAATTGGCATTTGTTGTTAAATCAGGCACTTTGGGCTAATCGTATTTCAGTAAATAAGTCCATGAAAATGTCCCCGTATGCTTTGGTTTATGGGAAATAAGTTGTCCTTCCTACCCATATTGAGCTTCCTGTGCTCCAGACTTTGTAGATGTTTCAAGATGAAAACGAAGAAAATAATCCCATGGAGGCAAGGTTGGCATAGTTGCTACAATTAGAAGAATAAAGAGAGCGAGCTTATCACGCTTTTGCAGAAGGAGATGAAGAAGTGGTTCCAGAGTAAAAAAATTGATCGAAGCTTCCAAGTGGGTGACTTGGTATTAAAATGGAACGAAAAAAAATCTAAGCCTGGGAAACATCATAAGTTTGATGCAATTTGGGAGGGACCTTTTCAAATTTTGGTTGTCACTTCTTCTAATGCATTTTGAATCTGTGATATGGAAGGGTGTGAGCTCCCTATTCCGGTGAATGGCCTTCATTTGAAGGCCTATATTTCATAATTTTAAATCAAAGGTAGTACCTTGTACATATGTAAATATTTTCATGTAAATATGCATGTTGCTAAAATAAAAAATAAATAAATAAAAGTCAAGGATGGCAAAGTGATAATACAGGTTTGCGTGCGCCCCTTGGAAGGGGTGAACATTACATTTGCCCATTTTAAAGTCAAACACGACTTTTTGACGTCACCAAAATAAAAAATAAAAAAAAAGTAGCATTGTGCATGGCGCTTTTTCTAAAAAAAAAAAAGGAAGAGAAAACACAAAACAAAAAGGAAGAAAAACATAGTAAAGCTTGCTTTAAGTCTTTCCCTATTTTTAGAAAAGAAGGCATGCCATGGAGTTTTAAAGGACACATTCGTTGGTGAAGCTTTCCCAAGACGCGCATTTGGAGCAATTAAATTCGCCCAAAGGTTATGTGACGGTCATCGAAAGTAGCCGACGCCAACTTTAAGTGATGATGTTCGAACATGGGAGGCGCTCAGATTGAGCTTTTCAAGGCAACTGATAGAATTAATTATTGATGATTAATGGCTAGTTTGGTCTTCCTAGTAATATTTTGACATCAGAGTACGTTGTTCTATGAGATTGCGGTGCGTAGTGGGCATTTTTTCCAAGGAAAATACAACGATGAACCAAAGGGAAGGTTTTTTACGCTTCGGGAACGGAGTCTGAGTGATTTTCGAAGAATATTTCTCTTCGAAGGCACAACTGAATTTAATTTTGGAATTACTACGGTAGTTGGTAATGCTCCTATAAAATTCCAAAGAAAAAAGGTAAGTTTTGTTTTCCATTTTTTTTTTCTTGCTGCATTGTATCCTACTTTCTAGGGTGTAGAAGAATTTTTAGAAGTTGCAAAGCAAGGAATTGCCAAAAGTTACAATTTTTATCTGACAAAATGGGAAGACGTAGCAAAGAATAGATAGAGGCACTGGAGGGTGTTGAAGTACAGCTAGCTAAGAAATGAGAGAGAATTTTGAGGGCTGAAAAGGCCCGGCAAAATGATTATGTTGATTTGGATCCCTATGGAGATGAAATGGCTGAAATTGGTGATTGTTTGATCACACATAATGGAATTGATAGATTAAGGCAAGAGGTTGAAGCTATAGTTGATCAATGGGTTTCCCATAACAGTTGGCTCATGACGCCTCACCATGCACAAATTTCATGGTATCTTTGCTCATCTATGCATCCATACCCCAAACTCATCCATTTAATTGCACAGTTTTATGACTCCTTCACTAGAGCCATCTGAAATGCCCGAACCGAGATTCTTTTTATGATTACACCAGATGATGTTCGAGAGGATTTTGCTTGTGGGTTGAGCATGCCGAGATATGCAATAAATAATAAAATTCATACGGATGAGCAAGAGGAAAAGTATGTTTCCACCGTTGCTATGAGGTAATTTATGGAGACGCAACTCATCAAGGATCCACAAATGGGGCAGCTACCGAGTTTGCCTAAAACCCTTTTAGAATTTAAGTTCCAGGATATTTATTCCATGCTTGCTTGGGTTTTTGGGTTACCTTCAAATGAAACTATGCACAAATGGCAGCCAGCTATGGCCCAATGTATTTGCAAGGTAGAATTTTATTCTCCCACGACTATGAGGTAGGGGGGAAATCCAATTTATTTTGATTGGGATGAATTTATTTCTCAGAGAATTAATTCACAGTTTTAGAGGTTGCAAGAAGGAAAGACTAGGACATTTCAGCACACTTCACTACTGGTATGGTTTTTCTTTTTTAGATGCAGCGATGTTTTTCTTTCATTATCGTTATGCAGATAGGCAAAAAGAACGAACCTCTACCAGTTTATAAGTGGACTCAAGTATTGACTAAGAAGGAGTCTGTATATAGATTTAATAGCTGGTTTTTTAGCCCAGCCATTGAGTTGCTTTGTGGTAGTTGTGATCGAGTGCCTCACAACTTGAGAGATGTCGTTGTTTCAGAGGAGAAGGATGACATATTTTTGCTCACTCAATGTGTGGTTGTTCAAATTTTTGATATACAGGTAAATATTTTTTGTTGCCTTATTTTGCCACTGTGTACATTTTTGCTATGGAAGTTGTGCGCCAGATGGATTATATTAATAATATATACGGCTTTGGATGAGGGAATAAGATGACCTGTAATATACCTCTTAAGTTCGAGAGTATAGAAGTGAACCAGGTTGGGAAAAATTGCCTTTTGACGGTGGCACTTCAGGACCTGGGAATAATTGAGTTGCCGCAGCACTAGCGGTATGATCCACTTGGAAATTTTTTGGTGTTTATTAAGGTGAAGACCTTTCATTGCTTCCCGTTCCTGGATATTTAGAAGTGCCAAAACAATTTTGATGGGCCAAAAATGAACTGGCATGTGGAAAAAATGTCCTCTCTTCCTCCATGGCATGATTATTATGAGCAGGAAGTGGAGTATAATCTAGACAAGAATAAACTGCATATTCCTCCTCCAGGCCTTTTTGGGACTATTCAAGAGGTAAATCCTCGTTGGAAGGAGGAGAAAATTATGAACTAGTGGGTAATGCGCATTCATCAAAGGAAGCCCCGTGCTGCTTATGGATTGAAGCTTGATACCCAGTTATCTAAATTTTATGATAGGTTTATGGATTCTTATCAACCTGTCGCCTTTGCCACCATTTTGCCACAAAGTTTTCAATAGTACAAAAGTGGTGAAAGTGAACCTAAAGAGGAAAGTCCTATAGTTGAGAATGATACTGAAGAAGAAGAGGAAGAAGAGGAACAATCATATGTTTTTCAAAGGTGGACTTAAAGAGCAAAGCACCCTCTAGAAGAGGTTCCCTCGCCTAAGCAGCAAAAATAGTGATTGGTGCCTCCTTTTCCTAGAGCATCTAAGCAGTCCTGAACTGGTGTGACCACTACAACTATTATAGCACCCATGTCTTTGAGTACTACGATTCTTGTTACATCAAGTTTCACAATCGCTTCTATACCAACATTGAACCTTGCCCTCAATGATGAATGCCCTACATAAGTAGCACAAATATTTTTGATGGCACAACAAGAGGAGGAGCAATTTTTAGAAGATTCTCATGTTTAGATTTTGGATGAAGAAGTAGCCCTCAATATTGGTGAGCAGTAGGTAGAGCAACGAAAGGAGGTAGTTGCACAACCTCCTCCATCCATAGAACCAGTGGCGCTTGCACCCCAAGGTATGTCATCTCTTCCTTCTTCTTCCCTTTCCCTCATCGGGCACATAGTGATTTCTTCTTCGGTCCCATTAGTTTCATTTTTGTCCCCTATATTTTCTACTTTCTTGCCCTTCGGTCTTCCTTCTATTTCTCTTTCTATGGTTCCCTCTTCCACTTCTACTACTTCTATTTTTGAAATCACTATTGTTTCTTTCATTCCTGCTTCCTCATCCTCTGTTTCTTTTAGTTCTTATGCATCAGGGACTAATCCTTTTTCGCATCCCCTTCCCTCGGTCGTCACTTCTTCCACCATTGTGGCTGTTAGTATGCAAGATCCATCTAGTCTTAGCATAACCATGGCTGCATCTGTGTCCTCCATATCATCCACTCTTTCCCTCTCTTCCACCATCCCTATGTCCATTACTCCACTTCAATCTGTGTCATTTGTTTCCACTGGGCCTAGTCGCTTAAAGGTTTTTCTTCCATTTACCCCACTTTTGGAGCTACAGACTGTTCTAGATGTGCAAGTGGCTCATAAGCAGTCAGATGTTGAAAAATTAAATTGGGTGCACCTGAGCTCCTCTCAATGGTTGAAGAGTATGCAACGGAAAGAAGCTTTGGCACTAGCACGGTCGATAAATAAGGTGACCTTTGTTCCAATTGCCAAGGAGGCTCATGTGACAACATTCACTCTGATGGTTCAGAAGCCTCAAGATGATTTGCAGCCTGAGGACTATGATTCTGAGACTATAACTAAATATCTGACGCGGATTGATCCCATTGAAAAAATGGGCAATATGCAAGTAGGTATGGTCTCCTTGTATTTGCATGGGGAGCATTATAAAGAAAATTATTTTGAGTTGCAAGACAGGGTACTTGAGCTGGATAGCACACTGGCTAAGAGTAAGGCAACAAAAGAAAAAATGGCCACTAAAAAGGAATATTTTTGTAATCAAGTCAAGGTGCACTTAAAGGAGCGTGATGTCGCTCGAATTGAGATGCATAACCTTTAGCAATAGGTTGAAGAACTCAAAAAGTAGCTTGAAGCTAAGGTCACACCTGTTATGGGGTTTTCACATGACAGCATAAGAGACCTTCACCTTCGCTCTGTACTAAATTGTACAAATTTTGTGACACATGCCATCAAGGTGTTACAATACTTATGGGAAGTATAGATACATATCCATCTTGGGTAACAAATAATTGATTCAGTGGAGGAGTTGCTATCACCTCATATGGAGATGGTTGTAAAGATACAAGCTTTATTGAATATGTATCTGTATATTCACCCTCTCAACAAGATGGACTATGCTTGGTCCCGAGCGCGGGTAACCCTGTGAAGCTATTTTTACCATATGGACCTTGTAAATGAAGGGCAGGATGCCCTTAATACTATTGAGCAAGAGCATACTATTTTGATGTCTCATTTTGAGACTACCAACCAATTGGGCTTCACCACCTTCCTATATGATTGGGGTGAGCCTCTTCTGATGGAGCAGTTGCAAGAGCTCTAGAGTGCATTTATTGAAGTAGTATAGACATTGATACCTTGGCTGAGCCCCTCACTCAAGCACAGGTATTGATGTTGATGGATAAATATACGTGTTTGGAGCTTTCCCTTTACGAGTTGGCTTAGAATTCGAAGTGCCTCAACTTGATAGATGTACAAAGTCTACACTTCATTTATGAGTCTCTTAGTACTCGGTGCTTGTTTACTATTGAAGCTTGGCATGACGATGTTCACACATACAAGCCCCTTTCAGAGGTTATTTTAGAATAGGAAGTGAAGGCGACAGCAAATCGTGAAGCATTAGAAAATGTGACAGAAGAAGTTGAACATGCTGAAGTGCTTAGGGTCACAGCTAAAGCAGAGAAAGAAGAGCGCTCACAGGTGGTCCCCATAAGATAAGATGTTTGTATCTCTTGTATAGACTCTACACCCAATGGATAAAGGTTTGGGATTGCTTGCATCCATGCGAGTTGGATACCCCGTGAGTCTCCAAGAAATGTTGGCCATTTTGTATTTCATTGGTATTTTTGGGAAAAAATTGTATTAATTTCTATATGAAGTAATAGTATATTTTCCATTCAATATGTAGAAGTCTGATATGTTGTATTCCAGAAATAATGAAGAAAAGTCTCAAAGACAATTTGCAAAAATCTTTATGTATTCATGAATATTTACATTTACCCTTAAGGAAGGGTGAACGCCTCATTCGCCCTTTCCTAGGGTGAACCTATTTTGAAAATATATTGGCAAAAATATCTAAGTATGAAATTGCGTTCACCCTTCCTTAGGGACGAATGTGTCGTTCGCCCTTTCTTGGAGCAAATGCACCTTGGGGCACTTGGTCGCCCATGCGCATTAAAAATGTTGTGCACCCTGGTCTAGGAGCGAACATGACGTTTGCCCATCCTAGGGGCGAACTTACTTTAAATAATGAAGAGTCTCGTTCACCTTTCCTTAGGGGCAAACATCACATTCACCTTTCCTTAGGATCGAATGTCTCGTTCACCCTTTCATGGGGTGAACCTGCTTAATCAAGATCATGCGTGCATTTGATGTGGCGAAGATGAATTTAAGGTGAACAAGCAATTGGTCAAATGTTGATTTACATATATTTAATGAAGGGTGCCCTTAGTAACTCTTTTTTGTGAACCGCAAGGACAAAGGCGAGGAGAAATAAGTTTTCATGATTTCCAATGTACCAAAGGTGTTTTAAAGAATTTAATGATTTCTCCTATCATGTGCATCTACGTCCGAATTTTAGATTTTCTGGAATTTGTTTCTCAAGTGCACAGATTTTCCAAGAAATCGAGGAGATTTTTTAAAGTTTTTGTCTTTGATCCCAAGACATTCTTCTCTCACATGTATTAAATGAAAGAGGCAGAAACCTCTATAAATACTAAGAAAATATTGTTGTAAAGGGAGGTTAGACACTTTGCGAGAATAATCTCTAAGTTATCTCCATTAATGAAAGACATCAGGCTTCTGAATTGATAAGTGATTCTGTATATAATTTCTTTTGGTGTAATGCACTTCATTTAACATTCGCTCTTTTTATTTTGCTATCTAGTTTAAATTCTACATTTGGATTTAAATATTGCCAGTGGGAGAGTGAGTACCGAGGTGTTAATTTAAAAGTTATTATTGCAATATTGCGAGTTTATTCTACTGCCTTTCCTTATATTTGATGTTGTTTTGTGATTGAGCGTTTTCCTATTCTCAGTCTGCCCCAAAACCTGCACTTTGTCCTGTGGCCATATTTCCCATCTCTTACCATTATTTCCAATTTATTTCCTACATCCTTAGTATTTTACCAGTTTTAGAATTAGTTCGATAACTACCCCTCTCTAGAGATTGGAACGGAGGACATCTCTTTCCTCTGGTATTTCAATGTTGGCCATATCTAGGGCGCATAAACGGAGTGTTTATTGATTAGGCAGATATTTGACCAACATAGGGATAGCCATTATTTCTCCCTGCAAGGTCTGCAATTTGTATGTATTATGGCTAATAACATGGGCTATTTGGTATGGGCCAATCCATTTAGGTTCAAATTTATCTTTTTCACCATGCTTATCATTTTTAGGATCCCAATAGATGACTATATCTCCTTGAGAAAAAGGAGTACCCTTGGCTTTCTTATTAAACAATTTCATGGTTTTTTGGGTTTGTTCCATCATTCTATTAAGGGTCTCTCTTCTTTGCTCTTCTAGCAGGCCAATTTGGTCAAGCCTTCTCTGTATGGGATTGGGGTCTTCATGATCTTGCAATAAGAGGTAAAGTGTCAATTTCTCTATCTTTGAAGGTAATAAGGCTTTCTCTCCATAAACCATCTCATAGGGGGTTCTTCCTATGTTTCTTTTAACAGATAGCCTATCAGCCCACAAAGCAAATTTAAGTTCACTGTCCCACCCTCTCTTGTTCTTACCCAATGATATTTTTATTCTGGTTATTACATTTTTATTTGATGACTCAACAAGACCATTTCCTTGGGGGTAATAATTAGCAGAATGGGATAATTCAATTCCATATTCAGCATAAAATTCTACCATTTCATATGAAACAAAATAATGTGCATTATCTGTAACCATTTTTTGAGGAACTCTAAACCTGATCAGGATGTTTTCTTCCAAGAATTTTATGATGGTGGCAGTTGTGGATGTTCTCAGGGGTACAACTTATACCCACTTTGTAAATTAATTTGTTGCAGTTATGATCCACTTGTGTTGGCCAGATGAATTTGGCTTGATCTCTCCAATTAGGTCAATACCCCATTTTGTGAATGGTGCTTCAATGATTACTAGCTTGAGAGACATGGCTGCCAGTTGCTTCTTTCCTGCAAAAACTTGGTATTTATGACAGTTCCTAACATATTTATATACATATTTAAAAATGGAAGGCCAATAATATCATGCTCTCATAATTTTATTAGTTGTAGCTCTTGGAGAAAAATTTCCTCCACATAAACCATCATGAAATTCATTGATTATTTTTGGGACTTCACTTTCATATAAATAGACTAATAATACTCTGTCAAGGTGTTTCCAGTATAGCACACCATCTTGTATATAATATTTTTGAGCTTGAAGCTTGACTGACCTCATTCTATTGGTTGACATATCTTTAGGAAATGACAAGGTTTGTAAGTATGACAAAATTTCCTCATACCATTTGCATTCGGTATTATTGATTCTTCTGATATCATATGCCTCCTCTATTGTGAGAACATTTTCAAATCCTTCTTCTTCTTTGTTAGCCAACAGTTTAGCCAAACCCTGTCCTTTGATAGTTTTAACTATTTTGAATTCAGCATCATACTGCAGAAGCTTTAGCATCCATCTTACTGGTCTTCCTAATGGCTCTAATTGAGAAAAATATATTTTATTTCTATAAAAGGAATGCAGTAGTAAACCTTATTTGAGCCAAAGATACCTTTGAAATGTTCTAAATATTGGATGACTGCATAAGCATGTTTTTCTAGTAAGGTGTAAATAAGATGTGCTCCTTTTAGACCTGAACTCATGAAGGCTATTGGCCTTTCATTATTTTGATCATATTTCTATGAAAGAACTGCAGTAATAGAATGTTCAGATGCATAAGAATAGATATTAAAATATTTTGCATAATCAGGGCATCTTAGGTATGGAGTGGTTTATATGGTTTCTTTTATCTTGTTAAACACTTTCATATTCTCTACTGTCCATTTTATTTCTCCAGTTTTCTTAACCATATCATTTATGGGTCTGTTCATCTCTAGAAAATTTGGGACAAATATTCTAATAAAGTTTATCTTGCCAAAGAATGACCTGACACCTTTTAAATTTTTTGGAGGAGAAATTTTGGAAATGGCTTCAATTCTTTTTGGGTCAATGCTTATTCCCTTTTTTAAAACTGTGTCCTAATAAATTTCCTTGTGTAGTTCCAAATATGTATTTCTTGGGGTATAAAGAAATTCCAAATTCCTTGCACCGAGCAAAGCAATCAAATGTACTAGATGATCTTCTAGATTTTTATAAAATACTATGATATCATCCAGGTATACAACTACAATTTTGAACATTAATCCTTTGAAGGTAAAATCCATTACCCTCTGAAAAGTAGCACCTACATTTATCAGTACAAAAGGTATTCTTAAATATTCAAATGTGCCCCAAGATGTAGTGAATGTTGTCTTATGTCTATCTTCTAGATTTATCTGAATTTGATTGTACCCTAAAAATCCATCTAACAGAGACAATCTAGTTGAGCCAATTACTGCTTACAATATTGTTCCATGTTGGGTAATGGGTAATTGTCTTTTAATGAACTCTTGTTTAAATTTCTAAAATCTACATAAAGTCTAATATCCCCATTTTTTTTTTCTGACTGGTACTAAATTGGATATCTAGGAAGAAAATCTTACCTTTCTGATTATCTTGGAATCCAACAATTTATGTACTTCCTTTTACATTATTGGGTATAGAGTTGGATTGTACTTCCTTTGTTTTTGTCTAACTGGTTTATAATCTTCTTTCAATGGTATTATGTGTGTCATTACATCTGTTTTGAAAGTTTTAAGGTCTTCATAAGTCCAAGCAAAATGTTCTTTGTTCTTTTTCAAGAAACTGATATATCCAGCTTTTTCTTTAGCAGGTAAGGCCATGTCTACTTTCACTATTCTAGGTTCTTTCATTGAACCAATGTTAACGTCTTCAAATATTACATCTCTGCTTAAAGGCTTATAAGATTTGTCAAAATCATCAAATAGGCTCTCTAGAGAAACTAATCCTTTGGGTATTTTATTTGTTTTCAACTAGATTAATTTTACTGGCTCTCCTATTTGGTATTTTAGCTTTTCTTCATCCTTTTCATCATATATTACATTTGCATAATGATTTTGCAAATTCATAAAAATTTTAATATCTATGCCATCTTGAAAGACCTGTAGATAGACTATGTTATCTGGAACAAAAGGTTTATAGACTGAAATAGTTGGGAATCTGTCCATATATTCTGTAGTTATCTCTGGGTGATCTAGACCTGAGGCATTTATAGCTAAAATATTTGCAACATGATTTTGTTCCCTTGAAATATAAGAGATATATTTTTTTTTTATTTACATGGTAGAATCAGTAGCCACCACGAATTCGGGTAGGCTGTCTAGATTTTATGGCTGCCACAGTATTCTGCGTTGTCTGCCCCAAAAGCTGCCACACAGATCTTCGCACAATCTGCCCCCATAACCACCATGCCAAAATAATTTTAAACCTTTAGCACTGCTGAAAGCACCAGGAAAGGGACAAGCGTTCAGTCCGATGAGGCCCAAGATTTGAACCTTGGACCTCTGCCCCCTTATGAAGTGAATATAACAAATATTGAAAGTTAAGAATTTATCAATTTCTTTCAATACTGCATTTTTATATTGCTTGAGCCTAGGGTTATTAGTTTGATATTTACCTTTGATTTGTAGTATAATAAATTCTGCATCCCTTGTTACAGTTAGGTAATTAATACCTAATTATTTTGCTTTCCTTAATCCTAGCAATAGAGCTTCATACTCAGCTACATTGTTTGTGCAAGAAAATTCCAGTCTGTACGCAATACCAAGGTAATTTCCTTTAATATCAATCAAATTAACACCTGCACCTGCTACAGATTGTGATTTAGCTCCATTAAAAGACATGGTCCACATTTCTTGGGTTAATACTCTATCTAATTTAGCATCTACCATTTTCATAACTTCTTGATCCATGTTCTTTGCTTTTGGTACTTCCACCAGGAATGGGTTGTGCCATATTGAATAAACTCCCATCCTTTTTTCTTCCATAGAGTTAAATAAGTTAATCATGGTTTCATCAGTTTGAATTAACTCTATGGAGTGTTTGTTGAATGGTTCCATTCTCAAAATTATATTCTCCTTATCTGATATTGGGATTGTAGCATATGACCAGTCTAGTTGAATTGAACATCCTAATTGTTCTGCCTAATTTCTACTGAGTAATAGTGAGAAGAATGGGTCAACATAAACTACTGCAACATCCATGACTATGCCCTTTTTGGGGTGTTGATATAAGAAAACTAACAATCCAGTTATCACCCTTACACAAGGAATTTGTCTACTATCCATTACAAAAACAAGGGTATAATCTCTAGTATTGATTAATCCCATTTGATCAACTATTAATTTGGGCATGATATTGTGTGAGGCTCCACTATCTAACATGTAGTTATGGATGACATATATTTCCCCTTCATGTGAGTTGTATCTTAATGATACATAAAAGGGTTTGACAGAGTATGGTGATCTTGTATCATGTTGATTTTTTCTAGTAGCATGACAAGTTGGGTCTTCTTTTTGTTCCACTAATCCAAATGCTCTACAGACTTTTTCTCTGTACTGTTGAACTTTCATAAGTTCTCCAAATGTGATATTAACCTTTTTCTTATTGAGTTCTGACCCAGCATCTGTAGCACCCTAAAATTGGCACAGTAAAACCTTAATAATTACAATTACTCTAATAAATATTCAAATTCAAATTTTAACCTCCAAAACCACTCCCAAATCGCCGCTTAATCCGTTTCCTCATTTCCCATGCCATTTTTAGAATTTGTTTTGATCATTTGATGATATCATCGTCGATCAGACGATATCGTCCTAGATCTGACGATTTTGTCTGGGCTAGGACGTCTAGACGATCTTGTCCCAAAACTAATTTTTCATAATTAGTCTCTATTCCAACGGCGTCTCTAATTTGGGCAGAAGCGTGTCTGCGTCATTAAAGACCCTCCTCATTGGAGATCTCCAAAATAGGGATGATCTCCAACCTCCTAACCTCCCTCCTAAGCCTATTTAATCCTAAGCCCTCCCCTTAGCATCCCCCTAGCTGAAATTCCCTATAACTCGAATTCTACACACACTAGACATCCTAAATTACTATTTGCACTTGTTCTATCCAAATTTTGTTGTAGGTACCTTAGTATTTTTTAGTCGGAGCAAGCTTACATCATCGTAGATGATCCTGTTCAGATCGGAGGCGATCCTGTCGAATCAGAGATGATTTCGACTGCAATCATCATTGGGGGCAATCAGTGCCCAGAGTTTGCATTTTCCTCTTTTCAATCTATTGTATTATTCTGCATTTAGTTAATATTATGATTATTTCATATTATTTTGCATCTTGGAGTTCACCCATCTAGATCAAATGCATAATTAAGTTATAATTGTCATTAAATTAGTATAATGCATTCATGTTTTTGTTTATAATTCTCAATTTGACATTGTTATTGTCATTTTACACTATTTCCCTCTGTTATCATAGTTGCATTCTCTATATTTTGCATCTATTTTTCTGTTTGCAGGTCTCTGACGAATTCGTTTGATGAATTCGTCAGATCTCAGATGATATTTTTTGATAGCAGATGATCCTGTCAAATCAGAGGCGATCTTGACTGCTTCAAGAATCAGAATCTTCATCAGACATCCGGATCAAGTATGAATTTTTAATCTATCTTGTTCTTCCTATTTTCTATCTAATTTTGTTCTTTGTATTCATTTAAATCTACATTTCATATAGAATAGCTTAGACGCATTTTGGCCAAACCTAGGACTTGGATGTTTAAGGATAAAACTAAACACATAAAACACATTCCCAACCTAGGCGTGGAAACTGCCATTAAACGTTTCCTAGTGAACCCACCATCCATCAAAAAATCACCATAATACACCTCCCTCGAGAGGCGGGACCTTCGCAAGGCCTCTCAGTCCGAGGTACCGTGCCATCCTTTTCCCATCCTCCTTCCGGGCACGGATCCTATAGCCTGAAGGTAGAGATGCAAAAAATTTGGAGCGATATATTTTGGTGAACCCAACGTGAATACATTTTAAACCTTTTGAAAACAAATAATAAAATAAAACAACCAAAATATAGGTGCATTTTTAAATCATCTAAAACTAATAAGTTGCGTATCATGTTTATATGGTAGCTCCTAAGAAGAGATTAGCAGTTGTTATAAATGTTGAAAACCAATTGGCAGCCATAGAAATCAATTTTGTGCTTAATGTGCCTGAAACAGATAGAAATCAACTTTTGTGGGATGAACTTGATAGAAGACTAAGTGTCATTTCATCTAGGTCAATAAAACTTAAACAAATCAAGAGGCTTGTCCTAGATAGAATCCTGGATCCTCATCAACTCGTCTTTTATCATGAACTTCAAAGAGCCTGCCATAGATGGTTAGCTTATAGGAGAGCTCTTGTGTCTTCAAAACTATTCACCTTCGAGGAATACCTCGAGAACGTAGCCATTATACACCAGTTCCTAGGTCGTGTAGAATACCAAGAGGTTGTTCTTATGGATAGGGAAATATGGAATAGAGTTCCTTGAGCTGTGTTATATCGAGAGTATTGCCATGAGCTTTACTTCTATCAACCAGAATCTGAGACAGATAATATCACTATAGCTCTTTTCATTAAATTTTTGAAAGAAAATTTCCAATTTGAAGAAGAACACTTCATGACTCCTGAAGAACTTGAGCCCATTAATGATATTTATAAATTGTTTATAGAAAACTAGATCATTACTTTTAGTATTAGTTTTTGCATTTATTGTGTTATTTGTTATCTTTACAATATTATTACAAAAACAAAGAAAAACTAAAAAAAAAACATAAAAAGAAAAACCAAAACCTTTCATTTTAAATATTGTAGTAGGTATATAATTAATATATACCTCTTAAGCTTGTTGCATATATATATATATATATATATATATATATATATATATATATATATATATATATATATATATATATATATATATATATATATTTGTTGAAATCTAAATTAGGCACAATGCCTAAACTTAGGAATGGTAAACAAACTGAAGGAGAAGAAGAATATTGGTTAGAAGATAAAACTAGAGACCCAAATGTCCTTCCTGAAGATCCAATTTCGAAAGGAGAAACTCTAGATCAACCAGAATATGACCTAGGTGAAGACAATGAACAAGAAGAAAATGTTAAAGAGGATGGATCCTCATCCCCTAGAGTAGCTCCAGATGGAACTATTGCTTTTGACAACTTAGATCATTTCTGGAAAATTTTTAATAATAACATTGGCGCTCTTAATATGGCAGTTCATATTGATAAATGGCAAATTAGTGATACTCAAGCAGCCATGGAACATATGTTTGATGTGCACACTAATCCCTTGTCTTTCATTGATCAAGAAAGTGATAAGGTTGGACCATCCAATAGAGATATGGTCACTATGATTCAGAACATGCCAAAACAATAGGTTACCCAACCTCCTAAGGAACTTGTTATTGAGCCTAAAATCATTCCCACACAAAAGAAAACTTCCTTCACTACTTTACTTCGCCAAACTATTGATCAATATGCTTCAAGTAAACAAAAACCTAAAATGAAGTCAAACACCAATTTTCAACAATCTGGAATACAACATAATACAACTTCAAAATTCCTTCATAACACCTTTCCTACCAACAATTTACACAATAGTAATATAGCATCTAATCTCAATGTCCCTCCATCATATGCTCACAAATCCCATATCAATGCCCTACCGAACCAATATGGTGGGCAAACTAGTAATCTGGAAGCCATGGTGAAATAGTTAGCTTCGCGTATGGACCAGATAGATCCTTATCATCCCTCGTACAATTATCAAGAGATATGTAGTCAACCTTTGGATCCCATAGTTGTAGCACAACCTTACCCTAAGCATTTTCCCATGCCCATCCTACCTATATATAAAGGAACCGAAGATCCCATAGAGCATCTTCGCATGTTTAGGATAGCATGTCATGATATATCACATGATGACTTGCTATTACTAAAAATGTTCCCAAAAAGTTTAGGTGGAATGGCATTAGAGTGGTACTATCAATTGCCCACTCATTCTTTAAGAAACTTTGAAGAAACAACTGAATCTTTTGTCCATCAATTTAGTGCCTACATCGAGAGGCATGTAACCATTAAAGACTTATACAAATTAAAACAAGACAAGGATGAATGTTTTGCTGATTTCTTAGCTAGATGGAGGCGGTTGACGGGAAAACTGCACTTTGTGCTACCTTATAGGGAAATGTTGGACATTTTTATTAATAATTTACAAGAACAAATATCTTATGAGCTATCAACTTCTACTTTAACTACCTTCGATCAAGCTATAGATTTAGCTCGAAGAGTAGAAGATGCCCTCATTAGGAGAGGCCAACTTAGGAAGAAAGATGATGAGAAAACATCCAAAAATCAGTATAAAAACAAACAAGTTTTTGGTGACATAGTCACTGACAGCAGAAATGTTGCTAATATCAATGCAACAAAAACAATAGAAAATTTTATATTGAAACCGCCTGATAAGCCTCCTCAAGAATTTACTAGATTGAATCAACCGTTATCAACTATTTTACCTCAATTACTCGAAAGAGGTTTGATCCAATTACTAGCTATCCGGGAACCTAATCCAACTATACTCGGATACAGAGCTGACTTACACTGTGATTTCCATAGAGGACCTAGACACTCTACCAACGCTTGTAAAAGGTTGAAACATAAAATACAGGATCTGATTGATAATAATGAAATGGAGGTGCAAGCCTTCCAACCTAAACAAAATGCTCCTAATAACCCTCAAAATACCATTCCCCAAAATCAAAATCAAAATGCTAATCAATCATTAGACATATTTCAACACCCTTTACCAAGACATGGTAAAGAGGTGGCCAATCAAATCGAACATCATAATGTTCCTCCTCCTACCCGATATGTAGGAACTATTAGCGGACATTTACCTGTTCAGGATCCTCAAAAATTTGACACAACCTTATCCCTGGTCACGACCAGGCCCCTACATAATATTCAAACTCCAGATTCTAGCGATATAGAATCAGATACTGAAAGTGAAATAGACATCACTTCAAACCAATCGAATAGTTCTGAAAACAAATTAGATCCTATTCAACCCATCACAGATGCTATGGTTCCAAAAGAACCATTTCCTAGAAGACTTACTACTCGCTGATGAACAAGCCATAAATGCTCGATCGAGACTAGTTCAGCGTCTTCAATATAACATTGTAGGTACCATTGGAGTCGTTACCCAACAACAGGCTCAAAATTCTCAACAAGAACCAAACCAGAATGATGGATCAGCTCCATTTGTTTTGAAAAATCCCAATAAAGGGAATCATGCTTCCAATGTTCAACTTAAACCCCCTTACAATATTAATGAGCAATTATCCAATACTACAACCAGAATTTCCCTTTTGGACTTGTTAAGATCTTCTCCTACCCATAGGGATGAGTTGATGCTTACATTAAGCCAAATGATGGTACCTCAAAATATTCAACCTGAAGCCATGGCCAATACTATCATCACTCGAGAAGTTGATTGTATTGACTTTCGGGATAAATATATCCCACAACACAGTTTACATAAGGATAATCCCTTATATATTACTTCTCTAATTGGAGATGTAGTCGTTAAAAGAGTCCCGATTGATAATGGTTCATCTCTAAACATTTGCACTTTTGGCTTCTACCAATGATTTGGCTTTAGAAGTGATGAAATGAAGAAAACTGACATGATTATCAAAGCTTTCAATGATGAAACACAAGAAACGTGTGGAGTTATTACCATCCCATTGCAAGTTGGTCCTCAAACTCTAGATACCACCATGTTTATTGTACATTGCCCCACATTGTACAATATACTCTTGGGTCGTCCTTGGATCAATGCAATGTGGGCTGTCCCATCAACTTTACACCAATGTGTTAAATTCAAATTTAAAAATCAATTGGTCACTATCCACGGTGATCCTAGACCCTTTGATATGTGTGCTTTGGCAGAACCTGTTGGAGTGCAATTTTTCCCTGCTCTGTCATCCACACATCCTAATTCTTATTTTTCATCTAAAACTATGAAACACACACCCATAGCTTCACCTATTTCCCCTCCATTTATTTCACCCTCATATATAGATCAACAATCTTCTAAACAACCCACTCTAGAACCTCAAAAAGATCTTCAATCTACAACAAATCCTTCATGTTCTATCCCTATAATCTCAAAACCTATAGACCCATCTCTTAACATTTCCACATTATCAACATCTATCATACCTTCCACATCTAAAGATATAGGGAATGATCCTTCTACATCTTATGCTCTTTCTGATGAAATTTTACCAGATTTATCCATAATCTTAATATCAGAAAAAACAAATGCTTTCATGCAAGATTCAATTCTTTTAAATAACTTGCCACCATCTCCTCGTACTTTGGGCCTCCCACAACCTATGGGAAGTACTTACCAAGTCGGGAGTTGTGCCTTCATTTATAAAGGATATGACTGGGGAAGAATCCCTCGAAATATCAAAACTCATCATGAGGGATATGCTAGATGTTATTTTACTAATGAATATATTAAAGCTAAACCCATAATGCTTAAAATGGGATATCAAGGTGAAGGCTTGGGACCTTTCCAAAATTGCATGAAATAACCTTTCGAGGTAGAACCATGGCCTGCCTGCTGTGGTGTGGGCCTATTTCCTAGTAAGGGTCAACCCTTTCCTTTTGAAGATGATGATCAACTCATATGTTATCAAGATTACTTGGATAGGCATGATGATTTGCCTCTAAAAAATCTACCATTTACATGTAACATGATATCCATAGCTTACCCTAAAATGATTGTTGACTCCGATGAGGAGTTGGAAGGAGATATCTTCCATGATGTCTCCGTTGAAGAGATGTTACACAATGGATTTTATTTTTATGGTTCTATACCAACTATAGCCCAACTTGAGACCACTAATCCTCAAGATGAATTATCCAACTTAACCTTACAAGAATTACAAGAATTGGGCATTTCACCCGCCCCACCTAACTTTGAAAGAGATCTACACATGGAGGTAGAAAATGTCATTAAAATTAATATTGGAACTGAGGATAGTCCTCACATAATCAATATTGGATCAGAATTAAGTCAAGAAAAACAAGAGCAATACATTGCATTCCTTAAAGAATATGAAGATGTCTTCGCTTGGACATATGAAGATATGCCAGGTCTAGACCCTTCCGTAGTCATGCATCACCTAGTAGTCCATCCGGATGCTAAACCTGTTAAACAAAAACTTAGAAAAATGCATCCCAAAGTGGCTTTGCTAGTCAAAGGGGAGTTAGAAAAACTCTTGAATGTTGTTTTTATACAAGCTATTGATTATGCTGAATGGATCTCAAATGTAGTTCCAGTTACCAAGAAAGAAGCCACCAAAGTTAGGGTTTGCACAGATTTTAGAGATATTAACGTTGCATGCCCTAAAGATGATTTTCCTCTTCCAAACATGGATCAAATCATTGACTTTACTGTCGGGAGTGGGATGATGTCCTTAATGGATGGATTCTCTGGTTATAATCAGATCAGGATAGCTCCTAGATACCAGTCTAAAATAGCCTTTATTACCTCCTGGGGTACCTTTTGTTGAAAAGTGATGCCATTTGGCTTAAAGAATGCAGGTGCAACCTATCAACGAGCTATGACTTATATTTTTCATGATATGATGCATGATATCCTACATGATTATGTAGATGATATTATAGCTTGCTCTATTAATGAAGACAATCATTTAGATGATTTGAGAAAAGTTTTTAATCGATTATGAGAATATCTTATTCGATTAAATCCAGCCAAATGCATATTCGGAGTTAAGTCCAGTAAACTATTAGGGGTTTTAGTTTCTTTACGTGGTATCAAAATCGACCCTCTCAAGATTGCGGCTATCACTGATATGCCCCGACCTACTAATATATCTGCATTACGAAGTTTACAAGGTAAGCTTCAAGCCATTCATCGCTTCATTGATAAGCTGGCAGACAAAACCGGTCCCTTTCTTAAACTTCTTAAGAAGGATGTCCCTTTTAATTGGGACGACAAATGTAAAGAAGCTTTTGAACTTCTCAAACAATACCTCCTTAACCCACCTATGCTTTCACCGCCTAAACCTGATCACCCATTTATCCTATATATTTTAGCTTTAGATTCTGCCTTAGGAGCTATGTTAGCTCAGCTTGATGATGCGAAGAGAGAACGTGCTAATTATTATATTAGCCGAACCTTCATCAGTTATGAAACCCGCTACACAACATTAGAAAAATTGTCTAGCAGTCGTGTTTGCTATGCAAAAATTATGACATTATATGCTCAGTCAAAAAATGTATGTCATTGCTAAATATGATCCCTTGAGGTATCTCATGAGTCGATCTTATTTATCGGGTCGCACAGCCAAGTGGGTTCTTGCTCTAAGCGAGTTTGACCTCACGTTCATAGGACAGAAGTCTGTTAAGGGTCAAATCATAGCAGATCAATTAGCTGCTACACCCTTAGAGTCTACCCATCCCCTCATCATTGAGTTTCTTGATGAATGCCTTCAATTAAAGGTAGACCATATTGAACAATGGTCCTTATACTTTGATGGAGCCCGATGCATGAGTGGGGCTAGTGCGGGTATTATTTTAATATCCTCACAAAAACATCTTATTCCTTTGTCCTTCAAATTAACATTTGCTTACACCAACAATACTGCTGAATATGAAGCTCTAATCCTTGGATTACGAGTTGCCTTGGCACTAAAAATTAAACATCTGTTAGTTTTTGGTGATTCTCAACTTGTTATAAACCAAATTAATGAAATTTATTAGACCAGAGATGATAAATTGCACCCATATAAAGCCTATGTTTTACAATTAATGTCTCTATTTGATCAAGTTACCTTGGAAGCTATTCCTCGAACTTGCAACCGTGCAGCTGATGCTATGGCCGCAGCTGCATCTCTCCTACCCTTGGAGTTAGATGACGAATATGCCACCATCATTATTCGTCGACTCCAAGAACCCGCTTCAAATAAGTCATGCTTAGAACCTTTGGATGTGTTTCTAATCAATGAAACTACTCCTGAACCTTGGTATACGGATATATTTTATTTTCTCCAAAATGGGACTTTCCCTGCCAATTCTAATAGAAACCAGCGTCGGTTATTACATAGATGAGCAAGTCGATTTGTAATAATTGGCAATACTTTATATAGGAGATATTTTGAAGGTATCTTATTAAGATGTTTGAATTTAGAAGAATCCAAATCAGCCTTGAGTGAAGCCCACGATGGATCTTGTGGAGGACACTTCAGTGGTAGTGTCATTGCTAAAAATCTCCTTAGGATAGGATACTTTTGGCCTACCATGGAGAATGACGCACATGATTATGTGCGCCATTGCGACAAGTGCCAGAAACATGCTGACCTTGTCCATGCGCCTGCATAAGAACTGCAGGCTATTTCATCTCCTTGGACATTTTCAAAATGGGGTTTAGATATTATTGGCAAAATCAACCCTGTGTCATCTGATGGACACAAATTCATCATAACCGCCATTGAGTATTTCACGAAGTGGGTTGAAGCTATGCCTTTAGCTTCCTGCATCGGCACACAAGTCTCTAAATTTATTTTTAATCAAATCATTTGTAGGTTTGGAATTCCTGCAAATCTCATCTCTGATAATGGAACTTGTTTCAAAAATAAATATGTTAAAAAATTATGCCAAAAATATAAGATTCAACATCATTGGTCCACTCCCTATTATCCTCAGGGTAATGGTCAAGTAGAAGCATCTAACAAAACCTTAATCAAAATTCTCAAAATATTGGTCAATAAATCGGCCGCGATTGGCACATTCAGTTATATCTAGCCTTGTGGGCCTATCGAACTAGTGTTCGAACCCCCACTGGAATTTCACCTTTTGTTTTGGTTTATGGTGCTGAAGCAATTTTTCCCTTTGAATTAGAAGTTCCTTCTTTGGCTCTACTACTTCAAGATACCGAAGTAGGAGAGGAATATCGAGCTGGTAGACTCAGTCAGCTAGAACTCCTAGATGAAAAATGCATCAATGCTTTGGAGCATCTCCGTGCCTACCAAAACAAGCTTAAAAGATCATATGCTAAGAAAGTTCGTCATCGATCCTTTGAGATCGGCAACCTTGTTTTAAAAGAAAATAAAAAAAATACCAATGCAACTAAGGACCTTAAAGGTAAATTTGAGCCCAACTGGCTTGGACCATACATTATCACTGCTAAATTTGAATCGGAAGCATACAAATTATCTACCTTAGATGGTAAAGAACTTAAAGAACCCATGAACATTTTGCATCTTAAACGTTACTATGTATAAATTTGGTCATTTCATCCTTGTATATATTTGTCTAAAATATTTCAACATCACTATCTTATATTTCTTTCAATTTATAAATTCAAAAACACCAAAAACATTCATAATCATCAAAATATTCAAAACTACTTGTCTTTATTTATGGCACTTGTCAATTTTTTTCAAAAACAAAAAAAAATAAATAATAATAAACATAAAAAAAATTAAAAAACAACAATATTCTTGACTCTTTCAAAACCAAAACAACATAAAGAAAAAAAATAAAGAGTCAACATTCTCAAAACTTCTCAAAAAGTATTTATATATATCTTCTTACAAATGTTGCAGTTATATGTTTCAAATTATTTTGGATAAATTAGCATTTATTTGGAATCTCCCACTTTCACACTCACAAACATAAATATCTTGATTTTATCTGGCATGATTACTAATCTCTCTTATATCAAAGTCCACAAAATTCAATTAAATAAAGTTTGAGCACAGAGAATTGATCTTGTTATTTACTTAAACCAAGCACATCCTTTCACAATAAAATGACTATATTTGTAATTTCCATGCTTTACTACATAGTAGAAGTGGTTTCTTGAGCGAAAAGTTTCCCTGCTATCCTATCATGCACATGGTCTAGAATCTTTGAGAATTGGCAAAAGGACAAGCTCACCCCTAACCAAAATAAAAATCCCTTGCTCTATAGCTAATCCGAGCAAGTATCCCTAGCATAGAAAAGAAAAGCAAAGTTCAAGAAAAAGAGAAAAAGAAAAATATTATTTTATATCATTACAGCATTATCAAGCAAAAATACAAAAAGAAAAGAAATGAAAGCAAAAGCAAAAGCAATAAAATCCCTTTCCCTACCCTTTGAAAAGAAAAGAAGGGTTGATGAGCTTGAATCCCTGGAATTCTCAATTATTCGAAAACTGTGAGGTAAGCCCCATAACAGGTGGTTTGTGCCCAACCCGCTTGGCCTTGGGTAACTTCTAGCGTGGCGATATGTCTGTCACATTAGCGGCCTTCTTTTGTACAGACCTATGTCTGCTTATGGATTAGCTAGCTCTTGATAATCCGACTTACATAGTAGTCTAGTATGGTTATATGCATCTACATCATGGTTAATGAACACTTATTTGGTTCATTCAAATCACTTGTATCATAGTACCTTGCTCAAACTGGTAAACGAACATAGCAATTGCACACACATTTTGTATTTGAGAGATTTTGTGTATCATTAGGATAAATCAAGATTGGAAATTAACTCACATATGCACATGGGATTCCTTATAAATCTAACTTTTTTCTTTAAGATACTTTGAAATATTTTTTTTTGCAAATTGTCTGAAATAATTCATTTTTAAAGTACAGCTGTTTAGTCTAAAGACAACTACATGCATAATAGAAAAATCAAAATTTCTTTCAAACCATACAATCAAAACACACACACACACACACACACACACACACACACACACACACCAATATATATATATATATATATATATATATATATATATATATATATATATATATATATATATATATATATTGTCGACTTTCGCGAGGATGGTATAGTTCCAAAACCAAAATTGGAATTTTATGCCTAGCGCAAGTCCTCATCTTCATATTTTCTGTTTATTAAAAATCAACCATGCAATAAAATAATCTATTTTCTTCCTTGATTTTCGTGATGATGGTATAAGTCTATACCTACATATTCTATGCCTAGCGCAAACCATTGTACCAATTTTTATTCTCCATTTATTTAAAAATCATGAAAACCATATGACTTAAATCATTATGTTATACAATTATGCTTTAAAACAAACAAACATTATCACTATTTCATGCCATTATGTCAACCTTCAATTTTGCAATGATGGTATAATTCCTAGGGAATTATCCAAAAAAAATTATCACACTTAGGAATTTATGCCTCGCAAAAATCATTTTAACATTATTTCATACATACTATTTTTATGAAAATCTGAAAACAAACCATCATCATCATCATTTGCACCATTGCACCAAAGTCTTAAGACAGTCTCTTACGCACTCTTTTCCTTTTAACAATATTTCTCTACTGGGATTAGCTTGACGACCGAGCGAGCGGCGACTCCATGAAATGGTCTATAATAGCGACAATGTCCTTTGAAATTATTGTTAGAAGTCTCTTTTTATCTTTTATCACATCACATCACAAACAACCAATTTGTTACATCAGATTATTTCATTTAAAATCTTACAGTATGACATCAAAATTATAATATTTCAAAATGACGTAATTTCATGAATCATCAAATCAATCAATCAAACATAAAAGCATCATAAAAATACAAAAGAAAAGTCATATGATCAAAAAATATCTCATCTATATATATCACAAATATATATACATCATATCAAAACCGAATCGATATGCCACAATCTGTACCTCGGCATACTCAATCCTCTATCACAAATAATAAAAACTATATATCAATCTGTGCAGTGCAATCTGTCGTAGCTAGTCTCGAGAACCCCTTGAGCTGTCAGCCTCATCTCCTCCCTTGCCCTGAGGTGGACGAGGTGGCCCCATCGCAGTATGAGTGGTACTGCGAGTCCTAGTCATGGATTGGGATGAAGTCCTTGATGACCCAATCCTGATCGGATCCGCGATGTTAGCCGGTAGTGGTAATCTCTCTTCCTCTGGAACCATCTGGTAGTACAGTGTCTAATAAAAAGTGATCTAGGCAATAGCTCATGCTAGCTCCCGAGTGCTCGCTCCTCCACCTCGTGCTCTGAGGTGTGTAATCTCGTCTCTGAGCTATGTCACCTTAGCTTGGTGTCGTGCAGCCTCCTCCTGCAGGGTCTGCTCCTGTGCCTGGAGATGGACTATCTTCACTTGGAGAATCGTTGTCTCGCTACTCTCCCCAGTGTCCACACCCTTACCCTTATCGGGCGATGGTGGCCTCTCTCTCTATGGAGAAGGGGGTCTCTCCTCCCTCCTCTCCCACTGCCACGGCCTCTACTGCGCCTGTGGTCTCCTTTGCTCTCTCCTATCGTGACCCTGGGCCGTCTCAATGGTCGCCTGGCACTACCTCCCCATTCGATGCACAACTATGTGAATCAAACCCTGAGCCCTCGTCATTCGAGGAGGGTGGATGCCTACGTACCAGGCATCATAGCCGTCGGCTACTCCAGCATCGTCCCCATCCACTGGCTGAATGGGGGCATCATCCGCATCTTGACTCTAGAAGCGCTACATATCTGGAGCCCCGCTAACTATGGTGTTATCCTAGACAGTCCGAGAAAACTCGTAATCCCTGAGAGATGGGATCCCCTATTGTAGACCGAACTATCACAAAACTTGGTCGTAGTGGTGGAGCTCCACCTCTCCCCTCTCCATCTTTAGCCAATAGACTTGCCTAATGCGAGCCAGCTCCTATCCGTCCTCGGCCCACCCTAGATGATCCCTCCAAGGCCTCCAGGTGATTTGGTCCGAGACAAGGTCATCCAGTAGTCTTCGGGACATCGGTAGATCAATCCGCCACTATGCCCCTCTCCAGAGCCACCAATAGAAAACTTGGGGCCTCTCCCCGTCAATCCCTTTCAAAGGAAGCCCTACTGGCCTCCGCACTACAATGTGCTCCCAGCACCAAACCTGTAGTAGCGATGTCATAACCAGACATCGGTCGCCCTTGTACACGACCCCATGTAGGATCATGTACAGTCGGCATAAAACAAAACTGCCCCAAGAAAATTTGTAACCATGGTCACGCATGTTGCAGATCACATCTGCTAGCACCCATGGTACCCTGCACCCGCTCTTTAGGGACGATTTCGTCCCAACGATGTCGACAGCCCAAAAACGGTTGCGATGCTCAAAATTTATTTATAATCAACCTAAAAAGCATGTAAATTCAACTTAAAGCATTCTAAGCTAAGTTTAGACTCTTATACGTAGCCCGCATTGGACCTCTGTCGATTTGTGCGCTGTCTCCACCATTTTTGCTTGCAGAGCTCTAAAAACCAAAAAAATGAACAGTAAAAATGAATTAGGGTTTTACCCTATTTTTCTTAATTTTATTCAAAACACAATTAAAAACATTTTAAATTTTTGTTTTTCAGCTTTTTTACCTCAAACGTTTGATTTGGGTAAAAACACGGAGGGGGCACCATAGTAAGTTGTCGTACGATTCGACCTAGAATCGTCGCCTAAAAATGGAAATAATTTTTGCTTTCTCGTAGATCGAGAAGAACTCATCTTTAATGCATTTTCTTCAAAAAATTTTCTAAAGAGGGGGCAAAATGTAGCACCCTAAAATTAGCGCAGTAAAACCTTAATAATTACACTTACTCTAATAAATATTCAAATTCAAATTTTAACCTCCAAAATCGCTCCCAAACCGTCGCTTAATCCATTTCCTCGTTTCTTGCACCATTTTTAGAATTTGTTTTGACCATTTGACGATATCGTCACTGTTCAGACGATATCGCCCCAGATCTGACGATTTCGTCTGGGCTAGGACGTCCAGACGATCTTGTCCCAAAACTAATTTTTCATAATTAGTCTCTATTCCAACGGCATCTCTAACCTGGGCAAAAGCGTGTCTGCATTGTTAGAGACCCTCCCCATTGGAGATCTCCCAAATAGGGATGATCTCTAACCTCCTAACCTCCCTCTTAAGCTTATTTAATCCTAAGCCCTCCCCTTAGCATCCCCCTGGTTGAAATTCCCTATAACTCGAATTCTACACACACTAGACATCCTAAATTACTATTTGCACCTGTTCTATCCAAATTTTGTTGCAGGTACCTTAGTATTTTTTAGTCGGAGCAAGCTTACATCATCGTAGATGATCCTGTTCAGATCGAAGGCGATCCTGTCGAATTAGAGACGATTTCGACTGTAATCATCATTGGGGGCAATCAATGCCCAAAGTTTGCATTTTCCTCTTTTCAATCTGCTGTATTATTCTACATTTAGTTAATATTATGATTATTTCGTATTATTTTGCATCTTGGAGTTCACCCATCTAGATCAAATACATAATTAAGTTATAATTGTCATTAAATCAGTATAATGCATTCATGTTTCTATTTATAATTCTTAGTTTGATATTGTTATTGTCATTTTACACTGTTTCCCTCTGTTATCATAGTTGCATTCTCTGTATTTTGCATCTGTTTTTCTATTTGCAGGTCTCTGACGAATTCATCTGACGAATTTGTCAGATCTCAAATGATCTTGTCTGATAACAGACGATCCTGTCAAATCAGAGGTGATCCTGACTGCTTCAAGAATCAGAATCTTCATCAGACATCCGGATCAGGTATGACTTTTTAATCCATCTTGTTCTTCGTATTTTTTGTCTAATTTTGTTCTCTGTATTCATTTAAATCTGCATTTCATATAGAATAGCTTAGACGCATTTTGGCCAAACCTAGGACTTGGATGTTTAAGGATAAAACTGAACACAAAACACATTCCCAACCTAGGCATGGAAACTGTCATTAAACGTTTCTTGGTGAACCCACCATCCGTTGAAAAATCACCATAATACACCTCCCTCGAGAGGCGGGACCTTCGCAAGGCCTCTCAGTCCGAGGCACCGCGCCATCCTTTTCCCATCCTCCTTTCGAGCACGGATCCTATATCCTAAAGGTAGGGATGCGAAAAATTTGGAGCGATATAGCATCAAATTCTATCTTCTTTATATCTAGTTTTTTATTACTTTCCTCTTTGGTAATATCTTCCTCTGATTCTATTATTTCAAGAGTAATATTTTTGAGGATTCTATTAGTTTTCTCTTTATTGCTATTTTTATTGGTGAAAGTTCATTTTCTTGTTTCACTTGTAGATGCTTTCTCTATCCTTTCACGGAATATTCTATTCCTTAGATTCAGGACATGGGTAGCTTCTAATTCTTCAACTTCTTGAGCAGTGGGGATTAATTTCCCTTGCTTCATCTTATCATATCTTGACTCATGTGATTTTTGCAAGATTTTAGTTCCTTCAGCTACTAAAATTTGAGGATGATGATTTGAAGCATACTTATCCATATCTTCTTCAAACATCCTTTCCCTGGACTCATCTTCCACAGACCAACACACATTGATTCTTATATCCTCTTCTGATTCAGCATGTAAATTTACATTGCGTTGATCATTTAGGTGAATTCCACATGCATCAAGATTTTGAGGTGTATCACAAGTAAATAAAAATAGGGAAATCCTTCTGCTATATTGGCATATGATATGGGATTAGGAATACTATTTTGATCTTTATCATATTCTCAGTTTTTCTAGTTATTGTTCCCATTACTTCTACTAATATTTCCTTCTTCAGAACCATTTTTGTTTTCCCAATTCCTATTAAAAAATTTCTTGAAGGGAGGATGGTTGTCAATAGGAGGTCGCTCTATCTATGAAGATTCACCATTATTTCCATTTCTTTCAATTATTTCTAACTTTTTGTTCACGTTATTGAACATCTCAGTCATTTGACTAGTCAACTTTTCCATTGGGTCAATTTTAGTTCTTTGTATATCAAATGCCACTCTTTTAGGTTTTCTCTTAGGTAAGTTGACTTCTAAAGAGTAAGGTTTCATTTTACCACTATCAAGCATATTTATTTCTATATCCAATGCTTTTTCCATACAACCATCAATGGTAGTGGCTTGTTCTTGCCTCAGCTCATAGTTAAACTCTCCTTGAAAGGTATTCTTATAAAAGCAAATAGACTGAATATCACTAGGCCTAAGGTTGGTAGGGATTTTATTCCTAGTATTTGAAAATATTATGTTGAAATCACTAACATCCTCATTCTATTTTTTATTCATAGTGGCTAGCTCAGTTAATAGTGATTGTTCATTTTTTCTTTCACCATATTTCTTTAGAAACACAGTTTCCATTTTGGTGAAGTTTGGGATATCATTGTTTGGAAGGGAATTGAACCACTCTCTAGCATATTTTTCTAAAGTCTATAAAAACAATCTTAATACTACGTCTTCATGTTCAACTTCCAGACTATCCATTGCATACAATAAACTTTTGATATGATCTTCTCCAGTTACTGCACTATTTCCCAAAAATTTTGGAAGGTATTTGTGAGCTTTACTAGGTAAGGCATTTAAATTGACAGGTAATACAAAAGGCCTATATCTATTAGTCCTTCATAAATGAACATTAGCCTGGGCCATGGTTACTGTAGAATTCAAATTCATAGTAGCAATACCTACAAGAATATAGTTTTGGGTAGCCTGAATGTAATCTAATGGATTATCTACCTCAATATTAATTATTGGACGATAAAAATAATCACATGTATCTTCTATAACAAAATTCAAACGTTCATCTACAGTGATAGTATTCTGATTTTTCTTTATGTACTTTTTACTGCTAGAGTTTGATCTACTATTATAAGTAGTACTCTTGAAAAGTGGAGTTTTCTAAGTATGTATAAATACCTATGGATTCTCAAGTTTTGGAAATAGCTCCTTTCCGCTTCTCTTGGTGTTCGCCAACACGTTCTACTCTCTCTTCTTTTATTTTTATCTTCTAGGTTTGTAGAAAGAGTCACCAACACCGGGGTGTAGAAAGAACAACATATACTTTATCAACACAGGAGTCGGTTCTTGGGATAATTCAAGAAAATCAAGAAACATGGGAATTTTCAAGAATATCAAGAAACATAAAGAAAATCAAAATTTGAAAAACACGGGTAAAATAAAGAACGTAAAAAATGTAAAAAATTAAAATGAAATTTATTTATTCTAATTGGCCACCCATTGATTAAAAATAATGTCATAAAATCCAGGCTTAGAATGTAAAAATTCTCCTTGGCAACGACGCCAAAAAAATATTGGAACCGATTCTTGCATCCATAGGATTCGATTGTCACGCTGCAAAAAACCATTTGAAACCAATGAGCTATTACAGGCTCTGGTCAACCTGCCTCTTTGTTCTATTAAACATGAATATTGCTAAAAGAAAACTATAGAACGAGTAAGGAAACCCCAACGGTAATTATATAATAAAATGTTGATTACACGCTCCAAATAAATGTAACATTACATGTATTAAAATGACCAAGCAAGAAAATAACCAACTGTTATGCCTTATGTAGACCGGTGCCTAGATTCATTGGGTTGTTATAGCAATTTAACAACAATTTTAACATGAACAAAGAGAATGGGGAAAATAAAATTGACATTCTTAGATTTATTTAAATATCGTAATAAAACTAAAATTTAACCAATGAAAGAAACATATGTAATGTATTCAAATAATGTAATCCATTACACAATGACACACAGTACTAAGACAAATATATAACAGGAATAAAACTCAGAATTGTATTGATTTCATAAGATATTACATGCAGAGTGGGCAAGATGCCTTTTAAATCTATTTTTCTCAAATAAATACATCAATACAATGAAGAGGACTCTGTTCAAATAATGTAATAGGTCTCTCCTACTCTCCTTGTTCCAATATGGTAATAGTAGAGTCTCTGAATCCTAGGCTTAATAGGACAGGAAATAATCTCAGCTTCTTAAGTACTTTTCTATCAAAATCTTGCACAAAAAATGGAATAATAAGAAATGAGGTAGAAAAATAGACACAGAAGGGGATGCAACAACATAACTAACAGGGCACTCAAGTATACCTCTTAGCAAAAATGCTATTCTCTAATTGCTTGATGCTGAATCTGAACTTGTCTACTCCTTCTTATAGCTGCTGGTTCTTGATTTTGTTATTTTTATTTTATTTTTTGCCTTACACTTGTCCTCTCCAAAGTTGATCTCCAAACTGAAACAACTGGTTTCCACCATATTTTTCTGTTTGGGTTGAATCCTTCATTTTGACTTTTTCAAACAGTTTCTTATTTAACTAGTGATGGTGGTTTTAGGGGAGTCTATTTCCTTTTCCATTATTTATTCAACAACTGTTTCTATTGTTCCTTCTTGAACTGTATCATTTTGAGTGTTTGGTTATTTTACTTCTAAAGGGGTTTTTTCCACTTACAAAGGTCTTCTTTGTGCAGAAATAACTCCCAGTTGTTGATCACGAGCTTCAACATTTTTTCCTTTTTTACCTTGTTGCAACCTTTTTATTTTCTCACTTATTAATATCCATATTTCTATGTCAAAGGTGGCAGCAAACCTTAGCATGTTCATCTCCTACAAAATCCTATTTTTTTGTATGGCAAGGATGGACTTGTTTCTTTCATATTGGAAGAGCAACATCTCCACAATATTCACCAGAAAAGTAGTTTGTCTAGTCATTTATGCCTCATCATCTGGTTCACACTCAAATATTTCTATGGTATGCTTGAATAGCTCTTCTACATCAGAGGCCTCTAAGAATTGATCTAAGGACAAACCAATGTCTGTCATTTTTCTTGTTGCATCTTCTATCAGATTGTCTATTTTAGTTACCACATTGATCCACCTTTCCTGATTTACCCCAAATAGGGATGCTTTCAAAAACTCAAAATTGAGTTGTATTTTGCTGCCATCATTTGTTATTATCTCTTGTCCCTACAACTCTTCAAAATTGTCTCCTATAAAATCCAGGGTGGGATGGATGACTTCAAAGTCTTCTTCTCTCTCCTGTATCAATGTCAAAATTTCTCGAGCAGTTACTTGGATCACTCTTATCTGTCTAAAAATTTCAGTGAATCCTTTAGCATGAGCTTGCATTTTCATTGACAGTTGTTTCTTCATTGTATCCAGATAATAGGCATGATATTGAACCTTTACTATTGAAGGAGGCTGCGTATTGGGAACATATTTTCTTGCCAGCTCTTCCTATTGTTTATTTATTAATAATTTCATTTCTGCTTTTTCCCTCTCCTTTTTTTCAATTGTTTCCTTAGCTCTGCAATTTTTCCAATGAATTGGTCTATGGCTTGATTTTGTATCTTGACAACTTTGGCCATTTCACCTTCTTTCCCTAGTACTGATGAGCCCTAGGTTTCCTCATTGACTCTAAATACCAGTGGATCTTGTAGGGTGGGAATATTTATCTTTGTTGAATCTAATATAGGTGTTTCTAATTGTGATTCTTCTGTAAACTGCTCTCCTATATTTCCCATCCCTGCCACTAACTGTAATTCTTGTTCATTTGTGATAGTGAAGGTTGTTTGTTCATCTGTCCTTTCTAACAAAACCTTGGTGGAAGGCAAAGATAATTTAGGCTTCTTATTCTTTGCAGTGGTTATCTCTATTTGATTTTTCACCTGGTGACTTCGAAAGAGACCCCCAAATCTAGTAGTTCTTCTCATATTCATTTGTACTACTGATGGAATTTTAATCTCCTGCCCTTTTATTGTTAGAGAGGCAGGGATGGCCATGGGTGCCAATTTCTTCACACTAGTTATAGCTAGTACTCTGTCTGAGATGGGAATTATAACCTGTTCTAGGAGAGAAAATTTCTGAGCAAGTGTTGTTACAATCTCTTTTCCTTTATCTGTACTCGGGCTTTTGGAAGCTTCTTGGAAAGTTCTTGGTGTTGCCTCTATTCTGATATGAGCACCTTCATAAGGCCTAACCTGTTGCTCTACTATGTCTACAATATTTACAGTGACCTCCATTTGGTCAATACCCTGTTCTTCTATCAACTCTAATAGGGGGTCTTCTTTGATTGCTAGAGCTACTCCTGGAAAAATAGATGCTACAGATTCTACTTAAATTTCTTGAAGCCTTCTTAATTATTTAGGGTAATCATAGGCTTAATGAACCTTTGTTGCCCTTTCTTTCGAGAGGGAAATAATACCATACCCTTTGCAAATCTAATCATTTTTCCATATATTCTAATAATATTTCTTCAAAAGCATCTGTACGATGCAATATTCGAGCATATTCTCTTTTTCCCATAATTTTGTTGTATGTTCCTTTAGGGTCATAAAATCTCCAAGTTATCTCATCAAATCCCATGTTGTCCAATTCAAACATTCCCTTGAGCAGGGAAGGGTAGCCAACAAATATAAAATCCCCAAAGCGATAGGGAACATTGAGCAAGGGGACCTTACCATGTTTCTTTACCAGTTTCATCTTTACCTCTTCAGCCACCTGCCTGCATAACTCCAAAGCTGCTAGGAATAATAGGCAATATTTTGGTAACAGTTTAGGGGGGATTTTAGCCCCGTATAGCCTGATATAGGTATAACCTTCCTTGAAAAAAAAATCCCAATCTCATTTTCTTTGATAAAAGTCCTTACTCCTGGCCCTAACCTCTCAGGGACTAATCCGGTTAGAGTCCAATGGATTTCCACCATGAAATGGTCATAGAACTAGCCAAAGTGAGTTTGTCCTTCATGTATTCTCCAAAAACTACTTTGGACATAGGGGCTGTCAATGACTTTTCTATTTTCCAGGCTTCTCCCAATTGACCCACTATCAGATGGATAAAAATTGGGTATTGATAAAAATGGTTCGTCTATTACCTTTGTTCAAAAACTGCCTTTTTTAATTCTACCATTTCTTCATGCATTTGGGTACTCAATTCTAATTCCCAGGCATAAATTGGGGTGTTATGCACCCGATTGCATTGTGTAGCTAAATATAAAATCCTTTTAGTCACTCTACTGAGATCCTGTACTCCTAAGACTATGTTTATCATATCATAGAAATCTTGGACCCATGGCCTAAAACTAGTTTTCTTAATTGGGAATTTCTTTTCTATTCTCTCATGTGTATCAAACAAAGTTTTAAAAACTTCCATGTTTATAAACATTCGATATTGGTGTTTGATTACCTTTTGCACTAGAAAGGTGGTATACTATGTCAAATTGAAAACTTTATGTATGTGTTCAACTTTGATACTGAATACCGATCGATTCTTATTATCTTGAAATATCCTTGTTCTTTTGTCATACGCCACTACCAGCCACGCCATTAAATCTGAGGAGAAGTGAACTTTCGAACATACCAGCTTCTTGAGGTTACTATTCCATCTGTTATTTCTAAGGAAACCCTTGTACTGTAACCTCTAGGCTTTATAAAATAAGTCAGCCATTATCCATGGGGTCCTGCTATCATTCTCCATCACATGAGCAAAACTCTTGATACATGCATTGTCGATCTTGTACTGCTACACTGGGGTAGGTTTCTTATCAACTCAATATTTTTGAACAAATTCATACATTGTGTTATCGGGTATAGGCAGTCCAAATATCTCAGAGTATGGTGATCTATCCATGATGAATTTTATAGCTTCCCTAGTATCTTTGAGTGCAAAACTGTCTCCCCATGATGCCATTTAGCTCACGGTAGTGGGTCGGGTCCTCTTGAGATAGGAAAGCTTTGAAAGTCTTCTTCTCTCTATACTTTTGCATATCAATTTCTGCTCTTAGCTCACCAGGGTGGTAAACTTGACTATTTTTGTGAGCTCAAATACTGGTTGGTGAAATGGGTTCGATAATTTGCACGTTTGTCATAAATACGATGCCACCAACTACCTTTTAAAATTGTCCAAAGAATTTTTGCCAACACATATTTCCCTGGAGTTGGGCCTTAATGGCGGGTAATGTCCTTCATCCTATGTGCCCCCTGGACACTTTGGTTTGTGTACCTATAATCATCAACAGATCCACTATTGGCCACTAGAATCTTTTCTCGTCTGACGTAGAACTGTGATGTGTGATAAGGATGGCTTCCATTTTGAATCTTGTGCCACCTTGGCCTTGAATGATAACTAAATCTTTGGGATCGATTACCCTTTTAACTAGGCAGCAATCATCCTAGGGATCTCCATAAGATTTGGTTCTTGATGTGAGTGTCTATTACTATCTTTGATATCTTTAGCTTCCCTGAGTCAATTGCGATCGAGCGTAGCCATTGGATCTACCTTTGTTTTATTACGACCTTGAAAATTTTTAGAATCTACGAGTTGGTTAATCAATAGAAGATATGCTTTGAACCTTTTAATATTGACCAATCAAAAATGAAGGTGGCAATTAATGTCGTGCTAAGACCCTTGTTAAATATGTTTAAAATTTAATTAATCAAGCATTGATTTAAGCTTACCATTGATTTACCTTTGAAACACACACCATCATTGGATTACTTCATGATGGAGTCCATCTGTCGGATCCATCAGAAGATGCTTGTCATTTTAGCCCTGCTTGTATTTGACTTTGACTTGCTCACTATCATTAGATTCCTTTAATCTCAACAAAGCACTACCGTCAGATTCTTGTTAGTTGATTCATCACTTAAATATTTGGTTCATGCATTGTCGTCGGATCTCCTAAGTAGGGTTAGCATAGCCATCGATGTCTAGGGACCTGCATGTTTGTTAATCTACTAATTTATAAAAACATGTCCCTGGTTAGTAAAATTAATAAAGCCTACAAATTCAAAAACCCTTAACCGATAATAATTCATTTCGACAATACTTGAGGTTAAAGATTTTACCATTTTTTTTTTACCTTATAATGATGCGGTGTTTTAGTCTTCATATAATCATGATTTACCAAGGTTAACCCCATGATTTTTGACCTTAACAACTTGTATTAAGCATAGGTATCATATAATACGTTCACCTTTCTACGCGATTACTGTTAGATCATACCATGGTGGAGGCGTGACCGTTGGATCTCCCATACATACATAAGGTTCAACAAAAATGGAAGGGGAAGATTACAATGCTTTTAATTAATCATCCAACAAAAGAAACCTTTAGATTAACCTTCGATCATTTTTAATAATACGCTGTCGTTGGATCTGAGTGGAGATGGTTGCTACTGTCAGATATTCAAATCATTTTATATCTTTGTTTTACTTTGACCTTGGAGCCTGGTCCTTTTGCATATCTAAAAATTTAAATTTGGGGGTTTCAAAGTTTGAGTCAAATTTGGCTCCAACAAGGCTGACCTAATAGCTATAGGGAAGTTACCCCCAAGGTGACAATCCAAATTTATTTTGTTTTTTTGTAAAATATGTACGCGAGCGCATCTGATCCACATACGCATCAGACGTACCCCAACCAATCATGGAACCCATCCTCTCAGTACCAAACGGTACCTGATTCATAATTCAAAACACCTATACCACAATATTAGGTACCCTCAGTTCCCCAATTACCAGCCCCTATCTGGTATCTAGCGCTTCCTGCACCACTGACCCCATTACCGTTATCTGCAAGTCAGGCACCTGCAAATTAGACAACTGTGAATGAGGCCCAAGCCAAGGAGTTGCAAGAGGTGAAGGTCTACATGAAGACTATGATAAATCAGATGAACGTCATGATAAAAAGGTAGGATGATAAGGGTTTTCACCAGAGAATATTTCCTCCTCCCCTGATCATGAAAGAGTAGGCCTCAACTGCCCATCGATAGCCTAAAATAAATTTGACTATAATGAGCAGTGGAGAGGCTGACCCTTCAGACCCGGCATACTGGTGCACTACATGTAACAATCCACACAGTGAATAAACCTATGTGGTGTACCTCAACTATGTGCAAAATATGTACGGTGGCACTTAGGAGCAAGTCAATATAATCTATGAAGCTCATCACAATTTCATGATCCTTTCCAACAAGCAAATCTCGATTCTCAGTAGAGTTGGTAAGAAATCTATTGAAGCCGATCCAGCTCAAATGGAGCCACTAAAGGTACCAACGCCGCCCAAGCCATCATACCAAAAGGCACAGCTTTCAGCAAAGGCCTCCAATCTAGTGGTAACCTCAGAACCGCTTGGTCCACTAAAATCTTACTTGTTGCCTCATGCTAAAGAGAAGGTCCTCCAACCCAAAGTACTATCTCAGCCACAAGTAGACGCATAAGATGAGGCTAGAGAAAAACTCAAATATCCCTCATTGACCAAGCATCAGTGGGTCGTTACCATGCAGCAGTATCAAAGGGCATACAAGCCGACCAAGGAAGTAGGAGAACCAAGATCTTCGACGTACAACATCATCAAAGAAATGAAAATATCCCTAGCTAAGGTAAGCCTCTATGACGCTCTCCAACTCCTAGGTCAAGTTGATCTTTTGCAGGAATCCCTCAAATCCTCTAAGGATAAAGGGAGTAAGCCAACATAGATAGTGTTTGCATCTCCACTAACCACCTTAGCCATAGGTAAGAATCAGCCCCCACCATTCTACCTTTCCCTTTGAATGGAGGGGTGGGTTGTCCATAACTACATGATCGATTCAAGTACTACAATGACCATCATGCCCAAAGCAGTATGTGAAATCATGGGTATTGAGTACACCTGAAGTAGTCCTAGAGTCTTGTAGCTAGACAAGACTCTAGTAAAGATAGTAGGAGTCATCAAGGATATCCTCATCCAGCTCCATTAGATATCGTAGGTTATGACTATCTAAGAAATTATGGTGGTTTATTTGGAACCATACTTTAGTATGTGCCTCTCACAAAAATTTATGGCTAAGTTGGGAGGCTATCTCTCCCTCGACTACTCACACTTGGAGACCCCATTCAAGGGGAAAATATTCAAGCTCTTTAATGAAAAACCTATTATTTTTCATGTTGAAAAGCTCGAATATGAGGAAAAGGGTTTGGTCTCTATCAACTTTATGGTGGAGGAAATACAAATAGTAGACCTGATGGAGGAATCCCTCGATGATATTCAAGTTAAAGAGGATTTCTATATGACAAATTTCAATGCTGTCATTAGGACTGATTTGGGTTGTTATTCATTGATAAAGACCAAAAAGGCCAAAATTAAAGCACCCACAGAAGATTCCCTTGCATCCGATCAGCTATGGAAGTTGTACTTTGATGGTACCCGATGTAAGAATAGTGCAGGGGTTGGTATCACGCTTATTACCCCATAAGGCGAGCAGAGGAATTATTTGTATAGAATCACATGGAGTTGTACGAATAATGCATCGAAGTATGAGGCTTTGTGCCTAGGACTCAAAAAAGCTAAAAAGCTTGGTATCAGACAGCTACAGATATTCAGAGATTCTAAATTAATCTACAACTAAGTTACTAGTAAGTGCATCTCCAAGTAGCACTACTTGAAAGCATACTGCAACAAGGTATGAGATTTTCTCGAATTCTTCATGGCACTCAACATCAAGTCAATTTCACAAGAGCAAAACAAACTTGTAGATATCTTAGCCTCCATCGGCGCTCAATTTTCACTAGCAGATGATATGATGCACAATCCAAAGATAGTGAGGCTAATCTACAGGCCTTCTATGCCTGAAAAAAAGCTCCACTGGTAGGTGTTTGATAATGATGAGCAATTGGTCAATTTTTTAGTAGATGAAGCATCCTCTATTGAAGAGTGGACCCTTAACAAGGAGGATCAAGAGGGGTTGATTCAGTTGAAGAAAAATCACATATCGAAGGGCCTAATCATGCTATAGAGTTTATTTGACCAAAATGATAGGTCTATCGGCCACAAGATCAAGGTGGAGTAGAAGGAGTTCATGGACCTGGAGTTATAGCCAGGAAGGATTATCAAGATAGGGGTCGACTGCATAGCCAAAGAGCTTTAGCAGGTTCATGCCCTATGTAGGGAATACCCTGACATAATTGTCTTGTGCTACCAAGACATAAATGGGTATGATAAGAATATAATACAACACACCATCGAGTTAGAGGAGGGAGTCAAACCATTCAAGCAGAAGCAGCAACCCATTAACCCAAAAATTGAAATACTAATTAGAGCTAATATTTTGAAGATGCTTTAAGCTAAGATCATTTATTCGATCAAGCATTCCTCTTGGGTGGCCAACCTGGTTCTAGTATTAAAGAAGAATGGAGATATTTTCTTATGTATTTATTTCTAAAACCTCAACCAGGCGTCGCTCAAAGATCACTTCCCGCTATCCCAGATAGATCAAATCCTTCATGTGGTGGCAAGAGCATAGAAGTTTTCTCTACTCGATGGTTTCTCTGGCTACAACCAAATTTGGTTCAAGGACAAATATCAACATAAGATCGTGTTCACCACCAAGTGGAGAACATTCGCTTACCAATGCATGCCCTTTGGCCTTTCAAATGTTGGGGCAACTTTCCAAAGGGTTATGGATATCGCCTTTGGCAAACTATTGAATCATGTCATCATAATTTACTTAGATGACATGAAAATATTCTCCCATAAGATGGAGGAGCATGGCATACATTTACAGGAAGTTTTTGAAAAATATCGAGAGTTCGAGGTCTCCATCAACCCCAAGAAGTCTATCTTCGTAGTAAAATAAGGAAAGCTACACAGTCATGTGATCTCCAAAAAAGGGTTAATTGTCGATCCGACTCGAGATGATGCTTTCTTTCACCTATCACTACCAGCAAATAAAAAGGCCCTTCATTCCTTTTTCAGAAAGATAAAATTTATTAGAAATTTCACAGCTAACTTTTCCCAAGTAACAAAGTCGATTGCCTAACTCCTAAAGAAAGATGTTGAATTCATATGGACGGATGAAAGGAGGTAAGATTTTCAAAAAATTAAGGAGTGCATCATCCAAGCTCTTATTCTCATCAATCCTGACTATTCGTGAGATTTCATCCTATACGCAGTTGGGGAACCAGAGAGCTACATTGTCATTCTGACACAGAAAGATGAGGATGGAAATGAGCACCCCATAGCATTCCTCAGCCAAATCATCTAGCCACATGAAGAAAATTTTAATTTTATTGAACGATAGGTTTGCACAGTGATGAGGTCTCTTTAGAAGTTCTGATATTTTGTCTCTCAAAGTAAGACAATAGTATATGTGATACACCAAGATGTCTAAAATTTTATCATTCAAGGTGAGCTGGGCAATAGGAGAGTCGGATGGGTCACCAAGATCCAAGAGTTTGACATTGAGATACACCCCACCAATATGATAAGGGGTAGAGCACTATGCCAATAATTGGCCAAAAATGCCACAGCTGAAGCTACAAGTCCCAACGCAGACAAGCCTACTTCCAATGGTAACTTTGCTAATTCATCAGTCAGCAGTCCAGATTGGACATATGATCTAGTTAGGTACTTTTTATTTGAAATCTACTTTCAAAATAAAGGCTTCTGGATCTAGTTCAAGTTCTCAATCTCTGTGTATGACTTCTATTAAATTAGTCATTTTATTATAAAATTCAATTTTGCTTTCTAGATTTTTTTGTTGATAGAATAATAATCCTTAGAATACTTGCTAGAGTTTACACAATTCTGAGGATTTTATACTGGTTTCTGAAGTCATTGTTTTGATTGCTGATGGTTCAAGTAACTAAGCTGTCTATCATGCTTTCGGTCCATCGCCTTGAATTTTTGGACTTTGGCCATTTCCCATTCCTTTTTGTAATTTCCCATTCCTTTTAGTACCTTTCTATCTCTTATCTCCAATCCCCCATTTTTATTTTTGAAACCAGCCCTACTGGATATTGCCATAGAGGACATCCTTTTTCTTCGGGTATTCAATGCTTAGCAGTGGTCCTAGGGCATTGCAGACTTAGAAAACCTGTATGTAGATCGGTTCAATTTCCAGCATTATCGATAAAAGGGTCACTTTCAAACACTAACCCTAAAAGCATAATTTTTTCTTTAAAAAATGAGAACCATGTGGCTTCTCAATCAAATTCATTCCCCTCTCCATCAGCCAAAGTGTACTCTCCACGCAGATCACCATACGCTTCTTCCAATACGTAGCATGTACCCCAAGGGAATATCCTTGTCCACCTCCATTATTTGTCATTCCCAAAATAGTGACCACCAGCACGAGGGTAATTCAAGGTGCACGCTTCCCTACATGTTCTCTACCAGCATTAACTTTAGGTCCTTAGCATTAAAATGTGGTAGACTAAATTACATGCTATAAGGTTGTGGGCTTGTCAAAAAAAATCATTTTTTTTTAGTCACCCTAGAACGTTTTTGTATTCTCCTCTATTGTTGCATTCAGCATACTTTTAGAGAACCAACACTTATGAAGGATGAGTTGCGCTATTTTTATACAATAGACATGGGCAAAGAGAGTAGAAGGGTAGAGAAAAAGGAGAAAAGGGAAAGAGATCCCAAATAAAAGAGGACGTAGGCGGAGGCATCCAATTCAAAAAATTGAAGAAGACACAAAATCGGGAAGAGAAGGCAGTCGAATTAGTAACACCACAACATCCCCTCTTTCGGTACTAAGATTGCTTGGTCAACCAAAAGGATGTGGAGCTTTTGCACTCAGAAGTTGAAGAAGTGCATGAGGAGGCCCCGACCATGAATCCCTTGTTGGCTATTTACCACTTGCATCTACATTTTTACACCTGCATGCTGGTACATCACTACCTAAAATTCATAAAAGTTGTGTCATTGTTCTATGATGCCCAGTCGAGGACGGTCCAAAAAAATCAGGAAGAACCATTATTCCCCATTATCGCTAGCTCTATCCAAGAAGCTGTTAGCTATGGGAGGAAGCACTTGTATGATTTTCTTTCGATAAAAATCCACACAGATGAAGAAAGTGAAAGATACCAATCAACGTCGTAGATACAAAATTTTGCAAGGGGGCAGCTAGGGAGCATCGTATATGTAGGTGAATTTCCCCGTATTCCAAAATCCCTAGCCGAGTTCACGTACCTTGAAATTTTTTCCATCCTGGCATATGTAGCAAGTCTCCCAATGGACGAATGGGTGTATTACTGGCAGGTTTCGATGGCGCAGGCCATACTAGAAAATAAGATTTATTTTCCTTCTAAAGTAAGGCCAAGTACTATTCCAATATTTTATGACTGGCCAGAGTTCTTGGCATGATAATTGCATGGATTTTTAGCTCATGTTCAGTGTGCTGACCCTAAGGATGAACAATTTCAACTCTACTCTCTACTGGTGTGGTATTTCTTCTGGCATATGCACAAAAAGTTCCCAAGCATAGCAAAAAATTAGACATATGAAAAGGGCAATCTTGTACTAGTCTATCTCTGGACGAACAACTTGTCCAGAAATGAGTCTTACTACGTCTTCAATCAGGTTTTCCTTGGGCCAACACTAAAAATAGTATACAAAAAGTGTGAGCGGGTTCCAAGGAAGTTAAGAAACCAGTTGGTAGATGAGTAGTTGGGGGACACTTTTTTGCTCACCTAGGTCCTGGTAGTTAGGGTCTACGGGTTTACATAAAAATATTTTCTATTGCCCTATTACACCACGCCCTATATTTTCTCCTTAGAGGTTGCCCACCAACTCGATCACACCAATTAAGAATACAAAAAATGCTAGGGTAGGAGGATGATAGTCTCTACTCCTTTCAAGTTTGGAGGCTTTAAGATAACACAGTGTGGTCAGAATGTTGTTATGATGATAATACTCTCAAACTATGGGATGATTGAGCTTCCACACCGCTAGAAATGGGACCCACACGACATCATCTAGAGGAACCTCCATGTCAAGTCTTTTTACTCTTGCCCCAATTATGATATGGAGAACTAACATAATAATCCGTTGGATCTAGAGCTAGAGTGGCATGTAGATAAAATGACGCCTTTACCCTGTGGTTGGAGTTTTACACTATGGAGATGGAGTACAATCCAGCCGTCAATCAGGAGCAAAGATTGTCCAAGATTGTTATCGCAAAAATGAAGGTCAAGCACCCAAATTGAACAGATCATAAAATCTAATAATGGTGGATCATGAGGGTCCACAATGACAAGACATACTCGGATAGTGCACTAGTGATTGATGACAAATTCTCATCCCATTATAACAAAAACATCAATATCTATCAGCCTTTCTTGTTTTTTGATATAGTGCCCCCTGGCAAATGCAACCTCGAAGAAGTTGATGACTTGGAGCATCCCTAGAAAGTGTAGGGCAAAGGCAAAGCCATCTTGGTGGCATCATTATATAATGAAGAAAAGAGCCCAGTATCTTCACATATGGCAAGCGCCCCCTCGAAGAGAAAGTTGCAGGCCCCCTTTTTGTTGCCAATTGCAAAAAAGCCATGCATTGGTTCTCAAAAGCCTTTTGGGTTGATTTTCCATACTATTTCCAAGACTTCCCAGCAAAACTCTACTGAGAAAACTATAGTCTTGGCCAAAATTACTGTGGCCATAGGAATTGAGGAGTGCGAAGGTGGAAATGAAGAGCGCCTCACCACACTTGAGGAGCAAGTAGATGAAGACACTGGCCACATGACCATCGATGCACAAAATGTGGAAGAAAACACGAAAGAAAAGGATAAAATGCTCGATACATATTCCACAACCCCCTTGATCACGGAGCCCCAAGGTATGCATTTCTCCCTTTTTGTTCTTTCTTCCTCATCCCCATTGTTAGATTTTTCTAGGCTCTATGTGCGCTTGTTTGATGTTTGAGAAATACTGCTATATTACCAGCCCCAATGGTCCTTGTGTTAAGGATACTTCCATTTCTTGAATCCATATTTCCCAGTTCTTCAACCATCCCAACAATATCCCTTCCCTCATCTGGAATATTCATGCCTTTTGTCAAAACACCCAATGCCTTTGTAGTCCCTTCTTCTTTTAACTTCCGTATTTCTAGTTCATCTGAACACATCACTGATATCTTTGACACCAGGTAGCTTGATCTACCTTTAAACCCCTCCCACTCTGCTTATTTCTTGACACCCCAGTCCACCATTTCTGTTGTGGCTACCCAAGCACCTCCGAGAGTGAGCGTAGTCACTTCCCCTTTAGATTTCTAGATAATGACAAGTTTTGAATCTGGTCTCCCCCTCCTCCCCTTTACTCCAGTCCTTAGTATTGGAGTCCAATAACCATTAGAATATGATCTGGAGATATCCCAATAATTCGCAGCAGCACAGAGTATCCTAAGAGCTCGTACCAACACTATGCGCTACCTGAGATATCAAAACAAGAGGGAGTTGAAAACCCTAGCGCAAGCTCAAAAGGCTTCCATAATCGATCTTGATACAATGAAATTGCATACCATTGAGAAGATATCGCTGGTGTAGAAGCCTTTGGGGGATATGACCCCACTTGACTATGTTATTCGCCACACTAAGGAAGATGTTGTTGAGATGGACACTGCTCAAAAAATGGGCGATGTGTAGGTTGGTATGGGCTCCATCTACGCCCATGATGAGTATTACAAAAGATGTTTTTTTGGAGCACAGTCTAAAATTGATGAGCTTGAAGAAGCCCTAGTTGGGGAAAAGTGATAAAATGAGGCGTTAGAATTACAGTACAAAAAGTAGGTTAAATCTCTAGAGGCTCAGATTGAAGAATTGAAAGAAAAGATCCAGTTGCTTGATGATGAGAACAAGGAGGCATCCAAGTTACACGATCACCACATCAAGGTGATCACCATAGCAAACCAAGAAATACAGATGCTTACTATCTAGAGGAATGAATTACAATTGTAGTTGTCTAATAAAAATGAGCAGCATGTTCTTCCTTCTAGGGAGCACCTCAAGGAGACGCGCTTAGACTTCTTGTAATATTTCCCAATAAAAGTAGCAAAGGGGATTACAGTCTTGGCATTCTTCAGAGAGGCACATGAAGTAGTGGTTACAGGTAGGCATATCCTAGAGCCCGCCCAGGTGGATGCTAATTATTGGCTGGATCTAGCCACCCAACTCAGGAAGATTGAGGATGTTCCTATTCATCTTGCCCCTATGAGCGACTTGACTCAGTCATTGGCAATGGCAAAAACTACTTTGCACTATTTCTTCACCAAAGTGGAACTGGTAAAGAAAGCTCACATGCTCTCATATTCCCTTATGTAGGAATGTGACATATCATTGAAGTATTTCGATGCCTTAGTTAAAATTTGTGTCTCAGGGTTCGCAGATCCAAAAGGTCCTATTCCATCAATTTAGGAGCTAGAACCCTTGTGGACTGCTTTTGTGGCTAACACCTCAGACATCAATGCTTTGGAAACCTCTAGCTCTGATGCTCAGGTAATCCTCCTCATGGCCAAATATGCCCAAATTCAATATTTCTTGATAGATTTTGATAGAATACTGGAATTTGCTAATATCGAGCTCATTGAAACATTACACTGCCTGATCCAAGAGCTAAAAAATAACTCAACTTTTCCTTTGGAGATATGGGTTGATGCTTCAGCTGTATATAAGCATATTTTCAAAAGATCACTAGAGCAATATCTCCCTCAACTAGATAGGCAGAATGAGGAAAAGGGAACAGATAGTGCTGCTAATTTTGAAACTAGAGAGATAGGTTCAGAGACCGAAGAAACATACAGTGAGGCCAATTCAAAATCCAACGAGTCCGAGAGTTTAGATGAAGAGGGCAGTAGCAATGATAAAAAATTAGATATGTAGCAAGAAGACTCTAAGAAGGAAGACTCTGATGCCCAAGGATGAAGGTTGGTGTCCCTACATTGACCCAGGCTCAATGCCTCAAGAGTCGCCAGATGTTTTACCACTTTTGACACACTATTATTATTTTTTGTTTTGCATACAATTTGGAATCAAGCATTGTAAAACTCCTCTTTTTCCAATTGAAAATGGTTAAAGTGTTGTTATATTATTGCGCTTCCACCAACTATCTCTTCTGTAAAAGTTGTATGCAATGCATTGCTTGGTTTCCTACCCTTTCTGTATTTTTCTATGTTTTTATATCTTTCTGGGTATGTTGCATGTAAAATTGTAAATATTTTAGCATGGACAATCCACTCATAAATTCTTCCTCGACGCTTGAAATTTTTTTATTTCCATATGGTTGTAATTCTCATTTTCCCATTGACTTAGGTAAGTTTTTCTTTTAAAAGCAAAAATGTGTTCTGACAGCACCAAGTAGCCGAAGATTAAAAGTTGAGGAAATGACCAAGTGTAAACAGCAATAGTGGAAAGTGCTCCACGAGGGAACTCTTAAGTGGAAAGCTCCACGAGGGAACGCTTAAGTGGAAAGTGCTCCATGAGGGAGCGCTTTCGAGGAAAGCACTCCATGAGGGAGCGCTTTCGAGGAAAGCACTCCACGAGGGAGCGCTTAAGTGGAAAGCGCTCCACAAGGGAGTGCTTTAGTGGAAAGCACTCCACAAGGGAGCGCTTTCAACGAAAGTGCTCCACAAGGGAGCACTTAAGTGGAAAGTGCTCCACAAGGGAGCGCTTTAGTGGAAAGCGCTCCACAAGTGAGTGCTTTCGAGGAAAGCATTCCATAATGGAGCGTTTAAGTGGAAAGCGCTCCACAAGGAAGCACTTCTTCACACTAAGTATAAAATTAAGTTAATCAAAAAAGAGGATATTAGACCTTTCAACATCTTCGAGTTACACTGCTCCCAAGTTACACTCTAGACCATCCGATCATAGATCATTACCAAAATATTATGAATTCAATATCAAGTTACCTATGAGTCTGGATTGATTGTTTCAGGTCATTACCAGAAACTTATGTTTTTAATACTAACTTATTGGTAAAGCTAAAAATTGACTATTTTCGGCTATCATCGGGATTGAATCTACCTGTCACAGGAGTAGTTGGGTATTGATGTCTTAAGCGAGAAATTTCTTCTATATAAGCCAGCTTCTTCTCTGTAACTAACATGGATAAATTCTGCTATAAAAGCAGCTCTATATCTGCTTCCAAAATAAAGGCTTCTAGCTCTGGTTCAAGTTCTCAATCTCTGTGTATGACTTCTATTGTGTGATTTCTATTAAATTAGTCATTTTATTATATAGTTCAATTCTGCTTTCTGGATTTTGTTGTTGATAGATACTAGTCCCTAGAATACTTGCTAGAGTTTACACAGTTCTGAGAATTTTATACTGGTTTCTGTTAAAAGTCATTGTTTTTATTATTGTTGGTTTAAGTAACTAAGCTATCTATCATGCTTCCGGTCCATCACCTTGAATTTTTGGCCTTTTTCCATTCCTTTTCGTAATTTCCCATTCCTTTCAGTACCTTTCTATGCCTTATCTCCAATTCCCCATTTTTATTTTTATTTTTGGGACTCGAAAATTCTCATTGGGGTCTTTTGCATCCGGTATTCGCATCGTTTTGTCATCACTGTCCTCTGACCCGTGTTAGGTGAGGATACCCTGCCGCAACAGTCATATATGACATTTTTCCCATTCGTTCAATAATATCAATCGCCACTTGGTGTCAGCTAATGTCTGTCATTATCTGTTATTGAAGTTAGATGTGATCCACTTCCGCAGTCTATATGGAATGATGCTAAAACACTTATGAGAGACACCCAAGGTTGGTACATCTACGCAATGTTCTAATACGAGAGCCTCCTCATAATTCTTGGCGTCGGTCTTCTAGCCCGTTGAGTTGTCTGAGCATAATATCTGTATGAAATTCCATCTCCTTCTATCTTAGATTCCATGCAAGCGATGCCCATGTAGGTTTTGGATAGCGCCCATTCCCCGATCATCGCCAATCAATAATCTACCAATGAAAACGTTCGCTACGTCTTCATTCACCCTATGCTCCACCAAGAATATTTCTCGTTTGATGTTTTCTCATCACTGTATGGTTCAATCTGGGCTCGTCCACGTCGTCTTAAATTGCCACCATCCTACTCATCCATCGGTGGTCCTCCATATTCACCAGAGATCTTCCATTCTTTGCCATGTTCTCAGGTTATCCAATATCCAAATATAGTATCCAAACCCTTTTCTGGTGTAGCTGTTGATACCTGTATGTCATTTGTCGAAGTGGGTCTAATATGCCACGTATCTTCATGGGAGGACCCATCACCAATGCTGCATCCAATTTACACTATCGGGACTAATGACCCCCACTGCATGTTATATGTAACCCACATCTGTAGTCCTGATTTATCATCGATTCCATGCAGTCTCTCGATCTTCGTTGCCATGTCCGCCACTTATCCCGATGATGGCATCTTTGCATAGAATGGTAGACCACGCATCGACACCCTCAACGTTCATCATCTGCTACCAGGCAGCCCACGTCAACATGGATCAATTCTTTCGTGGGTGCACCGAAATCCACTTCAACTGCCATGTAATCCGTCATCCCGGGTATGGGTTCTTCCACACTTTCATCCAGTTTACCTCGGTCTGTAATATGTTGTCAATCACTGCTCATCAAACTGCCAGCTTGTCTTTCATACCGGTCATCGACCGTCACGTAGTCCTCACGTTGTTGGCCATGTTTCAAGTCCATTTGAGTTTGAATGCTACTAAGTTGATGCCTCATCACCCAATCCGCTAGTTCTATGTTGATCGAAGCATCGCCATGTCATCCCCACTTCTAAAATCCACATCGCGCATCTATCCACCTCATCTACCAGAAAATACCTACAAAATATAAACAAGTTAGAATGGGCTATAATGATTAGGTCATTTTATCATTTAAACACAACCAAACTTTATGTATCCATGTCTTTAACATTTATTTCATCGATAGTTAACGAAACAAATGAAACACCATTTATTATTATATATATATATATATATGTATATATATATATATATATATTTTTTTTTTTTGTTATGTATATAATTTGAAATTTACAAATGAAAGCAAACAGAAAAATCGATAATGAAAGTACTAACACCAAATTAATAATAAAAAATTGACAAAAACAAACTGATGATAAAAATTGTCAGCAATAAAATGACGATAAAAATCATCGACAACAAAATTGACGATAAAAATTGTTGACAACAAATTGATGATAAAAATCATCGATGAAAAATTGATGATAAAAATCATCGACAACAAATTGATGATAAAAATCATCGATGACAAATTGACGATAAAAATCATCGACAACAAATTGACGATAAAAATCATCGATGACAAATTAACAATAAAAATCATCGACAATAATTTGATGATAAAAAATCATTGACAACAAATTGATGATAAAAATCATCGACAACAAATTGACGATAAAAATCATCGACAACAAATTGACGATAAAAATCGTCAAAATTGCTAATAACAAATCAAAAACTACAACCTAAAAGCAAGCAACCCACTAGCCACTCAAAATAAAATAAAAACACCCAAACACAAAAAATTAAAGGTAGGTCCCTAATTTTGGGGTACGTTGTGGAATAGCCACAACAAGTCGTAAAGTTTGTCTACATGGACGAGGTGCTCTTCCCATGAAAAACAATAAACCAAAATGTCATCAAAGAAAACCAGGATGACTTTTCAAAGAAATGGGTGAAATATGTTGTTCATAAGGCTTTAAAATGTGGAAGGAGTATTAGTCAAGCCAAAGGGAATCACCAAGAACTCGTAGTGATCTTCATGAGTATGAAAAGTAGTCTTGGGAATATCTTCATCCTTGAGCCTGATCTGATGATACCCAGAGCAAAGGTCTAATTTGGAGAAGTACATAGTGCCATGTAGCTCATCCAGTAATTCATCCACCACCAGAATAAGAAACTTATCCTTTATGGTGAGCTTATTGATCTCTTGGTAGTCTATACACAATAACCAAGAGCCATCTTTCTTTTGTACTAGTAATACTAGAGAAGAGTAAGGATTGTTACTTGGTCGAATGACACCGACTTTCAATAATTCATGTACCAACTTCTCGATATCTAAATTAAGAACATGAGGATACCAATACAATCTGATTTTGGGTGGTGCACCGCCAGGTAACAATGGAGTAGTATGGTCATGTGAGTATTGAGGCAATAATTCTGAAGGTTTGATTAAAATAGAATCATGTTTGGCCAAAATAAGCTGCAAATCGATAGGAACGGACTCCACCTCGGAAGTGGGAAGTTGGATCACAAATATCTGAGCTATGACACCCTAAGATGATTATTTTAACAACTTCTCTATTAAGCTTGAACTGATAATCTATGGAGGCTTGACTTTTGAGCCATGGAGTGTGTGGGACTATCCATTTTGTGAAAATTGCATCCAAAGCTCGACAAATTTCCATGAGATGGTTCCCAATGTGCCCAACCATTGAGCTCCCAAAACGATATCACATTCCCCTAGTTTAAGCATAAACATATCTTGTTTGAGCTCATAGTCCCCAATTTTTACCTTAACATTATGATATTTACCTTTGCAAGGTAAGGTCTTGCCATTGGCTACCATAACCTCAAAGGAATTACATGTATGTATGTAGTAGTTGGCCTTCTTGGCAATGTGAGGATCAATAAAGTTATGTATACTACTAGAATAAATCAGGATGGTAAGACATAGGCCTTTGAAGTAACCCATAACTTTCATGGTTTGGGGAGTAGTAATGCCAGAAAGAGCATGAACAAAATTCTCAGCCTATGATTCATCGTGGTTTTCTTCCTTTGGTTTGGGTGGTTCCTCTATTGATTTTGTGTCATCATCACTATGGTCACTAGTGTTAGGCTCATCAACATCTATGAGGAACAACTTATTTTAGGTGCACCTATACCCGTAAGAAAACTTTTCATCACAATTGTAGCACAACCCTTGGGCATGTCGTGCATCCATTTTGGTAATGGTTAGACATTTGGGTGCAATAGTGGGTGCAACAATTTTTTGTTCATTCTAATTTTAGAATCTAGGAGGAAAATAGGGTCTAGTCTGTGGAAATTTAGATAGCCGCCTTTAAGCTAAAAATTTGGATTTGGCCAAACGAACCAACTTGATAGCCTGCATCATGGATTGTGGTTTAAACATCATGACCTTAGCTTGGAGATCTTTCCTCAAACCGCTAACAAAACAACTCATAAAGAACCCTTCATTTAGTCCCTTACTTTTGTTGGCCAATTTCTCAAATTGTATTTGGTAATCACAAACTTTTGAAGTTTGTTTCAACTTTGTCAATTATCCTATAAAATCATCATACTCATTAGGACCAAATCGAGTGAGTAATTGAGACTCAAAGTCTTCCCAAGAAGGATTAGGGTTAGTGTTCTGCAACCATTGGTACCACTACAAAGCTTTAGATTCCAAATTGAAGGAAGCCATTTGAACTCGATAATATATAGGGACATTGTGGAGTCTAAAAATTTAGCAACATGACATAACCACCCATCCACATCCTTCCCATTAAACTTAGGAAAGTCTAATTTAGGCATATTAAAGGTAGGATCATGATCATAGTAAGGGTGAGAGTCATATATTACCCTTCCTTTACCTCTATTAGAATGTGAGTGTTTAGTACGGTACTCAAACTTTCTTAGACCACCTTACAATTTGGACTCAACTTCGGCAAGTTGTTCTTCTATGCGGTTTCTAGAGCTAGCATACTCATCTCTAAAATTTTGAAGCTTTGTCATCACATCTTGATTTGTGATTTGCATGCTATCAATAGTTTTTTGGAGGGTTTCCAAAAATGAGGTGACTTGATCTATCTATTTTTGATGTCCACGAGTGCCACCAGCCATTTTAGATAGTCTTGAACCTCTTTTACTAAATTACTAAAAATAGAAGTGTGGTTTTAGGAGTTATTATTTTTAGTAAGGGGTTCAAAAAAGTGCTTGAGTGTTATATATCAAAATGATCAGCTCAAAAAGATGATCATAATGATTTATATCCTACAACACTAATTTTGGACACCCCAAACTTTTTTTATCCTCTATTTTTATGAGTCTACTAGTGTGGTCGGTTTTTATTTGGAGATACAATTCAAAATTTGGGTACTGGATCAACTATCTCAAACCTATGCATTCTATCAACTTACCATCTTATCATTATCTTGTCTTTGTCCCTATCATCTATATTGTAATTACTAACACTATTCACGTCACTAACCCTAATATTCTCTATACTGTGTAGTTATTGACACTACTAGTTATATTTTTGATCCTGACCACCTGTAATTTTTGACTGTTGCAGATGATTGTTATTGACACTATTGACCTAACTGTTACTGTCACTAACCTGAATGTTACTATTATTGACATGATTGTTACTGCCACTGACCTGATTGTTACTATCACTGACCCGATTGTTACTGCCACTAAATTGAATGGTACTAGAATATTTTAGACTATGATAGACACTTGTAGACTTTGTCCTGACTATTTGGTGCATGTAAATTTTTTCTTCAATGATAGATAAGTTCTTATTTGTATGCTCACATTTTTGGGGTCATGAGTGCAGTTTTAGCAGCTAGGAAGGTGTTTTTTTAATAGGTTGAAGTTTGTAATAGAACTAGGGTATGTTAGGCAAAGGAGTATGTAACACCCATAGGTCGTCTGTTATATCGCAATGATGAAAAATAGTGCTTAGACCAATATTTTAGGCCATTACCCAAGGAGGATTCCACACATACCCTTGAGCACACTATCTACCTCTCTAACAATACGGGAGGGTAGTTTTTTAGGATGTGTCCTATGGACTATGGATGATACAAGGTCAAAAAGCTTCCTATTGGATAAAATTTTGTTTAAGCTTAAAATGATCTTTCGATACACCTAAAGATGCATGGGAGCTCAATTTTATGTGCGAGTGTTATTTGAGGCTTGGGTATTAGAGCCTGATTGTACCTTACTTCATTAGATGCTTTATGGGTATCTAGCTTAGCCAATAATGACAACTTATTCACAATATTTTAAAAACCCCAACATAGAGTTTATAGCCTACTCAACTACTGAAAAAAAGTACTATTTTTTTCTTTTGGTTTTTGCTGATTTTTTTTGGGTTTTTTAAATAAAAGAAAACAAAAATGAAAAACACAAGAAAATTATACCTAATAGGTAGAAATGGTTGAGCAAGAATTGTCACAGTCACAATAGAACTCGGCCCTGGAAAGTGCTCTGATACCACTTGTTAGGAACCTAGTATTAAAATAAAGCTCACCCACATAAAATACTGAAAAATAATAGAAATGCATCAAATAATAGAATAACACTATGCAAAAAGTAATTGCAGAATTGAAACAATCTCACAAATAACTTAGAATCATAGGCCTCTTTGAGGGGGTAACCTCCTTCAATATTTCATTAACTTGCAAAAAGATACATTCTTATATGTCTCCATGTGTTTTAAAAAGAAAGCTTCATGCAACCCTACCTAAAGGCTCAATATTTGGCTTACATGCAAAATTCCACTCGAGCTAGAATCTTCTACCAAATATCGGTTACAATTTTAATAACGGTTACATGAGATGGCACCACTTGGCTAGGTGCCTTACTTGCCACATACATTACAAAGTATTATAAAATAACATTATTGTCACTAGGAAGTATAAGAAAGTATTACAAAATAAAACCATGAAAGTTGTACAAAGTATTACAAAATAGAAAGTACAAGAAAGACTACAATTCTATCTCATTTCTTCAAATTCAACCTCTTAAAATGGGTAAAGGAATGTCATACAATGAATGTAAAACTTGCTCCAATAGAAACTAGTTCACAAAAAATGAACACATGTGGTATATTGACTTAGGAGCTAGTCATCATGTGATAGGAAATATATAATGGTTTGACTATTTTGAAGTTGCTAAAGGTTATAGACTAAGAATTGCAGACAACCAAAATTATCCTATACATGGATATGGATGTGTAACACCCAATAAATCATTTCCAAATCTTCTACTACAAAAAGTATTGTATGTTCTTGGATTAACATTCAATCTCATCTCAATAAGCAAGCTAGTAGAAAACGACTATATGATTAACTTTGTATATATGGATGGGATCAATACATGTCTCATTATATATAAATATGGGACAAAAGCAACGAGTTCAATCCATAAAATTACATACATCCTAGACTCAATGGAAATCTCACAAGATATTACGGTGTTTCATAATGATACTAACATATTTACAGAGGAACTGGTTGAATAAAATGAAGAACCAGTACACCAAAAAGGTAAGCATAGAAGGATCAATAACAAAAATATGGGAGGACAATTGCACCATGTCTTACTCATTCATCAACAATCAGAACCAAATAAAGATACTTGCAAAGAGAACTATAAAGGTGGTTGGATAGAAGATAAGGAAGATGAATTTGAGCAAGCCAAAGATCATCCAATGAAAGAAGAATCTTTAGCTTCAGATACAACTTACTCAGCATCATATGAAGACACAGATTACCTGCTAAACCTGAATACAAAGAATGCAAAAGAAGAGTACAAAGTTCAAGATGATGAAGAAGAAGATCCATATTGAAGACTAAAGTCTTCAATACCCAAATAATGTAATACATGGGGGTGTTAGAAATAGAGTATATTACATCATTTAAGTCATGTAAATGTATATTCCAAGGTACATACTACATACTTAGGATGTTAGATTACTTTAGGGGGAATTTATCTAGTTATTTCATGCAATGTAATAAATGCACAAGTGTTAATGTGCAAGTTGTATATGTGCAAGTTATCCCTTGCATAGCTAGGTATAGTGTTGGTCAAAGAACCTATTTTCCTATATAAGAAAGATCTCATTGTAATACAGATATAGAGTCAAGGAACATAGTCAGATAGTGTATCTTAGAGCATAGTATAGTTCTATGTATATCACCATCCATTAGTGATGGGAGCAATGTGGTTCAATAGCTTTATTAATGGAGTGTTCATTTCCTTCATAGCTACATTGTATTCTTTTATGTCATTTCTATTTACAACATATTTCAGTCATCTATTAGATTTACTTTCTTTCATAATATTCTGCATCTTGTGATTGCTATCTCCCATTTCTCGTTACATCAAAATCTAACAAGTAGATGGGGGAATACATGATTTAGATGAATAAAAATAAGAGGACAACAAAATATTGCACTATAGGGGTGTCTACAGATCAAAGAAGAACAAGAACCTAAAAAAGATTAAAAGTACCTATAGGATGAAGATCTATATTGAATACTAAATTCTTCAATAACCAAATAATGTAATACAAGTGGGTGTTGGAATATATTACATTATTTGGTACATGCTAATGTACCACCTTGGGTACATCTTTATATTATGAGGGCGTCCTAGATTAGAGTGTGAGTATTTACTTTATGCAATGTAATAAATGCACAAGTGTGCAAAGTATTTTGATAATGTAAATGTGCATAATAGTCCATGTGCACATGAGTCCATAGAAAGTCTCTAGAAGAGTGAAATCCAAGTCTGCTTCATATGAAGAGTCACATTCCATTATATATGTATAAAAGTATGAGTGTGCAAGATACATGTATTGTAGTTTGAGAGTGTATGTTAGTATGGGTACTTGAAATGGAATGATAGACTTGGGAACCTATCAAGACTATAGTCATAAGGTTATTCTCATAGTCATAAAAAATTCCCAATACAATAGTCACAAGACAACACAATCTTCTCACTTGTATGACACACTACATACGATAGTCTTATGTAAGAGATGGTGTAGTGTATGGTAACTTAATTCCTTAGGTTTGTATGACAAGAAACTTGTACAATACTCACACATACAATGTTTGATCCTTTTCAAAGATAATGTTTTTTGGATTTGATGGTAATGTGTTGAGACTTTCATATAGACTTGTATGTTGGTATCCAACATACAGTTTCTAACACCTAACTCCAATCTTACCTGTTAATGGTCATCTATCTGTTTAACTTGCAAATATAATAAACAAGCAATACAAGGAAACAAACAACCATACCAACAGATACATGACAAGTATAATGCAATTGAAATCCATTGTATTTTCATTAACTTAGCATTTTTTATACTTGCATTACATATTCATGGTAGAAAACAATACCTGCAACAACATATACACATGCAAGGATGATTCTCTCCTATATGTTATCCGTAATGTGCAAATCTATTATCATGATAGTCTTGAATGAAGGAGGGGGTTATATTTATTAATAGAAATGGGTCCTTGCATACAACAATTTCCAAGGCACCTAATTACAACTACCACCCTATTTGGATGTAAATGAACATTATTGCATGACTTTAGTAAACCTTAAAATCTTTGCATTTTATCAAAGCTTAGACCCAAATTCTATTTCATTTTTATTTGCCTATATTTGGCATACATGTCATTATAGAATTCTAAGATAAAGTTTCACTCAAATTATAATGTATTTTCTACTTTTCCTTCTTTTTTTGAAAAGTTGTTTTGTTGCCTACAATCCTCTATTTCGTCACCATGAAACATTATATACTTACATGATATGCCAAAATTGATTTTTGTCATGATAGGTTGATTTGACATTGGCAATGGTTGTTCACATGTCTTGTCTTCTTCACACACATTATCAAGCATAGTCCACCATAATTTCTCTCATGTCATACTCCCATCTTGTGCACCATAAAACATGCCAACCTGTAGGTGCTCCTATGTCAGACTCTCATCCCACTCATGAGCAAACCAATCTATAATTGCTCTAGTGTTTGACTCTCGTCTAACACATTGTCATACATACCATCTTGCATTTATTAGATAATATTACATTATTTGGTAAAATCAAATGTACCCCCATGGTACCTTTATGATACAAATGTAAATATGTAATAGATTAGGGTTGAGTATTTAGTTTAGATAAGTGATTTATATTTTTCTTTTATGTAAGTATCCATGTGCAGGATATGCACAAGTGTCATGTAAGAGTGCAATGTGTAGAAAATGCACAAGTATCATGTAAGTTAGAGTGCAAGAGTGTATTGAGAGAATGTGCACAAGTTTCATGTATGTAAGTGTGTAAATATGTAATGTGAGGATGTGCACAAGTGTCTTATATTAGGAGTGCATGTAGGAGAGTAAGAGTCATGTAGAAGTGTGCAAGTGTCATAGAGTCAAGTATGCATATAAGAGAATGAAGAGTCTAGTATACAAGTGACAAGATGAGAATTCAAAGGTTAGGAATAGGAAAGGGTACATCTCCCAGATATGTGAGGAGTGTAATAGACAAGTATGGTTATATTATGGAGATAAAACTCCATACAATGTAAGGGAAAATGGTCTATAACAATCACCACATAGCAAGCATTGATAATAAAGCTTGTATATAGATTTTTGAGCAATTCATATTGTAAGTTTTCTTCAGCACATGAATTATTTTGGCCATTTTACATTCATATTATATATTATAAGTGAATGTTATTTCATTATTATATTGGCCTAGATATATATTTGATTGCTTACATATATAATTCTACTCTTGATTATTAATATTTATACCTATAACATTGTTATTTATTCATATTGGAACCTATGATATTTTGTGGTAATAAGGTTAAAATCCAATAGAGGTATTAGAGCTACCACTTAACTTTATGTAATTTTTATAGAGTTATATTTTAGCCACCATTACATTGGAGTTTGTCCACTTTGAAAGTAGCGAGGACTTGGACTCTATTTTTGAAGGTTTGATTGAGTAGATATTGAAGGTATAAGGTAATAGTCACCCTAATTTGGATGCTAGGGTCTTTCCACTTGGTTCAAGAAAAACTAGTGAAGACTAGGACTCAGCTTGAAGTGATTGAGAGAGCCAACTTTGAAGATAGTTGGACATGAGGGGACATTCATAGTCACCCTGATATTGATTTTGGATTCTTTAGAAAGGAGGAGGATTGTATAGTTCTTAGGTGTGACCTAATACATCATAGGATTGAGGAACATAAAAGCTCTTATATGATTAAGAAGCATCATAGCTTCTAAGGATTGAGAAATAATATAATCTTTCAAAGATTAAGATAACTTAGATAGAATCTAGAGTGTAGTAGAAAGAACAAAATTATGACTTTCTACTAATATTGAAAGATTATTTTGTAGCTACGCAATATTGAGGTAATGATAAAGAAGAAAGGGCCCTATTAGTGTCAAAGTAGAGAAAAATAATATCAAACCTATTATAGTCCAAGCACAGAGGATAAGCACTCAAGTCTGGTAAAACTCAAAAAATAAGTACACAAGCTTGGAAGAGATCAAACATAGAAGAGAAGTGGCTAATCTTGGTTGGTAGTGCTCAAGTTAAGAAGTTCTCAAGCATTGAGGAGAAGCAATTGAATTTAGTAGACAATACCGAATTCAAGTAGTGGCCTAGCACAAAAAAGAAGAGGCCAAGTTTGGTTGATATATAACAAAAATATAGCAATGCTCACAGGCAAAAGTATAACAATACTCATGTAGAGCACTCACATTAGAAGTATAGTAGTGCTCACATAGGGAAATCACGTTAGAAGTATATAAATGCTCACATAGAGCACTCACAAGAAAAAGTGTAGTAGTGCTCACATAGAGCACTCATAGGCAGCAGTCAAGTGTAATGCTTGAAGCACTAACATAGCTCAAGTAGTGGAGTATGCCTTTCACTCCAGGAGAAGACAGTGGCTAGAGGTAGTCACTCAATAAAATTATAGTTGAAAGAATTCTATAAGCTTTTAGCTAGCATGCAAGTGAAAGCATAGTAAAAAGACCCTAATAATGCATCCGTAGACCTATAATAGGAAGCAGTCTTCTGAGAGAGAAGCACATCTAAGGGGATAGAAAAACATATCAAGAAAGAAGCAAGTATAAGGAATAGAAGGCAGTATATCGAATAGAAGAGACATACACTTGAATTTGAGCAAGTATCCATAGAGCATTGCTAGCAAAAACAACAACTCAAGTGTCTAAAGTATAGAAAAGAGAAGCCAATGAATGATGTTGCATAGTGAAACGGTTGATGCAACGTGGAAACTAATGTCTGTTTCTTTCACCTACGTGAAAAATATAAATAATCAATGTAATATAACGTTTATTCTTCTTAATATTATTGTGACTATATCAATGCTTGTAGATATTGCTCATTATGCATTGAAGGCTATTAAGGAAAACATCAGAAGGAATCATATAGTCCGCAGTGCTCACTGAGACATTAAGTGGTCACAGAGATGTTAAGCTAGCAAGGAGAAAAATAAGGTAACAATTATTACATTACCTTAATGCAAAAATTAATGACCTAATATTTTTTAGGTACTTTAATTATTGGAGCTATATGTTGGAGTTATGAGCGTTTACTACTAAGTGGAGTTATAAGTTTTATAATTTGATTATTACGAGTTATAAGGTTTTCATTATTAGGAGGAATAATTTGACTATTAGGAAGAGTTATAAATTTTTTTATGATTTTTTTATTTAGAGGAGTTATAAGGTTTTCTACTATAGTTTAAAATTTTAATTTTTGATTTTTTAATATTAAAGTATGGAGTGATATGGTTTTCTACTGCAAATAAAATTTAAAGTTGATTTTGGATTTGAGATTTGAAGTTATTTGAAGAATTAAAATTTTGAAAAAAAAAATTCCAGTTTTTTGAAGTTGAAGATTTTTGAAGTCCTTTAAATTTTGAGAAATTTTGTAAATTTAATATATTAGGGAGTTAAAAAGATTTATACTTCAAAGGTTAAAATTTTAAAATTTACAAATTTATTATTTGAGTGATTATTGAATTTCTTAAACTTTGGAGATATAAGAAATTCAACTTCAAAAGAAACAAGATGGATAAATGGCAAAGAGGAACATCACAATATAGGAGAAATTATCAAAGTGCAAAACCATACTATATGAGAGGAAGATTTTAAAAACAAAAATTGTATCAAAAACAATTGTTTGAGTTCAAATGGAAAAATCATAAAAAAGTTTTCTAAAATTCTTATCAAAGATGTGAAATAATGTCACTTGAATCTCATCAACATATGCAAAGAGAAACGATGTTTGGTATATAGATTCAAGCGAAAGTTATCATATGACTGGAAACTTATATTGGTAGAGTAATACTTAGCATGCTATTTTCAAATTGTGTGTTAGAAATTGTTTTATATGTTCCTAAACTATCAACTAATCTTATCTCAGTTTCTCAATTAGTTGAAAAAGAAAGAACAGTGGAATCCAAATATACAAACGAACATAGAAAATGCATTATTATGAATCGAACCAAAACTGAAGCTACAAGGTCAATAAATAATAGAATATTTTCCTTAGATACAATGGGATTATCTCAAGAAATTATTGAACATTTACCTCAAGATCAAATTAATGATAAGTTACTTGATTTTTCAAAAAGATAAAAAATCGAAAATTGGATCAGACATAGTCCAATATTATTTTACAAACATGAACAATGGATGAATCCAAGATTCTAGAGAAGCGAAGGTTCATGAACAATGCAAGGTCACATGAAAATTGAAGATTGAAGACCAATATTTAAGATTAAAGTCTTCAATAACCAAATGATGTAATACATGGGGATATTGGAGAATAGTACATTATTTGGTAAATGTAAATGTACCCCCATGGAACCTTTATGGTACAAATAATATGTAATAGATCAAGGTTGAGTATTTAGTTTAGATAAGTTATTATATTTCCCCTTTATGTAAGTGTCCATGTGCAAGATATGCACAAGTGTCATGTAAGAGTGCAATGTGTAGGAAATGCACGAGTGTCATGTAAGTTAGAGTGCAAGTGTGTATTGAGAGAATGTGCACAAGTATCATGTATGTAAGTGTGCAAATATGTAATGTGAGGATGTGCACAAGTGTCTTATATTAGGAGTGCATGTAAGAGAGTAATATTCATGTAGAAGTGTGCAAGTGTCATAGAGTCAAGTATGCATATAAGAGAATGAAGAGTCTAGAATACAAGTGGCAAGATGAGAAGCCAAAGGTCAGGAATAGGAAAGGGTGTATCTCCCAAATATACGAGGAGTGTAATAGACAAGTATGGTTATATTATGGAGATAAATATCCATACAATATAAGGGAAAATGGTCTATAATGATCACCACATAGCAAACATTAATAATAAACGTTGTATATAGATTTTTGAGCAGTTGATATTGTAATTTTTCTTCATGCATGTACATGAATGATTTTGGTCAATTTACATTCATATTCTATATTATAAGTGAATGTTATTTCATTATTGTATTGGACTAGATATATATTTGATTGCTAACATATATGATTCTACTCTTTATTATTAATATTTTGACCTAAATATTGTGGCTTATTCATATTAGGACCTGTGATATTTTGTGGTAGTAAGGCTCAAAAACCAAAATCATTTACATATCCCGCTCACCATCAGATACACCAACTTGTAATTGCTCCAACATCATGCAGTTGTTATGCATTATTTTTACCACACAACTTGCTCCAATCACTCCTATTCTTTCTTGCCAAACCAAGTTTTCTTCTCCATCAAACTTGTTGTTGGCTTCATCACATACAACTTTATTGATGTGACACAAACTACTATAGATATTTGCATGTCCTAGATTGTTTGAGTGCATGCATCTTTGTCACCTCTACATATGTTATTGTGCACTTCTCTCTTTTTGTTAATGCATAATTCCATGTCAGCACACATATTTGCTTCATGCTCAAACACTTGCACGTCATCGTCTCACAAAAACTAGTGCTTCTTTCTCATGCGCGAGCACTTTGACATCACCAAATTTACCATCAAGGTCATTATCATTAATTTCTTCATTGTCACAAATTTCTTCACCAATAAGTTCGCTCAACACATTTACAATTTGTACATCGTCAACTTTGTTGTCATGCAATCCCTCAATGCATAACTCATGATTATATGATTCTTTGGCACCATCACATAACTTTTCATCATCGACATACAACTCACCATCATTGACATACAACTCACTACACATAAAAACTTGCATGTTTCTATCCAATTACATCTTTACTTTATGCATTGACCCTTCATTAGCATCAACAAACAATTTTGGGTCTTCATCTATTGCAACCTCTAGTTTACCCTCCGCCCAAGAGAAACTACATCATTTGACAACTATACTATTATCATTCCATTGTTGTACACCATCCTAAGTGATTTGTTTGTCACAACTCCATATCACCAAGCTTAACTCAAATTCGAATAGGCAACAAAATCATAATGTAGTAATGGAATATAACATACCATAACACAATTCCATAATTACTTAAATAAGCAAAATATTCAATGCAAATAACTTACACTTACAAATGGATACATTGTGCACACAACATATATCATATGACCTAGTCTAACAATCAAACAACCTTGCACATCAATTCAGACAACGTGTCTGATTTTACTCAAATTATATTACCATGTGCAATGCCTACGTATAATATGCACATTTGAATGAATGACGGAAGGGTCTTATTTATACAACTAAGGAGGTAGTTGCATCCTCCCCCTTGCGACATTAGTTTGGTAGATGATTTATATTTTATATAATATATGTGGCAATATGAGAAAGAGTGCAAAGTGTCAAGAGAGTATGAAGAATCACATGATATATGGTAAGTTGAGATCTTTGTATTTATTAGAGGAATATGAAAGGTTGCATCTCTCAAATGAAAGAGGACAACAATAGTTAGAGAACTAAAAAATCATGAAAAATGATATATTGGAGGTAAAGCTCCATGCATTGTAACTAAGTTGTATCATTAATGTAATCTTTGTATATTGTGCATATTTGAGTTATATTCTATGTGATATTGTTGTCCATTGTTATGATAGATTGTTAGTAGCATTGATTTATTTTATTCTTGATTCTAAAATAAGGTTGTTGTGAGTTATATTCTATGTGATATTGTTGTTCATTGTTATGATAGATTGTTAGTAGCATTGATTTATTTTATTCTTGATTCTAAAATAAGGTTGTTGTGATTTAATCCATTACAAAAGCTAACAGTGGTATCAAAGCCATGAAGAGTCTGAGTGAAGGTATTGGGACAATTAACGCCATCCGATGACAAGCCCAAATAGTGTTTTACACAGGATAATAAGTTGAAGAAAAGAACAAGCTTTGAGAAGCAACAAAGGAGCTACATTTTTACAGATTTGGGTAGCAAGCTTGGTGAGCAAAAAATTTGTAAATTGGTGTTGTAATAATATCTTATTAAAGCATAAAGAAGGTATTGATTTCAAGCTTTAAAAAGGCTTCATATTCAAGTCTATAAATCAATGAAAAGAAATCCTTTGAGTTTAGTGTCTCCAAATTAAAGAAGGAGACATCTTTGTTATCTTAGATACTACATAATATAATAACAAAATAAGAGTTAGAAAGTGCATAAGAAAATGAGTTATAAGGAGAAATATAGAATAGAGACTAAAAGCATAAGGAGAAGCTACAATAAGAAACAAAGGAAGAAGACTAAAGTCTAGAAGGACAACATTAAGAAGCATTAAGAAGGATTCAGCAGTAAGCCAAGGTAGTTAAGAATTGTTGGGAATAACCTGAGATAAAGTACTGTTAAGAGAAGCCATTGTTAGATAAAGGATAAGTAGAACAAGTAGATGAGAGACCAACGAAAAAGAAGATATATAGGAGAAGTGAAGCACAATAAAATAATGGCCAAGATGAGTAAAGCATTTTAGAGTTCTAGCGAGGACAAAATAGAGTGTTGAAGGTAGCAAGCTTGAAAGCAACCATTAAAAGCAGAAGCAACAATTACACAGGAGTGCCAGCACACGAAGTGATAAAGACTAATCCATATTCATAGCATCAGGGGTAGCAATCCAACCTACACATAGTTTGAAGCAAATACAATTTTAGCAAAGGGACATTCAAAGTGTCTAAGAGGAGACTAAGCATCATTCATACAAGACAAGAAATTCAAAATATAGCACAAAATATTTGATGCATTAAGGCCAACAAACTATCAAGATTGTTGCAAGCAGACTTAACACCTAAGAACGTAATACCCTAAATTATATTTATTATGTGGCACCAGAAGTAGAGAGCAAAAGCAAGATGGGCCACCATCGAGGAGTGTCACGTGGTCACCACTTAGCCATCGTTGACCGTGCTCAAGAGGACATGTTCAGAAATCTAAGTGCGTTAGCTAGAATTTTAGAACACAATACAACGAGTGACAAAGCATTCTTCGATTGAGCGCCAATAAGGAAGTTAAAAAAGTTTAATAAATGAAAGGAGGGGAAAGATTGATTAATAAGGGAGTTATAAGGCAAAGAAAAATTAAGTCTTTTTTTTTAAATTTGATTTTCTTTAGGAGAGATAAGGCTTAGTTTTAAGAAAGTTGAATATTAAAAAGACGGTATTTATTAAAGGAGTAATAAGTAGTAGATTGAAAATATTTTTTTGAGATTTTATAAGTTTTTTTTGAGTAAAATTTATTATTTGCAAAATTTTGTAATTGAATTATTAAGTTTTGTAAAAGAATTTTAATATTTGCAAATATTTTGAGATTTGGAGGAATAAGGTATTCTACATCAAATTAGGAATAATATTTTTGCAAATAAATTTTACAAAATTTTTAATTTTTTTATTTGGGAGACAAAAGGATTTCAACCTCAAACTTTAGAAAAAAAAAAATACAAATTTGCAAAATTCGTTCTTTAGTTTCTAAACCTAGGGAGTCATAAGGTAGTCAACTTCAAAGGAACATGTCAAAGAAAAAGGGAAATGAAAAAGAAAACAAATGATTCAATATTAAAAACTCAAAAACCGAAAAGCATTGAAATAGAGAACCTATGTCTTCAAGAAGAACCAATCTATATTGAAAATAACGTTTTAGAAGAAATTAATGAAATGTTGTAAAATTTGAAATATTGTATCAAATACATGATACCAAAAATTGAAGGACAAAAGGATACATCAAAGAAGGAAAATAAAATCTTACAAACAATCATGGGAGAAGCCAAAGATGAAAATTTTTTAATGCTTCACAATTATCTAAATTCAAAGCTTGAAGAAGCATTTGAAGACTCTAAAAATGTTTTTACATTACCTTATGATATAGGAACAATCATTAAAATGACATTACTTTCTAATGAAGTCCTCAAAGACAAGAATAGAAGACAAGAGGACATGATTAAATATTTGAAGAACAAGTTTATTGATGAAACAAATACTTTGAACAATAGGCTTGTTGATATTACTAGTGAAGCAAAAAAAAGGAATTTTCAATACTTCAAAAATGCATGCAAAGTGTTCTTAATAATGCTAATGATTGTTATGAAGATTTTTTTGCTATACCTGTTAGTCTATTGAGAATAATCTACAAAGGAATTATCACTCAATTGATAGATGGTGATTAAGGTTGACTTAAAATGCACAAAAACAAAATTAAAAATAAACACCTTCTTTATTAAATCGAATAGCACCACCACACTACAAACATAGCACAAAGCGTGCCTTATATAAGGTAGGTAGGGAGGGTACGTGGAAGATAAGGGATGAGGGAGGAGGTGGAGGAATAAGGAGGAAATGGTGGCGGAAGAATAGGGAGGAAAGAAGGCGAGGGAGAGAGAGAGAATATAGGAAGGGGTTAGAAAATATTTTAAAAAATCTTGCCGACATGTTGCCGATAATTTTGGACACATGTTCACATTGTGGCCAGAAATCAAGATATTTTTGAGCCACTTAGACAATAACCCTCTTCACACTTGCAACATTCTCCCCCTTAAAGTTGAGAGGACTGACTACACAGTCTCTCAGCTTTATAAATTGAGCTTTAGCCATCGCTTTGGTGAAGATATCTGCGACGTTCTCCAAAGTGCAGCAAAATTTTAGCTCAACAATTTCATGCTCCACCATGTCTCGGATGAAGTGGTACTTCATATCAAAATGTTTCGTTCTGCTATGGTGGATCGGATTGTATGCCAACTGAATGGCACTGATGTTGTCACAGTAAATCTTGTTCGGACCACTTTGTTGTTCTCCAATCTCTTCCAGCACTTTTCTTAGCCATAAGGCTTGAGTACTAGCATAGGTGACTGCTATATACTCAGCTTCTGTAGAAGACAAAGCTACCACAGTTTGCTTTTTGGAACTCCATGTTATTAGTCCTGATCCCAGACTAAAACAGTTCCCTGAAGTTGATTTTCTGTCATCAATATTGCTGCCCCAATCACTATCACTGAAGCCTACAAGCTTGATAGTGTTACATTTATGGTACTGGATTCCAAAATCCAATGTACCCTTCACATATCTGAGAATTCTCTTAGCTGCTTGCAAATGCAGCTCAGATGGGCTAGCCATAAATCGAGAGACAAGAGAAACAACATACTGAATATCAGGTCTGGTGTTGGCGAGAAACATCAAACTCCCAACCATGCTCCTGAAAGTGGTCACGTCAACTTTTGGTGCTCCATCATCTTTGCTTAATTGGATCCCATGTCCAACTGGAGTTGCAACTGGTTTGCAATGCTCCATAGCAAACTTCTTGATCATGTCCCGAGCATACTTATGTTGACAGATGAAGATCCCTGTATCTGATTGATGGACTTCCATTCCAAGGAAGTAGTGCATTAAGCCGAGATCCTTCATCTCAAACTGCTTCATCATGGAGCGCTTGAACTCCATATTCACTTTTTCATTACTACCCATGAATATGAGATCATCCACATACAAGCAAACTATGAGGATGTCGTTACCTTGCTTCAGGTAGTAAAGGGTGGGTTCATTTCTGCTTTTGGTGAACCCAAAATCTTTAAAGTACCCATCAATGCGTGAGTACCAAGCTCGTGATGCCTGCTTGAGGCCATAGAGTGCCTTTTTCAGTCTATAAACAAGGTGCTCCTTACCTTGCTCTTGAAATCCTTGAGGTTGCTCAACATACACTTCCTCTATCAAGTACCCATTGAGAAAGGCACTCTTCACATCCATGTGTTGGATTTTCCAACCCTTGTGAGCAGCTAAAGCAAGAACTGTTCTGATGGTCTCCTGTCGGGCTACAGGAGCAAATGTCTCTTCATAATCAATACCATACTTTTGTGTAAATCCTTTTGCAACCAATCTTGCTTTGTGTCTTTCAATGCTTCCATCAGCATTGAATTTGGTCTTGAAGACCCATTTGCATCCAACACACTTCTTTCCTTTAGGAAGCTTTACCAGCTCCCAAGTGTCATTGTTTTTTATAGAGGTTATCTCCTCTTTCATGGCATCTTGCCAAATTTTTGAGTACATGCCTTCTCATAACTAGAAGGTTCAAGTTGTGCACTAGTTAACAAAGCATAGTTAACTACATCTCCCCGAGGTTCTTGGGAGTCATCATCACCATACAAATGCATATTTTCAAGTCTTTGCAAAACAGAACTCATTTCACTAGCTTGACTTCTAGTATATCTTCTTGAAAAATTTTTATCCAACATCTGATAAGATGGATGATGCTTGAGAGTTCTCTTACCTCTGGATGGAGAATCAATATCCATTGGTGAGGAACTGACTGACCTTTGTGGAGAAGGACTTGGTGAAGAAGATGATGAACTGGATGTAGAATGTCTGCTTGGGCTTGGAGGAGGAGACTTCTTGCCTTTCTGTGGCGCCTGTTGAATTTGTGAAGAACCTGCATCATGAGATTCAACATCACTATAAATTTGGGGATGTCCCCATTCTCCCCCTTCATCAAAAATCACATCCCTGGAAAGTATTATCTTTCGAGTCCTGGGATTGTAGAGTCTGTAAGCTTTTGTGGTCTCACAGTACCCTACAAAAATGCATGCTTGACTCTTGGGATCGAGCTTCTTCCTCTGCTCATCAGGAATGTGTGAGTAAGCCAGTGAACCAAACACTCTGAAATGCTTGACATTTGGTTTCTTACCATACCATGCTTGGTAAGGAGTTTTCCCTTTCAAACTTGAAGTAGGGCTCCTATTCAAAATATACACACTTGTCCTGGCTGCATCTGCCCAATACATATTGCTCAAATGCTTCGTTTGAAGCATAGATCTTGCCATCTCTACAATGGTGCGGTTCTTTCTCTCAGCCACACCATTCTGCTATGGAGTATAGGCAGCAGTGAACTGCCTCTTTATTCCATGTTCTTTACAAAAATTCAAAAATTCATTAGAGGAGTATTCTCCTCCTTTATCTGATCTGAGACACTTAACAGAATATCCACTTTCATTTTCAACTCTTGCTTTAAAATCTACGAAGCAGTCAAATGCTTCATCTTTATGCTTCAAAAAATATATCCAACACATTCTTGAAAAATCATCAATGAAAAGAAGAAAGTAAGAGTTGTTACCAATGCTCTTGGTCTGCATTGGACCACAGATGTCCGAATGCACTAGCTGGAGTGGATAACTGGCCCGCCATGCTTGCCCTTGAGGAAATTTGGTTCTAGCGTGCTTGCCCAAGGCACAACCTTCATAGACTTCCTTATTGTCCTGAACTTTAGGAAGTCCGGTCACCATCGCTTGAGAAGTTAACATCTTCAAACTGGCTGAATTCAGATGACCGTATCTCAAGTGCCACAACACACTTGGATTTGAAATAGCAACATTTGCCAATTGATCTCCTCCTGGCTGGCCAAACTTCAAAGGGAATAACCTGTTCTTAGTCATTGGAACCTGTGTAATGACTCTATTACTATCATTTTTATCAAAAATGATACATTTACCCTCATCAAATAGCAACTTATAGTTTTTCTCCAACATTTGACCAACACTAAGAAGATTGTGTTGGAGATGAGGAGTGTAATAGATATCATTCACCTGTTTGATGCCCTCTTTTGTTGGAACCTCCAAGGCTCCAATGCCTTCAACCGCCAATGACTTGTCGTCTCCTAACTTGATGCTGGATTTGTAGGAAGAATCCAGGGTAGCAAAGAGTTCTTCTTTGCCACTCATATGATTTGAACACCCAGTGTCCAAGATCCAGGTGTCATTCAAGTTCTGATCTGACTGGCCATATGAGAGAAAGAGATTTGAGGTCCCTTCCTCTTCTCCAAAATTGCCATACTGACTGCTCTGGCTATTGTTGCTCCCTTGTGAGGGTTTTGACCAGCAGTCACGAGCGAAGTGGCCAGGTTTGCCACAATTGTAGCAAACTTGCTTTGACTTGTCACTTCCTTTTCCTCTGCCTGGATGCTTTCCTTTATTCTGTTGACCACCTCTATTTTGACCTCCACCTCTGTTTGAAGATCCTCCTCTGCTTGGAGTTCCACCTCGTGGACTATTCCTGCCTCTTCCTCTTTGCTGACCTCTGCCACGACCTCTACCTTGGCCTTTTCCTTCTTGTGAAGCGAAGGCTTTGTCATCGCCTCCGTGGCTAGTGGAAGGAGATTCCTGCAATCTCTCTTCATGTGAAAGGAGAGAACCAATCAGTGCATCAAAGGAAAGTGTAGTCAAATATTTTGACTCTTCAATAATGATTGCTACATGATTCCACTTAGGAAGAAGTGTTCGCAACACTTTCTTCACCACAACCTCAGGTTTAACCTCTTCACCTAGAGTGACCATTTTATCTACTACGGCTTTGACTCGCACGCAATAGTCTCCTACTTTCTCATTCTCCTGCATTCTGAGATTTTCAAAATCTCTCTTCAGTGTTTGAAGTCTGACCTGTTTTACTTGATCACTACCTTGAAAACTTTCCTTTAAAGCCTTCCAAGCATCTTGAGTTGTTACACAGGATGCTATTCTAGGAAATATACTTTTATCTAGAGCTGCTTGTAAATGGTACAGGGCAAAGGAATTATTTTTTTGGGCTTCTTTCTTGGCTTTTCTATCGGTAGCACTTAAAGCAGACCAGTCAACAACAGAGGGTTCTGTGTAACCCTCTTCAACTATTTCCCATAAACCTTTACCAATCAACATAGTTTTCATCTTTATTGACCAGTATTCATAATCACTACCATTAAATTCAGGAATTGGGAGATTTGAATTTGAGGCCATTTCTACTACTTGAAAGCAAACTTTGATTTGACTAAAAATAGGAAGTACAAAGCAATTACAGATTCAAATCAAATCTAGATTTCTTAATTCTCTCACTGATTTCATGTTCCTCTTGTTGTGGATTGCCCAGTACTGGAGGCCCAAAATTGTCTGCAATGGAATCCTCATCGTCACTGATGATGATGATTTCAGGAACTGCTACTGGCTCGACCTCTACTAGCTCAGGCTCTGCTGGCTCAGGCTCTGGCTCTGGAGAGCGTGGGGTATAGCTCTCACTGGATTGTTCCTCAGGCTCAAATGCAACTGAATCGGACTCCTCCACTCATTGTCCAAAAATATTGTCCTCTGAGTCAGCCTCATATCCTGAATCGGGCTTCCTCTGGTGAGCTATCACTGAATTCTGCAATTGACTGAATACAATATGTATTCCATCTCGTCGGACCCTCTCATCAAAAGACTCAGCTGATTCTCTCCTCAGTAGAGAGCATAGGGCGTGGTAACATCCGGTTGACCGGATCATCTACTCATCATGGCAAAAATTTAGCTGAGTTGCATATATCAATTTTTAGGTGCTCAAGAAATTTTGATCTTCAAAAAAAAATTTCCAATTTCCCTTTCCAAAAGGTTTTAAAGGTTTTCAATAATTTTTATAAAGTCTTTATAAAAAATTTAATAATTTTTTTTATATCCTTAATTATTTTTTAAACAAAATTATATTTAAAAAAAAATTAAAGAATATAATTTTAAAACTATTAAATTAATTAAAAACTTTAATAAAAATTAAAAAAAAAACTTTAAATTTTTTTTAACAAAAACCTTTGTTTTTGGAGCGGAGGGGAGTCGATCCCCCGACCTGCCGCTTTGCAAGAGAGGAGTTTAGCCGCTACACCACACGACGCATTTGAAATCCCAAGGCACGTCGTGCCTTATATTTTGTTTTCCTCGACGCACGCAAAAACAACAAAAAAAAATCAACTTTTCAACCTCGGCGTGACTCGAACCCAACACCTCCGCCAAGCAACTCTTCCGTCTTTTCCAACTACGCTATGCGCTTGGATGAGAACTAAGGGCAAGAAAATTGTATTAATGTCATCGTGCTCTAAATGTTTTTTAAAAAAATAATACCTCCTTTATCCCACATGCACTGTGAGATGGGTGAGGGAGAGTTTAATAACGTGAAGTCACGCGTTATGAGTCGATTGCCTTCGAGCAATCGGCCAACCGACCTTTTGCCAATGAAGAGTCCAATCGGAGCTTGCCACGTGGCATCCATGCCACCTCACCGTGCCACGTCATCAACTGCCACGTTGCTGCCAGCTCACCGTCCACTCGTCGCCACGTCAGTGCCTACCTCATCACCACGTCAGTGCCTGCATCGCCACCATGTGTCACCTCCTCGCTAGCTCAACTCCTCGAGCTACGCCCAATCTACACCTGCATCAGCCACCCAGTCAGTGCCACATGTTGCCTTGAAATTTATGCCTCCCTACATGCACCTCGATCCGCATGCTCGATCTATCTTTGCATGGACCTCCTATCCACCTCTCGATGCACCAAACTCTTGCCGCCTTCGCTTCAATTTTCGTGCCCCTGGCGTGGCGCCCAGCTTTGATACCAGTGATAGATGGCGATTAAGGTTGACTTAAAATGCACAAAAAAAAAATTAAAAATAAACACCTTCTTTATTAATTCGAATAGCACCTTCACATTTCAAACATAGCACAAAGCGTGCTTTATATAAGGTAAGTAGGGAGGTACGTGGAAGATAAGGGATGAGGGAGGAGGTGGAGGAATAAGGAGGAAATGGTGGCGGAAGAATAGGGAGGAAAGAAGACGAGGGAGAGAGAGAGAATATAGGAAGGGGTTAGAAAATATTTTAAAAAATCTTGCCGACATGTTGCCGACAATTTTGGACACATGTTCACATTGTGGCCAGAAATCAGGATATTTCTGAGCCACTTAGACAATAACCCTCTTCACACTTGCAACATCAATGTTTTTAAGATGAGAAAACAAGAAAATGTTGAAGAAGTAGAGAACAAATCAGTGATGAAAGATGCTTCTTGTGATACAAATGACTTAAGGTCCATGATGATAGATTCATGTTGCAATACTATAGAATCAAAACCATTGATGATTGATGCATGTTGTGATACTAGTGATCTACTTCAAAAAGGAAAAGATGCAAATTATGATTCTTGTCAAAATGAAAAGAAATATTGTGATGCAAGCATTGATGCTAGTGGTTTAGAATTCATGACAAAGATTGAAGAACCTGTTACAAAAATAGATGCTACATGTGATACAAGTGATTTGAATACAATTCGTGATTATTCAGAAAAGGCTAATGCTATCAAAATTGATGATGATAGAGATAGTGATGGTCAAAGTTGTGTTGATATTGATAAAGATTGGTCTAATGATACCTTTGGTTGTTTTGAAAAGTATACTGAAGGATTTGGTTCAAAGTTGTTGAATAAAATAGGATATAAAGATACAGGTTTAGGAAAACATGAATAGGGAATGAAAGAACCAATTGTATCAGAAATAAGACCAAAATATGAAAGTCTTGGATATATAGGACAAATAAGTAACAAAGAATCAAGAACTAACTTTGTAACAGGAAATAGTAACATCAAATCTATGACAAGGATTGATAGAATCAATATTAATGAATGACAAAAAGAATTTTGTAACATAAAACAAATGTAGTCATTGTGGTAGATATGGACATAAGATAGAGAGACGTTGGAATCTTCATAATTGTAAAGTTTGTGGAGCACATAATCATTCACAAATATTTTATCTACAAAAGGAAAAGAAAGACTATAAAGTAAAAGTGGATTGTGGATGGATGAACATAGATGAATGGAATAAAATGAAAGGAATATTGTATGGTTTCTATAGAAGGAAACCAAGTATAATCAAAGTTTGTTTGCATAGAACTTGAAAAGTTGTAAAAGATAAGTATTACCACTAGATTGAAGAAAAACTAGTGAAGATAAGGATTAATACCACTAGGTTGAAGAATAACTAGTGAAGAATAAGTTTCAAAATTTTTGAGAAAGAATCAATTCAGGAAAAGTATAAGATAGATTGAGTTTACCTATTCCAAGAATATATTTGGAATAGAAGGCAAACTATAAGAAATTGAAAAGCAGATTAAGGAGACCCATGGAAAGAGGTCCCATAGCAAACAAAGAGAAAAAGAAGACCCAAGCATAACTTGGAAGATAGCATTTGTAGTGATGATCCTACAAATATGATGATTTTGTAGTGGATGATCCAAAGACAATGATTATCTAGAGGTGACCCAGAGGTAGTGAACCAGAGGCAGTGATCCAGTGGGAGTGGCCCAAAGGTAGTGACCCAGAAGCAGACACCCAAATGCAATGACCCAAAGGCAGGTCCAATGGCAGTGACCCAGAGGTAGATCCAGTGGTACTGACCCAAAGGCAGTGACCTAGAGACAGAGACCCATAGGCGACTCAGATACATTGATTCAAAGGCAAACACTAATTATTTATCCAACCATAACGAAGTTAGAGCTGAAGATTGAAGAGAAAGAAAAATCAGAGATTGAAAGCAAAAAACCTTCCTACCAAATAATGTAATATGGGGGTGTTGGAGATATTACATTATTTGGCCCCCTTGCAATATTAGTTTGGTAGATGATTTATATTTTATATAATGTATATGACAATATGAGAAAGAGTGCAAAGTGTCAAGAGAGTATGAAGAGTCACATGATATATGGTAAGTTGAGAGCTTTGTCTTAATCAGAGGAATATGAAAGGTTGCATCTCCCAGATGAAAGAGGAGAGCAATAGTTAAAGAACTGAAAAGTCATGAAAAATGATATATTAGAGGCAAAGCTCCATGCATTGTAACTAAGTTGTATTTTTTTTAATGTAATCTTTGTATATTGTGCATATTTGAGTTATATTATGTATGATATTGTTGTTCATTGTTATGAGAGATTGTTAGTAGCATTAATTTATTTCATTCTTGATCCTGGAATAAGTTTGCTGTGAATTAATCCATTACAAAAAAAAAACTAACACCTCATGACTTCTTGAATCATTTCACATACATTTTATCTTTGTTTACATTTCATGAACTTTATTAATTACACTAATGCATTTTGTTTACTTTCTAAACGAACTACATAATAACACAATGACAAACCTTTATTCAATGATTATCAATTCAACTGCCTACACCTTCCCCACACATTGAACAAAGCAGGCAACATTGCCCATGCGTGCAGTGCAGGAGGTCTACACAGGCAGGCATTTCCAGGTTTGTCTCTGCATCTAGAGGCTGTTCTGCCTTAAGATAATAGGAGTATTCCCAGGATCAAGCCTGGACCTTTTTCTTGGATGTTGCTAAACACTTGTTCAAAACAGTAGCTATGCATTTCTTAAAGGACCACACACCGCATAATAAGTCATAAATAATCAAGTTAACCTGCGGTTTCAGGTTCAACAGTAAGATTTTGATAATCTGTTTATAATTATCTCATGCTGAAAAAAAAAAAAAAAAACTTTTGAGGTGTGTGGACAGTATTAACCACCGTATTGCATTAGAACCATGAAGGAAAACTGCTTAACAGAGAAAATACTAGAAGGAAACATGCACATCTATTTGATAAATCAACGATGTGTTTGGACCAGATTGAATAATGGCACAACTAACAAACTTAATCAATTCAACCAAAAAATGCAGCTGATACAAAGAGAAATGACTGCAATGTCTTGTTAGCTTTACTCATTCATATCCCTGCTGCTCTTTTTCTTCTCATGGGGACAACAATGGTCGCACAGGGGAAATTTTCAGAGCTCAGCCAAGAATCTCAATGTCTCTTGTGACTACTTAAGGCAAACCCAATTTTGCTAACAGATATTCTGAAAGGAATGGCCTTTCGTTATTTTGCAAGGTATTAGTTTTTCTCGTCGTACAGTGGCTTTTTCCCCACAAACCGGATGGAAAATCTTCCATTACCAATCGTTTCAAATTGACAATCCAATGATTTCACATACCTTGCATTGACCCATTTCAATGTCAATGCTTCTCTTCCTGAAGCATAGTACTCTGCAACAATTTCTTCTTAGTGACTGCAACCAATAGATTGATAAATTCAGTACATTTCCAAGATGACAAGAAAACCCATATTGAAGATACAAGAAAGTTTGGGTTTTGAAAAGATCAAAGGAATGGCCTTTCATTATTCTGCAAGGAATTTGTTTTTCTCATCGTACAGTGGCTTTTTCCCCACAAACCTGATGGAAAATCTTCCATTACCAATCATTTCAAGTTTACAATCTAATGATTTCACCTTCCTTGCATTGACCCACTTCAATGTCAATGCTTCTCTTCCTGGAGGATAGTACTCTGCAACAGTTTCTTATTAGTGACTGCAACCAATAGATTGATAAATTCAGTATATTTCCAAGAAGTCAAGAAGAACCATTTTGAAGATGCAAGAAAGTTTGGGTTTTGAAAATATCAACTGCTGTGAGAAGAGAGAGATAGAGATTCTGTAAGTTGTCCTCCATGCCAACCATCCTGGGCCCCTCGTGCCCAGATCAGTGATTTAAGAGCAAAATGCCATACAATAATGGATTGAGTGCCTATATGATGGGTTCTAGTAAAAGTCGTCGTGCAATGAAGCACGGGTAAAATATCTCACTTGAACATATGTTATTGTGGGCTGGCACAAACTTAGTGTTGCTGGGAGTGAAGCATTTTCCTAAAACAGTAAATGTATGGCTGTCTTTTGTCTGATTCTTTCTAAATCAATCCATTGCCTTTATGGAAGTATGCCTTGTGAATTAGGGATATGTGATGGCTACATTTTGATTGCAGTAGTACACAGAGGATTCTGCTTATCATTCGCTTCATTACCTTTTGTGTCTCTCGGATGATGCTGAACACTGTTCAAACTCAATAGTAACAATGCATTTTTTAAAGGACCACACACCAAATAATGTAAGTCATAAATAATCAAGTTAACCTGCGCTTTCAGGTCAACAGTAACATTTTGGTAATCTGTTTATAATTATCTCATGCTGTAAAATTAAAACAAAATAGCTTCTGAGTTGTGTGGACAGTATTAACCACTGTATTGCATTAGAACCATGAAGAAAAACCGCTTAGCAGAGAAAAAAACAGAAGGAAACATGCACATCTATTTGATAAATCAAAGACGTGTTTGGACCAGATTGAATAATGGCACAACTAACAAACTTAATCAATTCAACGAAAAGATGCAGCTGATACAAAGAGAAATGACTGCAATGCGTTGTTAGCTTCTCTCATTCATATCCCCTGCTGCTCTTTTTCTTCTCATGGGGACAACAATGGTCGCACAGCCGAAATTTTCAGAGCTCAGGTAAGAATCTCAATGTCTATCATGACTACTCAAGGCAAACCCAATTTTGCTAACAAATATTGTGAAAGGGATGACCTTTCATTATTCTCCAAGGTATTAATTTTTCTCGTCGTACAGTGGCTTTTTCTCCACAAACCTGATGGAAAATCTTCCATTACCAATCATTTCAAGTTAAAAATCCAATGATTTCACCTTCTTTGCATTGACCCACTTCAATGTCAATGCTTCTCTTCCTGGAGGATAGTATTCTGCAACAGTTTCTTCTCAGTGACTGCAACCAATAGATTGATAAATTTAGTACATTTTCAAGATGTCAAGAAAAAACATTTGAAGATGCAAGAAAGTTGGGTTTTGAAAAGAGGACGAGAGAGACAGAGATTCCTTGCCTGATCTGGCAAAAATGTGTTGGGTTTCTTAAAAACCCTGATCCAGTCTATGGTCTCAGGTGAAGCCATTCTCCATCTGCATTCAGGGGGTGCAACCTTATGCTTGGTATAATTGCCTATGATGCTGTTTCTATTAGGACCGTCATATTTAACATCTTTCATGTAAAAAATAAAGGGTTTCTGGCAGGGATGCCTAGTCACAGGCCTGGTGTTGAATGCATAGGCTGTGTAGTCAGCTCTTCTATACCAATTGAGAAATGTTCTCGAGGGCATCTCCAGTTCCCTGGGGGAGAAGATGCCCCTGAAAATCTGTACTGCAAAACCCCATGACACCGAAAACGACCATCCCCTGTTTCCATCGTAGCAGATGGATTGCTGCAATATTGCTGCAGAATCCAACTTGATGGGCTTGAAGAGGTGTTGCAGTGCATTCACTTTTGTAAGGCTGGGAAATATGGGTTCCACAATATCAAGATGGTGAAGGGACACCAGTGGTGTCACAGGATGTGCAGCCATCAAACCAAACAGATTTCCATATATATCAAACTGCAAAATCACATCACACTTTAAAGCATTAATCTTTCCTTTGCACACAATTAAAAAAACCATGAATCTTTCCTTACCACAATTAAAAAATAATAATAATAATAATGAAATAAAAAATTGGCAAGTTTGGATCACCCAAATCATATATCTCATTCAAGTTCTATTGGGCTCATAAAGTCAATGAACTCTATTACATGCAAACTTTCAGGTTCCCCAAAGTTCATTCAATTATCTGATTAGAAGAAGATGGAACTTTCCATCATGGTTATGAAGTTGATCCCCACCATACGAAGGTTTGTGAACAAGAAGACATCACTAGGACTTGCAGAACACCCTCCTTAACACGACAAGCCTAATTTATGCTAACTTCCTCAAAACAGAAAATAGCACCGCTTTGGTTTTACATACAACTGAGGTGATGTTGCAGAAAACTGAGATGACAATGGACATCAAACAACCACTAAAATTGAGGTGACAATGGACATAAAACAATCACTGAATAGTCATAGCACTAGTACCGTTCCAAACCAGAAAAATGACAAATTTTTGTCACCCAGATTATAATACTCAACATTCAAGCTTTATGAGGCTCAAGAGATCAATTTACTGCTATACCAACATTCAGGTTCCCCGAATTCCCGTACCTAACAGATCTCATATATCAAATGGTGTGGGGGAATCCCAAATAATCCGTGCAATTCAATTATCTGAGAAGAAAAATATGGATAGTAAGTAAACTTACTTGATGAAAACCAGGCTCTTTAGTCAATGGTACACCCAACTCGGCCATGCAAGCCTGGATTCTATCGTCACTTCCATACATACCTGGATACCTCTGAATGCAATCGTCCTGCATTGATTCCAATGCTTTGGCCAATGGATAGCTGATGGCAAACCCACCTCCTCCATAAGCCATATTATATGAATAAAGTATGTTCTGCAAATGGCTTTCAGACAAACTTCCAATGTAGTACATGTTTCTGTGGTCATACTTCGAGAGGACCCTCACCAGGTTCTCAGGGACAAACACAGTGTCATCATCTCCCATAACAAACCAGTGAACATGAGGCAGACCCAACCTGAAAGTTTCAGAGACAATGCGAGAAATCCTAATGGCAGAATGATGGCCCTGCTTGTTTGAATACTTGAAATGAGATGTATTGCTTGAAATTCTGAGAGGAGGCAGACTCAAAACTTCCGTTTTGTTATACTTCCCCTGAGGCTTCACCTTCCTTTCCAGCCATACAAATCCCCTCATTTCATTAGGCCTCCACCATAGTTTTATGTACTCCTTTCTCCTCTCCCATAAGCTAGTAGATGCACCTATTCCAAATACTATATGCTTCAAATCAGTTGCTGTACTAGAACTGATACTAGTCTTTGAAGGAACAACAATGGGAGCAGTCACCACCTCCTTGACGGTGTGATGTGAATCCTTCTTAGATGCATTCAATACTACAACGGGGAGTCGCTTTGGCTGTCCACAGTCCATCGTGTTGCAGTAAATCGACTGCCAACAAGGATGGGTGCCTAAAAGAACATGAATAGAATACATCATATATATGACACACATCAATACTATGACAGAGATAATGAGCTTCTTGATCCCAAGCCCAATTCTCGAGCTCTTGGAGCTCAAATTCATCTGATCCCACACAAGACTCTCAAGCTCCTTGAGGTTTCACTTCGTGCTCGTCGCCACCCTCTCTTTACAGCATGAATAGACCTCAGAATTCTGAATAACTTGCCCAGTAAAGCACCAACAATTAAGAGCTTCATATCTTAATTCTCTCGGGCACCTAAAAGTAAACGGAGTCGTATGTGGACTAGTCTCCTGCCCATTAAATTCAACCTTGGTCATTTTCGAATATGGTAAAATGAACTCTGAAGAAAAATCATTTATGGTTAAAGATTCAAAAACTGATTAATCTTGGGTTATGGCTAATGGCATTGCTAGCTTGGAAATTTTCCAGCATAGGGATTTGTGTCTGTCCTGATACTTCCGTAAGAACCCCACCATGTGAGAGCTGTTGGTGATGTCAGCAGTCGGACAAGTCATTCCTAGGGAAGGAGATTACCTGCCGAGTCTTTCCTCGGGAAGGAGCATCCAACATCTAATAATTAGAGCTCATTGTACACGTAGGCATTAGCTTACTCAGACCACAGTTGGCAGTGTGGTGTGAAATTAGATCTTAGGAGGCACTCTAGGTGAGATAGACTTTGCTCAATCAAAATCACACGTGGCACTTTTGGTGATCTAGACTTTGGTAGTGTGTAACTAGGTAGCTATTTAATATTCCCTGGCCATGCAGACTATAGATTTGAATTCTATAGCAAGTTCATGGCTCAGAGAATTTGGCGAACTCCAACTAATAATACGTTTCCATTGGCCTATCAGTCTCAGAACCCAATCATTTATCACGCTTTACGACGGTTTTAACCTGGGTCTCGGAAAAAAAGACCAGAAGTCTGAGAAACTGAATCCAATCTCTATAATAGTTATTCTGAAAAAGTATCACCTGGTTATTATTCAGGTTCTTAAGGCTAACCACATGTTTTCAGACTTTGTTTTTGCTCGCAAATGCTTGGTTGAAAAGCAACGTAAAGCTTTGTTTTGGTGCTATATCCATGCCACTCTTTAAGGGTAAATCCTTATGGATAGTTCACTTTACGTGCAGTCTTGTCTTACACATAGCGTACAAACACAGGGTGATACCTCTGTTTTTAGATTTGTTTAAAGTCTGAATTGGACAAGCCACCCAAAAGTAATTATAAATCATTATAATGTCCATTTACAATCTTACCAAAATTGCGAGGATTTTTATTAGCGTGAGCTAGTGGTATAAAAGTAGTTTGATTTGAATGGATTGAATGTACACCAGCTTGATAACTACAATTGTAAGTCACATGATTTAACCAATTTACTAAATAACGTAAAAACAGTTGTTCATGTAAAAACAAATGTGTATTAATTGTGAATGAGAGTTTCCTCGAAACATAGCATAATTAACCGTACTGCAGAAGTCAAATTGAGGGGACACTTAGCTTAACTTGAGCCACACATCTTTCAGCCTCCACCACCAAAGTTCTGATTATTTCTTTTTTTGGCGTACATTCCAACGTTAACTATTAAATATTTTAAAACGAACCGTTTCAAGACGTTAAGAACAGTCTATGATTAAAACAGAAAGGGATATGCAAGTTGTTTTCTTTTGTTTCAATTTAATTTTTAAAAGTTTATGTTTGTTGATTTTATCTCTAATGAATTAAGGTATATAAAAGTTTTATAGCCTTAAAAACAGTTTATGATTAACAGAAAAGGATAGATCAGTTAGTGGATTTTTTTTTGGAAGTTTATATCTATTGACTGTCTTTATTCAATGAGGTTTATAGAGGCTTTATAGGCATGAAGAAAAGTTTATGATTAAAATAGAAAAGGATAGGCCAATCAATAATTGTCATTGTTCCAATTCAATTATTGGAATTCAACTATTGAATGTTCACATCTATAACTTTATCTTTACCTAGTAAGCTAAGATTTATTAAAAAAAAATATACACAAAAAAAATAAACAACAGTCTATGATTGAACCTTGGGCTTGCCAAGTTACTAAAAATAATAGTGACTCTGACCAACTCCCCTATGTAACCAAAAAAAAATATTGCAAGGTCAAGAGACTATAAATATATTAAAATATAATATAAAATGCTTAGTATATTTCATATATTAATTCCGAGGGGGACAGTAACAGTTTGGGCTTTAGCTTTTCTTCGGGAGGTCCAGGGTTTAAATTGTGGCATGTTGAGGGGTGGATGTGTGGTGGTTGTGTGTTAAATTCCTTATTGATAAGCATAGCTCTAGGCCTTCACGAGGGGTCATGGTTGGGAGGAGATTGCTCACTATTTGGTTGAGAGAGATTGCTCATTGTTCAACCCTATAAGAGTTTCTCACACTAACTAAATAAAAATATATATATTTCATATGTTATTTATATATTAACAAAGTTTTAGTTTTCAAAAATTAAAAACTTATTAAATATTGGAATTAAAAGTTACCCATTAATTTATATTTATATTTATTTATTATTTATATATTAACAAAGTTTTAGTTTTAAAAAATTAAAAAATTATTAATATTGGAATTAAAAGTTGCCTATTAGTTTATATATTTTTTTTGGAATTTGGGTTTTCAGAATATAATTGGTAGAGTTAATGCGATTTTTTAAAATTATTTACTAAAAATTTAATTTTTTAAATTATGATTTATTAGATATTTAATGTATTATTAGTTTTTTTTTGAAAAAAATGAAAAATATATTATATTTATAGAAACTATATTACAAAGTAAAATGAGTTTGACAAGAAATACGTGAGAAAAAAAAAATCCTCCATCAATCCCTCCTGGCTCAAAAATTACCCATCCCTCTATCTTCATGTTGTTTCACTCCGTGGCTTAACTATGATAGATTCATTAGAATCACTAGTTGTTCTTCCTATTCTGCTATCTGTTTGTACCACCTCTCGCATCCCTTGGATTCTTCGGTACCAGTTTATCTGATATTCCACCTTCTTACAATTCTTTTTCCCATTTTTCTAAATAATCTATCACTCTAATTCCCTCTCGCTTGATATGTATAATAAAAACATCCTGAAAAACCTTCCAAATATTTTGAACTACTTCCACCTTCCTTCTCTCGCCAATTCCAAGCACTTGAAAGGGTCTTATAGGATCCAAGATTTCAACCCATATCTAAGAGTCTATCTCTATCCATAGCTTATGTAAATGTAGATTTGCAACTATCATTGATGCTGACAAGATCCTCTATCCTTCTGCTTCAGTATTTGTTGTCTCCCTCATACCTTCTGCTCTCCAGTTAACCTGTTCTCCTTTCTAATTTTGTATGATAATGCCAAAACAAGCCTTTCTAGGATTATTAGTAGAAGCCCCATCTATGTTTGCCTTCACCCACTCTTTGGGAGGAAGTCTTCACTCTATGTTATTTGAGGATATCTCACCTGCACATCCAACCCTTAATTGTTTTTCTTTTACAGTTATTCCAAAGCTCCGTAAAATAGTCACTTCTTCCATTTCTATGTTTGTTTCCTCTTGTAATCTAATAGACAGTGTTTCCATTACCTTACTCATAATCCTCTCCCATACTTGCTCCCTTGTTCTGTGCTTTGATATAAATATGTGTGCATTTCGTTCTATCCATAACTGCCACCATATGAAGCTAGGCCTTAGCTTCCATGCCATTTTCATTATTTTAGTCTTAAAGTTGCATTGTTCCATTTCTCATAAAAGCTTTCTTGGCTCTCAAAAATTTCTCAACGTTGTCTCTTATGCCTCCACCAACTGATCCATATGTCTTTAGCAAAAGAACAGCCAAAAAAGAGGCGATTCAATGTCTCCTATGCTTTTCCACACATAACTCATTTGGAAGGCCCATAGAAACCTCTTTTTCTCAGATTATCAAATGTCAAGCACTTTCTATAATTAATTAGCCATGAGAAAATGTTAATTTTTGCCCATCCTTCCTTTTTCTATACAAATGTCCATGGAAGTGGTGTTGGGGTAATCTCATATCCACAAACTACCTTGTATCCCTCCTTTGCCTTATAGATTCCCAACTTGCTTCCTCCCCATCCAAGCATATCCTTCGTAGAACCATGTTAAATTGGGTGTCTTTGGAGATGTCTCCATAGTTTTTTGGTTAGTTCCTCTGTCCCCCTCACTGACCATTCTCGGGGATGTTTCCATTGTAGTAAGTCTAGCACATGTTGATTCCATGATTTCATATAGGAAGAGGCTTTCCACCACCCTGTCTTTTGGAGCTCTGCTTTCCAACTCTCCATCTCTAGGAATGTCTGAATAATTGGTTGAGATTGATTCCATGAATCCTCTCAAAATAGGGCTTCCTTTCCATCCCCTAACTGCCAATATAGGTATGGCTTTATTAAATCTTGGTCTACTTCCATTGTTCTCCATTCTATATATCCCTCTCCTTCCACTCCGTGTCTTGGGATCTCAGCCACTCCTGGGTAGTATTTAGCTTGTAACAGTCTACTCCAAAGCCCCCAGTAGCTGTAATCCATCTCCAATATAACTTCCCTACTAGTGCCTTGTTGCTTTGAGATGTTGATCTTATCCCCAATCCTCCTTATTTTTTTGGTTGACATTTCTTCTCCCACCTAACTAGTGCTAATTTTTGTTCTTCCCGCATTTGACCACAAAAAATTTCTTGTGTGTTTATCAATATCTTTCAAAATTTTCTTTGGAACCTGAAGTATGGAAAATTTATAAACTGGGAGAGCTTGTAGCACAACTTTAATCATTGTAAGCCTTCCTCCCAAGCTTAGCCATTTGTGTGTCCAGTTGCTCAACTTAGCTTGAATTTTTTCAATCATCCCTTTCCATTCCTTGCTTTTTGTTTTCTTTGCATATAGAGGTGCTCCTAAATACTATATGGGTAAAGGAGTTTCCATGAAGTTCAACAATTGTATAATTTTGTCTCTCACCCTCTTCGTTGCATTGAAAAAAAGTATTTGATATTTTTTTCCATTAAAATTTTGCCCTGTAGCTTGAGTATATCCATCTAATAATTTCTTTTATGTTTATTGCTACTAGGAGAGTGGATTGACTAATAAGAGTTGTATCATCCACAAATTAGAGGTGATTTATCTCAATCTGAGAACTGATTTTTAGACCCATTAGCCTCCCCTATTGTCTCCCTTTTTTTAATAGTCTCCCTAGACCCTTTGCATAAAGGATAAAAAGGTAATGGGGAAATAGGGTCCCCTTGCCTCAACCCCCTTATTGCTGTGAACATGGGAGAGGTACTGCCATTTATCAGAACTGAGAATTATGTGGTTTGTGTATAGGATTTTACCCAATCTCTCCACTCCTCTGTAAAGCCCATTTTTTCTAAAATCCTTTGCAAAAAAGACCAGTCTACTCTATCATAGGCTTTAGAAAGATCTAATTTAATAAACATACCTAGGTCCTTTTGCTTGGACATTGTGTGTATCACTTCTTGTGCCACTACTATTCCATATAGAATTTGTCTGCCTTCAAAAAAACCACCTTGCTCACTTGAAATCAGATTTGGTAAAAAAGATTTTAACCTCTTTGCCATAAAATTTGTTAATATCTTGTATACTACATTTTTTTTGGTTGGTTAAATTTAAATTAAAATGGTTTTTTATCAAGGATCCCAAAACCTGATTACAACTTGTCATCAGACTTCATCAGGAAAAGTCACATAAAAGGTTGCAGGAAAGCTCAAGGATGGACTTTAGGAAAGGCTTGAGGAAATCCAATAGGAAAACCTCCAGGAAGGCAAAAGGAAAGCCTTCAGGACGAAAGAAAGGAAAACGTGCAGGAAACTAAAATTTGAAAAGCTTGCCTAACGAGAAATAGAAAATGCAGAAATAAAACGGTTAATCCTGCCTAAATGCAAATTTGAACAACCCCATAGGCAGGAAAATAAAACAAGCACCAATCCACATCGGGGAAACCAGAAATTGAGAGAACTCAATGTCCCATGTAGGGAAATGCCAACATCTGAGAAAGAGCAACATCCCATGCAGGGGAGAACTAGAAATAGAAACACCGAAAAACAATAAGCATTACAAAAAAACCACCTTTAAGGTGGAGCAGAGAATCTGCCCAAGGGAGGATGGGAAACCATTAGGGATGCTAGAAGAAATAATAAAACTGAAACTGAACCTCATATCACACAGGCTTGGAAAGTGGAATAGCAAACTAAGGATCCTCGTAGGCCACAAAATTCCCTTACAACAAGGAAAACTACTTAACAACCAAAGGAAATAGAGGAAGCAATAGATGCAAAACCACAACCACAGGAAAGATATAGGAGGGTTTCGGGGAACCCTAACAGAAGTCTCCTAGAGGCACCGAACTACAAGCATTAAAAATAGATCACCATCCAGACCAAAAAAAATACAGTCAGAACCTAAAGACAACCTCCAACCCTGCCAATGAAGAGCATGAATCCCACAATAGACCTATAATTATCAATTATCTCACTAGGTGGGCCCTTAGGAATTAAAGTGATAAAAGTATGATTCAAGGGTTTTAACATTTGCTTACTCTGTCTAATTTCCTCTAGTGCCTCCACCATTGCTTGGCCCACAATTTCCCAAAAAAATTGATAAAATTCAATGGGGAATCCATCTGGTCCTGGGGTCTTTCTTGTTTGCATTTTTTGTATGATCTATGATGTTTCTTCTAGATAAATTTCCTCCATTAATAATTTATTATGTTTTGGTTTGACTAATTGTGGAATTGCCTCTAGTATCTTCTCTTGCCATATTGCATTCAAATTTTCATTGCTACTAAAAATATTATGAAAGTACTAATTTGCTATAGTTTTCATTTTACTTCCATTGGTTTTACCTGACCCATAATATTTTTAAGACCTGTAATTCTATTTTGTTGTCTTCTAGATGTTGTTGTCTTATGAAAGAAAGTTATGTTTTTATCTCCCTCCTTTAACCATGTAACTTTGGCTCTTTACCTCCAATAGATATCTTCTTGTTCCTCCAAAGCTTCCTCTCTCCTAATAATTTCTACCTCACGTTGTAACAAATCTTTCGTAATAGTTCCTTGTCTTATCTCATGAGCAATATTCTCCTCTGATCCTTGATTTCATTCTTTTGGATTATAGTGAGTTCCTTATTGTGTTTACTCCACTCCTTTAGTTGGGTCCTAACATATTTCAGTTATTTGTGAAGTTTGAATTGGGATGTTCCAAATCTTGGTTTCCCTAATTCCCACCACTCCTTTATGTGGTCCCCCAAATCCTCATATTTCAACCACCATAGCTCAAATTTAAAAGTTCCTGCAACTTTATGATTATCTTCTTCTATGGTAAGGCTTACTGGAAAATGATATGAAAAAAGCCTATCCATGACCCTCGATTGATGCTTGGTATGTAGGTATAGTTCCTATCCCATGAAGAAATGATCCAAGCAATATTTGACTGTCTCCCCTTCCTTTCTTCTATTTTTCCAGGTCATGGAGCTATCCACAGTTGGGATATTTGTTAGATTCATTTGACATGTTATTGATGAAAAATATCTATCCTTTTCCTCCAAAATGGATCTACCTCCTTTTTTTTCCTCTATTCTAAGCTTTGCAATGGAGTATCCTCCCACAATACATTGGTCCTCTGGGTAGTTATATCTAAAATTTTGGATGGTTGCCCATTGATCCCTCTGTGCTCCATAAAAATTAACTATACTCCAATTTTTCCCACTTTTCCTATTTTGTAACTGGACCATCAACACCCCCCTTGTAGAGGCCCCCCTATTGCTAGAAACAATTGGTAATTCCACATAGTGGTCAATCCACCTGATTTCCTCTATGTAGATTGTGTAAGGATCTCTCCTTTTTGCCATATCCTCCTATTTATTTTCTGTAATTCTTATCCTTGCATTTTGGTTTCTTGTAACAAAACTATATCTAGACTCATATCTATGATAATATTTTTGATTGATTTTTGCATGGGGCAACTACCTAAACCCCTCACATTCCAAGTAATTAATATCATTGAGAATTATGAGAAAAAATATCATCCATTGATTTTAAATTTTCATTCTGGCTCAAATCTCTTCCTTGTTCCTCCATATTTTCTTTGTTTGACTTCCTCCCTACATATTGGTTCAATTTGTGTTTCTTATCCACTTGATTAATCCCTAAAGTAGGATTGTATTTTTTCTTATTTCCTTCTTTAATCTCTATTTCCTGAGTTAAAACTATCCCCTGCTCTATTTCCCCTCCTCTGGTCTCCCTCGTGGGTTGAATCTCCTCTTTCATGAGAGAGGTTATATCTGGTTCTACTCCTTATTCTCTGAAACTAGATTGGAGTATTGTCCCTAATCTACCAGTGTGACTTGTTGGGTGTCCTCATCTAATCCTTCCATTTGAAAATTCCCTTCTATTTCCAAGCTTTCCAGTTTTTTGAATATCTCATATCTATTGTTTGTTCTTCCTATTTTTTCTCCTTGTCTCTAGTTATTGTGTTGATTTATTTTGTTTGACCTTTTGATTAATTTTTGGAAGCCCTTAGAGTCTGTTAGGCCTTCCCTTATGATTTATCTTATTTTGAGGATATTGGCCCGCCATATTTATATTTGATCTTGTTCCCTCTTGTTCAAATTGATGATCCTTAACTATTGGGGACATTCTAGCTAGATGTTCATGAGCGTGGCACGCCCAATATCTCAATGGAATAGCCTCAAAACCCCGTTCTTGGCACCAGACAATCTCCTATTTTTAGATCTATCTCTATTGGAAGAGGTTTAATGAGGTCCATTTCTACACAAACCCTAGCAAACATTGTCGATCCTTCTAAAACCACTTCTCTTGATCTACCTTGAGAATGACCTAGTAAGTTGCCTATTGCCTCGAGTACCTCCTCTTTCTAAAATTCAAGGGGAAGGGAAAATAATATTACCCATATTGGTACCATAGTCGGTTCCACCCTCGAGTCGAATCCCATATTCCATGGTTGTAGGAATAGTCCCACTAGCCCGTGATGATACGACCCTCAAATACTTTTTGTCGGTCTGCCACTGATGTGAACTCTATAGAAAATACCCATTTGGGAGAGTTAGAATTTTGTATTCTCCTTCTAGATGCCATTGTTTCCTTATCCACGTGTTTTGGAAGTGCACAAATGGTCTGAAACCCACGAATTTTCCTATCAAGTTATATTTTGTCTTATAAACTATATTCTCAGCTATCTAGTCCTCAACTATTTCCAATACTGGTATTTCCTTTGCTTGTGATAAACATCCATTCACCCTTCCCGGTAGAGAATCCTCATTTTTTTGCTTCCCCATGGTGTTTATGATTGTCCTTGCCTGTGTTTGATAGTCATTGAAGCTATCTTGAGTACAACATATCTTCTCCCGGTATGAGATTCATTGTTTTGGAGGATTTGGTACTGAAGTACCTATGTCCCCCATTCTTGATCGTGATTCGTATTATTGAAAGACCCTCCAACAAGATTGATCCTCTCTGATGGTGTTTTTTGCATGAAAATGTTCTCTAGGTCTCTACCCTAGCCTATGAAACCCTAGTTTGATTCCTCAGACCTCTAGGTTTCGATACCTCTGAAACCCTAGTTTCTCCAGCAACTCTATATTGTCATTATTATTAGTGTTAAGTTTTACTTAATTAAGTTCTACAAATCTTGGCTAATCAATAGAATTAATTGATATATATTATATATATATATATATATATATATATATATATATATATATATATATATATATATATTTAAAGAATTTTGAAGAAATTATATTAAAACAAAGATCATTTATAAGTTGGGATGAGACTCCTCCCACCTTAGCCAACGAGAATACCTATTTACAATAGTAAAAGAAGATACGAGCCAAATCTCCTAAACCATATTTTTACAATAGTTAATTGATATTTTTTAATAATTTATTTAACAAGATATTACTTATTCTTTTATTTGTAAAGGTTAAAATAAGATGTTGTGAGGAGATATAACTATTATTAATTAAAAATAATTAATAACTATTACTTTTAATCATATTTATACATCCAATTTTTAATGTGACAATTAAAATTAATTTATGTCTTAGTTATTAAATTTATAACTATATTTTATAAAACATAAAACTTGCATGTTTTTGTACAAATCAACTTAAATTTTAAATCTTATTTTTTTTGACATGGATATACACATTCATTAATTCAATTTTTTTCAATGAAATATTTATAAACATAACACCCACATATATTCTCTAGTATATTGATTTCATTATTCTCACAAGGAACATGCACATTCCCTTGTTAATGTCATTTATGTCTATAACAAGGTTGTTACCCACAAATTAATTTTATTTTTATCACAATGTTTGTCTCATTAAAGCTATTAAATAAAAAAGGATCAAATGTTGTATGAAATGGTGAATTACGTAAAACTATGGGCATTGATATTCAACTATGTAATGAATGAAAGCTAACAAAAACAACCAAAGAAGCCAACATAAGGTTGGATTCAAGCAATTTATTTTCTTATAACTAGAGCATCTTCACTACGATCCTTTGCCTCCTCTTGTTGATCAATGACTTCCACACCTTTTCCCTATAGATGACTTACACCAACATTTGTGTTTTCTTATGCCTACTTGGGGCTTAATATATAGAGTGTACTAGATCAGCCCACACTAGTGCACCACTCCTATAGAGCATCCTCACAAACATCTCAAGCTTGGCATCTATGACATTCTTGATTATATGTACCATAATATATTCACTCATGATTTGTTGCCTCCTCTTGTTGTTTTCATGTTTTATCCACTTTGTTTTTCATGATCATCAGTGCTCTCATATTTAGCACTCCCTTGCAACAATCAATCATCTATATGTTTAAAATCTGACTCAAAATTTCAATATAATCCAATTAATCAATCAATCACAATGTAAAATATAAAAACAATGAAAAAATATCTAATTTTTTTTATGCTCTACTAGATGTGTCTAATTTTTACTACTACTAAAACATCATGCATGAAATTACAAGTTACTTTTCTTTGGTCACATCTCATTCAAGATCCAAGTTCTAGAGCTCTGTTTCTATAGAAGACCTTTAAAAGCTAGTCTCGAGTACAAGAGAGACAAAAGGATGTGAATACATGTCAATATAATAATGTAATGCTATAAATGTAATATATTGATGTAAATTAAGGTGGTATCAGAGTCCTGCATCAACTAACAATAGAAAATAATATCTACAAATTGACCTTACATTTTGCTACTTTTCATAATATTTCTTTTAGGCTTGTCGTTGGATAAGAAAGATTGGTTGTGGATGGGACACACCAATATGTAATGTATGGACCCAAAATATTTGTTATCCTTGCCCTTAACACACTATGTACACTTCTTGTTTGAAAAAAATATTAAAACACAATTGTTAATTAATGGATCACCTCTTATAAAGTTTATTATGAAATTGTGAATCATGTGTTACTCATGAAATTGTTTAGGTTGTTTATATGGGGATTGTTAGCAAAATATCACTATGATTCATAGTTTAAGCAATTTCCAAAATCATAAATATAATTAATCATCAATAATAAATCATATATCAGTTGCAATATTACTATAGTGGTAAGGGCTTTGGCCTCTCTTTGAGAGTTTCAAGGTTAAAACCCCACTCGGTATGAGGGGACCAGGACCCCTCATAAAAATCTGTGTAAAATCATTGAAAAAATAATCAAGCATATATCAAATGAACAATAATCTCATATAAAACATACTAAAATATTTATTGATAAAACTCAAGCAATGCATAAATCAAAGCTTATTCAAATTACATATTACATGCCTTTGTATTTGATATAAAGATACATAAAACTCTTCACATTACATGAATCTTGACCTTTGTTCTCCTCAAACTCATAGAAAAACTTAAATCTTCATATTCCTTTCTTACATAATAAGCCCCACATATTACATAAATATAAAGTATCACATGATTTCATATAACTTCCTACTTCTAAACTTGACACATCACTCAAATTTTTCACTTTCTAACTAGATATCTCACACTCTCAAATACATTGTTAGATTTTGAAGCTATATACTTAAGATATATTAACCACAAGATCAATAATAAAGTTGCAATTCAATATATATGATAATGGCAATATTTTGCAAGTATAAAACTCAAAAATAACTCTAACAACTACTCATAAACATACCATAAACAAATGCTCATGGAAATGGTGCCATAGATTTAGAAGTATCAAGAAGTATTAATTCATATCATATTACATAGGCATATTACACTACATATATAATCTAATGTGACTCTTCATATGGGTACCCTTGGCCTTCACTCTTCTAGAGAATCTTCCACTTCCTATTCTATGGACTAATTTGCACATTTACATTATTGAATATTATGCACACTTGTGTATTTATTAAATTACATAAAATAAATCACACTTTCCTAATCTAAGGATGTACCAGGTGGTATATTAACATGTACAAAATAATGTAATATATTCCAACACCCCTTGTATTATATTATTTGGTTATTGAAGGCTTTTAGTCTTCAATATGGTCTTTGCCTTTACTCATTTTACACTTTATACCTTCTTGATATGATTCTTTCTACTCTTTCTTATCTTCATCATCAATCTATAGGTCTTTATCCTTGAAGTTCATCAAGTATCTTTGATGAACTATAGATATAATAATCTTGCTAGTCATGTGTGGATTAGAATTGATCCATTCTCCTTCCCTTGATTCTCTAAAAGACCTGTCTCCTTAATCTTCAAAAATATCCAACTTGAATTCATCATTAGTGGATGCTTCAAAAACAAGAACATGAAATAGATAATCTAATCTGAATATCAATTTATATTCAAATATTTTATAGAACTTGTCTTTATAATAACAAGCAAATGATGAATGAGTTTTCCTCCACAATATTTATATGGATGAAAATTTCAACAATTTGCTTTTTCATGGCCAAATTTATTGTAGTAAGTACATTGTAGGATAGTCCCAACTTCTTTTGAATGGTTGTTTGAAATTACTTAGCTTTATTCACCATCCATGTTATAGTGCCACATGGCACTTAGACTCTTCACTACACTGTGTTTGTAGTCTAAAGATATACAACATCTCTTTGCTTGGCTGAATCAATGTTATAATGTATTGGGCATTACTGAGTGAAAAATTATAACACCTTCCTTTAACCTAAGGTGCTTATTGATGATATAAATTCATTAAAAAAAATAAAAAGTTTTTTAAATATATAATATAAATGGAAGTCTCTAAAAAATATCTTTTGTCAACATCTTGGTGAACACATATGAAAGTTAGACTTTGGAGCTCTGCTAGGGTTTGATGAGGAAAAACTACTCTGCTAGGGTTTTATGAAGAAAAATTGCTCTACGGGGATGGCAGCAACTTTCGGAGGAGGTCTGAAAAATTGGAGGAATGTCGTGATGGCATCGGGTCCGGCATAGAGAGTGCATGCTCGTGATATTTTTTCATTTGAAAATGACTGGAAGGAACAAGATTTTCTAGTGCATATCGAGAACCGCTTGTTAAAGAACAATGGATTTTTGGAATGATGTGAAGCTAGGCCAGTTCTAGTGGTTCAACTAGACTCGGTGGCGAAAGATGTGGAGTATCTAACCAAACATGCCCTTATTGAAAATTTTTTTGGCATTTGGATTTCTCTCCCTTTGTGGAGGCTTGGTTCAGGAAGACTTGGAATCCTGAAGGTGATGTGGAGGTGATGCTGAGTGCGAACAACTATTTTATGGTGGTTTTCTCTTGTATTGTAGATCGTAACAAAGCATTTGAAGGGGATTATTATTTCTATAACCAAGTGAGACTCTTTATTAAACCCTGGCACGTGGGTTTCAACCCATAAAAGGAGCGACCGTCATGGGTTCCAATATGGGTGCAGCTTCCATGGCTTCCATTGGAATTCTGGAGAACTGATATGTTGCATAAGATTGCTCTTTTGCTTGGGAAGCCGGTTGGACTGTCACAAAAGACAATGGATAAAAATATAATCTCTGTTGCTCGTATTTGTGTTGAAATTGACTTAAATAATCCTATTCCAGATTCTATTGAAACATAATTTGGATCAACTACATGGGTTCAAAAACTTGACTATGAAGCTCTTCCATTTTACTGTCGAATTTACCGTGAATATGGCCACTTGCAAAGAAAATGCCCTAAGTTTGTCTCACCTGTGGCTTCAAATCCTGGGACCTCTCGGTCTAGACAAATTTGGGATAAAGGAAAAGCCCCTATAAAGGAAGGGGAATGAGATAAGGAAGGTTTTGTTCTGATAAAAGCCCAAAATAGAGGACGAAGGGCAAACAAAGACCTTAAGGATAGCCAACCAGATGATCTACTCATCTATTTTGAAATATTAGATGATCTTGATCAGTGCATGGAGATACCTGAAATGTCACTACCTAATGCAAATATAACAAGGTCGAATCAAATGTCTCTTCTTGAGGGGGAACTTAAGGAATCAGATCTAGGGGGTTTAAATGAAGAACAAAGGGCTTTGGATCTGAGTATAGGGGACACGATTGGTTCAAGCCCTATAAGGGAAAATATTTGGGAAAGTGGTACAAATTTAGTTATGCCCTCTCCTACTCAGGCATTGATGCAGTCATCCTTGGACTACAAAACTCCTACGATGTTGGGATTGTAGCAAAAAATAATTAATTTTTTTTTTCGGATAAGAATATGAAGGTGGGTCGGAAGAAGGACCAGGATAAAATTAAGTTAATGGGGGAGACTTTAGTGGAGTCAGGCTTGGTGAGAACATTGGACTCCCATTTTTATAACCCCCAAAAATGATTATCCTATCATGGAATGTAAGGAGGTTGAATAACATCCCCAGACAAAAAGTTGTTCGTGATTTGGTTCGTGTGCATTCTTCGGATGTGGTGTTTATTCAAGAGACTAAATTGTCTATTGATAGTATGTTCAATATTGCTCCCAAGTTGTGGATAAGGGGACAATGCTAGTGTATTAGTGCATGTGGATATGTTGGTGGCGTCGCTTGTTTATGGGATCCGGTTAAGATATCCTCTTTTACTTGGATTTCTAGCAGATGGTCTATTTCAATGGTCGGGCATGATAATGAATCTGGTGAAATCATCCTACTTACAAATGTGTATGCTCCTATTGATTACAATGGTAAAGTGAATTTGTGGAAGCACATTTGCTTTGTGAGAAGTTTGGTTCCCCTGTACCCATGGATTTTTGTTGGAGACTTCAACTCTATCACTTGTATAGAGGAGAAACATGGTGGGGTGGACCGTCTCGAGCCTTTTTCTTCTATCTTCAATGCTCATATCCAGGCCCTAAAATTGGTTGACATCAAGCCAGATAATGGGATCTTTACTTGGCACAATAGAAGGTGTGGGGAAGCTTCCATCTCAGAGAGACTAGATAGGTTTTTGATATCCAGTTATTTGATGGGTAATAACAGAGTTGCTAGTTCTGTGATTCTAGAGGGTAGGGGATCTGATCATTGGCCTATCAAACTCTCTGCTTTGGAGTTAGGGCTAAAAAAGAATCCTTCATTTAAGTTTCAACTTATGTGGCTTCATGATCCTAAGCTTCATGATTTCATGTGAGGTTGGTGGACCACTGGTAAACCTTCTCATGGCACCGCTATGTATTCCTTTATGAAGCAACTACAATTTGTAAAACATAAATTGAAGAGATGGAATAGAATAAATTTTGGGAACATTTCCTTGGCTAAGCTGGCAGCTCTTAGGAGGATGGAAGAAGCTTCAAGGAAGATTAGAGATCAGGGATTCACGAAGGAGCTTCTTGTTGAGGAATCTGAGGCTACGAAATACCTTACTGAATGGGAACTGAGGGAAGAAATTTTTTGGAAACAAAAAGCTCGAGTAGATTGGCTTCAAGAAGGGGATAGGAACACAACCTTCTTTTATAACTCAATTAAAGCTCGTCGTAATGGTAACCTGATTACCTCTATTGTGAATTCTCAGGGTGCCTTGCTCTCTTCTTTCAGGGATATTTCAAAAGAGACTAAGAGGTATTTTTCTTCTCTCTTCAAGGACTCCCTATCAGATGATGAGAATGAAAAGCTTATTCTAAACTGTATTCCAATGATTATTTCTAGAGATATGAATGAGCACTTGACGGGTCCAATTTCCCTTGAGGAGTTGGAAAATGTTGTCTTCAAGATGAAAAAGGAAAAGCCCCAGGACCAGATGGATTCCCAGTTGAGTTTTATCAGGAGTTCTGGGATTTAATCAAATTTGATCTTTTGGAGGTGGTCCATGAGTCCCAAAAGAACAAATAGATGCTAAGGGAATTAAATGCTACCTTTGTGGTGCTTATACCAAAAAAAGAAGGAGCAAATTCCTTGGATATGTTTAGGCCTATTGCTCTCAGCAATTTTATGTATAAGATCATCACAAAAATTATTGCTGAGAGGCTAAAGATGTGGTTGAGCAAAATCATCTCTAATGAGCAAGGAGGGTTTGTTGCTGACCGATAAATCTTGGATGGGGTTGTTATTGCTACAGAAGCTATTCACTCGATGGAAAATTCTAAGGAGAAAACTATATTCATTAAGCCTATGATCGAGTCATATGGTCCTTTCTTCAAAAAGTTCTTGCTACTTTTGGATTTGAGGAGGAATGGATTAGATGGGTGATGAGCTATGTTTCTTCTTTCTCATTCTCTATTCTTGTTAATAATGAGCCATCAGAGCTATTTGATGCCTCAAGGAGATTGAGGCAAGGAGATCCTTTATCTCCTTATTTGTTTATCATTATGGCAGAAGGGTTGGGAATATTGCTCAAGTCATGCAGGGTCTCATTTAGGGGTGGAAGTGGGATAGAAGTTTGCCACCTCTTTCCCACCTTCAATTTGTTGATGATACTGCTTTGTTGGGAGTTGCCACTATCAAAGAAGCTGGTAATATTAGATAGTCTCTTGAAATATATCTTGGTGCTTCTGGACAGTTGATTAATGAGGATAAGTCTTCTATTTTCTTCTTCAATACCCCTCCTCTTATTCAAGCCAGGATTGCTCGCATTCTAATATTCCAGGTTGGGACTCCCCACTTCATTTATCTTGGTATTCCAATTTCATCTCACCATCTACCTAGATCTTCTTGGCAGTCTATGCTTGATAATTTTATAAGGAAGGTGAATCATTGGACTTTTAGATGGCTATCCACTGCAGGTAGAGTGTTTCTTTTAAAATCTATTGTTCAAGCTTTACCCATTTATAGATGTTTTGTACAAATAGCTCCCTCTCACTTCATGAATGACATGGATGCTTTGTCAAGACAGTTTTTATGGTTTGGAAAACTTGATCAATCTAAATGGAGTTTGGTTAGGTGGGATTCTATATGTAGGTTGATGCAAGAGGGAGGACTTGGGTTGTGATAGACAACTCTTTTTGGGTAGGCTTTGGCTGCAAAACTTTATTGGAGATGGTGTACCTATCAAGATCATATTTGGGCTAAAATATTATCTTGTAAATACTTGAGAGGTATTTCTGAGGCTAAAATCCCTAGAGTCAGCTTGGTTGGGAAAGGTTCAGTTATCTAGGACACTCTAAAAAGAGGAGCTAATTTAATCAAGCAGGGTTTGTTCTAGATTTGCAATAAGGGATCAAATGCTCTTTTTTGGGAGGATTCTTGGGATGGCCACCCTCCTATATTGAATAAATATCCTAGGTTACATTCCCTAAGCATTTTTTCTTGGAATCAGGCTGGTATCATGTGGAGGACTTTAAAAAAATCTAATATTTTGGAAATATGGAGATGTACAGGTGGAAAGATCCGCAAGAATGGCCCTAGGGAGGACTGGCCAAGGACATATAGGTGCTTGATATTATTATTATGGGGAGGCATTGTTCTTCATTAAGGGGTAAAGATATTCTAGCTTGGAACCCTGATCCTAAGGGAACCTACTCGATAGCCTATGGTTATCAGGTTCTTGATAAGCAAAAGTATGGGAGTCTTCCTATCACTTGGTGGAAAAAGGTGTGGAACAAATTTTCCTGGCCAAAATGTAACTTCTTTCTCTGGTTGGTAGCTCATAATAAATGCCTCACTTGGGATAATGTGAGGATGAGGGGATTTCAGGGTCCCTCTTTTTATGTCCTTTGTAGTAATAATGAGGATGACTCTTCTCATTTATTTTTCCAATGCTCCTTTGCCAGAGACATTTGGCACCATTGGTGGAGTGCTTGGAACCATCCATGGTTTCATGTGCTATCCCTATTGGAGTTTTGGAGTAGTCTGGGTAGACCTCTGGCCAAGGCACCCTTCCTTCGGGTGGCTTGGAATTCAGGCCATTCTTGCATCATCTGGAAAATTTGGGTTGAACCGAACCAGTGCATATTTTAGGGTAGTTATTTGGCTATTCAAAATATCTGGCAAAGGATCATGTATATGGTTCAAGAAACCATCCATAGCAAATGTGATGTGGACCCTATTTTAGATTCTATGGAGGAGAAGGTACAACAAGCCCTTGGTATCTTTAGGGATGGTGGGAACTCTTCTAGCCCTATTAGGGTTCCTTAGCTCAGCAAGAAGGTTAGGAGAGATGGTAGGTGGAGGCCACCCCCTAGATGAGTTTTAAAAATTAATACTGATGGATCGTCTAGGGTTAATCCTGGACATGCTGACATTGGCGGTGTTGGGAGAGATTCTACTGGTGTTGTCAGTTTTTTATTTTCCATTTATAAATGTGTTCACTCCAACAATTTTATGGAAGCTCTTACAATTCTTGAGGCCTTGCGAAGGGGGTTTTAACTTGGCTGGCATAAGATTATCTGTGAGTCTGACTCTCAAATTGTGGTTAATATTTTAAATAGTAAAATGGTGGAGGAAGTTAATTGGAATTTGGCATTTGTAGCCGTTCAGATTCTCAGAATGAGTGAAGAGTTCAAATTTATATCCTTTGTGCACATTCCAAGGGAATGGAATGTGGTTGCTGATTACCTGGCAAAAATGGCTTCTGAGCTGTTGGATCCTTGGAGTATCGATAATTGGGAGAGTCTCCCGTCTGGGGACTCTCAATGCCTGTGGGAGTTGATCCACAAGGATGTACAGACTTAATGTGGTTTATTCTTGTTATATTTTTTAGGTGTCATTCTAGTCTAGTGGTTTTAGCCTGTTTGTCTATTTATTTGAGTCCTGGTTGGAAGCTCAGTTGTACTCTATAATCCAGACTTTTTATCAATAATTTTTTACCCCTTTATTTAAAAAAAAGGTGCTTATTGGAACTTGCACCTCGTATTTGTCTTTTCCAATGCATATTGTTTGCATGTAACGTATTCACCAACCTATAAATTGCGCTAATATCCAAATATTTTATCTTCTCTATGTATCCACTTCCACTCTTACACAAAAATATATTCACTTGGGCTCCTTTGGTGAAACATGGTCACTTGCTCAATGCTTTGGTGGTGGCTATGACCTAGATTATGGTGGACCTTTCTACGTGAATGGTGGTAGCTCTTCTTTATTGTGGTGGCACTTCCTTAGACGATGGTGAACCTTTCTACTTAGATGGTGGTTACTCCTATTTATCATGGTGGCACCTCTCCTATAGTCGATGGTGGTGCTATCTAATCCAAATAGATGCTCTTCACTTATCCTTTCGAACGTAGCTCTCTAGTGTCTTTAGAAACTAAAAAACCTGCTTTGCTTTTAATCCTTTGCTTGGTTTCAAACCAATGCTTTAGCTTTATTCACTTTCACTTTAATAAATCTGCATTCTTAACAACATTCACTAATAATATAATACTCTCCTTATTTATCCTTTCAGAATAAACTAACACTTAGATATTTTGTTGCTTCAATCTTGCAGATGTAAATGTTATCAACACTTTTAAACTTGAATGCTTCTTTTGCTCTAAATTATTTCTTCAAATTAATAATAGTAATATGGTGCTCTCAAATGCTTTATGTAGAATAGATTTAAGTACTTCAATAATGAACTTAAGTTGCACCAATATCACATACCTTCTAATCTCCTTTTTAGCTAGTTTCTTTGGTGATTTGATTCACCCTTTAGCAATCTAGATATTGTAGGGTTTTGCACCCTTAATCTTCCTCACTTTGCTATTTCAAAAACCACTAAATCTATAGCTCTAACTGATACTTAAATACTACCTTCTTGTTGTCCAAACTTGCAGTAATTATCTTCTTTCAAATGATACTAAATTCTCATGTGCTTTGCTACCTGAAGTTCTTTTGAGTTCTCTCTAAAGTTATCCAGAAACTTAGCTCTCTCTCTTCTTCCAATTTTTTCCACAAGATTTGATTCTATGGCTTCTTTAACTATGTTCTCTTGAACTCTATAATTCATAGTTGTTAATGCTACCCAAAAAATATACAACTATGCAGTCAATTCTATATTTCTTTCATTGTCCAAGACCTACAACGAAAGTCTTCAAAATGCTACCTTATTCTCTTGTATTAGGCTTCTTCAATATCCTGTTCAAGGGTACTCTAAAATCTACCCAAAACCTTCCTAATCTACAAAAAAATACCCTCTTCAAATTATTATCCTACAACCCTTTGATATCTGCCTTAGAAATTTGTTACCTTCTCCCTTTAATTCAACCTTCAAAAATACTATGGTCGTACTTAAATTTCCCAAAACTATGGGATCTTCAATCTTCTCTTCTCCTAAAATATCCTTGTCAAATTTTGACTTAAAAAATGATCTCCTTCACTTTCTTCTCCTTCTCAAGAATCTAAATGTCTTGAGATATTCAAATCCTCTCTCCAAAATTTGGAAAACTTCTTACCAAAATATCCTTCCTCTTGGGCTTGTTTTCATATGGCAACAATTGTTCCAAATCATTCTTATTAGAAACTTCTTCTTGCTCATAATATTCTATCATGAACCATCTATTTCAATGGTTACTTATTCAACTATACAAAGTTACTCCTCCTTGCTTGCAATCTCTTTCTTCTAGCTATCTTCAAAATATTTTCAATGGCCACCTCTCCAATTATGCACTAGGGATTTATCTAGCCTTCTTCCTCTTCTCCAAATTCTCTTGAGACCACTTCTATTGGGTCTTCTAATTCTACAACTCTTCAACTCCTCTCCTCAAAGCTTCAATGAGACCTATCCTTGGTCTTCTCAATCTTCCAACTATGGGAATTCTATAATGAGATCTCTTTTTTGGATCTTCAAAATATACTGCTTTTGTAACCTACAATACGACCTTTTTCTTAGGTCTTCTCTATCTCTAATAAACTATATAATGAGAATCTTATGTGTGGGTCTCTTCAATCTTCAATTTATAGTCTTCAATCTGCAATATTCTATTATCAATCTTGTATCTTCCAAAATTGGAAGTTCTTCAATATGATCTTTAGATTGCAATATTCTATAGGTACTTCCGTCTCAAGTCTCAATATTTAATCTCTAATTTTTTGCAACAAAGAACTAATCCCTGTACGAGGAAAGCACATAGAATTTCAAGCAACAAAGGTGAAATTCTTCTCTATATATTGTAGGAAGCTTCTTAACTTTTGGGAGTTAATTTTTGCAACAAGAAACTTAGATAATAGTACCAAATATATTAAAATTTCTAGAATTCAAAAATGAAAAAACTTCACTAGTTATCCTCAAAAATAGTGGAAATAATTATGTGTTGAGTCCTAGTATTCACAACCCCGTGGAAAGACTCTAGCCAATATGCAATATGCAAACTACTTCAATCTACCAAAATCTCCAATAAGACCTCCTTCTTGGGTCTCTTAATCTCTTCAACCTCCTTAATGTCAAGGTCTATCCTCAAGACCTGAATTCTCCTTCTATTCCAAATTTAATCTTGGAATTGATAAATATCCAGTCTTCTCTAGTTTCTCTTTCTAGAGGTAATATCCTTCGCAACTTTAAAAAATATGTAATACCAATCCTTGAAATGTCTCTCCCTATATCCTATCAATATCCCTCGTGGCTTTGATACCATTGTTAGCTTTTGAAGCTATATACTTAAGATATATTAACCACAATATATATTAACCACAAGATCAATAATAAACTTGCAATTCAATATTTATGATAATGGCAATATTTTGCAAGTATAAAACTCAGAAATAACTCTAACAACTACTCATAAACATGCCATAAACAAATTCTCATAGAAATGGTGCCATAGCTTTAGAAGTATCAAGAAGTGTTACTTCATGTCATGTTACATATGCACATTACACTACATATATAATGTAATGTGACTCTTCATATGGGGCACTCTTGGCCTTCACTCTTCTAGAGACTCTTCCACTTCCTATTCTATGGACTCATGTACACATGGACTAATGTGCACATTTACATTATTGAATATTATGCAAACTTGTACATTTATTACATTACATAAAAGAAATCACACTTTCCTAATCTAAAAATGTACCCAATGTGGTACATTAGCATGTACTAAATAATGTAATATATTCCAACACCCCCTTGTATTACATTATTTGGTTATGGTATTTGCATTTAACTCACTTTGCACTGTATACCTTCTTGATTTGGTTATTTCTCCTCTTGCTTATCTTCATCATCAATCTATAGGTCTTTGTCCTTAAAGTCCATCAAGTATCTTTGATGAACTATAGATCTCATAATATTTCTAGTCATGTGTGGATCAGAATTGATCCATTCTCTTTTCCTTGATTCTCTAAAAGACACGTCTCCTTGATCTTCAAAAATTTCCAACTTGAATTCATCATTAGTGGATGCTTCAGAAACAAGAACTTAAAATAGATAATCTAATTTGAATATCAATTTATCTTAAAATATTTTATAGAACTTGTATTTATAATAACAGGGAAAGGATGAATGAGTTTTTTCTCCACAATATTTACATGGATGGAAATTCCAATAATTTTCTTTTTTATGACCAATTTTACTGTATTAAGTACATTTTAGGACAGTCCTAAATTCTTTATCAAATGATTTGGAGGAATCAATCTTATATCACTTTAGTCTTCAACATGGTCTTCACCTTTAACTCACTTTGCATTGTATACCTTATTGATCTAATTATTTCTCCTCTTGCTTGACTTCATAATCAATTTGTAGGCCTTTGTCCTTGAAGTCCATCAAGTATCTTTGACGAACTATAGATCTCATAATATTGGTAGTCATGTGTGGATCAGAATTGATCCATTCTCCTTGCCTTGATTCTTTGAAATGCCCGTCTCCTTGATCTTCAAAATGTCCAACTTGAATTCAACGTTAGTGGATGCTTCAGAAACAAGAACTTGAAATAGATAATCTAACTTGAGTATAAATTTCACTTCAAATATTTTATAGAACTTGTATTTATAATAACAGGATAAGGATGAATGAGTTTTTCCTCCATAATATTTACATGAATGAAAATTCCAACAATTTACTTTTTCATGACCAGATTTATTGTAGTAAGTACATTATAGGACAATCCCAACTTCTTTATCAATTAACTTGGAGGAATCAAGCCTATCTATTTTAATGATGAGATAATCAAAGCAAATTTGTACAACTGAAGTTATTATATCCTTGCTTCTTTTACGTTTTAAGACATATTAATTAATATAAATGTTATCAATTCCTTTTATCATCCCATTAGAAATTAAATTTTTAGAATCTATTTTAGCCAAACCATTAGTCTATGAGTTTTCAAAAGTCTTTCTAGGCCATATTGATTCTTCTCTTGCATTCTCCTTATTATTTTTAGAATCAAGTATATCTTTGAACTATCCTGAATACTTAATAAATATTTCCATAGTTCTCCTTAAAGCAATCTTCATTATAACCTCTTAAAAGTAGTTTTAATAGAGTTAAAACTTTAATCCTTTGCCCTACAACTTCCTAGTCTTGAAAATATGATTTCCTCTAAATTTCTTAATTCTATGTTGATGTTGAATGCCTTATGACTCCAAACTTAGAAATTTAGAAATTTCATAAAATATATTTGCAAGTTTATGAATCTAATTTGATGTAGAAACCCTTATTAATCCAATCTAATTGAATTGCAAATATTCTGAATTTTTTTTTGTAAATTTAAATAACTAAATTACAAAACCTTATATTTATCCCTTTAATTCTTTAAGCCAAACTTAAATATTTCATAAGACCTTAAATGAATTAAATATTACTTCAAAGGTTTAATACTTATCTCTCCAATATAAATAGATTTACCTTTATCCTTAGAAAGCAATAATTAAAAATGAATTTCCCTTATATCTCCTATCCACTATACGTAAGCTTAAAATGAAAATGAATTACCTTTAGCCTTTCTAATTCCCTCAAATCGATGATGGTTTACCATATTTGAAAATGATTCATGTATTTCAATTTGGCGCTCCTCGTCACTATAATTAGGATTCCTTCCAAACTAATGCATATCTTTCAAGATGGTGCTCTTCATCGCTATACTTAGGATTCAGATCAATCTGCTTTCTCCTCAGATGAGTTTGAATATCACACTAACACTCTACAATGTATTCAAACTTTGAATCCCTATGTAGCCTTGCCATATCTATCACACTACCAAGTGGCGTATTCCTACTCACTTCCACTCAAACCTTCAATTAATGGCTTCTCTTACACCTGCAACTATTCTAGTGCATCTTTGCCAGTATATTTGTTTGACTTCTCTATTCTTGACTTCTTAAATTATGTTCTTACTTTGGAACGGGTGCTTGAAATTCCTTAACTCTATTCACCTTCCATGTTATACATGCCACATGGCACTTAGACTCTCAATGCACTGTGTTCATAGTCTGAAGCATATACAATGTCTCTTTGCTTGGCTAAATTAGTGTTATAACATATTGGGCATTACTGAGTGAAAAATTATAATACCTTCCTTAAAATTGGGTGCTTATTGGCTCTTACATCTTGTATTTGTCTTTTCCAATGTGTGTCCTTTGCATGTAACGTATTCACCAACCTATAACTTGCCCTAATATCCAAACCTTTTATCTTCTCTGCGTATCCACTTCCACTCTTACACAAAAATGTATTCGCTTGGGCTCCTTTGGTGAAACTCGATGGCTTGCTCAATGCTTTGGTGGTGGCTCTAACCTAGATGATGGTGGACCTTTCTATGTGAATGGTGGTAGCTCTTATTTATTATGGTGGAACTTCCTTAGACAATGGTGAACCTTCCCCCTTAGATGGTGGTTGCTCCTCTTTATCATAGTGGTGTCTCTCCTACAGTTGATGGTGGTGCTCTCTACTCCAAATAGATGTTCTTCACTGCTCTTTGTATTGTGACTCTCTTGTGTCTTTAGATATTGAAAAACCTACTTTGTTTTTAATCCTTTGCTTTTTTTCAAACCAATGCTTTAGCTTTATTCCCTTTCAATTTAATAAATATGCATTCTTAACAACATTCACTAATAATTCAATACTCTCCTTATTTATACTTTCAAAATAAACTAATAATTAGATATTTTGCTACTTCAATCTTGTAGATGTAAATGTTATCAACTGATGAGTGGCTATTTGACACATATTTTTGTACTAGAATTGTTTCATTATTACAATTATATGATGATTATGATATGTTTTCTATGAATTATTATTGAATAAAATATTGATTTATTAGGAAAATTGATTAATTACCATAATATAAAAAATGTGTTTGATTTATATCAAATTTGTCCGGGTTTTGAGAAAAATGTAGGAAAAAAGTATAGATGATCGATGAAGATATTGTAGAGCTTTGGAGTGCACCTCGAACGAGAAGAACCAACTAAGTTTGGTGACAATAGTAATTGATCTTGTTATAGATGCTTATTACTGAAGTATGTTACTAAAGGTAATTACTGAAGGTAACTAATGAAGGTAACTACTGAAGATAACTACTGAAGATAGTTACTGAAGAATGTTTTACTAGCAGTTACTGAAGGATAATAAAGACTATTGACTTTGGCGTGCCACATCAGAATGGACGAAACATTAAGATGGAAACAACTGATATTTTCACTTAGCAAAATATTTTATTTCTCGCATACTATCTATGGGAATATTTCAAGTTGACAAAGTTATTATTTTATTTATAAATCTTGTAATCAATTTATTTTGGGAAGTTTGAGATATAAACGCAAAGACTGTTAGACTTTCCTGGAATATAGGACATGAGGTTCCAATGTATATCTTGTGAGGCAGTTAAAATAACATTGTCTTGTTAGGATTATTCATAGGATGCCACTTGGACCAGTCAAAGTACTTTTAAGTCCAATTAGGAGTACGTATTATGTTAGGTTTTAGATTGTTTTGATTAATGTATAGTCACCAGTTCACAAAATCCGCATGTCAAATATGTGGAGAATACTGTTTAGAATTTTATTAGTTACAACATAAATTACATAGGAGAGACCTTGAAAGGGGTCTATTCTTTGTTGCATCTATTATTACACTATAGTCTGTTCCAAGTTTACAATTATGAAGAAACACATTCAACATGTACAGTTGAAGCTCCAGTAATAAAATAACATTTTGTTCTTCAAAGATGGTAATTTGTATCAATTTCATGTGTTGTTTGATTTCTGTTATGTAAATTGTGTTTATCTGTTACCTGCATTCACAAAATAGACATAATGTTAGTATTAGTTATAAAATATAGTTATTGAGATAAGGTAAACTAGGGGAGAAAGACTTACACTGCCCTTTAGGAGGTAGGGCCCACTCCTATAGACAGTACCTGATCTCTCGCCCCTACATTAGGTTAGGATTAGTTAGACTTAAGTTAAACTACATTTCAAATTACATAAAATAAGATAAATTGCATGAGTATCCTCACAAATAAATTAGAAAATATTATAAATAAATTAGTTTACAAATAATTAGGTGCATCAGTAAATCAATTCATCAGTAATTAGGTGCATCAATAAATCAAGTCATAGTAAAAGTAAAACATAATTGCATTTATTTATCATATCCTACATCATTCATTTCTATACAAATTTAATTCTATTCATTTACTTTTCTGTATACATGAAACCTAAAAAAGAAACTTAAGCTAAGCTTAGTATTAACTCCTACGATATAATCTATATGGGATTGTTACTCTTTAAATCTAACCTTGATTTCCATCGGATTGATCAAATTAAATGTAAGCTCTACAACCGATCATCAACACTTTTAAACTTGAATGCTTCTTTTGCTCTAACTTATTTCTTCAAATTAATAATAGTAATATGGTGCTCTCAAATGCTTGATGTAGAATAGATTTAAATACTTCAATAATGAACTTAAGTTGCACCAATATCACATACCTTTTGATCTCCTTGTTAGCTAGTTTCTTTGGTGATTTGATTCACCCTTTAGCAATCTATATCTGGTAGGGTTTTGCACCCTTACTCTTCCTCACTTTGCTATTTCAAAAACCACTAAATATATAGCTCTAACTACTACTTAAATACTGCCTTCTAGTTGTCAAAAATTGCAGCAATTATCTTCTTTCAAATGATACTAAATTCTCTTGTGCTTTGCTACCTGAAGTTCTTTCGAATTTTTCCTAAAGTTCTCCAAAAACTTAGCTCTCTCCCTTATTCCAATGCTTTCCAAAAACTTTGATTTTATGGCTTCTTTAACTCTATTATCTCTAACTCTATAATTTTTAGTTGTTAATACTACCCAAAAAACATGCAACTATGTAGTCAGTTCTATATTTCTTTTGCAGTCCAAGACCTACAACAAAAGTCTTAAAAATTATGCCTTCTTCTCTTGTCTTAGGCTCCTTCAATATCCTTTTCAAGAGCACTCTAAAATCTACCCACAACCTTGCTAATCCACAACACAATACCTCCTTCAAATAACTATCCTACAATCCTTCAATTTTTGCCTTAGAAATTTTTTACCTTATCCCTTTAATTCAGACTTCAAAAATACTATGGCCATCCTTAAATTCCCCAAAACTATAGGATCTTCAATATTCTCCTCCTACAATATCCTTGTTGAATTTTGACTTCAAAAATGATCTTCCTTTTCTTCTTTCTCAAGAACCTGAATATCTTGAGATCTTTATATCCTCTCCAAAATTTGGCAAACTTCTTAGCAAAATCTCCTTCCTCTTGGATTTGTTGTCATATGAAAACAATTATCCTAGATCCTTCTTATCAAAAAATTCTCCTTTATTGAAATATCCTATCATGAAACTTCTCATTCAATGGTCACTTCTTCAACTCTGCAAAGTTACTCCTCCTTGCTTGCAATCTCCTACTTCTAGCTTTCTTCAAAATACCTTCAATGGCCACTTCTCCAATTATACAGTAGGTATTTCTCTAGCCTTCTTCCTCTTCTCCAAATTATCTTGAGACCATTTCTCTTGGATATTCTAATTCTATCTCTTCAACTCCTCTTATCAAAATTTCAATGAGACCTATCCTTGGTCTTCTCAATATTCCAACTATGGAAATTTTGCAATGAGATCTCTTTTTTGGATCTCCAAAATCTGTTGCTTCTGCAACCTACAATAGGAAATTTTTATTAGGTATTATTTATCTCCAATATCCAATATTTAATGAGAAACTTTTGCACAAGTCTCTTCAATATTCAATTTGCAGTCTTTAATATGCAATATTCTATCTTCAATATTCTTTCTTCCAAAACTGGAATTTCTTCAATATGATCTCTTTCAGGTCTCTTCATATTCTCCAATTTATAGCTCTCTATATTAAATTTGCAATATTATATGGGTACTTCCTTCTCGAGTCTCTTCAATCTTCAATATCTATTTTTTTCAATAAAGAACTAATCCCTGCATGAGGAAATCATATAGAATTTTAGGCAATGAAGGTGAAATTATTCTCTATCTGTTGTAGGAAGCTTCTTAACTTCTGGAAGTTAATTTTTGCAATAAGAAACTTATATAATAGTACCAAATATATTAGAATTTCCAGAATTCTAAAATGAACAAACTTCACTAGTTATCCTCAAAACTAGTGAAAACAATTATGTGTCGAGTCCTAGTCTTCACAATCTTGTGGAAAGACTTCAATAAATCTGCAATATGCAATCTAAAAAATCCTTAAATATACCAAAATATCTAATAATATGTCCTTCTTGGATCTCTTAATCTCTTCAAGCTCCTTAATATCAAGATTTGTACTCAAGACCTGAATTCTCCTTCTATTCCCAATTTAATCTTGGAATAGATAAATCTCCAGTATTCTCTGGTTTCTCCTTCTAGAGGTAATATCCTTCACAAATTTAAAGACTATTTGATTCCAATCCTTGCAATATCTCTCCCTATCTCCTATCAATATCCCTTGTGTATTTGATACCATTGTTAGCTTTTGAAGCTATATACTTAAGATAAATTAACCACAAGATCAATAATAAAGTTGCAATTCAATATATATGATAATGGAAATATTTTGCAAGTATAAAAATAAAAAATAACTCTAAAAACTACTCATAAACATACCATAAACAAATGCTCATGGAAATGGTACCATAGCTTTAGAAGTATAAAGAAGTGTTACTTCATGTCATGTTACATATGCACGTTACACTAAATATATAATGTAATGTGACTCTTCATATGGGGAACCCTTGACCTTCACTCTTCTAGAGACTCTTCCACTTATTATTATATGGATTTATGTACACATGGAATAATGTGCACATTTACATTATTGAATATTATGCACACTTGTGCATTTATTACATTACATAAAATAAATCACACTTTCCTAATCTAAGGATGTACCCAAGGTGGTACATTAGCATGTACCAAATAATGTAATATATTCCAACACCCCCTTGTATTACATTATTTGGTTATTTAAGACTTTAGTCTTCAATATGGTCTTTGCATTTAACTCACTTTGCATTGTATACCTTCTTGATCTGATTCTTTCTCCTCTTTCTTGTATTCATCATCAATATGTAGGTCTTTTTCCTTGAATTCCATCAAGTATCTATGATGAACTATAGATATCATAATCTTGCTAGTCATGTGTGGATCATAATTGATCCATTCTCCTTCCCTTGATTCTCTAAAAGACACGTATCCTTGATCTTCAAAAATGTCCAACTTGAATTCATCGTTAGTGGATGCTTTATAAACAAGAACTTGAAATAGATAATCTAATTTGAATATCAATTTCTCTTCAAATATTTTATAGAACTTGTATTTATAATAATAGGCAAGAATGAATGAGTTTTTCCTCCACAATATTTACATGGATGGAAATTCCAATAATTTGCTTTTTCATGACTAGATTTATTGCAGTAAGTACATTGTAGGACAGTCCCAACTTATTTATCAATTGACTTGGAAGAATCAAGCTTATCTATTTCTTTGATGAGATAATCAAACCAACTTTGTACACTGAAGTTATTATATCCTTGCTTATTTTATGTATTTGTAAGACATATTCATTAATATAGATGTTATCAATTCCTTTTATCATCCCATTATAAATTAACTCTTTAGAATCTATTTTAGTCAAACCATTAGTCTGTGAGTTTTTAAAAGTCTTTCTAGGCCATATTGGTTCTTCTCTTACATTCTCATTATTTTTAGAATCCAGTATATCTTTGAACCATATTGAATACTTAATAAATATTTCTATAGTTCCCCTTAAATCAATATTATTTATAACCTCTTAAAATAAGTAGTTTTAATAGAGTAAAAATTTTAATCCTTTGACCTACAACTTCCTAGTATTGAAAATATGATTTCGTCTAAATTTCTTAATTCTATGTTGATGTTGAATGCATTATGACTCCAAACTTAGAAATTTAGAATTTTCATAAAATATATTTGCAAGTTTTTGAATCTAATTTGAAGTAGAAACCCTTATTACTCCAATCTAATTGAATTGCAAATATTCCAAAATTTGTTTTGTAACTTTAAATAATTAAATCACAAAACCCTATGTTTATCCCTTTAATTATTTAAGCCAAACTTCAATATTTCATAAGGCTTTAAATGAATTAAATATTACTTATAATGTTTAATACTTATCTCTCCAATGTAAATACATTTACCTTTATCCTTAGAAAGCAATAATTAAAAATGAATTTCCCTTATATCTCCTATCCACTATACGTAAGCTTAAAATGGAAATGAATTACCTTTAGCCTTGGTAATTCCATCAGATTGATTATGTTTGAATGTCTTCCAAATTTATGCACGTATTTCAAGTTGGCACTCCTTATCACTATAATTAGAATTCCTTCCAAAATGATGCACATATTTCAAAATGACACTCTTTGTTGCTATACTTAGGCTTTGGATCAATTTGCTTTCTCCTTAGGTGAATTCGAATCTCACATAAACACTCTATAATGTAGTCAAAATTTTACTCCCTACGTATCCTTGCTATATCTCCCATACTACCAAGTGGCTTATTCCTACTTGCTTCCACTCAAACCTTCAATTAATATCTTCTCTTACACCTACAACTATTCTAGGGCATCTCTGCGAGCATATTTGTTCAACTCCTCTATTCTTGGCTTCTTAATTTACGTTCTTACTTTGGAATGGGTGCTTGAAATTCCTTAACTTTGTTTACCTTCCATGTTATACATGCCACATGGCACTTAGAATCTTCAATGCATTGTGTTCATAGTCTAAAGCATATACAATATCTCTTTGCTTGGCTGAATCAACTTTATAATGTATTGGACATTACTAAGTGAAAAATTTTAATGCCTTCCTTCAACCTGGGTGCTTATTGGAACTTGCACCTCGTATTTATCTTTTCCAATGTGTTTCCTTTACATGTAATGTATTCACCAACCTATAAATTTCCCTAATCTCCAAACCTTGTATCTTCTCTTCATATCCACTTCCACTCTTACACAAAAATGTATTCATTTGGTGAAACTCGGTGCCTTGCTCAATGATTTTGTGGTGGCTCTAACCTAGATGATGTGGACATTTCTACGTGAATGGTGGTGGCTTTTCTTTATTCTAGTGGCACTTCCTTAGACAACAGTGAACCTTTCTACTTAGATTGTGGTTGCTCCTCTTTACCATGGTGGTGCCTCTCCTATAGCTGATGGTGGTGCTCTCTACTCCAAATATATGTTTTTCACTTCTCCTTTGGATTGTAGCTCTCTAGTCTATTTAGATAAAAAAAACCTGCTTTGTTTTTAATCCTTTGTTTGGTTTCAAACCAATACTTTAGCTTTATTCACTTTCACTTTAATAAATTTGCATTCTTAACAACATTCACTAATAATATAATACTTTCCTTATTTCTCCTTTCATAATAAACTAACACTTAGATATTCTGCTGCTTCAATATTGCAGATGTAAATATTATCAACAATTTTAAACTTGGATGCTTCTTTTTCTCTAACTTCTTTCTTAAAATTAATAATAGTAATATGGTGCTCTCAAATGATTTATGTAGAATAGATTTAAGTACTTCAAAAAAGAACTTAAGCACCAATATCACTGTAAATCAAAATCAAACAACACTAATACAAAAGATAAAGTAACAAAATCACTGTAATAACATAAGATTGCACAAGATGAATAAAATTTTTATTAACATGGGTGAATCTCAAAATTATACAATCAATGTGCCCCAATATTGGGGTTTTACAATGCTTTTGTGATACAAATTTACAAATACTAGGGTTCTTCAAAACCCTAGATCAATACACTACTAGTGTCTTCTCACTCATATTCGATCCAAATAAGAGTTGTGGGTGGGCTTGTGTATCCATGGTGGGCCACCCTAGCTTCAAAAGTTTCCATATAGATGATTCATGTACCTAAAAAAAAATACAATCAAAAAAATATATTATAAGAACCTACGAGGGCTCCTAGTATGAGGCTCTCAAAAATATAAAACAACTAAACCCTAGATGCTGCAGAATGTAACTAAAAATAAAAAGTGCAAGAATATAAAATAAATCTACAAAATATTCTTACCTTGTCAATATGCTAATTTCTATCTCTACTCATATCGATTATTATCGTGAGGATGCCCAAATGATGCCCAAGGGTGTTAGGACTACAAATCTACTATAGGAAACACTAGAGACATTCTGTGACGGCTTTGAATACATTAGAGGGTTCCAAAAATACCCATGGGAACTATATGGATACCCACGGGCACTTTGTGGATGCCTACAGGTATTTTTTTGGATGCCCATGAGTGCTCTACTAGCTCTAGAAGGCATTCAAAGACCAAGGAAAGTGTTAGAGAACCAAATATAGTCTGTGTAGGTTTAGCAATGACAAAAAGGGACAATACGAAGGCAACAATGAGCTACTAAAGTGATGGTAAAGCGGCTAGGGCAGAGGGGCTTAAATATTTATCAGGTGCTTAATATTCAAAAGGATTAAGGGTGTTGGAGGATTAAGGGTTTGATTCATCAAAATGAATCATCTTTTATAATCTTCCCTTGAACATGTTAGGATTTTGACGACACAAAATGAGTGGCCAAGATTAAAACATGAGAAAGGGTGGATATTAAGTTTGGGTAAGTGACATGGATTGAGATGGATGGATGGCTAAGATATAAATGTGGTAGATGGCTAGGATTAATTTATATAAATACATATATATTTATTAAATATATATAAATATAATATATAAAATATTAATATTTAAATATATATTAAACAAATACATACATACATACACACACACACACACACACACACACACATATATATATATATATATATATATATATATAATGTATGGTTGAGATTGGAGGATATAGATGGATGAAAAGTGGCTAAATTTTGGTATCCATAGAAACCTCTTTTTGCATCGCGTTGCATGAAACATAATGCATTGCAAAAACACGAGACACTTGGTTTGGCATGATGAAGAAGCATATTTATTTCCTTGGAGCGCAAAGATGATTTTGAAGATAAAATAATTTTTATGTGTAGCTTACCCTCTCAATTGACAAATGAGTTAAGAATGAATCTTGTAAGCCAATTGACAGAATTATGCAGTGAACAATGCAGTTGAATGGTGTAAGTGCAAAATGTATGTTCCAAATGCAGATGATATGAATGATGTAAAGTGATGTCATTTTTTACCCAATAGAGAAAGAGGGTTTTTGCCAAGTGTAGATGCCATGATCATGTAAGATGTATCCCATTGTAGGAAATTAGACTAAAATTTGATTGCCCCAATTTTGGGGTGATTCCATGCTGTTGAAGAAAGGTGCCTTTTGGCGTCATTGAAATGCAAAGTGATGAAAATGTAAAATATCAAGAACCAATCATCCTAAGATCGGATGATTGCTAGGAGGTCCCTCCTAGTGACTATACACAATTCCTGAATATTAAGGAGAATGATGTAGTATGAATTATCCATGTTTCAAGCCCCACAGACAAGGCCATCAATGAAAACTTTTGAGCAAATTAATCTGAGCATAGTTGCACTAAAAAATGAGGATGGAAAATGTAATTTGATTTCAAACGAAGAGATATTGAATGATGATAATTTCCAAGAATCCTTATGGTGATTTATCCATATTACCGAATTGCATGGACAACCAATCATTGCAATCACCAAGGAGATAGAATAAACCACTAGATATGAGGTTCACTTGAAATTGTATGTGAACTTGGAAAATGTGAAAATGCAATAATTTATGGATGAAAATGGTATTTAAATGAATATGTGATGATGATAAATGCATTTATGGATGAATTACATGAATTTGTGAAATTTTGCATTGGTTTGGAGCATCTCAAAAAGTAATTTTGGACAATTTTATAACTTTTGGTCGTAAACAAAAGTTAACTACCCAAATCAGTCCATGCTATTATATATATGAATGGAATTATTGAGTGGATGATTGGAAATATGAATATGATAATTTTATGAAAATTTGGACCATTTTGAATCTTGTTAAGTGATTTTACAACTTTTGGTCACAAGCAAAAATTAAGTTACCAAATCGATTTTGTTTTCACAAAACATGTTATGATGTTGGAATGAATGTATGGATGCAATTTGGAGTGATTTTGTGGAAGTAATATACCTTTTTGGATAATTTTTGTCTTTCTAAAATTTTTGACACCAAACATCAGCTTGCATCTTTAGCAACCTCAGATGTTGGTGGGCATCTGGCAATCCACATACTCTAGTCTACGTTTCAATGCACCTGTGAACACCCATGGGCATTCCAATGCACCAAAAATAGCTATAAATATTCTATAAAAGTGAATTTATATTCATTCTTTGTGTTTGTAAATTTTAGAATCTGCTTCCAAAGGAGTGAGTGAGGAAGTGAGGTGGAGTGAATAAGTTTGGTGGTGCGGGAGATATGGCGATGGATGTGTGGATGTGGAGGTAGGAGCAGAGGCGCATGTTGCTAAGGTAAGTGTCCTTGGCACTCTTGGTTTGGACTTGTGCAATTTTTTTTGAGACATGCAAATGAATATGACATTAATGTGTGTATTTTACATGTGTTGTTCTATAGCTAAATATCTTGGAGGCTCAACATCAGTTCTTACCTCTCATCCTAGGGGTGAGAAAGGCACTATGGGATGAGAAGTGGAAGTGGTTGGAGGATGTTGGGATGGTTGGAGTAGCCTGGATTGATGTGGTGAGGGCAAATGAGGGGTATCTATCTACCTTGGTAGAGAGATAAGATCCAGATAAGGGCATCTTTCAGCTCCCTACTAGAGAGGCAATACTTACAATTAAGGATGTATATCGTGTTCTCAAAGTACCAGTGAAGGGGTTACATGTCGAGGTTGGACATAATAAGGGGTATGATATGGTCCAAATATTTGTAGATCGATGGTGAGGTGAGAGTGTGAAGGATGGAGGGATAAGGCATTTGGCTATGTACATGGATAAAAAGTTAAAAGGTATTACCTACCTTGATCATGTTCATGTTGGCCAACATAGTGGCCCCCAACAACACTGGATGTTGGTTCCCATGGAACATGATCAGACTGGTGTATGACATGATTGATGAAACTCAAGTGTATGCATGGGCATATGCTTTGCTAGTGTAGCTATACCAGGAACTGTATGAGGTGAGGAGGTGGGGATGAAAGGGGTTGGGTTACAATTTACTACTACACTATTGGGGTTGGGAGCACTTCAATGTGTCTTGGCATGTAGGCTTACCTACTAAGGCATGGGATAGGGATCAACCCTATGCTATGAGATGGTTGATGGTAGAGGAGGTGCATCTGAGTCATCCTATTTAGACTGGCCCATAGTACAAGGATTTTTGGGTAGGGTTGGATTTTTGGGTAGGGTTGACACCTACTCAGTTGCTTTGGTGACCATTGCAAGGTGCTACTTGGAGAGCTCTGTCTAGATATTTAATATTTACACAGTATAAATTGCATTCATTCACGGATAAATCATATTCAACAATAATGCAGAAATATTGATAAAACAAACTTTAAACAAATAAGCAGTGAAGATGGAAAGCCACTTGAGGTGGGCACTCCCTCGCCGTAAAGGCTATTATGCGAATAGCGCAGATGAAAAGAAAATAAAAAGATGATAGATGATTATTAAATGATAAATCATATGATGTTTATAATAAACTTCTTCACTTGGAAAACATAGCCGACTTGGCTATGTTTGGTGTGTAGCATGACTCCCCTCCTCGGAAAGCTTTGTCCTCAAAGCTGGAAATGACTGGAAAATACTTTCAGATTCCCAGGTTGCATCTTCTTCAGGTAAATCCTGCCACTTGATGAGAAATTCTTGGATGTGACGAGATCTGAGTCTGCGTGATCTGGTTTGTAGTACTTCTTCTGGTTGTAGATGGATACGCCCTTCTTCATCCAACACTGGTAATTCTGACTGAGAGTGTACCTTCTGGCCAATCACCTTTTTGAGACAGGAGACATGAAATACTGGGTGTATGCGAGAGGATTGGGGTAACTCTAGTTGATATGCTACCTCGCCAATGCGACGCACAATTTTATAAGGACCATAGAATCGTGGTGACAACTTCTGACTGGATTTGAGCTTCAATGATAGCTGCTTGTAGGGCTGAAGACGTAGGAATACCATATCACCAATATTGAATGTTCATTCTGAACGCTGCTTGTCCTGTTGTTGCTTCATACGATTTTGTGCTTGGACCAAATTATCTTTCAAGATAGTGAGCATTGCTTGTCGCTTTTGTAACCAATCGTCGACTTGAGCCACTTTGGAAGATCCTGGTACATAATCGGCAATTGTTGGTGGCTTTGTTCCATATAATGCTTCAAAAGGAGACATCTTAGTGGAAGAATGATAAGAAGTATTGTACCACCATTCCGCCAATGACAACCATTGACTCCATTGATATTGTTTATCCTGAACAAAACATCTTAGGTAGGTACCCAAACATTTGTTAACTACCTCTGTTTGACCATCTGTTTGTGGATGGTATGCAGAAGACATATTTAATTTGGTACCACTAAGTCGAAATAATTCTCTCCAAAAATTGCTGGTAAATATGGGATCACGATCACTTACAATATTTTTGGGCATTCCATGTAATTTAAAAATTGAATCCATAAATACCTTGGCCACTTTGCTTGCTGAAAATGGATGTTGTAAAGCCTGAAAATGAGCATATTTGGAAAGGCGATCAACTACCATGAAAATTACTATTTTTCCTTCCGACTTAGGAAGACCTTCAATAAAATCCATGGAAATATGTTCCCACTGGCGATCCGGAATAGGTAACGGTTGAAGTAATCCTGGTGATTTGATTGTTTCCCCCTTATTGCGTTGGCACACTTCACATTCAGCTACCCATTGCTTAACCTCTGCCTTTAATCCTTTCCAACAAAAGGATTGTTTAACCCGCATGTAGGTTTTCAAAAACCTAGAATGTCCTACTGAAGGAGAAGCATGTGACTCTTCTAGAATCTGTACTTTGATTGGTGAATTATGAGGGATGTAAATACGATTCTTCTTACGTAATATTTGGCCATCATATGCGAAAAGAGGGTACTTAGAGGAACCCATAGATAACTCTTGAATTATTTGAGTTGTTTCACTGTTGGACAACCATTCTTCTTGTAACTTGAGACACCCACTGTGAACATGGCCCTGAAATGGCATTAATAACTACTTCATCTTCGTATTTTCTAGATAATGCATCCGCAGCCACATTTTCTTTACCTTTCTTATATTCAATCACAAAATCATATCCCAATAATTTAGTCAACCACTTATTTTGTTCGGGATAAGAAAACCTTTGTTCTAAAAAATGCTTGAGACTATTGTGATCGGTTTTAATAATAAAACGGCTATTGATTAAGTAATGCCTCCATTTTTCCACTGCATGTAAAATAGCCAACATTTCTTTTTCATAGGTGGATTTACCCAAATTTTTCCTTGAAAGTTGTTTACTTTCGAATGCCAAGGGATGACCCTCCTGCATTAGTACTGCACCAATACCTGTTCTTGAAGCATCACATTCAATGACAAATGGTTTTTGAAAATCTGGAGTGGCCAAAACTGGAGTCGTACACATGGCCTCCTTGAGAGCCTCGAAAGCTTTAGTAGCTACTACTGACCATTGAAAAGCATCCTTCTTGGTGAGAGCCATGAGAGGACCCACAATTTTACCATAGTCACGCACAAATTTGCAGTAATAGCCCATGAGACCCAAAAAACCACGAAGTTTTTTGATGGTTTTAGGCAGGGGCCAATCTTGTATTGCCTTAATCTTATTGGGATCTACCTTAACACCTTCGTGAGATACTATATGACCGAGGTACTCCACTTCTTGAACACCAAAGGAGCATTTAGATCTTTTGACAAACAACTTTTCTTTGCGTAGGATATGGAGAACTCTGTCCACATGTACTAAATGATCTTTCCATGATTTGCTATAGATGAGTATGTCATCAAAGAAGACTAGAACAAATTTTCATAGGAATGGATGAAACACTTGGTTCATGAGACTTTGGAATGTAGATGGTGCATTAGTGAGACCAAAAGGCATGACCAGAAATTCATAATGACCTTCATGAGTTCGAAAGGCTGTTTTGGGAATATCCTCGTCCCTAACTCGGATTTGGTGGAACCCTGAGCGTAAGTCCAATTTGGTGAAGAATTTGGCACCATGTAGCTCATCTAGTAAATCATCAATGACAAGAATAGGAAACTTATCTTTGATTGTGATTTTATTGAGAGGACGAAAATCTGGACACATACGCCAAGAATTGTCTTTTCGATGAGCTAAGACGACAGGTGAGGAATAAGGACTAGTACTATGACGGATGACACCCTGGTCTAATAGTTCTTGGACAATCTTCTCAATTTCTATTTTTTGGGGTTGGGGATATCGATAAGGATGACCATTGGGTGGAAGACTACCAGGCACTAGATGTATGGCATGGTCATGAGATCTTTTGGGGGGTAGGCCTGTGGGTTCTTGAAAAACCTCCTCATAGTTAGACACAATGTTTTGGAGATCTTCCTCTTTGATTTTTGGCATAGTTTGTTCTAATTTTTCAATGCAATTGATTCGGGCTATGAATCCCCCACCATATTTTCTTAACAACTTTTCCATGCTATGTGAACTTACAACTTTTGATGGAGGTGTGGGTAGTCCTTGAAGACGGATGGTCCTCCCATTGGCTTGCCATTCCACAAAGCGATGTTTGTGATTAAAACCCACGGTGGTTTCTAATTGTTCCATCCATGCAACACCTAAAATAACTTCTGAATTTCCTAATTCCATAACAAAAAGAGGACCTTGCCAAGTATACGTACCCATTTGTAGTGAAATTGAAGATGTCTTACCGAGACATTGAGAAACTTCCCTGCTTGTCGTTCTGACTTGAAACCGATCTTGACTAGAAGAGTAGACGTGCAGACCCAGTGTCCTTGCAAGTCTTGCATCAATGAAGTTGTGAGTACTTTCGAAATCAATTAGTACCATCACCCGCTGCTTTCGAATGAAACCTGCCACCTTGATTGTATGGTGAGAAGATAACCCCATAAGAGCATGTACTGAAATAGTCATGGTATCCTCCTCAGTGACAACTTCATCTTGTGCATTTTGGTCCTCAACTGGGAGATCCTCAGGTGCGTCGTACTCCTCTATTTCTTCTTCCTGGTCGGCATATTCAATTTGAAAATTTTGTCGTGGTGTACATGCTTGATATTTTTGATGTTGACTGCGACATTTGTAGCAGAAGTATCATGACGGTTGATCATTTCTATGAAAAGAGTTGTTGTGGAATGGAGGTCGACCATATGAATCACGTCGTGTGGATGATCCTATGTGCACCTTTGTTTCTGCTAAGTCAACAATCCTTATACACTCATCCAACTTGGATGGATTTTGTAGATCTACCTCAACTTTAATATGTGCTTTTAATCCATTTCGAAAAGCTGCTACTACCACGTCCTGTGGTAGGTCTTCTGCATAGGAAAGCATACTGGTGAATTCAGAAATATAGGCCCCTACTGATCCTGTTTGCCTGAGTGACAACAATCGTACTGTGTATGAACCCGTGGGACCTTTGTCGAATCTATGAAGAAAGGCTCTTTTGAAAGTATCCCAATATAATGCATCTTGGGGCTCCTCACGTTTATACCATGTAAACCATTGATAAGCTTCAGTGCCAAATTTGGTTGTTGTAAAAGGGACCCTGTCCTTGTCCTAAAATTTGTAAAATTCTAAGATGCCATCCATTTTTGCAATCCACCCACGTGGATCCTGGCCTTCAAAGGTAGGCATGTCAATGCATGGATGATTGACTCCCATTGGACCTCTTGGTTGGGTGTAACAATTATTTCTATCTTGTTCCTCGTTACTTCTCTGTCTCTGGTTGTTATTTTGATAGGGTCTGTGAAACCCTCTTTGTTGCTCCATATTTTCTTCATTACCCCTATCCTCAATATTTTGGTGACCATTGTGAGTCAGGGATTGACTATTTTGACCTCTATGGTGTGTGTAGTCGTCATTGTAGACATCCGTACTCCAGTGATTGGAACTAGAAGGATTTGGTTGGGGCGGTTTCTGAGATGCGTTGAAACTTTCAGTCATCATCTAAAGATTTACTATCAAATATTTTAACAACTCATCATTGAGCACTGGATGATTACTGTCCACTTGGGTGATGTTTTCTTGTGCTGAATCTGGAGAAGAATTGGATGCCATTGGGCTGACCATTGGATGATTCGGATTAAAACTACCAATTTCGGATGGAGAAGGAGAATTTTTTGTACCTGGGCTTCGACGAGCTCTTCTGACGTTATTGTTGGGAGTTTTCGAGCTTGTTAATCGTCCGTCAGATCCTTTGATCCAACTTCTGCTCATGCACTTTTCAAAGTCTCCTGCTTAGTAGTCCTTGAGCTTCAATTTTTGCAAAATTTGGGTTGGCTTTGGCAAAAATTTTGTTGTTTTTTCCGCCTTAAGTGCCACTCCAACTGTGGCGCGGATTGGAATTTTGGCTCGCCTCCTTTGAGAAATTTTTAACACTTGTATTAACAACTTGAATACGACAACTATTTTGACCACCATGGACTATGTAGAACCATGTAACCCAATATTGGACATGACACAGGATGCAAGGAGGACAACTCAGATGAAATACAAACTAACACTAGACATGATGCAATTGTGGACTCAAACGAAACATGAAACAACACTATACACGATGCAGATGACTTGAAAAGCAAGACACAATTTTGACAACTTGACAAGAGAAACATGAACTAACACGAGACACGATGCAACTATGGACTTAGAAGAAATGCAAAACAACACTGGACACAATAGTAAAGACTTGATAGCGATAACCGGACAAGACTCGACAGTGACAACGATAATCAAACTAGGATAGCGACAATCGGACAGCTGGACAAGACTCGACAGAGTACGACAACTACAATCAGACAAGGAAAAGACTCAACGAAGCATGATAGATACAATCAGACAAGAATAGTGATGATCAGAAATCTAGAAATGACTTGATGGAGTGGGACAGGAAGGACTAGACAACTGGCATTGGAAGGGGACAGGGACAACAAAAGCAATGAGACGTGTGCGTAAGGACGAAGGGTCGTCTGACCAAAGTCACACTGTATTACTATCCCCTACAGCCTTATAAAACCCACAATGAATTTTGTATGGGCAATGTGGGATATATATCCTAGCGACAAAAATAAAAAATATAAGATAATATTACGAACCTTAGTTAGGCGCTTAATAATTGATTTTTTATGAATTCTGATTGGATGATGTCATTTAACACCAGATCGTGCCTATTTCAGAGATGTTTTAGAGTCAGAGACAAATTATATGGCCCAACTATGATGTAAGTGGATCACAAAGCATTTTTTTGGTGTGCTGTGGACGTGATTGCTCTTCCAGAACACTGATTTTCTCCCTGGCCATGCTCTGTGTAGTGCTATAATCAAAGACGTCGGTGTCCCTTTTGCGATGGCGTTACTTGTATGGTTTTCAAACTGCAACCTTGGACTACTTATCGTGATGATGAAAAATGGATAAAAACTATGAGCTGTACATATTTTTTATTATCGAAGGCTCCGTGAAGGTGTATTCAGGAGTAAGCAATAACGAAAGTCCCATGAGATCGTAATCTAGATTACTGATACCACATGGAGAGCTCTATCTTGATAATTAATAATTACACAGTAATAATGGCATTCATTCATAGATAATTAATAATTCAACAATGACATAGGAGGATTGATAAATCAAACTATAAAAAAATCTGAAATAAATCGGACAACCACTTGAGGTGGGCACTCCCTCGTCGTAAAGGCTCTATGTGAATAGCACATATGAAAAGGAAAATAAAATATGATAGATAATTATTAAATCAAAATCATATGATGTTTATAATAAACTTCTTCACTTGGAAAACATAGTCGACTTGCTATGTTTGGTGCGTAGCAGCTACTGTTGGCAATTTGAGTTATTTTATGTTTTCATTGATGCCACATGGATCACATTGAGTTTTGGTGGCAAAATGATATTTTGGAAAGCATTGATAAATACAGTGTTTTTATGAAAACCAAGGCAAGAAAAATAAAAGGTTTTATTTAAAACCATGGATGGCATATTTGAACTGGGCTTTTCTTAAAACCCAAGTTGGCATTTTGTTTCATCGAAAAAGGTGCTCCGATGATGGAGATATTTAATTTTTAATATTTAGTTTAAATTTTAATTATTTAAAATTAAAATTAAAATTTAAAATTAAATATGCAAGATTTTTGCCGACGTCATCGAAAATAATAAGGAGGCTATATAAAGGGGATACCTAAGGTTCATAAACTTATCTGTGCTCATGGTTAATAATCGTTGGCTAAGCATCCAAATTGAGCTCAGGCGAAATTTTTTTAGAAAGCAGAAGCAGCGAATAAACGAAGGTTGGTCGAAGTCCAAAGTCATCATGGGAAGAGTGGTGCATTGGCAGTTGAATTTTGGCTAAGGTGTGTGGCAGCATAGATGTCAAGGTTTTGAATCCATTTGAATACGTTCAGAAGGCGTTGGAAGAAAAGCGCTCGAAGCACTTTTGATTTGTGGAAATGGAGGAAAGGTTTTTGTTGGTCCGGCTTTCATGCACACCCCGGGAAAGGATGAGGCAAGGAAAGCTCCGGAGACACCCACGGGATGGATCCCACTCATCTTTAGGATCTAGCTGGTTATCCAAGGTGCGAGTTACAGAGTTGGGTCGAATGGCAATTCACTCTTTTCCACTTCTGGAATAGATTTCAATATGGACTGGTCTGTTACCTTACAGGGGGTTCTTGAACTTGTTCAAGTAGTTGCAAAAGTTGTTGACAATCAGATTTAACTTGAATTCTTGATCTAGCTCTCATGGGTCAATAGATTTAAATAAAAGACAAATAAAGAAAATAAAAATGGATCATTCACCGAAAGCAAAGAGAGGGTAGGGTAGGGCAGAAAAGAGAAGCTTATCAAACATCAACTGTAAAACCCTAAACTATCAATCTTATCTATGCTATCAGCTTCACAACAGAACAAATCAAAGAAGAAAGTGTCCAGTCACTCTAAGATCACTTTCAACTAAGAGCACAAGGCAGAGTGAAACAGATCTAGCAAAAAATTATAAATCCAAGGGCAACTGGTTAAAATCGGTATCTTTCACCGACAGACTCTAGCTCGCACAAAGGAAGACAGAGCAATTAGAACAAACTTACACCTGAAATCTGTAATTTCCCCTAGCAGACAAAATAACAACTGAAGCCTAACAGCATATTTAAACTTGATAATGGCAGATTTACAGCATATATCTAATAAACTTTAAATGGAACGGATAACAAAAGAAGATACACTTATCACACTCGCAAAAGATTAGGCTCCCGGCCATGCTATCACGTAAAAGCTAAAGCACATCAACTCCAAGTCCAGAAACAAAGGATTTCACAAAATTTGCAAGAAATTGCTTATAAGCCTTTTATTTCTAAGTCTCCGCCTCCCGCGATTACATTTAGAATCTGTATTTATAGACTCAGGATAGACCCTGATCTTTTCAAAATATCTTGCTCAAACCCTAAATCTTATCGCACTTAAACCCTAGGACCCGGGTTTTACAATAAAAATCCATTTAAAATCAAAGTCCAGATAGAACTTAACCCTTCGGCAAATCAGTGCAGTCAATTGCCATAAATGGAGAAGATAAAATCAAATGCAACTTGCATTCATCCGCAGCTGCAAATAAATGCCTCCATTAATTCTGCTGGTGAGCCGGATGAGTCACCACTTCTCTCAGATCTGATCTCCGTAAAGCCATCCCTGTGTTGAAATTGTCTTCATGCTATCAAGTCTACAATAAATTTGCTATTGAATGCTTTACCGGCTTCTTCTCTTCTAGCATGGCGGTCCTTGACTAAATCCGCACTTTATCTTTGCCTTTATGGTCTTTCCCGGTTGTCCCGTAAGTGCCAGGTGGAATCCTGCATGAAAGACAAAAAGATGCATTAGATTAGCATTTTAATTAAATCGGAAGCTTAAAACATTAAAAACAGATTAAAAACCACAAAATAAGCTTGCATGTCGGCTTCTGCTTGTCCCATTCACGCTTTGACACGTGTCGCTACCCCAGGATGCCTTCTGTTTCTCGCCGAAATGCACTTTCAGGTCAACTTATGACTTTCTCTCTCCTACCGCGATTCTGCGACATGTCGCGAAATCGCGACCCTGCCAGCGCATCGGCAACTTCTTCCCTCGTCGGCCGCGAAAACGCGACATGTCACGATTTCGCGACATGTCGCGAAATCGCGACCTTCCTGGCCTCCGTACGCCTTCTTGATTTTCAGCCGCGATTCTAGAACACGTCGCGATATCGCGACAGTTCCGCTACCTGCATGCGTTGACCGCGTTGACCGCGATTTTGGAACATGTTTGCGACTTAGCCGATTTTTCATTCTGCAGCCCACTTTCTCTCTCCTACCGTGAAAATGCGACATGTCACGATTTCGCGACATGTCGCAAAATCGCGCCCTTCCGTACAGCTTGCTTCTCTCTCCAAAAACTGTCGCGATTTCGTGACATGTCGCGAAATCGTGACCTTTCTGGCACTTAGCCGATTTTCATGCATTTTGACTTACCTGTCGCGATATCGCGACATTTTCGAAAATGGAAGTGTCGCGATATCGCGACACTACCAAAAATGGAAAGTTTGATTTTTCAGTGAATTATGCAACTATTTTCTGGATTTTCTCGGTACCGGTGCAAGATTTTGCTTGTGCATGAATGATTCTAGCATGTAAAAAGTGAATTCTTGGATAACACAGCTAGAATGCAAGAAAAAGCACAACTTTAAAAAGGAGGCAAGCAAATCTGGATTTAAAACCCGAAAAGATCAAGAGGGTCCCTGCTGCAAAAAATGAAAGTTCAGAATTTTCTAAGGATGGAATCTCATTTTTCAGTGGGGGTGTGTTGCTTATCAACAAATGGCGATATCTACGGGTAAAATAGTAGCACTATTTTAGAACCCAAGACTCGGGTTTCAAAACAAAAAGACCATGCATCATGCCTTGCCACGAACATTCTTCACAATAAATTGACTCGCTAACCGCAAGTCGTTAAAATTTCCCAAGGACATACTAGGCCGAATTACTTCAAGGAAGATTTCTGATGTGCAATTTCAAAGGGTATAAAACTTTCTTCAAGGATGACCGAATTGAATGATAAACTTGGATTAATCAACTTTTCTAGATTGTAAAAGGGGAAACCGAGTAGAGCTCTGTTTACTAGTTTAGCCTTTTACAGCCTAGACAGAGTTACCCTTTAGATTTACACGACCCAATTTACAACTGTAGGGCAGAATCTAATATTGGCTGCCTCTTTTAATTGTTCAACTCTTTTTTTTTTTCTCTTTTTTTCTTTTTTCTCTCTTTCCTCTTGAAATATATCACTATCTCGAAGAGGCTTTAGAGAAATTACAATTTTCTTTTAATTATTTGATCAACTGGAACTGTTTCAGCCTAGGCATTGATAGCCTCTGGTGACACCCAAATAATTACATGACATAGTCCCCTCTCATAACCAGCTTTTCTTGGATTCCCTGGGAGTTCCTCCAACTAAACAAAGATAGCAACTTTCTCTATCATTAAAACAACTGTGGCAAGTAAGACACAAGATCCAATCATCTCTCTACCTTTGTCCCGAATAACAAAATAGCTCTACTGTTCAAAGTAAGCAGACTATCTCAATTAGAATGGTGAACAACATGGGCATTGGATGGAAACTGGATTGATCAACTTAGAATAAACAATTTTAGCAGGCTGACTTTTCATTGATTGCTCAAGCAAAGGCAAAGGACAAAAATTTTAGAAGCCAAAGGACTTTGTACAGGCTTCCAAGGACAAGCACAGGCTTTAAAGCAAAACAAAATAAAACCGCATCAGACTAAAGCACAGAACTGCAAACCGTACAAAGGGAATAAAATAAACTGAACAGACAACAAAGAAAAGAACTAAAACAAAAGACTCGACAGACAAGAAAGAAAAGGAATAGCAGGGAAGAAAATAAAAACCGTACAGCAATAAAAGAAATAAACTAAAAGAACCAAGCAAATAAAACGAACAAAAGCTAAATTGCAAACACAAAAAAACTAAAGCAAAAAATAAATTAAACCCCAAACCAACAAAAGAAAGAAAAAGAAATGCAAGGAAGAAAAGACTGTACAGACTAAAATAAAAGCAAGCTAAAATAAAAAGACAAAGAAAGGAAATAAAAAGCACTGACAAAAGAAATAAATCGCACAAGCTAAAACTGAAAAACAATTAAAGAAAATCGAAAATCGCAAATCGTACGGACATTTAAAAATAAAACCGCACCGACAAAGAAATAAAACTGAAAACCGAAAGCTTATTTACAATGTCAATGTACATATGTTACAACTTCCCTTCATACTCAAAAAATGCAGCAGTTGGGAAAGCAGAGAAATGGTGCCTTAAAAAATTTTGGACCATGCAAGTAATTTAAAAAAATTACCTTTCAGGTCCTCGTTGACGAAATGCACTCCGCATCGTGCTTCAAAAATTTGCTATCCGGGGAAAGACTTGTGTTTATCGTCTTCCCCGTCCCATTTGAAAAACAAATCTGCAACTCCTTCAAATTAAACAAATCATATAATAACAAATCATATGATAACATGTTTATGCTTCTAATTGAAGGGTTTGCAGAGTTCTTTCAAAAGGACCGAATGTAAAAACCCCCAGGATCAAATACCTTAAAATCTTGACAGACCTGCACCACCACATCTTCAAAATTATGTGACAACCGAAAGAAATCATGTTTTATCTCGTATGCCCCGGTTCTTAACAACTTGAACATTTTGTGGTTGCTGCACTGCTTCAATATCCAGGACTTCAATTTTTATCCCTCTAGAAGGATGCTTACAATTTTCCTTTTCACCTGAGCCTTGCTTAGATTTAACCTCATCAATGTGCAATGTCCAAACATCATGGTTGTGATTGATTAGAGTTGTAACTGTTCTCACCTTCTCAGTTGCCAAATTATAAACTCCAATATCTACATCAACACAGTTTATAGCCTTTTCTTTGATATTATGTTCGTAAGTTGCAGGCTTATGTTGAGACAGTTCATCAATTCCAAGTTGGCTGACCACATTCATATTTACTATCTTTTCCTCATTTTCTTGAAATCCAACAGTGGTCCAGAGTAAGCCTCAATCAAGTTAACCTTTTGTTCAACAATCTGAGGCAGTTCATAGAGGGTGATGTCAGCTTTAAGTTCCCTCATATCCTCAATGATGTTATCCTCCTCAGTTACTTCTGCATAGTGATATTGAATCTCACTTTCATCATCCTCTGATGAGGAAGGATCATTGTTAGATTCTGGACTCTGACATCTCAAGTCATAACTGTCTCTTTTGAACTGCTGAAAATCTTGCATTTCATCCACAGGAGTCTGTACAAGACTTTCTGTCTCTTCAAGAAAAGTGAAAGAATCGAAACCCCGGTTGTACTATTTTTGGGTGAACTAGAAATATCAATATTTCTTTGATCTCTAGGAAAATTTAACTCACCAGGAAAAACTTCGGATTTGGGTGGTGCCGGATCACAACTCGTTCGGCTCAAGCACCCGCACTTTGAACTTGTCGAACTTTTCTCCGTATTTTGCACATGCCGAGTGGATGTCACAGCTTAACGGAGTCTCCTTGGGTAGAGCATGACATGTTGGCACTAACTCATGATGTGGAATGGGGTCCGGAATAGGCATGTTCTCGTGTAACATAGGATATCAAAGGACTCGCTCGTAATTTGAGGCCCTAACTATCTTTCAAGAATTAAGGCTTCTTTATAAGCACCTGCCAGGGTTGTGATATTGATGTCTCTCTTGAGGAAAATAGAGGTCACCGAATCCAATGCATTCTTGTAGATTTCTAAGGCCAGATTTGCATTTGGGATGTAATGGCCAGTCATTCTACCGTAAGCTCTTTGGAACCTCATATTGAAAGACCTGACAGTTTCTCCTGACTCTCTCTTGATGCTGGAAAATTGTTGATATAAAATGCTGGGATCTATCATTTCATCGAACTGTGATATAAAAGATTTCTCTAGATCATCCCAGCCTAGTAATGGAATTGCTCGGTGAGGTTTAAAAACCGACCATAAGCTCCCTCCCGGAGAGTGAACGGGAACAATCTGCGAACAACATCTTCATGCTGTATATTCAACAATCTTAAAGCATTTTTAAAAGCTAGCAGGTGTTCTTCTGTAGTTCTTGTCCCATCATGTTTGTACCTGGGGAGATATCTTTTCGGGCTTCTGGGCAAGTCATGGGCTATACCCGAGATGTTCAAAGCAGTGGGGCCCAACCAATTTGCCATTATTACTTGGCTGACAATGATGTTCTGATTTGTAATTGGATAACTGCAAGTGATGATAGAACTGTTCTTAACAAACCACTGAACTTAAGGCCTTCTCTGTGGCAATTTTAAATACTGCACTGACAACTTTCAAAAACTGTACTGACAATTTATGAAATCCAGCCACTTTTAAATGTTAAAATGCACTGTTAAACTTCTTCTTTTCGAATTTGGAAATTTAAAACACCCACCGACAATTTACAAAACACTACTGACAATTTATAAAACTGTACTGACAATTTAGAAAACTGTCCGGAGTTCACTGTGGGTCCTTCAAATGTTGGTGTTATGCCCTTACAATACTTGAACTGAGTTCAACAGCCCTCCTTCTAGCGCCAATTAGGTTGTTGGTCCGGCTTTCATGCACACCCCGGGAAAGGATGAGGCAAGGAAAGCTCCGGAGACACCCACGGGACGGATCCCACTCATCTTTAGGATCTAGCCGGTTATCCAAGGTGCGAGTTACATAGTTGGGTCGAATGGCAATTCACTCTTTTCCACTTCTGGAATAGATTTCAATATGGACTGCTCTGTTACCTTACAGGGGGTTCTTGAACTTGTTCAGTAGTTGCAAAAGTTGTTGACAATCAGATTTAACTTGAATTCTTGATCTAGCTCTCATGGGTCAGCAGATTTAAATAAAAGACAAACAAAGAAAATAAAAATGGATCATTCACCGAAAGCAAAGAGAGGGTAGGGTAGGGCAGAAAAGAGAAGCTTATCAAACATCAACTGTAAAACCCTAAACTATCAATCTTATCTATGCTATCAGCTTCACAACAGAACAAATCAAAGAAGAAAGTGTCCAGTCAGTCTAAGATCACTTTCAACTAAGAGCACAAGGCAGAGTGAAACAGATCTAGCAAAAAATTATAAATCCAAGGGCAGCTGGTTAAAACTGGTATCTTTCACCGGCAACCTAGCTCGCACAGTGAAGACAGAGCAATTAGAACAAACTTACACCTAAAATCTGTAATTTCCCTAGCGAGATAAAAGAACAACCGAAGCCTAACAAGATATTTAAACTTGATAATGCGATTTACAAGATATATCTAATAAACTTTAAATGGAACGGATAACAAAAGAAGATACACTTATCACACTCGCAAAAGATTAGGCTCCCGGCCATGCTATCACAGTAAAAGCTAAAGCACATCAACTCCAAGTCCATAAACAAAGGATTTCACAAAATTTGCAAGAAATTGCTTATAAGCCTTTTATTTCTAAGTCTCCGCCTCCCGCGATTACATTTAGAATCAGTATTTATAGACTCAGGACAGACCCTGATCTTTTCAAAATATCTTGCTCAAACCCTAAATCTTATCGCACTTAAACCCTAGGACCCGGGTTTTACAATAAAAATCCATTTAAAATCAAAGTCCGGATAGAACTTAACCCTTCGGCAAATCTGTGCAGTCAACTGCCATAAATGGAGAAGATAAAATCAAATGCAACTTGCATTCATCCGCAGCTGCAAATAAATGCCTCCATTAATTCTACTGGTGAGCCGGATGAGTCACCACTTCTCTCAGATCTGATCTCCGTAAAGCCATCCCTGTGTTGAAATTGTCTTCATGCTATCAAGTCTGCAATAAATTTGCTATTGAATGCTTTACCGGCTTCTTCTCTTCTAGCATGGCGGTCCTTGACTAAATCCGCACTTTATCTTTGCCTTTATGGTCTTTCCCGGTTGTCCCGCAAGTGCCAGGTGGAATCCTGCATGAAAGACAAAAAGATGCATTAGATTAGCATTTTAATTAAATCAGAAGCTTAAAACATTAAAAACAGATTAAAAACCGCAAAATAAGCTTGCATGTCGGCTTCTGCTTGTCTGCCTCACGCTTTGACACGTGTCGCTACCCCAGGATGCCTTCTGTTTCCCGCCGGAATGCACTTTCAGGTCAACTTATGACTTTCTCTCTCCTACCGCGATTCTGCGACATGTCGCGAAATCGCGACCCTGCCAGCGCATCGGCAACTTCTTCCCTCGTCGGCCGCGAAAACGCGACATGTCACGATTTCGCGACATGTCGCGAAATCGCGACCCTCCTGGCCTCCGTACAGCCATCCCGATTTTCAGCCGCGATTCTAGAACACGTCGCGATATCGCGACAGTTCCCTTACCTGCATGCGTTGACCGCGTTGACCGCGATTTTGGAACATGTTTGCGACTTAGCCGATTTTTCATTCTGCAGCCCACTTTCTCTCTCCTACCGTGAAAATGCGACATGTCGCGATTTCGCGACATGTCGCAAAATCGCGCCCTCCGTACAGCTTGCTTCTCTCTCCAAAAAACTGTCGCGATTTCGCGACATGTCACGAAATCGCGACCTTTCTGGCACTTAGCCGATTTTCATGCATTTTCATTTACCCGTCGCGATATCGCGACATTTTCGAAAATGGAAGTGTCGCGATATCGCGACACTACCAAAAATGGAAAGTTTGATTTTTCAATGAATTATGCAACTGTTTTCTGGATTTTCTCGGTACCGGTGCAAGATTTTGCTTGTGCATGAATGATTCTAGCATGTAAAAAGTGAATTCTTGGATAACACAACTAGAATGCAAGAAAAAGCACAACTTTAAAAAGGAGGCAAGCAAATTTGGATTTAAAACTGGAAAGGATCAAGAGGGTCCCTACTACAAAAATGAAAGTTCAAAATTTTCTAAGGATGGAATCTCATTTTTCAGTGGGGGTGTGTTGCTTATCAACAGTTTTCAGGCACGTTGTGCCTTTACCTTTCGAATGAGCGGCTAGCTCATGTGGAAATCTTAGTTGCGGCTAAGGCGCTCGCAGTGTGGGCAAGTCGGGGGTTCGAATCCCCTTGAGGAGGCAAATACATTTTTTCTCTAATTAATTTTGTTAAGCCCTAAGTTGGAGTTATAAGGTGGTTAGAAATAATTAAAGTTTTTAATTAAAATTTGTTTTTATAAGGGTTGTGATTATTATTTCAAAGGTGGATGAGTTGTTGATTTAATTTGATGTTCATGAAATTGAGAATTAATATTTATGAGAAATAAGGAGTTGTTATAAAATAATTTTTGAGAGGTTTATTGATTATTATTTTTTGATAAGGGTTTTTATTAAAAGGACTTTGGTGGATGTGTTTATTAAGTTGGAGTAAAAAGGTGTAAATTGAGTTATGCTTTATCTTGTGATTATTATTTTAAGTCCACTAACCCTTATTGAGATTGGAAAGGAAAGTTGTGTTTAGAGTGGTAGATTTTGTGGGAAACTTCTTGGCATCAAAAAGGTATGGGTATATTCTACTATTGATTGTTTATGGTGGTTGATTTATGAAATATCATTGGAGTGAAAATTATTGATTGTGGTTTCATTTTTTGAAAGTGGTTGGTTTAATGCTTCAATGTTTTCTGGTTTGAGAGTTGTGTTTAAACATTATTTTATAAGAATAGTTGTTGAAGCCCATTGGTTATGTAAATAACTTGAAAAGAACATGAGTTTCATTGTTATGTGAGATTTGTGGTTGAGCATTGCTGGAAACATTTGAGTTGGTTGATCCATGCTTGGACCAGGGTTTTGTGAGAAAGAGTTGTCCCTTGTGGTGATTGGTTGAGTTGAGTTGATTGAGCCTAGTCAAGTGATTGTGTAAAGTGATTATTCAAGTCCCATGAAACAAATTATTTTATAATTCTTATTTGAGTTGAGATTGAGCTTAGAACATATTGAGTCTCTAACAATTCTCTTTATGCTTCTATGAGTTGACTTGCATTGAGATTGATTTGAGTTGAGTTGAGTTGAGATCATAGTGGATCATTGTTGTCATCCATTGTTGAGTGCATTGCAATTCATTGTTGAGTTCATCTTTGAGCCTTGCATTTATAGATTTGTGGATGAGATTTGAGTACTACTTAAGCATGATTTATTGAGCCTTTGAGAAGGCCCTTGGGATATATTTTTGGATAGATTTGTGGTAATTTGTGTATGATTTGAGCCTTTGAGAAGGCCTTTGGGATATATTTCTGGATAGATTTGTGGCAATTTGTGTATGATTGATTAAGCCTTTGAGAAGGCTTTGTGGATAGTTTTAGACAGATTTGTGGACAGTTTTGGGATAGCTTTGTGGACAATTTTAGATAAATTTGTGGATAGATTTGGGATAGATTTTGATGAGGTTCTTAGTGAGCTTGTTGGAGCAGATTTGAGAAAGTTCTTGGTGAGCTTGCTAGAGCATATTTGGACAAGTTCTTAGTGAGCTTGTTGGAGCAGATTTGAGCAAGTTTTGTGTGAGCTTGTTGAGCAGATTTGGACAAGTTCTATGTGAGCTTGTTGAGTAGTTTTGGACAAGTTTTGTGTGAGCTTGTTGAGTAGATTTGGACAAGTTCTGTGTGAGCTTGTTGAGTAGTTTTAGAAAAGTTTTGTGTGAGCTTGTTATGCATATTTGGACAAGTTTTGTGTGAGCTTGTTATTGCCTAGCTTTAAGAAAATAAAAGAAATCATTGTATTGGATAAGGATCCTTATTTCTATGTGAAATATTATAAGGATATTATCTTGTGGAGTACCCCACATTGGGGGAACCATGTTAAATCTTGTGTCTCAATTGTGTATGGTGACTTGTGCTCTTGCTCACTATTGCTATCTGAGTTATTAATGCACACTGCTATATTTGGTTATTGCAATTAAGGACATTAATTGATATTGGTTTGGAAAGAAAGTAAAAAGCGGTCTTATACTATTCACCCTCTCTCTCAATATAAGCTTGTGTTCTTCAATTAGTATCAGAGCGGGTTCCTTCGGAAAAGCTAACAACTTGAGGGCAGATTCTACAAGAACATAGATGGCTTCATAGAATGGATCATCTACAAATAAGGCTCCACTGTTTGATGGTAATAATTATGATTTCTGAAGCATGAGGATGAACTGCTTGATATCACAAGGATATGAGGTATGGAAAATGGTTGAAAAAGAGTATAGGGTTGAAGGTGATCCCAAGGCAGATAAGACTATTAGGAAATTGGTTGAGATCAATGCAAGAGTAATGAATTGTATTTTGAGTGGGCTACGAGAGATAGATTTTGCAAAGGTTATGGTATGTAATTCAGCTAATGAGATGTGGACAAAGTTGCAGAATATTATAAAGGAGATTCCAAGGTAAAGTTGGAAAAACTACAAATTCATAGAAAAATATTTGAGGAATTGAAAATGGAAGATTATGAAGATATTGCAAGGTTTTTACTTCGAGTTGATGAGATTACTAACACCATGAGAGGTCTAGTATTTGAGATGAAAGAATCAGAAGTTACTCAAAAGGTTTTGAGATCACTTCCCATGAAATATGATGCTAAGGTTTTAGCAATAGAAGAAACAATGGATATCAATAAGCTAACAATGGAAGAATTGCAAGGAACTCTCATAGCTTATGAGATGAGGGTAAGTAAGCATCAGGTTCCAATAAAAGAGATTGCATTCAAGGCTTAAAAAAAAGAGAAAGGGAAAGTTTTAGAAACAAGTAGAGGTTTAAATAATGATGAGGAAGCTAACTTCATCAAAAGGAATAAGGAATCAAGGAATTTTAGGGATATAAGGAAATTCAGATGCTACAAGTGTGGTGATCTTGGTCACTATGCATACAAGTTTCCACATGAAGAAAACAGTGATGATGAAAAAAAGGGTCACCAAAGAAAAGAAGATGGAAAGCATAAGAATGACAAAGATGACAGATACAAGAAAAATAGGTATGAGAAGAAGAAAAATTTTCGTAAGGCAAAGAGATATTATTACATTGTAGAAGCAAGTGATAGCTTAGATCACAGTGATAGATACGAATCAGATGATGAAAAGGAAGAACATCTATTCCTAGGAATAAAAGGTGAAAGAGAGCAGTGCTTTGTGCGTGGTCAAAGAGATCACAGATCAGGATATTGTAATGGTTTCAATGATAGTGAAGAGATGACACATCAAGGAAACAAGCATGGTCAAATAAATCTTGAGAGTTTGTTTGCTATAGAAGATTATAATGATCTTAGTGATAGTGAAGATGAAGAAGGGTTTTTCTATGGGATAAGAGAAGTAGAAGAAGAACATTCACTCCAATCAGAAGAAGTTAAACAAGAGAATAGTGTAAGAAAGTTAGATATATTAGTTGATCTAAAAGAAGACTTCAATGAGATCCATGAGCAACTACAAGAGGTTAAAAAGAATAAAAAAGAATTGATATGTTCCATACGTAAGAAGTTTGATCCATCACATGACTCAAAAGGTCAAGATATTTTCACTAAGAAGGAAACATGTATTTCAGAGGCTATAGAGATGGATGCCAATTTGCTACTTGACACAAATAAAGAGAAAGAAGAGAAAGATTCCAAAAAACCGAAAGTCTCATATTTTAAGTTTGGGGAATCACACTCAAAAGGAAAGGAATTTCTAAAATATGAAAGCAAGAAAGCACCTAATATTTGTGAGGAAAGTTCCAAAGTTCCTATGGCTCCAAATATTCATTTTGGTTCTTTTTTTGAGATATGTGAATCAAGTTCAAAAGGAAAATAAATACTTGAAGAGAAAAGCAAGGAAGAAAATAAGGAAGAGGATTTAGATACTACAAAGAAGGTTCAAGGATGCAATGCACAAGTTGAAAATGATCATAAGGATAATGGTCAAGAAAATTATGAGGAACGAAGGCATGAACAAAGGGCTTTTCAAGGACATTTTTTCTTGTAATGGATTTGGACACAAGGCTATACACTGCAGGGTCTATGGATCAAAGAAGTTTGATTTTTCTAGAAGGAACATCAAAGAAAGAAGGTATGGTTTTCAGGGAAATTGCTTCTCATGTAACAGGATTGGTCATAGAGCTTCTAAATGCAAAGGAAATGAGCAACATGGTTTTGGTTTTAGAGCTACACAATTCAAAAGTCATGGTCATAATAGTTATGAAAACATAACTTCACAATACAGGGTTCAGGAAAGGAATGGATATGGAAATTATATCAAGAAATATTTCAAGATATGGGCACCATACAAAGGCTACAATATCAAGTGTTTTAACTACAATAACTTTGGATATATTGCAAAATGGTGTAGGAATCAATTCCAAACAAGTTCAAGTCAAGAAGGTCAAATAGGTTCAAGGCAAGAAGATCAAGAGAAGGATATTAGAAAAACATGGAAGGAAGTTGATAGAGGAAGAAAACAATGTAATATGGGAGTAAAAGTACTCCCAGCCCAAAATTAATCACCTCAAGAGAGAAGGTGGTGATTTGGCTATGCTTAAGAGTCATATATTTTAGCCCCATAGGTGTCCCTTTTGCCATTGATGTCAAAGGGGGAGATATTTGAGTAAGGGGAAGAGCATTGAGTTAGGGGGAGCAACCTCCAAAGAGAGCATTGAGTTAGGGGGAGCAGCCTCCATAGAGAGTATTGAGTCAATGGGAGCAGCTTTGATTCTCAGAGATGGTTTTTGTAGTGATTGTGGTTTTTGTATTAGAGGTGTTGCCATCAATGACAAAGGGAGAGATTATTGGCAATTTGAGTTATTTTATGTTGTCATTGATGTCACATGGATCACATTGATTTTTGGTGGCCAAATGATATTTTGGAAAGCATGGATAAATACAGGTTTTTTATGAAAACCAAAGAAGGAAAAATAAAAGGTTTTATTTAAAACCATGGATGGTATATTTGAACTGGGTTTTTCTTAAAACCCAAGTTAGCCTTTCGTTTCACCAAAAAAGGTGCGCCGGTGATGGAGATATTTAATTTTTAATATTTAGTTTAAATTTTAATTATTTTAAATTTAAATTTAAATTTAAAATTAAATATGCAAGATTTCTACCGATGTCATCAAAAATAATAAGGAGGCTATATAAAGGGGATACCTAAGGTTCATAAACTTATCCGTGGTCGTGGTTAATAATCATTGGCTAAGCATCCAAATTGAGCTCGTGCGAAAATATTTTAGAAAGCAGAAGCAACAAATAAACGAAGGGGGGAACACATTGTAATGTAGTAGTGCGGTTGTGTACAGAAGGGTTTTCTGGACGGAATACAAAGGGCCTAGTTATTTTCTCCATGGAGTAGCTCAATTTGGGTGAACCATGTTATATCTGTGTCTATTGTGTATTGCATAATTTCTTCTATGTTTATTTTTGCATTATATTATTGCTCGTATTTGTTAATTAATCCTAACACACTTGACTAGGCTCAATCAAATCAACTCAACCAATCACCACAAGGGACAACTCTTTCTCACAAAACCCTAGTCCAAGCATGTATCAACCAAATCAAATGTTTCCAATAATGCTCAACCAAAAATCTCACATAACAATGATACTCATTGTAATGTAATGAGACGCAGTGATAATAGCTCAAGATGCAGAGATAGCAACTCAGGATGTAAATATAGCTTGGCTACGGGTGGAGCTAGAGGTAAGGATAGAATAATGAGGCTCCATGTAGAGCTACTTGAGAGGGACAATCATCAGGGTCATGATGTATGATACCTTCAAGCCCGATATGGATATATCCAAGTTTTTGGGGAACGATTGATGGAGCACCACATTGGGCTACCATATCCACCCTCCTCATCCATATTTGGGTCTATTAGGTATAGTGAGTCTAGGCACAGTGTATCTAGATCTAGGGATCCTTCGAGATCATAGAGGTCTTCTTATAGGTATTAGCTAGTACTTAGATACACTTTTTTTATATGAGCCTTGGTGCTCCATTGTATATAGCCTTCGGGTATTCATTGTACATGTGATATTTATATATATATACATGGATTTTAATTTTGTGTTATGCTTTTGTGTGAATGCATGTGTATATGTGTGATGGATGATAATGCAATGATAATGTGTATGAATGCAAATGAATTAATGCACTAATGATCATTCATAGTTTAGATTTTACTTGACCATGTATAGCATTGTTGTTTAATCAGGGGTACCAAAATGGTGGTATGTGAAAATGGAAGACTCATGTAATGATATGGATGTTGATATGGAAGAAGATATAGATGTTGATATGGAATAACTGATATATTTTTCATAGACTCAGATCTACTAGTGATATCTAACAAACTCACTAAATTTTGTCTAATTTCTCTAAGACCAAATGTGTGTGCGGTGAATTCATTTACCGAATTAAGAGCATGGTAATGACTCAAGGTAATCAAGAACAAGTGTGTGTGCAAGTGATTTCATTAACCCATATTGAGTAAATTGAGATGAAACCTGTTATGGAGAAGACCAAGAAGCTAGTTTGTCCTTATGTGCGATCAGAGGTCTCTTAAAAAGAGACGTGTCACCACACATGAGCATACTCCACTAACAGTAAAGCGTCTATATCTCTATTGGAGATAAGCTCCATAGTCCAAGAATCTGATCTCTAAGCTTTGGGGATTTGGAATACCTAGCCGTTTGATTGGAAATGTAGTTCTATCCTTACAACTTGAGGATCTATGGTGTGTGATGTGTAAAATATTTAGAGCTTTGGGGAATCATATTCTCAACCGAAGTGTGATGAAAATTTTACCCTATCCTTACTAATCTTTATTTTGTTTGGAAATTATTGTGATAGTGGTGAAACCCAATGTTTTTGATTTTAGGACTATGTGCATAATGGGATAATCAAGGATTACCCTTTTCACTTTGAGGTACAACCCAAGCATGGTGTTATCTCTCTTTAACACAATATATTTTTAATATGTGTTATTGTATTTGGTTCAAGAATGTTAGAGTCAATTCCCAAAACTCAATATTTTCTTAGTGAAAATATGTCTTGGTCCTAGAGAAAACTTGACATGTATTAGAGGTTGCTAAAAACACTAGGAGTGGCTGAGTGATCATAAATGCCTAGGGATTATGGACATGTGGTTTGCAAATGATAATTTGAATTTATGGAATGGTGCAATGCAATGGATGATGATTTGAAGGTACCCCTGATTAAGGCAAAACAAATTTATTTGATCAAATTATTATCTAAACTGAATAAATGACCTTGAAAATGTGTGAAGATGGTTGTGAATGCCATGTATGAAATGCAATTTGTGCAATGCAATATGTGCAATGCAATGTGTAAAATGTAATTTTGTGAAATGCAATGTGTGAAATGCAATTTATGAAATGCAATGTGTGAAATGCTATGTGTGAGATGCAATGTTGTTTTTGTGTATTAGCCATGTATATATACATATAAATATAAATCACATTAAATATAGAATACTCTCAAGTGGATGATGTTAAGTGGTTCAGGCTATTCAAATCCCTCTAGACTGGCAAACCTATTAGTTCCTTTACCCATTTTTTGGGTGATAATGTATGGACTTAACCAATTAGCCACAAATTTATCACGAAGATACGAAAATGCATTGGTGTTTTATTGATTTTATTTAAGAATAAAATATCCTACTTGGAATTCATGTAGATGAAATTTGGCATTGTAAGAATGCTTTAGACGGTATTGATAAACTTGTAAATGCTCTAAAGCATTGACTCTCCTTTCATCAAGAAGTGTGATTTGGTCCAAATGTGCTTGTCTAGCAGTATCATCATCTATGAATTCTTGCAATGAAATTTGTAATGAGGGGATCTCAAGCTCAAGAGGTATGATTACTTCAACTCCATAGACCAATGAAAATGGTGTTGCCCTAGTAGGCATGTGGATGCTTGTTCGATAAGCCCATAATACCAAGGGAATTTAAGTATGCCAATATTGATATTTTTCTTTGACTAGTTTCTTGAGAATAGCAATTAAGGTCTTGTTGGTAGCCTCAGCTTGTCCATTTTATTGTGGGTAGTAAGGACTCAAGAAACTGTGTTGGATGTTATATTTCTCACAAAGTGCTCGAACATATTTATTTTTGAAAGACTTACCATTGTTAGATATCATTTTTTAGTGAATACAAAAATGATAGATGATATGATAAAGTATAAACTCCACAATTCTAGGTCATGTCGTACTGGTTATAGGAATTACATCGACCCACTGTATGAAGTATTCAGTAGCTGTGATGATGAATGTAAGCTATCTTGGGGAAGGAGGTGATATTTTTCCAATCAAATTAAGACCCCATTGTGAAAAGGGCCAAATAATTTAAATGGGTTGTAATGCTTGTGATGGCACATGAGTTAAATTAGAATGCTCTTGACATTGCTTACAATGCTTGACATAAGTGCAACAGTCACATTCCATGGTGGGCCAATAGTAACCCATGCATAAAATACTCTTTCCAATGGTCACTCCCCTAAAATTACCACCACAAATACAATCATGAGCTTCAACCATGACTCTTTGTGCCTCTATAGACTCGAGACAATGAAAGAGGATTCCATCATAACCATGTTTATACAACATGCCTCACAAAAGAGTAAAATGAACTACTTTTTACTTGAAAGTGCATTTAACAGTCTGTGATATGTCTAGTGGGAGTGTTCTAAACTTTAGGAAGGCTATTTGTTTTGACCAAGGCTCATATGGCTCCAAATAAATAAAGCAAACATCCTTCTCATCCTTAGACTCAACACGAATAATTACAAGTTTAGATATTGTTGTAACAATGAGTGGTTGTACCTCTCCTACAAAGTTATTTGAAATTAATGATCCTAGAGAGGCCATTGCATCTACAAATATATTAGTCAAATGTGGTAAACTATTGATTTCATACCAATCAAATTTTATGAGCAAATTCATTCCTACTTCATGGTTGAGCTTTATGGTAGGTTCTTTGCATTGGTATTCTTTGTTGATTTGATGAATGACAATTTGAGAATCACCAAATATCCTGATATGTTTTATACCCCTAGCTATGACTACTTAAATACCTAATATTAAGGCTTCATACTCTACATTGTTGTTTGTGCATTGGAAGTCTAGTTTGAATGATAGAGGGATAAGGACCCCTTGTGGTGTGTGAAACATGACTCCAACACCTTGACATTTTTTACACTTAGAACCATCAAAGAATAATGTGATATCGACATCTTCCTCTAAAATGATATCTTCTTCTTGTTCAGTGACAGTGAATACCGATTTATCTAGGAGCTCAATAATCAAGGGTTGATCACTAGGAAGTGGAGCTTCCACAAGCTGATCAGCTATGACCTAACCTTTAATGGATTTTTGGGTTATGAACTCAAGATAAAATTCAGTTAGAAGCATTATCCATTTTGTGATGCGGGTGTTATTTTAAGTGTGAGATATATAATAAAGAGGATTTTTGTGAGCTATGACATATGTGGTGTGCCTAAGCATGTAATTTCTGAGTTTTTATAGTGGTAAAAACCACTGCTAAGCACAATTTTTCCATGTAAGCAAATATGGTTTCATAGCTTACCAATGTTCGACTAATGTAATAGACAACTTGCTCTTGATTGTTTTCATTCTATTGTGCAAGCATTCTCCCTAATTCTAAGTCTATTACTAAAATATAAAGATGAAAGGGAACCCTCAGATGAGGAGATAAGACTGGTGGAGAAGCCAAGTATTGCTTTATGTCATCAAAAGCTATTTGACATTCATATGTCCATGAAAATATCACCCCTTTTTGTAGTAGGTTATTGAATGGTCTGCATTTGTCAAAACTTTACGTAATGATATAATGGATCAATTGGATATTTCCTTGTAAAATATGCAATTCCTTCAAGTTTTTTGGGGGAGGCATCTCCATGATGGCCTTGATATTGTTTGGGTCCACCTCAATGCCTCTTTTGGAGATAATAAATCCTAATAGTTTACCTGAGGTAACACCAAAGATACACTTTTTTGGGTTCAACCTTACATTGTGCTGTAGAAGTCGATCAATACTTTTTCCAAGACACCAATGTGCTCTTGTCAAGTTTTGGATTTTTCTAAGAGATCATCCACATAATCTTCGATTATCTTATGCATGTAATTGTGGAAGATGTATGTAATGGCACGTTGATAAGTGGCACCTATATTTTTGAGGTCAAAGGGCATTACCTTGTAACAAAAATTCCCCCAAGGTGTAGTGAATGTTGTTTTGTGTTGGTCATCAAGATTAATTCAAATCTAGTTGTCTCCAAAAAAAACATCCACTAAAGAAAGCATTTCATGGCCAATGTAGGTATTGACAAGAGTATCAATGTTTGGTAGAGAAAAGTCATCCTTAGGACATGCTTTTTTAAGGTCTCAAAAGTTAATGCAAATGCATCACCATTTTAGGCTTACAAATGGGTACCATGTTTGAAAGCCACTCAGGATAGTTAATGGGTACAATGAAACCCACATCTAATATATTTTGAATCTCTTCTTTGACCATGAGGGAAATGGTAGGATGCATATTTCTCAATTTTTGTTTGATTGGCTTAGCATCAGAGTGGAAGGTGATATTGTGGACAACCAAGTTAGGGTCAAGAATAGGCATGTATTTGTAGGACCATGCAAATATGTCCTTCTTGAGAAGAGCAATCAATTGCTCTTGTTCATTTGTAGATAAAATTTTACAAAGATTGACAATTTGGGGAGTACATTGTATGTCATGGACCCTTCCAAGATGTGAAACATGGTGTGCAATATTTTTACCCCTACTTCTATGGGTAAAAATATAGTGCCAACTATGGAACATAGAGCATCATTAATGCTTTCAGGGTGAATGTGGATTTTGTGATGTCAGATGGTGGGAGATTGAGATGTTGGATAGCGTATTTAGTGATGATATTGACAGAGGAGTTGATATCAATAAAAAATCATTTGAATGGCTTCCTGTCAATTTGATCCATGATATACAATGGAGGTTCCACTGATCCTGATGATATTGGTTTGATTTCAAAATCATAGAATGTAATAGTAGGCTCCACACATATTCAGATGCTCCCCACAAAATTGCTAAAGGCATTAGCATCCTGAGATTGGAGTTCAATGGATATTAATATATCTATTAATGCCTCGTGATGTGGGGGAGATTGTTTAATTATCTCATAGATGGACAATTTTTCTAAAGCTATTTTAAGGCTAGTGGTTAGCCGAATACTCAGAGATATGATTGGACTTGATGGAAAATTAGGAGGATGAATGGGTGGAGATGGATGACTTGGAATATGAATGGGTTAAGAAGGATCAATGAAGATCTGGATGAGAGATGATAAAGTGGTAGGTTATGGAGACACACTTACCGATGTTCCTATGGAAGATTTAACAGAATTCTACTGCATATTTTATTGATTTGTGCATTATCGACCTCAGGTGACTACATGAATAGCACCCATAAAACCTTGGTACTATTGAACATGGTTAACTTGATTAGGAGTAGTATTGGTATTTGATCCTCCTATTATTGGTTGCGCTTCCTCATGATGGGAAAGTGGTGTTTGGTAGATGCCAAGGTTTTGGTTTTATTGAGCTAAGGGACTATCAAGCTTGATGGCCCCTAAGTCAATTAGGTCTTGCACCATATCTTTAAAGTTATAGCAACCATTGATATCATGCCCATTTTATCGATGATAAGGACAAAACATATGCTCTTGATAGTTTTTCTATTGATAGTTTTTGCTATATTTAGTGGGATCATTTGGTTTGACCTCAGGTAAGCCAAGTTGGTTGGTGTCATACAAACTACAAAATATAGGCATATGATTCAATTAAGGGGATGTATTGGCAATTTTATCAAATAAATTATCGACGTTGGTGATTTTCCATTGTTGGTGTTGTGTTTTGAACTTGCGATGGTGAGGAAACCACTTGATATGCAATTTGTTATGGTTGTTGTTGCATAAGTTGTTGTTGTTGAGCCACTATCGATTGGCTCATGACCACTTGATTTACTTGATTTGCTTGATTAGCCTTATTTGGCTTGGATTGGCCAAAATAGATTCCTTTGGATTGGTCCTTGTTCTGCCATTCTTTCATTTTAGGCTAGAGCACACCTTATTATATTTTTATCTCCTCAATTATGTTATCCTAGGAAAGAGCTTCTTCAAATGATCTATACTATTGTAATTGCAATAACCAAGAGATAGGTTTTTAGCAACTCTTGGTAAACAGTCAAGTTAGCTCTTCCATTGGTAGGGAGAATGGTAGTTTTGTAATAATAGACCTCCAATGGTTTCCAAAGTCATAGACTAACTCATCGTTAAACTGTTTCAGATTATATAATTCAGTAAATGAAATTTTCTTTTGAACATTGAGGGAAAATCTCTCAAGGAATTGGTTCACCAATTGCTCAAAGTATAAATACTATGATGAGGCAGATGGTTATACCATTCTATGTATAGCTATAAATTTCTTGCACTCATTTTCTTTAGGCTAATGGATCCGTGCCTCGAAGGGGAATGGGAGAATGATAGGTCTACACCTCGAAGAGAGACACTTGAGTTCATGTCTTCTTTGGTGATTTTTCGATGAATTGTTTAGGGTTCACTAGGAAATATTTTATGGCAGTTTCCACACCTAGGTTTTGGAGTTTGTTTTGATGTGTTCCTTTTAAATTCTCACAATCACCTAGTTTTTGGCCAATATGCAACTATGCTAAACTATATGTAATTTTTATTCATATGCAAACAACAAACATTCAAAATAGAGCTTTAATGAACAATGTAATGCTTAAAAAGTGATTTGAAACTTTGACCTATATCCATAAGGCTAATCAAGATTCTAATTTTTGTTGCAGGTAGGATCGTATGCAACAGAATCAAGATCGTACATAGCAGAGTCAAGATCGTATGTACGATTTGTGATCACATGTACAATCCATTCGATCAATGATCGAAAGATTCGATCATAGCAAAAACCTATAATTTCATAAGTAGAGTGTAGAAAATAGAAAATGGAGTGTACTACAAAATTTACCAGATAGAAATCAGATTACATATGATCTATAGAATGTCATGCTAAAAGGAATTTGTGGCATGTGAGTCTTGGAGCAAAATGGAAATAAGAAATATTATTCATTAACCTTACAAAAATTAGAAATTACAATGCTTAAATAGGGTTGATTTAACAACCTTAGGAAATATAGGAGAAGTTAGGAAATGAAGAAAAATAGGGAGGAAAGGAGGAAGGGAAATTGATGTCGAATGCCTTGCCACCCATGTCGTCCAATCTTCCCAGTCAGCTATCGTCCAAGAAGGTAAAAGGGTAAGGTCCAAAGCTTACCATTGTAAACAATTTTTTTACCTTTTTATACTGCTTTAATTTCCAACATTCTCCCCCTTAAAGTTGAGAGGACTGACTATACAGTCTCTCAGCTTTATATATTGAGCTTTAGCTATACCTTTGGTGAAGATGTCTACAATATTATCCAAAGTGTTACAATATTGAAGCTCAACTATCTGTTGTTCCACCATATCTCGAATGAAGTGATACTTCATATCAAAATGCTTTGATCTACTATGGTGGAATGGATTGTATGCCAACTGAATGGCACTTATGTTATCACAATACAGTCGAGTTGGACCACTTTGAATTTCTCCAATATCTTCAAGAACTTTTCTCAACCATAGGGCTTGAGTACTAGCATGTGTGATGGCTATATACTCAGCCTCAGTTGATGACAACACTACAAATTTTTTTTTCTTGGAACTCCATGTAATTAGTCCTGATCCTAAACTAAAACAATTTCCTAATGTAGATTTCCTATAATCTATATTGCTACCCCAATCACTGTCACTAAATCCAACTAATTTCATAGAATTACATTTTTGGTAATGGATTCCAAAATCCAATGTACCTTTTACATATCTCAAGATTCTTTTAGTTGCTTGTAGATGCAGCTCAGATGGACTAGCCATAAACCTTGAAACTAGAGAAACATCATATTGAATATTGGGTCTTATGTTGGTGAGAAACATAAGACTCCAAACCATGCTTTTGTAAGTGGTCATATCAACCTGTGATGCTCCATCATCCTTGCTCAATTGGATCCCATGTCCAGTTGGAGTTGCAACTGATTTGCACTGCTCCATGGCAAATTTCTTGATCATATCTTGAGTATACTTGTGTTGACATATGAATATCCCTTTATTCGATTGATGCACTTCCATCCCTAGGAAGTATTGCATTAAACCAATATCTTTCATCTCAAACTATTTCATCATGGAGTTTTTGAACTCCATATTCATTTTATTGTTACTACCCATAAATATTAGATCATCCACATACAAACAAACTATAAGAATGTCTACTCCATGCTTTAGGTAGTACAGATTTGGTTCAATTTTGCTTCTTGTGAATCCATACTCATTGAAATAGCCATCAATGCATGAGTACCAAGCTCTTAGTGCTTGCTTGAGGCCATAAAGTGCTTTCTTCAATTTGTAAACAAGGTTCTCCTTTCCCTATTCTTGAAAACCTTGAGGTTGTTGAACATAAACCTCTTCTGTCAAGTATCCATTCAGAAAAGCACTTTTCACATCCATGTGTTGAACATTCCATCATTTATGGGCTGCTAAGGAAAGAACCGATATGATTGTTTCTTGTCGTGCAATAGGAGCAAAGGTGTCCTCATAGTCAATGCCAAATTTCTAAGTAAAGCCTTTTTCTACTAGTCTCACCTTATGCCTCTCAATGCTTCCATCAACATTGTACTTGGTCTTGTAGATCCATTTACACCCAACACATTTTTTTCCTTTGGGTAGCTTTACTAGCTCCCATGTATCATTATTGTTTATAGAGGTTATTTCCTCTTTCATGGCTTCTTGCCATACATTTTGAGTACATGCCTTCTCATAGCTAGCTGATTCTAGCTATGTACTAGCCAATAAAGCATAATTGTCTACATCTCCCCTAGGATCATGGGAGTCATCATCATCCCTACAATTGCAAATTTTCAAGTTGCTGCAAAACTGTATTCATATCACTAGCTTAGCTTCTAGTGAATCTTCTCTGGAAATTCTGATCCAACATTTGAAAATATGGATGATGTTGTAATGTTAATTTACCTCTTTATGGAGAGTCTCTATCAATGTCAATCGGTGAAGAACTTACTGATATCTGTGGAGAAGGACTTGGAGTGGTGGTTTAAGTACTTGATGTAGTACTCTTGTATGGGCTTGGAGGGGGTGGTGTGCCTTTGCTTTTCTTTGGAGACACTTGCTGTACCTATGAAGAACTTACATCTTGGGACTAATCATCAACAAAAATTCTTTGATGACCCCATTCTCCCCCTTCATCAAAAATTACATCCCTGGAGAGTATAACTTTATGAGTCTTGGGATTGTAGAGTCTATATGCCTTTGTAGACTCACAATACCCTACAAATATACAAGCTTGATTTTTTAGATCAAGCTTCTTCCTTTTCTCATTAGGAATGTGTGCATATGCTAAAGAACCAAACACTTTGAAGTTCTTTACATTAGGTTTCTTTTCATACCACCCCTCATAAGGAGTGAAACCATCTAAAATAGAAGTAGGACTTCTATTTAGAATATATACACTGGTTCTTACAACCTCTGCCTAGTACATATGAGTTAGATGCTTAGTCTGAAGCATCGATCTCACCATTTCAACTATGGTGTGGTTATTTCTCTCGGCCACACCATTCTATTGTGGGGTATAGGTAGTGGTGAATTGCCTTTTAATCCCACTTGCTTTACAATATTTCAAGAATGCTTTTGAGGAGTATTCACCTCCTCGATCTGTCCTAAGACATTTTACATAATTCCCACTTTGATTCTCTACATTGTTTCTAAAATCTATGAAGCAATCATAAGCTTCATCTTTATATTTCAAAAAATAAATCCAACACATTCTAGAGAAGTCATCTATGAAAGTGAGAAAATAAGAATAGTTTTCGAGACTCTGTGTTTGCATTGGTCCACAAATGTTTGAATGTACTAACTAAAGTGGATAGTTGGATCTCCATGCTTTTACTTTTGGAAACTTTGACCTTGAGTGCTTTCCCAAAGCACATCCTTCACATACCTCCTTTTGTTCATTTATTTTGGGAAGTCCTATCACCATAGCTTGAGAAGTTAGAAGTTTCAAGCTAGCGGAATTAAGGTGACCATATCACAAGTGCCAAAGCACACTTGGATTTGTTATAGCTACATTTACAATTTGAGCTCCTCTTGGATCATCAAATTTGAGAGGGAATAACCTATTCTTGGTCATGGGGACCTGTGTGATGACATGATTACAATTATTTTTATCAAAAATGATACATTGTCCTTCATCAAATACAAGCTTGTAATTGTTTTCCATCATTTGTCCAACACTTAGCAGATTGTGTTGGAGCTTTGGAGTGTAATAGATGTCATGCACTTTCTTTAGTCCTTCTTTGGTTGGAATCTCCATGGCTCCAATATCCTCTACTTGCAATGTCTTATCATCCTCTAATTTGATTTGGGATTTATAAGTGGAATCTAGAGTAGAAAATAAATATTCTTTGCCACTCATGTGGTTTGAACAACCAGTATCCAAAATCCATGTGTCATCAAGATTCTATTCTGATTGTCCATATGAAAGAAAAATATTAGAGGTATCATCTTCTTCTCCATAATTACCATATTGACTACTGCTGCCTTGTGAAGATTTTGACCAGTAGTCACGAGCGAAGTGACCTAGCTTGCCACAGTTGAAACAAGCTAATTTTGACTTGTCACTTCCTCGCCCTTGATTTCCACTTTGTCCTTGATTTCCTCCTCGATTTTTATTTCCACCTCTTTGCTGATTGCCTCCTCTGTATGAGTTGCCTCCTCTATTGGAATTACCTCCTCTGTTCTAATTGCCTCCTCTGTTTTGATTGCCTCCTCTGTATGAGTTGCCTCCTCTATTGGAATTACCTCCTTTGTTTTGATTGCCTCCTCTGTAGTTGGTATCTTTTACAAAAAAAACTAAGCCTTTTAGGCTTATTACACAAGAGTTCTACAGTTTGTGATTCCTTGAATCAAGTAAAAAAATAAGTAAGTACCCTTTGATTACAATAATTGTCTCTTAGAAAATATTTTCCTTTCTTTTATAATATTAAAAAACTATATTACTATTTAATAAATTAAAAAATAATTGCCCTAAAAAAAATTTAAAGAAGCAATTATATTTAATATATTAAATATAATATAAGTTGTTTTAATAATAAAAAAAAATTAAAAGAACTTATATAAAAAAAATTATGGTCTGTAGGAATCGAATCCGCGACCTCTTGGCATCAAAAAATCGTACTAACCAAATCGGCCACCACTGTCGATGAGAACCAAAGGGAATGAATACAATTTTATGCTATTTTGGATCCGATTTTAAATAGTAAAAAAATTTCAAAGCTTTTTTCGTCGTTGGGTTTCAAACTTGTGACCTGCAAGAAAGCGGGTGCCTTACGGCTGGCTCCTCAAGCCAGTCGAGCTATGTGGCTCGACGGGAAGGCAAGAGAAGCTTTACTTCCTTGTTCTTCTCACAACCGCACCAATTTTTTTTTTTTGGGACTTTTAGTCCCACATCAACCATGTGAGAGCGTTTGAGGTGTTTAAAACCCTCAACGATCACATAGTCACTTGATTGCCTTCGATAAATTAGTGATTTCCCTTTTGTCTCCTTTAGACTATCGCCTATCACCATGTTGCTTTTCGCATCCTTCTACCATGTAAACCTTCATCCACCACATTGTCGGTTCTCCTTCTACCATGTAATCAGATCTGTGTCGGTTATGTGTTGTCCGGTCTATGTCGACCTTGATCTCCTCTCACCACGTGGCACTCTTCAATTGGTTTCTCCTAGGTTGCTCCTCCTCCTCGCGTGCTCATTATGTGGTCCTTCTCCAGACCTCGCCTCAGTTCACAATTTATAGGCCTTCTTCGACCTCACCTTGGATCGCATGTTAGGAGCCCCACTTGACCTCGCCTACCTCGATGCTCGTGCTGCTGGTTCCTCCACCTCAATCCTCGGGCCCTCTCCGGCCTCGGCTCTGATACCATATGTGGCACATGAGTCTTGGAGAAAAATAGAAATAAGAAATATTATTCATTAACCTTACGAAACTTAGAAATTACAATGCTTAAATAGGGTTGATTTAACCTTGGAAAATATAGGAGAAGTTAGGAAATGAAGAAAAATAGGGAGGAAAGGAGGAAGGGAAATTGATGTCGAATGCCTTACCACCCATGCCATCCAATATGCCTAGTCAACTGTCGTCCAAGAAGGTAAAAGGGTAAGGTCCAAAGCTTACCATTGTAAATAATTTTTTTTACCTTTTTATACTGCTTTAATTTCCAATAAAATTAACATGTATATGCTTTAAACTATGTAAAGTATGCAATTGAATGTAAGGTGAACTCCAAGAATGATGATAACTAAATTTTATACTATATGCAATGAAGAATGATAAATCAGATAACAAACATGCAAATGAGAGGCTAGAAAATGTAAACCAACACTTGGAGTTGCCCCCAAGTGATCTGCAGGTAAAATAGTAACTAAATAGCAAGATCATATGCAAAATAGCAAGATCATATCCTCCTATCATAGGATCATATCCTCCTATCGCAAGGTCGTATCCTCCTATTGCAAGATCGTATCCTCCTATCGTAAGATCGTATCCTCCTGTCGCAAGATTGTATCCTCTAATCTTGGAGAAAAAAAACAAAATAACAAGGTCTAATAAAAAATTGAGCAACTAAAATACGACAGTTGGTTGACGAGGTAGGAGAATTCAAGGGGAGGGATGCCTTATTAAATAGGCTAAGAAAGTTGATGAAATTGGGCTAGAAGACAAAGTGGGTTGCAACCTCCTCCAAGCTGGGACTGATCGACGGATCCGATCCCGTAACTGTCACATGATTGCATAGGCAAAGACAAAATAGTTACAACTTGATTTGTTATTTTTCTTAACTGAGTATTTTTTGTTCTTGGTCAACATTCTATCGTATGATCAGGGATCATATCGTACGATCAAAGACCGTATCATACGATCTCGCTAGGAGGTTAGACATGTACATAGTGTTTTGGCAGTTTGAGGGGTCAAACGGTGTCAAAATTGGACATATAATATACCGTTGGAAAGCTCTTTTTGAGCCCTATCCAATGGTATAAAATTTGAGAAGAATTGAGATGATTTGTTAGGGTAAAAATTCTCTCAAATATGACCTTAGTTTTTTAAGAGGGAAAACTAAGCTAAAATGAGTCAATTTTTCTTGTCTACATTTTACCCCCTCTTTGGCATATTTATGAACAATAAATGCATCAAAGAAAAGTGTAGACACTTGAGTAGAAGTGATTATGATTGACATGGGCAAAAAGGAGTAGATGGTTTAGAATGAATAGTTCATGGGAAATTGATGTTTTAGAAAAATAATTACTAATTTACTGACTAGGATGCCCCCTCGAGTTTTTGCACCAAATTCTATATTTGGTGGAAAACTCGAAATTTTTGAATTTTAGGGTAAAAGTGAATAAAATGAAGAATTAGGGTAAAACCTAACTTATTTTCATTTTACTACTTCATTTTAGGTAATACCCCCTAGTGACTGAGTATACCGATTTTGGAGATTGTGGCATACCAATTGACTTCATTTTGTACTTTGTATATTTATATATATATATATATATATATATATTGATCTTTATTTTGTCTATGCATCATTGAATGATTTGATTTATTGGATGATTTATTGCACTTGCTTATGATGGTTGTATTATGTAATTTCTTATAATCATGCTTTTATTTTTGAACTTTTTTATCATGCTTAACATAAAAGAAAATGATTTTGTAAAGTGTTTTTGAAAGACAAAAGATGTTTTTGTGTGGTGATAAAATAGATGGATTAACAATGAACCTCAAAGGATGTTGTGTTGTTATATGACCATTGGTGGAGATCGATGCTCGTTGGGTCATGAAGCAGATCCTGTTGTGAGGAAGTTTTGTATTGCTAATACCAAAAATATTGTGGGCTCAAGAGTGACCTTGAGGCTTATGATGATGAAAGGGGATGTCGATTGTAAAAGAAATTGATTTTGAGAAAATAGGTTGATAAAGATCATTTTTGTGAGGGATATAAAGTGATTTAAGCATGAAAAATTGGGAAGGATGACTTGCGCTAGGCATAGAATCCCTAGTGTGAAATTTGAGAGAAAATAATTACTAGGAATTATACCATCATCGCGAAGTCAAAATGCAATGCATGATTATATATGATTTTGAAAATGCAAGTTGTATTTTGAAAATAAATCATTGTGTCACATGTTGAAATTTTTTGAAGACAATATATATATTGTATGTAATTGCAAAAAATGAAGTGATATGGATTAATGTGAATAGTTATAAACTAATGTTTTCTAACAAATTTCAAAGAAATATTTTAAATTATTTCCAAGACAAAGTCAAATTTATCAAGAACCAGTGTGTGATGTGTGAGTTCATTATCCATCTTGATTTGTCATAATGATACAAAATCTCTCAAGGATCAAATGTGTGTGCTTGTGAAATTGATTTACCGATTTTGAGTAAGGTAGTGATACAAGCAAACTTTTATGAACCAATGTGTGTGCAAGTGAAATGTTCATTAACCATGATTTTGTGCATGCCATTGTACCGAACTACTATGTAAGTCAAGTTACCAAAAGCTAGCTAATCCACAAGCGGACATTGGTCTGTACAAAAGAAGGTCGCTAATGTGACAAACATGTCACCACGCGAAAGGGATTACCCAAGGCCAAGCGGGTTGGGCACAAACCACCTGTTATGGGGCTTACCTCATGGTTTTCGAATAACTGAGGAATTCCAGGGATTCAAGCTCACTACCCCCTTCTTTTCTTCTAATTTTGGAGTAGGGATTCTTGTCCATTTTTGAACAAGGGGATTTTATTGCTTTTTGTAGTAGAACTACTTTTTCTTTCTTTTCTCTTTTTCTTTCTTTTCTTCTTTCTTTTTTTTTCTTTTTCTTTTTTTTTTTGGGATACTTGCCCAGATTAGACGTAGAGCAAGGGATTTTATTCGGGTAGGGGGGAGCTTGTCCTTTTGCCAATTCTCAGTATTCTAGACCATGCACATAATAGGATAGCAAGGGAAAATTTTCGCTTAAGGAACTAAGACTACTATGTAGTATCCTTTTTGAATTTGCAACAAATCATTTTTAAGATGTGAGAATGTGTTCTTGGTTCAAGAAGTAGCAAGATCATTTCCCAAAACTCAAAATTTATTTAATGAAGTAATAGTGCTTTTTAATACAAGAGAGATTTATAATCAAAGTGACGAAATCAAAATTATTAAAGATGTAAATTAAGTGCATGGTTCAAGATAACTTTTGAATTTATCTAAAATAAAATAAAATATAACTTGAATTTTGGAAGATAACAAACAATAATGCAGAATTTGAAATATTTTTGGAAATTTTTCATGTTTTTTGATTTTTTTTTTCTTTTGGTTTGTTTTGTGATTTGATAAAATTGATAATATATACAAAAAATGCTATATATACACTATACAAAGTGATTTGTGCATAACATTTCTAAGGTGGCTTCAAAATCAAAGGAGGTTTTGAAGGACAATTTGGTTGTGGTGTAGGTGATTGAAGTTGATTGGTTGATAGTTGAGATTGTTGTGATGAAGAATGATAAGTAGATGTAGATGAAGAAAAGTGATGGACAGAAGACATCGATGATAATAAAGAGGAAAAGAATAGAGAACTTGATGTGATAACAATAATGAAAGAGAGAATGAAGGATAAAAGGTGATGGAAAAAAGGTGGCAATGATGATAAAGAGGAAAATAATAGAGAACTTGTTGTAGTGATGATAAAGAAAGAGAGAATAAAGAACAAAGATTCCCTATGAATAGGAGAGGTTTGCAAAAGTTCAAAAAGAGATATCTTATGTGGATGATTGTCCCATTGTTGTTGAATGTTGAGGGAGACTTTAGGTTGAGACTTCAACACTAAAGATGGGTTTTCTATGCTTGTATCTTCTTTTGGATTATTCTTCAAAACTAAGAGAGGTCTTGAAGGTTGGTTGGATGAAGAATTTATTTCTTGTTTATCAAATTGAGTTGATTGAGCTTGAGGTTGCTCACTTGTAGTTTTTGTTACATTATTAGTGATATCATTGTGATGGGGCACATTAGGATGTAATATTTGATTGGTTTCCTATTGTTGATGATTGAATAAGGGTTTTTGAGAGATCCCCATGTCTTGATTAGTTGTTTGAGTTTGTGATTGGGAATTTTGATTTTGATCTTGTTGTCTAGTGATGGCTCCAATAGTACCCACAATATTATTATTTTGTAAGTGACCAAAGTGGGGTCTAGCATTTATTGCTTGTTCATTTGAAAGTGTTTGTTGAGATGAAGGTCGAGTGGTCATTCTTCTAGGGAATGGTTCTTCTGGAACTAATAAATCTGTGATGGGAAGAATTTGATCTGACTCATCTTCAGAACTATTTGAATTATTTGAGGTGATGTCTATTTCACTTTTTGTTTCACTTTCTGTGTCACTTTCTGTATCACTTTTAGTGTCTTCTAATTATGAAGATTGAAAATATTGTATGGGCCTAGTTGTGACTATAGATAAAGTAGGCACATAAGGGGTTTGAATATTTTGATATGGCAAGAGACTACTAATGGTTCCCACATATCTAGTTGGATGAGGGACATTATGATGTTCTAATTGATTCACAGTTTCTTTACCATGGTTGGGTAAAGGATGTTGAAAAATATCTAAGTTTTGATTAGCATTTTGGGTTGGTTGTTTTTGGGTATTATTATTTGCAGGAAATTGTTGTACTTCCATTTTACCTTTATCAATCAAATCTTGTATCACATGCTTTAACCTTTTACAAGAATTGGTAGAATGTCCATCTACTTGGTGAAAATTACAATGTAAATCAACCCTATATCCAGCTGTAGTGGTATCTGGTTGTCTTACCTCAGGTAACCGTATCAAACCTTGTTCCAATAATTGAGGTAAAATCATAGTTAAGGGTTGATTTAATCTTGTGAATTCTCTTGGTGGCTTATCAGGGATTTTCAATACAAATTTCTTTACAGTTTCAGCAAGGTTAATATTTGAGGTGTTTCTGCTATCAGTAACTCCATCACCCACTACTTGCTTATTCTTATATTGGTTCTTAGAAGTTTTGTCCTCATATTTCTTCTTAAATTGTCCTCTTCTAATGAGGGCATCTTCTACCCTCCTAGCTAGATCAATGGCTTGATCAAAGGAGGTTACTGTAGTAGTAGAAAGCTCATAAGATAGTTGTTCTTGCAAATTACCAATAAATATGTCCAACATTTCACGATGAGGTAATGCAAAATGTAATTTGCCTAAGAGTTGTCTCCACTTAGTCAAGAATTCAGCAAAACTCTCATATTTACCTTGTTTCAAATTGTATAAATCCTTAATGGTCACATGCCTCTCTATATAGGCACTAAATTGGTGGACAAACATCTCTATTGTCTCTTCAAATTTCCTTAAAGAATTTGTAGGTAGTTGATAATACCATTCTAGAGCCATGCCTCCGAGACTTTTAGGGAATATTTTTAGCAACAACAAGTCATCATGAGAAATATCATGACATGTTGTCCTAAACATGCGAAGATGCTCAATAGGATCTTCGGTTCCTTTATATATCGGGAGGACAGGCATAGGGAAATGTTTTGGGTATGGTTGGGCAACCACAATAGGATCCAAGGGTTGGCTACACATATCTCTATAACTATATGAGGGACGGTAGGGATCTATTTGATCTAGTCTTGAAGCTAATTGTTTAACCATGTCTTCAAGTCCCTGTGGTTGTCCACCAAATTGATTTTTTTGCACCATGTTGTTGTATCTTTGATGATAAGTTGGTGTTGTTGTGTAAGGATTTCCAATTGAAATACTGTTGTGTAAAGATGTGTAGGAACAATATTATGGAGCTTATATGGGATTGTGTTTTGTTGAATTTTTTGTTGATGATGATTGGTATTTTGAATTTTCTTAGCCTTTTGTGATGTGGCTATTTTTTGATTAAGATCTTGAGAGAATATGGAAGAAAATAGTTGTTTCTATTGTTTAGGATTTGTTTTGGTGTTGCTAGTAGCAATTTTGGATGATTGTGCCATTGGTTTTTGAACATTTTGATTTAAGGGTATCATGTTTTGATTAGATGGTCCTGCTTGATCATTATCTTGGTCTATTGAATTCATGTATGATAATGGATTTGTATGTATCCGAAAAGCAGATTCTAAGGCTGCTTCCATAGCACCATTTCTTGAATTATCCATTTGTACTGCTTGATTGAAATCTTCTATGTTGCTCTTTATAAATTTGGTAAACTGTTCAATAGACTTGAAACTAACATTTCCTTCTTGATCTAATTTAGGCTCTTCTATTTCATCTTCTCTATTATCTTCATCTTGTTCTGAAGATACATCATCTTCAATAATTACCCTATCCTCAAGGTTTTCTTGATCTTGCTCATCAGATTCTACTTGTTTTCCACTTCTTAAAATTCTAGGCATTTTGCTTTTAGGATTTTTTTATCTTTCAATGATATATTTATATATTTATATATATATATATATATATATGCTTTTAATTTTTGGGTAACATCTATGGTTACAGTTCTTCCTATGTTGAAATCTAACATCTATGAAATGGACTTAAAGTGTGCAAATTTTGATTAATGATTTTTTTTTGTTTTTGTTTTTTTATATTTTGTAATTTTTATGCTTTTTTATGTTTTATAAATCAGAAAGATGCCTATGTTTTTCACGTCGGGTTCACCAAAGAATGTAGCTCTAAAATTCTTGCACTCCTTTCCTTTAGGCTAATGGATCCATGCCTCGAAGGGGAATGGGAGAATGATAGGTCTACACCTTGAAGAGAGACACTTGAGTTCATGTCTTCTTTGGTGATTTTTTGATGAATTGTTTAGGGTTCACCAAGAAACATTTTATGGTAGTTTCCACGCCTAGGTTTTGGAGTTTTTTTTGATGTGTTCTTTTTAAATTCTCACAATCACCTAGTTTTTGGCCAATATGCAACTATGCTAAACTATATGTAATTTTGATTCATATGCAAACAACAAATAGTAGAAATAGAGCTTTAATGAACAATGCAATGCTTAAAAAGTGATTTGAAACTTTGATATGTATTCGGAAGGCTGATGAAGATTCTAATTTTTATTGCAGGTAGGATCGTATGTAGCAGAATCAATATCATACATAGCAGAGTCAAGATCGTACGTACGATATGTGATCATATCGTTTGATTAGTGATGAAAATATCTGATCATAGTAGAAACCTATAATTTCATAAGTAGAGTGCAAAAAATAGAAAATGGAGTGTACTATAGACTTTATCAGATAGAAATCAGATTAATATGATCTATTGAATGTCATGCTAAAAGGAATTAACATGTATATGCTTTAAACTATGTAAAGTATGCAATTGAATGCAAATTGGTGAACTCCAAGAATGATGATAACTAAATTTTATACTATATGCAATGAAGAATGATAAATAAGATAACAAACATGCAAATGAGAGGCTAGAAAATGCAAACCAACACTTGGAGTTACCCCCAAGTGATCTGCAGGAAAAATCATAACTAAATAGTAAGATCGTATGCAAAATAGCAAGATCGTATCATCCTATCATAGGATCATATCCTCCTATCATAATATTATATCCTCCTATTGCAAGATTGTATCCTCCTATCAAAGATCGTATCCTCTGATCCTGCAGAAAAATAGCAAAATAACAAGGTCTATTACAAAAATTGAATGACTCAAATGTGAAAGTTGGTCGACAAGGTAGGAGGAATTTGAAGGGAGGGATTCTTGATTAAATAGGCTAAGCGAGTTGATGAAATTGGGCTAGAAGAAAAAGTGGATTGCAACCTCCTCCAAGCTGGGACTGATTGGCGGATCCGATCCTGTAATTGTCGCATGATTTCACAGGTAAAGATAAAAATATCTACAACTTGATTTGTCATTTTTATTAACTGAGTATTTTTTGTTCTTGTTCAAGATCGTACGTACGATCAGGGATCGTATCGTACGATCAAGGATCGTATCCTACAATCTCGCCAAGAGGTTAGACATGTACATAATGTTTTGGTAGTTTGAGGGGTCAAACAGTGTCAAAATTGGACATATAATATACCGTTGGAAAGATATTTTCAAGCCCTATCCAATGGTGTAGGTTTTGGGAAATTTGGAGGGGATTTGTTTAGGTAAAATTAAGTTCAAAGATAAACTTACTTCTCTAGGAGGAAAACTAAGGAAAATGAGTCAATATTTCATGTCTACACTATAGCATCTCCTCCCAATATCTAAGGAAATTTTTTGAGCATTAGGGTATCTTGATTTTAAATTTTAAAACATGAATGGATAAATGTATTTACATGCTCTCTACGATCATCAATCCCCTTGAATTTTTTAAATTTTGGTACTGTAAAATTTGTTGGATATGGCGATGATGGTACTGAAAAGTGAATTGGTTGATTGATAAGCTATCTCAAAGTTGGCTTATGGTTCATCACACTAGTAGTATGTTGTATCAATCTATCAATATGTTGTTGCATTTATTAAATTCTAGGTTCTTCCCTAGGTATGTGGAAGCCTTGAATCACTTGATGATTGTGTGAGGGTGAAGTGATGAAATGGTAAGGCGTGATGATATTTTTATGATTTGATGGACTTGATTAAATTTGGTAATGTTGATGATTGAATGATTACAAATGATGAAATGGAGATGATGTTTGAGTACTATGAATGGGTTAACCTATTGGAATGAAAAGGGTATGGATTGATGGAGGTGTGAGAATGGAAACCACAGAAGGTTACAATATCCATGATGGATTTGATGAAAATAATGTAGACTGAGTGGAAGTGGACAGAGGCTTAAGATTTTCCACCTTTTCTTACTATTAGGGATAAGAATGATCATTCGGTCACTCCTTGAGCAATTTATTAAGGTTTTTCCATGCATCTTGTATGGCCATATCTGAAGCAAATGGTGTGGATGTCATTGGAATGGATGAAGTGGGTGGAGGATAAGTTGTAATAGGGATTGCAACTAAATTTGGGGTAGTGGATGTAATGGAAGATGGCATTTGTTAAGTAACATTGGCATATGCTTCGTACAATGGATTTCCATAGGTTGTGGTGTATGAAGATGGAATGGAAGTGCTTTGGACACATGGCTATTATGGAATGGAACAATACTGGGAAGGTGCAGATGATGCCTCAAAAAGAGGGTTAGTGTACACCTGGGTGAAACTAGATGGCTACGAATGGGTAAGTTCCTGCTAAAAAGAAGGATCATGCCTGGGTGGACTACTGATTTGATCTAGAACATATTTAGTGAATATTTTAGAAGCTTCCACTTTAGCCATGTCTATGTGGGTGATGTTATGATTAATGGGAGATGATGGCTCAGTTTTTGGAATGGGGATGTTGGTGGATCTATGTAACACATCAATGCTTCAAGTGTACACAATGTGTGACGAACCCACAGATAAACCATAACAACTTATTTATATCACATTGACATGGTTAACCACAGAAGTGATAGGTGAAGAAGTGGAACAATCCATGGATGAAGTGATTTGGCTAGCAAGGGATTGAATCAAAATATCTGCTTTGCTTATGGTTGAAACCATAAGGTAATGATTCCAATAGAAGGATTATGCATAAGTATTGTAATCTTGTTCCAAATTAGAAAAGAAAAAGTGAAAGCTTTAAACTCTACTATGCAGCTATCTTATGCTTTTGTAATTTCAAATGCAAACAACACACAAAATAGTGAATGAATACACCAGAAAGCAACATAAATCTAAAATAAATGTGATTTACTATGAATGCAATTTATATGATAATGTAAATGCCTAAGATGCAAATAAAAATGTAAATGCTTTAAACAAAAAAATAAATGATTTTATTTTTGTTAATTTTACTATAAAAAGCAAGAAAATTAAGATAGAAATGGGTTAGGGTTTGAAGCAAGCTTACCAGGAAGCCTACATATTTCTTCTCCACTTTGTGAAACACATCCTAGAGCCTCTATAATGTTGTAGGGAATTACATAAATGCACCAAGGAATCCCTAGAGCACTACAAGGTGTCCACACAACCTCCGATCGAATTCTGCAACCTCTAAAAATCCTAGTTTTTAATGATTTTTGTGTGATCAAATTTTTGAAACCTACAAGATGAAAATAGAAACAAAAATTAGTGACAAGATAAATTAGCATGAAGAACCCTTTGGGGGTCCCACCATTATCACCATTTTATAAATATAATTTGAACAAAACCAATACAAAATAGAAAGTAACAAAATCACAGTAATAACACAAGATTGCACAAAATGAATAAGATTTTTATTAACGTGGGTGGATCTCAAAAATATACAATCAATGTGCCCAAATATGAGGTTTTAAAATGCTCTTTATGATACAAATTTATAAATACTACAGTTCTCCAAAACACTAGATCAATACACTAATGATGTCTTCTCCCTTCTCTTCAATCCAAACAAGGATTACGGGTGGGCTTGTGTATCCTTGGTGGGCCACCCTAGCTTCAAAAAGTTCTAGATAGATGATTCCTATACCTAAAAATAGAGATAACAATGAAAAGATATTAGAAGCACCTGCATGGGCTCCACAATATGAGACTCCCAAAAATATAAAATAACTAAACCCTATATGCTGCATAATGTAACTAAAAATAGAAGTGCAAGAATGTAAAATAAATGCACAAAATATTTTTACCTTTTTAATATGCTAATTTCTATGAAGAGAAATTCTTCCACAAATAGTTATAAACACCGATCGAATGAATAGATTAATATTATTGCCACATAAGGAGGGCTAAGTCCTTTGCCACTGAGGAGGGCTTAGTCCTTGCAATAATTTTAAAATGAATAAAATGATGAATGATGCAAAAATATAAATCAACCTATTCTATTAATATTAAATCAATGACAAATAATGGTGAAGACCATAATATAGCCGACTAGCTATATTAGGGTTGTAACATGGCTCCCCTCCTCAGAAAGCTTTGTTCTCAAAGTTGGAAATGATTGGAAAATACTTTTTGGTTCCCATGTAGCATCTTCTTCTAGTAGGTCTTGCCATTTTATGAGAAATTCTTTTATGTGATGGGATCTTAGCATACATGTTCTTCTTTGTAAAATTACTTTAGGTTGGATATATAAATGTCCTTCTTCATCAAGTACTGGTAATTCTAACTGAGATTGTAGTTTTTTTTCGATTACCTTTTTGAGATAGGAAACATGAAATACTAGATGTATATAATATGAGGAAGAAACATCAAGTTGATATGATACTTCTCCAATGCGGTGCACTATTTTGTAAGGACTATAAAATTGTGGAGCCAGATTTTGACTGAACTTGATCTTCAATGATAATTATTTGTAGGGTTGCAATCGTAGGATCACCATATCACCTATATTAAATTATCTTTCAGAATTGTGTGTCTCTTGTTGTTGCTTCATGCAATTTTGTGCTTGGACCAAATTGTCTTTGAGAATGCTTAGTATTGACTACCGGTGTTAAAACTAATCCTCAACTTGGGCCACTTTGGAAGAACCTGGAAAATAATCTGCTATTGCTGGCGGTTTGAATCCATACAATGCTTCAAATAGAGACATCTTGATGGAATAATGATATAAAGTGTTGTACCACCATTCTATCTAGGAAATCCAATGACTCCATTGATATTGTTTATCTTGAGCAAAACATCTTAGATAGGTACCCAGACATTTGTTAACAATTTTAGTTTGACCATCTATTTGAGGATGGTATGTAGAAGACATATTTAAATTTTTACCACTAAGATGAAATAATTCTTTTCAAAAATAGCTAGTAAATATGGGATCACGATCACTTACAATATTTTTGGGCATTCCATGCAATTTGAAAATTGAGTTCATAAATACCTTAGCTACTTTGCTTGTTGTAAATGGATGTTTTAGAGCATTTAATGTTGAGCAAGGTGCAGCAACAGTATTGTCATTGTTGTCAACACAGCCAGATAGATCTGTTGATGCAGTGGATAGGAAGTTCAAAAGCCTTTCAGATGTAGAAGACAGAAGTTCAAAGGTTACTCAGAGTATGTACAGTGTTTTTCCAAGAAGACCAAAGTGGCCCATATGCTAAAAATCAAAATAAAAATACAAGGAAGAAAATTGTCACGATATCGTGACATGTTGAGCAAGAAAGAAAAACTGTCGTGATATCGTGACATGTTGAGAAGAAAGAAAAAATATCGTGATTTTGTGACATGTTTGGAGAGAAAGTGCAAGCAAGAAAAACTATCATGATTTCGTGACATGTTCGGAGAGAAAGTGCAAGCAAGCAAAACTGTCATGATTTCATGACATGTTCGGAGAAAAAGCGCAAGCAAGAAAAACTATTGTGATTTCGCGACATGTTGGAAGAGACAAAGGCAAGTGGAAAAACTGTCGTGATTTCACGACATGTTGGCAGAGAAAAATGCAAGTGGAAAAATTGTCGCGATTTCACGACATGTTGGAAGAGAAAAAGGCAAGTGGAAAAACTGTCGCGATTTCATGACATGTTGGCAGAGAAAAAGGCAAGTGGAAAAACTGTCACGATTTTGTGACATGTTGGCAGAGAAAAAGGCAAGTGGAAAATTTTTTGTGATTTCACGACATGTTGGAAGAGAAAAAGGCAAGTGGAAAAATTGTCACGATTTTGCGACATGTTGGAAGAAAAAGAGAAAGCAGGAAGAAGTGTCGCGATTTCATGACAAGTTCGAAGAAAGAGAACAAGTTTGAAAAGTGTCACGATTTTGCGACATATCGTATTTTCACGACTAAAATAGGAGAGAGAAAGTAAGTTGGAAAAGTATCACGATTTTGCGACATGTCGTATTTTTGCGACTCAGCAAGGGCAGGAAGGAAGAGAAAGAAAAAGTGTCGCGATTTCGTGACATGTCGCATTTTTGAGACTCAAGAAGGGTAGGCTGGCAGAGTAACAAAAGTGTCATGATATCGTGACATGTCACATTTTTGTGACTTGAAAAGGCTAGGCAAGCAGTGAAACAAAAGTGTCACGATATTGCGACATGTCGCATTTTCTTGACTAAAGGAGGAGAGAGAAAGTAAGAAGGCAGAAGTGTCGTGATATCACAACAAAAGCAAAGAGGAAGAGTACGGAGGTGAAAGTGTCATGATATCGTGACATGTTGTATTTTCACAGGCCAAAGCAAAGAGAAAGAGGAGAGAGAAAATAGTGTCGCGATATCGCGACATGTATTTTTGTGGGCCAAAGCAAAGAGAAAGAGGAGAGAGAAAATAATGTCACGATATCGCGACATGTTGTATTTTCGTGGGCCAAAGCTAAGAGAAATAGGAGAGAGAAAATAGTGTCGTGATATCACGACATGTATTTTCATGGGCCAAAGCTAAGAGAAAGAGGAGAGAGAAAATAGTGTCACGATATCGCGACATGTATTTTCGTGGGCCAAAGCTAAGAGAAAGAGCAAGGAGAAAAAGTGTCACGATATCATGACATGTATTTTCATGGTCCGATGCAAAGAGAAAGAGAGAGAAAGCGAAGGTGTCGCGATATCGTGACATGTATTTTTGCGGTTAAGTTGAAGTCGACGAAGATCGATGAACAATCGACTAAAATTAGGGTTTACAGTTGTCATGAAAGCTGACTAAGATTAGGATTTATAGTTGACTAAGATTAGGGTTTTCATCATGAAAATGTTGTTATAAAATGAGGGGTTGTTTGGAGAATCATGGATAAGTTAAATGCATCGTCGAATATGTGTCGAAGCAAGAAATGTGGCCATAAGAGCGCAGAAAGCACAGAAGCGATGAGATGATGGCGAAGTGCGCAAAGTGAGCAAAGAAGTCATGTCGAATTGTCCTAAGTGCATCTGTGATTGCACAGAGAAAGTAGAAGGAGCAGAGTGTGCAAAAGGGAGAAGACGATTGTGAAGTTGGATTGCAACGAAGCAGAGTGTGTTAAGTGTTTGTGCAGAAAGAGCGAAGTGCACAGAGAATGCAAAGGTGGAGAAGACCAGTTAGGGTCATGCAAAAGCAAAGGTATCTCATTATCAAACTTATAGATTCAAAATTGATGTCCAGGTTGCAGCTTGGCATCAAGGGTTGGTGCTCCTTCCAATAGGTGTTGGTAAATCAGGGGTTGGTGCTCCTTTCTATTGGTATAGATAAATTAGGGGTTGGTGCTCCTTCCAGTGGATGCTGGTAAAATATTTGTAAAGTTGGTGCTTTGAAAAGGCTATATTTGGATGGTAGTCCAAGCAGTCATTCTTGAGGAGTAGCCAAATTGGTGAACCTCGTTAAAATCTTGTGTTGTGTGATATGTTATTTTGTGATGCTTGCTTTATCTGGTTTTAAGGTTTCTTTATTTCAGTTTTAAGAGTTGTAAATTCATGTTAGAAGAACTACACTGATTCATCCCCCCTCTCAGTGCCATTGTAAGACCAACAATTGGTATCAAAGCAAGTTGCCTATACAAGCTTAACCAACTAGGGTGATCTTGGAAGTAACACAATGGCAGGTGGTGAAGACTTCTCATCAAACAAACCACCTTTGTTTGACGAAACTAATTACGCGATCTAGAGATTTAGGATGCAGGTATATCTTTGTGCTTTGGGATACGACATCTGGGATTTAGTAGACAATGAATACACAATACCCATCACTCCTCCAATCGATGTTGTCGATAAGAAATTGTTTGAGAATGACTCAAAAGAAAAGAATGCTATCAAGTGTGGATTAGTAGACAGTGAACTAGTAAAGATCATGAGTTGTAAAATGACAAAATAAATGTGGGATAAACTGAGGAGTATTCATGAAGGAGACGATGAGATCAAGGAGGCCAAGTTACAAACACATCAAGCTCAGTTTGAAGCTTTAAAATTAAATAGCAATGAGAACTTAGAGGATGATTCTAAAAAGGAAACAGGTGGAAGTCTTTTCATGACACTCAAAAAAGAAACAAAAAATGAACAGGAATGTGATGAAGAAGAAATTGATGTAGAAATAAATTTGAAAGAGGAATTAATTGCAGCTCTAGATGAATTGAAGATAGAAAGAAAAGGGAATAAGGAAATCTCAAGAAAGCTTGAGGATGCAAATAAAATAATAACCAGTTTGAAAGTACAGGTAGAAGAATTCAAAAGGATTGAAGAAACTCTCAGGTCATAGTTCAATGAGAAAGAGATTGGTTGCTGCAAACAAGAGGAAGAGATTGTTTTATTGAATAAACAACTAGAATAGGCCAATACAAATCTCAAATTCGAGAAAAGCACAGAGTTGCTAGATAAAATGATAATCCAACAAAGAAGCACCACAGATAGGCGTGGTCTTGGATATGAAGCTGAACAACCTTCATCTTTCAACTCTGCAGAGAAGAAGAAGTTCATTGTTGAAGGATCAAAGCAAGAAAAGCTTGAAGCTGAATCTTCAAAAGGAAGAAAATATCAAAGGAGATCTACAACAAAGCAACCACAACAAAAGAGGTTCTATCACTCTCACTCTATTCATAATAATACTTTTAATGGCTATTGTTTCAGATGCAACCAGTATGGTCACAAGGCAATTTATTGTGGATTGAATAATAAATCAAAGAGTTATGCTAGTAGAAATACTTCTACATTTCTGAGTGAACAATATGTACAATGTTTTCAATGTAATGGTCATGGGCACATAGTAAGGTTTTGTCCAAGCATTTTTTTATCTAATTTAAGGCAAAACAGTAGATTTCATCAGACGCAAAGAATGCAACACAGACAGGGAATAAATCAGGTATATAAAAAGGAAAATAATCATTCATAAAGGATGCACAAGAGACAACCACACAAGAGAAATTTTCAAGTTCATGAAAATGTGCAAAACAGGGACGCAGTTGAAAAATACAAGCACGAGTTCAAGTAAGTTTGGAGAAAGATAGAAGAAAGGAAATCATGTCTCCTTGGACTGAAGGAGACTACTCCGATATTGCACTAAGAAACTCCAGGTAGCACATCCTCAGGGGGAGAAATCTTGAAGTTTCATTTTAATGCTCCTATGTATTTGTTTTATTACCTGAGGATGAAAGGCAAATAGTCAGGGAAGTTGTTGTATAGTTGTCGAAGTGTATTTTCAGTTCATGTAGTTTGTGGAAGTGCCGTGAAGGGTGGTGATTAAATTGAGAGTTGTCATTATTGGTAGTATTGCTATGTCATTATTGTACTAGTGATGGTTCTTACTGCCACTATCCAAAGTTAAGGATTATAACAGTTCAGATAATTTGGTTAGTGAAAGAATGTTGCCCTAGCCATATATATGTGTTTCGATAAAAGCAGTGTGTACTTGAACTACACATTGACGTGAATATTTTTAGATATATTATGATGTTGTGGTGAAAAATATTGAAGTATGATTATTGATTCATGTTTAGCTCATCAAGATGAGCAACTTTGCTTTGTGAATCATACCTATCCGAGGTCCAGAAGTATGAGTTTGAGTAAGGTGCACTATAGTTGGCCGTGAAGTGTTTAACAAAATATTGTCTCCTGATTCGAACAGTTGAAAGTAAGGTGTGACCAACGGTGACTGTAGAAAATATAGACCAAGTTGAAAATGTAAAAAGGTATTTGGTTGGTGTTGTGGTACTATGTTTGATGCTAGCACAGAGTTGGCAGTAAAATTGCAGTGTTGGTACAGTGATGGACAAAAGTTGGTACAAGTGTGAGTCACTTGTCAATTTTGTTGATAGATGTGAAATCAACATTTTTGAATGGGAAGCTTGAAGAAGAGGTTTATATTGAGTGGCCAGATGGTTTCCAATTTGGTGATGATTGGTTAAGTTGATTTGATTGAGCCTAGTCAAGTTATGTGTGAAGTGATTTTTAAAGTTCTATGAAATAAATTATTCCATCATTCTATGTTGAGTTGAGATTGAGGTTAGAAGATATTAAGTCTCTAAAAATTCTCTTTATGCTTCTATGAAGTGGATTTTATTTGAGATTGTCATTCATTATTGAGTTCATTTTGAGTACTACTTGAGCATGATTGATTGAGCTTTTGAAGAAGGCATTTGGGGAACATTTGAGGACAATGCTGGGATAGATTTGAGGACAGTGTTGGGACAGATTGCTAGAACAAATTTGGGCAAGTTCTTAGTGAGCTTGTTGGAGCAGATTTGGACAGGTTCTGTGTGAGCTTGTTATTCAGCATTGGACAAGTTCTATGTGAGCTTGTTAAGTAGGTTCTATGTGAGCCTATTGAGCAGGTTCTTAGTGAGCCCATTAACAGAGCTTTGAAGGTGATAGAGTACAGAGGATAGAATCTCAATGGATAGAGATCCAACAGCCAACACAGTTGAAGATAGATTTGAGTGAGGAGTCTTCAAGTGGAAAGAGGTCCACCAGTCAGTGCAGTAGAGAGACAGAGCCTTCTATAATATCAAGGGTACTATGGAGTATGGGTTATGGTATCCGAAAGGTAAATACTTCACCCTTATTTTGTATTCAGATGCAGATTGGGTAGGATGTGTAGATGACAGAAAGAGTACCAATGGAGGTGCATTTTATCTTGGAGATAGATTGGTCGAGTGGTCACACTTCCCAAGAATTGACTAGATACAGGGATCACATTTTTAGGGGGAGAATTTAAGTATTTGATTATATTTTTGCTCATGTTATTGCTTTTTGGTAAAGTGTAATAAATTTTTCCTGAGAATGTTGTGCATGGACTTAGGGGGAGTCTGCAGTAGCCCTTTGGTATTATTGTCAAAGGGGGAGAAGAGTTACAAAAAATTACACGTGTTGCCAACAATTCCAAAGGGGGAGATTATTGAGCAAGGTGCAACAACAATATTGTCATTGTTGTCAACACAATCAGATAGATCTATTAATGTAGTGGATAGGAAGTTCAAAAGCCTTTTAGATACAGAAGACAGAAGTTCAACAGTTACTCAAAGTATGTAGAGTGTTTTTCCAAGAAGACCAAAGTGGCCCATATGCTAAAAATAAAAATAAAAACACAAGGAAGAAAACTGTCACGATATTGCGACATGTTGAGAAAGAAAGAAAAACTGTTGCGATATCGCAACATGTTGAGAAGAAAGAAAAACTGTCATGATTTCGTGACATGTTTGGAGAGAAAGCGCAAGCAAGCAAAACTATCACAATTTCGTGACATGTTCGGAGAGAAAGCGCAAGCAAGCAAAACTGTCATGATTTTACGACATGTTCGGAGAGAAAGTGCAAGCAAGCAAAACTGTCACAATTTCGTGACATGTTCGAAGAAAAAGCGCAAGCAGGAAAAACTGTCGCGATTTCACGACATGTTGGAAGAGAAAAAGGCAAGTGGAAAAACTGTCATGATTTCGTGACATGTTGGCAGAGAAAAAGGCAAGTGGAAAAACTATCGTGATTTTGCGACATGTTGGAAGAGAAAAAGGCAAGTGGAAAAACTGTCATGATTTCATGACATGTTGGCAGAGAAAAAGGCAAGTGGAAAAACTGTCGTGATTTCGCGACATGTTGGAAGAGAAAAAGGCAAGTGGAAAACTGTCGTGATTTCGTGACATGTTGGAAGAGAAAAAGACAAGTGGAAAAACTGTTGCGATTTCGTGACATGTTGGAAGAAAAAGAGAAAGCAGGAAGAAGTGTCGCAATTTTGCGACAAGTTCGAAGAAAGAGAACAAGTTTGAAAAGTGTCGCAATTTCGCGACATATCACATTTTTGCGACTAAAATAGGAGAGAAAGTAAGTTGGAAAAGTGTCATGATTTCACGACATGTCACATTTTCATGACTCGGCAAGGGCAGGAAGGAAGAGAAAGAAAAAGTGTCACGATATCGCGACATGTCACATTTTTGCGACTCAAGAAGGGCAGGCAGGTAGAGTAACAAAAGTGTCACGATATCGCGACATGTCGCATTTTCGTGACTTGAAAAGGCCAGGCAAGCAGTGAAACAAAAGTGTCACGATATTGCGACATGTTGCATTTTCGTGACTAAAGGAGGAGAGAGAAAGTAAGAATGCAGAAGTGTCATGATATCGCGACAAAAGTAAAGAGGAAGAGTACGGAGGCGAAAGTGTCGCGATATCGTGACATGTATTTTCGTGGGCCAAAGCAAAGAGAAAGAGAAGAGAGAAAATAGTGTTGCGATATCGTGACATGTATTTTTGCGAGCCAAAGCAAAGAGAAAGAGGAGAGAGAAAATGGTGTCGCGATATCGCGACATGTATTTTCACGGGCCAAAGCTAAGAGAAAGAAGAGAGAAAATAGTGTCGCGATATTGCGACATGTTTTATTTTCATGGGCCAAAGCTAAGAGAAAGAAGAGAGAGAAAATAGTGTCGCAATATCACGACATGTTGTATTTTCGTGGGCCAAAGCTAAGAGAAAGAGCAAGGAGAAAAAGTGTTGTGATATCGTGACATGTTGTATTTTCGCGATCCGATGCAAAGAGAAAGAGAGAGAAAGTGAAGGTGTCGTGATATCGTGACATGTATTTTTGTGGTTAAGTTGAAGTCGATGAATATCGATGAACAGTCGACTAAAATTAGGGTTTACAGTTGTCATGAAAGTCGATTAAGATTAGGATTTACAACCGACTAAGATTAGGGTTTTCATCATGAAAATGTTGTTATAAAAGGAGGGGTTTTTTGGAGAATTATGGATAAGTTGAATGCGTCATCGAATATGTGTCGAAGCGAGAAATGTGGCCGTAAGAGCGTAGAAAGCGCAGAAGCGACGAGATGATGGCGACGTACGCAAAGTGAGCAAAGAAGTCATGTTGAATTGTCCTAAGTGCGTCTGTGATTGCACAGAGAAAGCAGAAGGAGCAGAGTGCACAAAAGGGAGAATACGATCATGAAGTTGGATTGCAACGAAGTAGAGTGTGCGAAGTGTTTGCATAGAAATACCGGAGTGCACAGAGAATGCAAAGGTGGAGAAGACTAGTTAGGGTCATGCAAAAGCAAAGGTATCTCATTATCTAACTTATAGATTCAAAATTGATGTCCAGGTTGTAGCTTGGCATCAAGGGTTGGTGCTCCTTCCAGTAGGTGCTGGTAAATCAGGGGTTGGTGCTCCTTTCTGTTGGTATAGATAAATTAGGGGTTGGTGCTCCTTCTAGTGGATGCTGGTAAACTGTTTGTAAAGTTGGTGCTTTGAAAAGGCTAGATTTGGATGGTAGTCCAAGCAGTAATTCTTGAGGAGTAGCCAAATTGGTGAACCTCGTTAAAATCTTATGTTGTGTGATATGTTCTTTTGTGATGCTTGCTTTATCTGGTTTTAAGGTTTCTTTATTTTAGTTTTAAGAGCTATAAATTCATGTTAGAAGAACTACACTGATTCACCCCCCCTCTCAGTGCCATTGTAATACTAACATTTAAGTGAGCATATTTTGAGAGGTGATCCACTACCACAAAAATTATAGTTTTGCCTTATGATTTAGGAAGCCCTTCAATAAAATCCATTGAAATATGTTCCCACTGGTGATCTGAAATAGGTAGTGGTTGAAGCAATCCAGGAGATTTGACTATTTCACCCTTATTACGCTGACATACTTTGCATTCAGCCACCCATGTTTTGACCTCAGATTTTAATCCTTTCCAATAAAATGATTTTTTTACTCGCATATATATCTTTAAAAACCTTGAATGTCCTGTTGACAAAGAAGCATGTGATTCTTCCAAAATCTTGGATTTGATGGTAGAATTATGTGGAATGTAAATGTGATTATTTCTTCTTAATATCTTGTCATCATATGAAAATTGAGGATGCTTGGATGATCTTAACATCAAGTCCTAAATTATTTGAGCAATTTTTGTATTTGACAACCATTCCTCTTGGAGTTGAGAAATCCATTAAGAACATGGACTTGAAATAGCATTTATAATCACTTCATCTTCATATTTACATGATAATGCATTTGCTACCACATTTTATTTTCCTTTCTTGTACTCGATAAAAAAATCATATCCCAATAATTTTGTTAGCCATTTTTTTACTCTGGATAAGAAAATCATTGTTCCAAAAATGTTTGAGACTACTTTGATCAGTTTTAATAACAACATGACTATTGATTAAGTAGTGTCTCCATTTCTCAACCACATGTAGAATAGCCAACATATCATTCTCATATGTGGACCTTCCCGAATTCTTACCCGAAATTTGTTTACTTTTGAATGCCATGGGATGCCATTCCTACATTTTTATTGTCCCAATACCTGTTCCTGAAGCATCACATTCAATTACAAATGGTTTGCAAAAATTTAGGGTTGCCAAAATTGTAGTACACATTGCTACTTTAAGATCCTTGAAGGCTTGAGTGGTTGCTTCCGACCAATGAAAATCATCCTTTTTTGTGATATTTTTGAGAGGAGCTACAATTTTACCATATTTGTGCACAAACTTGCAATAGTAACCGGTAAGACCCAAAAAACCATGAATTCTTGATGGTTTTAGGTAAAGGCCAATCCTGAATGGCCTTAATCTAATTAGGATCCACTTTAACCCCTTCATGAGAAAAAATATGACCCAAGTACTCAACTTATTGAACACTAAGTGTTTGAATTTTTTTTTCCTTGTGTAATATATGAAGAACCTTTACCACATGCATCAAATAATCTTTTCGTATTTTACTGTATATGAGAATGTCATCAAAGAAGACTAAGACACATTTGTGAAGGAATGGATGAAAGACGTGGTTCATGAGAATTTGGAATGTGGATGGGGTATTAGTGAGACAAAAAGGCATGACTAAGAATTCATAATGACCTTCATGAGTACGAAAGACAGTTTTTGAAATATCCTCATCCCTTACTCTGATTTGGTGAAAACCAGAGCGTAAGTCCAACTTTGTAAAAAAAATCTGCACCATGTAATTCATATAATAAATCATCAATGAAAGGAATAGAGAATTTATCCTTGATGGTTATTTTATTGAGAATATAAAAATTAGGACACATACACCAAGAATTATCCTTACGATAGGCTAAAACCACTGGTGAAGAGTAAGGACTAGTGCTATGATGAATGACTCCATGCTCTAAAAGTTCTTGGATAATTTTCTCAATTTCTATTTTTTGAGGTTGTGGGTAGCGATAAGGATGGACATTAGGAGGAATACTTCCTAGAACCAAGTGTATGGCATGGTCATGAGATCATTTTGGAGGTAGCCCTTGTGGTTTTTAGAAAACATCATCATAGTTAGCCACAATATCCTCAAGATCCTCTGATTGAATTTTAGGGTTATCTTGTGCTTGCTTTTCCACACAATTGATTTGAGCTATGAATCCATAACTTCCTTTTCTTAATATTTTCTCCATGCTATGAGAACTTACTACCTTTTATGGAGGAGTTGTAATTCCTTGGAGGTGAATAGTCCTTCCATTTTCTTTCCATTCCACAAATAGTTTTCTGAAATTAAAACTGATCGTGTCCAATTTTTCTAACCATTCAACTCCTAAAATAACTTCTAAATTTCCTAAACTCATAAAAAAAGAAGTTCCTTGCCAAGTATAACTTCCTATTTGTATCGATATTGAAGATTTTCTACCAATACATTGAGCATTTCCTCCATTTTCAACTAAAACTTAAAACTTATCTTGATTAGAGGAGTGAATGTATAAGTTCAACGCCTTGCAATTTTTATGTCAATAAAGTTATGAGTACTCCTTAAATCTATTAACATATTTATCATTTTATGTCGAATGAATCTTAGTACCTTGATTTTATGGTGGATTGTTAATACCATAAGAGCATAAAATGAGATAGCCATAGTGTCTTTGTCACATGTTGCTTCATTCTGTTCACTTTGTTCTTCGATCATGGGAGGGTCCTGTGGAATGCTATCCTCTTCTACCTCCTTGTATTCCTTGTTATCATATTCTATTTGAAATTTTTGTCTTGGTATACATGCTTGATATTTTGGATGGTTATTACAATATTTATAGCAATAATAACTTGATGGTTGATCATTTCTATAGAAGGAATTGTTGTGATAATATTAACACCTTTATAGCAATAATAACTTGATGGTTGATGATCGAAAGAGTGTCTGTTTCTACACCTTTTTCTCAATCAACTTAGAAATATTTATATTATCATCTAAAAAGTATGGATCATGTAGTTCCACTTAAATTTTAATATTCTCTTTCAAACTGCATCTAAAATCCAATACCACCACATTGAATGGTAAGTTTCCTATATAAGCAAGCAAACTAGTGAATTCTAAAATATAATCCCTTATTGAACTAGTTTTTTTAAGTGCCAACAAATTAACCATGTATGAGGATGAAGACCCTTCATCAAATATCTTGATAAAAAGTGTTTTGAATTCATTCCATATTATGGGATGAATATGCTCACATTTTTGCTAATAAAACCATTGGTAGGCTTTCATGCCTAGTTTGGAGGAATCATAAAGAACTTTTTTAGATTCAAGAACTCAATATAATTCTAAAATGCCTTCCATTTTAGCTATCCAACCATGTGTATCATTACCCTAAAAGGTAGGTATATCAGCACGTAGTATATTAACACCTGTAGGCCATCTTTCTTGGTGATAATATTCCTCTATATCCCTATCCTCATTAGGATGTCTTCTATGGTAGGTATGTGGGGAATGAGGGGTTTCTTGGTTTTTCTCTCTCCAAAAGTCACTAGGTGAGCTATACGAGAATGGACATCTTGGTTAGTAGCATTGGTGTTTTTCCTTTCCTCATTTGTGATATTTTCATGGGATGAGTTGGAAGGAGCCATGGAGTTAATAATAGGATGGTTGGGGTCAAAACTATTAATGCGTAAAGGAGAGTTGTATTGTGTACCTTTGTTTCATGGAGGTCTTCTTGGTGACTTTGGAAGTCCTTCATTTATATTATATGAGCTTGATAATCAATCATTTTGTCCTTTAGTCCACCTTTTGCTCATGAACTTGGTAAGAGTTTCTGCTTAAAAATTTATCTTTAAATTCTACAAAAGAATTTGGTTAATTTGGCAAAAAATTGGGTTTGTTTTCCACTTCAACTGCAACGTGTATTTTGAATTTTATTTTCAATAGATAGGCCCCAACGAATAGGTAGTGATGATATAATTCTAAATTTCCAATGGCTAGTTATTCAATGGCTAGGTGGCCATGATATAATTTTGAATTCCAATGGCTAGGCGATGATGATAAGTGGTAGGGATTTAGTTCCAAAACTTATACTAGGGGGAACACGACAAAGGAGAACACACAGGGGTAACACAAAGACACTAGATGACAAGGGAGAACACTTGAGGATGAGAGAGAATGGAGAGATATGGAATCAACTAATAATGGGAAGACACCACGTGGATAGAGCTCGAACGTGTCAACTAGAGGTATGACAGGGCAAAAAATATGAAGGATGAATGTATGATAGGGAGACATGATATGAAGGATGGTATGGCGAGACTCAGGGTGACATCAACTACAAGGTGGGATACGTAAACTATAATAACTGGTATGGAGAACTATATAACTAACAAGATCTAAATTCATGTGCGTATGAGGCTTGGCTTCGTGTGACCGTAGTCACACCAAGCTATTGAAACCACAAGGGTTTTAAACAACATGAAGGACACCACACTAACAATGTGGGACAAACATTTATGCTTCATGCAAGAAATAAAAAAGAACATTACAACAACCAAAACAAATAATGTGAATGGAAGGAGATGGTGAGGAAGACATCAACAAACCTATGTGAATAACGATTCAATATGATTTATACGAGGGATGTGCATTATGTAAAGAGGTGGACTCACAACAAGGACAATGAACCAATTAACAGTAAGGAAGGCTCAAGTTCAAAAATAAACCCTAATTAAAATTGAATACTATAGTTTTAATCAGTGTGCATGTTAAGTTTTTGCGTACCTTTTAAGATGATGTGAAATAATGCTTGTCAGATAGTGAGTGCTAATCAGTTTAAACCTCTCTCCATTGGATGTGGAAATAGGGCTGATTTAACTATCCAAATACCATAGCAAGCATTTGTAATATCTCTCTCGATAATTTATTGTTTGACCCAAACACTGTTTTAGGGTTAGGACACCTATTTTTATAGACCCAATGACTCACAAAGGAAAACTTAATTCTTTAGCATTAGTTGCTTTTGGGGTTTATACACGTGGTGCTTCTATGATACTATGATAACATCAATCTAATTTATATAACAACACTATTGTTTGAATGCTTAAGCCTATGACGTTCAACAGTAGAACTATTTGTTGTGTTCTTCATTCATTAATTCTTGGGTTGATGCGTGTGCTACTTCCACAATGCTACAATAATATCAATTAGTTATATATAACAAAACTCATGCATGAATGCTTAGACCTATGGAACTTACAACAATAGAACTATTTGTTGTGCTGAGTTGACCTTAATCACGACGTCTTGAAAACTAATATACTCGATGTTCATTGCTTCCTAGTTAATTTATTTAGCTGGTATTTGAATGAGACAAATAGTGACATGCCAACGAAGGAATGATTTATCTGCTATGCTATGATAATTTTATAACCTTAATCATGATTCCCACCAGGCAGTAAATGTGTGTTGTCTCAGAAAAAACATTGAACTTCAGGTATGCGAGATCATCTTGTTTTGATACCACTTGAAGAGAAATTCTTCCACAAATAGTTATAAACATCGATCAAATGAATAGATTAATATTATTGCCACTTAAGGAGGGCTAATTCCTTCACCACTAAGGAGCGCTTAGTCCTTGCAATAATTTGTAAATGAATAAAATGATGAATGATGCAAAAATATAAATAAACCTATTCTATTAATATTAAATCAATGACAAATAATGGTGAAGACCATAATATAGCCGACTAGATATATTAGGGTTGTAACATTCTATCTCTACTCTTGTCGATGATGGTCATGAGGATGCTTGAATGGTGTCTGAGGGTGTTCAGACTATATATCTACTATAGGAAACACCCAAAGGTCTTCTATGATGACTAAATATGCACCAGAGGGTTCCAAAAATACCCATGGTCACTTTGTGGATGCCCACGGGTGCTCTGTTGGCTGTGTTTGAAGGTTGAGAAAAGTGTCACAAAACCAAATTTGGTTTACATGGGTTTGGCAACAATGAAAAGGGGCAATGCAAAGGTGACGATGAGTGACAAAAGTGATGGTGAAGTGGCTAGGGTAGAAGGGCTTGAGGATTTCTAAAGCCCTTAATATTCTAAAGTATTGAGGGTGTTAGGGGATTAAGGGTTTTATTTATCAAAATAACTCATCTTTTATAATATTCCCTTGAACATGTTAGGGTTTTGATGACACAAAATGAGCGGTCGAGATTAAAATATGAGGAAGGGTGGAGATTAATTTTGGGCAAGTGGCATGGATTGAGATGGATGGATGGTTGAGATTAAAACATGGTAAATGACTAGGATTAATTTATATAAATACATATATTTATTAAATATTGATGAATAAAATATATAAAATATTAATATTTAAATATATATTAAACAAATACATACATACATACATACATACATATATATATATATATATAATGTATGGTTGTGATTGGAGGACATGGATGAATGATAAGTAGCTATATTTTGGTGTCTACAATCACATACCCTTTTGATCTCCTTTTTGGCTAGTTTCTTTGGTGATTTGATTCACCCTTTAGCAATCTAGATCTTGTAGGGTTTTGCACCCTTAATCTTCCTCACTTTGCTATTTCAAAAACCACTAAATATATAGCTCTAAATTCTGCTTAAATAATGCCTTCTCACTATCTAAACTTGCAGCAATTATCTTCTTTCAAATAATACTAAATTCTCATGTGCTTTGCTACCCGAAGTTTTTTTGAGTTATCCCTAAATTTATTTAAAAACTCAGCTCTCTCCCTTCTTCTAATGCTTTCCACAAAATTTTATTTTTTGGCTCCTTTAACTTTGTTCTCATGAACTCTATAATTCGTAGTTGTTAACACTACCAAAAAAAAATACAAGTAAGCATTTGGTTCTAAATTTCTTTCGCTATCCATGATCTCCAATGAAAGTCTTCAAAATGATGCTTTATTCTCTTGTCTTGGGATCCTTTGATATCCTATTCAAGGGCACTCTAAAATATACCCTCAACCTTCCTAATATGCAACACAATACCTCCTTAAAATTACTGTCCTACAACCCCTCAATTTATGCCTTAGAAATTTGTTACCTTCTCCATTTAATTTAGCCTACAAAAATACTATGGCCATCCTTAAATTTCTCAAAACTATGGGATATTTAATATTCTCTTCTCTTATGATCTCCTTCTTGAATTATAACTTCAAAAATTAACTCCTTCACTTTATTCATTCTCAAGAATCTAATTATCTTGAGATCTTCAAATCCTCTCTACAAAAGGTAAAATGTTTAGCAAAATCTCCTCCCTCTTGGGCTTATTGTTGTATGGTAAAAATTTTCCCAAATAATTCTTATGAAAAACTTCTCGTCTCTTGCAATATCCTATCATGAACCTTATCCTTCAATGGTTACTTCTTCAACTTGCAAAGTTACTCCTCCTTGCTTGCAATCTCCTAATTCTAGATTTCTTCAAAATGCCTTCATTGGCCACTTCTCCAATTCTGCACTAGGGATTTCTTTAGCATTCTTCCTCTTCTCCAAATTCTCTTGAGACCACTTCTCTTTGGTCTTCTAATTCTAAAAATCTTAAAATCATCTTATTAAAAATTCAATGAGACAATCTTCCAACTATGGAAATTCTGCAATGAGATCTTTTTTTTGAATCTCCAAAATCTGCTGCTTCTGCAACCTACGATATGACATTTTTCTTAGGTATTTTTTATCTCCAATATCCAATATTTAATGAAATACTTCTGCGTAGGTCTCTTAAATATTCAATTTGCAGTCTTCAATCTACAATCTTCTATCTTCCAAAATTGGAAGTTCTTCAAATTGCTTTAGCTTTATTCACTTTCTGAAGAACACAAGCTTATACTGAGAGGGGGGGTGAACTGTATAAGACCACTTTTTACTTTTCTTATCCCAATCAATATTATACAATATATCAATGGCAATATCAATAGCAAAAACCAAAGAAATGTACAAATCATCACACATACATGAGACACCAGTTTACGTGATTCGCTCAAAGTGAGCTACATACACGGATAAAATCTTTCTCTAAATTTTATCAATCCAAATTTTGGGAATACCTTTCCCGATTACAATGGTTATGGGCACCAACCCAAAGGATACACAAATCCCCTAATCTCGAGTTCGTGGGAACCAACCCACAGGAAACACCAATACCCTAGCTCTGCTCTGGCTGGTGATCCTCTAGAAGACCTCTGCCTTCGCTACCCTTAGCAAATGGAACTCTATCCATAGAAGACACCTATCCTCTCTGCTCTTGCTGGAGACCTCTGTCTTCAACTCTTTCACCTCCAAAGCTGGTCCTCGAATTTGCACTAAACACAGTCCTTTGGTTTAGCACAAATGTCCTCTTTCTCTTTCTCTGATATGCACCAAACACAGTCCTTCAGTTTGGCACAAATGTCCTCAAATATCTTTCTCTAATCTGCACCAAACACAGTCCTTCGATCTGGCACAAATGTCCTTGAATCTGTACCAATCTCTGTCCTCAATTGGTTCTCAATTCTGGTTCACAAAAGTGGTTCACAAGCTTTCACTAAAGCTTGCTTGATCTTCACCCAAGTCTTCACAAAGACTTGTATTAGATCTGCTTTGCAAGTTCTCACTAGAAGCTGCCCAAACTACTCCACAAGCTCAACAAAAGCTTGCTCAAATCTATCCAACAATACCTCTCAAAGACTTGTCCAAAACCTGCTCACAGGCTCTCACAAAGCTTGCCAATTATCTTCGAACATCGCAAAAATGATGCACCCAACAGCTTTGCACTTTTTTGCTCCCTGTGCGCTCTTGCTTCGCACTTAGTTTGATTCGGCATGACTCGCTCTCTACGCACCATGGACTTAACTTACGCACTTCGATGCCTTCAAGTCTCGAAACAGCCCTCCTTTTATAACAAAAATTTCAAGATCAAAAAACTTAATCTTAGTCGACTGCACAAACCTAAACTATGTCAACTACAAAACCTAATCTTCGTTGGCCCAAATTTAACTTTGTCGGCTTCACTACCTCTGGAACACTTCTATAGCTTTTGCCGTGAAACTACAACATGTCACGATATCATGACACCTTTGCAATCGTATACTGTCTTTTGGATTTTGTTGCGATATCATGACATTTTAGCCTTTGTCGACTTCAACTAAGTTCTTGTCATGATATCGCGATGTTGGATGTGTCTCATTCTTTGCCGAAAAAGAATTGTACGACAGGCACTACAGCGCAAAAGACGACGGGTAGGGGGGGTCCGGGGGGCCGGAGGCCCCCAAGGACCCCCGACTACGGTAAAGGTGATTACGTAATAGGTGATGGCTCGGGGTGCGTAGGGGGACGCCCTCGGATACGGTGAAAGTGAAAGATGCTGAAGCCAGCCGAGAGAAGCCGACGACGCCAAAATTTTCACCTACTTTTATCGCTACTTTTCACCTACTTTTATCGCTACTTTTGGAGCGACCCCCGGGATTCCCACGGTTGGTGGGTGGTTAGTGGGTGTGGGTGGTTTAGCCCATGGTGTTGTATCCACGGTACCCTAATACCACTTGGTGGTTTAGGGTTGTATGAGTTTCCTTATATAATTATTGTAATGTCCCATTTTAGGGACAAGAGAGAGAATAATATATCAAGGAGGATAGACTCTTGTTTCTTTGGACTAACCCAAATTGGGTGAACCGAGGGTAAATCTTGTGTGTTATATGTGCATTGAATGGTGTCATTATTTCCTTAGTTATTATTTTTGCATTATTTCTAGAATATGTTTCTGTAAATTCTCTTCATTTGGTATCAGAGCCAAGTCATTAGCCATAGGGGGACGCCTTTATTGCTAGGGTTTAAATCCGTTTGAAGAAGATCTAGGGTTTCTAGGAGTGAGAGGAAACCTATTCTGGAGTGGGAGTTACGCAGAAGGAGTTTGAAGGAAAAATGTCGGGAAATCATTCAAGGATAGAGATCGAGAAATTTGACGGCAAAAGTTTTGAGCTATGGAAGTTAAAGATGGAAGATATGCTCGTGGACAGAGATCAGTGGGCTGCTATTTCAGAAACAACAAAACCTACGGGTACTTCCGATGAAGATTGGGAGAAGATGAATCGAAAAGCAAGGAGTCTGATTCGACTGTGTCTTGCAGATTCGGTGCTCATCAATGTTTCGGGAGAAGCTACAGCAAAGGATCTCTGGGAGAGGTTAGGGGCTTTGTATCAATCGAAGTCCCTAGTGAACAAATTATTCCTCAGAAAGAAACTGTACAATCTTAGGATGCATGACGGGGATTCGGTTGCAGATCATCTGAATGCATTCAATACAGTGGTAAGTCAACTAACATCTGTAGAAATTAAGTTGAGTGAGGAAGATAAATGCATTACTTTGTTATGCTCTTTACCAGATTCATGGGATAACTTAGTAGTAGCAATTGGTAGTACAACTTCATCCACATTGAAGTTTGAAGATATAGTGGCATCTCTATTATCTGAGGATATGAGGAGAAAAGCCATGGAGGGCACATCTAAGGAAGCCCTAACAGTGAGAGGGCGTGCCAAGGAGAAGGACAAATCTAGATATGGTGATAGGTCTAAGTCTAAAGGTAGATCCAAGTCTCGGGGGAAGTTTGAGAGAAAATTCTGGAATTGTGGCAAGCTAGGTCATATGAAGAAGGATTGCAGATCAAAGAAAGTTGAGTCTGGAAAAAATTCTGATGAATCGACTTCCACAGAGATGAATAAATCCATTGATGAAGCAAGGGATGTATATACGGCATCCTGCTCATCGTGCTCCACACGATCAGATAAAAATGATTGGTTGATTGATACTGGTGCCTCTTTTCATATGACTCCTCATAGAGGGTGGTTCGGTGAATATGAAAGATATGATGGAGGGAGGTACTATTGGGAGATGATTCACCACTCGAGAATCATGGGTCGTGGAAGAGTGAAAATTTTGCTTTGCAGGATGGTAGGGTTAAGACCCTACCAGGTGTGATGCATATTTCGGGACTTGCTAGAAATTTTATTTCGGTAAGCAAAATGGCCGATGCAGCAGTGAATGTCGGTTTTGGCAAGGATTCATGCAAAATGGTTCGTGGATCAATGGTGTTGGCAAGGGGAGTTCGGATTGGAACATTGTATAAGCTATTGGGAAGCACTATGACAAATGAGTGCAATAGCTCAACTATTCCTGAGGTTGATTATGATAAAAGCTCAACACTCTGGCATCAAAGGATGGGACATATTGGAGAAAAGGGATTACGTACCCTATACACAAAAGGTATGGTTCATGGTATCCCTAATTACTCAATGTCTTTCGAGTTATGTGAACATTGTATTTATGGTAAACGGAATCGGGTTAGTTTTCCATCTGGTGCCACAAGATCTAGTGGGGTACTAGATTTGATCCACGGTGATATTTTTGGTCCTGTTCCTATGCCGTCTCTTGGAAAATCATGGTATTATGCTTCCTTTGTTGATGATTTTTCAAGATATGCATGGATTTACTTTCTTAAGAGCAAAGATGAAGTGTTTGAAAAATTTAAGGAATTTAAAGCACTTGTTGAGAATCAAACTGATAAAAGGATTAAGGTGTTGAGGTATGATAATGGAGGGGAATATTGTTCTAATATATTTGAGAAATTTTGTAAGCAATGTGGTATTGCAAGACAGAAGACTACTCCATATACACCTCAACGAGAATGGAGTTGCGAGAGAGGTTGAACAGGATCAGTGATGGAGAAGGCTAGAAGTATGCTCGGTGGTGCAGGTTTGGCACAGGAATTCTAGGCAGAAGCAGTGAGTGCAGCATGCTACTTGCGAAATCGGTCACCTACATCAGCATTGCCAGATCAAACTCCATTTGAAGCTCTATTTGGTAAGAAACCTTCTATTTCACATCTCAGAGTTTTTGGCTGTGATGCATACATGCATATTCCAAAGGAGAAAAGAAGTAAGCTAGATAATAAGGCTGTTAAATGTATCTTTATTGGTTATAAAGATGGTGTTAAAGGATATAAGCTTTGGAATCCAAAAACTAAAAGTACGGTGTATAGTAGAGATGTGGTGTTTAGGGAGATGATCGGTGATTCTAGGAAGGTAGTTACAGAAGAGGAACCTGGAACGGTCCAATTTGATCTCATGGAAAACTATCAGACAGTAGAGGATCTGGAAGAGGAGCATACAGATGAGGATATGGAAGAGGAGCATACAGGTGAGGATCTGGAAGAGGATGAAGAAGAGGTTCATACACCTGTGGTAAGGAGATCAACACGGGAAAGGAAGCAACCTGAAAGGTATAGTCCATCTGCTTTTCCTACTTCTTTTGTACTATATATTACTGATGAAGATCCTAGAACAGTTAGAGAAGCTATTAATTCTGGAGAGGCAAACCGTTGGGAAGAGGCCATGGATGAGGAAATGATGTCCCTGAAAAAGAACAGAACATGGGATTTAGTGAAATTACCAAGTGGTAGGAAAGCAATAGGTTGCAAGTGGATCTTTAAGAAGAAGCAGAATGCTGAAGGTAAAGTGGAGAAATATAAAGCTCGCCTGGTTGCTAAAGGTTTTTCCCAGGTTGAAGGAATTGATTATGGTGAAGTTTTTTCTCCCGTTGCAAAGCTAACATCAATTAGATTTATGTTAGCTGTGGCTGCTTGCATTTGATCTTGAAATAGAACAGGATGGATGTGAAAACTGCATTCCTTCATGGAGATTTGGAGGAAGAAATCTATATGAGGCAGCCTGAAGGTTTCACTGTTGCAGGAAAGGAGGATCTGGTATGTAAGTTAAAGAAATCATTGTATGGACTGAAACAATCACCTAGAATGTGGTACCAAAAATTTGATACTTATGTTTTAGGAATTGGTTTTGTTCGTAGCAATGTTGATCACTTGTGTGTATTCAAAGAAAATTGGTAATGTAATTGTCATTATAGTTCTTTATGTTGATGACATGTTACTAATTGGAAATAGCAAGAAAGCTGGTCAGGGAAGTAAAGTCTCAGTTGGCATCGCAGTTTGACATGAAGGATCTTGGCCCTGCAAATTTTATATTGGGTATGCAAATAAAAAGAGATCGCTCTAACGAGAAAGTTGTGGCTGGATCGGAAAAAGTATGTTGAGGCAGGTGTTGAAAAGGTTCAATATGCTGGATTGCAAACCGGTGAAGGTACCTATTTCTTTAGGTGAAAAATTGTCTGCTGAACAATGTCCAAAAATAGAAGAAGAGGTAGAGGAAATGTCACATATTCCTTATGCAAATGTTGTAGGTAGTTTAATGTATGCCATGGTTTGTACTAGAGCGGACATTGCCCATGCGGTGGGAGTCTTGAGTAGATATATGTCTAAACCTGGTAAAGAGCATTGGACTGTTGTGAAAAGGGTTTTCAGATATTTGCGTGGCACCTCTGATTTTACAATCTGCTATGAGGGTTAAAGAAAATAGACAATTGGATATAGAAGGGTTTGTTGATGCAGATTGGGCTGGAGATCTGGACAGGAGAAGATCTACTAGTGCTTATGTATTCAATTTGTTCGGAGGGGCCATTAGTTGGATGAGCAAGAGGCAGACTGTTGTTGCTCTTTCAACTACTAAAGCTGAGTATATGGCAGCCACTGATGCAAGTAAGGAAGTTGTATGGCTGCAAAGACTATGTGCTGAAATTGGGTTCTTTCAAGGAGCTGTGAAGATAAACTGTGACAGTCAGAGTGCCATATTTTTGGCAAAGAACCCTGCTTACCATTCAAGAACGAAGCACATTGATACAAAGTTCCATTTCTGTAGGGACATGCTTGAACAGAGGAAAGTGTTGCTGGAAAAGGTAGACACCAAGGAAAATGTTGCAGATGCTTTAACCAAGGCTGTAAGCACTGAAAAGTTTAGATTATGTACAATTGAAATGGGTCTGGCAAAGTATTCAACAAGTGGGAGAATGTTGGATGTGTCTCATTCTTTGTCGAAAAAGAATTGTACGACAGGCACTACAGCGCAAAAGACGACGGGTAGGGGGGTCCGGGGGCCGGAGGCCCCAAGGACCCCGACTACGGTAAAGGTGATTACGTAATAGGTGATGGCTCGGGGTGCGTAGGGGGACGCCCTCGGATACGGTGAAAGTGATAGATGCCGGCGAAGCCGACGTCAAAATTTTCACCTACTTTTATCGCTACTTTTCACCTACTTTTATCGCTACTTTTGGAGCGACCCCAGGGATTCCCACGGTTGGTGGGTGGTTAGTGGGTGTGGGTGGTTTAGCCCATGGTGTTGTATCCACGGTACCCTAATACCACTTGGTGGTTTAGGGTTGTATGAGTTTCCTTATATAATTATTGTAATGTCCCGTTTTAGGGACAAGAGAGAGAATAATATATCAAGGAGGATAGACTCTTGTTTCTTGGACTAGCACAAATTGGGTGAACCAGGGTAAATCTTGTGTGTTATATGTGCATTGAATGGTGTCATTATTTCCTTAGTTATTATTTCTGCATTATTTCTAGAATATGTTTCTGTAAATTCTCTTCACGCGACACTTCTGACTTAGTCAGCATCAACTTTGCTTTTGTCGTGATATCGCGACACTTCTCCCTTCGTCGACCTCCTTTTTGCTTTTGTCGCGAAATCGTGACACTTCTGTCTTCATAGCCTTCCTCTCTGCTTTTGTCGTGAAATCGTGACACTTCTCCTATAGAAGACCTGCATTCTTGTTTCTGTCATGAAATCGTGACACTTTCTCCAACCGAACGCTGCCATCTCAATCTGTCGTGAAATCGTGACACTTTCTCTTCCTTGCACTCTTGTCTGCTTGCACTAGCAAAAATGGAACATGTCACGAAATCATGACGCTTTCGCCTTTGAGCTCTTCCTCCTTGAATTTGTCATGAAATCGTGACACTTCTAGCTTCCGTACGTTTTCTTTGTAGCCTATCATGAAATCGTGACGCTTTCAGCTTCCGTACGACTTCTCTGCAACCTGTCGCGAAATCGTGACGCTTCTCATTTTAGACTCTTCCCTTTGCTGCATGTCATGAAATCATGACAGTTCTTACTTGGAACATTTTCATCTGTAGCATGTCACGAAATCATGACACTTTATCTTGCTTCCACTTTGTCTTCTGACTTGTCGCGAAATCATGACACTTTTTCTCCTTAGCGCTTTTCTTTTCTTCGAGTCACGAAAACCCGACATGTCACGATATCGTGACACTTTTTTTTTTGGACTCTCTCTCCTGCAACATGTCACGAAATCATGACACTTTTTCGTCCGTTCAACCTTCCTTGCAATATGTCGCAAAATCGTGACATTTCTGACTGAACATTCTCTCTCCTCTTTGAGTCACGAAACTACGACATGTCGTGATATCGTGACACTTTTCTAAAAAGCTTTCTCTCTCCTGCTTAAGTCGCGAAAATGCGACATGTCGCGATATCGCGACATTTTTCCAACTTACTTTCTTTCGAACTCGTCATGTCGTAACCTTCATCAAAACAAATTATTTTACATCAAATCAAATTCCTTCAAAAGCTTCTTGACATCAATGACAACTTATACACTTGAGCAAAGGCAATGTACCCAAGGTACCCAAAATTGCCAACAATCTCCCCCTTTGTCATTGATGGCAAACCTTTACTGAAAACACGTCTCAAGAGCCAAAACTGAAACCAACTGTGCTAACAATTGAGAAACTGTGCCCACAACTGAGAATCTTCCTTTGAAGTTTTGCTCCCCCTGACTTGAAGCTTTCCTCTTCACTTGAAGCTCTCCCCCTTACTCATATCTCTCCCCCTTTGTCATCAATGGCAAAGGGTCACCTTTGGGGCTCGGGACTAAGAATGAGCCTCTTAGCTTAGTCCCTCCCCCACCTCCTGATGAGGTGATTAATTCTGGGGTGGGAGTAAAACTCCCATTAGGCACTGATCATCATCAGCGTCTATCACTTCCTTGTCGGGCCTTCTCTTGAACTCTTTGCCCGTATTCCTATTCTTGTCACTGTTCTTGTTCCTGTTATCATTCCTGTTCTTATCCATGCCTTGATCCTTGGACCTGTTCATACCACTGTTCCTGTTCCTATACCTTGGAAGTTCAGCTCTACACTGTCTAGCTGTGTGACCTTCATTGTTGCACTTATAACAAGTAACAATGTTATTTCTTTTAGGCATACCTGTTCTTTGAATCTGCCTGTTCTGACTAAACCTATTTCGCCGAACTTGTTTTGATCAAACCTGTTCTCGTTATTTACCTTGCAATAGACTCCCTTGTGCCCAAACTATTGACAAGAGTAGCAATACCCTTGAAAGAAACTAGCACTTCTGAAATTGTCATTTACCTTCTTCACTTGAGCCATGCAATGTGCAGCCATGTGACCAAACCTGTGACACGCAAAACATTTGTCGTGAAATTTTCCTTTATTCGACCTCTTGGGTCCTGAAAACTTCTTCTTCTCATTCTGAATTTTGTTTTCTATTTCTACGCATCTATCATTCAAGGACTCATGATCTGAAATACTTTCCTCATCAGAACTCTCTTCCTTTTGGAGTCTCTTACTAGACTCTCCAACTTGTTCCTTGTGTGGCTTAACAAAACCAAGGCCTGTTTTATCCGTTGTCTTTCTTTGACCTTTGATGAGTGACTTAACCTTTTTGGAGCTATCTTGAAACCTCGTAAAGCTTATCCTTGTACTCTTTAGTTTCCTCTTTCAAAGAAGCCATTTTCTGTTCTAACTCACTATACTCAAGAACCTTAGACTCTAACTCATCCTTGAGTTCTTGTGTCTTAGCCATAGAGAAGTCAAGACTTTCTATAAGATCATCTCTCTCCATACAACATTCATCTAACTTATCCTTGAGTCTAGCATTCTTCTTTCTTTCCTTTTTCAAAACACTAAGAGCATTAGTAAGTTCACTTTCAAGATCCTTTATTTGTTTGCTTTCTGAATCATCAAAGCCTTTTTCAGATTTCTTATCACTAGAGGTGCTACCTTTTTCAAAAACCATACATGCATCTTCCTTATAGTTTTTTGAAGCATCCTCATACATACTAGAAACCAAATCATTATTTGTGCAATCATCCTCAAGGTGACCAAAATTTCCACATCTAAGACATTTCATGATAATGAATCTATGTTTCGGTTCTTCCTCTTTTTCTGATATGAACAACATCTCATTTTCATTATCACTTGAAGAACTTTCACTATCACTACTAGAACACTTACTTGCTTTGTCTAGGTAGAAACTCTTCTTGTGCTTGTGAGAATACCTCTTTCCTTGATTGTTGTGCTCATCTTTGTTCTTCCTGTGATGCTTGTGCTTTTCAGAATCCTTGCTCTTAGAATCTTGTTTATCTTCATCACTTTCATCCTTGGGAACAGTACAGTCAGTAGCATAATGACCAAACTTTCCACAATTGAAACATCTTATATTTTTCACGCTTTTGTGCTTTCTAGAGAACTTGCCTTTCTTGCTGTAATATGCCTCTTCATCACTAGAAGACTCATCACTCTCTTGAAGTTGTTTACCCTTGGATTTCTTGGTAGCCTTGAAAGCTGCCTCTTTCTTGACATCAACCTTCACTTGAGTTCTCAACTCAAATGCTGCAAGTATACTATGGAGCTCATCCTTTTTCAACTTATCCAAATCTTTAGCTTCCTCAATAGCAGAAATATTTTCACTAAATCTATTAGGAAGAGATCTTAAAATCTTATCACAAACATCATTTTCAGCAAGCTCAAGACCTAAGTCTTTCATGGAGTTAACAACCTCATCCATACGAAGCATGTAGTCACTAATATTTTCATCATCATTCATCTTGAGTTGTTCAAACATACCTTTGAAGTGTCTCAACTTGGCCTTTCCGACATTTGTATCACCTGTATGAACCACCTGCAATTGTTTCCACATTTCACTAGCTGTCTTGCAGTGAATCACTTTGGTGAGATCTGCTTTCTGTAAGCCTTTCGAGATTGCATTCATTGCTTTTGAATTGTTGTGATGTAGGAGCCTTTCTTCTTTAGTATTTGGACCATGTACAGGAATAGTGTACTCATCTTCAATTACTTCCCATACCTCATTACCAAGTGCCATTAGATGAACCTTCATCCTTGCACTCCAAAGACCAAAATCTGACCCATCAAGAATAGGTGTTGCATTGCCACTTGAATAATCCATTGTGTTCTTTACTAGCTTTTCCTTCAAGCTGTTAAACTTTTCGAAGGCACCCGCTCTGATACCAATTGAAGAACACAAGCTTATACTGAGAGGGGGGTGAACAAGTATAAGACCACTTTTTACTTTTCTTATCCCAATCAATATTATACAATATATCAATGGCAATATCCAATAGCAGAAACCAAAGCAATGTACAAATCATCACACACACATGAGACACCAATTTACGTGGTTCGCTCAATGTGAGCTACATCCACGGATAAAATCTTTCACTAAATTTTATCAATCCAAATTCTGGGAATACCTTTCCCGATTACAATGTTTATGGGCACCAACCCAAAGGAGACACCAATCCCCTAATCTCGAGTTCGTGGGCACCAACCCACAGGAGACACCAATCCCCTAGCTCTGCTCTGGCTGGTGATCCTCTAGAAGACCTCTGCCTCCGCTGCCCTTAGCAAATGGAACTCTATCCATAGAAGACACCTGTCCTCCCTGCTCTGGCTGGAGACCTCTGTCCTCAACTCTATCACCTCCAAAGCTGGTCCTCGAATTTGCACTAAACACAGTCCTTCGGTCTAGCACAAATGTCCTCGTTCTCTTTCTTTGATCTGCACCAAACACAGTCCTTCTCCGCACAAATGTCCTCCTCCCAATCTCTATCCTCAATTCCTCAATCTGTTCACAAAGGGGTCACAAGCTTTCACTAAAGCTTGCTTGATCTTCACCCAAGTCTTCACCAAGACTTGTCTCGATCTCTTTGCAAGTTCTCACTAGAACCCCCAAACCTCCACAAGCTCACCTTGCTCAATTTCCAACAATCCCTCTCAATGACTTGTCCACCCCCATTATCTCTCAACTCCAAATATCACCCAACAACTTTGCACTTCTCTCCCTCGCTCTCTTCCACTTACTCACAACTCTCTCCCACCTGACTTAACTTCACACTTTCATCCTTCAAATCTCCAAACAACCCTCCTTTTATAACAAAAATTTTCAAGATCAAAACCTTAATCTTAGTCGGCTGCAAAACCCTAAACTACGTCAGCTACAAACCCTAATCTTCATTGGCTCAAATTTAACTTTGTCGGCTTCACTGCCTCTGGAACACTTCTATAGCTTCTACCATGAAACTACAACATGTCACGATATCATGACACCTTTGCAACCGTATACTTTCTTTTGGCTTTTGTCATGATATCGTGACACTTCAGCCTTTGTCGACTTCAACTAAGCTCTTGTCGCGATATCACGACACTTTTGACTTAGTCAACATCAACTTTGCTTTTGTCGCGATATCATGACATTTCTCCCTTCATCGACCTCCTTTCTGCTTTTGTCATGAAATCATGACACTTCTGTCTTCATAGCCTTCCTCTCTGCTTTTGTCATAAAATCGTGACACTTCTCCTATAGAAGACCTGCATTCTATTTCTATCGTGAAATCGTGACACTTTCTCCAACCGAACGCTGCCATCTCAATCTATCACGAAATCGTGACACTTTCTCTTCCTTGCACTCTTGTCTGCTTGCACTAGCGAAAACAAAACATGTCATGAAATCATGACGCTTTCACCTTTGAGCTCTTCCTCCTTGAATTTGTCATGAAATCATGACACTTCTAGCTTTCGTACGTTTTCTTTGCAGCCTATCGTGAAATCGTGACGCTTTCAGCTTTCATACGACTTCTCTGCAACCTGTCGTGAAATCGTGACGCTTCTCATTTTAGACTCTTCCCTTTTCTGCATGTCATGAAATCGTATTCTATTATTTTCTCATGTCAAATCATGATACTTTATCTTGCTTCCACTTTGTCTTTCGACTTGTCACGAAATCGTGACACTTTTTCTCCTTAGCGCTTTTCTTTTCTTCGGGTCGTGAAAACCCGACATGTCACGATATCATGACACTTTTTCTCTCAGACTCTCTCTCCTACATTATGTCATGAAATCGTGACACTTTTTCTTTCAGACTCTCTCTCCTGCAACATGTCACGAAATCGTGACACTTTTTCGTCCGTTCAACCTTCCTTGCAATATGTCACGAAATCATGACATTTCTGACTGAACATTCTCTCTCCTCTTTGAGTCGCGAAACTGCGACATGTCGCGATATCGTGACACTTTTCTAAAAATCTTTCTCTCTCCTGCTTAAGTCACGAAAATGCGACATGTCGCGATATCGCGACATTTTTCTAACTTACTTTCTTTCGAACCTGTCATGTCGAAACCTTCATCAAAACAAATTATTTTACATCAAATCAAATTCCTTCAAAAGCTTCTTGACATCAATGACAACTTATACACTTGAGCAAATGCAATGTACCCAAGGTACCCAAAATTGCCAACAATCTCCCCCTTTGTCATTGATGGCAAACCTTTACTGAAAACACGTCTCAAGAGCCAAAACTGAAACCAACTGTGCTAACAACTGAGAAACTGTGCCCACAACTGAGAATCTTCCTTTGAAGTTTTGCTCCCCCTGACTTGAAGCTTTCCTCTTCACTTGAAGCTCTCCCCCTTACTCATATCTCTCCCCCTTTGTCATCAATGGCAAAGGGTCACCTTTGGGGCTCGGGACTAAGAATGAGCCTCTTAGCTTAGTCCCTCCCCCACCTCCCGATGAGGTGATTAATTCTGGGGTGGGAGTAAAACTCCCATTAGGCACTGATCATCATCAGCGTCTATCACTTCCTTGTCGGGCCTTCTCTTGAACTCTTTGCCCATATTCCTATTCTTGTCACTGTTCTTGTTCTTGTTATCATTCCTGTTCTTATCCATGCCTTGATCCTTGGACCTGTTCATACCACTGTTCCTATTCCTATACCTTGGAAGTTCAGCTCTACATTGTCTAGCTGTGTGACCTTCATTGTTGCACTTATAACAAGTAACAATGTTATTTCTTTTAGGCATACCTGTTCTTTGAATCCGCCTATTCTGACTAAACCTATTCTGACCAAACCTGTTTTGATCAAACCTGTTCCTGTAATTAACCTTGCAATAGACTGCCTTGTGCCCAAACTATTGACAAGAGTAGCAATACCCTTGAAAGAAACTAGCACTTCTAAAATTGTCATTTACCTTCTTCACTTGAGCCATGCAATGTGCAGCCATGTGACCAAACCTGTGACACGCAAAACATCTATCGTGAAATTTTCCTTTATTCGACCTCTTGGGTCCTGAAAACTTCTTCTTCTCATTCTAAATTTTGTTTTCTATTTTTGTGCATCTATCATTCAAGGACTCATGATCTGAAATACTTTCCTCATCAGAACTCTCTTCCTTTTGGAGTCTCTTACTAGACTCTCCAGATTGTTCCTTGTGTGGCTTAACAAAACCAAGGCCTGTTTTATCCGTTGTCTTTCTTTGACCTTTGATGAGTGACTTAACCTTTTTGGAGCTATCTTGAAACCTGTAAAGCTTATCCTTGTACTCTTTAGTTTCCTCTTTCAAAGAAGCCATTTTCTGTTCTAACTCACTATACTCAAGAACCTTAGACTCTAACTCATCCTTGAGTTCTTGTGTCTTAGCCATAGAGAAGTCAAGACTTTCTATAAGATCATCTCTCTCCATACAACATTCATCTAACTTATCCTTGAGTCTAGCATTCTTCTTTCTTTCCTTTTTCAAAACACTAAGAGCGTTAGTAAGTTCACTTTCAAGATCCTTTATTTGTTTGCTTTCCGAATCATCAAAGCCTTTTTCAGATTTCTTATCACTAGAGGTGCTACCTTTTTCAAAAACCATACATGCATCTTCCTTATAGTTTTCTGAAGCATCCTCATACATACTAGAAACCAAATCATTATTTGTGCAATCATCCTCAAGGTGACCAAAATTTCCACATCTAAGACATTTCATGATAATGAATCTATGTTTCGGTTCTTCCTCTTTTCTCGATATGAACAACATCTCATTTTCATTATCACTTGAAGAACTTTCACTATCACTACTAGAACACTTACTTGCTTTGTCTAGGTAGAAACTCTTCTTGTGCTTGTGAGAATACCTCTTTCCTTGATTGTTGTGCTCATCTTTGTTCTTCCTGTGATGCTTGTGCTTTTTAGAATCCTTGCTCTTAGAATCCTGTTTATCTTCATCACTTTCATCCTTGGGAACAGTACAGTCGGTAGCATAATGACCAAACTTTCCACAATTGAAACATCTTATATTTTTCACGCTTTTGTGCTTTCTAGAGAACTTGCCTTTCTTGCTGTAATATGCCTCTTCATCACTAGAAGACTCATCACTCTCTTGAAGTTGTTTACCCTTGGATTTCTTGGTAGCCTTGAAAGTTGCCTCTTTCTTGACGTCAACCTTCACTTGAGTTCTCAACTCAAATGCTCGCAAGTATACTATGGAGCTCATCCTTTTTCAACTTATCCAAATCTTTAGCTTCCTCAATAGCAGAAATATTTTCACTAAATCTATTAGGAAGAGATCTTAAAATCTTATCACAAACATCATTTTCAGCAAGCTCAAGACCTAAGTCTTTCATGGAGTTAACAACCTCATCCATACGAAGCATGTAGTCACTAATATTTTCATCATCATTCATCTTGAGTTGTTCAAACATACCTTTGAAGTGTCTCAACTTGGCCTTTCTGACATTTGTATCACCTGTATGAACCACCTGCAATTGTTTCCACATTTCACTAGCTGTCTTGCAGTGAATCACTTTGGTGAGATCTGCTTTCTGTAAGCCTTTCAAGATTGCATTCATTGCTTTTGAATTGCTGTGATGTAGGAGCCTTTCTTCTTTAGTATTTGGACCATGTACAGGAATAGTGTACTCATCTTCAATTACTTCCCATACCTCATTACCAAGTGCCATTAGATGAACCTTCATCCTTGCACTCCAAAGACCAAAATCTGACCCATCAAGAATAGGTGTTGCATTGCCACTTGAATAATCCATTGTGTTCTTTACTAGCTTTTCCTTCAAGCTGTTAAACTTTTCGAAGGCACCCGCTTTGATACCAATTGAAGAACACAAGCTTATACTGAGAGGGGGGTGAACAGTATAAGACCACTTTTTACTTTTCTTATCCCAATCAATATTATACAATATATCAATGGCAATATCAATAGCAAAACCAAAGCAATGTACAAATCATCACACACACATGAGACACCAATTTACGTGATTCGCTCAATGTGAGCTACATCCATGGATAAAATCTTTCACTAAATTTTATCAATCCAAATTCTAGGAATACCTTTCCCGATTACAATGTTTATGGGCACCAACCCAAAGGAGACACCAATCCCCTAATCTCGAGTTCGTGGGCACCAACCCACAGGAGACACCAATCCCCTAGCTCTGCTCTAGCTGGTGATCCTCTAGAAGACCTCTGCCTCCGCTGCCCTTAGCAAATGGAACTCTATCCATAGAAGACACCTGTCCTCCCTGCTCTGGCTGGAGACCTCTGTCCTCAACTCTATCACCTCCAAAGCTGGTCCTCGAATTTGCACTAAACATAGTCCTTCGGTCTAGCACAAATGTCCTCGTTCTCTTTCTCTGATCTGCACCAAACACAGTCCTTCGATCTGGCACAAATGTCCTCAAATCTGCACCAATCTCTATCCTCAACTGGTCCTCAAATTTGGTTCACAAAAGTGGTTCACAAGCTTTCACTAAAGCTTGCTTGATCTTCACCCAAGTCTTCACCAAGACTTGTCTTAGATCTGCTTTGCAAGTTCTCACTAGAACCTGCCCAAACTGCTCCACAAGCTCAACAAAAGCTTGCTCAAATCTGTCCAACAATCCCTCTCAATGACTTGTCCAAAACCTGCTCACAGGCTCTCACAAACTTGCCATTATCTCCGAACGTCACAAAAATGATCACCCAAACTTTGCACTTTTTGCTCCTTGCGCTCTTGCTTCCACTTAGCTCGATTCATGACTCACTCTCTGCACACCTAACTTAACTGCACCTTCATCCTTCAAATCTCCAAACAACCCTCCTTTTATAACAAAACTTTCAAGATCAAAACCTTAATCTTAGTCGACTACACAACCCTAAACTACGTCGACTACAAACCCTAATCTTCATCGACTCAAATTTAACTTTGTCGGCTTCACTGCCTCTAGAACACTTCTGTAGCTTCTGCCATGAAACTACAACATGTCACGATATCGTGACACCTTTGCAACCGTATACTTTCTTTTGGCTTTTGTCATGATATCGTGACACTTCAGCCTTTGTCGACTTCAACTAAGCTCTTGTCATGATATCGCGACACTTTTGACTTAGTCAGCATCAACTTTGCTTTTGTCACGATATCGCGACATTTCTCCCTTCATCGACCTCCTTTCTGCTTTTGTCGTGAAATCGTGACACTTCTATCTTCATAGCCTTCCTCTCTGCTTTTGTCATGAAATCATGACACTTCTCCTATAGAAGACCTGCATTCTATTTCTGTCATGAAATCGTGACACTTTCTCCAACCGAACGCTGCCATCTCAATCTATCACGAAATCGTGACACTTTCTCTTCCTTGCACTCTTGTCTGCTTGCACTAGCGAAAATGGAACATGTCATGAAATCATGACGCTTTCACCTTTGAGCTCTTCCTCCTTGAATTTGTCATGAAATCGTGACACTTCTAGCTTCCGTACGTTTTCTTTGCAGCCTGTCGTGAAATCGTGACGCTTTCAGCTTCCGTACGACTTCTCTGCAACTTGTCGCGAAATCGTGACGCTTCTCATTTTAGACTCTTCCCTTTACTGTATGTCACGAAATCGTGACACTTTTTCTCCTTAGCGCTTTTCTTTTCTTCGGGTCACGAAAACTCGACATGTCGCGATATCGTGACACTTTTTCTCTCGGACTCTCTCTCCTGCATTATGTCATGAAATCGTGACACTTTTTCTTCGTTCAACCTTCCTTGCAATATGTCGTGAAATCGTGACATTTTTGACTCGAACATTCTCTCTCCTCTTTGAGTCGCGAAACTGCGACATGTCGCGATATCGTGACACTTTTCTAAAAAGCTTTCTCTCGCCTGCTTAAGTCGCGAAAATGCGACATGTCGCGATATCGCGACATTTTTCTAACTTGCTTTCTTTCGAACTTGTCATGCCGAACCTTCATCAAAACAAATTATTTTACATCAAATCAAATTCCTTCAAAAGCTTCTTGACATCAATGACAACTTATACACTTGAGCAAAGGCAATGTACCCAAGGTACCCAAAATTGCCAACACTTTCACTTTAATAAATCTACATTCTTAACAACATTCACTAATAATATAATGTTTTCCTTATTTATCCTTTTAGAATAAACTAACACTTAGATATTCTACTGCTTCACTCTTGTAGATGTAAATTTTATCAACACTTTGAAACTTGAATGCTTCTTTTGTTCTAACTTATTTCTTCAAATTAATAATGGTAATATGGTGCTCTCAAATGCTTGATGTAGAATAGATTTAATTACTTCAATAACGAACTTAATTTGCACCAATATCATTGTAAATCGAAATGAAACAACACCAATACAAAAGATAAAGTAACAAAAGCATAGTAATAACACAAAATTGCACAAGATGAATAAGATTTTTATTAACCTGGGTGGATCTTAAAATTATACAATCAATGTACCTCAATATGGGGTTTTACAATGCTCTTTGTGATACAAATTTAAAAATACTAGGGTTCTTTGAAACCCTAGATAAATATACTATTGGTATCTTCTCTCTTGTCTTTGGTCCAAACAAGAGTTATGGGTGGGCTTGTGTATCCTTGGTGGGTCTACCTAGCTTCAAAAACTTCCAGATAGATGATTCCTGTACCTGCAAACATAGACAAAGATAAAAATATATTAGAAGCACTTGCAAGGGCTCCACAGTGTGAGGCTCTCAAAAATATTAAACAACTAAACCCTAGATGCTACAGAATGTAACTAAAAATAGAAGTACAAGAATGTAAAATTAATGTATAAAATATTCTTATATTTTTAATATGCTAATTTCTATCTCCACCCCTATTGATGATGGTTGCGAGGATGCCCAAACGATGCCCAAGGTTTTTAGAACTATAGATCTACTACGAGAAACACCCAGAGACATTCTATGATATCTACGGATGCACCAAAGGGTTCCAAAAATTCCCACGGGAACTTTGTAGATGCCCATGGGTGCTCTATGGATGCCCACAAGTGCTCTACTTGCTTTGGAGGGCATTTGGAGGTTGAGGGAAGTGTTAAAGAACTAAATCTGGTCTATGTTGGTTTGGTGGTGCTAAAAAGGGGTGATGCGAAGGTGGTGATGAGAGACGAAAGTAATGGAAAAGTGGCTAGGGTAGAAGGGCTTGAAGTTTTCTCAAGTACTTAAGATTCTAAAGGATTAAAGGTGTTAGGGTATTAAGGTTTTGATTCATAAAAAATACTCATATTTTATAATATTCCCTTGAACATGTTAGGGTTTTGATGACACAAAATGAGTGGTCAAGATTAAAACATGAGGAAGGGTGGATATTAAGTTTGGGCAAGTGGCATGGATTGAGATGGATGGATGGTTGAGATTAAAATGTGGTGGATGGCTAGGATTAATTTATATAAATACATATATATTTATTATATATAAATATAATATATAAAATTTTAATATTTAAATATATATTAAACAAATACATACATATATATAAATAAATAATATATGGTTGTGATTGGAGGACACGGATGGATGACAAGTGGCTATATTTTGGTGTCTACAGAAACCTCTTTTTGTATCACATTGTGTGAAACACAATGCGGTGCAAAAATATGAGACACCTAGTTTGGCATGATGAAGAAGTATCTTTATTTACTTGGAGCGCAAAGATGATTTTGAATATAAAAGAATTTGTATGTGTATCTTACCCTCTTAATTGGTGAATGAGTGAAGAATGAATCTCATAAGCCAATTGACATAATTATGCGATGAAAAGTGCAGTTGAATGGTGTAAGTTCAAAATGTATGATCTAAATGCAGATGACATGAATGATGTAAAGTTATGCCCTTTTTGCCCCAATGGAGAAAGAGGGATTTTATGAAGTGTAGATGCCATGATCATGTAATATGTATCCCATTTTAGGAAATCAGAATCAAATTTGATTACCCCAAGTTTGGGATGATTCCATGCTGTTGAAGAAAATGTGCCTTTTGGCGTCATTAAAATGCAAAGTGATGAAAATGTAAAATATAAAGAACCAATCATCCTAAGATCAGATGATTGCTAGGATACCCCTCCTAGTGACTATGCACAATTCTTGAATGTTAAAGAGAATGATGTAGTATGAATTATCCATGTTTCAAGCCCCACAAACAAGGCCATCAATGATAGATTTTGAGTAAATTAATCTAAGCATAGTTGCACTAAAAAATGAGGATGGAAAATATAATTTGATTTACCAAGAATTGAATTATGATAATGGCCAAGCATACTTATGGTGATTTACCCATATTATGAAATTGCATGGACAACTAATCGTTGAAATCGCCAAGGAGATAGAATAAACCACTAGATACGAGGTTCACTTGAAATTGTATGTGAACTTGGAAAATGTGCAAATGTAATGATTTATGGATGAAAATGGTGTTGAAATAAATATGTGATGATGAGAAATGCATTGATGAATGAATCGCATGAATTTGTGAAATTTTGCATTGGTTTGGAGCATTTTGAAAAGCAATTTTGGACAATTTTACAACTTTTGGTCGTAAACAAAAGTTAACCACCCAAATCAATCCATGTTATCACAAATATGAATGAAATTATGGAGTGGATGATTGGAATGATGAATATGGTCATTTTGTGAAAATTTGAACCATTTTGGTGCATTTTGAAGCTTGTAAAGTGATTTTATGAGTTTTGGTTACAAGCAAAAATTAAGCGTCCAAATTGATTTTTATTTTCAAAAAATATGATATGATGATGAAATAAATGTATGGACGCAACTTGGAGTTATTTTGTGGAAGTAAGCTAAATTTTTGGATCATTTTGGCCTTTTCAAAAATTTTGACACCAAACGTCGGCTTGCATCTTTAGAAACCTTAGACACCGGTGGGAATCTAGCAATATGCAAACTTTGTTATGTGTTTCAATGCACCTGTGAATGCCCATGAGCATTCTAGTGCACCAAAAACAATGATAAATATTATACAAAAGTGAAATAAAATTCATTATTTATGTTCACAAATTTTAGAAGTTGCATCTAAAGGAGTGAGTGAGGAAGTGAGGTGGAGTGAAGGAGTTTGGTGGTGCGGGAGCTATGGTGATAGAGGATGTGGATGTGGAGGTATAAGCAAAGGTGCATGTTGCTAAGGTAAGTTCTCTTAGCACTCTTGGTTTGGACTTGTGCAATTTTTCTTTTTTTTGAGACATGCAAATGAATATGACATTAATGTATGTGTATTTTACATGTGTTGTGCTATAACTGAAGATCTTGGAGGCTTGGCATTGATTCTCTCATATAATCCTAGGGGTGAGAAAGACACTATGGGATGAGTAGTGTAAGTGGTTGGAGGATGTTGGGTTGGATGGAGTAGCCTAGATTTATGTGGTAAGGACGAATGTGGGGTATATCTCTACCTTGGTAGAGTGATGGGATCTAGATAGGGGTACATTTCATCTCTGTACTAGAGAGGCAATAATTACACTTGAGGATGTATATCGCATCCTCAAAGTACTAGTGGAGGGGTTACATGTCAAGGTTGTAAATTATAAGAGGTAAGAGATGGGATAGATATTTGGAGATCGATGGTGGGGTGTGTAGACACCTAAAATGCATCATGTCAAGGTAACTACTCATATGTGACATGCTAGAAGACCATATGGAAGACCTTGGACAAATTCCAAGGTATAGTAGTGGTTTTAACCACTCAATTAGGTAGTTTGGCCTAATCAGTGTTAGCCATTATTGACACCCATAGTTAGCAGTGATGACTGCACCTCAGAGCCATGGCTAGCAATCAGAATTAGTTAGACATTGGCTGATACAAAATTAGTTACACCAGCCAATTGGTTGCAGATCTAAGAAGTTTTGGGGTAGAAATATCCAAAAAATTTCCTCCAACTGCTCCAACTATCCATTCTTGATCTTGGCTTCCTCAAGAAGCTAAGATATATCCATCCTAGGTGCTATAAGACCCCCATCCAAAATGGGATAAAATGAAAGATATGCATAGGAGAATTCAAGCGGTGAAGCCCTATCGAGTTCATTACTCACCTATTTGCATTGAGAGAAAGCTTGGTCATAATCATGGAGAAATAAAAATGGTAATTCAAGAGGACATAGAGGTGACCCTTGACCATTAATTTGGTATGAAGATTCAGAGATTCAACCCCTGAATTAGAGGGTAAACATATCTCAGACTAAACCGTAGCTGTTAGTCGTGACTAACAGTGCTCATCGTGGGATAAAGTTATGGTCAGGGTATTATCTCAGATTTCTCTATTTTCTAACCATAGGATCTTTTTATCTTCATTATGTTAAGCATATTTCATGTTTATTTTCTTTAATAGATACTCTGACTAATATAATTAGGGGTTTTAGTCACTTTTCTTTCATTCTTGCAATCAAGATACTAATAGTATTTTCTATGCTTTCATGCTTTCAAATATAATTGAGACATTAGATAGATTGATTGATGTTTCCTTTATAGTATTGATGGTAGAATTATCATGTTTAATGTAGTTGAACACATTTCTTGCACTTTCTTGATTTCATGTTGCTATTCCATATTTTGTACAATTTTCCTCCAAAAGCCTCATCATGAGAGGCCTTCTTTATTACTGATATGCCTCTTGTTGTTTATTGAATGCAGGACTAAGAGGGTTTTGACATGCAAGACAACAAATGCCTCTAATCATGGATAAGAAGGTCATCTACACCTTGGAGCAGTTCATGTCATCATAGAAGTGAAAGACACCTAACCTTGTGAGGGATCTTTCCTACTATAATTGTTGTATCGAATGGGTATCCCTAAGAGGGATGGATTTGTAACATGGATTGATTCAAATTAATGGAAGATACATTTCTTGTTATGTGTTATTTCTTGTCAATTTGTGTATTAGCATTAGGTGTTAGCCTTTCACAATGTTACAAAAGGCGATCATCATAGGAAATTTACATTAAATGCCACATACCATTGATATTTGTGTTTTGTGATGACAGTTGCTAGTTTTTGTTGACAGCCATGGTCAATAGTTGTAGTCATGGTTGATATCCATGGGTAACAGTTGCATCCATGCCACAGAACTGTGGTTAATAGTAGATAGGTCGTACAACAGAGAACCAAATTTTAATCGAATGTGGATCTGAGGTTGGACCCATATCCCACTGGTTTGCTTATGTTATCTATCTGTATTTTTTTGGAATGTGTAAAATTATAGCATAATTAGGGAATGCAACAAAAAAGATAAAATGCATTGAGTCCCTAGGTCCTTTTTCTTAGGTTCCACTAGTCGCTGCTAGGAACAACGGACCTCTGAGTGTAGTCCAACCTTGTATCTAGAAGTCTAGGCCCTTTTTGTGTGTTGGTTTACTTGTGTGAAGCCCAATCTAGTGGCCATCTTGTCATCAACGTTAGTGTGCATTTTCTTTGAAAATCATGTAGTTTAATCATGCATACTTTATAAAATTAAACATTCCTTTTTGCATAGCATATAGAAGAATCATTTGAGTGTTGTTTTATGCATTTACTTTTCATGTAAAATAAAAGGAACCCCACACACCATGACACATTGTAAATTCTAGTGAGTTGGAAGTCACATCCAACCAATAGTAGGGTTCAACGATGGTGGCAGTGATTTCCATATGTTGGCCCAAATCCTTTGATCCTTTTGTTACTAGACCAATATTGGACCCAATAGCCATTCATAGCCTATAAAATTTGCATGTACTTCTATCTGAAGGGTATGATGTTGACTGGGTGAGAGTGGGTGAGGGTCTGGCAGTACCTGTGCTCCCTGACCATGTGTAGACTTCACTACCACACATTATAGGTTGGATTACATGGCCTGGAGTTCATTGCTAGGTTGTCAAGTTGTGAGTATATAGGTGAAAGCCATTTAAAAATTGAGTATATCATCAACATATTTGAAAACATGATGAGAGTTACTTATTGATACAACAAATTGCAAAACACATAAAATAGTTTAGGGTTCACATAAAATCTTTAAAAGAGATAATCACCATTGTATTCTTTGTGTGTTAATAAAATTTGAATCTAGACATAGGATACGTACTATGGTGGTTATACGGAGATGCCAACCTGGGCATATATTTGAGGTCAATGTTGAAGCTCCATCCAATACACAATAAGATGTGCAGCAACCTCAATCATAGAATCCTCCCAAGCATCATTTAGCGAGTATTATAGGGGAAAATTCTATGTGTGGGGATCTTGTTGAGAATGCCCCAGTATGAGGAGCCACTAGAAACTCCTTAAGACATAGATCAGAGAATGGAGGTTCCCAACATGGGGGTTATGAACATGTTAGTATTTACCATGACCGCATTCCATGTGCATCCACAGGATCTATTGAAGATTTTTTCATTGAGGGATCCAGATTGGTACCCCTTCGTCCTATAGCTAAGGGAGTCTTGAGACCTCCAACATATGAGTATAGATGATTTCAGGATCTGCCCATCTAGGGGTAAATAGAGAGGGAGAGGGCCACTGCTAAGCATAGTCCCACTCAAACTCCCAAAAAATGTGAGCCTTGTAGGATCACTATAGATGTATCCAAAGTGGGAGCCAATGATACGCTAACTCAGGAGCCATGGCATAGCAGACAGTTGGGTAAAGTTCTAGGGCAACTATGTTACAAACCTACTCTTGTGCATTCTTGTTTTGTGAGTGTGCATAGCGAAAATACCATTAGGACTATCAGAGAACCTAGAGAATGCTCCAAGTTTTCTTGAGATATATGTGCCCCTACATCTCATGCAGGCACAAAGTGTAGGCAATAGTTAGATGTGAATGTCATCTTCATAGATAGGGCAAGAGCGTAGAAGATCATTCTATTGGGGGACACACCAACAAAGCCACTCAAAAAAATCACACACACCAGATGCCTCATATGACTGATCACATAGATAGATCTCACAAGTTGGTGTCAGAGTAGAGATGTCAAATCCTCCAAGATCAATTAGAGGATGTTCATACAGAACAAGGACACCTTGAAAATGAGAATTCTCAGAGGTAAAGCTTCATAATACAATGTTTATATGAACAACGAATGCATGAGAAACACATTTTTGATAAAAAGGAGCATGTTGAGAGGGAGGATCGACTGGCCAGTGTCGGTTTACATCCCCATAGTGAGCATAGGGAGCACATTGAGAGATGAGTTGCTTTGAAATATGATTTACACCCTTAGTATATAGATAACTCTACTTGATACATAGATATGGGTGCCCTCCACTCGAGAATCATGGGCATAGGTAGTACGAAGAAGAAACAAGAGACAAATTAGATCAAGAATATCCTAAAATATCCCAAGTCGAGGAGGAGGACGAGCCTATTCCTTCACCTCGATCGAAGAGGAATGTGCCTCCAAAGGTTCCTCCAAGGCAATCCATAGAAGAGGAGTTCTTATCTTTGTAGTCTTATAAATTCTTGGTAGAAAAGGTTAAAGCTATAGAAAGTCAAGGAATAACTTGTCAAAATCCAACCTTGAATAAAATTCATAATGAACCTTTATGCCCATCAGTACCTATTATGGCTTATCTCGAGCATTTTGAAATGCCTAAGCTGGAAAATTTTAAAGGAGAGGAGGATGCTCAGGAGCATGTCACAATTTTTTTAGACATGTGCTTTTATATTAGAAGCAATGATGCCCTACTCCTATGGAATTTCATCATGACCCTCTCGAGCCCAGCCTGGGAGTGGTTTAATCAACTCAAGAGGCACAATATCACCAATTTTGAGCAACTGGCCAATGCATTTCTTGAACATTTCTTGTTTGGCATCAAGAAGAAGGTAAACTTATTTGATCTGGCTACTTTAATGCAACATAATTATGAGCTAGTTATGGATTATGAGAAACGATGGAGAAATATGTTGGCAAAGCTACCGTTTTTCATCCCTATTGTTGAATTAACTCAAATGTTTACAAAAAGTTGCACAAAGTACATTTTGTTATTGTTACATTTGCAACAGTATTAGACATTCAAAGAGGCTTTGGCGCAAGATGAAGTGATTAAGGATATCAAGTTATAGGAGGGTAACTTGAAACTCAAAAATAAGAAGTAATGAAACAAGAAAAACATCGAGATACAACAGGCCAAGTCGGTCCATGTTAATCAAATGGTTCTAAACCTTCAGAAAGGAGATGAGGGGTAGCAACAAAAAAATATCAAGCCCAACCTCTCCTAGTGCAATATGATCAGCACAACAACCAGAGGAGTAAGGAAAAAGAAAGACATCCTCCTCGCATATTCACATAATTATTAGAATTGTTAACAACAATTTTCCATCATTTATGCGAGGCAAAGGCAATAAACTTACCAAAAGTCAAAATGATAGACCCTAGTCAACACATGTCTAAGGGATATAAATATAATAAATATTGCATATTTCATCGAATGAAAGGTCACAATATAGAGGTATGTTGGTCTTTCAAACATTTAGTGCAGAACATGATTGAGAGAGGTACGCTTCTTGTGGATAATCACAAGCACTGGATAATCAAAATATGGGGATTTAAAATAATCCTCTACTCAACCATGAGGTGCCAAGAAACAATTTTTGCCAGGTCAATCAAGTACGAATCAAACCACCAACTCATGGGTTCATTGGAATGGTCAATTTCATCACAAGACATAAAGGTATGAGAGACCAAATCGACCTCCAGCTCCTATTAGAGTCCATGTTGCACCTTCTCCAAGGCCAACCCAACATGTACCAAGCCCATCAACTAGACCAGTGGTGACAATCAAGAGTAGGTTAGTTCAAAATCTAAAGATAACTCCAACAAAGTTGTCAATTTATGAGTTGATTCAATAGTCTCCCAAGCATAGGGAGACACTTATGGATATTCTAAGGTCCATAGAAGTGCAGTCCCAGGATCCTAAAGTGTTCACACACTTCATGGAACACATGCAATAGTGTCAAGAGCCAATCATATAGTTTTATGATCATGAAATCAAGATGGTTGCCACTGTCACGATGGACCCGCCACTCCACATCATTATGTGTGTGAATCACATACCCTTTAAATGAGTTTTGATTGATATAGGATCATTAATAAATATTATGATGACCAAGGAATTAACATATCTGAAGTTACCAAAGACGTATATCATACATTCCACCTTCACGTTGAGAGCTTTTAACGACGCATGATGATGAACTATTGATATGATAGTCTTGCCTATTTAGGTGGGGTTGAAGACCATCCCTATGATGTATCATGAGATTGAAGGTGCTATGTAATATAATATACTTATATGATGGCCTTGGATAAGAGAAATGTGTTGTGTCCCCTCTATTCTCCATAAATGTATCAAATACGTGCATAAGGGACAGGTTCACATGGTACCTTTAGATGAGGAACCACTCAAATATGTGAATCTAGCATATTTGCCAAGGGATTTTGTGCTCCCATTAATGCACCTAGACATATATCCAGTGTCGCTGATCAAAGAGCCAAGAGGCAAAATAAAGGAATTGTGTGCTAAACCTGTAATGTTCGCATCTCAATGATCAGAGCACACAATACCTACATATACCAGATCGTATGCATCTATAATGCATCGAGATGATGGAAAAATAAAATCCAAAATGGACAAAAGAGATAAAGTGAGTGCCTAAACCAATTTTTATCGAGGTCCTTATTCCCATGGAAGTAGAGGATGCTCAAGGAGAAGTCGAAGAGGCACCTCAGTCTGCTTCACCTGCATCTTCAACATCATCTACACTACAGGTGACAGATCATTTGGTAAATCCTAGATTAGGGAAGTATATCATGTAGAATGCGATGTTTGCATTGATCATCGATACTGCACAAGATATGGACCGACCACAAGCCCATTGTATTCCCATAGGAATGGTGGTACCATTTGGGGTGCCCTCTAATCAAACCAATTTTGCCTATGGAGGGATCGACCAGATTGTATCTCACACCCCATGGATGAAGATGATGCTGATCCATTCATTGTGAATGTTTATTATCTCTCTAACCTGGAGTATGCCTTACGATATTTCAAATGCTACCATTGGCATGGTTACGGTATTATATTATCTAAGTAGGGTTGTAGGAGGCCTTATGAATTGCAATATTAGTTTCCTATAGATAGGTTTGGGTTAGGATATCATATTAGAGTACAAGATGAACTTATCGTAGCATCTTTAGACTACCTATACCTCAGTCTAGGGGAGGAAGTCGATATTAATATTTATCACCCCAATCCTTCCTCCTTTTGTTGGGGTATTTGGATCATGTCTTATGTCACTATAGAACCACCTGAGACATATCACAAAGATATCTTGGTGGAGACCAGTCCAGAGCATATCCCAAGAGATAACTTGGATGAACAAATCCATGCAGTGTTGGCAATTTTGGGTACCTTGGGTACATTACCTTTGCTCTAAGTGTAGATGTTGTCATTGATGTCAAAGAGTTCTTGAAGCAATTTGATTTGATGTCAAAGAATGTGTTTTGATGAAGGTTTCAGTTTGGACAGTGGTTTTCCAAGAAGATCAGAGTAGCCCAGTTGCAAAAGATCAAGAAAAAGACAAGTAAGAAAAAGTATGCAAGGCTGGAAAAACTGTCGCGATTTCGTGACATGTTTGAGGAGAGAGAAAGTGTTGGCAAAACTGTCATGATTTCGTGACATGTTTGAGGAGAGAGAAAGTTCTGGCAAAACTGTCACGATTTCATGACATGCTGGAAGGCAGAGACGAAGCAGGCAAAACTGTCATGATTTCGTGACATGTTGGCAGAGAAGAAGAGCAAGATGGAAAGTGTCACGATTTCGCGACATGTCGCATTTTCGTGACTCGGACAGTGCAGGAAGGCAGAGAAAGAAAAGTGTCACGATTTCATGACATTCTGCAAAGGAGGTTGTACGGACGAAAAAGTGTCATGATTTCATGACATGTTGCAGAAGAGAGAGTCCACAGTGTGAGCTGTCATGATTTCATGACAAGATCGAAGAGAGAGAAAGTTATTCAAGAACTGTCACGATTTCATGACATGTTGCAAAGTTCCAAGTGAGGACTGTCACATTTTTGCGACATGCTGCAGAGGTCGAGGTGAGGACTGTCATGATTTCGTGACATGCTAAAAAGCTCGAAGTGACAACTGTCACGATTTCACGACGTGCAGCAAAGGAAAGAGTCTGAAATGATAAGCGTCGTGATTTCATGACAGGTTGAGTTGGCAGCATTCAGTTGGAGAAAGTGTCACGATTTCATGACAGAAACTGGAAGCAGGTCTTCTATAGGAGAAGTGTCATGATTTCACGACAGAAGCAGAGAGGAAGGCTTTGTAGACAAAAGCGTCATGATTTCGTGACATGTTCCAGTTTTATGGGTGTAAGGCAGAAAGAAGCTCATGGCAGCGAAAGTGTCACGATTTCGTGACATGTTCCATTTTCGCTAGTGCAAGCAGAGAAGAAGGCCATGAAGTCATAAGGGTCATGATTTCATGACAGAGTTGAAGATGACGTTAGCAGAAGCAGATGTGTCATGATTTCATGACAAAAGCAGAGAAGAAGGCAATGGAGTCTAAAGTGTCACGATTTCACGACAGAGTTGCAGATGACGTCAGCAGAAGCAGATGTGTCATGATTTCATGACAAAAGCAGAGAAGAAGGCATTGAAGTCTAAAGCATCATGATTTCATGACAGGAGTGAAGATGACGTAAGCAAAAGTCAGAAGTGTCATGATTTCATGACAAGAACGTAGTCAAGGCAGACAAAGGCAATAAGTGTCACGATTTCGCGACAACAGGCAATAGAAGGTGTACGACAGGCAAAGGTGTCGCGATATCGTGACATGTTGAAGTTTCATGCTAGAAGCTATAGAACCAGAGGCGGTTGAAGGACAGAGTTAACCTTGAGCCGACAAAGTTAAATCTGGGCCGACGTAGCGTAGGGTTTTGTAGCCGACGTAGTTGAAGAGTAACAACCGACTAAGTTTGAGATTTTTGATCATGATTTCTACTCTATAAAAGGAGGGCTGTTTCGAGTTGAAGGTATCGAATGCGAGTATCAAAATTGCGTAGGTTAAGTCCACGGTGCGCAAAGAGCAGTTGTGTCGCATCGATCGAAGTGTGCGTTCGAAGTGTGATTCGCAGATAGAGTGCAGGGGAGAAGTTTGTTCGTCGAGAAGCAAAGAGTGTGAAGACTGTGCTGCTGTGTTTGCGAAGAGTGTGCGAAGACTGTGCTACTATGTTTTCGTAGAAGTACATAAGTTGATCGAGTGCTGCTGTGTTTGCGCAGACAGTGAAAAGTTGGTTTCGACCAAGTGCGGTTGTAATAGAAAAGAACAGAGGAAGAGGACAGAATTGTGCCAGACCGAAGGACTGTGTTTGGTGCAGATAAGAGGACCAGCTTAGGAGGTGAAAGAGTTGAGGACAGAGGTCTCCAGCCAGAGCAGGGAAGACAGGTGTCTTCTGTGGATAGAGTTCCACTTGCTAAGGGCAGCAGAGGCAGAGGTCTTCTAGAGGATCACCAGTAAGAGCAGAGTTAGGGGAAGGTATCTCCTTTGGGTTGGTGCCCATAAACATTGTAATTGGGAAAGGTTTTCCCAGATTTTGAGTTGATAAAATTTAGTGAAAATTTTATCCGTGGAGTAGCCCGCATTGGGTGAACCACGTAAATTGTTGTGTCTCTTTGTGGATGATGTGTTGTGCATTGTTTTAATTGCTGCTATTGATACTGCTTTCTATACACTGCTTAATACTGATTTGAAAGTTGATTTTAAAGCAAAAGTAAAAAGTGGTCTTATACTGTTCACCCCCCCTCTCAGTATAAGCTTGTGTTCTTCAATTGGTATCAGAGCGGGTTCCTTCGAAAAGGTTTAACAGCCGGAAGGAAGAACTGGTTAAGAACACAATGGATTATTCAAGTGGCAATGCAGCACCTATTCTTGATGGATCAGATTTCGGTCTGTGGAGTGCAAGAATGAAGGTTTATCTAATGGCACTTGGTAATGAGGTTTGGGAAGTGATTGAAGATGGGTACACTATTCCTGAAAATGGCCCTTATACTAAAGAAGATAGGCTCCTACATCACAACAATTCAAAAGCAATGAATGCAATCTTGAAGGGCTTACAGAAAGCAGATCTCACCAAAGTTATTCACTGCAAGACAGCTAGTGAAATGTGGAAACAATTGCAGGTGGTTCATACAGGTGATGCAAATGTCCGAAAGGCCAAATTGAGACATTTTAAAGGTATGTTTGAACAACTCAAAATGAATGATGATGAAAATATTAGTGACTACATGCTTCGTATGGATGAGGTTGTTAACTCCATGAAAGACCTAGGTCTTGAGCTTGCTGAAAATGATGTGTGTGATAAGATTTTAAGATCTCTTCCTAATAGATTTAGTGAAAATATTTTTGCTATTGAGGAAGCTAAAGATTTAGATAAGTTGAAAAAGGATGAGCTCCATAGTATTCTTGCAGCATTTGAGCTGAGAACTCAAGTGAAAGTTGATGTCAAGAAAGAGGCAGCTTTCAAAGCTTCCAAGAAATCAAAGGGCAAACAGATTCAAGAGAGTGATGAGTCTTCTAGTGAGGAAGAGGCATACTACAGCAAGAAAGGCAAGTTTTCTAGAAAGCACAAAAGCAAGAAAAATATAAGATGTTTCAACTGTGGAAAGTTTGGTCATTATGCTACTGACTGTACTATCTCCAAGAATGAAAGTGATGAAGATATACAGGATGTTAAGAGCAAGGATTCTGAAAAGCACAAGTATTACAGAAAGAACAAAGATGAGCACAACAATCAAGGAAAGAGGTATTCACACAAGAACAAGAAGAGCTTCTACCTGGACAAAGCAAGTAAGTGTTCTAGCAGTGATAGTGAAAGTTCTTCTAGTGATGATGAAAATGAGATGTTGTTCATTTCAGAAAAGGAAGAAGAACCGAAACATAAATTCATTATCATGAAATGTTTTAGATGTGGAAATTTTGGGCACCTTGAGGATGATTGCACAAATAATGAATTGGTTGCTAGTATGTATGAGGATGCTTCAGAAAATGATAAGGAAAATGCATGTATGGTTTTTGAAAAGGGTAGCACCTCTAGTGATAAGAAATCTGAAAAAGGCCTTGATATTTCAAAATGCAATCAAATAGAGGATCTTGAAAGTGAACTTACTAATGCTCTTAGTGTTTTGAAAAAGGAAAGAAAGAAGAATGCTAGACTCAAGGATAAGTTAGATGAATGTTGTATGGAGAGAGATGAACTTATAGAAAGTCTTGACGTCTCTATGGCTAAGACACAAGAACTCAAGAATGAGTTAGAATCTAAGGTGTTTGAGTATAGTGAATTAGAACAGAAAATGGCTTCCTTGAAAGAGGAAAATAAATATTACAAGGATAAGCTGTACAGGTTTCAAGAAAGCTCCAAAAAGGTTAAATTTCTTATCAAAGGTCAAAGAAAGACAACAGATAAAACAGGTCTTGGTTTTGTTAAACCACACAAGGAACAAGTTGGGGAATCTAGTAAAAGATTTCAAAAAGAAGAGAGTTCTGATGAAGAGAGTGGTTCAGAGAAAGAGTCCGTAAGTGATAAATGCGCAGAAATAGAAAACAGAATTTTGAATGCGAAGAAGAAGTATTCGGGACCCAAGAGGTCAAACAGAAGAATATTTCATGGCAGATGTTTTGCATGTCAAAGGTTTGGTCACACGGCTTCTCAGTGCATAGATCAAATGAAGAGGGTAAACAACAGTTTCAGAAATTTTAGTTTCTTTCAAGGGTATTGTTACTCTTGTCAACAGTTCGAGCATAAGGCAATTTTTTGCAAGGCTAATTACAGGAACACGGTTAGTCATAACAGGCGGATTCAAAGAACAGGTATGCCGAACAGAAATAACTTTGTTACGTGTTATAAGTGCAACAATGAAGGTCACACAACTAGACAGTGTAGAGCTGATCTTCCAAGGTACAGGAACAGAAACAATAGTATGAACAAGTCCAAGGATCAAGGCATGGATAAGAACAAGAATGATAAGAAATAGGATCAAAATAGTGACAAGAACAGGAATATGGACAAAGAATTCAAGAGAAGGCCCGACAAGGAAATTGTAGACACTGATGATGATGAGTGCCTAATGGGAGTTTTACTCCCACCCTTGTTTTAATCACCTCATCAAGAGGTGGGGGAGGGACTAAGCTAAGAAGCTCATTCTTAGTCCCGAGCCCCAAAGGTGGCCCTTTGCCATTGATGACAAAGGGGGAGAGATATGAGTAAGGGGGAGATATGAGTGAAGAAGAGAGCTTCAAGTCAGGGGGAGCAAAAACTTTAAAGACAGATTCTCAGTTGTTGGATCAGTTGGTTTCAGTTTTGGCTCTTAAAGATGTGTTTCAGTAAAAGTTTGCCATCAATGACAAAGGGGGAGATTGTTGGCAATTTTGGGTACCTTGGGTACATTACCTTTGCTCTAAGTGTAGATGTTGTCATTGATGTCAAAGAGTTCTTGAAGCAATTTGATTTGATGTCAAAGAATGTGTTTTGATGAAGGTTTCAGTTTGGACAGTGGTTTTCCAAGAAGATCAGAGTAGCCCAGTTGCAAAAGATCAAGAAAAAGACAAGTAAGAAAAAGTATGCAGGTGGCTGGAAAAACTGTCGTGATTTCGTGACATGTTTGAGGAGAGAGAAAGTTTTGGCAAAACTGTCATGATTTCGTGACATGTTGGAAGGCAGAGACGAAGCAGGCAAAACTGTCATGATTTCGCGACATGTTGGCAGAGAAGAAGAGCAAGATGGAAAGTGTCACGATTTCGTGACATGTCGCATTTTCGTGACTCGGACAGTGCAGGAAGGCAGAGAAAGAAAAGTGTCACGATTTCATGACATTCTGCAAAGGAGGTTGTACGGATGAAAAAGTGTCACGATTTCATGACATGTTGCAGAAGAGAGAGTCCGCAGTGTGAGCTGTCATGATTTCATGACAAGATCGAAGAGAGAGAAAGTTATTCAGGAACTGTCATGATTTCGTGACATGTTGCAAAGTTCCAAGTGAGGACTATCACATTTTTGTGACATGCTGCAGAGGTCGAGGTGAGGACTGTCATGATTTCGTGACATGCTGAAAAGCTCGAAGTGACAACTGTCACGATTTCATGACGTGCAACAAAGGAAAGAGTCTGAAATGATAAGCGTCATGATTTCGTGACAGGTTGAGTTGGCAGCATTCAGTTGGAGAAAGTGTCACGATTTCGTGACAAAAACTGGAAGTAGGTCTTCTATAGGAGAAGTGTCACGATTTCACGATAGAAGTAGAGAGGAAGGCTTTGTAGACAAAAGCGTCATGATTTCGTGACATGTTCCAGTTTCGCGGGTGTAAGGCAGAAAGAAGCTCATGGCAGCGAAAGTGTCACGATTTCGTGACATGTTTCATTTTCGCTAGTGCAAGCAGAGAAGAAGGCCATGAAGTCATAAGGGTCATGATTTCATGACAGAGTTGAAGATGACGTTAGCAGAAGCAGATGTGTCATGATTTCATGACAAAAGCAGAGAAGAAGGCAATGGAGTCTAAAGTGTCACGATTTCGCGATAGAGTTGCAGATGACGTCAGTAGAAGTAGATGTGTCATGATTTCATGACAAAAGCAGAGAAGAAGGCATTGAAGTCTAAAGCATCATGATTTCATGACAGGAGTGAAGATGACGTAAGCAAAAGTCAGAAGTGTCACGATTTCATGACAAGAACGTAGTCAAGGCAGACAAAGGCAATAAGTGTCACGATTTCGTGACAGTAGGCAATAGAAGGTGTACGACAGGCAAAGGTGTCGCGATATCGTGACATGTTGAAGTTTCATGCCAAAAGCTATAGAACCAGAGGCGGTTGAAGGACAGAGTTAACCTTGAGCCGACAAAGTTAAATCTGGGCCGACGCAGCGTAGGGTTTTGCAGCCGACGTAGTTGAAGAGTAACAGCCGACTAAGTTTGAGATTTTTGATCATGATTTCTACTCTATAAAAGGAGGGCTATTTCGAGTTGAAGGTATCGAATGCGAGTATCAAAATTGCGTAGGTTAAGTCCACGGTGCGCAAAGAGCAGTTGTGTCGCATCGATCGAAGTGTGCGTTCGAAGTGTGATTCGTAGATAGAGTGCAGGGGAGAAGTTTGTTCGTCGAGAAGCAAAGAGTGTGAAGACTGTGCTATTGTGTTTGTGAAGAGTGTGCGAAGACTGTGCTACTATGTTTTCGTAGAAGTACATAAGTTGATCGAGTGCTACTGTGTTTGCGTAGACAGTGAAAAGTTGGTTTCGACCAAGTGCGGCTGTAACAAAAAAGAACAGAGGAAGAGGACAAAATTGTGCCAGACCGAAGGACTGTGTTTGGTGCAGATAAGAGGACCAGCTTAGGAGGTGAAAGAGTTGAGGATAGAGGTCTCCAGCCAGAGCAGGGAAGACAGGTGTCTTCTGTGGATAGAGTTCCACTTGCTAAGGGCAGCAGAGGCAGAGGTCTTCTAGAGGATCACCAGTAAGAGCAGAGTTAGGGGAAGGTATCTCCTTTGGGTTGGTGCCCATAAACATTGTAATTGGGAAAGGTTTTCCCAGATTCTGAGTTGATAAAATTTAGTGAAAATTTTATCCGTGGAGTAGCCCGCGTTGGGTGAACCACGTAAATTGTTGTGTCTCTTTGTGGATGATGTGTTGTGCATTGTTTTAATTGCTGCTATTGATACTGCTTTCTATACACTGCTTAATACTGATTTGAAAGTTGATTTTAAAGCAAAAGTAAAAAGTGGTCTTATACTGTTCACCCCCCCTCTCAGTATAAGCTTGTGTTCTTCATGTAGCAGTTGACAACATAGGCCTAAAAGTTCACAATACTCGCATAGCAAAATAATCTGAGTCAAAATATCATTCTGATGAGGATATAGCAACATCCGTCTCTGAGAGAGGAGGACCTAGATGTATGTATGACATTGATGATTGTGGTGATCCCTCAAAAAATGAGCAATTGAGGGATGACACTATGTTGGCTTATTTGGGACCTCTTAACTTAAATTATCTAATTCCCTTGGAGACAATCATTAAGGATGAGCAATCCTCTATCTACGATGATGAGTACCAAGTGTGGGCTTACATGGGGCCCCAAATCCCTAATACCCATTGATAGTAGATAGCAGTGAAGGCTTCTATTATGATAGTGACGAAAAATATGAAATAGAGAGAGCTTATTTTGGACCTCCCTACTTATGTCATTATAATGCACCTTACACTGCAGAGGATATGTACAAGGATATCAATATTTATCCTCACCTCAGAGGAAGACCACCTAGTTTGGACAAGATTTATCATATGGTATTCCCTGATCCACCAACATTCAGAGAGCCCCTTGAGCATAGCGATCTTGTGTTTGAGTCTATCCATAGACCGGATCCAGAGATCCCCATACCCCCAGAACCACATCTTAGGGATGGAAGTTATACAAATATAGAGTCACATGCATGTGGTCCTGGAGAAATGATTTATTCCATCAATATGATCTCCATTGATTTGACCACTCCACTTCACAATCCAATCGATCCATCAAAACCATTATATCTTAATATAGATGCTATTTATTAGAATTGTGTTGACTCACCACTAGATCCTAAATATTTCTTCTCTAACAAAGAAATGTTGCAACCTTTTCATTTTGCACTAGGTTGTGCACATGATGTTTATCATGTTGAGGATGCTTCCAATGTGGAACCCATAAACCCAGTAGATGACATCCACTTGATCCCTATGCCTCATCAGCTTGAGGAGGGATCCCACATGTTAGTAGAGGAAACCTTTGAAGTGGATATCAGTAATGATCCCACTAATCCAAGGAAGGTTAAATTTGGAGAAATTTTATCTCTTGATGAGCGTGCCAACCTCATCCCTCTACTGAAAGAGAGACCTGATCTCTTTGCTTGGACTTATAAGGACATGCCAGGTCTAGATCCAAAATTGGTTACTCATAACATTTTGCTAGATCTGTCAAAGAATCCAATCAAGAAGAAACTCAGGAAGATGCATTCGACAGTAGCCTTAATGGTTAAATATGAATTGCAAAAGCTATTGGATGTAGAGTTTGTCATTTCCATTGACTATCTAGAATGGGTATCAAACATGGTGCCTATAGGAAAACCTTATGGAAGGATCCATATTTGTATAGATTTTAGAGACCTCAATAAGGCAACACCAAAGGATTCGTTCTAATTTTCGAACATAGATGCTCTCATAGATGCAACTACGGGTCATGAAATGCTCTCCCTAATGGATGGTTTTTTTGGTTACAACCAAATTTGGATTAAGCTCGAAGACCAGCATAAAACCGCATTCATAATGCCATGGGGGACATTTTTCTATAAGGTTATGCCATTCGGTCTTAAAAATGTTGGTGCCACATATCAACGGGCTATGACATATATCTTTCATGACTATATGCATAAGATCTTGGAAGATTACATCGATGACTTATTGGCGAAGTCATTGCTACATTCAGAGCATGTTGAGGTCCTGAGAAAGGTCTTCGATTCACCTAATAGAGCATAATGTCAGGTTGAATCCTAAGAAGTGCATATTTGGTGTAACTTTAGGAAAACTCTTGGGATTCATAATTTCAAAGAAAGGCATCAAATTTGATGCATCGAAGGTCAAGGTAATTTTAGAAATGCATCCTCCCATGAATATCAAGGAATTAAGAAGCCTACAGGGTCAAAGTAGCATCCATAAAGTGATTTATCGCATAGTTATCAGATAAATGTCAACCCATGAATTAATTGCTACACAAGGGGGTCCCATTCAATTGGGATGAGGACTATCAAGTAGCCTTTGCTGAGATTAAGCAATACCTGGCAACATCACTAGTGCTAGCTCCACCAAGACCAGATGAGCCGTTCTTGCTATATATCAACAATTGACTTTGCATTAGGGACCATGTTAGCCCAAAAGAATATGCAAAACAAAGAGCAGGCCATATATTACATTAGCCAAACCTTGGTGAGTTACGAGATAGGATATGCATATGTGGAAAAATTGTGTTTAGCAGTAGTGTTCACTACAAAGAAATTGTGATATTATATGTTAAGTCATACGATGTATGTCATATCAAAACAAAATCCTTTGCAGTATATGATGAGCAAGACGTATCATAATACACGTACTACAAAGTGGATCATGCTATTGATAGAATTTGATTTGGAATTCATTAGCCAAAATTCCATTAAGGGATAGGTCATAGTTGATCAACTGGCTGAGGTACCTCTTGAAAATAGTAGGCCCCTCACCATTGAGCTTCTTGATGATGCAGTCTTTGCCTTATCAGAAGCACCCAAACCTAAAGAACCAGATAACAAAGTTGATATGACCTTGTTCTTCGATGGTTCGAAGTGTGAGCAAGGGGGTGGTGTAGGAATAGTGTTGTTCATACCGCAAGGTGCTCCTATGCCCTTGTCGTTTAAGTTGGACTTTCCTTGCACTAACAATAATGTTGAATATGAAGCCCTAATTTTGGGCCTCCAAACAATTGTCGCCATGAAGATTAAAAGGTTAAATATCTTTGGTGATTCCCTTCTCATTGTTAACCAAGTGAAGGGACTTTTTAGTGTCGATGTCCTATCCTGAAGTCTTACAAAGATCTTGTTGATACATATTTAGCTTAGTTGGAATGGTACGACATCGAGGCAATCCCTCATTAGAATTCGTCTACCAATTTTACTACCATCCACGTAAAAACATTGTCACACTCTGCTGTGCAACGTGAGTCTTTGGATAACAAAGAGTCAATCAACATGATTCAGGTAGAACCAAACCATGAGTGGTTCTATAGAGCCAAATATTTTCTCAAGGGAGCATCCTGGGGGTCTTTGATCTCGCAAGATCCTACGGGGAGTGGTACTACCATCCACCATAAGGTTGTTTCCTAGTCTGCATTTGTGAATGTTAAACCATAGGGGGAACATGTTGTCTTGTCAGTTGAGGCTGAGAGCTATCAGAACTGGATGTCGTAGATATATGACTTCCTTAAGCTTGGTGTAATCCCTCAAGGATTGTCACGTGTCGTGAAGTGCACATTTAAAAAGAAAGTGACAAAGTATGTCTTGTTAGGAGATATTTTGTATCATCGAAGCTATGATGGAGTTCTCCTTCATTGTCTTGAGCCCCAAGAATCATCTTGGGCAATTTTGCAAGCTCATGACGGTACGTGCGATGGCCATTTTAGTGGCATGGCTATCATCAAGCGCATCCTTTGCATGGGTTATTATTGGCCCACTATGGAGAAGGATTGCAATGTGTATGTCAAGAAATGCATTAAATGCCAGCATCATGCTAATCTTGCGCACCTACCATCATAGGCCTTACAGCCCATTCAAGTGGCTTGGCCATTTTCTCAGTGGGGTTTGGATCTCATCGGTAAGATCTCTCCTCCATCATCGGGTCGACATACATTCATTATTATGGCTACTGAGTAATTTACTAAATGGGTGGAAGCAATCCCATTAACAATGACAACTAGAGCATGTATTGCTGAGTTCATACTCACCAATATCATAAGTCATTTTGGGATACCATCCAAGATAATTTTGGATAATGGAACATCATTCAAAAACAAAACTGTGAGAGCTTTGACGTTCAAGTACAAGATCAAACACAGTTTTGTGACTCCATATTATCCACAGGCAAATGGGTAGGCTGAAGCTTCAAACAAGATAGTGGTATCCATATTGAAAAATATGGTACAAGAACACCATAAATATTGGCACATCCAGCTGCCCCTTGCATTATGGGCTTATAGGACTAGTATTCGGACACCCACTGGGGCAACTCCATTTTCACTAGTATATGGCATTAAGGCCATTATGCCCTTAGAGTTGGAAATTCCAATGTTGCACATCGCATTGAAAGAGTTCATCGATGATGACACTACATGACAAGCTCACCTAGATCAATTGACGCTACTTGATGAACGTCATGTGAATGCCCTTGAGCATCTTCGCGTTTATCAGGAGCACTTAAAATGAGCTTACAATGACAAAGTCCATCTGAGAGACTTTGAGGTTGGTGATCTTATGCTTAAAGAGAACCAATAGAACTCAAATATGCCACTAGAAATGCGAGACAAATTTATGGCTAATTGGTTAGGTCCATATATCATCTCTGAGAAGATTGGACCTGGGACATACCACTTGACATCGTTGGAAGGGGTTGAAGAGCCTGAACCTCTCAACATCCTTCACCTTAAAGAATTTTATGCCTAAAACCATAAAAAGGCCCCAAAGGCATCTGTAAGCCCTTTGGTCATCCAGTAAAAGGCTCCAAAGGCATCTGTAAGCCCTTTGGTCAAATTAAAATGCAGTAAAATCTTTAAAAATTTGAAAAATATAAAAATTTCAAAATCAATTATACATTGCATTTCATTTGCATCATCGCATTCCAATTACCACATGCATTTCATTTTGCATTGCATTAGGCATATCCATCCGTCACACTTGCATTAGGATAGGTTGTGTTTACAATCTTACAAACGACACCACGTTTGTATTTCAATCATGCATCTTTGCACTATCATCATCATTCATCACCCTTGTGAGTAATTGTGTTTTTCAACACAACCCTTCTTGTTGCTATGAAGAATATACTAAGGTTTTTCGATCACTCAACCATACCTAGTGGTCTTCTCAAGAGTTTGGTAGAAAGCTTGCTTTGCTTTTGTAGATGAGGTCTAGTTTTGATAGCACTTAGCATATCATAATCCTATCACTAATATCCAAACTAAACAATCCTAATTAGGACTAGGGGAAGATGAATGCTATGAAGTGGGACCAGGTATCCTGAGGTGAAAAGTTTATCTTGCTTATCCCCTTGTGCGGACGGTGCAGGAAATGTTGGCAATTGGCAAAAGGACAAGCTTGCCCCCTACCCAAATAAATCCCTTGCTTACAAATGAAGGAGCAAAATCCCAGAATGAAATCCCCGAGTGAAATTCCAAAGTTAAATCCTCAAAAATCAAATCAAATCAAGATCAAATTCAAAGTGAAATCCAATTAGTATCAAATCCCTTGCTCAAGAAAAAAGAAAAGAAAAGTATAAAATAAATAGTGGTTTTTATCACTAAAATAGAAGTACAAAATAAACAGTGATTCTTATCACTTTACATGAGCAAGTATCCCGATAAATTAAAGAAAATAAGGGGGTGAGCTTGAATCCCTGGAATTGTCAGCACTACCATACCTTACGCATGATGATATGTCTGATACATTAGCATTTCGCTTTTGTGCAGACCAATGTTTGAATGTGGAAGAGCTAGCTTCAAGTGTCCTGTATCACCTAGTGGTCTAGTCCAACTGAAATCTAAACCTAGGATTGGATAGACATTTGAGGATCCCCAATATTAGCAATGGGATAATGAATAGTTAGGGTCTATCCTAGCAAAAGCCTTATATTTCAGAAGTCTAGTATGGTCAGTATACAACTTTTGATAAGTCAACTAAGGTGTTTGAGTCTCATGGAAAACCTCAAAAATTCCCAAATAGCAACAACCAATTTTCAATGCAATCATCAAAAATCAATTTCTTTTATGAGAGTTTGTTTATTAGAATTATTTGTAATATAGGGTAGATACCGGATGGATGTCAAAAATGATATTTACATGGCCACTGACTATGTTATCCATATTATTTTAATCTACAAAAGCTTATGAATAGAAACCATATATAATTGCATCTCACATATGGGTGCACAATTTATCAATTTTCATAAAAAGATATAGCAATTACATTTCATGATTGTTATACATTCTGTGGTGTCATCCATTAGATTGTTAAACTCATATTGCATTCATACATGATGTTTTAAGTGATTAAAGCATACATGTCCACTTACAAAAAATCATCAGCAAATATATATATATATGCAATACATACATGGCATAGATTATGTCATAACAACATAAATTAAATGCATACAAGTACAATAAATCAAACATGCATTTAACAACAAACATTGCATTCATATACATTCATCATAAGTAGTCTATCTACACATATATATCATTGCATCTAAAATCATATATCCATCATCTATCTAGTGCATGTCATCCATACATCACATCATATAGCATAAAATAAACATCACATCTAAGCATTGCATCCATATGCATCTCATAAAATCTAAAAATAATAAAAATAATAAATTGCACATATAATGAGTCTCAATGTCAGATCATATATATATATATGTGTGTGTGTGTATCAAAAAATATATAATAAGTAGTACATCGACATATGTCAAAAATACCCATAGGCTACAACTGTGTAGGTCCTCGACCTTACACATAAAAATGGTACAGTAGCATCTATCATAGATCTATACTAAGTAAGGCCTGCACCCCCAGTCTGTGAGGCTCCACCCTCACCTCCACCATCCCTACATCTAGAGCTAGCACCCAAGGTCCTCTCTGATCTGTGACTCCTATGGCTAGAGCGAGATGAAGACTAGCCTGTCTCTCGAGTGTGAGTCCTCTGAGAGCCTGAAGCCATGGGCATCTCTGGAACCTCACCCCCAAGTAGCTAAATCGATCCTCTCAAGGAAGTGATGTAGGCAAAATCTCATGCTCTCTCATCGATGTGCTACTGCACTAGAGCCCGAAGTCTCCTGATCTCTACCCCCTGATCCAACCTTGCTAATCCCTGTACTACCTGAGCTGCTGGAGCAATTGGTGGTGCTAGAGCAACCTGTGAAGTAGAGGGATCTCCCCTCTCAACCCTGAGTGCATCATGTTGTGCCCTAAGAGCATCTAGCTGAGACTGTAGGAGGATGTGCATTGGCCTGTAACCCATTGTATCTATGTATCTATCGAGGCAATCCTAGCCTATAGAGTGGTCTTCTCCTCCTCATAGTTGCACCACTGAGACTACCCTACTGTGATTCAAGACTATAGATCCCTAACCTTTGCCTGTAAGGTGGCAATGGTGGTGTCTCGATGTAGAAGCTATATCTATAGAGAGCCTACCTGAGTCTATAGGCTAGCAACCTAGGCCCTGAGCTATCCGACCTCACTGTTAGGTGGGGCCTCGCCCTCCTTGAGAGCGTCGCCCTCCTCCTCAACTGGAGGTGCATCCTCTATAGCTCCTCCCTCACCCCATCCACCCTTAGTCCTCTAATGGACTCGATGATCATGAGGGTCGACCTCTGCTCCCTCCGCACCCTCGACTGCATCATCTGCTATCCTACCTAAGGGGCCCTCAAAACCCTGCCATACCTTGAGTGTCCACCAGGTGTCATAATCAGGAGTAGTCCCTACATCTGTCAGCCTTGACTCCTAAAAGTCATCATCCTCATCACCCAGTGGAGTCACCCTAGGCCATGCCAAGTCCCTCTCTAGAGTGAGGTGATGGTAGATGGTAGGTAGCTCTGGAATGTCCTGCCTAATCTTGAACTGTCTGGTGACACGAGAGAAGTAAAATAACTCTCGTACCTTAGAACTTGCATTCGAGGAGCCATATGTCTCTACGTGCCCAATGTAACCGATCATCGACCTCCATCCATGGAGGGTAGTCTAGGTATGGGTGCCAGTCCACCTCACCCACCTGCAGTCATGAGAACTATCCAATGTAGTAAGCCAGGTCCCCTACGTGAGACCTACTCTAGAAGCCCTCCTGCTCATGAGGCCAACATGTTGTATAGCACTGGTGCACCTCCACAATGGTGTTAATATCGAGTGGTAAACTAGTGGGGCACTCAATATTAATGTGCTGCCACCCCAGATCTAGAGTAGTAAGCTACAACCGATGCCTACTCTGCTCCTCTGCATGATCTGATATAGCTCATTATAGAGCTACGCTAGTAGGGCACTCCCCTAGGATAGGATCAGAGGTTGATCAGTGCTGCTCACCAGGACATCCTACATCCTAGCCAAGAGGTTCCAAGGGAACCTCACTCCAAAAGAGTTGGGTAGGACAATCTGCATGATCAAGTGCATGAAAATGGCTGCTCGCTGGGAGAAGACCCGCTGGGTGTACCAATGCTCAATGTGGACCCCTCCATGGTTCGAGTGTCATTGTGCTACCTCACTGTGACCACCAAAGATCATCATGAATACTGCATCCTTCACCTCCATCGGTGAAGATGTGATGGCCTCACCATCCAGAGGGAGTCAAAAGATGTGGTAGACATCCTCCAGAGTAATAGTCATCTCACCTATCGGTAGGTGAAAGGTATTGGTCCGCACATCCCAACGTCGGGCCAATGCAGTCATGTAGGCCTGATCAGCCCTAATGGTGGGGAGGCACAAGACGTAGCCAAATCCCATAGCCCCAAACCAATCCTGCTCCACCTGGGTCAGGGCACCATGTAGGTTGCGAAGGATCTCTGATTCCCTCACCCTCATAGTCAGAGTCTGGTCGATGGTAGATAATAAGGCAAAAGTAAATAAAAAATCAACCAAAAATACATAAAAAGTGACTTAAAAATGACAAACAAAATCATAAAATCATAAAAGCACATAAAAATAAAAAATGCACTCAAAATTTTCAAAAAAAATCAATTAACGCCTTTAAAAATTCAAAAAAATCAAAAAATATTGAAAAAAATTAAAAATTTCTCTAAGGTTATCGAGTCGCGGCTCAGACCCACGGTCGGGATGGCGGTCAATTTTATGACCGTTGGGATTTAAATCCCAATGCGGCTGATAACCACGACCCCCAATTTTCCAATTGGGGACCACGCCTACTAGCCGCGGTCAGGAGGGAAGGCCTTTTCAGGGTCCTTCCTCATCCCGAGACCCCCAAAAAATAATAATAAAACAAAAAGAAGAAAAACAAAAACAATTTTTTTCAAAAATTTAAACCCTCCCCTTAAGCTAACCTAAGCTAAACCTAACTAGGGTGAGGTTCATTACCAACGGTTTAATGAAGTTCATTTGACCCATTACTTAATGAGGTTAATTTTAAACCGGTAAAAATAAAGATGGTCAAGGGTTTTGTGTGCTTCTACCTTAGTAGCACCGGCTCCTCCAGGTTGGGCTGCCATCAATGCGGTTGGTGGTGAGGTCGAGTTGCAGTAGCGCTTCACGTCAGAATTGTCTAAACACCTCTCAGAGCACTCAGGTTTTGCAAGCTATCAAGTTGAAAATGACATCAAAAATGATAGGAAATTTTTTAAATATTTCTTATTTTTTGCCTGACCATGGTTGACACCCGTGGGCGTAGAACTAGGGTTTGCCGACCGTGGATGTCAGCCACGACTAGAAAATTTTGAAAATCTAGCTACTGTTGACAAACGTGGCTAGAAAACCATAATAAATGCTCCAAAATCCCACTGTGAGGAGCTGAAAAATGCCAAATTAAAAATACCCATCTGACCAGAATTGCCAAAAACATTAAAAATAATGAAAAAAATCAGATAAACTAAAAATCCAAATGCGCCTTGTACCTAGTAATTTACCCTATACACTTGGTGGTTGCAGTGACTTGCACTCCATGCAATCCGATAGGATGAGTAGATTACCATAAGGACATTTGGGGTAAATTCATCATCGCGGAATTGATATGCTTCATTTCAAACCCTAAGAAGGCCCAAATGGTTGGACTACTCCATGGGAACGAAGCAATCATATCACTTCTTCTATGACACTTTTAGTAGATCATTGAACAATATGATTCAACACATGCCTAATTGGAATTGCTATCATCTTGATTCCCTAAGAAGGCCATTGAGGTTGGACCGCTCCATGGGATAGAGATGTACAATTACTCTTAATAGTTGCAATCATAGCTGATTAGGCCTAATCAATTATCAAATGCTAAATCTTATTTTGTTCAAAGTCATTCATAGTGGTCAAGCGACTTGTCACTTCATTTAATTGTCATTACCCTCATCGACTCGTCGCTTGAGGGGGTAGTCATAATATCATAATCATAATCAAAGTCAACAAAATATCCCTTGATCGTAGATCCCTTGATCTTGTCAAAATTGTGTTCATCTTATGAATCATTGCCAATGACTATCATAAGCTTACCCTCTGCTGGGGAAAAAATCAAATATGACAGTTCAGTTAGTAGCTCTCCTCCTTTCGGATCTATATGGCATGGAAGCCTATAGTAGCACTTGAGCTACCCGATCGCCACTGGAGCTTGCCAAAGCTTTGCAAATTTAAGCCTTCCATCCAGTTGGAAGCAATGATTCTAGGATGCACATCCTTTTGCTGGACCCTGAGCATCTAATGTTGATCAGACTAATGATCATCATCCAACCTATGACATCATTTTAGGAGGTCTATTTTTGCTCAGCATTGTTCGATCTCACAATGCATCTCAAAAGGGGCATCTATAGACACCTAAAATGTGTCATGTCAAGGTGACTACTCATATGGGACATGCTAGAAGACCATATGGAAGACCTTGGAAAAATACCAAGGTATAGCAGTGGTTTTAACCACTCAATTAGGTAGTTTGGCCTAATCAGTGTTAGCCACGGTTGACACCCATGTTAGCAATGTTGACCGCGCCTTAGAGTCATGGCTAGCAGTTGAAATCAGTTGGACCTTGGCCGATCCAAAATTGGTTGCAATGACCAATTGGTTGCAGATCCAAGTGGTTTAGGGGTGGAAAGATCTAGAAGTTTCCCTCCAACTGCTCCAGTTGTCCATTCTTGATCTTGGCTTCCTCAAGAAGCTAAGACATAGCCCTCCTAGGTGCTATAAGAACCCCATCCAAAATGGGAGAAAAGAGAGAGATGCATAGGATAATTCGAGCGGTGAAGCCCTATCGAGTTCATTACTCACCTATTTGCATTGAGAGAAAGCTTGGTCATAAGCATTGAGAGATCAAAATGGTAATTCAAGCCATGGAGGTCCTAGGAGGCTAGGAGAGCCAAGAAACTCAATTATGCCAACTTCACATGCAATATGAGCAATCCAACCACCAAACTAGTTAGAGGACATAGAGGCGACCCTTGACCATCAATTTGGTAGAGATATTTAGAGATTCAACCCCTGAATTGGAGGGTAAACATATCTCAGGCTCTAGCGACTGTCAACCATGGCTAACAGTGCTCACCGCGGGACAGAGCCACGATCAGGGTATTATCTCTGATTTCTCTATTTTCTAACCGTAGGATCTTTTTAACTTCATTATATTAAGCATATTTCATGTTTATTTGCTTTAATAGAGACTCTGACTGATAGAATTAGAGGTTTTAGTCACTTTTCTTTCATTCTTGCAATCAAGATACTAATGATCTTTTCTATGCTTTCATGCTTTCAAATTCATAATTGAGGCATTAGATAGATTGATTGATGTTTCCTTTATAGTCTTAATGGTAGAATTATCATGTTTAATGTAGTTTAACATGTTTCTTGCACTTTCTTGATTTCATGTTGCTATGACATATTTTGTACAATCTTCCTCCAAAAGCCTCATCAAGAGAGGCCTCCTTTATTACTGATATGCCTCTTGTTGTTTATTGCACGTAGGACTAATAGGGTTTTGACATGCAAGGCAACAAATACCTCTAATCATGGAGAAGAAGGTCATCTACACCTTGGAGCAGTTCGTGTCATCGTAGAAGGTATTGAAAGACACCTACCCTTGCGAGGGATCTTTCCTACTGTAATTATTGTATCGAATGGGTATCCCTAAGAGGGATGGATTTGTAACATGGATTGATTCAAATTAATGGAAGATACATTTCTTGTTATGTGTTATTTCTTATCAATTTGTGTATGAATGCTCATTTTCATATGATATACAACCATTACAACATTAGGTGTTAGCCTTTTACAATGTTACAGGGTGAGAGTGTGAAGGGTGGAGGGATAAGGTATTTGGCTATGTACATGGATAATAAGTTGGAGGTATTGTCTACCTTGGTCATGTTCATGTTGGCCAATATAGTGACCCCAAACAACATTGGTTGTCAGTTCCCATAGAACATGATAAGTCTAGTGTATAACATGATTGATGAGCCTTGAGTGTATGCATGGGTATCTAATTTGCTAGCACAACTATACCAGGAGTTGTATGAGGTGAGGAGGTAGGGACAAAAGGGTATGGGTTGTAGTTTGCTACTATAGGATTAGGGATGGGGGCACTTTAGTGTCACTTGATCTGTAGGCTTGCATATTGAGGCATGGAATAGAGATCAACCCTATGCTATGATATGGTTGGTGGTAGAGGAGGTGCAGTCGAGTCATCCTATTCAGACTGGCCTAGATTATAGGGATTTTTTGGTAGGAATAATGCCTTCTCATATGCTTTGGTGACCATTGTGAGGTGCCACATGGACTGGTGATGGAGGGTAGCTAGAGAGGATACAATAGGTGAGATAGGTGGTTGGGAGACATAGGAGTGAGGTGGAGCTAATCCTGTTCTCACGGGTGCTATGATAGTTTGGGCTAAGACATGGGGTTCCTAAGGCACCAATGTTGTATAAGCATCATCAATATGAGATATGTCTACATTGTGCTAAGGCATGGAGGGTGACCTATGAGGATGATGACGAGATACATCCCATGATTTGGATGATTCAGTGACTATTGCAGTGTATGATGCATGGTTAGCTACACAACCACCATGAGTACCGAGTCTAAAGTGGATGAAGGTTATGGGGATGATGGTGAGGTAGAGGTCAATATGGAGGAGGTAGATGAGGCTCCCAGACATTGAAGACACCTTCGTTCTAGCAATCAAAGGATATGGGTGAGGGATGTAGCAAAGCAATCTATAGAGCTTGGAGGTGATTAAGGTGGCAATAATGATGATATGGAGGAGGTTCTAGAGAGACCTCTAGGTTAGAGTGAGGAGGATTGGGAGAGGCTCAAGTAGTTGGCGGAAGAGTGAGATGTAGTGATAATGGCTTAGGATGTAGAGATAGCAGCTCGAGATGCAAAGATAGATCGACTATGGGTGGACCTAGAGGTGAGGAGAGGATCACATGTCTCCAAGTAGAGCTACTTAAGAGGGACTATTTTCAAATATATGATGTAAAATGCCTTCAATCCTGAGATGGGTATATCCAGTTTTTGAAGTATCGATTGATGGAGCATCACATTGGGCTACCAGATCCACCCTCCTCATCCATATCTGGGTCTATTAGGTATAGTGAGTCTAGGCATAGCTCTAGTTCTAGGATTTCTTTGGGATCACAAGGGTCCTCTTATAGGCATTTGCTAGTGCTTAGATTCACTCTTTGTATACAAGGCTTGGTGCTCCATTGTATATAGCCTTCGAGCATTCATTATACATGCGATATTTATATATACATAGATTTTACTTTTGTGGTATGCTTTTATGTTGATGCTTTTGTGTGAATGCATGTGTATATGTGTTATGTATGATAATGCAATGGTAATGTGTATGAATGTGAATGAATTGATGCACTAATGCTTATTAATAGTTTATATTTTACTTGACCATGTGTAGCATTGTTGTTTAATCAGGGGCATGAAACTGGTGGTATGTGAAAATGAAAGACTCATGTAATGATATGGATGTTGATATGGAATAACTGATATGTTTTTCATAGACTCAGACCTACTAGTGATATTTGACAAACTTACTAAATTCTATCTAATTTCTCTAATACCAAATGTGTGTGCAATGAATTCATTTACTGAATCAAGAGCATAGGAATGAATTGAGGTAATAAAGAAACAATGTGTGTGCAAGTGAGTTCATTAACCCATCTTGAGTAAATTGAGATGAAACCTGTTATGGTGAAGACCAAGAAGCTAGTTTATCCTTATGTGTGGTTAGAGGTCTCTTAAAAAGAGAAGTTTTTCTACACATGAGCCTACTCCACTACCATTTAAGCATCTATAGATCTGGTGGATATTAGCTCCATAGTCCAAGAATCTAATCGCTAAGCTTTGGGGATTCGGACTACCTAACCATCTGACTGGAAATGTAGTTCTATCCTTACAACTTGAGGATCTATGGTGTGTGATGTGTAAAAGATTTAGAGCTTTAGGGAATCAAATTATCAACCAAAGTGTGATGAGAATTTTACCCTATCCTTACTACTCTTTCTTTTGTTTGGAAATGATTGTGATAGTGGTGAAACCCACTATTTTTTATTTTAGGACTATATGCATAATGGGACAAGCAAGGATTGCCCTTTTTTGCTTCAAGGTACAACCTAAGCATGGTGTAATTGCTCTTTGACACAAGATGTTTTTAAGATGTGTGATTGTGTTTGGTTCAAGAATATTAGAGTCAATTCCCATAACTCAAGATTTTCTTAGTGAAATTTTTTCTTGGTCCTAGAGAAAACTTGACATGTATTGGAGGTTGCTAAAAACACTAGGAGTGGTTGAGTGACAAAAAAAACTAGGGATTATGGACATGTGGTTTACAAATAATAATTTACTTTATGGAATGGTGCAATGCGATGGATGATAATTTGAAGGTACCCCTGATTAAGGCAACAAAACTTTATTTGATCAATTATTATCTGAACTAAATAAATAACCCTGAAATGTGTGAAGATGGTTGTGAATGCCATGTATAAAATGTAATTTGTGAAATAAAATTTGTGCAATGTAATGTGTAAAATGTAATTTGTGAAATGCAATGTGTAAAATGCAATTTGTGAAATGCAATGTGTGAAAAGCTATGTGTGAGATGCAATGTTGTTTTTGTGTATTCACCATGTATATATACATATATAAATCACATTAAGCATAGAATTCTCTCAAGTGGATTATGTTAAGTGGTTTAGGATCTTCAACTCCCTCTAGACTGGCAAGCCTATAAGTTCCTTTACCCACTTTTTGGGTGATAATATATGGACCTAACCAATTAGCCATGAATTTATCATGAAGATGCGACAATGCATTGGTGTTTTGTTGATTCTCTTTAAGAACAATATATCCTACTTGGAATTCATGTAGATGAACTTTGGCATTGTAAGTACACTTTAGGTAGTCTTTATAAACTCGTAAATTCTCTAAAGCATTGACTCTCCTTTCATCAATAAGCATGAGTTGGTCCAAACATGCTTGTCTAGCAGTATCATCATCTATGAATTCCTGTGATGAAATTCTTAATGAGGGGATCTCAAGCTCAAGAGACATGATTACTTCAACTTCATAGACCAATGAAAATGGTGTTGCTCTAGTAGTCGTGTTGATGCTTTTTTGATAATCCCATAATGCCAATGGAATTTGAGTATGCCAATCTCGATGATTTTCTTTGACTAGTTTCTTGAGAATAGTAATTAAGGTCTTGTTGGTAGCCTCAGCTTGTCCATTTGCTTGTGGGTAGTAAGGAGTCAATAAACCATGTTAGATATCATATTTCTCACAAATTTATTGAAAATCCTTGTTTTTGAAAGACTTACCATTTTTAGATATGATTTTTAAGGGAATACCAAAACGATAGATGATGTGATGAAGTATAAAATCCACAATCCTAGGTCTTGTCGTATTGGTTAGAGGAATTTCCTCAACCTAATTTGTGAAGTATTCATTGGTTGTGATGATGAATGTATGTTATTCTGAGTGTAGACACTAAAATGTGGTAAAACTGATTAAGCATCCACAAGCAGTGATCAAATTGACATAATATGGCCCCTTGGGCAGCCCTCAAGAGGCTCACAGTGGTTCTAGCCACTCCGTAAAGGGTTTTTGAGGCTACCGACTCAATTTTGGGAGGTTTTGACCCAAAATTCATGACCTTACCACCCTAGGACGATGGTAGATTCCCCTCATCCCACCCTATTATAGTGGTGAGCCCTCGTCCCACGGTGGGACGGTGGTAAAGTTTGACCCAAAAAAAGTCAAAATTTGGCCAAATGGCACCCAAAAACTATCATTTGACCACCCAAACAGAGCATGCAAAGCAGAGGACATGGAATCATTATTACATCCATCTTGATGAGGTCCAAATTGGGAGATCCTCTTCCACACCCTATGCACACCTCTCATTTGACAAGTGGCACCTCCTCGCATGCATGTCCTTGCATGCCTTTTTGCACATGAGCCCCTTTGGGCTATAAAATGGGTTCCATATCCACACAAAATAATATATAGGAGTTCTAGGATATGCAATGGAGTTCTTCCATGATTTCCCCTCACCTTATTGCAAATTTTTTCCCTCATAATCTCCCTTTTTCCAAGGAGGTTACCGGGTGACTTCAAGAAGGTAATCCAAGCATAAAGTTTCCATATGGGTGAATTTCTTCACAAAATTTGATGAAAACACACCTTAGGCTATTTAGGAACATATTCCAGTGGTTTGGTAACAAAACGTGACCATATTTGGTGGGTATCCCCTCCTAGGGGGCCCCCAAATAGTTGTAGTCACAATCGCTCCCCAGTATGAGGGTAAATTATTAAGTAATTTATTTACTATTTTTAATTGGTTATTTTATACATTATTCCATGATTCTACAGTCCAAATTTAAGGTAATTTGGAGTTAAAATGAATTAGTTATGCTATTTTCAAGTTTTTGTAGGCTCGTAGGGCCCATCCAGGAACCCCAATTTTATTCATGTGGATCCGCACTCCAATTAAAAAATATGACCATATGGGTTGTCTTGAAATGCCAATTTATTCATACTGACCAAATTTCATGAGTTTTATATGAGTGCAGGTTTGAGATTTTTTTGTCCTCCTTTTCGTAGGTTGCAAGCGGGTAATGCTTAATAGAGGGGTCTACAGGAGCAATTTATGATATGTTTTGGGTTATATCCTCCCAAAAAATCCTCTTTAACATCTCTGAAAATTTTCAAGTCATTTGGATATCATTTGATGCACTTTTAATTCATATGTAATTTTTCCCCTATGGGGATTGCATGTTTTCACCATACACTCTTGCTATTTGACATATTTTTGCTTTCTTGTGTGCAGGTGCAGGTCCTTAGAAGGGTTTGGGAGGAAATATCAGACATAAAAGAACCTAGGTACAAGAATCGGTGGCATTGGACCACCCACATAAATTTTGGGTACGCGGAGAAACATTGGATGTGCACCCGAATTCCGTGAAAGACTTGGTCTTTGGGCACCCAATATTGTAAAAATTGTATCACAATTTTGAGCCCTCAAGGGGACTTCTGTAACCTTGGATTGGATCCAACAAATTAATGAGAAAATACTTGCTTTAAATTCATTTCCTTTTGTTTGGTATTGTTTCCTTTTGCATGCATGCTTCCTTTTTGATGCTCATTAGCGATATGGGGTAGATACGCTTATTTTTACACATAATTTGGTGCAAATTTTTTCCATAATTCATTGGTGATCATGGTGGTACCCTTGTTTCTTTTTATTTGGGTAAAAAATCTAACTTCTTTCTTGTATTTTTGCCATTTTTATGTTGCAGGTGCTCCCCTTCCCACCCTGGAACGGTGGCAGAGGATTTATTTGGAATACCCTGGGATGGTGGCTTCACCATCCCACCCTGGAGCGGTGGTGAAACAGAGATATTTTGGAGGCTTCAAAGTGGACAAGGTAAGTGCCTAAACCCTCTGATTTTCTGCTATATTTCAGAGACTATCAAAAATAAGTTTTCCTTCTTCACTTGCATGCATAGAAAGTTTAAAATTTGCATTTTTTTTTTCTTATAACATCACATAGCAAAAGTTAGAAGGAAAATAAAAAATAACTTGTAGTAGCAATGCATTTGTTTGGCTTGATTGCTTGTGGCCTACCCATTGGGTAGGTTAACATGTAGGATCTGCATTCTTAAAGTCAATTTGTATGTTCCTTATCATATTCTTCCGAAAGTAAAATGTACCTATCACATGAATTTAGTGAATAGTAATTTATTGCTTCTTTGCTTACTTTCTTGGATAATAATGAACCACACACACCACAATTCATGTAAATGCTAGTGATGTGGATTTCATTACCATCCACTAGTAGAGTGCAAATGACAGTGATTTTCATATCCATCCACTTGGCTCAAATCCCATGAACCTGATCCATATTGCCAAGTCCGGTTCCAAGATCCATCATAGCCCATGGGTTATAGCATGCATCACCCTTCAGGGAGGTGTATTGTAGACTGTGAGTGAACTGGGTGAGGAACTAGTAGGACATGTGCTCCTTGGCCATGTGTGGACATCATCACCACACATTATAGGTGGGATAATGCAACCTAGAGTTCATATCCGGGTTGTCAAGTTGCAAGTATACAGGTGAAATCTAATTGAACATGAAACACATGAAACACAAGGTCATTCTTTACAAACAACACATTTGAAACACATGAAACAATTTAGGGATTCATAATTAAAACTTAAAAGAGATAATCATCTATCTTATTGAGTTTTTATTTCTTGTATATTGTTTCATTAAGAATTTGTAAAGAAGATAATCACCTTGGGTACTAATAGAGGAGTGTAATGGTGCGCACCCGTAGCCATGCCCAATCATGGGTGGAAGCTATGGAGAGTGGACTTGGTTATACCTCCCTGGTGAGCTTCCACTCCACTTAGCCCCAAGATAGTAGGGCATGAGCCTCATATCCGAAGGGATCCTCTCCAAGACACCCTGAGGTATGATGAGCATTACTTGGGATAGTGTTCCTAGTATGTAGATATCTCACAGGCCTTCCTTGGTGAAAAGCAAATGCATGCTAAGGCACTAATAGATAGAGTGGTGCCATGCATATGCATACCCAATAGGGCTAACATGCCTAAGCAGAGGTAGGAGTATGACTTCACACACTGGCTAGAGCAAGTTGACATGATTCTACCTCTACACCACCTCGATAGGATACAATAGCTCTTGCAGCCTGATGAGAATAACACCCGTTGGTCTAGGCGAGCCAACTTAGCCCTACCTTTCCTCATCCAAGAGGGAAGACATGAGGAGATCCTATATTTTCCTTAGGAACAATATACCGTGCATGTCCGATGTGCCTCTACGCTAGTTGAATGTAATGAACACATGTTCTAGCCTTAGCCTCAAGTCAATGTGGTCAACCTTGAGAGAGGCAAGCGCCCTATGGAGAAAACAGAGTACCTTGGACAAGGTCGACCCCAAGGTGAGACTCATAGGACTACTAGGCATTACATTGTGGATAAAATTAGGCAAGCGGTTGTGAGATACACAGAATGCCAAGCTCAGTTCAAGTAGTTTCGATGGGATAAAGGGCAACTAGATCGCTTGCACCAGCTTGAGAAAGAAAGGATCGAACAACAGACTAACAAGCTGTTCCAAAAAACTTTGAGAGAGAGGGTCCCTACCCCTAAGACACATAGGTAGGAGGTCCATCCGAGGAAACCCATGCTTGTTCGGAAGAAGTCCTTGAGACCTTATCAAATATTGCTTTCATGACCTCCTAGGCTAGATTGGGAGATGTCTCCCAGGACAAACATAAGGTGCCTACCACAGGTAGATACCCCCATTCATAGGCCAGCTAGAGAGATGCCTTACGGGGCTTATACTAAGCACGAGCTAGAAATAGAGTATGTTGAGATGCCTTACCAAGGCATGGGGTGACTTACCATCACCTCGCCCTAGGTTGGAGAAGCCTAGACCTTAGCCACAATATGTGAGCAAAGATGAGGATATCAAGTCCTCGGGTCCTTACAAAGCATTGTTAGAATTCTTGGAGTCAGTAGAGAATAAGACCTCTGGGTCAGGATCTCAAAATCCCACTATGCGCCAATTGTGTAGTCAACCTATTCATCTGTCAGTACATGCACCTCCCTATCTAGAACAATTTAAGTTGCCTCAGTTGGCTACCTTTAAGGGAGAATAGGATGCACAAGAACATGTCACTAGGTTCTTAGGCCAATGCTTCGGCATTCATGATGATGATGCTTTGCTTTTGAGGATATTTGTGACTACCCTCATCGACCCTACCTCCAAGTGGTTTTACCAACTCCCTAAGCATAGCATCCATAATTTGTACCAATTTGCAAATGCATTCCTAGAGCACTTTGCCTTCAATACCAAGAGGAAGGCAACGCTGGCCGATGTAGCTAGGTTAAAAAAATATGATGATGAGTCAATAACAAATTATGGCAATATATGGTGAACCTTGCTCGCCAAGCTACCTTATCTTCTCCCCATGTCAGAGTTGACTTAGATGTTCTCCAAAAGTTGCTTAAATCCAATATCATTGTTGCTACAGTTGCAACAATACCCCATTCTTTAAGATGCCTTCGTACATGATAGGATCATCGAAGAAATCAATATTTAAGAGGTGAGATTGTGAAGCTTCGCAAGAAGGAGCGGAGCAAGAACACTGATAACACCCCAACGCAACCCAAGCCAGTAGCAGTAAATCAAGTTACCATTAGTGTTCAAGGTCCAGTGCCATCCGTACCACCTCAAAAGTCTAATTATCAGGCCACCCCTGAGAACTATGCTAAGGATAACTAGAATTATCAAGGGCAAAATAAACATCTCCCCAAGTGACAATTTACGCCCATTGCAGAGTCTATGGATTTAGTGTTTGATCACATCTTGGCAGCCAATGTGATCCATCTACTTGACAGTTGATCTATCAACCCTAATGCACCTAAGCCCAAAGGATACAAAGAAGACCTATATTGCAAATTTCATAGGCAAAACATGCATGATGTGCAAATGTGCTATAAATTCAAACATCTAGTGTAAGACCTGATTGATAGGAATACCCTCAAGGTAGATAACCCTATCATACCGAAAAACTAATAGATGGGGGTATTTAAGGACCCCTTGCCTACCCACGTGGAGCAGGCCAAACTAGTGCCCCAAGTGAATGAGGTTCACCATGCCCCTCCTAAGCAAGGATATGTTGGCATGGTCAGTATTATGACAAGAAACAGGCAGCATCCAATTCTAGCTGCACCACCTATGGCTCAAAGTGATGTCCCTTCGACATCGCAGCCTATACTGCATCCTAGACTGAGCCTCCCACCTAGGCCTATAGTCACTATAAAGAGCAAGCTCATTCAGAGCTTAAAAACAACATCTACCTAGATATCCATCTATGAGCTCATCCAACAATCGCAACCTCATAGAGAAGCCTTGATGGAGATTCTCAAGGCAATTGAGCTTCAGCCCTAGGATTCTAACTCCTTCAACAACTTTGTGGGGCATATGCAGCAATGCAAAAAATTGGTAATTACTTTATGAGAAGATGAACTTAAACTGATTCCACATGATATGGTGGATCACCCTTTACACATTGTTGCACGTGTGAATGGAACACCATACAAAAGAGTCTTGATATATACTGGGTCTTCGAGTAACATTATAACTACAATAGCTCTGAAGCACCTAAAGCTTCCAGCATATCATATTGTCACATCTACCTACACCCTTCAAGCATTCAATGATGCCATATGCTCAATGGTTGGTACAATCGTCTTACCTATTCAAGTAGGGGAAAATATCATCTCGACGATGTGCCACATCCTAGAGGGTGATATGGCATACAACATTTTGTTAGGAAGACCATGGATTAGGGACATGAAGTGCATCCCTTCCATCGCTCACCAGTGCCTTAAGTACACTCATGAAGGGCAAGTTCATGTTTTCCCCGTGGACTTAGAGCCCTTCAAATACTGCAACATGGTGCAGTAGTTACCCGAGTCAAAATTTCCATCGATACATCTAGATTTTCAACTGAATAAATCTAGCAGAGGTTCAGCCCCACCGCTACAGCATACCATGCCCTCCTCATCGTCGACCCTGGCCCAGATGCCTAATACATCAGTGGATCCTTTTCCTAGGAACCCAAAGAAGCAGCCCATTTAGGAGGACCAACCAATCATATCCACCATCTCTATAGAGGAGATACTTAGCCTAGATGATGCAGAGACACCACACAAGGTAAACAATGAGGTGGATCAAGTCTCACTCTCATCCCTCTTCTATCCACAGTCCCATGTTACAGTACATCTAGCTTCTACCATATTGGGAGAGTACATGGTTAGGAATGTTACCACTACTCCTACTTTAGATTCGATGCAAGACATGGGTAGACCCCATATTCCCATAGGCACTATCATGTCTCTTGGTATTCCCCCTAATCAAATGAACTTTATCTATGGGGGCCTTGACTATGGCATCGAACCTTACCAACAATAGAAGGAAGATGAGGAACCTTTTGGAGAGGATATCAACTACTTTTCTAACCTTGACTTCACCTTGAAGTGCCTTGATCTATGCAAATGGCATGGTTATGGGTTGGACTTCTATGAGCAGGGCACCAGAATTCCTTGTCAACCACAATATAAAATTCCCTATGACAAGTCGGGAGTGGGACGCAACAATCCGTTGCCTCTAGATGTCCTCTTAGATAGCCTAAATCACTTGAACATAAGCTACGAGGGTGGGTTGGCCCAAGACCCTTATGCCAATCCCAATATAGTCTACTCCTTTGGAGATTACTTTCCATGGCTATATAGGAACCTTGTGATCCCTAGTGACATTCCCCCACACTTTGAGAGAGGGGAAGGGTTGCGGAGTTGTCCCCATGTTTGTGATGAGTCAGATCCAAGCACCTCATATGAGTGGACCTCAAAGTATGAGTCATGTTATGAGGTAGCATCATATGACCATTTTGAGTCAGATAGTGATCATTCACAAATTGTACCCATTAATGACCAATAGGAAAGCCTCATACATTTTTTCCCTTTCCCTAAATCTATTTGGTAGTAGCTCCTTCCTCCTGAAGAACTGGTTCATCTACAGGAATATAGACCTCCTGGGGGATGAGCTTTTAATTTACTTGAGCAGTTGGGCCCTCGAGAGCCTGAGGCACTGCAAGATGATAATGAAGGAATCCTCATCCATGATGATGATTATGAGGAATTAGCATATATGGGACCACACCTGCCTAATCGCCCAATCCCAAGGGGTAAAAATGAGAATCCCATATATGACAGTGACTATGAGGATGAGACAGAGAGGACATACCTAGGTCCTCATTATTTGTGACATCATCATGAGAATATTGACATAGTTGAAGTCTATCGTCAGTTACATGTTGGCCCACACTTGAGGGCCAGGCCTATCAATTTAGGCTAGATTTATCATGAGGTCTTTCCTAACTCGCCTACACACATGGAGCTCCTTCAGCCTAATTATCTCAACCTACATTATGTTCCCAGATAGGATCCAAAGATCCTAATCCCCCTAGAGCCACATCTGGGAGTGATAGATAACACCAATACACAGTCACATGCATGTGGTCCTGGAGAAAAAACACATTTCATAAATATGATCTCCATTGATTTGACCACACCACTCCATAACCCATTTAATCCTTCCAAACCACTCCATCTAGACCTAGATGTGATTGATTGGGATCGCGCTGATTCACCCCCATCACCCTCTAAGTATTGGGCTTGTGATGGATTGTTTCATTTCTCTGTAGGACCAACTCATGATGTCTTCCATGCTGAGGAGGAACCTGATGTTCTCATCAAATATTTAAATCCATCTAATGACATCCATTTGATACCTACTCCCCATCAGTTGGATGAGGGGTCTCATATTTCAATCGAGCCTATGGTTGACAAAGATATCAACTCAGATCCTGAAAACCCATAATACATCAAGTTATGGGAAAGCCTATCCCCCAAAGGGCAAGCCGATTATATAGCCCTTCTCACAGAAAATAAGGCAACTTTTGCATGGTCTTACAAAGACATGTCGGGACTAGATCCAAATATGGTCACCCATAATATCACGATTGACCCCACATTCAAACCTATCAAGCAAAAGCTGAGAAAGATGCACCCAACATTGGCCTTGATGGTCAAAGATGAGCTATAGAAATTATTGGATGCCCATTTTTTCATTTCTGTAGACTATCCACCATGGTTGTCCAACATGGTTCCTATCAAGAAGCCTGATGGGAGGATTCATATTTGCACCGATTTTCAAGACCTAAAAAAAGTGATTCCTAAGGATAATTTTCCTTTGCTAAGCACAGATTCCTTGGTAGATGCCATCGCAAGATACAAAATGCTCTACCTTATGGATGGCTTCTCTGGGTACAATTAGATTCGTATCAACCCAGAAGACCAACTCAAAATGGTGTTCACAACGCCTTGGAGGACATTTTGTTACAAGGTCATGCCATTTGGCCTTACAAATGTCAGTGCCACCTACCAGAGTGCCATGACATATATCTTCCATGACTACATGCATAAAATTTTGGAAGATTACATGGATGACTTATTGGTGAAATCTTTATTACATCATGAGCACCTAGATGTCTTACGCAAAGTCATCGATCACCTAATTGAACATAATGTGAGACTGAATCCCAAGAAGTGCATATTTGGTGTCACATCTGGAAAGCTCTTGGGATTTATAGTTTCCAAATGAGGCATCGAAGTGGACCCTAATAAAGTCAAGGCAATCCTTGAAATACCCCCACCTACTACCATCAAGTAGCTTCATAGCTTACAGGGGAGGATTGCATCCATCAAATGCTTTATAGCACAACTATCGGATAAGTGTAGATGAACAAAATTTTACACAAGGGGGTCACATTCCATTGGGAAAATGAATGTCATGATGCCTTTGACATAATTAAACAATACCTGGCTTCGTCGCCAGTGTTAGCTCCACCTAGACCATGGGTGTCATTCTGATTATACATCTTAGCTACTAAGGTCACATTGGGCACCATGTTATCCCAAAAAAATGAATTTCATAAGGAACATGCCACATATGATCTCAGTCACACCCTGGTGAGCTATGCTATTAAGTACGCATATGTAGAAAAGTTATGTCTAGTGGTGGTTTTTGCTACCAAGAAGCCATGAAACTATATGCTCAGTCACACTATGTATATTGTATCCAAAGAGAATCCATTATGATACATGATGAGTCATACTTATCATAGTAGTAGAATGGCAAAATGGATTATGTTGTTGATAGAATTTGACCTGGAGTTCATAGGACAGAAGTCAATCAAAGGACAGGTCATTGTCGATCAACCTATAGAGGCTTCTCTCCAGGAGGACCAACCTCTCAGCATGGAGCTTCCTAATGATGGAGTCTTCCAAATATCAGAATCACCTAATTATGATGAGCCTGAGTCATAGGTGGATATGACTCTCTTCTTTGATGGCTCCAAATGTGAGCAAGGGGGTGGTGCAAGAATCATATTTTTCACATCGCATGGGGCTCCCATACCCCTATCATTTAAACTCAATTTCCCCTGCACCAACAATAATGCCAAGTATGAAGCCTTACTCATAGGGCTTAAAATGGCTATCGCCATGAAAATCACCAAGCTCAATATTTTCAGTGACAGCTTGCTCATTATCAACCAGTTCAAGGGTATCTTCTAGTGCAAGTGCCCAATTTTACAAGCCTACAAAGCCCTTGTGGACAAATCCTTAGAAAATTTTGAATGGTATGACATCGAGTCACTCCCTTGATCATCGAATCATTTTGTGGATATAATGACTCCAAAAAATGGCCTCTTTAGGATCCTTGATTCCATAAGATCCCATAGGGGATATGACAACCTTTCAAGTCAAGATGCTATCGCAATCAACGGTTGAGCATGAGAGCACTCAAGACATGCTAGAAGTTCACATGATTCAAATAGAACCTCATCAAGAGAGATTCTAGCACATTCACGAGCACTTGAATCATGCCGCTTGGGGAACTTTGTTCCCCCAAACACCTTTTGATAGCAGCACAATGCTATTCTTACAAGTTCTATCCCAATCTACATTTGCTCGGGATGAACTTCATGAGGTACAGGCAATTCATGCAATCGAGGCTTCCACACAACAGGACTAGTCCACACAAATTAGAGAGTACCTCAAGCTTGGTAACCTCCCTCCTGGATTATTGCACGTTGCCAAAAGGATATTTAAATGGAATACAAAAAAAATTCTCTTGTTAGGAGACATCCTACACCGTCAAAGCTACGAAGGAATCCTCCTTCTTTGCTTATAGTATCAATAATCGACTTGGGCAATGGCCCAAGTACATGATAGTACTTGTGGTGGCCATTTCAGTGGCATGGTCATCACAAAGCACATTCTTTGCATGGACTATTATTGGCCAACTTTAGAGAGAGATTGTTGTGCATATGTGAGGAAGTGCATGAAATATCAACACCATGCTAACTTGATACATGTGCCTTCCCAGGCCTTACAACCGATCCAACTGGCTTGGCAATTTTTGCAAGGGAGTTGGATTTAATTGGGAAAATCTCCCCTGCATCCTCAGGCTACCACACATTTATCATCATGGCTATCGAGTATTTTAATAAGTGGGTGGAAGATATTCCCCTTACCACTACGACAGGACCCCGCATAGCGGAGTTCATATTCCATAATATCATTTGTCATTTTGGTATTCCATCCAAGATCATTTCGGATAATGGGACATCATTCAAGAATAAATATTTGCGTGCTTTGACAGCAAAGTATAATATCCAGCATAGCTTTTTTACACCCTATTATCCACAAGCAAATGGGCAAACAGAAGCATCAAACAAGACATTAATTTCCATATTGAAGAAAATATTCAAAGAGAATCATATCGATTGGCATATGCAAATGTTGCTTGCCCTTTGGGCTTACCGCAATAGCATTCAGACACCCACTTGGGCTACTCCATTTTTAGTAGTGTATGGTGTTGAGGCAGTCATGCCTCTAGAGTTGGAAATCCCATCATTGTGCATATCCATGCAGGAATTTATTGATGATGATACTACGCGACAAGCTTGCCTAGATAAACTTATATTGTTGGATGAGCATCACATTAATGCACTTGAGCATCTATGTGTGTATCAAGAGTGGCTCAAAATATCCTACAATATGAAAGTCCATCTCAAAGACTTTTAGGTTGGTGATCTCATCCTAAAAGAGAACCAATAGAATTCTAGCTTTTTGCCCCACCTGCGGGACAAATTTACGACAAATTGGTTAGGTCCCTTTGTCATCACTAGTCAAATAGGACCTGGAACTTATCACCTAGCTTCACTTGAAGGTGTTGAGGATCTTGAACCTTTGAACATCCTTCACTTGTGACCATTTCATGCTTAGAGATCACCCAAAAAGCTCCTAGCGGGTTCTCACTGTCTAGGTCAAGTAAAAATGCTCCTAGACTATCTACAATCATCTAGGTCAATCCTAAAAGCCCCAAAGGCATCCCTAATCCCTTTGGTCATAGCCAAATTCCCCTAGGCAGTTGTAGACACTTTTTAAGTGTCGTTGCACGTCTAGGTCACCCCAAAGGCTCCTAGCGGGTTTTCATCATCTAGGTCAAGTAAAAATTCTCCTAGACTATCTACGATCATCTAGGTCAACCCTAAAAATACCAAAGGCATCCCTAAGCCCTTTGGTCACAGCCAAATGCCCCTAGGTAGTTGTAGACACTTTTTAAGTACCGTTGCATGTCTAGGTCACCCAAAAGGCTCCTGGCGGGTTCTCACAATATAGGTCAAGTAAAAATGCTTCTAGACTATCTACAATCATCTAGGTCAACCATAAAATCCCCAAAGGCATACATAAGTCCTTTGGTCATAGCCAAATGCCCCTAGGAATTCGTAGACACTTTTTAAGTGTCGTTGCATGTCTAGGTCATCCCAAAGGCTCCTAGCGAGTTTTCATCATCTAGGTTAATTAAAAATGCTCCTAGAATATCTACGATCATCTAGTTCAACCCTAAAATCCCCAAAGGCATCCCTAAGCCCTTTGGTCATAGCCAAATGCCCCTAGGCATTCTAGACACTTTTTAAGTGCCGCTGCACGTCTAGGTCACCTCAAAGGCTCCTAGTGGGTTTTCACCTTCTAGGTCAAGTAAAAATGCTCCTATACTATCTACTATCATGTAGGTCAACCCTAAAAAACCCAAAGGCATCCCTAAGCCCTTTTTTCATAGCCAAATACCCCTAGGTAGTTGTAGACACTTTTTAAGTACCGTTGCACATCTAGGTCACCCCAAATGCTTCTAGAGGGTTTTCACCATCTAGGTCAAGTAAAAATGCTCCTAGACTATCTACGATCATCTAGGTCAACCCTAAAAGCCCCAAAGGCATCCCTAAGCCCTTTGGTCATAGCCAAATACCCCTAGGCAATCATAGACACTTTTTAAGTGTCATTGCACGTCTAGATAACCCAAAAGGCTCCTAGCGGGTTCTCACCATCTAGGTCAAGTAAAAATGCTCCTGGACTATCTATGATTGTCTAGGTCAAACCTAAAAGCCCCAAAGGCATCCATAAGCCCTTTTGTCCCCCAAAAATTCCCCAATGGCTCCCAAATAAGCCCGTTGATCACATGTGCATACATATCAACCAAAAATTCAAAAAAATCATCAAAACATCAAAATACAAAAACATTTGCATCACATTGCATTTTCATACATACATATCCATCAAATTTTCAATAAATAAAAAATATTACATCACACCACATAGCATTTTATCATATCTTGCATCTAGGCGTATTCATCATTAGCACTTTACATTTTAGAGTTGCGCATACATGTCTAGCACCATGATGGTACATTACTTACCGCTCAAAATCAATGTCATGAAAGTACCCATAGTTCAAATACCGCAATTAGAATTTTTCACCCACATTTTCACATTTTCATAATCGTTTCCATTCCCTTCACTTAGCCATTTTTTTTAAAGAATGACAGTAGGGTTTTTGGTCACTCAGCCATATCTAGTCTCTACTCAGATTTTGTAGCAAGCTAGCTTGATTTTTAGGAGGTAGAGTCTTGCATTGATTATGCCTTGTGTACATCATATCCCAAACACAATTAATCATTAACAATCTAATTTTTGCACAAATACAAATGAAATCCATGAAGTGGTCTAGGGTACTTTAGCGAAAAGGTCATCCTGCTCATCCCCCTGTGTGAATGGTTCAAAAATGCTAAGAGTTGGCAAAATGACAAATCCCTCCCCACCCAATTTCCCAAAATCAATAGTGGTTTTCACCACTATAAAAATTTCCAAACACCCTTGATCCCTAAAGTCGTAAGGATTCGTACTACATGTCCCCGTAAAGTATGGATAGTCATCCCCAAGGCCTAAAATATCAACACCACTCCACAACAAAATACCAAAAGTTTCCCATCAACATTTTCACACACCTTTTATCCCTAAAGTCATAAGGATTCATACTACACATTCCTGGGAAGGATGGGTGGTCATCCCCAAGGCCTAAAGGATCAATGCCATTCACAAGCCAAAAATCCCACAAAATCAACTTTGAAATCACAACCCTCAAAAAAGAAATAATAAAAAATAACAGTGGTTATCACCACTACCCAAACCCTTTGCTCAAGAGAAAAAAGAAACAACTCAAAATAAACAGTGATTATAGTCACTAAAACAAAAAAAACAAACAATTATTTTCATCACTATATATGAGAGCAAGTAACCCCAATCTAGTGAATAACCAGAAAACACCTGAGCTTGAATCCCTAGAACTCTCAGCATTTGGAAAACCATCAGGTGATCCTCATTATGGATTTGGTGGATAGCCTATCCATTAATGGCGGTAGCCTCACACATGATGATATGTCTATCACATCAACTTTCGGATGTATGTGTAGACCAATGTTTGCATGTGGATGAGCTAGCTTTGGTAACCTAGATTGCCTAGTGGTCTAGTCATACTTAGTACAAAACCTACGATGGTGACATTCATTTGGTGATCCTCAGAAAAGGTTTTGTTGAGAGCCTACTTGGCACTTGCGGTATCGTTATGCATCTCATAGGAATGAACTCACTTGCACACACAGGGATATGAAGTACCTTGGTCATCCTAGCAGATTCATACCTTGTCAAAAATTCTTGCGTGGTTAGTATACAACTTTTGATAAGTTGACTAGAGTGTTTGAGTCTCATGAAAACCTAATGAGCATTTCCTAAGTAGCATATCATTCATATCACTTCACCTCATTCATTTTAATTACATTATTCACAAATCCATTATATAAAGTCTCATGACAACATTACATATGAGTTGGTGCAAAATACATCATCTATGGTGCTAGCATAATACAACATGTAGTCTACACATTGCATCCTTTAGATCAAGAAATCATTCATCTCAATATACATCCATGCATGTACACAATAAAATCAAATCACATTACAAAATATGCATACATAGGCATTCATCATCATTACACAAATCAAATTACATACATTTGCATACATCTCATAAAATAATAAGCACATGATGATAAACCACATAAAAAGCTCATATATATATATATATATATATATATATATATATATATATATATATATATATATATATATATATATATGTATGGGATAAAAAGATACATTATGTTGCCCATCAACTACAATAAAGTGAGTCCTCAGAATTCACACTGCTAAAACATCCAAAAACACAAAAAGAGTCACGCGAGCCACTACCATGGTCACGCAGGACCGGTACTATGACTTGCACTCCCACCTATAGTAGGAGTCCCTTATGAACTCCCATATCTGCTACCACCTACCCTCTCAGCTCTCCACCTAGACCCTAGTGTCTCCCACCTAGAGGAGGAGTACCCTATCCTATTATGGCGACTCTGGTATGACCCATTGGCACCTACATCATCCTGTATATGCCCACCAAGGCATACTACCTCAGTCTCTAGCTCATCTACATAAGCCTACCCCCATAGACATCGTGCCTAGTAAGTCTCCATCACAAAATGGAGTTGTGTCACCTCTGCCTACAGCCTAGTCACCTCCCCACTATTGGAATCCTCCAATGTAGGGCTCCAAGATCACAGTTGTACCTGAAGAGATGCTATTTTGGCCTGAGCCACCTGTACCTCAGCTCGGTTGACTGCTAGCTCTGCTTGTCCATTGTGCACCTATGTTCATAGGAGATCTATCTCCTACCTAACCTTGAGTAGCTCCTCTTGTATCTCTACATATGTATCCCTTGATGCCATCGGTGGTGCTTACACCTTCTCATCTCCAACAGCATCATCCCTTAAGTCCCCTTGATATCCTAATTCTAGGAGCTCCACATGCTCCCCTACTCTATGTCCCTGCCAATCACTTGCCTCACCTTGGTCTTCACCAAAAACATCCTGATTTGCCTCCCTAGTTGCACTCCTCCTCAGTGGCCCCTCTCCATGCCCCTGGCCTATCACCTACCAAGCATCATACTTTGTTGTAGTCCCAACATCATCCACATCCAGAATGTACACTATAGGATCTGCATACCATGCCACTACCTCTACCATCGTCCATGCCAATGTCCTCTCATACCCGTGATTTCGATAGGGCACCATCTCACTAGGAACCCCCTGGTGTAGCCAAGGTTGTCGCATCACCCAAGAAAAAGGAAAGAACTCCTGATATGTGTCATGTCGTCCAACCAACCATCTACCTCGTCGCACCTTGCAGAGCTATACAATAGCATCTTCCCACTTTGGATAATAGCTGTATGGCTTCTAGAATACATAACCTACCCTGAGTTAGGCAAATAGATTTGCATAGTAGGCCACCTCGCCTATGAATAGTCGACTCTGTCCCCTCTCATGAGCCCCCTGCCATTGGATACCATATCTTATCTCCTTATCTACTAGCTGTGCCTACGTCATCCAGGGTAGCCCCTGTGGTTGCCCCACAACTATGTGTTGCCATCCATAGCACTACAACAAAAATCTACACCCAATGCCCTTCAGCCGATGGCAGTGAATCTCGTACAACTCATCATAGAGCTATGCCAATAGTGTAGTACCCCATGCCATCACTAGTGTCTCTGCCACAGTAAACCTCACCAGCACAAACACTATCTCCACTAGGTTACATGGGAACCTCACTCCAAAAGAATTTGGTAGTAGCATATTGGAGATGAGTGTCAATAGTAGTGTATGCCTCACACCCAATACCTTCACCTCATTCTAGAATCCTACTAGCATACCACCCTTCAAGCAATCCAACTCTGTCGTCTCTAGATCATAACCAAAGTACCTCTTGAGCACTGCCTGCCTCTAGTCTCATGGTGTCATGTGGATCAGTTGCCCTTCTATCAAAATCTAAAGAATCTAATAGATGTCCTCCAACAACACCGTCATCTCCCCAGTGGGTATGAGGAAGGTATTGATGCATGGATCCCACAAATCAATCAGGGCAGTAAAATATGTGCGGTATCCTATGATAGCCTCTAATCGGGTCACCTGCTTGAGGCCAAGGGCATCCAGACACTCCCAGTCCTCTATGGTAAAGGTATCCCTCATGGAATCAAATATATTAGGTACTCAATACTGACTCCTCACCACCTAATAGGGATAAACGACTCAATAATATAACACAAAAATGGCCTCGCATGGCCCCAAAAACATTCAAAAGAAAAGACTCAAAATGGCCCCTCTTTGAGGTCGGTTTGTGGCCATTCCTCCTAGGAATGGCCCCCAACCCTATGGCAAACCTATCAATGGATGGCCTATGATCAGCCCACACTAGCCATCCCACCTAGGGATGACTCCAAAAAAAATGGGCTCAAAAAGGTCTTTTAGGCCATCAAAAATAGCAAAAACAATGGAAAATTGATCTACAAAATGGAAACTAATTGTACAAAAACATGGGTAAAACACAAAAGTTGGTACATATCTCATAAATTCAGTTTAATTACCTACAATATAGTTTTATATGCTTCCAAGCCAAAAACATACCATAAAAGCAAGAAAATCAACTCCTAACACTAAGAAAATATAATAAGAGAGACTTGGCATACCTGTCTCGCACCGACTCCTCCACTGGCTGAGTCCACCCAATGAATCATGGTGACTATGGGATGAATTTTATAGTGCTATACTACTCATAATAACTCTTCTACTCCTAACCTCTCAAACTGTCATAGAAAGCACGCAAAAATGAGCCTAACCTTCATATTTTGGGTTTATATAAAGATGTAGGGGTCACCACCATCCTAGGGTGGTATGAGCACATATTTGGTTGATCGTGTCACCCTAGGATGGTGGTATAAAATTCCCTCATCCCACCCTAGGACGGTGGTAGCAAAAATAGGCCAAAACAGCCCAAAATGACCCAAAACAGGTCCAAAACTGCACCAAAACAACTCAAATTGGGTCTAAATTTCACATAGATCAAAATGCAACCCTAAGGATCCTATGAGGGATGTAAAAGTTGTTAATTAATGCCATAAGAAGGCCATTGTGGCTGTACCAACCCCTTAACATGTAGATTTCATCTCCTTTCCTCCATGAAAACTCCACAAAGTCACCAGAATCCTCTCCAAATTACCCTATTTTTGAAGGGACAACACTGAATGTAAGCATCATTCAAGTCAATTGGGTCAAGTGACTCATAAATTTTCTCATTGGTAATTCCCTCATTGACTCATCGCTTGAGGGGGTAGTCATACTCAGTCTAAATCAGCAAGCACACACTCAATTATGCGAATTGCGCTCGTTCAACGAATCTTCGACAAAGATAATCACGCTCCTACTTGGGGCAGCAAAAAAGCACACAAAATCACATTATAACTCTTGAAATTACTAGAATCATGAATTCATAGGCCTTGAAACTTAATTATAGACAATTTGCAATCATAGGCACGATCATTCAATGAGTCAGAAGCAAAGATTCAAGAACACACGCCCTTTTCATGATTAGGGCATCTAAAGTTGGTTAGGTTATCGAGTAACCTTAATAATTATACATTTTGGTCATCTTTTTTGCTCAAAACTGTGCTACACAAAATGCATCTCAAAAAGGAGGCATCTATAGACACTAAAATGTGGTAAACCCGATTAAGCATCCACAAGCAGTGATCAAATTGACATAATATAGCCCCTTGGGCAGCCCTCAAGAGGCTCACAGTGGTTCTAACCACTCCAAAAAGGGTTTTGGAGGCTACAGAACTAATTTTGGAAATTTTTGGCCCAAAATTCACCACCATCCCACCCTGTGACGATGGTAGATGCCCCTCATCCCACCCTGGGATGGTGGTGAGCCCTCGTCCCAAGGTGGGACGGTGGTGAAGTTTGACCCAAAAAAATCAAAATTCGGCCAAATGGCACCCATAAACTGCCATTTGACCACCCAAATAGATCATGCGAGGAAGAGGATAGGGAATACTTATGACATCCATATTTATGAGGGCCAAATTGGGAGATTCTCTTCCACACCCTGTGCATGCCTCCCATTTGACAAGTGGCACCTCCTGCCATGCATGCCCTTGTATGCCTTTTTGCACATAAGCCCCTTTGGGCTATAAATGGGTTCCATATCCATACAAAATAATAGATAGTAGTTCTATGATATGCAACGAAGTGCTGCCAAAATTTCCCCTCACCTTATTGCACCTTTTTGCCCTCGTAATCTCCCTTTTGCCAAGGAGGTTATCGGGTGACTTCAAGAAGGTAATCCAAGCGAAACGTTTCCATATAGGTGAATTTATTCACAAAATTTTATGAAAACATACCTTAGGTTTTTTAGGAACATCTTCTAGTGTTTGGGTAGAAAAAAGTGACCAGATTTGGTGGGTATCCCCTCCTAGGGGACCCCCCAAATAGTTGTAGTCACCATCACCCCCCCGGGATGAGGGTAAATTATTAAGAAATTTCTTTACTATTTTTAATTGGTTATTTTCTACATTATTCCATGATTCTACAGTCCAAATTTTAGGTCATTTGGAGTTAAAATGAATTAGTTATACTATTTTCAAGTTTTTGTAGGCTCGTAGGGCCCATTCGAGCACCCCAGTTTGATGCAGGTGGATCCAGGATCCAATTGGAAACTATGACCATATGGGTTGTCTTTAAATTCCAATTTATTCATACTGACCAAATTTCATGAGTTTTGGATGAGTGCAGGTTTGATATTTTGTTGTCCTCCTTTTCATAGGTTGCAAGTGGGCGACGCTTAATCAAGGGGCCTACGGGATCAATTTATGATATTTTTTGAGTGAGATCCTCCCAAAACCTCCTATTTAACATCTCTACAAATTTTCAAGTCATTTGGATATCATTTGATGCACTTTTAATTCATATGTCATTTTGCCCCTGTGGGGATTACATGTTTTCACCATACATCCTTGCTATTTGACCTATTTTTTCTTCCTTGTGTGCAGGTGCAGGTCCTCAGAATGCTTTGGGAGGCAATTTCAGACATCATAGAACCTAGATGCAAGCATCATCAGCATTGGCTTGCCCACCTCGATTGTGGGTACACGGAGAAACATTGGATGTGCACTCGGATTCCGTGAAATACTTGGTCTTTGGGCACCCAATATTGTAACAATTGTATCACCATTTTGATACCTCAAGGGGACTGCTGTAACCTTGTATTGGATCCAAAAAATTAATGAGAAAATACTTGCTTTAAATTCATTTCCTTTTGTTTGGTATTGTTTCCTTTTGCATGCATGCTTCCTTTTTTATGCTCATTAGCGAGATGGGGTAGATACGCTTATTGTTCCACATAATTTTGTGCACCATTTTTACCTACTTCACTGAGGAAGGAGTTGATATTTTGCAAATAAAATCAAGATCCCATTGTGAAAAGGGCCAAATACTTTGAATAGGCTATAATTATTGTGATGGCACATAAGTTAAATTAGCATGCTCTTGAAATTACATACAATGCTTGACATAAGTGCAATAGTTGCATTCCATGGTGGGCTAATAGTAACACATGCATACAATATGCTTTTCCATGGCCATTCCACTAAAATTACCACCGTAGGTACCATTATGAGCTTCAACTATGGCTCTTTGTGCCTCTGTAGACTCGAGACAATGAAGGAGGATTCCATCATAACCATGTCTATACAACATGTCCCCCAAAAGAGGAAAACGAGTTACTTTTTTCTTGAAATTACATTAATCAGTCCGTAACATGTCTAATGGGAGTGTTCCAAACTTGATGAAGGCTATTATTTGGTTTGACCAAGGCTCATATGGCTCTGAATGAATAAAGCAAACATCCTTCTCATCCTTATATTCAACATGGATAATAATAGGTTTAGAGTGAGTTTTTGTGCCTCTCCTAAAATGTTCTTTGGAATAAATGATCCTAGAGAGGCCATCGCATCTACAAATATATTTTTCAATCATGGTAAACTATTGATTTCATACCAATCAAATTTGGCAAGCAATTTCATTGCTACTTCATGGTAGAGCTTTATGGTAGGTTCTTTGCATTGGTATTATTCATTTATTTGATGAACAAAAATTTGAGAACTACTAAATATCTTGATACGCTTTACACCCATAGCTATGGTTGCTTGAAGACCTAAGATTAAGGCTTCATACTCTGCATTGGAAGTCTATTTTGAATGATAGAGGGATAGGGATCCCTTGTGGTGTGTGAAACATGACTCTAGCACCTTGACCTTTTTTGCACTTAGAACCATCAAAGAATAGTGTGATATCAACATCTTCCTTTGAAATGATGTCTTCTTCTTGTTTAGTAACAATGAATACTGAATAATCGAGGAGATCAATAATCAAGGGTTTATCACTAGGAAATGGAGCTTTCACAAGCTGATCGGCTATGACCTGACCTTTAATGGTTTTTTGATTTATGAACTCAAGTTTGGGTGTTATTGTAAGTGTGATACATCATATAATGTAGAGGATTTTTGTGAGCTATGACATAGGTGGTGTGACTAAGCATGTAATGTTTGAGTTTCTTAGTGGCAAAAACCATTGCTAAGCACACTTTTTCCACGTAAGCGTATCTAGTTTCTGTAGGCCAAAATTTGGCTACATCCATACCTTAGCCAAAATTTCATAGAAAATTTACTAAGTATGAAGGAAAGCACAAAAGAACTAGAAATAAAGTAAAATAGAGAAGGCAGGCAAGCCACGCTTCCTAGTGATCTTTGTATTCATTGTGCATAAGTGAAGGACGCTAAAAATTGAAAAGCACCACACAAAGGTGAAAAATGAAAAAGCACCAAAATCAATCCAAAAGTGAGAAGTCTAGAAATATCGATCTTCTCAACCTACTTTGTGGAAAGTGTGTAATTGAAAAGCATTGAAAAGGGCCCAAAAGTGAGAAGCACTGAGAAGGGAGTAAAATGAAGAAGTCTTAGAATGTATGCTTCTCGATCATCTTCATATAAGTTGTGCAAACGGGAAAACATCATGGAAAAGGCTAAAACTAAGAAGCACTGAAATGAATCCAAAATTAAGAAGTCTAACGGACTGCACTTTTCAACTTCCTTTATATCTAGTGCATGGAAGGAAAGCACTGAAAAGGACCTAAAATTGAGAAGCACCAAAAAAGGGGGAAATGTGAGAGGAATGAAGAATAGCATTTTCTCATCCATCATATATCAACAATGTGGATCTAAAAAGCGGGAGAGAGGGTTACTATCCAAAGCAATGCAAAGTCATATTACTTCTCATTATTTATTAACATCACACAGACAAGAAGCAGTACTGCAGTCATCCAATGGTCAGATCTATGGCCAAAATTAAAGTTATGTTTTCCTTAAAGGTTTTCAGTGAACTTTTGCATGCATAACCCAGAAAGTAAAGGAAAAACTAAAATTGATGCTAGAAAAGCTAAACAGAAAGCAGTTACAGTCCAGAACCTTCCAAAACATCCTACTAAATTTGATTTAGTTGTGAGATTAGTGAAAAGTAATTGATTCCAAAGACCACCAATGATGATGATGAATTCAAGTAGAAGGTCATTGCAATAGGACAAGAAAGGCGTAGTTGGTAGGCATCATGAAAAGTAAGAGGTTAAAAAAATCACGAGAGAATCAATTTCCCTGTAATACTTAGGAGTAAAAGGACTATTGTAAAACCTATAAGTAAAGGCAACAACCTCCTTCCAAAAGGGGTCAGCTTTGGTGTGTTTGCTTGCACCATTGTGTAGTTCTTTGCAAATTTATGAATAAATCATTACAAGGGATGTTTATTTCAAATTTTTACCAATGTTGAATGGTGGACTTGATTCTTAGATATTATCTCATCTTGCTGCTATGGTTAGTCTATTCTATTAATTTGAAACGCTAACTTAGAGTAGATCGAGTTAATTGTTTCTGCATACATGTTTATTGAGAATTCTATTTCTATCAAATCAGGGTATTGATCTTATTTTCCTAAAATTGGATAATCAATATTTCTAGATATTTGGAATAATTCTGTGAACATGCAAAACACCATTTCAATAGTGTAACTGCATAATTTTTGAATGTTGTCAATCCTTTAGGATGCTTTTATGAAATTATTTTTTAAATTATATTGTGTGGCTATCTATGTTGTTAGCTTCACCCATCCATCTTAAATCCATTATTTTCTAACCCTATCATTCCTATCCTTAACCTCCCCATATTTGAGCTAAATAAAGTCAACACTCATTAAGTTGATAAGGAGTCAGCCTTCTGTTGGTCTGACTTTTATACACACCCTGTGAAGAATGAGCATAAAACTCTGATAACACTTATACGGGATAAATCCCACTCACTTTAGGATCTAGCTGGTTATCCAAGGTGTGAGTTACGGAGTCGGGTCGAATGTCTATTCACTCTTTTTCGCTTCTGGAATAGTTTTCAATATGGACTCGTCTCGTTACCTTACAACGGGCTCACTGAACTTGTTCAGTAATGTTCAGAAGTTGTCACTTGTTGACAATCAGATTTAAAATTAATTCTTTGATCTAGCTCTTATGGGTCAACAGATTTAAATAAAAGACAAATTTAAAAGAAAATAAAAATGGATCATTTCACGGTAAAACAAAGAGGGTAGGGTAAGGCAGAAAGAGAAGTTTATCAAACTTAACTGTAAAACAAAACTACCAATTTTATTTATACTATCAGATTCACAATAGAACAAATCAAAGAAGAAAGTGTCCAGCTTTCTAAGATCACTTTCTACTAAGAGCATAAGACAGAGATGGAACAGATCTAACAGAAAATTATAAACTGAAGGGAAGTCGGTTAAAATTGATATCTTTCACCGACAGACCTAGCTCGCACAAAGTGAGGACAAGAGCAATTAGAACAGGCCTGAACCTTAAATCTGTAATTTTCCCTAGCATACAATAGAACAAATGAAGCCCAACAACATATTTAATCTTGATAACACAGATTCACAAAGATATATTTAATAAACTTTAAAGAAACGGATAACAAAAGAAGATGAACTTATCACAATCTAAAAAATATTAGGCTCCTGGCCATGCTATCACAGAAAACAAAAGCACATCAACTCCAAGTCCAGAAACAAAGTATTTAACAAGATTTGCAAGAAATTGCTTCAATAGCCTTTTATTTCTAAGTTTTCGCCTCCTACGATTACATTGAGAAGAAGTATTTATAGACTCAGGACAGACCCTGATCTTTTCAGAAATATCTTCTTCTCCAACCGTAAATCTTATCATCTTAAACCCTAGGACCCGGGTTTTACAATATAAAGCCATTTAAAACAAAGTCCTGATAAAACTTAACCACTCTGCAAATCAGTGCAGTCACTTGCCATAAATGGAGAAGATAGAATTCGAATGCCACTTGCATTCACCCGCAACTGTGAGTAAATGCCCTCATTAATTCCCTCGGTTAATCTGGATGAGTCACCACTTCTCTGACATTTCATCTCCGTAGAGCCATCCCTGAGTTGAAAATGTCTGCAAGCCATTAATTCTGCCATAAATTTTCATTAAATGCATCCATCGGCAAATTTCGGTAATCGAGTGTAGATATTTTCATTTTTCGGCCAATTCTCGACATACTCCATTAAATGGGCAGCTGCTTAGTCACCGTAAAGTCTCTTTGCAGCCAGATCTGTAAAATTTGGATGAAACAACAATTTTCGGCATCTCTCCTTTCAATATGGCCGTCTTTGATTAATTTGCACTTAACTTTGTCTTTATGGCCATTTCTCCGTTATCATGTAAGTGCCAGATGGCTTCCTACATGAAAGACAAACAAGGATTAGCATTTTAAAATTATTAAATCAAAAGCTTAAATTATTAAATCAGATTAAAACCCTAAAGTTCACTTGCATGTCGGCTCTAATTATCTGATACGTGGCTTGCTTTGTCTTGACACGTGTCGCAAAATCGTGACACGTGTCCATTTCCAACTGTCTTTTCATTCTATGCTATTTTTCTGTCCAAGTCACGAAAATGCGACATGTCACGATTTCGCGACATGTCGCGAAATCGCGACATCCTCTCGTTGCCGTGCAACTTTTCGCTCCATAAGCCGCAAAAATGCGACATGTCACGATTTCGCGACATGTCACGAAATCGCGACCCTCCTTCGCTCTTCGGTTGTTTGCGTCAACAGTGTCGCGATTTCGCGACACCTACCTTCCTAACCTTTTCACCTGCACGGCACTTTTCACCCACCATGTCACGATTTCGCGACATTCCACAATCGTGACTCCCTCCTTTTCTTCGACGTCTCACGATTTCACATGTCGTCGCGACACCTCTTCTTCACATGTCCATGATTTCCTGACATCACGATTCACATTTCACTTTCTCTCTAGACGTCACGATTTCCGACATGTCACAATCCACTCATCCCAATCGGATTCGCGACTTTCCAATCGACTTTCACATTCCCTTAGTTTTTTTTTTTTTGACTTGGACCTATCACGATTTCACGACATGTCACGAAATCGCGACTCCGTACCCCGCCTTCAAAACGTCACGATTCCACACGACTTCATGCCTTACCTTTTCTCTTCAGCAAAATGCGACATGTCACGATTTCATGACATGTCACGAAATCGCGCCGCTTTCATGCCTTAGCTTCCTTTCTTCTCTCTTGCAGCTGCAAAATTGCGACATGTCACGATTTCACGACGTTCCGTACACTTTTGCTTTCTCTCTCCAAACCAGTAGCGATTTCGTGACATTTCCAAATTCGCTTCCTCCATTCCTTTCTTCGCTTTCTCTCTCCAAATTGTCGCGATTTCGCGACATTTCCAAAAATGGAAGTGTCGCGATATCGTGACATTTCCAAAAATGGAAAGTGTCGCGATTTCGCTACGTTTTTTTGACTTGGCGGATTTTCTGAAACCTGTCGCGATTTCGCGACATTTCCAAAAATGGAAGTGTCGCGATTTCGCGACTTTGCCAAAAATGGAAAGTTTTGATTTTCAATGAATTTATCTATCTAGAATCTGCATTTTTTTCATACCAGTGAAAGATTTTCTTTAATCAGCAATGATTCTAACATGTGAAAAATGAACTCTGGAATAAATCAAAGCCAGATGCAAATAAAAGCACAACTTAAAAAGGAGGCAAGCAAATTTGGAATTTGAAACCTGGAAAACATCAAGAGGGTCCTTACTGCAAAATGAAAGCTCAAAATTTTCAAAGGGTGGAAATTCATTTTTCAATGGGGGTGTGTTGCTTCTCAACAAATGGCGATATCTACGGGTAAAATAGTAGCATTATTTTAGAACCCAGGACTCTAGTTTCAAAACAACATAGACCATGCATCAAGCCTTGCCACAGATATTCTTCAAAATAAATTGACTACTAACTGATAGTTGTTAAAATTTCCCAAGGACATACTAGGCTGAATCATTTAAGGAAGATTTTTGATGTGCAATTACAAGCGTATAAAACTTTCTTCAAGAATGACTGGATCGAATGTTGAACTCTGGATTGATCAGCTTTTCTAGATTGTAAAAAGGGGAAACCGAGTAGAGCTCTGTTTACTAGTTTAGCCTTTTACAACCCCGACAGAGTTACCCTTTAGATTTACACGACCCAAATTTACAACTGTAAGGTAGAATCTACAACTTGGTAGAAGAAAAACATCTTTTGAAGTCTTGGCTGCCTCTTTCATTATATAACTCTTTTTCTTTTTCTTTTTATCTTTTTATATATATATATATATTGGAAATAACAGAGTGCCAATTTCATGCTGCCTGCTCAACTTTCATCTCTTTCTTTTGAAATACATCAACATCTGAAAAGCCTTAGAAAGAATAACAATTTTCTTTTAATATTTCATCAATCTGGAACTGCTTCAGCCTGGGCACTGATAGCCTCTTTGGATACTCAAATAATTACATGAATCATAGTCCCCTCTCATAACCAACTTTTCTTGGATTCCCTAGGAGTTTCTCCAACCAAACAAGATAGCAGTTTCTTTATAATTAAAACAACCATGGCAAGCAAGACACAAAATCCAATCATCCTTCCACCGTTGTTCGAATAAAAAATAGTTCCACTGTTCAGTTCAAACAGACTATCTCACAATTATGATAATGAACACTGGATTCTGGACTCATAATGAAACAATTTTTAGAAGGCTGACTTTTTCATTGATGCTCAGGCAAAGGTTAAAGAACAGAATTTTAAAAGCTAAAGAACTTTGTACAGACTTCCAAGGATAAACACAGGCCTTTAAGAACAAAATAAAAATAAAACTGTACAGACTTTAACATAAAACTGTACAGGCACCAAAGGAAATGAAATAAAATAAGACTGTAGAGCTATTTACAAAGGAAATAAACTGCACAGACCTTAAATAAAAATAAAATACAAAACTTTAAAATAAAACAACACTGCACAGACAGCAAAGGAAATAAAATACATAAATGTACAGACCTTAAAGGAAATAAAACTGAAGGGTTATTTACAAAGGAAATAAAATAAAACTGTACAAGCAGCAAAGAAAATAAAACTACAGGGTTATTTACAAAGGAAATAAAATAAAAAACTTCAAAATAAACTAAAACTGCACAGAACTAAGACTAAAACTAAAAACTGTACAGGCAGATAGAATAAAACTAAAATAAATAAACTAAAACAACTAAAATAAATAACTAAAAACTGTACAGGCATTTAGAATTAAATAAAATAAAACAACACTAAAATAAACTAAAAACTGCAGAGTTATTTACAATGTATACACATGTTACAACTTCTTTGTGACTCATTCAAATGATACATTGGACGGAACAGCCGAGAAATAATGTTTTAAGTATTGACCATTAACAAGGAGGTCCAGAAAATTACCATCAAGGTCTTGTAAACGAAATGCATTATTACCCGTAATCTCAACAATCTGGTACGGGCCTATCCACAGTGGTTGCAACTTTGTATGCTTACCCTTCTTTTCATGGGCCTTGTCCCATAGAAGCACCAGGTCCGCCAGTCTGAAAGCTTTCACTTTGGCCCTCTTGTCAAACCAGCGCTTGACGGTTTCTTGGTGCCGACTGAAGTGTTCCAGGGCTTGGAGTCTTTCATCCTGCAAATTAGTTAGATCTAAAACACGGGCTTCTGCATCTGCTTGATCCTCAAAATAGTCTAAGACAAATTGGTAAGTAGGTAACTTCAGAGAGATGGGAACAATTGGTCGGGTACCATACAACAAAGCAAAAGGAGAAGTTTTAAGAGCCACTTTATATTTTATCCGGTCAGCCCAAAGTGCATATTTCAATAATGTATGCCACCGCCTGGGTTTGTCTCGCTGCAGATTTCTTAATGGCATTCATTAAATTCTTATTTGTGGACTCAACCAACCCATTGCCTTGGGGATAATAGTTGGATGAAAATCTGATAACTATCCCCATCTGGTATGCCCATTCTGCAAACTCCAATGATTGGAAGGCTGGTCCATTATCACACACCAAATTCAGAGGAACCCCAAACCTGGTTATGACATTTGACTCTAGAAATTCAATCACTTCATGAGCTGTACTTCTTGTGGTGGCTACTGCTTCGACCCATCTTGTGCAATTAATCCGCAGTCGTTAGAACATACTTATGCCCCGCCGAAGAATTTGGATTAATCACTCCCACAAAATCAAGTCCCCATTGCATGAAAGGTTTATTTATTACAACAGGCTGCAATGGTAGAGCCCGGTTGGCCTCTTTGGCTGCAAAAGTTTGGCACTGATGGCAGGTTCTCACATGCTGATGGGCATCTTTAAATAGTGTAGGCCAGTAATAGCCTGCTCTCAATATTTTATGCGCAGTAGCAGATCCTGATGAATGCCCTGCCCCTAACTTTTCATGAAAACTGGACATGACTTCATTGACTTCACTCCGAGAAATGCATCTCAAGAAAATGCCAAGATAATTCTCTCTCGTACAAATTACCTGCTTTGAGGAGATAATGAGCAGCTTTCAGTTTTAATGCTCTCCTTTGGGTTCTATTCAAGTGAGACGGGCAAACTCCAAATTGCAGCAGATGAATAATATCTCCATACCAGTCATCAGATTCAGAATTTAACTGATTAACTTCTTCCCGTACAGGTACTTCGGCAATGTGTCGGGACAAACCAAGTCCTCTGATCAATTTTGCAGGCCGAATCTCTAAGTCATACTCTTGCAGCCTTGTAACCCAATTACCTCTTAGTTCACCCAACTCATTCTGACTTAATAGGTATTTAACAGCTGGTTCTGGAACTATAACATGAATTCAGCTTCTTAGTATGTAGTGCCTGAACTGCTTAACCGCTCTCACCAAGGCATAAGCTTGTTTGTCTAAACGAGAATATTTCAGCTCAGCCCCTTTTAAATTGGTACTCTTGAAAGCAATTGGATGTTCTCCGGTTTCTCTCCGTTGGGTCAGAACTGCAGCAAGTGTGTGTTCAGAAGAAAAGGTGTACAGATAAAAATCTGCACTGAAATCTGGGCTTACCAGAACTGGTGCTTGTTTGATGGCTGTCTTGATTTCTTGGAAGGTTGTTTTAGCTTTCGTGGTCCGGATAATCTGAGCAGTTTGCTTTAGCATGTCATTCATTGGCTTGACTATCTCTCGCAAAACCGGAGATGAACTTCCGGACAAAGTTAATTTTTCCAAAGAAGGACCTCAACTCTTTCTTGGAGTTGGGAAATGGTATGCCGGATATGGCTTCAACTCTGTCCGGATCCATGGAAATGCCATCTTTTGTGACCAAGTGCCCAAGGAGCTTTCCTTCTGTTACACCAAAAATGCACTTCTTCGGATTCAAAGAAATGCCGAACTCCCCGCATTTGTTAAACACAGAATCCAAGTGTTTTACATGGTCAAACCGAGATTTAGAGAAGACTCGTTAAATCATCCATGTAAACAACAATGCATTTACCCATAAGGCCCTTGAAGGCATGATCCATTGCTCGTTGAAATGTAGCTCCGACATTTATTAATCCAAATGGCATCCTCTTGTAAGCAAAAGTTCCCCACTTAGTTGTGAAAGCAGTTTTCATTCTGTCTTCCTTCTCAACCAATATCTGATTATACCCCGAGAAACTATCAAGGAAAGACATCATCTCCGAACCATTGACAATCTGCAACACCTCATCCATAGAAGGCAGAGGATAATTATCTTTCTCAGATGCCTTGTTTAAATTTCTAAAATCCACACACAAGCGGATCTCTCCATTTTTCTTTCTGACTGGCACCAGATTGGCCACCCAAGTAGAATGCCTGATGGGAAAAATAATGGCGGCACTCAATAGTTTTTCTACCTCTTTCTGGATGAGGGGCTCTAACAGAGCATTGACATGCCTCTGTTTTTGCCGAAAAGGTTTGCAAAATTCTTTTAAAGGTATAATATGAGTGTAAACTTTCGGATCAAATACCTTTAAGTCTTTGTATGACCAGGCCATAACATCCTTGGACCTGTGAAGAAAATCAATCATACTTCTTTTTATTTCTGGATCACAGTTCTTAGCCAACTTGATGTGCCTGGGATCTTCTTCCAGTCCCTATGTTCAGTGTTTTCGGTCTCACCGTCTCGTGGCACCCACATAATCCTCAGAATTCACCTTTTGCTTGATTTTGTCAACATCAAAGAGCCGCTCCAGCTCCACCATCCCTTTTGGAATTCTCGTTGTCTTTCAACCTCATTATTCCCCTGTCATCATCTAATCTGCTCCAAAGAGAGTATCCCTTTGGCCCTCATCGATTATAGCATTTTCAAATGTGTTAGTACTCTGCAAAAAGTTTACAATCTGTTGATCATCGGAGAAAACCTGAAAATTATCTATATTATTTGGGACTCGAAGGACAAGGGACTAACTCAATTGAAAACTTGTTCCATTTAAATTCTTCCAATGGTTTTAAACTTGCGGTCGAAGAAGCCAAGACATCCCGCATGTGAATTCTCGCTCTCCGGGTATGTGTGTCGGATTAAAAGCATCAAAGTCTTCTACAAGATCCCAAGCCCGATGTTTGTATCCTTTTAAATAAGATGCTTTACACCGAAATTTACCCTTGACTTGATTTGCCACCAATTTCGAATCAGTAAAAACTTGAATATTTCTTGCTCCTTTGTCCAAAGCAAATTTCAAACCTAATACCAGTACTTTATATTTCGCTAAATTATTTGTACAAGGGAACTGTAGGCGGTAAGACATAAAATATGTCTGACTTTCAGTCCCTTTAAGGACTGCCCCTGTGCCAGAACCCTGTTTAGATCTAGCCCCATCCACATGAAGTGTCCAGACTTCATTACTATGAACAGGATGAGCTTTACTAAACTTGTTATTTTGCCCCGTTGTTAAATTGTAAACTCCAATATCTACCTCCGCAATATTTATAGTCTCATTCTCTGCATTGTATTTCGTAATTGTATGCTTGTACCTGGGTTCTCTTTCAACCCGTAATTGATTTGCCACTCCTTTCCACGGCAACCACATGTGTGAAAAATCTGTTGCCAAGTATCCGTTCAGAGATCTCGACCAATCCCTGCTCAAAAGCATCCCGTACCCCACGGGGATATCCACAACCTGAATTTCAATTTTATGTTGAGCCCTTGGCTCAGATGCTAATTGGATATGAATATTTTGAAGTTCTCCCACTACTTTAACCTCTGATTTGTCTAATTGGACAACTCTCCTTTCAGACTTCATTGGGGTCAGACCCAACTCGCGACAAATGGCCAAAGGCATAACATTAGCAGATGCACCCGAATCTACCAAACAATTGTGTAAGTTCTTCCCAAAAATACGAACAGTCAGTAAAAAAGGGGGAACTTCAATTTTTTCTTTGTACATGGCTACATTGGCATTTGCCATCTTCTTTCCTTTGTCCACAGGTTTAGTAGTAGGGCCAGAGTATGTTTTTATCAAAGTTGTCCCTCCCGCTCTGAAATCTGGGCCAACTCATGAAGAGTAATGTTGGCCTTGATCTTTTTCATATCCTCCACTATGTTATATCCCTTTATTAAGTGGAGGGACAAAAGCATCTGGTCCTCTCAAATTTCCTCCCTTGGGTGGAGATGGATTATTGTTTGAAGATGGATCCTCGGAGGAACATTGTGAGAGTTGTCCGGAGGGGTTGATGTAGTATTAGGCTCCGGATTCCTCGTTTCTCAAAGTTGTAGTTATCCCTCATGTACTGTTGGAAAGCCTGCACCTCATCCATAGGCATTTCAACTACATTCTCAAATTCATCCGGGAAAGTGAAAGAATCCAAGACCATAGCTGCACTGTGGCTGGATGAACTTGGGCCATCAGCAGCTTCTTTGATTTTCAGGAGAGATCAAATCTCCAGACAAAGCTTCAAATGCATTACAAAATTCTAGACAATCCAACTCCCCATGCTGAGAAGTAGCATGTATTCTACACCAGTTAGGTAGAGCTAAATCGCAAATATTCACATCATGGCCTTTACCTTTGTAATCTTTATTAGGTTCATATGGGGGCCGGTTGAATCTGTTCGGTTGATATGAATACCTGTTTGAGTTGTCCCCAGTAGAAACTTGCCTTTTAAAACTCAAAAAATCATTGGCCAGCTTCTGAACTATCTTTGAGACTTCTTCAACTCTTGCATTGTCAGCCTCTTTGCCTGGGTTCTGTACATTCTCAACAGGTGCTACAGCCAATGGATTTGCTGATGGTAGAGTCTGACAAACTGGCAACATCATCTGATGTGGTATGGGATTGAACACAGGGGCAGCTTGTGTAACCAGAGGAATTTGCTGAGCATTTAAAGGTTGGGGTCCCAACTGTCTTTCCAGAATCAAAGCTTCTTTATAAGCCTCTGTCAAATTAGTAACAATGGGATCTCTCTTCAAGAAGACAGAGGTCATTGGATCCAGAGAGTTTCTAAAGATCTCTAATGCCAGGTCAGCATTCGGTACATAATACCCAGTAAGTCTACCATAAGCTTTCTGGAATCTAACATTATAAGATCTGATAGATTCACTTAATTCTCTTTTGATACCAGAAAACTGCTGGTACAATATACTAGGATCTATCACTTCACCGAACTGTGACACAAAAACCTTTTCTAAGTCATTCCAACTGGTGACAGAATCATTAGTGAGATTTAGAAACCAATCATAAGCTCCCTCCTGGAGAGTGAACGGGAACAATCTGCAAGCAACATCTTCATGCTGTACATTTAATAATTTCAAAGCATTCTTGAATGCAACCAAATGTTCTTCTGCAGTTCTTGTCCCATCATGTTTATATCTGGGGAGATATCTTTCCGGATTTCTAGGCAGGTCATGGGCTATACCCGAAATATTCAAAGTAGTGGAACCCAACCAATTTGCCATTACTACTTGGTTGACAATGATATTCTGAGTTGTGGTTGGAGTAACTATCAATGGTGATAAAACTGTTTTAGACAGAGACTTGGCCCTTCCGAGGCTACTTCTTCTCGAAGTTTCTAATTCAGGCACAAGGAGCTCTCCAGCTCGGGTGGGACCTTGTTACCCTGTATGTAGAATCCAGCTTTTCACAAGCACTTACAAACTTACAATCCTTAACAGAGTACTGAACTTGAGGTCTTCTTTTCTGGCAATTTTAAAATATTGTACTGACAACTTACAATACTGACCGGATTTCAGTAGGCCCTCCTTCTAGCGCCATTTTTAAATGTTGGTCCGACTTTTATACACACCCTGTGAAGAATGAGCATAAAACTCTGATAACACTTATACGGGATAAATCCCACTCACTTTAGGATCTAGCTGGTTATCCAAGGTGTGAGTTACAGAGTCGGGTCGAATGTCTATTCACTCTTTTTCGCTTCTGGAATAGTTTTCAATATGGACTGTCTGTTACCTTACAACGGGCTCACTGAACTTGTTCAGTAATGTTTAGAAGTTGTCACTTGTTGACAATCAGATTTAAAATTAATTCTTTGATCTAGCTCTTATGGGTCAGCAGATTTAAATAAAAGACAAATTTAAAAGAAAATAAAAATGGATCATTTCACGGTAAAACAAAGAGGGTAGGGTAAGGCAGAAAGAGAAGTTTATCAAACTTAACTGTAAAACAAAACTACCAATTTTATTTATACTATCAGCTTCACAACAGAACAAATCAAAGAAGAAAGTGTCCAGCTTTCTAAGATCACTTTCTACTAAGAGCATAAGGCAGAGATGGAACAGATCTAACAGAAAATTATAAACCGAAGGGAAGTCGGTTAAAATTGATATCTTTCACCGGCAGCCTAGCTCACACAGTGAGGACAGAGCAATTAGAACAGGCCTGAACCTTAAATCTGTAATTTTCCCTAGCATACAATAGAACAAATGAAGCCCAACAACATATTTAATCTTGATAACACAGATTCACAGCATATATTTAATAAACTTTAAAGAAACGGATAACAAAAGAAGATGAACTTATCACAATCTAAAAAGATTAGGCTCCCTGGCCATGCTATCACAGAAAACAAAAGCACATCAACTCCAAGTCCAGAAACAAAGTATTTAACAAAATTTGCAAGAAATTGCTTCAATAGCCTTTTATTTCTAAGTTTTCGCCTCCTGCGATTACATTGAGAAGAAGTATTTATAGACTCAGGATAGACCCTGATCTTTTCAGAAATATCTTCTTCTCAAACCGTAAATCTTATCATCTTAAACCCTAGGACCCGGGTTTTACAATATAAAGCCATTTAAAACAAAGTCTGGATAAAACTTAACCATTCTACAACTCAGTGCAGTCACTTGCCATAAATGGAGAAAATAGAATTCGAATGCCACTTGCATTCACCCGCAACTGTGAGTAAATGCCCTCATTAATTCCCTCGGAAATCTGGATGAGTCACCACTTCTCTGACATTTCATCTCCGTAGAGCCATCCCTGAGTTGAAAATGTCTGCAAGCCATTAATTCTGCCATAAATTTTCATTAAATGCATCCATCGGCAAATTTCGGTAACTGAGTGTAGATATTTTCATTTTTCGGCCAATTCCCGACATACTCCATTAAATGGGCAGCTACTTAGTCACCGTAAAGTCTCTTTGCGGCCAGATCTGTAAAATTTGGATGAAACAACAATTTTCGGCATCTCTCCTTTCAATATGGTTGTCTTTGATTAATTTGCACTTAACTTTGTCTTTATGGCCATTTCTCCGTTATCATGTAAGTGCCAGATGGCTTCCTGCATGAAAGACAAACAAGGATTAGCATTTTAAAATTATTAAATCAAAAGCTTAAATATTAAATCAGATTAAAACCCTAAAGTTCACTTGCATGTCGGCTCTAATTATCTGATACGTGGCTTGCTTTGTCTTGACACGTGTCGCAAAATCGTGACACGTGTCCATTTCAACTATCTTTTCACTTTCTGTGTTCTTTTTCTATCTAAGTCGCGAAAATGCGACATGTCACGATTTCGTGACATGTCACGAAATCGTGACATCCTCTGTTGCCTTGCAACTTTTCGCTTTATAAGCCGCAAAAACGTGACATGTCACGATTTCGCGACATGTCACGAAATCGTGACCCTCCTTCACTCTTCGGCTGTTTGCGTCAACCGTGTCATGATTTCGTGACACCTACCTTCCTAAACCATTTTCAACCATGCCGGGCCTTTTCCCCACCATGTCACGATTTCACGACGTCGCAAAATCGCGACGTCGTGATTTCGTGACATGTGGTGCCTTGTCCTTCCTTGCTCCCACCATGTCGTGATTTCACGACATGGTGGCACCTTTTAAAGCTGTTGACCCTGGCATGTCATGATTTTGCGACATCGCAAAATTGCGACGTCGTGATTTCGTGACACCCAGCCTGCATTGGGCCCTTTATTTTTTTGACTTCGGCAACATTGCACTTGGTTCTTTCCTTGTTTGCTTTGGGCTTCCCTTTGGCGTTGGTGTGTCGCGATTTCATGACGTCACAAAATCACGACGTCGCGATTTCATGACACCTTTTGGCTTTGCCCCCCTTTCTCTCAAACTGTCACGATTTTGCGACACCTTTCTTACTTAGACTTTTCTTGCACTTTGATTTCTCTTCGTTTCTTCCTTATGCCTTGGACCCGTCGCGATTTCACGACACATCGCAAAATCGCGACGATCTGTACGTATCTGAGCCTTTCTTCGGATTGTGTCATGATTTCACGACGTCACGAAATCACGATGTCACGATTTCACGACACCCTTCATGCCTTCGGCCCTCATCGATAAATCGTCGTGATTTCATGACGTCACGAAATCGCGACATCGTGATTTCACAACATGTTTGCGCCTTTGCTATTTTCTCTTCCATCCTTTCAGAAACTTGCTGTTTTGACTTGGACCTGTCGCTATTTCTCGACATGTTGCTAAATCGCGACACTCCGTATGCCCTGGGCCCCTCTGCAAAAAAACGTCACGATTTCGCGACGTCGCAATTTCGCTACAGTTTCTTGCCTTAGCTGATTTTCTCTTCTTGCAACCGCAAAAATGCGACATGTCACGAAATTGTGACCTGATTTGTCCTTTGCCTCCTGCAGCCACGAAAATGCGACATGTCACGATTTCGTGACATGTCACAATTTCGCGACGTTTCGTACACTCTGCTTTCTCTCTCCAAACCTGTAGCGATTTCATGACATTTCCAAAAATGGAAGTGTCACGATATCGCGACATTTCCAAAAATGGAAGTGTCACGATATCGCGACATTCAGGAGATCGCTTCCAAAAGAAGCCGATATCGCGACATTTCCAAAAATGGAAGTGTCGCGATATCGCGACATTTCCAAAAATGGAAGTGTCGCGATTTCGCTACGTTTTTCCGACTTGGCGGATTTTCCTGAAACCTGTCGCGATTTCGCGACATTTCCAAAAATGGAAGTGTCGCGATTTCGCTACTTTGCCAAAAATGGAAAGTTTTGATTTTCAATGAATTTATCTATCTGGAATCTGCATTTTTTCATACCGGTGAAAGATTTCCTTTAATCAGCAATGATTCTAACATGTGAAAAATGAACTCTGGAATAAAACAAAGCCAGATGCAAATAAAAGCACAACTTAAAAAGGAGGCAAGCAAATTTGGAATTTAAAACCTGGAAAACATCAAGAGGGTCCTTACTGCAAAATGAAAGCTCAAAGTTTTCAAAGGATGGAAATTCATTTTTCAGTGGGGGTGTGTTGCTTCTCAACACCTTCTTTGGAGGTTGAATCAAAGCATTTGATTATTCCAATATTTAGTCTAGGCTGTGATCAGTGGGTGCTCACATTCAAATATTAAGAGATGATAATCACAGTTCTAGCATTATCTAGATGACAAACTAGGCTATAATAGTTTCATAGCTTACCAATGTTTGACTAATGTAACAGGCAACTTGCTCTTGATTTTTTTCATTCTTTATGCAATAATTGTCTCTAATGCAAAATTTATTGCTGAAATATAAAGATGGAAGGGGACCCCTAGATGAGGAGGATTTAAGACTGGTGGAGAAACCAGGTATTTCTTGATGTCATCAGAAGCTATTTGTCATTCATATATCCATGAAAATATCACCCCTTTTGTAGCAGGTGATTGAATGACCGGCATTGGTCAAAAAGTTGTGCAATGAAATGATAGATCGATTGGATCTTTCCTTGTAAACTACATAATTCCTTCAAGTTTTTTTGGTTCCACCTCGATGCTTCTTTTGGAGATAATGAATCCTAATAGTCTACCTGAGGTAACACCAAAGACACACTTTTTGGGGTTCAACCTTACATTGTGCTCTAGAAGTTGATCAAAGACTTTTTCCAAGACACCAATGTGCTCTTGTCGAGTTTTAGATTTTTCCAAGAGATCATCCACATAATCTTTGATGATCTTATGCATGTAATCATGGAATATGTATGTCATGGCATGTTGATAAGTGACACCTATGTTTTTGAGGCCAAAGAGCATCACCTTGTAACAAAAACTAGTGAATGTTGTTTTGTGTTGGTCATCAGGATTGATTCGAATTTGGTTGTATCCTGAAAACCATCCATTAAAAAAAAAAATCATGTCTAGTGCATGTGTTGACAAGAGTACCAATGTTTTGTAGAGGAAATTCATCCTTAGGATACACTTTGTTAAGGTCTCGAAAGTCAGTGCAAATGCATATCACCTTGTTAGGCTTATGAATGGGTACCATGTTTGAAAGCCACTCATGATAGTCAATGGGTACAATGAAACCCACATATAATGGCTTTTGAAGCTCTTCTTTGACCATGAGGGCAATGGTAGGATGCATATTTCTCAATTTTTGTTTGATCGGCTTAGCATCAGAGTGCAAGGTGATATTGTCGACAACCAAGTTATGATCAAGACCAGACATGTTGTTGTAGGACCATGAAAAAATATCCTTCTTCTTCTTGAGAAGAGAAATTAATTGCTCTTGTTCATATGTGGATAAAATTTTACCAAGTTTGACAATTTGGGGATTTTCTATGTCTGAACTAAGGTTCACATCGATGGTATCTTCAATAGACATATGAGAACCTTTGTCAAGCTGATGGGATGTTGGGATCAAATGAATTTCATCTATGATGTTATCAAAATCTTCTGACTCAACCTCTTCTATGTCTGGCTAGAAAACCTCAGGATCTGAAGGTGAAGGTGGACTTGACAGAGGAATGTAGTTGGTTGAAGCCTTTAACAATTCCTCAGAAAGGAAAAATTCAAAAAAGGATGGAGGTGAGGAAATTTGATCCATATCAATAAGGCTCATGTCAATTGAAATTGGCTTTGCCAAATTATATGGATTATAGAGTGGGGTGAATAAGTCAATAGGATCCATGTTGACTTGAAGGAAAAATGGTGGTTGGGAAAGTGGAGGATGGATGGATCCTGCCTGCTAGAACCGATGCAAGGATTCTGGAAACCTGAGCAACAATGATCAACACAAATAATTGCAACAAAGAAAAATTTGTGCACATGCAATACAAAGATTTTTTTAAATTTGTTTTTTTTTTTGTGTGTGTGTTTTTTTTTTTAATTTTTGAATTATGTATGTACATATATTACAAAAAAAATGGCTGGTGAGGTGGATTAATGAAATGGAGGTGGTTCACCAGTTGGTTTGGCTCGATATTATGGAAGAAGCAAGTGAAATATGAGTTGATGAATGGGAAATATTCTAAGGTAAAACTCATCCTATTCAGTGAATTGAATGATGGATGTCAATTCCTCATCATATTCATCAGAAGCTATTAACATGATATCGTATTCTTCATAGACTTCATATTTAGAGTCATCAAGGTGATGGGTTTCTTCTTCTGAATTCAAATTAAGACTTTGAAAAGCTTGTTCAAAATAGAGGTGAAGGAATAAGGGTGATATACTTGAATTATCATTCACTTCTCGATACAAAGTATCAATGAGCTCTTGCATTCCCTGTTCATGTCGCACTAGGCCATAACCTTGCCAATTGACTCGATGAAAATATTAGGATAGAAAAATTGACATGTGTTGTATGTTGGCAAGTATTGGTTACTTTGGTTCATCTTGGGAAGATGGATTTGATGATGAATCAATCCCCCTATACACAAAATTTATGTTATTGTGCATTGAACCCATGTTGTACACCACTCCTATGGATAAGGGTAGGTCACGTGGGTGACTGTAATCCTTAGTAGTTTAGATGTTGAGCAGTATGATGGTGATATCTTGGATCACGTATTCACCAATACCAAGATTACTGATGTGGACCACAACTTGGGATGATGTGGAACTAGATGTGGAAGACATAGGATTGGATTGGGGCTCCGACAATGGGAGAGGTATGGACTGGAATGATATCTCACAATCCGTTAATTTGACTTGTGAGACATCATATGGAGGTGGATTTGGCTGAGGTATTTGTTGAATGGGTGATGATGTGGAGGGAGTGATGATGGAGGATGCTGATGATGATGGGGTTGATGTGGATTAAGTTTGACCACATGTACTTGTAGTTAATAAATATGAATATGGGGGTATAGAAGTAGAATCTTGATGTGTGGTAGTGATGGGGAGTTCCTCAAGAATAGAAAATTTAAATGAAGAATTATATGGTGTGGTGGATGATGTGGTTGATAATGTGAGTAAAATATTGGTGGATGGAAGCATGGATTCATAAGGATTTGAATGAAATTGCAATACTTAAATGGTTTGACATCTGTTGGTATGCAATGAATTTATCCCTCATGTATGTATTTCAAGCATTGATGAAGTATAGAAGGGACACATCTAATTTCTCTAATCCAAGGATGTATAAGGAGTACATTGTACGCCATGGACCATTTCGAGATGTGAAACATGGTGTGCAACATTTTTACCCTCACTTAGATGGGTAAAACTATAGTGCCAACTGTGGAATAGAGAGCATCGTTAAATGCTTTCAGGGTGAATGTGGATTTTATGATGTGATATGGTGGGATGTTGGAGAGTGGATGTGGTGAAGATATTTATAGAGGATTCAATATCAATAAAAACTTGTTTGAATGGCAAACTGTCAATTTGAGCCATGATATGCAATGGAGGGTCCACTGATCCTGACGATATTAGTTTAATTTCAAAATTGTAGAATGTAATAGTAGGCTCCACACATGTTCAAATTCTCCCCATAAAATTGCTAAAGGTATTAGCATCCTAATATTAGATTTCAATGGATTTTAAAATCTCCATTAATGCCTCCTGATGTGGGGGATATTGTTGAAATAGCTCATAGATGGATAGTATTGTTGAAGCCATTTTAAGGCTAATGTTTAGTCAGCTACTCAAAAAGATGATTGGCCTTGATGGACATTTGGGAGGATGAATGGAAAAATATGGATGACTTGGAATATGAATGATTGATAAGGATTGGAGGAGATCTATATGGGAGATGATGAAGTGGAAGGTTGTGGAGACACACTTGCTGATGGTGCTATGGGAGATTGAACAAGCTACTACTATGCATTTTGTTGATTTGTGCACTGTTGACCTTAAGTGACTACATGAATAACACCCACAAAACTTTGGTACTATTGAATATGGTTAACTTGATTAGGAGGAGTCTTGGTATTTGATTTGTTGTTGGTTATGCTTCCTCGTGATGGGGAAGTGGTGTTTGGTAGATGCAAAGGTTTTGGTTTTGTTGATCTAAAGGACTATCAAGTTTTATGGCCCCTAAGTCAATTAGGTCTTGCACCATATCTTTATATTTATACCATCCATTGATATCATGCCCATTTTATCGGTGATAAGGATAAAATATATGCTCCCGATAGTTTTTGCTATGTTTAGTGGGATCATCTGGTTTGACCTCAGGCAAGGCAAGTTGGTTGGTGTCACCTATGAAATATAGAGGCATATGATTTGGCTAAGGGGATGTATTGGTTATTTTGTCAAACAATTTGTCGATTTTGGTGATTTTCTACAATTGGTACTGTGTTTTTAACTTGTGATGGTGAGGGAACCGCTTGAAATGTAATTTTTTATGGTTTTTTTTGCACATGTTGTGGTTTTTGAGACACTATTGGCTGGTTCATGACCACTTGATTTATTTTATTTGCTTGATTAGCCTGATTTGGTTTGGATTTGCCAAAATAGGTTTCTTTGGATTGGCCCTTGTTCTACCATTCTTTTTTTTAGGCTTGAGCACACCTCCTTAGATTTTTATCTCCTCAATTATGATAGCCTAGGCAAGAGCTTCTTCAAATGATCTATATTGTATAATTGTGATAACTAAGAGATGGGTTTTAAGCAAATCTTGGTAAACAATCAAGTTAGCTCTTCCATTGGTAGGGAGAATGGTAGTTTTGTAATAACAACCCTCCAACGATTGCCAAAGTCATAGATTGACTCATCGTCAAATTATTTCATATTATATAAGTCAGTCAATGAAATTTTATTTTGAATATTGAGGGAAAATATATCGACGAATTGGTTCACCAACTGCTCAAAAGTATAAATTCTATGATGATGCAGATGGTTATAACATTCTATGATATCTACCCCTAATGTCTGAGAGAAATTTCTGAGCATTAGGGTATCTTTATTTTAAATTTTGAAACAAGAATGGATGAATGTGCTCACATGGTCTCTGCAGTCCTCAGTCCTCTTAAATTTATCAAATTTTTGTACTATAAAATATGCCATATATGGCAATGATGGTTCCATAAAGTGAATTTGTTGATTGATAAATTGTCTCAAAGTTGGCTTCTAGTTCATCATACCAGGTTTATGTTGTATCAAGCTATCAATATGCTATTGCATTGCTTGAATTCTAGGGTCTTCCCTAGGTATGTGTAAGCCCTGAATCACTTGATTATTGTGTGAGGGTGAAGTGGTGAAATGTTGAGGCATGATAAGATTTTGATGATTTGATGGAATGTATTGAACTTGGTGATGTTGATGATTGAATGATTCCAAATGATGAAATAGAGATGATGTTTGAGGAATATGAATGGGTTGACTTCTTAGAATTAAAGGGGTATGGATTGATGGAGGTGTAGGAATGGAAATTGTAGAATGTTGTGATATCCATGATGGATTTGATGAAAATAATATAGGCTAAGTGGAAGTGGAATGAGGCTTAATATTTACCACCTATTATTGTTGTTGAGGACAAGAATGAGCATTATGTCACTCCTTGAGAAATTTATTAAGGTGTTTCCATGCATCTTGTATGGCCATATTTGAAGTATATGGTGTGGATGTGGTTGTAATAGATGAAGTGGGTGGAGTATAAGTTGCAATAGGGATTGCAACTGAATGTGGGGTAGTGGATGCAATGGAAGATGGCATTTGTGAATCAATATTGACATGTACTTCATACAATGGATTGCCATAGGTGGTGGTGTATGAAGATGGAATGGAAGTGCTTTGGACACATGACTATTATAATATACCAATACCACGAAGGTGCAGATGATACCTCAAAAAGAGGGTTAGTATATACCTGGGTTAAATTGGAGGGCTGCAAATGGATAAGTTCATTTTTGAAAAGAAGGATCATGCCTGGGTGGAATACTAATTTTCTCTATAACATAGTTAGTGGATCTTTGAAAAGCTTTCACTTTAGCCATGTCTATGTGGGTGATGTTATGATCAATGGGAGATGATGGCTCAGTTTTTGGAATGGGGATGTTGGTGGCTTTGTGTAACACATCAATGCTTGAAGTGTACATAGTGTGTGATGGACCCGCAAACAAACCATAATAGCTTATCTGTATCACACTAACAGGGTTAACCACAAAAGTGGTAGGTGAAGAAGTGGAACACTTCATGGATGAATTGATTTGGCTGGCAAGGGCTGGACTTAGAATATTTGCTTGGCTTTGGGTTAAAACCATAAGCTAATGAGTTAGATGGAGGTGGTGAAGTGTGTGGAATGTGCTGAAATAAAAATGCAAATGGAGAATACACCAAATCAAACAAGCAATTTTAATCCTGTGTTTTGCAACATATTTTTTTTGATATATCTCTCTTTTATATATATATATATGTGTGTGTGTGTGTGTGTGTGTGTGTGTGTGTGTGTGTGTGTGTGTGTGTGTGTGGGTTTGTGTGTTGTAGATGTGTTAATCGTAATTATTATGCAACGTGAAATCTAAGGCTAGATGTCAAATGAGATTCTTCCTAGTGATGAAGTCCATAATTTTTTCTCATGGGTGACTATGGTTGTTAAGGGTAGATATTGACAGATGGAGATAAAGCCCATCACTGCCAAATCTCAAACAATGGTTGGTTATGAAATCCAGCTCAATGTTTTTTATTGTGAAATGTGCAATGTGTGTGATTCATTTTAAGATCTGTGTTATCTATTGTGTTCAATCAATTTTGAAAATACACCTATTTCACTCATCTAAGATATAATCCAAGAACATGAACATTAAGATCCTCAAAAGAACTTAGGGATACACCACTTAAGACCCACACTTAATCATCAAATGATTCCAACAGTGGAGGGTTCACCCAGTTCTTTTACCTTGAATCATCAAGTGATTCCAACAGCAGGAGTATGCTTAAGTATTACAATATTGATCCAAATAAGAAAAGTAAAAGTGGAAGCTTTCAACTCTACTATGCAGCTATTTTATGCTTTTGTAATTTCAAATGCAAACAACATACAAAAATAGTGAATGAATACACCAGAAAGCAACAAAAATATAAAATAAATATGATTTACTGTGAATGCAATTTATATGATGATGTAAATACCTAAGATGCAAATAAAAATGTAAATGCTTTAAATAGAAAAATAAATGATTTTCCTTTTGTTAATTTTATTATAAAAAGCAAGAAAATGAAGATAGAAATGGGTTAGGGTTTAAAGCAAGCTTACCAGGAAGCCTACACATTTCTTTCCCACTTTGTGAAACATACCCCAGAGCCTCTGGAATGCTATAGGGTGTTCCCTAAATGCACCAGGGCATCCCTCAAGAACTTTAGGGCATCCACACAACCTTCAATCAAATTATGCAACCTCCAAAAACCCTAGTTTTTCTTGATTTTTGTACCATCAAATTTTTAGAACCTGCAAGATGAAAATAGAAACAAAAATTAGTGATAAGATAAATTAGCATGAAGAAACCTTTGGGGGTCCCACCATGATCACCATTTTTTAAATTAAAATCGAACAACACCAATACAAAAGATAAAGTAACAAAAGCACAGTAATAACACAAGATTGCACAAGATGAATAAGATTTTTATTAATGCGGGTGGATCTCAAAATTATACAATCAATGTGCCCCAATATGGGGTTTTACAATGCTCTTTGTGATACAAATTTACAAATACTAGGGTTCTCTAAACCCCTATATCAATACATTGTTGATGTCTTATCACTCGTCTTCGATCCAAACAAGAATTGTAGGTGGGCTTGTGTATCCTTGGCGGGCCACCCTAGCTTCAAAAGCTTCTGAATAGATGATTCATGTACCTGCAAATAAAGACAAAAATAAAAATATATTAGAAGCACCTGCAAGGGCTCCATAGTGTGAGGCTCTCAAAAATATAACATAACTAAACCCTAGATGCTATAGAATGTAACTGAAAATAGAAGTGTAGGAATGTAAAATAAATACATAGAATATTCTTACCTTGTTAATATGCTAATTTCTATCTCTACTGTTGTCGATGATGGTCATGAGGATGCCTGAATGATGCTTGAGGGTGTTAGGACTACATATTTGTTGTGGGAAACACCCAAAGGTGTTCTATGATGGCTACAGATGCACCATAGGATTCCAAAAATACCCACAAGCACTCTACGGATGTCCACAGATGCTTTGCTAGATTTGGAGGGCTTTCTAAGGTTGAGCGAAGTGTTGTAGAGTAAAATTTGGTCTACATAGGTTTGGCAATGGTGAAAAGGGGTGATTCAAAGGTGACGACGAGCAATGAAAGTGATGGTGAAGTGGCTAGGGTAGAAGGGATTGAGGATTTCTCAGGCACTTAATATTCTGAAGTATTAAGGGTGTTAGGGTATTAAGGGTTTGATTCATCAAAAAGACTCATCTTTCATAATCTTCCCTTGAACATGTTAGGGTTTTGATGACACAAAATGAGCGACCGATATTAGAACATGAGGAAGGATGGAGATTAATTTTGGGTAAGTGGCATGGATTGAGATGGATGGATGGCTGAGATTAAAACATGGTGGATGACTAGGATTAATTTATATAAATACATATATATTTATTAAATATATATAAATATAATATATAAAATATTAATATTTAAATATATATTAAACAAATACATATATATATATAAATAAATAATGGATGGTTATGATTGGAGGATACGGATGAATGACAAGTGGCTAGATTTTGGTGTCTACAATCACATACCTTCTGATCTCCTTTTTTTCTAGTTTCTTTGGTGATTTGATTCACCCTTTAGCAATATAGATCTTGTAGGGTTTTGCACCCTTACTCTTCCTCACTTTGCTATTTCAAAAACCACAAAATCTATAGCTCTAACTGCTACTTAAATTCTGCCTTCTCATTGTCCAAACTTGTAGCAATTATCTTCTTTCAAATGACACTAAATTCTCATGTGCTTTGCTACCCGAAATTATTTTGAGTTTTTTCTAAAGTTCTCCAAAAACTCAGCTCTCTCCCTTCTTCCAATGTTTTCCACAAACTCTAATTTTGTGGCTCCTTTAACTTTGTTCTCTCAAAATATATATTTCATAGTTGTTAATACTACCCAAAAAACATGCAACTATGCAATCATTTTTATATTTCTTTCTCTATCCAAGACCTACAATGAAAGTCTTTAAAATGATGCCTTGTTTTCTTGTATTAGGCTCCTTAAATATCCTATTCAAGGGCACTCTAAAATCTACCCACAACCTTCCTAATATGTAGCACAATACCTCCTTCAAATTATTGTCCTGCAACCCTTCCATTTTTGCCTTGGAAATTTTTTATGTTCTCCCTTTAAATCAGCCTTTAAAAATACTATGGTCATCCTTAAATTTCCCAAAACTATGGGACCTTCAATATTCTCTTCTCCTACATGTTGAGTGGTAATTTTACCCAATTGCAAAACCACATTCACACTTAGAATTTTGGTAAGAAAACCCTCTCTTGCAAAGAAGTTAAAAACAAAAACAACTTACCCAAAAATTGGGGACCCACCGTGAGATTTTTGTTTTTGGGAGGTTTTGTATTTGTTGAGTGCTAGTTTCGTTCGATTTCAAAGTTTAATGTGGATAGGCTTGTTTGTTTTTTTAGCATCTCCCATTTTATTTCTTGTAGGTGGTACTCCTTATTTGTTAGATCACATTTGTTTCTTTTGTTTGATCAGTTTTTAATATTTAAATCAGATTAATTTAATTTAAAATTTTAAAATTAATTTAAATAAATAAAGGTTTTGTTTTTATAAAATATAATATATATATATATGTATGTATATAAGTAAAATAAAATTAAATAAATAAAACAATAAAAATAAAAAATAAAAGTATATATATAAGTTAATTAATTAATAAATAAATACATTTTCATTTTGTGAATGATTTTATGTTTCACTTTTTACCTAAATTCTAATGTTCTCATATTTTGTTCGATGGTCGGTACAGGAAAAGTGGCCAAAGTCAATTGGGGAAAACCTCATGGTGGTTTGCCCATGGTAAAAGTGTTGCGTATCATGGACGAACCCCAATCAGATGGCGTAGTGCATGGATGAGGAGTGTGGAAGATATTCAAAAAGTGGTGACATGGCCATAGCCACATGGAATTAGATGGGCCCACTGAGGTGACATGGTGCAATGACAAAACATGGAAACCTATGCAAGCAAACAATGCACAGTTGCAGAGGTGGCAATTTTTTAAGGTTGAGTATCATCAAGTTAGAACACATCGAACGGTGAAGCAGTGATGCACGAACTGTAGTTAATGACTCAGAAAGCCCTAGTTTGATGTTGACATGGTGCGGGTACATGGAGTTGATGTGGGTATTGGACATAGGCATGATCGAGCGAAATACATGGCCAATGTAGACTATGAATGCATGAGTTGGATGCTAACAATGTTAAACAGTGCTTGGCGGTATGCAATGTATTTTGTAATAACCCAAGTCTACCCAAGTTTCATAAAATAAAATTTCTTAAAAATAAATTAGTCTTTTTCCATTTTCCAACCTTGACTAGTACTAGCATGCCAAATCTTCTCGAATGCCATTCTGCTGCAGATGAAATATTCGAGATATCAAGAGTGGCCAAGTCTCAGAGTATCTTGCCTTTCTTACTTCCTCTCCTTAACCCAAGAATCCAAGTAAGGGCAAGGTTTTCACTTTCAAGGCCCATTTAACCTAGAAGTCATACGCTCTCTCATTGTATCACTATGATACTAGCGTATGCATGTCGATGCTGGCATTTTATCACTACCCTAATACACACCTAGGATCAACCCCTATCTCGGTAGTAGGCAGAAGTCCCTAACATAATGCCTATATAATTATGCCTGATTCCTCTGAATCTTAGGACCTTCTTTCCCAAGTACTAAGGTTTACCTAGCAGTGGTGCCCATATCACCCCTCCTAAACCTCCACTCTTGTTCCAAGAGTTCGATAAACCTCTGCCAGGGTGTGTGTTACCCCACGACATCCTGAGGTTGAATGGAAATGAATGAATTCCTGTATTTTAACAAAGGTTGTCTATCCACAATCATATTTTGGTTATATCATTCTCACTATTCATACTTCTCAGGTAAATCATAGTTTTGTTCCTTGATTTGACATGTAATAACTCCAAGGTTTTAATCTAATAGTGAGTTGTTAATAAATTCATCTTTTAAGAAGAGTTATTTTTTTATATGTACTAAAATAGAATATGCACTAGAAATTGATTTTGTTTCACAAAGATAATTTTAATATGCATTGTATCTATATAATAAGGAACATATATCTCATTATACTACTTAAGGAAATTACATGTTAAATACCTTTTTTCAAAAACACAAGAGCTAACCTACCATTAATTTATTTCCTCTAAAAATTAAAAGTACATAACAAATTAAACTCCTAAAAATTTTAATTCGTTTCCTCTAAATCTTACACTAATTCTCTATACACAATTCCTTCAATAAATGTAACACTAACCATTATAACACTACACTCGTTATGTGCTCACGAGTCCCAAGACACACATTTTCAATATCAACTTAAAGTTTCAACTATCAAGGAGGTACTTAAACTATATTAAATTCATATTTTGATGCCTTCCAAAAGGCAAGACACACACAGTAAAAACTTCAAAGTCGTGTCACAAGGCACTATTACCCGACTGACACGACTGAGAAATATTGTCGATCTTACCTTCGCAAGTCTATCTATGAAAAGCTAGGACGAGTTTGATTCAAGAAAACATAACGGCTGGAAGAGTTATTGATGCATGCACTACCTAAAATGCATTCATAAACAAAATGACACCTCAAAGGCTCCTGATTTTCAAAGCTTTCCCCTGATAGCTGCATCACATGATTAGGGTTTCCTTTAACCAACTTTTACAATATAAATGATCTTATAATTTAAGCCTTTGCCCAATTGTGTAGTAAGAAATAAATCAAATTTTGGGACAAACTACGTGGCTAACATGTTGAATAAATGGTCTATGTTTCCATAGTTAATGATGTCTTTGGCCAATTGATCATGACACCCGCAAGTAGAGTTCTAAAAAAACCACTACTAAATAAGAAAAACAAAGTTTATGAATCCTCTATACTCCTCTATGACCACGAGAAGAGAGTTTCTTAGAGAACGCTTCGTGACACATAAAGTTTTATTTAGTAACTAATGTTGTTATTTATAAAAAAAATACTTGTACATAGTTTCAAAAGAAATGCATCTTCAAACAAAATAAAATGATTTGCTTCAGATAAATAAATTCTAAATCACACAATTTTTCTTATGTATAACAAATTCTATTACTTGTACTGAGTAGAAGGTGTAAAAAAATTTGCATTTCCAAACGTTATAACATTTCCCATCCATCATAAATTTTTCTCTACAAAACAAAATATAAACATACCAATCGTTTCCCAAGTTCTTATAAAGGCTTCTATCAGATTAAATTCTCCAAACAATGAAGACTTATATGCATTCCCTATTGCTATACTTCCACAAATACCTAATAAATTATCATAAAAAGAATATGTTTATTACAACCTTCACTTTATCATTCACTTTCTAGAATATACAATAAATGATTAATATATTATAACTTTTCTTAGTTCGAATCCTTCTATTCAGGTAGTGCAACCAAGCACACACAGAAATTTAAATCTCCAAGCTAATATTCATGGCATTCGACTATTCCCAGAGTCAGAGCGGCTGACTAACTTGAATGCAAGATAAACTATTGACTTTTAAATGCACAAAGAATTCTATTTGAGCCTATTGTTTGTGAATTTAAATATACATTTTCTTTTAATAATAGAATCATATTATCGAAATATAAAGAACAACAATGAACTGGTTTCAATGTCTTATACCCTCTTTCCCTATCCTCGTTCTAAACTCAACAGAACCTCTTCTAAATTATATATATATATATATATATATATATATATATATATATATATATATATATTAGAACACTTACCTATACATTTTCCTAGAAATGATTCTCTCTTTTCTAGCTTCCACTATATTCCTGCTCCGAAAACACCCACCTCATCCTTCCATTCCATCCAATTTATAAGGAATATTGCTAATATGCAGATTACATCTATTAAGAACGCATGTTAATTCCTTCCGGAGACTCGCCAGGTGGTGGAGGAGAGCCAACTCATCCATAAATTGAATGTCCATCCATTACAAGTATTAAAAACCCTTTAATGTAAAATAATTCGGTTATTTTATTTTAATATCTTTCTTTCTTTTATGACCATATTATTGGCTCATGTTTATAATTTACCTAATTTAAATTATATCAAAAAAAATAATAAATTTCCTTTCTAATTTATGTATATATTTTGATTAATATTTATTATTTAATAATTTCAAATTTTATTAGTTTTAATTTACTTATTAAAGTATTATTATTATTATTTTATTTTATTTTTATTATATTATTATTTTTTTCTTAACTCTATTTATTAAATCAAGCTAGCAACATAAAAATGATTCTAAATGAAATGCAACTACATGGACCGCTGGTGGGCATTACCTCTAGGATTCACAGATCCATAATATGGTGAATACTCCACCGCTCATCATATCTCTAGACTTACCTCAAGCCGAATACCCTTTTGGAAAGGAAATCCCAACTTCGAGCTGCTTAAGACATAATACATGTTTCTGCATCCATAATGACATTAGCAATACCTTATCCTTAAAGAGAATTTAAGCTAAATAGTAAGCTCAGCTGCTGGGTTGTTATATACTTTTCCCCTAAGACTAAACATAGTCCCTATGTTTATAGTATATAACATCATCAATAAAAATATTTACAAATCAATTTTACAAAATATACAAAGTAGTGCTCTTAAATAATATAGAGTATCATATTTTCATAACAAAATCCATCAACCAGTTTTTATTGCAGAAAATAAAACTTTTTTTATCATTGCTAAAAAAAAAGGAAATTGTCTTTTCATCAGGTCCACATCTTCCCATGTGGCATTACTTTCAGAATATTGGTCCCCCTAGACCCTACACTAGTCAATGCTCCTTTTTCTAAGCTTTTTTGTTCTATAACCAAGTATTTTTACTGGTACCTTAATGAGTAGGGGATCGATCATCTGCAAATGATCAACATTCAAAACATGAGAATAATCTGGTATATATTTCTTGAGGAGAGACACATGGAAAGTATCATTAATTTTGGATAAGTTGGGAGGTAAGGCCAGTTTGTAAGCTACTAGGCTGATTTTATCGATAATGGCAAATGGTCCTAAAAATATTAGACTAAGATTGGATGATTTGATAAAACTTTTGGTGGGATTAACTCTCAGGAAAAATTTATCTCCCATAGCGAATTCCCTTGGAGTTCATTTCAAGTCAACATAACTCTTTTGTCGATCAGAGGCTTCCTTAAGCCTAAGTTGAATTTTATTTAATTGTTCCTCCATTTCCTTTAACATATCCAACTTGATCCTCCGTATTTCTCCATGATAAAGGTGCTCTACACCTTCTACCATATAGTGCCTCAAAAGGTGCCATTTTTAATGAGGCATGAAACTCATTATTGTAGGCAATTTCTATCAGGAACAGATAATCTTCCCACTTTTTTTGGTGATCCATACAATACATTTGCAACATATCCTCCAGAACTTGGTTAACCCTTTCTATTTGTTCCATTAGTATCATGATGGTATGTAGTGCTGATTTTAAGTCTCGTTCCCCAAAAATGGTGTAATATTTGTCAAAATTTAGATATGAACCAAGAATCCCTGACTGATATAATGATTTCAGGGAACCCATGTAGCCACACCACTTCCCTGGCAAATTTTTGTGCTACAGCAGGAGCTCCATCCTTAATATTTCCTGGTATAAAATGTGCTACTTTAGTTAATTTATCGACTACCACTAGGATAGTATCATGTTGGAAATAATTTTTAGGCAGCCTGACTATGAAATCCATGGTTACCACTTGCCATTTATATTCTAGAATTATATGAGAGTGCAAACATCTTGCGGGATGCAAATGTTCCACCTTTACCTTCTGGCATTCCAAACACTTTGCCACATATTCAGCAATATCCCTTTTCATCCTTGGCCAGTAATAATCTTTTCTTAAATTTTCATGCATTTTTATATAGCCTAGGTGGGTAGAATATGGAGCATAATGCGCTTCCTGCAACAATTTGATTTTGAGATTCTTATCATTAGGTACCACCAACCTGTTTTGGAAAAGTAGAGTTCCTTCTTGTACTTTGAAGTCCTTGGCATTTTTAAATCCTTGTTGTACCAACTCTCAGAATTTCTAAGAAAATTCATATTGAAATTGTAGGTTACTTAACTACTCAATTATATCAAATTGGCATTGTGTCATAGCTGAGATGTTCCTTCTCCTACTCAGAGCATCAACTAGCTTGTTTTCTTTCCCATTAATATACTCAATGCCAAAATCATATTCTACTAATAATTCCATCCAACGTCTCTACATAGCATTGAGCATTGGCTAAGTGAAGATATACCTCAAGCTTTGATGATCAGTTCGGAGCTCAAAAGGTTTGTCGAGTAGGTAGTGACACCATATCTTAAGAGCATGCACCACAGCTGCTAATTCTAGGTGGTGTGTGGCATAGTTTAGCTCATGTTTCTTAATATTTTGGGACTCATAAGCTATTACACCCTCTTATTGCATGATAAATCCTCCAACTCCTTATATGGAGGCATCAGTGCATATAGTAAATAGAACTTTAGTATCTAGTATTTTAAGAATTTGTGCCATTGTTAAATTTTCCTTGAGTGTCCTGAAAGCCTCCTCACAATGTTCAGTCCACTTAAAATCTTTTCCCTTCTTCTGCAAGTTGGTTATAGGATAGGCTATTTTGGAAAAGTTCTTGATAAAACGTCGATAATACCCAACCATTCCCATAAAAATTCATACTTCAAACACATTTATTGGGGTAGGCCATTCAATGATGGCTTCTATCTTCTTAGGATCTATAGACACCCCTTCAGCTAAAATTACATGTCCTAGATACTGTACCCGAGAAGTGTAGAACTCACATTTGGATAGTTTTCCATATAACTGGTTCTTCCATAGTACTTCAAGAACAATCCGCATGTGTTGATCGTGTTCCTCTCTACTCTTGGAATAGATCAGTATATCATCTAAAAATATCAACACAAACTGATCTAACTATTCTTGGAAGACATTATTCATAAGATTCATAAAACTTTTTGGGGAATTAGTCAATCCAAAAGGTAGGACTATGAATTCAAAATGGTCATATCTAGTTTGAAAAGTTTTTTTGTGAGTATCTTCTTCTCGAATTATTAACTAATGATAACCAAATCTAAGATCAATTTTCGAGAATATTGTAGCTCCTTTCAACTGGTCAAACAAGTCGTCTATTCTAGGTAGTGAGTATTTATTCTTGACGATCATCTTATTGAGCATCTTGTATTCAATATAAAGTCTCAAAGACCTGTCCTTATTCTTAACAAAAAGAACTAGTGCACCCCATAGGGAGACACTAGGTTTTATGTGTCCTTTCTCCAACAGATCCTAAAGCTGAGTTTTGAGTTCCTGCAACTCTATTGTGGTCATTATGTAGGGTGCTCAGGCTATTAGTGTAGCATCAAAAAGAAGTTCTATTGAGAAGTCAAATTCTCGTTTGGGTGGTAATCCAAGAAAATCTTAAAGAAAAATATCCTAAAAATCATTTAGCACCGAATAAGTCTGAAAAAGACTTTTTTCAGACTCAACTTCCTCTTTCTTATTAAGCTTGAAAAAAAAAACTCTACTACCCTTCCTAATGGCTCTTTTAACTTGCATAGATGTCAATATATGTGGTTCCACTGATTCACGTCCACAATAAATTTGAATCCTTTGCTTAGTGTTATCAGTGAAATCCATCCATATTTCTTCAAAATTTAGCAATGCCTTATGAGCCTTGAGCCAATCAACTCCCAATATTATGTCAAATGCATGTAATGGGGCTACATACAGATGCCAACTAGTCTTTCCCAAAGGTAATATTATCTAGGGGTCAAATAAACACTGATCTACAATATAGGTTTACCTAGAGCCATACTCAACCTTCCACCCATTAGCCATAAATCTAGGTTTTTCTGGTATGTCTCTCAAAATATTTGGAGAAATAAAACTATCAATAGCTCCTGAATCAATCAAAATTCTTACATATTTATTATAGATTTTACCATTCATCAAAAAATGTGTAGCTTGTCCACTGAGTTTAGAGTTACCTGTAGCAACATAAATCAATGAACTGGTTCTAAGGTTCCTTTATTTTGTCAGCTCTCATAGGAAATTTATCTAAATAATGAGGCTCCCCATATATCCAACATCCAGCTCGAGGTGCCTTCTCTCTTTTATCCCCACTATTGTTCTCTTGACCACCAATTTTAACTGTTTGCTCATATCTATTGTAGTTTCTCTTATCCTGTTCTCCACAGTTGTTATGATTTCTATTTCCTTGGATTTTATTCTTGCATTTTTCAAATCTATTCCTGCTCTCATTACATCCATTGTTACCCCTATTTTTATCCCATCTAGTTGGGCCTGTATTTTTCTTTTTATGCATTTCCTCTCTATCAGTGGGCTTCTTATAGTAAGCCTTTTTGGCATTGTAATTTTCTTCATGCTGACGAGCCAGATCACAAGTGACATTCAAATATGTGGGTTTAAGAATAAGAAGTAAATTTCCAATTTTTGGATGAAGTCCTATAAAAAAAAATTGTACTTTAATTTTAGTCCTCTATTCGTACTCAGGTATATACTTAATTAATTGTATGAATCGCTAGTAATATTTAGTAACAGTCATGTTACCCTGAGTCAATCTAGAAAACTTTATGGTTTTTTTGAGATAGAATTGGGGAGAAAAATATCTCTCCTTAAATACTGTCACAAAATCCTCCCAAGGTACATCTGCAGCTTCAACATTGTGGGTCTTTCTATATATGTCCCACCAGTCAATAGTTTCCCCAAACAATCAAAATACTACGTAGGAAGTTTTTGATTTGGAGGAAAGGGTTCTAACAACAAAATATGCTTCTAAGCTATTTAACCATATCTTCGCCTCCTCCCCATCCCCCTTATCATAAAATTTGGCAATATCAATCCTACGCATGTCCTTATCCAATTCAATACCCACTTGTCTTCTTTTGGGATCTACTGATGTTTCTTCAGCAACCACTGTTTCCTTTTCTTTTGACAAATTTTCTATTATATTTGGCTATTGAGAGATCATTTCCTATTTCTGAGTAAGTTGACCTTTTTTTTGCTCCATATGTTCCAACATTTGTGCTCTTTTTGAGCCATATATTTCATCATTTACACTCTTTGTAGGTATAGAAAAAGTGGCCAAAGTCGATTGGCACAAACCTCATGGTGATTCACCCATGGTAAAAGTGTTGCGTATCATGGACAAACCCCAATCAGATAGTGTAGTGAATGTATGAGGAATGTGGCGGATATCCTAAAATTGGTGACATGGCCAGAGCCACATGGAGTTAGATGGGCCAACAGAGGTGACATGGCGCAATGACAAAACATGGAAACTTGCGCAAGGAAATAATGCACAGTTGCAGAGGTGGCAATTTTGTAAGGTTAAGTATCATCAAGTTAGAACACATCGAACGATGAAGCAGTGATGCACGAATTATGGTTAATGACTCAGAAAGCCCTAGTCTTATGTTGACATGGTGCGGGTACATGGATTTGATGTGGGTATTGGACATAGACATGATCGAATGAAAGACGTGGCCAATGTAGACTACGAATACACGAGTTGGATGCTAAAAATGCTAAGTGGTGCATGGTAGTATGTGATGTATTGTGTAGTAACACAAGTCTATCCACTTGTTTTCTAAGTTTCATAAACTAAAATTTCTTAAAAATAAACTAGTATTTTTATATTTTCCAACCTTGACTAGTACTAGCATGTCAAATCTTCTCGAATTCCATTCCACTGCAGACAAAATAATCGATAGATCAAGAGTGGTCAAGTCTCAAAGTATCGTGCCTTTCTTACTTCCTCTCATTAACTTGATAATCCAAGTAAGGGTGGGGTTTTCACTTTTGGGACCCATTTCACCTAGAAGTCATACACTCTCTCCCTGTATCACTATGATACTAGCATATGCATGTCGGTGCTGGTATTTTATCACTACCCTGATACACACCTTGGGGTCAAACTCTATCTCGGTTGTAGGTAGAAGTCCCTAACACATAATACCCATATCATTATTTTTGATTCCTCTAAATCCTAGGACCTTCTTTCCCAAGTACTAAGGCTTACCTAGGAGTGGTGCCCATATCACCCCTCCTAAACCTCCACTCTTGTTCCAAGAGTCCGACAAACCTTTTCTAGGGTGTGTGCTACCCCAAAACATCCTGAGGTTGAATGTAAACGAATTCCTTCCTACATTTTAACATAGGTTGTCTACCCACAACCATATTTTAGTTATATCATTCTCACTATTCATATTTCCCAAGTAAATCATAGTTTTGTTCCTTAATTTGACATGTAATAACTCCAATGTTTTACTCTAATAGTGAGTTGTTAATAAATTCATCTTTTAAAAAGAGTTATTCTTCTATATGTACTAAAAGAGAATATGCACTAGAAATTGATTTTGTTTCACAAAGATAATTTTAACATGTATTATATCTATACAATAAGGAACACATATCTCATTATACTACTTAATAAAATTACATGTTAAATACCTTTTTTCAAAAACACAAGAGCTAACCTACCATTAATTTATTTCCTCTAAAAATTAAAAGTACATAATAAATTAAACTCCTAGCAATTTTAATTCGTTTCCTCTAAAGCTTACACTAGTTCTCCATACACAATTCCTTAGAAACATGTAACACTAACCCATTATAACACTACACTCGTTATGTGCTCACGATTCCCAAGACACGCATTTTCAATATCAACTTAAATTTCCAACTATTAAGGAGGCACTTAAACTATATTAAAGTCATATTTTGATGTCTTCTGAAAGGCAAGACACACATAGTAAAAACTTCAAAGTCATGTCACAAGGCACTATTACCCGACTGACATGGCTGAGAAATATTGTCGATCTTACATTTGCAAGTCTATCTATGAAAAGATAGGATGGTTTTGATTCAATGAAAAGTAACGGTTGGAAGAGTTATTTATGCACACACTACCTTAAATGCATTCATAAACAAATGACACCTCAAAGGCTCCTGATTTTCAAATTTTTCCCCTAATAGCTACATCACACAATTAGGGTTTCCCTTAATCAAATTTTAGAATATAAATGATCTTATAATTTAAGCCTTTGCCCAATTGTTTAGTAAGAAACAAATAAAATTTTGGGACAAACTACATGGCTAATGTGTTGAAGAAATGGTCTAGGTTTCCATACTTAATGACGTCTTTGGCCAATTGATCACGACACCTGCAAGGAGAGTTCTAAAAAAAACACTACTAAATAAAAAAAACAAAGTTTATGAATCCTCTATATTCCTCTATGACCACGATAAGAGAGATTCTCAGAGAACGCTTCGTGACACATAAATTTTCATTTAGTAACTAATGTTGTTATTTATAAAAAAATACTTGTATATAGTCTCAAAAGAAATGCATCTTCAAACAAAATACAACGATTTGCTTTAGATAATTAAATTCTAAATCACATAATTTTTCTTACGTATAACATATTCTATTACTTGTACTGAGTAGAAGGTGTAAAACGATTTGCATTTTCAAACGTTATAACATTTCCCATCCATCATAAATTTTTCTTTACAAAACAAAAGATAAACATACCAATTGTTTTCCAAGTTCTTATAAAGACTTTTGTCAGATTAAATTCTCCAAACAATGAATACTTATATGCATTCCCTATTTCTATACTTCCACAAATACCTAACGAATTATCATAAAAATAATTTGTTGATTACAACCTTCACTTTGTCATTCACTGTCCATAATATACAATAAATGATTAATATATAACTTTTTTTGGTTCGATCTATTCAGGTAGTGCAACCAAGCACACACAGAAATTTAAATCTCGAAGCTAATATTTAGGGCATTCGACTATTCCCAGAGTCAGAGCGGCTGACTAACTTGAATGCAAGCTAAATTATTATCTTTTAAATGCATAAAGAATTCTATTTGAACCTATCATTTGTGAATTTAAATATACATTTTCTTTTACGAACATAATCATATTATCGAAATATAAAGAACAACAATGAACTGGTTTCAATGTCTTATACCCTCTTTCCCTATCCTCATTCTAAACTCAACAAGACTTCTTTTAAATTATATATATTTTTAGAACACTTACCTATGCGTTTTCCTGGAAATGCTTCTCTTTTTTCTGGCTTCCACTGTATTCCCGCTCTAAAAACACCCACCTCATCCTTCCATTCCATCCAATTTATAAAGAATATTGCTAATATGCAGATTACATCTGTTAATAACGCATTTTAATTCCTTTCTGAGATTCACCAGGTGGTGGAGGAGAGCCAGCTCATCCATAAATCGAATGTTTGTCCATTACAAGTATTTTTTTTGAAAAAAAATGAAAAATATGTTATATTTATAGAAGTTGTATTACAAGGTAAAATGAACTGGACAGGCATCAAGGGAGACAGAAAATCCTCCTCCAATCCCTCCAAGCTCAAAAATTACCCATAAAACATTACCTTACATAATGCAGATATCCATACCCTCAGCACTACCATAGCTGAATTCCAGTTTATCCAATTTATCTGAATTCCGTAAACTATCCATTTATCTTCATGTTGTGTTGCTCTGTGGCCTTACTGTGATAGATTCATTAGACTCACTGTCTACTCTTCTTGTTCTACTATCTGCTTGTATCACCTCCTGCATCCCTTGGATTCTTTGGCACAAGCTTATCTGATTTTCCATCTGAGAGTCCACATATTGCCCTTTCTCCAGATCTTTTCCCCATTTTGCTAAATAGTCCGCCACCCTATTTCCCTCTCGCTTTATATGTGTAATAAAAACATCTTGAAAAACTTGCCGTATCTTCTGGATTGCTTCCACCTTCCTTCTCTCTCCAATTCCTAGCACCTGAAAGGGCCTTATCGGATCTAATATTCCAGCCCATACCTGAGAGTCTGTCTCTATCCACAACTTATGTAACTATAGATTTGCAGCTATCACTGATGTTGACAAGATCGCCTGTCCTTCCGCTTCATTATTAGTTGCCTCCCCCATGCCTTCTGCTCTCCAATACACCTGTTCTCCTTTCCAATTTCGTATGATAATACCAAAACCAGCTTTCCCAGGATTTTTAGTAGAAGCCCCATCTGTGTTTGCCTTCACCCACTCTTTAGGAGGTGGCCTCCACTCTATGTTATTCAAGGGGATCACACTTGTGTACCCATCCTTAAGTTGTTTCTCTGTTATAGTTATTCCAAGGCTCCGTAGAATAATCACTTCCTCCATTTTTATATTTGTTTCCTCCTGTAATCTGATAAATAGTGTTTCTGTTACCTTGCTCATAATACTCTCCCATACTTGCTCCCTTGTTCTGTGCTCTGATCTAAATATGCATGCATTTTGTTCTAGCCATAATTGCCACCATATGAAGCTAGGTCCTAGTTTCCATGCCATTTTCATTATTTTAGTCTTAAAGCTGCACTGTTTCCATTTCTCATAAAAGCTTTCCCGGCTCTCAAAAACTTCCCAATGTTGTCTCATTTGCCTCCACCAATTGATCCATATGTCTTTAGCAAAAGAACACCCAAAAAAGAGGTGATTCAAGGTCTCCTCTCGCCTTTCCACACAAAACACATTTAGAGGGCCCAAAGAAACCTCTTTTTATCAAATTATCAAAAGTCAAGCACTTTTTGTGGTTAATCAACCATGAGAAAATGTTAATTTTTGGCCATCCTTCCTTTTTCCAGACAAATGTCCATGGAAAGGGTGATGGGGTAATCTCGTATCCACAAACTACCTTGTATCCCTCCTTTGCCTTATAAATTCCCAACTTACTTCCTCCCCATCCAAGTATATCCCTCTTAGAACCATCCTGAATTGGGTGTCTTTGAAGATATCTCCATAGTTTTTCCATTAGTTCCTCTGTACCCCTCACTGGCCATTCTTGGGGATGTTTCCACTGTAATAAATTTGGCACATGTTGATTCCATGATTTCATATAGTAAGAGGCTTTCCACCACCCTGCTTCTTGGAGCTCTGATTTCCAGCTCTCCATCTCTGGGAATTTTTGAATAATTGGTTGTGATTGATTCCATGAATCCTCCCAAAATAAAGCATCCTTTCCATCCCCTAACTGCCAATATAGGTATGGCTTTATTAACTCTTGGCCTACTAACATTGTCCTCCATATGGTAGATCCCTCTCCTTCCACTTTGTATCTTGGAATGTTTTTCTCATCCACTCCTGGGTAATATTTAGCTTGTAAGAGTCTACTCCATAAACCCCCAGTAGCTGTAATCCATCTCCAATATAGCTTCCCAGCTAGTACCTTGCTGCTCTGGAATGCTGATCTTATCCCCAATCCTCCTTGTTTTTTTGGTTGGCATATCTTCTCCCAACCCACTAGTGCTATTTTTTGTTCTTCCCTTGCACCTGACCACAAAAACTTTCTTGTGTGTTTGTCAATATCTTTTAGAATTCTCTTTGGAGCCTGAAGTACAAAAAATTTATAAACTGGAAGAGCTTGTAGCACAGCTTTAATCATTGTCAGCCTTCCTCCTAAGCTTAGCCATTTATGAGTCCAGTTGCTCAGCTTAGCTTGAAGTCTATCCATCAACCCTTTCCACTCTTTACTTTTTGTTTTCTTTGCAGATAAAGGTACTCCTAAATACTGTATGGGTAAAGGAGTTTCCATGAATTTCAACAATTGTATAATTTTATCTCTCACCCTCTTCGTTGTATTAAAAAAAACAATTTGAGATTTTTTTCATTAAAAGTTTGCCTAGTAGCTTGAGTATACCCATCTAAAACTTCTTTTATGTTTCTTGCTACTATGAGATTGGCTTGACTAATAAGAGCAATATCATCCACAAACTAGAGGTGATTTATCTCAATTTGAGAACTTATTTTCAAGCCCTTTATCCTCCCCCTCTTGTCTCCCTTTTTTAACAGCCTCTCCGAGACCCTCTGCATAAAGGATAAAAAGGTAAGGGGAGAGAGGGTCCCCTTGCCTTAGCCCCCTTCCTGCTGTGAACATGGGAGAGGGACTGCCATTTACCAGAACTGAGAATGATGTAGTTTGTGTACAGGCTCTTACCCAATCTCTCCACCCCTCTGCAAAGCCCATTTTTTCTAAAATATTTTGCATAAAGGACCAGTCTACTCTGTCATAGGCTTTAGAAAGATCTAATTTAATAAACATACCTGGGTCCTTTTGTTTTGACATTGTGTGTATCACCTCCTGGGCCACTACTATTCCATCTAGAATTTGTCTGCCTTCAACAAAACCACCTTGCTCACTTGAAATCAGATTTGGTAAAAACTGTTTCAACCTTTCTGCCATAAGCTTTGTTAATATCTTGTATACTACATTACATAGTGAAATAGGCCTATAATTATCAATTATCTCACTAGATGGGCCCTTAGGAACCAAAGTGATAAAAGTATGATTCAAGGCTTTTAACATTTGCTTACTCTGTCTGATTTCCTCCAGTGCCTCCACCACTGCTTGGCCCACAATTTCCCAAAAATTTTGATAAAATTCAATGGGGAATCCGTCTGGTCCTGGAGTCTTTCCCGTTTGCATTTTTTGTATGATCTCTGATGTTTCTTCCAAGGAAATTTCCTCCATTAATAATTTATTGTATTAAGGTTTGACTGATTGTGGAATTGCCTCTAGTATCTTGTCCTTCCATATAGCATTCAAATTTTCATTATCGCTAAAAAGTGTATGGAAGTACTGATTTGCTATACTTTTCATTTCACTTCCACTGGTTTTTACCTGACCCATCATATCTGTAAGACCCATAATTCTATTTTGTTGTCTCCTGGCTATTGTCGTCTTATGGAAGAAAGTGTATTTTGGTCCCCCTCCTTTAACCATGTGATTCTGGCTCTTTGCCTCCAATAGATTTCTTCTTGTTCCTCCAAAGCTTCCTCTTTTCTAATAATTTCTGCCTCACGTTGTAACATTTCTTCTGTGATAGTTCCTTGTCTTATCTCTTGAGCAATCTTCTCCTTTTGATCCTTGATTTCATTCTTTTGGATTCTAGTTATTTCCTTCTTCTCGTTTACTCCACTCATTTAGTTGGGTCCTTACATATTTTAGTTGTTTGTGGAGTTTGAATTGGGCTGTCCCAAATCTTGGTTTCCCGGATTTCCACCATTCCTTTATACGGTCCCCTAGCTCCTCATCTTTCAGCCACCATAGCTCAAATTTAAAAGTTCCCACAACTTTATAATTATCTTTTTCTATGGTTAGACTTACTAAAAATGATCTCAAGAAAGCCTATCCATGACCCTTGCTTGATGCTTGGTATGCAAATATAATTCCTCCCCCATGAAGAAACGATCCAAGCAAGATTTGACCATCTCCCCTTCCTTTCTTCTACTTAGTCCAAGTCATGGAGCTATCCACAGCTTGGGATATCTATTAGATTCATTTGACATGTTATTGCTGAAAAAAACCTCGTCCTTTTCCTCAAGCATGGCTCGCCTCCTTGTTGTTCCTCTATTCTAAGCTTTGCATTGAAGTCTCCTCCCACAATCCATTGGTCCTCCCGGTAGTTTTCTCGAAAGTCCTGGATGGCTACCCATTGATCCCTCTCGTAATCTAACTCGTTTGTGCTCCATAAAAATTAACTATAGTCCAATTTTTTCCACATTCCCTATTTTGTAACCGGACCATCAACACCCCTCTCGTAGAGGCCCCCCTATCTCTAGGAAAAATTGGTGATTCCACATAGTGGCAATCCACCTGATTTCCCTTGTGCCGATTGAGTAAGGATCTCTCCTTTTTGCCATATCCTCCTATTTATTTTTTGTAAGTCTTCTCCTTGCATTTTGGTTTCTTGTAACAAAATTATATCTCGGACTCATATCTATGATAATATTTTTGACTGCATTTTGTCTAGGGCGACTGCCTAAACCCCTCACATTCCAAGTGATTAATATCATTGAGAATTAGGAGAGAAAAAATCAGCCATCGATTTTACCTTTCCGTTCTGGCTCAAATCTCTTCCCTGTTCCTCCATCTTTTCCTTGTTTGACTTCCTCCCTGCAGATTGGTTTGGTTTTTGTTTCTTCTCCACTTGATGAATTCCTAGAGTAGGGCTTTCTTTGTTCTTATTTCCTTCTTTCATCTCTATTTCCTATGTCAAAAACATCCTCTGCTCTATTTCCCCTCCTATGGTCTCTCTTGTGGGTTGAATCTCCTCTTCCATGAGAGAGGTTGTGTCTGGTCTTGCTCCTTGCTTATTCCCTAACACTAGATTGGAATATTGTTCCCGATCAACTCGTTGTGACTTGCCGAGTATCCTCCTCTAATCCTTCCATTTAAAATCCCCTTTCTATTTCCAGGTTTCTCAGTTGTTTAAATATCTCATATCTATTGGTTGTTCTTACAACTCTTTCTCCTTGTCTCTGGTTACTCGTGCTGATTTTTTTTGTTTGGCCTTCTCATTACTTTTTGAAAACCCTCAGAATCTATTGGGCCTTTCCCTTCCTTTTGATTTCCCTTTTGTTGAAGAGATTGACCTGCCATGTTAAAATTTTCTTTTGTCCCCTCTTGTTCAGATTGATGATCCTTAACTGTTGGGCACATTCTAGCTAGATGTCCAGGAGCGTGGCACACCCGACATCTGAATGGAATAGCCTCATAATCCAGTTGTTGGCGCTAGACAAAATCCCCTATTTTTAGGTCTATCTCTGTTGGAAGAGGTTTGCTGAGGTCCATTTCTACACAAACCCTAGCAAACATTGCCGATCCTCCTAAAACTATTTCTCTTGATCTACCTTGATAATGCCCTAATAAGTTGCCTATTGCCTCAAGTATCTCCTCTTTCCAAAATTCAAGGGGAAGGGCAAATAATCTTACCCATATTGGTACTGCTATCGGTTCCACCCTCGGGTCAAATCCCATCTTCCATGGCTGCAAGAATAGTCCCGCTGGTCCATGATGATATGGTCCTCCCTCAAATACTTTTTGTCGATCTGCCACCGATGTGAACTCCACAGAAAAATACCCATTTGCGAGAGTTAGAATTTCGTATTCTCCTTCCAGATGCCATTGTTTCCTTATCCATGTGTGGAGGAAGTGCACAGATGGTTTGAAACCCACAAATTTACCTATCAGGTTGTGTTTTGACTTATAAACAATATCCTCAGCTACCCAGTCCTCAGCTATTTCCAACATCGGTATTTCTTTTGCTTGTGGTAGACATCCGTTCACCCTCCCAAGAAGAGAATCCTCCTTTTGTCGCTTCCCCATGGTGTTTATGATTTTCTTTGCTTGTGTTTGACAGTCGTTGAAACTATCTTGGGTTCCACATAGCTTATCCCGAAATGAAATTCCTTCGTTTGGAGGATTTGGTACCGAAGTACCTATGTCCCCCATTCTTGGTCGTGATCCTTACTATTGACAGCCCTCTACCTCAGCTTCTGAAACCCCAGTTTGATTCCTCAGATCTCCTCTGAAGCACCTCCAAACTTTTGAAACCCTAGCTCTCCTTCTTCGATCCGACATGCACCCCTCTAAACATAAAGCTGGTATGCCACTCTTGTCCATTACAAGTATTAAAAACCCTTTAATGTAGAATAAATTCGGTTATTTTATTTTAATATCTTTCTTTCTTTTATGACCATATTATTGGCTCATGTTTATAATTTACCTAATTTAAATTATATCAAAAGAAATAATAAATTTCCTTTCTAATTTATGTATATTATAATCAATTTTTATTATTTAATAATTCCAAATTTATTAGTTTTAATTTACTTATTAAATTATTATTATTATTATTATTATTATTATTATATATTTTTTTTCTTAACTCTATTTATTACATCAAGTTAGCAACCTAAAAATGCTTCTACATGAAATGAAGCGACATGGACCGTTGGTGGGCATTGCCTCTAGGATTCACAAATCCATAATATGATGAACACTCCACCGCATATCATATCTTTGGACTTACCTCAAGCCGAATACCCTTTTGGAAGATAAAATCCCAACTTTGAGCTGCTTAAGACAGACAATACCTGTTCCTACATCCATAATGACATTAGCAGTACCCTATCCTTCAATAGAATTTAAGCAAAAAAGTAAGCTCAACTACTGGGTTATTACATATTGATCAAGACGAGATCGTGGGTTTTGCACAAGATTTGGTGTTTCTAAATTTTTGGGCTATGTAGGGTCATGGGGAACTTTCATGGAGACCCATGGTCAAATAGCTATGTTCCATTATTTTTATAAGGCTTGCATCCAGGTGCAAGAAGAGCACCTTTATAGGAGTAGCAGCACCAACCTCAACCACACCTCACAAGCAACAATGATGTTGCTAATTTAGACAACTTGAACGTGGACTCAAAGCTGACATCTCTAACTAATGCAAAGCCAAGCGAATAGCGACAGTTCGGTTTAATGGTCTAGTATATGTGGTGGATGTCGAAGATAAATGAATGATATTTCCTTCACAATCAAAGTCATAGAATTCAATCGAATATACAACAACTAATAATTTTAGAAGTCCATCACGATGTAATGTGGATGAACTACCGAACATGGATATTATGATGCTAGATGGGATCGACTAATGCGAGGACATGGAATGAGAATGCATGTAGGTGATAGTGACCAGGCACCCAGCACAACAGTAGCAACACAGACAGCCTCGGTGATATGGATTCATGAACCAGAGAATGAAGTACATTCATGAATACCACAACAAGAAGTTACCCCATGGAGGATGGGATCACTGTCGATATTATGAAAGCTCGAGTAGGCAAGGCATTTAATGGATGAAATAGATATCAAAATACACTCCGAGCACAAATTTTAGGAGACTTATCAGACTTATATAACACAAAGTTCACTATGCCAACGTAGAGGGGAGTCATGCACAAAAAAACTATTGTATACTTGATCGTGTGTTAGAAAGTGGTAGTGAATTCCAACGGTGTTTGTGAGAAATCATCCTAGGTTGGTGATAGGAAGAGTCCAAGACCAATCCATGGGCGAACGTGTCATGGTGTTATGGAACCCACGATGATAGAAGATCTCGGGTCCTTCTAGAACTATTGGATGTTTTTCAATACCGTGAACGAAGTTAGACAGTGGATAGGTAGTGACGGCCAATGAATCCATAACAAAGGGGGCCTACGTGGCTGGTTTATACACAGAGAAAAATTACAATGTAAATATCAATGTTAATAATTGGAGGACGATGCGACAAAAGGTAGAGTCTGCTATTCTACATGGTTTTTAGAGGGTAAATTTATTTTTTAGATGAAATATCACCCCATCGTGGACGTTGGAAGAATTCACAAAGAGGATGTTTTTTTCAAATCTCTATTTTGGTAAATGGGTGCATAGATTGATATTGTGACCATATGAGCATCATAGAAGATTCAAATGGTCGAATACGGTGTATGCATACATCAGACATGGCAAACATGAATAGGAGCGTTGGTTTTTTGTACAGGTTAATGAGGATGCCTTACAAGGATGTGTAGAGTTTGGGGTACAATGGTATCAATAGCATTTTATTATAACAACATCAATGAAGGAGAGCCAACGGGTAGGGATACACTAGATGGTATCATAGAATATAGTTGGTTGTGACAGATAGATGTGGTGACATCACCGACATAGCCAAATTACCTAGATGGTGCTAATGCAAGGGTGTTAGAAATTGACAACAATGATTGTTCTGTATGAGTTGTTATAATCGAAGCAAGCACAATCGATGACCACGATGCGATGTAGAAGTATATGGAAAACATAAACGTTACCTATTAAGATGCAGAGGGGTGGTAATCATTTTATTCGAACTAACATCCTGTTAGTGAGCGTGGCAATATTATAACCGTTACCATGTAAGACCATGTTAAGAGTGAGAAATAAGGTTAATGGTCTACGGTTAAGGAAGATACAACCCGTCATAAAAAACAAATGTACTTATACCTTTTGGTTGGTGAATAATATGGTAAAATTTTAGGAAAATGAGGGGTTTCGAAGAAAATGAAGTAAAACAAAAACAAACACATGCACACAGGAAAATGAAACCAAGAAACAAGGAAACCAAACGAAAGGAGATGAAGTGAAAATATTTATGTAAGCTTAAATACTCCATTGAAGCACTGAGTCAAGGAAGTCTATCCAATACCAAGGGCTAGATATTTTTGGATCATGATACTAGAGATACGTTGTAACAGGACTGTTATTATCTATTTGCATTGCAAATAATGTCATAAATCTACACTTTATAAACAAGACTTGAGGAGAATCATTTCTGGATGTCTAGATTTAATGCTTATTTTTCTTTTCTCTGTTTTTAGGTTTATAGGTAATGTTTAACGCATTTTATGGTTGCATTGTCAAATATATAGAAATAGGGAATTTAATTTTATTCCTTAGAGGCTTGCACCGAGTTTATTTCAAAATGTGCAAATGCAACTTCGGATAGACTCGGTTATATCCAAAAACTCTCACTATCTCCGATTTTGGAGGATAGGGTAACATTAGACTACCAAAGCTTTTCATGTTTATATTTTCAATATTTTGGTTCTTTTCTAAATTTTTATTTTTATTTTTCTAATCCTTCCCTTTTGTAAATTTTTTTTAAAACTTCGACGATTAAAAAATAAATAAAACTCCAAAAATAAATGTACGAGTGTGAAGAATGAGATTCAATATTTCATCCGAAACAATTTTGATCCCATTTTGAAGCCATTTCGAAATTATAAAAATTATTGAAAATTGTTGTTTTTACAGGCATTTTATAATTTTAGAATTTTACATTATTTCATATTTTGAAGGCAAATCAATTTTTTAAGCTTTGAATTTTTATTTGCAAACAATAAATTAACTTTCCTTTATGAAAATTCCAATTTCATTAAAGGGGAGTGATTTATATGGCATTTTAAAAGGCCATTATTTTAAATCAATAAATTGGAGTCTCATGAAAATTAATTTCATCAAAGAGTAATTTATTTATTATATCAAAGGCTATCTTTATCTTCACGATAGAAGCGACATTGAATGAATCCAATTATCATTTAAGGTTCACATCTAAGGATAGATTTTAGTCTTCTTTTTCATGCTCAAAGCAGGGTTTAATAATGCAAGATAAAACTTGTCTAAAATCTGCTTAATCAAAGGAAGATAAAATCTACCTAAAATACTTCAAGATAAAAGGAACTAAGGCTTTACATCATGGTCATATGAGGGCCAATCATATTTTCTTTTTATTTTAAGTTTTATGAACAATCAATAGCATAGCATAATAAAATAAACCAACATAGGCCCCTTGTTAATAGTTACTTGCAATCACTAAGGTATTCCTAGCACTTATTTGATACATTTTCATAAGATTACAAATACACATGTGCAATGCTTATATAGCGGAACCTTGGAGAAGTTGTTTTTATTCTTAACTTTTTTACAAGAGAGGGTTTTGTGATAAAAATCTTAAGTGTGAGTGTGGTTTTGCAATTGGGTAAAATTACCACTCAACATTTTGGTGCTATAAGGAGGGCCTGAAGTGGTTCATTTTATTGTGATTTTTAATGCTATATTGTTCATGTTTACTTGAAAGGTTTATTTGAAAGCATTGGTCTTGACTAAGGATATTTTGTTGATCACATTCATTGATTTAAAATTTCTTCAATTGATGATGCATTGATACTAACCTTTTGCAAATTGGAGAATGTTCTTTATTGCTATGGTTTAATTCATGCATTATAATTGATGAATGTGATGATTTGTTCATTTGAAATTTGTTAGTCATTTCATGTTTCTTTGCAAGATATTTATTTGACTAAAAAATTTGGTATTAAAGTTATATTCTTTAAGGTTCACTAATGGCATCGATTATTCCAACCAGGGTAGGAATTGCATCTTGGATAGGTGACTATTATAGTCAGTTCGACATGCTACTCATCAAAATATTGAAGGTCTAGAAAACATTTTACCCATTTTTAAGCATGATGTGACCTCGGTTGAGGAACATATTTATAGGTACAAGGATATTTTAAGCCATTTGTAAATATGGCATGTAGATATTCCTTGTAGATTGTTTTCATACACATTGTATGAGGTTGCATTTGAGTGGTACCTATACCTACCTATAGGTTCCATCACTTCTTGGGCTCAACTAGAAGCAACGTTTACTAGCCATTTTGGAAAACAAGTTGACCCAATTATGATGCTAAATCAATTTATCTCTATCTGTAAGGAACTTGATGAGTCAATGAGTCAATTCAATGATAGGTTCCATAAGTTGTATACCGAAGTGGTGCCCCATTTCATCATTTCAAAAGAGAGAGCATTTCAAATTTACATGGGATCCTTAGACCCCTTAATATCCAAATCTCTAAGGAAGCTTCTTGAAGATTCATCCTTGCCTAAGGCCTACAATGAGGCAATTATGGTAGAACGATGGTGGGATTTGAAAAATACCGATATGGGTAAGCTATCATTATTTAATCCTAAGATCCAAAATTAGATACCATCCATGAGTCAGGGTGAGATGCAACCTTCTCCCATGATAAACTATTTTTTAGGAGCTATGGATTTCAACCAACACCAACCATCCAATATAGCACCCCTGAATCAAATGAAGTATAATGTGAGTAATCAATGGGATGAAGTTGAATGTCCAAAAATTACAACCATCCTAGATATTGTTCAAGAGGAGGTGCAAGTATCTAATCCAATGTCCACTAGGGAGGATTGGGATGATCATAGAAATAAGAATTTAAAAATTGATGCCATTATAGAAACCCCTAAACCATAAAAAGTGGTTGAAAGTGAGGTTGAAATAGAATCAATAAATAGATTCGAAGACATAACATAATTTTACTACTTGTTCTTGGAAGACACTTTGGATGAGATTGTTGAAATTGATGGTCAAGAAAACCCACACCTTCCAAATTGTGATAAAGTTGAGTCATGGGTTATAAATGTGGATTGTGATCTTGTAATATTGAATACAAAGAGTAGCCCACTTTTAGAAATAATTGAGCCCTCAATAGTGGATGAAGGTGAATTTGAAAAGCAATCGATTGTTGAACCTAAAGATTATGAAGAAGTGGTTGAGCATCACACCCTAGTTTTAGAATATGATTATTGTTGGTGGAATAAATGGGAGGATTTTGTTGCTCTTTTTAATGAAGCACTCACTTCACCTGATATGTAGGACAAGTTGCAAAGGCTAGTTCTACAGCTTAAAGAAAACATCGCTCAACTAAAAGAATAAATGCCTCAAGATGCGTATCTTGATGATGCTCCAAAGCATTTTTATGAGACAGATGTCAAAGATACTAAAAGTGATATTCTTTTGAACAATGGAGTAGTCCTAGAGTGGACTAATTTTGAAACACATGACAAATCATGACCTTCCATAAAGTTGGATGAGGTGGTTAAAATTGATGATCAAAGCCTTCAACATCCTCGAGATAATGACCAGGAAGAATTTGAAGAAGAATTTCTTGAATATTTTGAGGAAGAAATAGTATGGATGGTTAACAAGGAATTGGAACCAAATGATAAAAATGTTGCTTTATTTGAAACAACTCAAGTGATTAGTCAGGGAGATGTGTTATTTGATGCATCCCTAAATAGACAAGAATTATGGTTTGAAAAGGATGGGCATGTTTTTAATTGGGTTCCTAATTTAGGTGAATTTGATGAGAAACATGTTGATGAATTGGAATATGGTAAAGAAGTATTTGAGCATCACAACTTGATTTTGGAAGATGATTACTATGATTTTTGGGAGAAATGGGAATAATATGCTCACTCCAAACATTCTAATGAAAATTTTGTGTCAATTGATATGCAGTATAATACAATTCCTTTTTCTTGTGAGGATATTAAAAAACCTGTACAATCTAAGAATATTTTGGAAGAAGGGTTGGAATCTCATCAAGTGGTGGAAAATGATAATAATTTTACTACCATGGATAAATAAGGAGAACCACTTGCTTTGGTCCCCTTTGAGGGGCAAGAAATTATAAATCTTGATCCACTTATTGGCTCTACAATGTCTATGCCATCTCAAAATGAGAAAATTCTAGAACTTGGGTGGTTTGGATTTGATATTATTGATGATCCTAACGAAAATGTGGATTTTAAAACATCTCAAGCCATTGATCATGGAAAGGTGTTATGTGACACATATCTTGAGAAGCTAGGTTCTTGTTTTGAAAAGGATGGAAATATATTTGATTGGGTACCTAACTTTGGTATTTTTGAACAAGTGTTTGATGATGATGAAAGTCATGAAGAAAAATAAAAGATGACAAATCCTCTCCAAGTATTGGTAAATGGAAATGTATCAAAGGTAAAATCTCACCTTTTGTGTTCCACCATTCAAACTCCAGGTGAAGGTCTACCTAATTGGTTTTTGGATTCAAATGCTATTAATGATGAAATGCCATTTGTGGTTGATAAAGAATTTGAGTCAATTTCTCCTCATACCACTAATGATATTGCTTTGTCGAATGAAACAGAAGTAGATAGGCTTGAGTTATTGAATCAAGTGCATCAACAAGTAACAATTGAATCTAGGATACAAACTTATGATGATCCTCATTTGATAGATATTCTAGATGCTTGTAAATTGTTGCGTAGTCATGATTGACCTAAAGATATGGATGATGATTTGGTTTCAAAAATTTTAGAAATAGCCTCATATTTAAAGGAAATCTTATGTGCTTGTGATAATGAGAACTTAATTTAAAGTGATGAATCTTGTTTTGAAATTTGCACCTCTTTGAATTAGCAAGTAAAAATTAAAAATCAATTATTGTCTTACTAATTTATGATATTCACACAATGACACTGAGAGGGGGGGTGAATCAGTGTAGCTATTAATTTTAATATCTACAGCATTTAATATGAAATAAAGAGAACTTGAAAACTAGAAAAACAAATTGAACAAGAGAGCACACCACAACACTCAATATACCGAGGTTCACCAATTTGGCTACTCCTCAAAAATGACTGCTTGGACTCCAATCCAAATCCAGTCTTTGCAAAATATCAATTTTACAAATACTTTACCAAGCATCAACTGGAAGGAGCACCAACCCCTTAATTTTTTGTTGCAATAGATGGAGCACCAACCCCTAGTACCAAGCACCAACTTGGACTGCAATTGTATTCAAATTAAAATGACATAAGAATGTCTTCACTTCATGCACGACCCTGACTGGTCTGCAATTAACCCAACTCTGCACACTCTCACGGCTCTGCTAATTTTTCTCTTGACTCTTTTCTAACCCTCTTTTTACAGCAATTTCCCTCTTACAGCAGCAACATCTTCTCTGTACGACTATTCTTTTATAACCTTTCAATCCTGCATGCAGTCGAATCACATACTCTGACTGTTCGAATCCATGCAATACGGCTGTTCGATTCCATGCACTACGACTGTTCGAAACCCTGCAATACGGCTGTTGAATCCATGCAATACGACTGTTCGAAACCCTGCAATACGGCTGTTGAATCCATGCAATACGACTATTCGAAACCCTGCAATACGGCGGTTCGATTCCTTGCAATACGGCTATTTTGAATGCTGCAAATACGTCTTTTCGAAAGCTTTTCTGATCCTTCATATTCGGCTGTTCAAATTCTTCAAATACGGCTTTTCGAATGCTTTTTCGAAACTGCATATGTGATGCATCGAATGCTTTTTCAATCAAGCATATACAGTTGTTCTAGTGCATGTCCAACACCTGTCAATGCGTAACTGCCGATCTGACTTCAGTTACTTTTTACGTAACTGGCTGCATGATTTTTTTGTATGCTTTTTCGACACGTGTCACCTTGCATGCTCCTTCGGCTTTTACCTGCCAACTGTTACCTGTCGCGATATCGTGACACTTTTTGTAGCCGTACCCTTCATGCCCTTGTTGTCGCGAAATCATGACCATTTTGGCTTTTGAAAGCTTTCCCTCTGTTCATGTCGTGAAATCGTGACACTTTGAACATTTGTTGATGTCATCCTTAATGATGTCGTGAAATCGTGACGCTTTCGGCTTCCTGAGGCTTCTCTCGCAACTTGTCACGAAATCGTGACACTTTCAGCTTTTGCTGACGTCATCCTCAATGTTGTCGCGAAATCGTGACGCTTTCGACTTCCAGCAGCTTTCCTTGCACCTTGTCGCGATATCGCGACACTTTCAACTTTTGCTGACGTCATCATCATTCTTGTCGTGAAATCGTGACACTTTTCGCTTCCGTACACTCTTCTTTGCCAGCAACCGTGAAAATGGAACATGTCGCGAAATCGCGACGTTCTCTACTTTCGTACAATCTTCTTTGCCAGCAACCACAAAAATGGAACATGTCGCGAAATCGTGACGTTCTCTGCTTCCGTACAATCTTTGCTTTATGCAGTAGCGAAATCGTGACAACTTTGTGCCTTGTGCTTTCGACTTGCTACATCTTTTAGTTTTGCAATTTTGACTGGTAGCGAAATCGCTACACCTTTGTTTCCATACATTTTGTCATGCAACGAAATCGCTACACCTTCTTGTTTGTGCCTTTTCACTTGTAGCGAAATCGCTACACCTTTGTTTTCTGATTTCTATTTGAAAAATCGCTACACCTTTTTTTCTACTTCCTATTTGTAGCGAAATCGCTACACCTTTGTGCCTTGCATTTCCATCATGCAGCGAAATCGCTACACCTTTGTTGCCATTCATTTCAACATGCAGCGAAATCGCTACACCTTTGTTGCTGAGCATTCTCTCTCCTCTTCGGGTCGCGAAAACCCGACGTGTCGCGATATCGTGACACTTTTCGTTGCAAGCTCCTTTCCTCCATTTATGTCATGAAATCATGACATCTTTTCACCTTGCTTCCTTCTCTGCCAGCATGTCACGAAATCGTGACAGTTTGCCTTTCACTTTCTCTCTCCTCGGCCATGTCGTGAAATCATGACAATTTTGGCATGCACTTTCTCTCTCCTCGGCAATGTCGCGAAATCGTGACAATTTTTCTTGCATTTTCTCTCTCCTCGGCAATGTCGCGAAATCGCGACAATTTTTCTTGCATTTTCTCTCTCCTCGTAATGTCGCGATATCGCGACAATTTTTCTTGCATTTTCTCTCTCCTCTATTTTGTCGCGATATCGCGACAGTTTTCTTCCTTGTCTTTTTTTGCCAATTTTTGAATCTGGGTCACCTCTGTTTTCCTTGAAATTCACTGCACTTGATCTGACTGACCTCTGAACTGCATCAACTACATCAATATGTCTGTGTTGACAACAATGACAATACTTTTGCAATTCTTTTGCTGCACCTTGCTCAACAATCTCCCCCTTTGGAATTGTTGGCAACACACTGCAACCTTGCTCAATTTCTTCTCCCCCTTTGCCAATAATACCAAAGGGTTACTGCAGACTCCCCCTGAGTCTATGCACAACATTCTCAGACTTAAAAAGTTTGAATGCTCCCCCTGAGAATGTGTTTCCCATAGCTAGTCAATGCTTGGGTGGTGTGACTACTCCCAACTTCTTTCGAAGGTATTCAAATACTTCCTTTGGCAAAGGTTTTGTGAATATATCAGCTACTTGCTCTGTAGTTGGAACAAAATCCAATTTGACCTCTCCTTCCGCAACTTTATCCTTCAAGAAATGATATCGGATTGCAATATGTTTGGTTCTTGAATGCATTACTTGATTCTTGGATATGTTGATAGCACTAGTGTTATCACATTTAATTGAAATTGGCTCTTTGAAATGAATACCAAGATCTTTCAATGTTTGTCTCATCCATAATATCTGAGTACAGCATGTTGTTGCTGCAATGTATTCTCGCCTCTGCGAGTGGATAGAGATATCGATTCTTGTTTCTTGTTGTGCCATGCTACCGACTGTCTCCAAGATAAAATGCTCCTCCACTTGTGCTCTTTCTCGTCATCAATACATCCTGCCCAATCTGCATCAGAATATGCAATCAAAGTGAAATCTTTACCTTTTGGGTACCACAACCCATAATCCATAGTGCCCTTGAGATATCTCGAAGATCCTCTTTACAGCTGTTACATGAGTTTCTTTGGGACTGGCTTGAAATCTTGCAACCATGCATACTGCTTGTAATATATCTGGTCTAGTGGTCGTTAAATACAGCAGGCTTCCAATCATAGACCTGTACATTGTTTGATCTACATCTGGGGATTTATCATCCTTGCTCAACTTGCAGCTTGTTGTCATGGGAGTGCTAACCGATTTCTTGTCTTCCATTGTGAACTTTTTCAGCATTTCTTTTACATATTTAACTTGAGAAATAAAAATGCCTTTTTCATTTTGATTGACCTGCAGTCCTAGGAAATAAGAAAGTTCACCAATCATAGACATCTCAAATTCTTTCTTCATTTTAGTTGATATGTCTTTGCAGTATTCATCCATGCTGTTGCCAAATATTATATCATCTACATAAACAACAAGAACAATAAGATGGCCCTTCTCTGTTTTGACATATAAGTTGTTGTCCACCAAACCTTTCTTGAACCCTTGTTTAATTAGATAGTTATCCAGCCTTGCATACCATGCTCTAGGTGCCTGTTTCAAACCATATAATGCTTTCTTTAACTCGCAAACAAAATCCGGGTTGTCACCAAGTTGAAAGCCATCTGGCTGTTCAATGTAAACCTCTTCTTCCAGCTTTTCCATTCAAAAATGCTGATTTTACATCCATTTGATATACTTTGAAGTTTTTATGAACTGCTAATGCCAGAAACATTCTGATTGCCTCTAGTCTGGCTACCGGTGCAAAAGTTTCCTCAAAATCAATGCCTTCAACCTGAGCATAGCCTTTACAGACCAATCTTGCCTTATTTATGACAACCTGTCCATCTTCATTTAATTTATTTCGAAAAACCCATTTAGTGCCAATTATGTTTTTATTTGTTGGTCTAGGTACTAATTCCCAGGTATTGTTTTTCTCAATCTGATCTAGTTCTTCATTAATTGCCTTCAACCAACTTTCATCAGTGCTTGCTTCAGCAACATTTTTAGGTTCAATGCTAGATAACAGAGAATAGTTCCCGCATTGTTGCTCTTCTTGTCTGAATACCATCTTTGGGATCCCCAATAATCTGTTCACTTGGATGATTTTTCTCGCGATTTATCTGCTTTTAAATTTCCTGTTTTCTTCTTCTGATTCAGTTTTTACACCATCTGGATCAATTTTTTGATTCTTATCTGTTTCCTTTTCATCATCACCTTCAATGACTTCTTCATAGATGGGGTAGTTTTCTTGATAAGTAATTTCTTGTTCTCTACCTTCATCAACTTTCACATCAGCACTCTCAACAATTTTCTTTAGCCTTTTGTTGTAACATGTGTAGGCTTTGCTTTTTGTTGAGTAACCAAGAAAGATACCTTCATCAGCTCTATTTTCAAATTTACCGAGATTATCTTCAGTCCGTTTGATGTAGCACTTGCTGCCAAATACTTTGAAATGTCTTGTTGTTGCCTTTCTGCCAAACCACAGCTCATAAGGTGTTTTGCTTTCATGTGGTCTTAGCATGCACCTGTTTTGAATGTAAACTGCAGTATGTACTGCCTCTTTCCAAAATTTGTCAGCTATTTTGTTCTCAACCAACATTGTCCGTGCCATTTCCTGCACTGTCCTATTCTTCCTTTCTACAACACCATTCTACTGAGGTGTTCTAGCTGCTGAAAACTGTCTTCTTATCCCATATTTTTGATAGTATTCTGCAAATTCTTCGAAATAAACTCTCCTCCTCTGTCTGATCTTAGGCATTTAATTCTTTTTCCTGATTGATTCTCAACAAGATTTTTGAAGGTTTTAAACATCTCAAAGGCTTCTGATTTAAGTTTCAGAAATAGTACCCATGTCATTCTTGAGTAGTCATCTATACACAACATAAAATATTTGTGTCCATTTATGCTTTCAGTTCTCATGGGTCCACATAAATCAGTGTGAATTAGTTCTAATGGCTTGCTCGTGAAATATTCTTTTGCTTTGAAAGTGGCTCTGGTTTGTTTTCCCTTTTGGCATGACTCACAAATACTGTTTGAAGGTTTACCAATAGTTGGTATGTCTCTTACTGCCCCTTTTGAGCTGATTTTTACCAGATTATCAAAGCTTATGTGACCGAGTCTCTTGTGCCACAGCCAGTTTTCTTCTTCCTGACCAACCAAGCAAGCTCCTTCTGAAGTCTCTGAAAGTGTATACAGATTTCCAGAAGTTCTCAGTCCAGTGGCTATTAACTTTCCATTTTTTGTCTTTCTTACTTCACAGCCCTCCTTCTTGAAGATTACATCATGACCTCTGTCACAGATTTGACTTACACTCAGCAAGTTATGCTTCGGACCAATCACAAACAAGACTTCTTTTGATTTTATATTGCCATCACTGATCTTGACTGATCCCTTTCCAACAATCTTTGCTCCATCATTATTTCCAAATTTCACGAACCACCTTCATAATTCTGCAAATTCTCAAATTTCTGCTTGTCACCTGTCATGTGACTGGAACAACCACTATCCAAGTATCCAAGGTGCAGATTTGTTCCGAGCTTTAAAGGCGATCCGAACAATCAAAGATTCCTTTTCTTTCCATTCCGGTTTGATGACAGATTTGGCTACTTGTTTTGCCTTTGTCTTCTCATTAGCATGTGCTTGTTTTTCAAGAAATTTCTTGTTTTGTTTCAACTCACTTGATTGAGATTTTCTACCCTGATAATTATTTGCTGCAAAAGTGCTTCTACAGTTTCTAGCAATATGTCCAAAATTATGACAATTATAACATTCAACTGCATAATTCATTAAAGGAGAAAAAACATTTCCGCTTGTGAAATTCCTTTGAGATACATTATGCCTGCAATCTGAAATCTTATGGCCATAAGCATTGCATTTAAAACAATAACCGGAAAAAGAATGATTAAACCTGGGTTCCGATCTTTGTCAGTTTGAAGTAGGAGCCATAAATCTTCTCCTTCTTGGATGTGTGACTTTTGTGAAGCCATCTTTGTCAATGACTCTTCTTGAGTCTGGCATTATTGCTTTCTTGGGCATGATTTGTTTTTTCTAGGTCAACCCTGATCTTTTCTTCTTTCTTTATGGGTTCTACATTCAAGGCCTTTGAACCCTTTGATGATTCTCCTTCATCGAAGCCTAAACCAAATTTGATGTCGGAAGGCCTTTGGTTATTTAACATTTTATCCAGCTTTACAGTACTTTCTTCAAACTTATGAAAACAGTTCAATTTTCTATTCATCTCCTCTAACTGCATTCTTAACTTAACCATGTCTTCCTCTAGCTTGTTGCATTCAACTGTCTTTACAGTTAATTGTTCATCAAGAACTTCGGACATTTTCTTGAATTCCTCTCGTCTGTATTTTTAAACTGTTTATTATGTCAATGGCATCTTCTAGTTTTCTTGAAAACTTTTTGTTCTTTTTCCTTTCAACACTCAACTCTTCAAGTGCAGCAACCAATTCTCCTTCCAGATAAACTTCAGCCTCATCTTTAAAGTTTTCATCACCTTCCTGATTTTCTTCTGTTCTTTCCTCTTCAAGTGCCATGAACAGAGCTTCACCTTTTTCTTCTTCAGAATCCTCATCTGAGCTTTCTTTAGAAGTGCTGACATTCTTGGATATGAAGCTTTTCTTCTTGAAGTTGTTCTTTCTAAAATTTTGTTTCTTCTTCCAGTCACCTTTTTCTTGGTGTGAGCCTTCACCATTTTTGGTTTTCTCCTGCATTGGACATTTGGCTGCAAAATGACCGACTCCTCCACAATTGAAGCACTTAAAAGGTAGCTTTCCTCTATATTTTCCTTTTCCCTTTGTGAGTTTTCGAACAAAATTAGCTTCGTTTCATCCAGTGTCTCTTCATCCTCGGATTCATGTTCGACTTTTATATTCTTGTGTGCTTTAAAAGTCGCTTCTCTGTCTATAGACTTGGTTTGTCCTATTCTCATTTCATATGCTTGTCGGGGAACCATGCATCTCATCCAAGCTGAAGTAGTTTAAATCTTTTGCCTCTTCTATTGCAGAAACTTTGGAGTTAAATCTTTTGTGCAGTGTTCTGAGAACCTTTTTCACAACAATTGCATCATCAATTTCTTCACCGAGTCCTCTCGATTGCATTAATGATTTCGTTGACTCTCAAGCATATAAGCCTCTATGTTCTCATCTTCATTCATTTGCAGTGCTTCGAACTGTGCTCGATGAGTTTGCAACTTGGCTTCCTTGATCTTGCTGTCTCCTTCATGGATGCTCTTCAATTTATCCCACATGTCTTTTGCTGATTTACAACTCATGACTCTTATTAGTTCACTGTCAACAAGCCCACACATTATGGCATTCTTAGCTTTGGAGTTGTTCTCAAATTTTTTCTTCTCAACAGTATCTGTTGGAGGAGTAGTGGGTGTTGTGTATCCACTATCTACGTGAATCCCAAATATCATATCCCAATGCACTCAGATATGTTTGCATCCTGAGTTTCTAGAAAGTGTAATTTGTTCCATCAAATAAGGGAGCTTTGTTGGATGAGAATCCTTCACCGCCTGCCATTGTTTCTTCCAAGATCTCCTTAGCTGATTAAGCTTGAACAAGGCACCTTGGCTCTGATACCAATTGATATTCACACAATGACACTGAGAGGGGGGGGTGAATCAGTGTAGCTATTAATTTTAATATCTACAACATTTAATATGAAATAAAGAGAACTTGAAAACTAGAAAAACAAATTGAACAAGAGAGCACACCACAACACTCAATATACCGAGGTTCACCAATTTGGCTACTCCTCAAAAATGACTGGCTTGGACTCCAATCCAAATCCAGTCTTTGCAAAATATCAATTTTACAAATACTTTACCAAGCATCAACTGGAAGGAGCACCAACCCCTTAATTTTCTACTGCAATGAGATGGAGCACCAACCCCTAGTACCAAGCACCAACTTGGACCGCAATTGCTTCAAATTAAAATGACATAAGAATGTCTTCACTTCATGCACGACCACGATCAGTCCGCAATTAACCCAACTCTGCACACTCTCACGACTCTCGCTAATTTTTCTCTTGACTCTTTTCTAACCCTCTTTTTATAGCAATTTCCCTCTTACAGTAGCAACATCTTCTCTGTACGACTATTCTTTTATAACCTTTCAATCCTACATGCAGTCGAATCACATACTCTGACTGTTCGAATCCATGCAATACGGCTGTTCGATTCCATGCACTATGACTGTTCGAAACCCTGTAATACGGCTATTGAATCCATGCAATACGACTGTTCAAAACCCTGCAATACGACTGTTGAATCCATGCAATACGACTATTCGAAACCCTGCAATACGGTGGTTCGATTCCTTGCAATACGGTTATTTTGAATGCTGCAAATACGTCTTTTCGAAAGCTTTTCTGATCCTTCATATTCGGCTGTTCAAATTCTTCAAATATGACTTTTCGAATGCTTTTTTGAAACTGCATATGTGATGCATCGAATGCTTTTTCAATCAAGCATATACAAATTGTTCTAGTGCATGTCCAACACCTGTCAATGCGTAACTGCCGATCTGACTTCGATTACTTTTTACGTAACTGGCTGCATGATTTTTTTGTATGCTTTTTCGACACGTGTCACCTTGCATGCTCCTTCGGCTTTTACCTGCCAACTGTTACCTGTCGCGATATCGTGACACTTTTTGTAGCCGTACCCTTCATGCCCTTGCTGTCATGAAATCATGACCATTTTGGCTTTTGAAAGCTTTCCCTCTGTTCATGTCACGAAATCGTGACACTTTGAACATTTGCTGACGTCATCCTTAATGATGTCACGAAATCGTGACGCTTTCGGCTTCCTGAGGCTTCTCTCGCAACTTGTCACGAAATCGTGACACTTTCAGCTTTTGCTGACGTCATCCTCAATGTTGTCACGAAATCATGACGCTTTCGACTTCCAATAGCTTTCCTTGCACCTTGTCATGATATCGCGACACTTTCAGCTTTTGCTGACGTCATCATCATTCTTGTCACGAAATCGTGACACTTTCCACTTCCGTACACTCTTCTTTGCCAGCAACCGCGAAAATGGAACATGTCACGAAATCGCGACGTTCTCTACTTTCGTACAATCTTCTTTGCCAGCAATCGCAAAAATGGAACATGTCGCGAAATCACGACGTTCTCTACTTCCGTACAATCTTTGCTTTATGCAGTAGCGAAATCGTGACAACTTTGTGCCTTGTGCTTTCGACTTGCTACATCTTTTAGTTTTGCAATTTTGACTGGTAGCGAAATCGCTACACCTTTGTTTCCATACATTTTGTCATGCAGCAAAATCGCTACACCTTCTTGTTTGTGCCTTTTCACTTGTAGCGAAATCGCTACACCTTTGTTTTCTGCACTTCCTATTTGTAGCGAAATCGCTACACCTTTGTGCCTTGCATTTCCATCATGCAGCGAAATCGCTACACCTTTGTTGCCATTCATTTCAACATGCAGCGAAATCGCTACACCTTTGTTGCTGAGCATTCTCTCTCCTCTTCGGGTCACGAAAACCCGACGTGTCGCGATATCGCGACACTTTTCGTTGCAAGCTCCTTTCCTCCATTTATGTCATGAAATCGTGACATCTTTTCACCTTGCTTCCTTCTCTGCCAGCATGTCGCGAAATCGTGACAGTTTGCCTTTCACTTTCTCTCTCCTCGGCCATGTCGCGAAATCATGACAATTTTGGCATGCACTTTCTCTCTCCTCGACAATGTCAAATACAATTTTCTTTGCAATGTCCGAAATCGCGACAATTTGGCATGCATTTTCTCTCTCCTCGAATGTCGCGAAATCGCGACAATTTTTCTTGCATTTTCTCTCCTCTGTTTTGTCGCGATATCGCGACAGAAAACATGTCGCGATATCGCGACAGTTTTCTTCCTTGTCTTTTTCTGCCAATTTCTGAATCTGGGTCACCTCTGTTTTCCTTGAAATTCACTGCACTTGATCTGACTGACCTCTAAACTGCATCAACTACATCAATCTGTCTGTGTTGACAACAATGACAATACTTTTGCAATTCTTTTGCTGCACCTTGCTCAACAATTTAATTATTTGAAGCTTCAAAATGGAATTGCTAATGCCATGGAATAAAATTGGTGGGGTGAGAGAGGCAAGATGAAAATTGTTGCATTGTGTGGCCTAATATTACTATCATTGGATTCCTACAAATATTGGTGTGTGTATCATGTTATATGTCTTTTGAAATGTGCTAATCATGTTTGGGATCCAGGGAAGTGATGGTCCAAATTTTTGCATCACCTTGTACATAGTGTATATTATTGTATATAGTTTTGGTTTTCATGTTTTTGTTTAGCTTTGTTGTTTTTGTGCTTTGTCCTTAATTTTAGGTTTTGTGTTACTTTCTTGTTAGATTGCATGAGGTTAGGATTGACTTTGTTTGTGATTTTTGTGTTTTGGGTTGTTCCCTTGTTTTGAGGTGATGTTTCATGGTCGCTAATTTATGGCCTCTTGCCCATTTTTGTGTTCCTTTGTTAAGTAGGTTGGAATACCTAATCTAAAAGTAGGTGAACCTGAGAAAAGGGGGATGAGTTATTTATGATCATGCTCAAATTTTAGGACTAAAATGGTGGAGAGTGGAACAATTTTACATTTCACCAAAGCTCCACATGTAACCCACATAATTAAAGAGGCATTTCTTGGGATTTTGAAGGGTGAAATCATTTTGGTAAACTAATTAAGGCTAAATTCTAACATGCTCAAATTCAAGTGTTACATAGAGGTTTGTAAAGTTTTCTATAAAATAAGAATACAAACAATGCAAAGATTTATCAAATTTGTCACCAAGTTTAGATAAACTCCACCGTGGCTATAAATGTATGACTAGCAATGGGGATCTATCTAGACAAAGTTTGATATATATATAAAGAGCATTGAAAAGCTTGATCAAATTAGTCACCTAGTTCAGAAAATCTCCACCAGGGCTATGGACGCCTGACTGACAGTGGGGCTTCGTCTAAACAAATTATGCTCAAAAGAGACTTTGCAAAAATATTATTCAAAAATAAAATATTATGAGCAACATTTCATAGCCTAAAGGTAAACCAGATGATGGAATCCATATGGTTTCCATCAATGCAAAATGAATCACTTTGTCACACACTGAGCAATGACATATGGATTAGTTGTTTTTATTCGAATTTGTTTACCTCCACCTTCTCGAGCCATCACTAAATAATTGTTATTTCATTGATCTTTTATGTTCTCATTTCACATTAGGTTCTTCACCCAAAATGCTCAAGAGCATTTCCCAGTAGAGTCACCATTTGTTGTGGCTATTGCACAACTTACCCCAAAATTGGGAACCCACCTTGAGATTTTTGTTTTTGGGAGGTTTTGTTTTTGTTGAGTGCTAGTTTCATTCGATTCCAAAGTTTAATGTGGATAGGCTTGTTTGTTTGTTTAGCATCTCCCATTTTGTTTCTTGTAGGTGGTCCTCCTTGTTGGTTAGATCACATTTGTTTCTTTTGTTTGATCAATTTTTAAGGTTTAAATTCGATTAATTTAATTTAAAATTTTAAAATTGATTTAAATAAGTAAAGGTTTAGTTTTTATAAAATATATATCAAAAATATATATTAATAAATACGGTTTTTATATATATATATATATATATATATATATATATATATATATATATATATATATATATATATATATATATATATATTTCAATATATATGTATATGAGTAAAATAAAATTAAATAAATAAAACAATAAAAAATAAACCAAAATAAAAGTATATATATAAATTAATTAATAAATACATTTTCATTTTGTGAATGATTTTATGTTTCGCTTTTTACCTAAAGTCTAATGTTCTCATATTTTGTTTGGTTGGTAGGTAAGAAAAAAGTGGCCAAAGTCGATTGGTGCAAACCTCATGGTGGTTTTCCCATGGTAAAAGTGTCGTGTATCATGGACGGACCCCAACCGAATAGTGTAGTGCCTGTACGAGGAGTGTGGTGGATATCCAAAAAATGGTCATGTAGCCATAGCCACATGGAATTAGATGGGACCGCAGAGGTAGCATGGCATGGTGATAAAACATGGAAACCCATGCAAGCAAACAACGCATAGTTGCAGAGGCAACTATTTCATAGGGTTGAGTAGCATCAAGTCAAAACACATCCATTGATAAAGAAGTGATGTGCGAACTGTGGTTAATGACTCGAACAACCCTAGTTTGATGTTGACATGGTGTGGGTGCATGGATTCGACGTGGGTATTGGACGTAGGCATGATTGAGCGAAATAAATGGCCAATTTAGACTATGGATGCATGATTTGGATGCTAACGATGTTAAACGATGCATGGTGGTACATCATGTATCGATCAAGACAAGATCATGGGTTTTACACAAGATTTGGTGTTTCCAAACTTTTGGGTTATGTGGGTTCATGGGGAACCTACATGGAGACCCACAATAGCCAAATAGCTATGTTCCATTAGTTTGATAGGGCCTACATCCAGGTGCAAGGAGAGAACCTTTGTAGGAGTAGAAACACCAACCTCAACCACACCTCACAAGTAGCAACAACATTGCTAATTTAGAAAACTTTAACATGGACTTAAAGCTAACATCTCAAACTGACGTAGAGGTGAGCGGATAGCGAAAATTCAATTTAATGGTCTAATATATGTGGTGTACATCGAAGATAAATGAACGATATTTCCTTCGCAATCGAAGTCAGATACTTCAATCGAATACATAATGGCCAACATTTTTGAAAGTCTGTCGCGACAAAATTTGGATGAACTACCAAACATGGGCATTGTGATGTCATATGGGATCAACTAAGATGAGGACATTGAATGAGGATGCACGTAGGTGACAGTGAGCAGGCATCCAACATAATAGTAGCAACATAGGCAGGTTTGGTGACATGGATGCATGAACTAGAGAATGAAGGACATTCACAAATACCATAGCAAGAATTTTCCCTATGGAGGATGGAATCGTTGTCGATAATATGAAAACTCGAGTAGGAAATGCATTTCATGGATTAAACAGATATCAAAATACACTTTGGGTGCAAATTTTAGGAGACTTCTCAGAGTTAGATAGCATGAAGTTCACCATGCCAATGTAGAGGTGAGTCATGCACAGATAAACTATTGTATACTCGATTGTGTGTTAGAAAGTGGTAGTGAATTCGAGTGGTGTTGGTGAGAAATCATCGAAGGTTGATAACAAGAAGAGTCCAAGACCAACACATGGGTAGATTTGAAGTGGATGCATCATGGTGTTATGGAACCCACGACAGTAATAGATGTCCATCTAGCACTATTGGACATTCATCGATACCACAAATGAAGTCAGACAATGGATAGGTAGCGACGACCAATGAATCCATCACAAAGGGGGTCAATGTGGTTGGTTTATATGTAGAGAAAAATTACAATGTAAACATCAATGTTAATAATCATAGGATGATGCAGTGGAAGGCAGAATCTGCTAGTCTACATGGTTTCAGAGGGTAAATTTATTTTTTTAGATGAAATATCACCCCATCATGGATGTTGGAAAAATTCATAGATAGAGGACATTTTGTTTGAATCTCTATTTCGATAAATGGGTGCGCATATTGATATCATGACCAAATGAGCATTGTAGAAGATTCAAATCACCAAATATGATGTATGCATACATCAAACATGATGAACATGAATAAGAGCACTGGGTATTTCTATGGGTTAATTAGGATGCCTATTGGTCACAAATCTGCCATAGGAAAGGATTTTGTACATATATGCGCCCTAGACTTGGCCAACATTGAAAGGCCGAGAGAAGGAGAAGTCTCCCGGGCCAATCTCCAGAGAGGGCTGGCTCCCAAACTACTCTAAACTGGTTTTGAAGATAAAGATGCAGGAAAGAAATGGGAAAAATGCTGAAAGGAATGGAAATAACAAGAAAGAGATGGAAATATGGCCACAGGCCGAAGTGTATAATTTGGGGCAGACTAACAACAAGAATTTCACCAAATTTTATGACAACATCTAATAAAGGAAAAGCAGCAGAATTGAACTCACACCTTTGTTGAGATAACCTCCAGATCGCATTTCAGAATATACTCACTAACCAGCAACGTTCGAATTCAACATGCAGAATTCAAAACCTAACAGCAAGATCATAAGCATGAACAGAAATGACTTGTAAAACAGAGGGACATCACACACATAAGAATGCTTGCAAATTTTAGAAGCCGAGTCTCTTCTATTGATGCAGAGAACTTAGAGAGTTTTCTTGTAAAAATGTCTAACCTCCTTTGCTTTAGATATACATGAATATTTATAGAGGTCTTCCCTCTCTCTTTTGCATCACAACATTTAAAACATACAACAGATTTCGAAGAAGAGGTCCGCAAAATGTGCACTTGAAAAGAGAAACAATCCCCCTTAATCTGCCTCGGAGAAATGACACATTAAATGACCATTATCAGAGCAAGCCGAAAGTTGTTAGGAGACCACGAACAAGAACTTTTAATGCTGGAGGCATCTTTAATTTTGGTGGCATCGAAAACTGCCTCATGTTCTTCCATCTAGCGCACATCGGTAATCAGCAACATTTAATCTTGGAGCCTCTTTGACCATGATCTGAAAATCAGTTGGAGAGCTTTTACTTGATCCTTATCTTCTCTTCACATTCTCCTATGCAATCTTGAAGGAAAATGCAAACAGAACTATATCGGGCCTTTGTTGTTGCTTCTGTCGCGAAAATGAGACAGGTCACGAAAATGCGACATGTCACGAAATCGTGACACTTTTACCTTATTATCTTCTTTCTCGCCACCAATCACGAAAACGCGACATGTCACGAAATCATGACATCTTCTCTTCGTTTAGCTTTCCTTCCATGAACATGTCATGAAATCATGACATTTTTCTCCTTTCTTTTGCCTCATCTTTCCTCAACATGTCACGAAATCATGACATCTTCTTCCTTTTGTGTCCTTTTCTTCTTATCACAAAACAAACATGTCACGAAATCGTGACATCTTTCTCTCCTTCTTTATTTCCAAAACATGTCACGAAATCATGACATCTTTCTTCTTTGCTTCCTTACTTACGATTTGCTCGTACTCAACAAGTCGCAAAATCGCGACATGTTTCTCCATTTGGCTTTATCTCCACAATATGTCACGAAATCGTGACATTTTCTATCTTCTTTCACTTTGATGCTTGTAGGCCAAAAATTTGACATGTCATGAAATCATGACATTCCGTACAATTGCTGCCTCCTCGCTTCCTCCTCGCAAAAACGTGACATGTCGCGATATCATGACAATTCTCCGCACTTGGCCCTTCTGCCCTGACATGTCACGAAATCGTGACACTTTCTTGTGCTTCTCTTCATTGCCGCTTCCTGTCGTGATATCACGACATCTTCCTCTTGCTTGACTTCATCTCCAAAAATGTCATGAAATCGTGACATCTTTCATGCCTTGTGTTTATCTATCAGTCCTTCCGCGATAACGTGACATGTCGCGATATCATGACATTCCATACCATTTTCTCCTTGCTTGCTTTTCTATCGTGATATCGTGACATTTTTCATTGACATTGCCCTTTGCTACTTTATGTCATGATATCGCGACATTTTCTATCACTCTACTCCGTGGCCACCGCAAGTCGCAAAAACACGACATGTCGCGATATCGTGACAACTTTTCATTTTGATGCTCTCTCACCGCAACAAGTCATGAAACTCCAACATGTCGCGATATCGCGACAGTTTGACCTCCTTGCTACCTTTGACTGCGTTGACCACAAAACATGACAGTCACAAAAATGCGACATGTCACGATATCACGACATTTTCATGACTTAGCTTTTTTATGGTATGACGAAAACTGAGTCACGATTTCATGACATGTCACGAAATCATGACACCTTTGCTTTTTCACTTACAAATAGAGGAGTGAGTATCTTTACAATTTGAGCATTCTTTTACTTGAACAGCAACAACAAAAACAATGTGGCAAAAATGCCAACATTCTTGGTGGCTCGCGGGGTATACAGTTCTGTTGTATGCATGAACCTCAGGCCTTTATCCATTGGGCAACAGAGTCAAGAAATAGGAGGGACAGAAGAAGTGAATGCTGAGTGATGCTGGACGTCTCTGCGGGCTGCTGCAACAAACTCTTGCTGGTACTCGGCACTTAAAAATAGGACCTACAACAAAAAATTATGGAAGAGCAGAACTCCCTTATTTCTTTAGAACTACTGCACTTTGCCTAGCTCGGTTGAGCTAGGTAATCACCAGGTGTTGTGAAAGGATCTTCATGGCAGTAGTGAAAAGCACCTTAACTACAAAAATGGAAATGAATGGAGTGATGACCAGCGGATGCGCAGGCCATGGAATGGGGATGGGGAATGATGGAATGGTGGAAGATGGCGGAGCAGAAGTGGTAGATACAGAAACAGGGTGCTACTGTGCTACCAGCTGCTATGAAATAGATAATGAAATGGAAGTGGATGGAATGGAGATGGTAGTAGGAACTGTGGCTGTGATGAAGTACTCACAAGACAAAGGACTAGAAGAAAGGGAAAGTAGAAATGGGAACATCAGAGAGGGAAGTAGAAACAACAGTAGTGGCTTGATTATGTACAGAAGAACAAGGAGTAAGAATTGCAGAAGAAGGAGTAGGAGAGGAAGGGAATGCATATGAGGAAGTGGAAGAAAGAAGTAGAGGAAAGCCACTAACTTCTGGGAAGGAAAAGGAAAAAGAGAAAGAAAAGAAACATACCTGGCTTGTGAAAAGTAAGTTGTTTTTTTTTTTTTTTTTTACCGATAATAGGCCTTCAAATGAAGACCATTAACTGGAATTGACATTGCATGACCATCCATATCTTGCAAGTAAAAATAATTGACCTGATTGGCCCCTGTGATTTGAAATGGACCTTCCCATATTGCCTCAAACTTGTGATGTTTACCAGGCTTTGATTTCTTCTCATTCCACTTCAATACAAGATCGCCAACCTTAAAAGTCCTTTCAGAGGCCTTTTTACTGAACCACTTCTTTGTCATCCCAGCATGTTCTATAAAATTCTGGTAGGATTTCTCCCGTTCTTCTTCCAACTGCAAGAGTTGAGCTAATCTCATGTTCATTGAATCAGATTCCTCATCCTGATCATCAATCAAATGCCAAGCCTGGAGGGCCGGTAATTCAATATGAATAGGCAAAACCGCTTCTTTTCCGTATACCAATGAATAAGGGGATGTCTTGATGGATTTTTTCACAGAGATGCGATCAGCCCACAATGCTTGATTCAAAAGTAAGTGCCAGCTCCGCTTATTGTCACCAAGGGTCCTCTTCAAAATTCGAAGCAAGTTCTTGTTTGTGGATTCGGCCAAGCCATTCCCCTACGGATAATAATTAGATGAAGTTTTCAAATAAATTCTGTGCTTACCCACAAATTCACTGATTTTGGCCCCTATGAAAGGAGTTCCATTATCTGTTAGAATCGCATCTGGGATACCAAAGCGAGTGATCAACCCTTCCAGAAAAGTGATGACCGTGGCTTGATCCACCTGTTTAGTTGGAATTGCTTCAGTCCATCTAGTGAAATAGTCAGTTGCAGTCAAGATATACTTGTGACCAGCAGATGAGTTAGGATCAATGACCCCGATAAAGTCTAGGCCCCATTGCTGAAATGGTGCTTCTACTTGAATCGGGTGAAGAGGTAATGATGCATTCCTGGTTCTACCGATGTATCTTTGGCACTTGTCACATTTTTGACTAACTTTGAAGGCATCTGCAAAAAGAGTTGGCCAAAAATAACCTGCTCGAATAATATTTAATGCCATGGGTCTACCTGCATAATGACCTCCTGATAATCCATAATGGAATTCTTCTAAAACTTTCTCCTTCTCTGATTCTTTGACACATCTAAGAAGAACCCCATCAATATTCTTATAAAACAAGCCATTTGGTAGCAAGACATACTTGAGAGCTTGCAGTCTAAATCTTCTTCTCTGTGAGGCATTCAGATGTGAAGGACATTTTCCAGAATAAAAATATTCCATCAGCTCCTCTGTCCATTCTCGATCCACTACAAAATGATTGTCAAAATTACAATTATCTACTATATCCTCATATTCATGAATTGAGGATCCAGAGGAAGCATTCTTTGCAAGCTCTTGGCACAATGCTCGACCTCGAACAAGCTTGGTCGGTCGGATCTCAACATCAAATTCCTGAATTTTAGAAACCCAGCCAGCTCTCCTATCTCCAAGTTCTCCTTGTATAATAAAATTTCGGACATCTGGATGAACAACATAAACTATTGTTTTACTCTGTGAAACAAAGTGCCGAAACTTCTTCAGAGATTTCATTACCGCATATACTTGTTTCTCAATAAAGTTATACTTCTCTTGATGCGGTTGGATGACTTGGCTTAAGAAAGCAATCGGACGTTCATCTTCATCATCTCCCTTCTGTGTAAGCACCGCGGCATAAGCTTCTTGTTCACCAATGGCATAAAGGATAAAATCCTTGGAATAATCAGGATTCACCAGGACCGGAGCTTGAGTGATCCTTTCTTTGATCTCCTCAAATGATTGCTTCCTCTGCTTGGTCCATTTGAATTCAGCATTTTTCTTTAAAAGCTCTGTCATTGGCTTTATTACTTGAGCGAAATCTGCAACAAACTTTCGAACAAAATTAATTTGCCCAAAAAAAGACTGCAAATCCTTCTTATTGGCCGGCAATGGGAGCTTTAAAAGAGCTTGGGCCCTAGCTAGATCAATAGCTAGGCCATTTTCTGAAATTAGATGTCCTAGGAGCTTTCCCTCCTTTACAAAAAAAATTGACTTTTTTGGATTGATAGATATGCCAAATTCTCGACATTTTTCAAATATCTGTCTTAAATGAGATCCGTGGTCCTCCCTATTGTGAGAAAAAATAGTCATATCATCCAAATAAATCACAATAATGCGATTTAACAACTCACCAAAAGCCACATCCATTGCCCTTTGGAAAGTTGCGCCAGCATTTGAGAGTCCAAACGGCATTCGTTGGTAAGCGAAGGTTCCCCATTTTGTGGTGAACGTTGTTTTGTGTTGGTCCTCATCCCTGACCCATATCTGGTTATACCCAGAGAATCCATCCAACAAAGAGAATCTCTGAGCTCCCGCAACCACATGAAGAATCTGGTCAATCTGAGGCAGAGGATAATGATCTTTTAGTGAGGCTTGATTCAAATTTTGAAAATCAACACATAGGCGAATATCTCCATTCTTTTTCCATACTGGGACCAGATTTGCCACCCAAGTTGAATGCTTGATGGGGTAAATGATTTTAGAATCCAACATTTTAAGAAGCTCTACCTTCATCAATACTTCAATCTTGGGATTGACTGGTCTCTGCTTTTGTCTGAAGGGTTTCACCCCATCATGCAACTCAATAGTATGTTGGATTACATCTTTGTTATATCCCTTCAAATCATGGTAACTCCAAGCAACTATGTCAGGAAATTCATGACATAAATCTCTGATTTGTTCTAACTCCTCAGGAGTGCAATCGGTTCCAACCTTTATCAATTTTTGGGGACCTATCTGTAGTTCAGTATACTCCTTCTCATCTACCTTGATCCTGTGCTTCTCTACCCTATCATTCTAATCAAAAAGGCTTTCAAGTGTAATCAATCCTTTGGGGATATGATTATTCCTTAATTGAATAAGCCCTTTGGCTTCTTCCTCATCAAGTGTTCTCTCTTCCACAGTGCTTGCTTCTCTTATCAAAAAATCTACAATCTGTTCATCACTTTCGAATACTTGCCAATACATGTTCTTGTCTGGGACTGAAGGTCTGTAAACTAACCTTACAGTCTTGGGTTTCCTCACTACATGCTCAATCGGAGAGAAGTTTGCTCCAAGAGATGCTAAAACATCAACATGCTTATTCATCTCTCGTGAAATGGATTGAATATTCAATGTTGTGAAAGCCTCAAACAGGTCCCAAACTTTGTTGCGATACGCCTTTAGATAATGTTGCTTGGAGATGCACTTGTTTGTTACTTGATTCACAATCAATTCAGAGTCACCAAAAATCTGCAATTGTTCAATCCCCAATTTTTTTGCCTTCTTCAAGCCTAGGCACAATGCTTCATACTCAGCAGCATTGTTAGTACAACTCCAGGTCAATCGATATGAGTATGTTTTCTGTAGGCCAGAGGGAGAAATAAGAACAATCCCTGCTCCCGCACCATTTTTGCATCGTGCTCCATCAAAATACAACTTCCATAATTGATCGGGCACAGAGTCTTGACCAACTTGATCAGGAGGCAGTTTTACTTCAACCTCTTCAGGCTTTGTAATAGAGTAACAACCAATTTTAGTTTCCACCATGGCATTAAAATCGAGCATTGAAAATTCATCCTCTAAGTGAGGCTCATCCAGGACTTCATCTATCAAATCAGAATCTTCCAATTCTTCAGTTATCATGTGAACAGAGGGTGTGGACTTTTCTTCTTCCCCCATCTTCTCTATATGAAAAGTAGAAGGCTTCTCATTGGAGATCCGGATTCTTCTTCCCTTGAAAGGAATTTCCAAGTGAGAATAATCCAGAGAAAGGTAGCCTCCCAGCTTGGCAGTAAATTCTCTTGACAAACACATACTGAAATATGGTTCTAGATCGACCACAACTATCTCCTGAATTACTGTAATCTGAGGCATACTATGTAGAACCATAGGAACATCCTTGATTACACCCACTATTTTCATGGGAGTCCCATCCAACTGCAAGACACCAGGGCTACTTCTTGTATATTCCATACCCATGACTTCACAAACTGCCTTTGGCATGACAGTTGTCGCAGCACCAGAATCAATCATGCAGTTGTGCACTATCCAACCCTCCATCCTGAGTGACAAATAAAATGGGGGTGGTCTATTTTTTCCAGTGGCTGAAGTAGTTAATTTTTGAGCAAAAATCGTCTGGGTAGGATTCTTCTCACTATCTTTCATAGACTTCAATGATTCTTGCAATAGATCAACTTGACCAGGTAAGTGCAATGCATCATAGAGACTAACCTTGGCTGGAATCTTCTTCAATTCTTCAACAATATTGTATGCAGATGCACCAGACTCCCTCTTTTCATTAATGTCTTCATATTTGCTCCGATATTGCTGAGTGGCTTCTACCCTCAGTATTTTAGTCAAAGATGGGTACTTGAGCTTTTCTCTGGCTCGGTCCTCTATTTCAGCTCTTGCCTACGAAGCTGAGGCTTTTTCTTGCAATCTTTCCTTTGCTCGTGGTGGCAAAAGATCTTTCAACAGAACAGGTGAATCTGGCTTTGGTACTAAAATAGGAGCTTTCATTTGTACTTGTTTCTTCTCATTCTGCATCTTAGGATCAGCTGGTACCCTCAATGGTTCCATCTCTGCTGGATCTACAGAGACTGGCTTCTTCCCGGTCCTCGTGAGAACTGAGACTTGTTCTTCAGATGGAACCATAAAATTATGATCTACCTCAGAAATCATATTAACTTGTCCTCCAGAAGAGCTTGCAGCCAATGTTTGCACATAGTTCAGATGAACCATACAAGTGTCTTCGTCGTGTGGATCATTACATGTGGAACACCAATATGTTCTTTCTGTAGGGCCAGCTTCCTCATTTGTCAACACAGCCGGGCTCTTTTCAGGCACTCTACTTGTTGAAGCTGCTTGTTCTCTAGTGATCGGTGGAGGTTGAAATCTCCTGGGTTGGAAATCTCTCTCAGCCTGCTTCCTTTCAAGAACTGTGATTTTATTTCCCATCGCTCTTATAGCAGAATTAGCCGATTGTACCTCTTGTAATAGGATTGTGAAAGGATCAAGATTTGAGGGCACAGGAGGTGCCGATAGAGGTAGAGGTGTTGGCGGTGTAGGTAATGCGAGGAATGAAGTGGGAGCTGGTAATTGTGGAATGATTGGTGCAGACAACTATGGAATAGTTGGAGCAGGAAGCTGGGGAACTGGAATGGGTGCGATCTGAGGCGCACTTGAGCTCCATGATGGAATAGGATACATGGAAGGCATAGGCTGTGAAAATGAACCAGAATACAAATGCTTAGGAAGATCAGGTATGATAGGCATTGTTACCTTTGGAGGAAGCCTACCTATGGCAATTAAGTCAGCTTCTGCCTTTTGTGCTTGTTCGAATAGCTCTGGAAATGTAGTCACATTGGATTGTTGGACAGCCAAGCCGATGTCTGTGTTGAAAGCTCTAAGATAGTAGAATGCAGCTAGTTCATGAGCAGGCCGAAGACCATCAGGAATTCTCTGCCAGCTTCTGGTAAATCTGACATTGAAATCAGCTATCTCCTCCTGGGGGTGCCTTTGGATCGCATTAAATTGATGCAACAAGGAGTATGGATCAGCTTGTTCATGAAATTTTTTTACTAGTAGCTCTCCTAATTGATCCCATGATGCAATGGTGCCTGGTTGCAACGTTCGGTACCAATACAACAATTTGCCTCTTAGTGACAACACCAACAACTTTACCATCACATCCTCATCCGTTATGTCATGGATAGCCGCCAAAGAGGCTACATCATTAATATGCTCATAGGCAGTTTTACCAGTACCATCATAGGTCGGCAAAGCTTTCAAAGCAGCTTGAGGGACTTGATTCTATGTCGGTAAATTCAAGGCTCCCGAATCATTCCATGCTGAGAACTTCCTTGGTGGAGGCTGTTGGGCCATTTGGAATGGTACGTATGGCTGTAGAGGTGGAAAACTAGTAGCAGTACTAGATGAATTTGAAGGAACAGAAAACACACCAGCTATTTGTGAGGATGTTGCAGAGGATAAAAGTGGTGGGGAGACCAACTTAGGATGTTCGCTTAATTTTTGGTTGTCAAGTTCAAAAAACTCAATGGGATTTTCAGATTTTTTGGCCTTCGATCTTGTGATCATGAAGTACAACTTTCACTGTATCCACGTTCGGAGGCTTCTGGGTAATGCTGAGTCACCAAATGTTCTAATTATACAGCATGAAGGTGAACATTAAACCTTAATACTATTGGAAGTGAAACTTTCAGGGTCCCACCGGGCGTGCCAAAAACTGTTGGTCACAAATCTGCCACAGGAAAGGATTTTGTATATATATGCGCCCTAGACTTGGCCAACATTGAAAGGCCGAGAGAAAGAGAAGTCTCCCGGGCCAATCTCCAGAGAGGGCTAGCTCCCAAACTACTCTAAACTGGTTTTGAAGATAAAGATGCAGGAAAGAAATGGGAAAAATGTTGAAAGGAATGGAAATAACAAGAAAGAGATGGAAATATGGCCACAGGCCGAAGTGTATAATTTGGGGCAGACTAACAGCAAGAATTTCACCAAATTTTATGACAGCATCTAATAAAGGAAAAGCAGTAGAATTGAACTCACACCTTTGTTGAGATAACCTCCAGATCGCATTTCAAAATATACTCACTAACCAGCAACGTTTGAATTCAACATGCAGAATTCAAAATCTAACAGCAAGATCATAAGCATGAACAGAAATGACTTGTAAAATAGAGGGACATCACATACATAAGAATGCTTGCAAATTTTAGAAGCCGAGTCTCTTCTATTGATGCAGAGAACTTAGAGAGTTTTCTTGTAAAAATGTCTAACCTCTTTTGCTTTAGATATACATGAATATTTATAGAGGTCTTCCCTCTCTCTTTTGCATCACAACATTTAAAACATACAACAGATTTCGAAGAAGAGGTCCACAAAATAGGCACTTGAAAAGAGAAACAATCCCCCTTAATCTGCCTCGGAGAAATCACACATTAAATGACCATTATCAGGGCAAGCCGAAAATTGTTAGGAGACCACGAACAGAACTTTTAATGCTGGAGGCATCTTTAATTTTGGTGGCATCGAAAATGCCTCAGGTTCTTCCATCTAGCGCACATCGGTAATCAACAACATTTAATCTTGGAGCCTCTTTGACCATGATCTAAAAATCAGTTGGAGAGCTTTTACTTGATCCTTATCTTCTCTTCACATTCTCCTATGCAATCTTGAAGGAAAATGCAAACAGAACTGTATCGGGCCTTTTGTCGTTGCTTCTATCGCGAAAATGAGACAGGTCATGAAAATGCGACATGTCGCGAAATCGTGACACTTTTACCTTACTGTCTTCTTTTCCTGCCACCAGTCGTGAAAATGTGACATGTCACGATATCGCGACGTCTTCTCTTCATTTAGCTATCCTTCTATGACATGTCGCAAAATCATGACATTCTCCTTTTTTTGGGTTTCTTTCCTCACCATGTCGTGAAATCATGACATCTTCTTCCTTCTGTGCCCTTTTCTTTTGTATCCCTGAAATACAAGACATGTCACGAAATCCGTGACATCTTTCTCTCCTGCCTTCATATTTCCAAAAATGTCACGAAATCGTGACATCTTTCTCTTTGCTTCTCTCGACATGTCACAAAATCATGACATTTCATACTTGGCATTGTCCTTTTGGCTCCTACATCTGAAAACATGGACATGTCATGAAATCACGACATTTTGTTTGCCTTGTATCTTTCATCTTCAACAAGTCGCGAAATCGTGACATGTTTCTCCATTTGGCTTTATCTCCACAATATGTCATGAAATCGTGACATTTTCTGTCTTCTTTCACTTTGATGCTTGTAGGCCATGAAAATTTGACATGTCACGAAATCATGACATTCCGTACAATCTGGCTGCCTCCTCGCTTCCTCCTCGTGAAAACGTGACATGTCGCGATATCATGACAATTCTTCACACTTGGCCCTTCTGCCCTAACATGTCACGAAATCGTGACACTTTCTTGCGCTTCTCTTCATTGCCGCTTCCTATCACGATATCACGACGTCTTCCTCTTGCTTGACTTCATCTTCAAAAATGTCACGAAATCGTGACATCTTTCATGCCTTGTGTTTATCTTCGGCCCTTCCCATGATAACGCGACATGTCGCGATATCGTGACATTCCGTACCATTTTCTCCTTGCTTGCTTTTCTGTCATGATATCGTGACATTTTTCATTGACATTGCCCTTTGCTGCTTTATGTCATGATATCGCGACATTTTCTATCACTCTGCTCCATGGCCACCGCAAGTCATGAAAATGTGACATGTCGCGATATCGTGACAACTTTTCATTTTGATGCTCTCTCACCGCAACAAGTCACGAAACTCCAACATGTCACGATATCGTGACAGTTTGACCTCCTTGCTGCCTTTGACTGCGTTGACCGTGAAAACGCGACAGGTCACGAAAATGCGACATGTCGTGATATCGCGACATTTTCTTGACTTAGCTTTTTTTGGTACGGACGTCGCGAAAACGTGATAGGTCACGACACCTTTGCTTTTTCACTTACAAACAGAGGAGTGAGTATCTTTACAATCTGAGCATTCTTTTGCATGAACAACAACAACAAAAACAATGTGGCAAAAATGCCAACAATGCCTTACCAAGATGTGAAAAGTTTTGGGTACAGTGGTGTCAACAACATTTCATTATAACAACATCAGTGAAAGAGAGCCAACGGGGCAGGGATACACTGGATGGTAGTATAGAATGCAGTGGGCTATGATGGATGGATGTGGTGACATCACTGATGTAGCCAAATTACCTAGATAACACTAATGCAAGGGTGTTAGAAATTGACAGCCATGATTGCTCCATATGAGTTGTTATAATAGAAGCAAGCGCATTCGATGACCACGATGCAGGGTAGAAGTATATGAAAAATGTAAATATTACCTATTGAGATGTAGAGGGGTGGTGATAATTTTATTTGAACTAACGACCCATCAGTGAGTGCAAAAATAATTATAACTGTTACCACGTGAGACCATGTTAAGAGTGAGAAAGAAGGTTAATGGTCTACGGTTAAGGAAGATGCAACCCATCATAAAAAAAAAAAAACAAAGGTACTTATACCTTTTGGTTGGCAAATAATATGGTAAAATGTTACAAAAAGAAGGGGTTTCAAAGCAAATGAAGTGAAACAAAAATGGACACATGTGGACAAGAAAATGAAACCAAGAAACAGGGAAACCAAATGAAAGGAGATGAAGAGAAAATATTTCTACAAGCTTAAATACATCATTGAAGCACTAAGTCGAGGCTGGAAGTTTGTCCAATGCTAAGGGCTGGATATTTTGGAAACATGATACTAGAGATACGTTGTAACAGGACTGTTATTGTCTATTTGCAATGCAAATAATGTCAAAAATCTACACTTTATAAACAAAACATGAGGAGAATCACTTTTGGATGTCTGAATTTAATGCATATTTTTCTTTTATTTATTTTTAGGTTTATTGGTAATGTTTAATGCATTTCATGGTTGCATTGTCGAATACATAGAAACAGGGAATTTAATTTTGTTCCTTATAAGCTTGCACCAAGTTTATTTTGGAATGTGCAAATGCAGCTTCAGATAGACTCGGTTATATCTAGAAACTCTCACTATATTCAGTTTTGCAGGATAGGGTAGCATTAGACTGATAAAGCTTTGCATGTTTATATTTTTAGTATTCTAGTCCATTTCCAGATTTTTATTTTTATTTTTCTAACCCTTCCCTTTTGTATATTTTTTTAAACTTCAGCGATTAAAATAAAAATAGAAAAAAATTAAAACTCCAAAAATAAATTTACGTGTGTGAAGAATGAGCTTCAATATTTCATCCAAAACAATTTCGATCCCATTATGAAGCCATTTCAAAATTAACATTAATATTGAAAATTGTTGTTTTTACAAGCATTTTATAATTTTGGAATTTTACATTATTTCATATTTTGAAGGCAAATCGATTTTTAAGCTTTGCATTTTTATTTGCAAGCAATAAATTAACTTTCCTTTATGAAAATTCCAATTTCATTAAAGGGGAGTGATTTATATGGCATTTTAAAAGGCCATTATTTTAAAGCAATAAATTGACGTCTCTTTATGAAAATTAATTTCATCAAAGAGGGGTAATTTATTTATTATATCAAAGGCTATATTTATCTTCATGATAGAAGCGACATTGAATGAATCCAATTACCATTTAAGGTTCACATCTAAGGATAGATTTTAGTCTTATTTTTCATGCTCAAAGCAGGGTTTAATAATGTAAGATAAAACTTGTCTAAAATCTGCTTAATCAAAGGAAGATAAAATCTACCTAAAATACTTCAAGATAAAAGGAACTAAGGCTTTACATCGTGGTCATATGAGGGCCAATCATATTTTACTTTTATTTTAAATTTCATGAACAATCAATAGCATAGCATAATAAAATAAACCAACATAGGCCCCTTGTTAATAGTTACTTGCAATCACTAAGGTATTCCTAGCACTTATTTGATACATTTTCACAATATTACAAATACACATGTGCAATGCTTATATAGTGGAACCTTGGAGAAGTTATTTTTATTCTTAAATTATTCACAAGAGAGGGTTTTGTGATAAAAATCCTAAGTTTGAGTGTGGTTTTGCAATTGGGTAAAATTACCACTCAACACTACAATCTCCTTGTCGAATTTTGACTTCAAAAATTATCTCCTTCACTTTCTTCTTTCTCAATAATATAAATATCTTGAGATCTTCAAATCCTCTCTCCAAAATTTGGCAAACTTCTTAGAAAAATATCCTTCCTCTTAGGCTTATTGTCATATGGAAACAATTGTCTCAAATCCTTATTATCAAAAACTTCTCCTTGCTTGCAATATCCTATCATGAACCTTCTCCTTCAATGGTTAATTCTTCAACTCTGCAAAGTTACTCCTCCTTGCTTGCAATATCCTGCTTCTAGCTTTCTTCAAATTATCTTCAATGGCCACTTCTTCAATTTTGCACTAGGGATTTCTCTAGCCTTCTTCCTCTTCTCCAAATTCTCTTGAGACCACTTCTCTTGGATCTTCTAATTCTACGACTCTTTAGCTCCTTTTCTCATAAATTCAATGAGACCTATCCTTGGTATTCTCAATATTCCAACTATGGAAATGTTGCAATGAGATTTCTCTCTTTTGGATAATTTAGACTTTGGTTTAACTTCATCTTTTATATCTACCATTGCTTCCTCAGATTCTATTACAAGTTCCATCATGTGTTTTTAAATTTGTTCTCTTACAATGGTTTTCTTGGTTTCTCTTAATCGTTGACCTCTAAGATGAGAAATATCATGCAAAGTTATCTTCTTTCTTCTATACCATACTTTCATAAATTTATTTTGCACATTTATGTTAATAGTGCCCAAAGAATGCAACCAAGGATAGCCAAGAATAATATCTATATCACCCATCTCAATAGCATAAAAATTTGAGTGTAAAACATATTTATCCATAGTGATCTTCAAATATTCAAAAATATAAACATCCTTACCAAAATATGTTGCTTTTGCAACCTACAATAGAATATTTTATTAGCTATTCTTTATCTCCAATATCTAATATTTAATGAGAACCTTTTGTGCGGGTCTCTACAATCTTCAATTTGCAATCTTCAGTCTGCAATATTCTATCTTCAATATTCTATCTTCCAAAATTGGAAGTTCTTCAATTTGACATATTTCAAGTCTCTTCAACTTCTCCAATTTATAACTCTCTATCTTCAATCTGCAATATTCTATGGGTACTTCCTTCTCGAGTCTCCTCAATCTTCAATCTCTAATTTTTTGCAACAAAGAACTAATCCCTACACGAGGAAAGCACATAGAATTTCAGGAAACGAAGGTGAAATTCTTCTCTATATATTGTAGGAAGCTTCTTAAAATTTGGGAATTAATTTTTCAATAAGAAGCTTATATAATAGTACCAAATATATTAAAATTTATAGAATTCTAAAATGAACAAACTTCACTAGTTATCCTCAAAACTAGTGGAAAGAATTATGTGTTGAGTCCTAGTCTTCACAACCCTATGGAAAGACTCTAGCCAATATGCAATCTGCAAACTCCTTCAATCTACCAAATTCTCCAATAAGACCTCCTTCATGGGTCTCTTAATATTTTCAACCTCCTTAATATCAAGGTTTGTCCTCAAGACCTAAATTCTCCTTCTATTCCCAATTTAGTATTGGAATAGATAAATCTTTAGTCTTATTTGGTTTCTCCTTCTAGAGGTAATATCCTTCACAAATTTAAAAACTATGCAAGTCCAATCCTTGCAATGTCTCTCCCTATATCCTACCAATCTCATTTGTGGCTTTGATACTACTATTAGCTTTTGAAGCTATATACTTAAGATATATTAACCACAAGATCAATAATAAAGTTGCAATTCAAAATATATGATAATGACAATATTTTGCAAGTATAAAACTCAAAATAACTCTAACAACTACTCATAAACATCCCATAAATAAATGCTCATGGAAATGGTGCCATATCTTTAGAAGTATCAATAAGTATTACTTCATGTCATGTTACATATGCATATTACACTACATATATAATGTAATGTGACTCTTCATATGGGGCACTCTTGGCCTTCACTCTTCTAGAGACTCTTCCACTTTCTATTCTATGGACTCATGTACACATGGACTAATGTGCATATTTACATTATTTAATATTATGCACACTTGTGCATTTATTACATTACATAAAATAAATCACACTTTTCTAATCTAAGGATGTACCCAAGGTGGTCCATTAGCATGTACCAAATAATGTAATATATTCCAAAACCCCATTTTATTACATTATTTGGTTATTGAAGACTTTAGTCTTCAATACGGTCTTTGCCTTTAACTCACTTTGCATTGTATACCTTCTTGATAAGATTCTTTCTCCTCTTGCTTGTCTTCATCATCATATTTGTAGGTCTTTGTCCTTGAAGTCCATCAAGTATATTTTATTAACTATAGATCTCATAATATTGCTAGTCATATGTGGATTAGAATTGATCCATTATTCTTCCCTTGATTCTCTAAAAGACACATCTCCTTGATCTTCAAAAATTTCCAACTTGAATTCATCGTTACTGGATGCTTCAGAAACAAGAACTTGAAATAGATAATCTAATTTGAATATGAATTTTTCCTCAAATATTTTATAGAACTTGTCTTTATAATAACAAGTGAAGTATGAATGAGTTTTTCCTCCACAATATTTACATGGATGGAAATTCCAATAATTTTCTTTTTCATGACCATATTTATTGTAGTAAGTACATTGTAGGATAGTCCCAACTTCTTTATCAATTGACTTGGAAGAATCAAGATTATCTATTTCTTTTATGAGATAATCAAATCAACTTCGTACAACTAAAGTTATTCTATCCTTGCTTCTTTTACGGATTTGTAAGACATCTTCATTAATATAGATGTTATCAATTCCTTTTATCATCCCATTAGAAATTAACTCTTTAGAATCTATTTTAGCCAAACCATTAGTCTTTGAGTTTTCAAAAGTCTTTCTAGGCCATATTGGTTCTTCTCTTGCATTCTCCTTATTATTTTTAGAATCAAGTATGTCTTTGAACCATCCTGAATACTTAATAAACATTTCCATAGTTCCCCTTAAAGCAATATTTCTTGTAACCTCTTAAAAGAAGTAGTTTTGGTAGAGTAAAAACTTTAATCCTTTGCCCTACAACTTCCTAGTCTTGAAAATATGATTTCCTCTAAATTTTTTAATTCTATGTTGATGTTGAATGCCTTATGACTCCAAAATTAGAAATTTTATAAAATATATTTACAAGTTTATGAATCTAATTCTATGTAGAAACCCTTATTACTCCAATCTAATTGAATTGCAAATATTTTAGAATTTATTTTGTAACTTTAAATAACTAAATTACAAAACCTTATATTTATCTCTTTTATTTTTTTAACCCAAACTTAAATCTCTCATAAGACCTTAAATTACTTCAATATTACTTCTAAGGTTTAATATTTATCTCTCCAATGTAAATAGATTTACCTTTGTCCTTAGCAAGCAATAATTAAAAATGAATTTCCCTTATATATCCTATCTACTATACATAAGCTAAAAATGGAAAAGAATTACCTTTAGTCTTGGTAATTCCCTCAGGTCAATGATGGTCGACCATATTATAAATTAATGCACATCTTTCAAGTTGGTGCTCCTCATCACTATACTTAGACTTCCTTCCAAATTGATGCACATATTTCAAGCTGGCGCTCTTCGTCGCTATACTTAGGCTTCGGATCAATATGCTTTCTTCTGATGTGAATTTGAATCTCACACTGGCTATCTCTCCATACATAGAATTTTTATCTCTCCCACACTACCAAGTCACGTATTCCTACTCACTTCCACTCAAACCTTCAATTAATGGCTTCTCTTACACCTACAACTGTTCTAGTGCATCTCTGCTCGTATATTCGTTTGACTCCTCTATTCTTGGCTTCTTAAATTTCATTCTTAGTTTATAATGGGTGCTTAAAATTTCTTAACTCTATTCACATTCCATGTTATACATGCTACATGGCACGTAGACTCTTCAATACACTGTGTTCATAGTCTGAAGCATATACAACATCTCTTTTCTTAGTTAAATCAATGTTATAACGTATTGGACATTACTGAGTGAAACGTTATAACACCTTCTTTCAACTTTGATTCTTATTAGAACTTACACCTTATATTTACCTTTTCCAATGTGTTTCCTTTGCAACTGTTGGTCAAAATGACCACATCCAGGGGAGTAAGGAGTAGTCTTCTTAAAATTTCACTAAGTATAGAAAATAGTCGTGACAGTGCAACATTTTGAAGCTGAAGGTGGAGTAAAGGAGAATAGTCATGACGATGCAACAATTTTTGGGCCAAGGGTCCAAGCAAAGACCAAAATTCATGATAGCATGACATTTTGATGCCAAGGGGCCAAGTACAAGAAAATAGTCACGACGGTGTGATAATTTTGGGCCAAGGGGGCAAGCAAAGACCAAAAGTTGTGATAGCACGACATTTTGAGTTCAATGGGCCAATTACAAGAAAATAGTTATGATAGGGCAATATTTTTGGGCCAAGGGGCCAAACAAAGATCAAAAGTCACGACAGCGTGACATTTTGAGGCCAAGGGGTCAAGTAAAGGAAAATAGTCATGATGACACGACATTTTTGGGCCAAGAGGCCAAGAAAAGGAAAATAGTCATGACGGTGTAACATTTTGAGGCCAAGGGGCCAAGTACAGGAAAATAGTCATGACAGTGTGACATTTTTGAGCCAAGGGGCCAAGCAAAGGAAAATAGTCATGATGACGTGATATTTTGAACCTGAAGGTAGAGCAACACAACATTCTTGAGTAAAAGATAGCTGGACCATGATGCCTCTAAGGAGATAAAGGAGGATTGTTGTAACAAGAAGATCTTAACCATTTCCAGTTGAAGACTCCATGCTCTCCTAACTACCTCTTTACCAGAATGAGCCTACGGGCATACTGTTGTAACAACTTTCAATTTTTTTGTTATGTAAAACTATTATATATAGGATGAGTGACCTAAACAAAAGGTCGGCTCTTAGATGTTTACAAGGCAATGTACACAGACTTTTGAAAGCTAATAAAATATCATCCATTCTAGTTTTTGGCTCACTAGTGTATTATCAAGTATGTATGGATTGTTGATAGCTATTTAAGGTTAGGTTGAATGTAACTTGCTTTAATTCTTATTCTAAATTTCTATGGTAAAGTTCTACTAACTATGAAATTAACTATTCCATTAGGCTTATGCTTGAGTAGATTTTCACCAGAGGATTAGTTGCTCTATTTTGATGTTTCAAATAGATGCTTCTCTAAAAAGGGTTGTTAAAGTTGCTTTGTTGTTGTCTAATATGTACCTTTAAATGCTTCTAGAAATAGCTATATTTCCCTCTCTTTATGCATTTACTTCTCTCTCCCTTTTCCCAAAGAAGCAAGGAACCAACCTCCTCTGGAGATTGAACCGGGTAAACTTTGTTTTAGCCTGATATTTCAATGTTGGCAAAGTCTTGGGTGCAAACGTAACCAAAGGTAGATTTTGCACCAACAGTTTTTGGCACACCTGGTGGGACCCAATCCCACATAGTATACAGATCAAAGTTTTGGTGATTACCTTTGCCCTGTTTATTTTTTATGAATCACCTAGCGACTCCGCCCAAGAAAGGAACCCTAAGAAAGCCTTTACCTAATTTTTGGTTGAATACCATCTTTTATGATAACCAGATCTAAAGCAAAAAATTTAGAAGAGCCCATCGAGTTCTTTGAACAACACCTTGGTAGCCTCAGAGCTAATCCTATTTTAGTTGCTAGAACAACTTCTTCATATACTATCAATACAGGATACACAAATCTTTCCCCTATAGCCTTCCCTAGTACTACTGCTAGTGGAACTTTAACTCCAACTACCCATATACCCATAATATCTAGTAGAACCATAATTGCAATGGTCATAAATCAACCAAATCTACCTTACCCTTTATGGAACCATACAGGCCCCCTAAATCTAGCAGCTCAACACCCGATTCTAGCAATGGCCTTGAAAGCATTACCCCAGTATGATGGTACTAGAAATATAGCCTATGAACACTACCAAGATGTAGTAGCGCTCACCTCGATACATAACATTACTGAAGAAGATGTTATGATAATATTTCTAGTCATTTCCTTGAAAGGAAAAATGCTCTATTGGTACAGAGCCCTCGACAACCAAAGTATATCTACTTGGGCCCAACTTGCCGGTAAACTAGTGGAAGAGTTCAATGAACATGCAGACCCATTATCCCTACTAAATCAGTTTACCATTATCCAGAAGCACCCTCAGGAAGATATAGTCGACTTTAACATCAGATTCAATCAAACTTGGCAAAGAGTACCTGATGGATTGAGATCGACAGATGAACAGTCAATGTATTACTATCTAAGGGCTTTCAACTCAGACATAAGTATGGCCATCAGGAAATCCCAAATATTTACCTTCCCAGAGATTTACCAAGAAGCTCAAAAGGTAGAAAGAGATTTGATTGCTATTGGAAGGTTCCCTACAAAAATGATAATGCCTATTTTTCTAGATCTACCACAAGCATCAAATATTGCTTTCCCAAATCTTGCTCCCACTCCTAATGCAAGTCTCCCTAAATGGATTGGGTAGCCTAATATCCCAGTGATACAGGCACCTCTCACTCCTCCAATGCTTCCTACCATTCTTGCTCTCCCAATAGCGATAGTTTCATCGACTCCAGATCTTCCACTTGCAGCTTTACAAGATTTGCAAGCATCCATGAAAACTCTAATGAATAAAATGACCTCAATGGAAAGAAGAGAAGTAGAAAGAAATTTCCAACCAAGGAGGTTTCCACAAGTAACAAAATATCAAGCCTCCACAAGTGGTAGAAGCTATGATAAATCTAACATGGTTTACACCAATGAAGATAGTGAACCCACTAACACTTCGATAGAGTCAAACTTTTGGTGTTCCACATGTAATGATCCACATGGTGAAACTTCTTGCATGATTCATCAACACCATATCCAGAAGGTAGCTATAAAAAAGGCTGAGAGAACCCTCAAGGGTCAAGTTAATATGATCAGAGAAGAGAATCAAAATTTCATGATGCCTTCTATTGAACAAGTAGTTATTCTAACCAGATCGAGAAAGAAACCCTTGCAAGTTGATCCCCAAGAGCTTAACCCCTTGAAAGTACCTTCACCTATAAGGGACCCTATTGAGAAAAGAACCTCCTATGAGAAAGCTCCCTAGAATTTAGGTCAGAAAGGAGCAAAAACTCATAAAGAAGCACCTCGATAGAAGGAAGCAGAGACATAGGAACAAGCTAGAGATAAACTGAGATACCCCTCACTAACTAAGCATCAAAGGATAGATGCTACTCAGGGGTACAGAAATAAGTATGACATAGCTATGAAAGAGAAAAGTGTCGAGCCCCTCCCATTCAACATAGTTGAAGAAATGAAGAAAACTCCCTCCAAAGCGACTATGTATGAAGCTTTGCAATTTCCAAGGCAGATTGACTTATTGCAAGAATCCTTGAGATCTATGAAAAATAAGAATAGAACACTAGCTCAGTTAGATTCTACACAAGCTAGCCTAACATCCACTTCAAAAAAAATAGACCCCCTCCCTTCTATCTATCTCTTCAGATGGAGGGATGGGTAGTTCACAATTGTATGATAGACTCTAGAGCTGCAACCACTATGATGCCCAAGGTAGTATGTGATATCATGGGAATGGAATACACAAGGAGCAGTCCTAGTGTCTTACAATTAGATGGAACCCCTATCAAAACTATAGGGGTAATTAAGGATATCCCAATTGTTCTTCACAGACTACCTCAACTCACAATTATACAAGAGGTAGTGGTAGTGGATCTAGAACCTTATTTTGGTATGTGCCTCTCCAGAGAGTTCACTACTAAAATAGGAGGATATTTATCATTAGATTTCTCACACTTAGAAATTCCATTCAAGGGGAAAAGAGTAAAAGTATTCAATGAGAAACCTTCGACTTTCCACATTGAAAATCTTGAAGAAGAAGGTAAATCAACCACTACAGTGAATATGATGATAGAGGAACTGGGAGATTTGAACTTGATGGAGGAATCTCTAAATGTGTTGCAGGAGGAAGACCAGTTCTCTCTCCAAGACTTCAATGCCATGATCAAAACAGATATGGGGAGCTACACAATTGTAAAACCTAAGAAAAGTAACCCCACTCCTCTCCCTCAAGTAGACCAACCTACTAATCAACTATGGAAACTTTTCTTTGATGGTGCTAGATGCAAAAATGGAGCTAGATCAAGTATTGTTCTAATCTCTCCAATAGGCAAAGAGAAAGTTTTTTCTTATCGATTAACCTAGAGTTGCACTAACAATGCAACAGAATATGAAGCACTCTGCTTAGGCCTTAAGAAAGCTAAAAATATGGGTATCAAACAACTACAGATCTTTGGAGACTCTGAATTAATAGTAAATCAAGTCACTGAGAAATGTGTAAGCAAGCATTACCTTAAGGCTTACAAGAATAAGGTTTGGGACTTGCTAGAATCTTTTGAATATTTAAACCTCAAAGCAATCCCAAGGGAAAAGAACACTCATGCAGATTTATTAGCTTCAGTAGGGGCAAATTTTTCCCTATCAGCAACGTCATCCAGAAGTCCAAGATAGTTAGGCTAATCTATAGGCCCTCCATGTCGGATAGGGATACCTTTTGGTAGGTATTCAAAAATGATGAATAGATAGTGGACTTCCTCATCCATAAGATGAACTGCTCGAACAACAAGACTTCTAAAGATGAAGAAGATACATGCATGATCCAGTTGAAAAACAACCACATCCCAAAAGGGTTGATCACCCTCAAAAGCCTATTTGATAACAATGATAGGTCAACTAGCCATAAAATGAAAGTTGACAAGCACAGATACAGAGAAGCTCAAATGGGACCTGATAAATCCATCAAAGTGGGAGTAAACACTACAGAAGAGGAACTAGACCAAATCCGGGGGTTATGCAAGGAATTCCTAAACATCATAGCCTGGACTTATGGTGACCTTAAAGTTTACTCCAAAGAGACTATCCAACATACGATCAAACTTGAAGAAGGTGCAAAGCCATTCCAAAAAAGTAAAGATCGATGAATCCTAAGATCGAGGCTCTAATGAAGCAAGAACTACTAAAATTACTTGAAGCTAAGATTGTCTACCCGATCAAGCATTCAACTTGGGTAGCTAACCTAGTCCCGGTTAGAAAAAAGAATGGAGATATCAGGTTGTGCGTCAAATTTCATAACCTGAATAAGGCTTCATTAAAATATCATTACCCTCTCCCATAGATCGACCAGACCCTACATACAGTAGTAGGAGCAGAAATATTCTCACTCCTAGATGGGTTCTCTGGGTACAATCAGGTGTGGGTCAAGGATGAAGATCAATTCAAGACTGCATTCACAACCAAGTGGGGGACATTTGCCTATCAGAGGATGCCCTTCGGATTATCTAATGTTGGGGTAACCTTTCAAAGAGCAATGGACGTGGCTTTCGGAGAACTTGTCAACAAGATAATAGTGATATATCTAGATGATATGACAGTGTTCTCCCATCGAAAGGAGGATCACATTGAACATCTTAGGAGCATGTTCAAAAAATACAGAGAGTTTGGCATCTCTCTAAACCCAAAGAAATCCATCTTCACTATGGAAGAAGGGATCTTACTAGATCATGTCATTTCTAAGGTCGGGCTAGCTATAGACCCTAACAGGGTGAAAGCACTGTTAGAACTCCCTCTACCCTCGAACAAAAAAGGCTTGCAATCCTTCTTTAACAAAATCAACTTCATACACAAATTCATAGTAAATTTTGTACAAATTATCAAACCCATGATCGAATTGTTGAAAAAGGATGTTGAGTTCAAGTGGATAGACTTAAGGAAATAGGCTTTCCAAAAAATTAAGGAACAAATAGCCCAAGCTCCCATCTTAGTGAACCCAGACTACTCCAGGGGTTTCATCTTGTATGTGGTAGGTGAACAAGAGAGCTACGCCATAGTACTCACTCAGAAAGGGCCTGAAAATGAAGAGAGGCCTATAGCTTTCCTAAGTCAGACTATGCAGGAACATGAAGAGAAGTATAACTTCATTGAAAAATAGATTTATGCAATAATGAAGTCTTTAAAAAAGTTTAGGCATTTCCTTTCATAGAGTAGGACTATAGTTTATGTGGTTCACCCCGACGTTAGGAATTTCATCATACAAGGGGAACTTGATGATAAAAGAGTTGGTTGGGTGTCAAAGATACAAGAATATGATGTTGAAATCCATCCAACCAAGCTGGTAAGAGGCAGAGCACTATGTCAAGAACTCGCCAAGCAAGCCTCATCAGAATACATAGCTTGCCAAACTCAAGAAGCAACCTCGAAAGATGATCAACCCTTAGATGAGCTTGATTGGGCTGATGAACTAATCAGGTACTTCTAAACTAGAAAGTGTCCAACAAGTTTGAATACTTCATAGAGAAGAAGATATAGGATCCAGGCTTTGAAATACACCCTGTTACCTGAAGGGTTGTACAAAAAAAATTTGGATGGAGTATTGCTTGAGGTGTATAAGAGATGATAAAAAATAGAAGATCTTGGATGAATTCCATGGAGGCCCATTAGGAGGACACTACTCAAGAAGGACCACTACTTTGAAGATCATCAGGACTAGATGTTATTGGCCAACCATTTTTGCAGATACTTTTAGGGTAACAAGAAACTATGAGAAGTGCCAGAGATACATTGGGAGAAATAGAAATGCTTCAATACCTCTAAAATCCATTCAAGTTGAAGAACCTTTTCAACAATGGGGGTTGGATTTCATTGGAATAATAGAGCCCAACTCATCCATTGGGCATAAATACATCCTGAACAGCTATAGATTATTTCACTAAGTGGGCTGAAGCAATACCCACTAAGAAAGTAGACCAAGAAGTTGTGATGGAATTCATGGAAAGTTTGATCACGAGGTTTGGTATCCTAGATGCATTGGTCACAGACAATGACACATCTTTCATAGGTACCAAAATGATTGAATTTACATGTAAATATGGGATCTACTTGAAAACATCCTCGAACTATTATCCACAGGGAAATGGATTAGCTGAATCAACGAATAAAAACTTGCTCCGAATCTTGAAGCGGACTCTGAAGGACAATAAGAGAAGTTGGCACTCTCTGATAAACCAAGCATTGTGGGCTGATAGAATAACTATCAAGAAGTCTATCAACACATCTCCCTACTCTTTAGTCTACGACAAAGAAGTAGTTCTCCCAATACACATAGAGATGCCAACTTTAAAATTGCTCAATCAAACTGGCATAGAGGAGGCAAAACCAATGGAGAATAGGTTGATCCAACTCCTACAATTAGAAGAATAGAAGGAACAATCCTATGACCATTATCAAAAACATATGGTCACCATGAAGAAATGGTTCGACAAAAAAGGCCACTCTGAGAAATTTCAAGGTGGGAGACTTGGTCCTGAGGTGGAATGAAAAGAAGGCAAAACCCAAAAATCATCAAAAATTTGATGCATTCTAGGAAGGCCCCTTCGAAGTAATTGAAGAAAAATAGTAAAACTCCTTCCAGTTGAGAAACGAATAGGGTCAAGTTCAACCCATCCCCGTCAATGGCTTCCATCTAAAGTTGTACTATAAGTAAAAGGTTTCCCTCTACTTTGTATGTATTTTATGTAAATATATTCTATTTTCTTTCAAAGGGCCACTCCAAGAAAATATATCATGATGGCATGACATTTCAGTGCCCAAAGGCCACCTCAAAGAAAATTATCATGATTTCATGATATTTCAGCATCCAAGAAATAATTTATGACATTTCATTAGGGCCACTCCAAGAAAATTTATCATGATGGCATAACATTTCAGTGCCCAAAGGCCACCTCAAAGAAAATTATCATGATTTCATGATATTTCAGCATTCGATGGCCACTCAAGGAAATTTATCATGATGGCATGACATTTTGGTGCCCAAAGGCCACCTCAAAGCAAATTATCATGATTTCATGATATTTCAGTATTCGATGGCCACTCCAAGGAAATTTATCATGATGGCATGATATTTTAGTACCCAAAGGCCACCTCAAAGCAAATTGTCATGATTTCATGATATTTCGATATTCGATGGCCACTCCAAGGAAATCTATCATGATGGCATGATATTTTGATGCCCAAAGGCCACCTCAAAGCAAATTGTCATGATTTCATAATATTTCAGTATCCGATGGCCACTCCAAGGAAATATATCATGATGGCATGATATTTTAGTACCCAAAGGCCACCTCAAAGTAAATTATCATGATTTCATGACATTTCGACATTCGATGGCCACCTTAGAACAACCATACCTTTTGGTAAGAAAAATAGTTGCCTTGAACTTTTAAAAACCCTACTTTTTAAGGTACCACCATACCAACTTATTGGCTCAGAGTAGAGGTGATGCTAATTTATTGGCCCAAGATAGCAACGAAGCGATGCCATTGGCCCTCACAAAGTGGTAATGCATGGCAATTGGTTTCTTGAAGGTGGCACATGAACCAAAGCATTCGATAATATTCAAAATTAGTAGTGGGGTGTGCTCCACCAACCATAGTTAATACATGTCACCTTGGCATGCGCATGCATGACTACTTATATCGTAGAAGCCTATCCATCGCTTCTTTATCCTCTGCATTCTTTTCTTTTGCTCACTGCGTTCCCTATTTTCCCCAAAGTCTTTTAAGCTCTGCTAAAGCACATTCCAGGTTTTTCTATGCCAAAATCATAGCAGGCAACCATGATGGTTTCTCCATCGACCACCAAAGAGAAACATAAGTCGACTAAGAGTGAAAGCGGCTTTGTGGATCCAGACACTCACATCACTGATACCAGGGTGACATGAAAAGACCCAAAATGAATTTGGAAAGACGTGGTAGCCAGGGTTGCCAAGAATGTCACACCATAATGCCTAACCATATTTTCCTATCACGTCCTGCTCTCTTGGTATGTCTACACCCAGGTCCACCCTTGCCCTAAATTAATCAGAGCTATGGTAGAATTCTATGATGTAAAACATAGAATTGTAAGGAATTCCAAGGGAGGGGTCGTATTCACTCTCGACGTCGACGTAGTTAGGGCCACCTTCAGTTGTGGTAGAAGGCCTGTGGTGAACCCTATCCCTTTTGACCCCATCAATTCGACAAAATTTTATACCCCTACCAAGAACATCAAATTATTTTTGCAAGAGCATTTTTCTGAACCTCCCCCTGAGGGAACCTTGCCAAAATCTCCAATTCCCCTATCCAAATTCAAGAACAAGGAGTTTTTTCCATGTTGGCCATGGTGGTAGGGTTAGAAGCCAACACATAGGTCTACGGATGGTAGGTTGCGATGGTGCAATGCATGTCGAATCCCAAATTCTATGATGTTGCATGCGTAGACCAAAAAATAGTGCCACTCTTCTTTGACTGGCCAACATACTTGGCCTAGTAGCTGCATGCAGGCCTGTTCAAGCTTCAGAGAGACCTCCCTGATGCCTTCAAGTTTTCTTCTTACCTAGTATGGCTTTTCTTTTTCTTTCAGGTGAAGAATTTAGATTTCATCTCTACTACAATGAAGGACCAAGATGGGAACAACTTGCCCATGTATGAGTGGACACCACTCCTTTCGAAAGTGGAATCATATTACCATTTCAATATGGAATTCTTGGGTCCTGCGTTAAAAATCATATATGGCACCATGCCAAGAATTCCCCAAAATATGTGGGATACTCTACAGCACATCCACGTAGAAGAAGGGGATTGGTTTATTTTGACCCAAGGAGTGGTCGTAGACTATATGGCTTCACAGGGAAGCCCTTTTTGCTACCATATTACGTCACTGAGTGATTGTTCACTCTAGAATACGTAAGGTAAACTGAGTATGTCAATTACAAATTTGGCACAAGGGTTGGTAAGATGGGTACATGCCTCATGCCCTTCTAGTTTGAAGGTGTATCAGTGTCAAAGAAAGGGGACCACGAGCGAATCGCTCGAACTCTAAAAATTTTGAAATTGATTGAGTTACCACAAAAGTGGAAGTATGACCCTATAGATAAATTTTCTCAAAAATAGGCCACCCTCAATCGAGCTCCCTTTAAAAAGTTTCATGCATCGAAAAGGCAAATCGATAGATAGGGCAGGAACAATGAGGAGGATGAACCATTAGAATGGCATATTGAATAGATGTAGCCATTACCTCCATGGCATGATTTCTATGAACACCTAATAGACTAGAGCCCTGACATGAACCCAACCCACAAGCTGGATGAAAAGGTTATCGAGAGGATGAAGAAAAAAGGGAAATATTGGGATCACACCAAAATCTTAGCATGGTGGCAAATGAGATGTCAGCTACAAATGCATACCAGATATGGGACGAAGATCGACCAAGAGTTTTTTGAAAGGTATGACAATCACCACGCCACATGGTCTAACACTCTCATGGATAAAGTACCTCTAGGCATCAATGGTATCCCCATTAAGCCCATTGCAAAAAAAGTAGATGCCAACAAAGGCAAAGGAAAAGAGATTGCCATCGAGCAAATAGAAGCTCCCAAAAAGGTGTCTCAAAAATTCATTCCCCCTTCCACATCAGACATAGAGTCTGATTATGATGCTCTTCTCATCCATAGGAAATAGAAAGTAGAATCAAGGAAGTGGAAAGTTGAATCAATGAAGGAAAGAGGATGAAAGAAAAGAAAACAAGAAGAGACACACTATGAAGAAACATGGGACTCTAAGGAAATAGAGGACTAGGAAGAAATAAGGGAAGCCTCTAAGAAGACTTCTGAACACCAGGAGATAGACAACCAAGAATTGGTCGATACGGTCAAAAAACCTACCCCTGCAGAAGGGGCCCCTGGCAAAGAGTAGGCCCTAGCCAAAGCTGCAACTGATACTGGTGATTCGAGCTTGAAGAAAATAGCAAAAATTTATACATAAGCTCTTAAGAATACACCAAAAATTAGAGACACCAACCCACCAAAAGGATCAGGTATATCTCCTATCAATCTCTCTACTTCTTCTTCTCACTCCTAGAGGAATTCCCCCTCCCATTCTACAGGTCAGGGTGATGCCTCTCCTCCCTCCACTCACCAGCCTCCTCCATCACCACCATCAGCCCAAAATGATCCAAAAGCATCCTTGACTACCCTCATAGACTCCCTCACTGAGCAATCAAATGTGGATGCCTCTATAGCCACCATTCCCTTTCCTTATACCACCAATTTCCCAAACTTCCAGTCCATCCCTACCTCTTCTTCTGAGAGTAATCCCACAATTACCAAATTGAAAAAGTTAAAAAAGGTAACCTTGAATGTTGCTACATGGTTGAAATCATGTAACACTCAGATCTCCAAAGATATAGCTCACACCAGGGAAGGGATAGCCCTAGACCCCATCAACATGCAGTGTTCTACCCTAAAGATGATGCCACTCATCCAAAAGCCCGAAGGAGAAATGACCCTAGAAGATTAGAATTCGATGGAATGGACCAAGATACTTATGTCCAAGAAAATAATTACTTTATAATTATCATAATGTATTGAAAAAGGAGTCATAATGGTTCTAAAAATTTAAAAAGAGATGACTTAAGAAAGGATATAGAATTTTCTTTCATGCTAAAGTCAAAATAAATTTTCCTTTTCATCGCATCAAAAATATCATTTATAGATAGAATACTAAGAAAGAAGAATCTATTAAAAAGAAAGCAATTAATTATTTCAAAGATATTATGTCAAATGTTGGGCAAGATAAGTAGGCTCAAGGTAAGTTTTTATAAAATATTCCATTAGTTATCACATAGGGGTAAAATTAAAGCTTGAGAAGGACAATCACCATGGAGGACCTACAAGAGGTAGTTTTATCTTTCCACATTAACAATGCACTTGACCTCAATGGATTTCTTGTAATTTTTCTTCAAAACTTTTGAGAATTGTTGAAGAATCATATTTTGGTTACAATTAAAGAGGCCATGAAAAAGAAAACTATAATAAGTATGATTAATGCCACATTTATTACATTGGTTCCTAATAAGCAAGAGACAAAATATTTTGATCATTTTTATCCAATAAAATTTTTTCATATAATTTATAAGAAATTTTAAAAAATTGTGGCAAACATATTTACAAGCATTCTAGACTATATTATCTTAGAGGAAAAATATGGTTTTGTCCATCGTAAACAAATTCATAATGGTGCAATTAATACACAAGAGGCTATACATTATCTTTATTCCATAAAAAACTAAGTATGCTCATAAAATTAGATATGAACAAAGTATATGATAGGATCTCCTAAAGTTTTCTACATGATATTCTCTTAAAAATTAGTTTTGATCAAGGTTAGTATGAATGGAATAGATGTTGCTATAGCATTTCAAAATATTCTATCTAACCAATGGATCCCTTACTAGATACTTTAAATCATCCTGTGGACTCAAGCAAGGGTTGCCCACTATCTCCTTAGTGATTTGTTATTCTCATAGGCAAAAACAGAAGGAAAAATCAAAGGTATGCGGGTTGTAATAAATGTTTTTTTTTAATCTTATCTCTAATTTGTTGATAGTTTTATTTTGGGTAATTTAATCCCATTGAGTTTAAATCAATATTATCATGTTAAGAGAAGGTTTATGGATATTTTGTTAATTCTACAAACTCTAGGAACTTTTTCATTAATATTACCCTATATTTACAATAAATTATTGTGAACATTTTAGAGTTTAAAATTAAAAAATTCCCATCAATATTTTTTGGTATTTATTTGTTTGATAAAGGAAAAAAGATTTGGGACTCAATTTTAGATATAATGAAATATTTTTTGACAAGCTGGAAATGTATCTTCTTAACCATTGCCAAAAGGCTACATTACAATCCATCCTCACATATGATGTCACTTTCAAGATTGCAAATAGGTATAACATCCAAATTTGATAAAATTCAAAGAAAATCTTTGGAAAAGATTTGAGAAATATGTAGGTTCTCTTTTAAGTTGGATAGGGTTTGCAAAGAAAAACATATTAGAGGGGTAGACTTAGGAAATAATATACTTAAGAGTTTGGAATTAGGGGTAAAATTAGGCTAAATATTATTCAAAGATCAAGGAAAGAGTTAGGCAAAAAAAATTGTTCAAAAATATAGAGGTTCTCTTAATACAATGAAATTATTCAAGAAATGAACCCTAACTAGAGGATCGACAACATGAAACTTCATATTAGATAGTTTTTAACTAATCAAGAAACATATTAGATGGTCAATCAAAAAGGAGGATTTTGCAAAATTTTGGTTTGATGCTTGGTCAAAACCTTATCCTCTTATTTCTGTCCCAAAATGGTAACTATTGAATTGGGCATGTCTGGCTTGTCACGGTCCAAGGGTCAAATATAATATTAATGTGAGCAACAAATTTGAATTATAGATTTCTACTAGTAATCTAGTTGAAGGAGAAGAACTCAAAAAAATAGTGGATGAGCTTTAAAAGATGCTTCAAATTTTTCATTTACCTTATTTTACATGAAAGGATTAGTTGGTTTGGAATCTATTAAAATATGGTGGATACTTCGTCAAGTTGGGATATGAGGAATTAAAGCAATCAAAATGTTCTACTAATAATTATTTCCCTTGGAAGAATGTTTTGTCATTGGGGATCCTCTGTAAGTCCTAAACATTCCTTTGGTTAGAAGTCCAAAGCAATATTCTTACAGGAGAGAGTCTACAAAAAAGTGTCAGAACAATATTCGTTATTTTCATTGATCAAATGCATGTTTATACAAGTTGAGTTGTTCTATATTGAATAACCATTCTATCCATAATGTTTTGTAATTGGTGAAAATTACAACCAACTGCTAGATTTCACATAGTTTTTGTATAAGTGGTTTTAACTATACAACAAACTTTGACCTGATTACCTAATAATATAACAATTCTCCAACATTCCTCTTATTACATCTTGATTGAAACATAGGTAAAGATACTCACTAAATACTTAACATAGATAAAAACCTTTATTAAACATAGATAAGAATCATGATCAAAACAAAGGTAGGACACTCACTAAACACTTAACATGTATAAGAACATACTAACCAAGGGATAGGGACACTTTCTTTTGGTTTTACATGATGTGGTTATATACTCACCAAAAAAGAAGAAGCTGGAAAAATTTCCATGTGACCTCATCCATGGGTCATCATTGCTTTGAGCTTAGCCACGAAGCCGTTGGAGAGTGCCAAAGCTATCCTTGTAGGCCACTATTTTGGAAGCCAATGTTTTGGAACTAGTCTACACGTGGTACATTATTTGCAATTTGTTTGGGCAAATAACCTACAAAGGAAAATGCGGTACATGGATAATACAGAGCCCATGGAAGCGTCTTCTCCACATTATCCCTCCTTATATTTCTTCATCCACCAGACTATGTTAGGGCACTTGTCCTCAAAAGGAACTGTGAATTTCCCTAGTGTCTTATACATCTGAAACCATGACATGAGTAGTGGAAACACAATGTCCTTTACAAATCAGAAAAAATATTTTCATGTATTTACGTCAATTTTCATATATAACTATTGGGAATTCACCATGTATAAACAATACACAACCTATGCGTAAAAATAAATAATAATAGTGGCAATGGAAAAATAATTCAAACCCTAGTTAAGCAGTGCAATAAACAATAAGCAATCACACAAATGTAAGAGACACAAGATATATGTGGTTCGAGCAGTGTACCCTACATCCATTGAGAAACAATCAGTCCTTTGTATTAGCAACAATACAACAATCTTCTCCACTTGTACAATGTCTCCTCCCCTCTCTTCCTCCAAACCAAAAAAGAGCATTCCACCATAGAGGCAGTCTTTACAGTACAAAATATATAGAGATTCGTGGTTTTTCCTCTACCCGAAACCACATAGTGGTGTCGGAATACAATGAGCCAAAAACATGGGCTGATAACCACCCATACGCTTATCACGTTCTTATGACAAGTGTTTTTCACCAAGAAAATACAGTTAAATTGCCAGCCATAAATTTTCAATAAAAAATTTCTCCATCAACAATATTTAATGGTAATTAAATATTTAATGGTAATTAAATATTTAATTTTCCCCTTGGAACCCCGTTCAAGGGCCTATTGTTATCATTGCCCATCAAAAATACTCCTTGGCAATTAATTCCTTTCTTATCAATTTGGCTCCATTACCTAACAATCTCCCACTTGGAGACAAGATTGATGCAACATCCCTACACCCTAGGACTAAAAGTTTCTCATAACATGACCTTACTCCTTAAGGCCAACCGAAGTAGAGAAAAAGCTCAAATTCTCCCTGGTTACAATTTTAGTAAGCATATCAATAAAATTTTGGGAAGTGTGAATCTTACCCAACTTTACCAAACCATCCTCCATTGTTGATCAAATGAAGTGATACCTCAATTGAATGTGCTTTGTCCATGAGTGAAAAGCAGAGTTCTTCGCTAAATGAATGGCACTTTGGTTGTCACTCCAAAGTGTCCCATATCCTTGCTCCTGACCCAACTCCTCAATCAACCTCTGAAGCCATATGAACTCTTTGGCACCTTCCGTGATGGCCACATACTCAGCCTCCATAGTAGAAAGAGCTACAACATGTTGTAGCTTGGATATCCAACTCACTAATGTACCTCCAACTATGAATACATACCCAGTAGTGCTCCTCCCACCATCCAAATCACCTACCATATCTGAATCCACATAGCCCTATAACTCAACTTTGGAACCTCCAAAATTCAAATAAAATTTTGAAGTCCCTTTCAAATACCTGAGTATCCATTTCATTGCTTGCCAGTGAGATTTACCTGGATTACTCATATACCGGCTCACAACTCCCACTGCTTGGGCAATGTCCGATCTTGTACACACCATAGCATACATCAAACTCCCAACTACTGAAGCATAGGGTACCTTCCTCATGTACTCTTCCTCCTCCTTTGTCTTGGGACATAGCTTCTTTGAGAGCTTAAAGTGCTTTGCAAGAGGTTGGGCTACCGGTTTTGCATCATGCATACTGAACCTCTTAAGCACCTTTTCCACATAATCCTCCTAAGAAAACTTTAGTGTTTACTCCTTCCTGTCTCTAGTGATTCTCATGCCAAGGATTTGTTTGGCCTCCCCCAAATCCTTCATGGCAAATTTACTTGCCAACTCCCTTTTCAATTTCTTAATATCCTGCATATTGGATCCTGCCACAAGCATATCATCAACATACAATAAGAGAATAAGGAAGTTACCATTTCCTGTAGCCTGAAAATAAACACAATGGTCACTCTGGCTCCTAGTAAAATCATGCTCAATCATGAAACTATCAAACTTGAGATACCATTGCCTTGGAGCTTGCTTCAAACCATACAAGCTATTTTTTAGTTTACACACAAGGCTCTTCTTGCCTTTGACCTCAAACCCCTCCGGTTGGTGCATGTAGATCTCCTCCTCCAAATCCCCATGAAGGAATGTTGTCTTCACATCTAACTGCTCAAGATGAAGATCTTCTACTACAACTATACTCAAAATAGTCCGAATTGAAGTCATTTTTACTACAGGTGAGAAAATGTCATCATAGTCAATACCTTTTCTCTATGCAAATCCTTTCACAACAAGTCTTGCTTTGTATCTCTTGTTGCCATCAACTTCATCCTTCACTATGTACACCCATTTGCAATGCAATTCCATTTTGCCCTTGGGAAGCTCAACCAAATCCCAAGTTTGGTTTTGAGTCAATGAGTCCATCTCATCCTTCATAGCATGCTCCCACTTGCTCCTAGTTTCCAATTGCAAAGCCTCATGAAGACATTCGGGCTCACGTGCATCAGTGTATAGAATGTAATGCAAAGAAGGAGAATACTTATTTGGTGCTCTTCTTACCCGAGTAGATCTCCAACATTTCGGTATTAGTGGTGGTGGGGGTGTTTGAGGTGTTTCATTCTCAACTTGCTCATTCATTTGGTCACCATGCTCTTCAACATGAGCACCATGTTCATCAATCTGAACAAGAGGCTATCTTTTTACACCATGCTCTAGGATTGCATCCAAGTCAACAAACTCAGGTGCATCCTCTTCAACCTATATGTGCCTATCCTTGTACAACCTATCCTCATTGAAAATCACATCTCTACTCCTAATAACTTTTCGGCCAATGTTATCCCATAGCCTATATCCCATCTCATCCACACCATAACCAAGAAAATAGCACTTTCTAGACTTTGCATCAAGATTACTCCTATTTTATTTATCTATGTGGGCAAAAGCCTCACAACAAAATACTCTAAGGAAAGAGTAGTTTACAGGTTTACCTTTCCAAGTCTCCTCTGGAATGCCTCCATCCAATGCAGTACAAGGTCCTTTGTTTATCAAATAAATTGTTGTATCAACTACACTAGCCCAACAGAACAATGGCAACCTTGCATGCAATCTCATGGCTCTAGCATGCTCCATTATAGTTATGTTCATCCTCTCCGAGACTCCATTCTCCTGTGGTGTCCTAGGAGTAGTATTGACTCTCCTAATTCCTTCCTTTGTGCAATAGTCCTCAAAATCCTTACTGCAATATTCACCACCATTGTCAGATTTAAGGCATTTTACTTTCTTACCTACCTCAATCTCCACTAATGCTCTCCACTTTCAAAAAGTGTCAAAAACATCAGATTTATGCCTGATTGTGTAGATCCATGTCTTCCTGCTAAAATCATCAATGAAGGTAACATAATAAGAGTAGCCCTCAAGATAAAGTACCGGTGAGGGACCCCACACATCCAAGTGAACTAACTCTAATTTCTCTTTCTTCCTTTCTGGACCAACCTTCAGAAATCTTACCCTTTTCTATTTTTTGTATACACAACCTTCATAGAAACCCAAATCAACCTCCTTGATTTTTGGCAATAGTTTTCTGGAGTGAAGGATTTTCATCCCTTTCTCACTCATATGACCCAACCACAAATGCCATGCTTTCGCATCATCTTGAGCAACATAGTTCAATGTACAATAAGATGAGTTCTGCAATAAATACAAAGTTCCAATCAACTCACCTTTTGCAATCACCATTGAACCCTTTGTCACTCTCCATTGTCAATTTTTGAAAGTAGTGTTGCATCCCTCCAAATCAAGTGCACTAGCTAAAATCAGGTTCCTCTTCAGATCAGGAATGTGCCTAACATTTTTAAGCACCCAAATATTTCTATTTGGCAACTTTACATTCATCGTGCCAATACCCACAATCTCACATGGACAATTATTGCCCAATAAAACCTCTCCATAATGACCTGGAGTATAATAAAAAAAGTACTCCCTATGAGAAGTGACATGATAAGAAGCTCTAGAGTCCATAACCCAATACTCACTCGTGCAATTTGCTGCAAGAATCAGGGCATCCTGATAAATTGCACCTGCAATGTTTACCTCTTGAGCATCATTTCCACTATTGTCCTCATTCTTCTTTCTATATTTGCACTCCCTCTTGAAGTGTCCACTCTTCCCACAATGCCAACAATCAATCTTGCTTTTGTCTCTACTTTTAGATCTACCCTTCGATTTTCCTCTATTTTGGATTTTTCCTCTAGCTTGGCCTTTTCCTCTTTCTCTATTTCTGCCTCTGCTTTCTATAGATAGTGCTACTCCAGATGATGAAGCCTCCCCTGAGGATTTTCTCCTCATATCCTCACTAAGGATTGTGCTAATCACATCATCAAACACCAACTTTCCAGATCCAGGCACAAAATTACTCACTGCCATTACAACGCTACCCCATAAGTCTGGTAGTGAACAAAGAAACCCTAAAGCCATAACCTCATCATCAAAATCAATCCCTACAGATTTTAAAGAACCCATAACAACATAAAACTCATTAAGGTGTTCTTGGATAGATCCACCCTCTTGCAACTTCATAGTAAATAGCTTTCTAATCAAGAAAATTTTATTTGAAGCCGAGGGTTTTTCATACAACTTAGCTAGTGTATCCATGGCTCCTTTGGTGGTCTTTTCCTTCCCGATGTTGTATGCAACAGAATCAACCAGGATCAACCGGATCACCCCTAGTGCCCTCCTGTCTATCAGATCCTATTCCTCATCATCCATCATCCTAGGTTTACCATCATTCTTCCCTTTTAGAGCCAAGTATAGATCATCCTTCTGATACAGATAATCCTCCACTTTGGTTTTCCACATACCAAAATTTTGTCCAGTAAACTTCTCCAGTTTAAACTTTGAACTTTCTCTCATTTCTCCCACTCGAACAAAAAACTCTCTTGTGAGTGCCCTTTCCCAAAAAGATCGCTCTGATACCAGTTTTTGGGAATTCACCATGTACAAACAATACACAACCTATGCAGAAAAACAAATAATAATAGCGACAATGGAAAAATAGTTCAAACCCTAGTTAAGCAGTGCAATAAACAATAAGCAATCACACAAATGTAAGAGACACAAGATATACATGGTTCGGGTAGTGTACCCTACATCCACGGAGAAACAATCAGTCCTTTGTATTAGTAACAATACAACAATCTTCTCCACTTGTACAATGTCTCCTTCCCTCTCTTCCTCCAAACCAGAAAAGAGCATTCCGCCATAGAGGCAGTCTTTACAGTACAAAATATATAGAGATTCATGGCTTTTCCTCTACCCGAAACCACATAGTGGTGTCGGAATACAATGAGCCAAAAACATGGGCTGATAACCACCCATACGCTTATCACATTCTTATGAAAAGTGTTTTTCACCAAGAAAATATAGTTAAATTGCCAGCCATAAATTTTTAATAAAAAATTTCTCCATCAACAATATTTAATGGTAATTAAATATTTAATGTTAATTAAATATTTAATGCTACTCAGTGGAACCTCGTTCAAGGGCCTATTATTGATCATTTCCCATCAACAATACTCCTTGGAAATTAATTCATTTTTTATCAGTTTGGCTCCATTACCTAACAATCTCCCACTTGGAGATAAGATTGATGCAACATCCCTGCACCCTAGGACTAAAAGTTTCTCATAACATGACCTTACTCCTTAAGGCCAACCGAAGTAGAGAAAAAGCTCAACTTCTCCCTGGTTACAATTTTAGTAAGCATATCAACAAAATTTTGGGAAGTGTGAATCTTACCCAACTTTACCAAACCATCCTCCATTGTTGATCGAATGAAGTGATACCTCAAATGAATGTGCTTTGTCTGTGAGTTAAAAGCAGATTTCTTAGCTAAATGAATGGTACTTTGGTTTTCACTCCAAAGTGTCCCATCTCCTTGCTCTGGCACAGCTCCTCAATCAACCTCTGAAGTCATATGAACTCTTTGGCACCTTCCGTGATGGCCACATACTCAGCCTCCATAGTAGAAAGAGCTACAACACATTGTAGCTTGGATATCCAACTCACTGATGTACCTCCAACTATGAATACATACCCAATAGTGCTCCTCCCACCATCCAAATCACCTACCATATCTGAATCCACATAGCCCTGTAACTCAACTTTGGAACCTCCAAAATTCAAACAGAATTTTGAAGTCCCTTTCAAATACTTGAGTATCCATTTCACTGCTTGCCAGTGAGATTTACCTGGATTACTCATATATCGACTCACAACTCCCACTGCTTGGGCAATTTCCGATCTTGTACACACCATAGCATACATCAAACTCCCAACTATTGAAGCATAGGGTACCTTCCTCATGTACTCTTCCTCCTCCTTTGTCTTGGGACATAGCTTCTTTGAGAGCTTAAAGTGCTTTGCAAGAGGTTGGGCTACCGGTTTTGCATCATGCATACTGAACCTCTTAAGCACCTTTTCCACATAATCCTCCTAAGACAACTTCAATGTTTTCTCCTTCCTATCTCTAGTGATTCTCATGCCAAGGATTTGTTTGGCCTCTCCCAAATCCTTCATGGCAAATTTACTTGCCAACTCCCTTTTCAATTTCTTAATATCCTACATATTGGATCCTGCCACAAGCATATCATCAACATACAATAAGAGAATAAGGAAGTTACCATTTCTTGTAGCCCAGAAATAAACACAATGGTCACTCTATCTCCTAGTAAAATCATGCTCAATCATGAAACTATCAAACTTGAGATACCATTGCCTTGGAGCTTGCTTCAAACCGTACAAGCTCTTTTTTAGTTTACACATAAGACTCTTCTTGCCTTTGACCTCAAATCCCTCTGGTTGGTGCATGTAGATCTCCTCCTCCAAATCCCCATGAAGGAATGTTGTCTTCACATCTAACTGCTCAAGATGAAGATCTTCTACTGCAACTATACTCAAAATAGTCCGAATTGAAGTCATTTTTACTATAGGTGAGAAAATGTCATCATAGTCAATACCTTTTCTCTATGCAAATCCTTTCACAACAAGTCTTGCTTTGTATCTCTTGTTGCCATCAACTTCGTCCTTCACTCTGTACACCCATTTGCAATGCAATTCCATTTTGCCCTTGGGAAGCTCAACCAAATCCCAAGTTTGCTTTTGAGTCAATGATTCCATCTCATCCTTCATAGCATACTCCCACTTGCTCCTAGTTTCCAATTGCAAAGCCTCATGAAGACATTAGGGCTCATGTGCATCAGTGTATAGAATGTAATGCAAATAAGGAGAATACTTATTTGGTGCTCTTCTTACATGAGTAGATCTCCAACCTTTTGGTATTAGTGGTGGTGGGGGTGTTTGAGGTGTTTCATTCTCAACTTGCTCATTCATTTGGTCACCATGCTCTTCAACATGAGCACCATGTTCATCAATATGAACAAGAGGTTATATTTTTACACCATGCTCTGGGATTGCATCCAAGTCAACAAACTCAGGTGCATCCTCTTCAACCTATATGTGACTATCCTTGTACAACCTATCCTCATTGAAAATCACATCTCTACTCCTAATAAATTTTTGGCCAACGTTATCCCATAGCCTATATCCCATCTCATCCACACCATAACCAAGAAAATAGTACTTTCTAGACTTTGCATCAAGCTTACTCCTATTTTCTTTATCTATGTGGGAAAAAGCCTCACAACAAAATACTCTAAGGAAAGAGTAGTTTACAGGTTTACCTTTCCAAGTCTCCTCTGGAATACCTCCATCCAATGTAGTACAAGGTCCTCTGTTTATCAAATAAATTGTTGTATCAACTGCACTAGCCCAATAGAACAATGGCAACCCTGCATGCAATCTCATGGCTCTAGAATGCTCCATTATAGTTTTTTTCATCCTCTTCAAGACTCCATTCTCCTGTGGTGTCCTAGGAGTATTATTGATTCTCCTAATTCCTTCCTTTATGCAATAGTCCTCAAACTCCTTGCTACAATATTCACCACCATTGTCATATTTAAGGCATTTAACTTTCTTACCTGCCTCAATCTCCACTAATGCTCTCCACTTCCAAAAGTATCAAAAACATCATATTTATGCCTGATTGTGTAGATCCATGTCTTCCTGCTAAAATCGTCAATGAAGGTAACATAATAAGAGTAGCCCTCAAGAGAAAGTACCGGTGAGGGACCCCACACATCCGAGTGAACTAACTCTAATTTCTCTTTCTTCCTTTCTGGACCAAACTTTAGAAATCTTACCCTTTTCTATTTTTTGTATACACAACCTTCACAAAAACCCAAATCAACCTCCTTGAGTTTTGGAAATAGTTTTCTAGAGTGAAGGGTTTTCATCCTTTTCTCACTCATATGAACTATTGGTCATCAAATCTGCCTAGGAAAGGATCTGGGTGAGTGTATGTGCCCTAGACCTGGACCAACATTGAAAGGTCGAAGGGAAGAGATGCCCCTCATGCCAATATCCGGAGAAAGGTTGGCTCCTATGCTAAACTACTTTGGTATTTTGATATAAGGTTGCAGGAAAGAGATAAAAGGAGTTAGGGTTAGAGAAAGAAATAAAAAGGGGTAAGGGAAGAGAGATCGATGATTTAAGGTGGGAGAGAATAGGAAGCATGATCACTAACTGACAACTTGAATAGTAGCAAGGAACACCAAGAATAAATGAAAGAAATGCCACATTAACCTTCCTATGTATCCTCTGGGCAAGCTCAAAGGGATTCTCCTTCTCCCTTTCATCGAAATTCAGGGTTCAGAGTAAAGATGATTAGGACAAGCGAATGTAACAGAAACCACAACCCACCAGGAAACATAAAAGAAAACAATATGGCATTTTTCCTCCCCTATGTATCCTTCAGGCGAGTCTCAAGGTACAGTCCCCAATCACACACCGAATTCAGGATTCAGAGTCTCAGTATACAAATGAAGAAATACAAAAGAATCAAGCATAGAAGGCAGCATAAAAGAGAGAAATTGAGCCCAAAGCTCTTTAGTATTAATCACAGGACATCAAGTTACAACAACTTTCTAGCAGATAGTTCCCCCCTTCTTACATTACAATGCCTGGGTTTTTATAGAGGACCCGACCCTCTGAGTCATTATTACACATAATGGTGAAGTATACTCTTGAGATCTAAGAATTCGGCTCCTCGTGGCCCTTGTGACTAAGCTTTCAAATCCATTACCAGAACTGGAAACTATGACCGAGTCAATCGTAGACATATGCATTGATGAGTCATCTGAGTGTCCTTGGTTTTTGGGTGCAATGCTCGAGTGGCCACCATGCTTGTCGAGCTCTCCTTCAGGGACTGACACTTCACTTCCAATTGCCAAAAATGAGTAGCGAGCTTACCGAGAAAGTAAGAATGCATTTACGAGGCACTTGATCGTCTCGAGAAAATACTCGGCTTGGAGTGCATGTCCCTCGTGCAAAAGCAACATGTCGCAATATCGCGACACTTCTATGTCTTCAGCTTGGTTCTTCTTCTTGCATCATGAAAATATGACATGTTGTAAAATCATGACATGTCTATGTCTTTGTCTTCTTTTGTTTCTTTGAACCATGAAAATGCAACATGTCACGATATCGCGACACTTTTCTTTCATGCGCTTTCTTGTTGCTGTCAGCCGTGAAAATGCGACATGTCGTGATATCGTGACACCTTTTGTCTTCTGCTCTTCCTCCTTGCTTTCAGCCACAAAAATGCAACATGTTGCGATATCGCGACATTTCTATGCCTTCAGCTTGGTTCTTCTTCTTGCATCGTGAAAATGCAACATGTCGCGATATCGTGACACTTTTCCTCCTTGCACTTTTTCCTTGCTATCGACCGTGAAAATGCGACATGTCGCGATATCGTGACACTTTTTCCTTCTTTTGCTTTCTCCTCACTTTCGGTCGCAAAAATGCGACATGTCGCGATATCGCGACACTTTTCTTCTTTTGCGCTTCCTTGTCATTGTCGGCCATGAAAATGTGACATGTCACGATATCGCGACACTTTTTTATTCCTGAGCCTTTTCCTTGCTGTCGGCCACAAAAATGCGACATGTCGCGATATCGCGACACTTTACTTCTTTTGCGCTTCCTTGTCGTTGTTGGCCGCAAAAATGTGACATGTCGCGATATCGTGAAACTTTTCTTCTTTTGTGCTTCCTTGTCGCTGTCGGCCGCGAAAATGCGACATGTCACTATATCGTGAAACCTTTTGTCTTTTGCTCTTCCTCCTTGCTTTCGGCCACAAAAATGCAACATGTCGCGATATCGTGACACTTTTTCCTTCTTTCTCCCTCTTGTCGCTCTGAGCCACGAAAATGCGACATGTCACGATATCGTGACACTTTTCTTCTTTTGGTCTTCCTCTTTGCTTTCGATCGCAAAAATGTAACATCTCACGATATCGCGACGCTTTTTCTTTCTGGCTCCCTCTTGTCGCTCTCAATCGCAAAAATGCAACATGTTGCGATATCATGACACTTTTTGTCTTCTGCTCTTCCTCCTTGCTGTCGACCGCAAAAATGCAACATGTTGCGATATCGCGACACTTTTCTTTCTTGCTCCCTCTTGTCACTCTCAGCCACGAAAATGCAACATGTCGCAATATCATGACACTTTTCTTATTTTAGCCATGAGAGTGCAACATGTCGCGATATCGCGACACTTTTCTTCCTCGCTCGCTCTTGTCGCTCTCAACCGTGAAAACGCAACATGTCGCAATATCGTGACACTTTTTCCTTCTTTTGGCGGAGCTGTCTTCTTTGGCCTGTTTGGCAGCGAAGCTTTTCTTCTTCATTTTGTGTACAAGGGGGCACATTGAAAGCCAAAATTGCTGCAACACTTACAAATACTTTTGAAGTAACAAAAGAAATACTTTTGCAAAAGGAAAGACTATACAAAATTTTGATTTTTTTGATTTTTTTCTACCCCTTGTGCAATGTGACAAAATTGTCAACATTCTTGGCGGCTCGCGGGGCATTTAGCTTGTCTGAATGTAGAGATCCCAGGCCTTTATCCATTGGGCAACAAAGTCATTCCCATTCTTCTTTGACTATCCACTGACAACATTTTTTTTTTTTGTGCCAAAGCTCCTAAGCAACACTTAGCGCCTTCGGCACTTATTTACTAGTTGGGCTATTTTCAGTATTTACACAAAATTTTGTGACATGATTGGCATGCCACCACCATAAACCCAAATTCGTGTGCCTATCTGATGAATCTGTAATGTCTGAACTAGATCTGATTGAACTTCAGTTGATATTTGAAGTCCGGCTGGCCTCTTCCTAAAGTTGTCCACGTTGCGAATAGGGAGCAACGCAGTGATTTGTCGCTCCTGCCAATACCCGTACTGTTGATGAAATATGTAGCAAAGATTTTTTTTGCATGAGGGGCCTCTTGGGGTACTGGTCATAGTGGTGGCTGGAACCAATACTAGAATATCGAAGAATCTCCTAACTATGGGCTGGGTACAGGCTCTTCCACCCTCTTGATGTGGTAACAGGGCTCCTCCAACAAAGAGTAATCTTCAAGGATCTCTTTAGGTTCAGCTTCTTGATGAGGCATGCTTAATGGGCTCTAGCTGAATACTTGCATGCTATCCACTGGGATACAAAAAGGGTGCAAAAATGTGCCCTCTTTGTTCTCAGGTTTCGCCACTTGAGACTGCTCTTGTTCTTGGCCCGTCCTCTGATGGAGACTGCAAGCAACCATATTGTTCATTGTTGGGGCAAAGCTTGTGTATTCCCATTGTTGACCTTGGATGAAACCCACCTCTTGAGACTGTTCTTGTTCTTGGCCCATCCTCTGATGGAGACTGCAAGCAACCATATTGTTCATTTTCGGGGCAAAGCTTGCATATTCCCATTGTTGGACTTGGATGAAACCCGCCTCTTGAGCTCCAAATAACTACATTTTAGGCCTCTACTCAGTATGAGGAGTCTGCCATGATGAACACTATGCAGGATAAACAGGAGCAAAAAATATTGGAGAAAGTGATGGAGTCCCCCCCACTGCCACTTTCCAGATAGGAGTAGAAGCTGCTCTGCTCATACTGCTTCCTCAAATATTTGAGGAAATCTTCGTTCACCTGATTGCAGTAAGATGAGGCCCATGTCCAGGTGAAGAGCCCAAACATAGAAGAGGTGGGCTTGGGTAGGCATCGGTTGGATATCCCCTAGAATTCTCTTCCAACTTCTGTAGAATCGGACATTGAAATTCGTGATGCTCTCTAGAGGTGCTCTCCTAATGGTGGAGAGGTATGTCAAAAGCTGGAAGGGGTCCTGAGAGCCATCAAATGCTTCGAATAGTGCTCCCGCTAAGTCATCCCATGAGTAGATGCTTTTACGCCCGAGTAGTCTGTACCACTGCAGTGCCCTTCCTTCCAAAGATAGAACCAGGAGTCTGATCATGACATCTTCATGGATTATGTCATAGAGGAATGCTAAAGCCGCAACATCTTCAAGGTGCTCTCGGGCCATTCCCTTAGTGCCATTGTATTTTGGCACTGTCTCCAAGGCACTTTCAAGAATTTCATGGTAACTTTGGAGATTTAGAGGGCCATGATCATCCCAGCTAGGATAGCATACCCTCTCCATTATAGCAGTGGCCTACAGAGATCATGGTTCTCGCCACTAAGTCAGAGTCACCAGGTGAACATACTTTTCTTCGCTTGTGAGGTCAAGGCTGCTCACCGAACCTTGATTCCTCTGGGGTGTCTTCTTTCAGATTTAAAAGGCGCCTACAATCAAGAAATTTGGATCTTCAGCTCAGTCAGAGTCACCAGGTGATTTTTCCATATGGAGGCAAGCCAGAGATTCACCAACTCGAGCTTCCTTAAAACATGGGGACTTTTGGCATGAAGGCACAGGTTTATGTACCGGTCTCTATGACTTAAATATTTTCGGGTTGAACAGAGTCGCCAGATGCTAAGAGTCTTTTGGTAATGAGAGCATCGATTCTCACTACTACTCAGAAGGTGATACTGATCGGGTCACACCAGGAACTAGTTAGGACTATTGGCCTCGGTGTAGACAGGTTTGAGATTTGCACTTAAAATATGGGACCTTGGTCCCACCGGGCATGCCAAAACTGTTGGTCATCAAATCTACCTAGGAAAGGATCTAGGTGAGTGTATGCACCTTATACCTGGACCAACATTGAAAGGCTGAAGGGAAGAGATGCCCCTCGTTCTAATCTTCGGAGAAAGGCCAGCTCCTATGCTAAACTACTTTGGTATTTTGAGATAAGGGTGCAGGAAAGAGATAAAAGGAGTTAGGGTTAGAGAAAGAAATAAAAAAGGGGTAAAGAAAGAGAGATCAGTAATTTAAGGTGGGAGATAACAGGAAGCATGATCACTAATTGATAACTTGAATAGCAGCAAGGAACACCAAGAATAAACAAAAGAAATGCCACATTAACCTTCCTATGTATCCTCTGGGTGAGCTCACAGGGATTCTCCTTCTCCCTTTCATCAAAATTTAGGGTTCAGAGTAAAGACGATTAGGACAAGTGAATGTAACAAAAACCACAACCCACCAGGCAGCATAAAAGAAAACCAATATGGCATTTTTCCTCCCCTATGTATCCTTTAGGCGAGTTTCAAGGTACAGTCCCCAATCGCACATCGGATTCAGGATTCAGAGTCTTAGTATACAAATGAAGAAAGACAAAAGAATCAAGCACAGAAGGTAGCATAAAAGAGAGAAATTGAGCCCAAAGCTCTTTAGTATTAATCGTAGGACATCAAGTTATAGTAGCTTTCTAGCAGATAGTTCCCCCCCTTATTACATTATAATGCCTGGGTTTTTATAGAGGACCCAACCCTCTGAGTCATTATTACATAGAATGGTGAAGTATACTATTGAGATCTAAGAATTCGGCTCCTCGCGGCCCTCGTGACTGAGATTTGAAATCCATTACCATAACTGGCAACTGTGATCAACTCAACCATGGACATATGCATTGATGAGTCATCTGAGTGTCCTTGGTTTTTGGGTGCAATGCTTGAGTGGCCACCATGCTTGTCAAGTTCTCCTTCAAGGACTGACACTTCGTTTCCAATTGCCAAAAATGAGGAGCGAGCTTACCAGGCAAGTAAGAATGCATTTATGAGGCACTTGATCATCTCGGGAAAATGCCCGGCTTGGAGTGCATGTCCCTCGCGCAAAAGCAACATGTCGTGATATCGCGACACTTCTATGTATTCAGTTTGGTTCTTCTTCTTGCATCGCAAAAATATGACATGTCGTGAAATCATGACATGTCTATGTCTTTGTCTTCTTTTGTTGCTTTGAACCATGAAAATGCAACATGTCACGATATCGTGACACTTTTCTTTCATGCGCTTTCTTGTCGCTGTCGACCGTGAAAATGCGACATGTCGCGATATCACGACACCTTTTGTCTTCTGCTCTTCCTCCTTACTTTCGCCCGCAAAAATGCAACATGTCATGATATCATGACATTTCTATGCCTTTAGCTTGGTTCTTCTTCTTGCATCGCGAAAATGCAACATGTCGCGATATCGTGACACTTTTCCTCCTTGCGCTTTTTCCTTGCTATCGTCCGTGAAAATGCGACATGTCACGATATCGCGACACTTTTTCCTTCTTGCGCTTTCTCCTCGCTGTCGACCGCAAAAATGCGATGTCACGATTTCGTGACACTTTTCTTCTTTTGCGCTTCCTTGTCGCTGTCGACCGCAAAAATGCGACATGTCATGGTATCGCGACACTTTTTCATTCCTGAGCCTTTTCCTTACTGTCGGCCACGAAAATGCGACATGTCACGATATCGTGACACTTTTTCATTCCTGAGCCTTTTCCTTGTTTTCGGCCATGAAAATGCGACATGTCACAATATTGTGACACTTTTCTTCTTTTGCTCTTCCTTGTCGCTGTCGATCGTGAAAATGCGACATGTCGCAATATCACGACACTTTTCTTATTTTGCGCTTCCTTGTTGTTGTCGACCGCAAAAATGTGACATGTCACGATATCGCGACACCTTTTGTCTTTTCCTCTTCCTCCTTGCTTTCGGCCGCAAAAATGCAACATGTCACGATATCGCAACACTTTTTCCTTCTTGGTCCCTCTTTTCGCTCTGAGCCACAAAAATGCAACATGTCACGATATCGTGACACTTTTCTTCTTTTGTTCTTCCTCTTTGCTTTCAGCCGCGAAAATGCAACATGTCGCGATATTGTGATGCTTTTTATTTCTGGCTCCCTCTTGTCGCTCTCGGTCGCAAAAATGCAACATGTCACGATATCGCGACACTTTTCGTCTTCTGCTCTTCCTCCTTGCTGTCGGCCGCAAAAATGCAACATGTCGCGACATTGCGACACTTTTCTTTCTTGCTCCCTCTTGTCGCTCTCGACCACGAAAATGCAACATGTTGCGATATCACGACACTTTTCTTCTTTTAGCCGCGAGAGTGCAACATGTCACGATATCGCGACACTTTTCTTCTCTACTTGCTCTTGTCTCTCTCAGCCATGAAAATGCAACATGTCGTGATATCGTGACACTTTTTCCTTCTTTTGTAGGAGCTGTCTTCTTTGGCCTATTTGGCAGCGAAGCTTTTCTTCTTCATTTTGTGTACAAGGGGGGCATTGAAAGCCAAAATTGCTGCAACACTTACAAATACTTTTGAAGTAACAAAATAAATACTTTTGCAAAAGGAAATACTATACAAAATTTTGATTTTTTTGATTTTTTCTACCCCTTGTGCAATGTGACAAAATTGTCAACATGAACCAACTGCAAATGTCATGCTTTCCCATCATCCTGAGCAACATAGTTCAATGTACAATAAGATGAGTTTTACAATAAATACAAAGTTCTAGTCAACTCATATTTTGCAATCACCTTTGAACCCTTTTTCACTCTCCATTTCCAGTTTCTAAAAGTAGTGTTGCATCCCTCCAAATCAAGTGCACTGGCTGAAATCAGGTTCCTCTTTAGATCAAGAATGTGCCTAACATTTATAAGCACCAAGATATTTATGTTTGGCAATTTTACATTCACCGTGCCAATACCCACAATCTCACATGAACAGTTATTGCACAACAAAACATCTCCATAATGACCTGGAGTATAATTAGCAAAGTACTCCCTATGATAAGTGACATGATAAGAAGCTCCAAATTCCATAACCCAATACTCACTCATGCAATTTGCTGTAAGAATCAGGGCATCCTGATAAATTGCACCTGCAATTTTTACCTCTTGAGACTCATTTCCACTATTGTCCTCATTCCTATTTCTATATTTTCACTCCCTCTTGAAGTGTCCACTCTTCCCATAATTCCAACAATTAATCTTGCTTTTGTCTCTGCTTTTAGATCTACCCTTCAATTTTCCTTTGTTCTGGATTTTTCCTCTAGCTTGACCTTTTCCTCTTTCTCTTTTTCCACCTTTGCTTTCTATAGATAGTGCTACTCCGGATGTGTTGGCAATTTGAGTTATTTTATGTTGTCATTGATGTCACATGGATCATTGATGTCACATGGATCACATTGAGTTTTGGTGGCAAAAGCACTTCATAAATAATCATTTATGATATTTTGGAGAGCATGGATATATACAAGGTTTTTGTGAAAACCAAGGCAGGAAAAATAAAAGGTTTTATTTAAAACCATGGATGGCAGATTTGAAATGGGTTTTTCTTAAAACCCAAGTTGGCTTTTTGTTTCATCGAAAAAGGTGCCCCGATGATGGAGATATTTAATTTTAAATATTTAGTTTAAATTTTAAATTATTTAAAATTTAAATTTAAATTTTAAAATTAAAAATAAAAGTAATCCGTCGACGTCGTCGAATATGAGGGAGAAAACTATATAAAAGGATGCCTAAGGTTTATTAATCCTTGGCTTGCGCTCGTGAATTAATGCGATTGTTGGAAAGCGAAAAGAGCTCGTGCAAAAGAGGGTTAAGTGATGGAAGCGAAGAATAAATCGGATGGCGTGTGAAACCCTAGTCACCTTGGGTAGTGTGGTGCATTGGCAATTGGATTTTGGCTAAGGCAAGTGGTAGAACGAACGTCAAGGTTTCGAATCCCCTTGGCTGCGTTAGAAGGCGTTGGAAGAAAGAGCGCACGAAGCATTTTTGGTTTGCGTGAGAGGGAGGAGTGTTTTGAAGCACGTGGTGCCTTTCCCTCCCAAACGAGCCTGTAGCTCGTGTGGAAGCTTGGCCATGGTTAAGGCGCTGAGCAAGGAGGCGTCGAGGGATCGAATCCCATCAAGGACAAAGGCAAGTTAATATTTTTTTAATATTTTATTTTTCTAAAGTTGCCCTAGGAGAAATAAGGGTTGTGATGCACTTTAGGAAAAAGAGAGATTTTTGGTGATTTTCCTTTTGGAAGTATATCATATTATATATCGTTGGAAAGCTTATTTCGAGGGCTATTTGATTAACTTGCTTAGAGGGAGAAATAAGGTGTGTGTAAAGAGATATTTCTGATTTTGTAAAGGGGTTCAAAAGTGAAGGTTGCTTTGTTCTTTTTCAAAGGGGATTAATTCTTTCATGAGGGGACATGGTGTATTTTATTGAGTAGGAGTAATAAGGTGTTATTTGGATATTATTGTTGTGTTATTAATCAAGATCTCTAACCCTTATTGAAAGTTGGAAAAGAAAGTTTGTTGAGTGTGGCAGATTTAGTGGACAACTAATAAGGCATCAAAAAGGTATGAGCAATATTCTCCATTGACTTTGTTTATGGTGGTTGATTTCTGAAATATCATTGGAGAGAAAAGGATTGATTGTGGTTTCCTTTTTGAAAGTGGTTGGTTGAATGCTTCAAGGTTTTTTGGTTTGAGAGTTGTGATTAAACCTTGTTTTATAAGCATTGTTGTTGAAGCCCATTGCTTGTACAAAGAACTTGAACTTGAGTTAGAGGAGAACATGAGTATCATTGTTATGTGAGAGTTATTGTTGAGTATTGTTGGAAACATTTTGAGTTGATTGATTCATGCTTGAACTAGGGTTTGTGAGAAAAAGTTGTTCCTTAAGGTGATTGGTTGAGTTGAGTTGATTGAGCCTAGTCAAGTGATTGTGTGAAGTGGTTGTTCAAGTTCCATGAAACAAACTTCTATATTCTGATTTGAGTTGAGTTTGAGTTGAGAAAGAAATTGAGTTTGTGAATAGAACATATTGAGTCTCTAACAATTCTCTTTATGCTTCTATAATATTGAGCTGAGTTGAGATTGATTTGATTTGAGTTGAGTTGAGATTGATTTGAGTTGAGATCATTGTGGATCATTGTTGTCATCCATTGAAGAGTGCATTGCCATTCATTATTGAGTTCATCATTGAGCCTTGCCTTCATAGATTTGTGGATGAGATTTGAGTGCTACTTGAGCATGATTGATTGAGCCTTTGAGAAGGCTTTTGGGATAGATTTTTGGATAGATTTGAGGCAGCTTTTGTGCATGATTGATTGAGCCTTTGAGAAGGCTTTTGGGATAGATTTATGGATAGATTTGAGACAGATTTGAGCAAGTTTTTGAGCTTTAAGCATTTGAGCAAGTTCTTGGTGAGCTTTAAGAGATTTGAGCAAGTTCTTGGTGAGCTTGTTGAGAGATTTGAGCAAGTTCTTGGTGAGCTTGTTGGAGCAGATTTGAGCAAGTTCTTGGTGAGTTTAGAGAATTTGAGCAAGTTCTTGGTGAGCTTGCTAGAGAATATTTGAGCAAGTTCTTGGTGAGCTTTTGAGAATTGAGCAGTTCTTGGTGACTTCTAGAGCATATTTTGAGCAGTCTTGGATTGCCTTGTTAAGCAGATCAGTGGATTGCCTACCTGAGCAGATCAAGATTGCCTAGCTAAGCAGATCAATGGATTGCCTAGCTGAGAAGATCAATGGATTGCCTAGCTAAGCAGATCAATGGATTGCCTACCTGAGAAGATCAGTGGATAGCCTAGCTTTGAGCAGATCAAAGTAATCATTTGTATTGGGATAAGGATCCCTATTTCTTTATGAAATATTATAAGGATATTATCTTGTGGACTACCCCACATTGGGGGAACCACGTTAAATCTTGTGTCTCAATTATGTGTGGTGATTTGTGCTCTTGCTTACTATTGCTATCTATGTCATTAATGCACACTGCTATATTTGGTTATTGCAATTAAGGACACTAATTGATATTGGTTTGGAAAGAAAGTAAAAAGTGGGTGCTATACTGTTCACCCCCCTCTCAGTATAAGCTTGTGTTCTTCAATTGGTATCAGAGCGGGTTCCTTCGAAAAGGCTAACAACTTGAGGGTAGATTCTACAAGAACACAGATGGCTTCACAGAATGGATCATCTACAAGTAAGGCTCCACTATTTGATGGTAACAATTATGCTTTCTAGAGCATGAGAATGAAGAACTACTTGATATCACAAGGATATGAGGTATGGCAGATGGTTGCAAAAGAGTATAAGGTTGAAGGTGATCCCGAGGTAGATAAGACTATCAAGAAATTGGTTGAGATCAATGCAAGGGCAATGAATTGTATTTTGAGTGGGCTACGTGAGATAGATTTTGCAAAGGTCATGGTATGTAATTCAACTAATGAAATGTGGACCAAGTTGCGGAATACCTATGAAGGATATTCCAAGGTAAAGTTGGCAAAACTACAAACTCATAGAAAAATATTTGAGGAATTGAAAATGGAAGACTCTGAAGATATTGCAAAGTTTTTACTTCGAGTTGATGAGATTACTAACACCATGAGAGGTCTAGGATTTGAGATGAAAGAATCAGATGTTACTCAAAAGGTTTTGAGATCACTTCCCATGAAGTATGATGCAAAGGTTTCAGCAATAGAAGAAACAATGGATATCAACAAGCTAACAATGGAAGAACTACAAGGAACTCTCACAACTTATGAGATGAGGATAAGTAAGCATCAGGTTCCAATAAAAGAAATTGCATTCAAGGCTTCAGAGAAAAAGAAAGGGAAAGTTCCAGAGACAGATAGAGATTCAGATAATGATGAGGAAGCTAACTTCATCAAAAGGAAAAAGGACTTAAGAAATTACAGGGATATGAAGAAAGTCAAATGCTACAAGTGTGGTGATTTTGGTCACTATGCAAACAAGTGTCCACATGAAGAAAATAGTGATGATGAAAAATAGGGTCACAGAAGAAAAGAATATGGAAAGCATAAGCATGACAAAGATGACAGATACAAGCAAAGCAGGTATGAGAAGAAGAAAAGTTTTCGTAAGACAAAGAAAACTTTCTACATTGAAGAAGCAAGTGATAGCTCAGATCACAGTGATAGAGACAAGTCAGATGATGAAAAGGAAGAACATCTATTCCTAGGAATAGAAGGTGAAAGAGAACAGTGCTTTGTGTGTGGTCAAAGAGATCACAGATCAAGATATTGCAATGGCTTCAGTGATAGTGAAGATGAGATGACACATCAAGGAAACAGGCATGGTCAAAGAAATCATGAGAGTTTGTTTGCTATAGAAGATTATAATAATCTCAGTGATAGTGAAGATGAAGAAGTCTCACTTTTGGTAATAGAAAAAGAAGAGGATGAGCCAAGAAAAAAAAATCAGAAGTCAAAAGGCTAAAAGAAGAATACAGGAATCTTGAAAACAAGATTCGAAAAGATATCAAAATCAGAGAAGAACTACTTCAGACAATCAATGATCTAAGAGATGAGCTTCAAGATGCAAAAAGGATAGAAGAGAGGATGAATGAAGAACTAAGGGTAATAATGGCAAGACATGACACATTAGATGAAAAGGTTCAAAAGGAGTGGAAACATATTTTAAGGTTGTATCTTATATCCAAGAAAAATCACACTCAAAAGGAAAGGAAGTTCTAAAAGATGAAAACAAGGAAGCACCTAAGATTCATGAAGAAAGTTCCAAAGTTCCTATGGCTCCAAACATCCAGTTTGGATCTTGTTTTGAGATAGGTGAATCAAGTTCAAGAGGAAAAGAAATTCTTGAAAAGGAAAGCAAGGAAGAAATTAAGGAAGAGGATTTAGATACTACAAAGAAGGTTCAAGGATACAATGCACAAGTCAAAGATGATCACAAGGATAATGGTCAAGAAAGGTATGAGGAACCAAGGCATGAACAAAGGGATTTTCAAGGACATTGTTTTTCTTGTAATGGATTTGGACAGGGCTATACCTAGGGTCTATGGATCAAAGAAGTTTGATTTTTCTAGAAGGAACTTCAAAGGAAGAAGGTATGGTTTTCAGGGACATTGCTTCTTATGCAACAAGATTGGTCATAGAGCTTCTCAATGCAAATAAAATGAGCAACATGGTTTTGGTTTTAGAGCTACACAATTCAGAAGTCATGGTCATAATGATTATGAAAATAGAACTTCACAATACAGGGTTCAGGAAAGGAATGGATATGGAAATTATTTCAAGAAAGAATTCAGGATATGGGCACCATCCAAAGGCTACAATATCAAGTGTTTTAATTGCAATAACTTTGGACATATTGCAAAATGGTGTAGGACTCAATTCCAAACAAGTTCAAGGCAAGAAGGTCAAACAGGTTCAAGACAAGAAGATCAAGTAACTCATCAAGAAAAGGATATCAAAAAAATATGGAAGGAAGTTGACAGAGGAAAGAAACAATGTAATATGGGAGTAAAAGTACTCCCACCCCAAAATTAATCACCTCAAGAGAGAAGGTGGTGAGGGGGCTAAGCTTAAGAGTCATATATTTTAGCCCCATAGGTGTCCCTTTTGCCATTGATGTCAAAGGGGGAGAGATTTGAGTAAGGGGGAGAGCATTGAGTTAGGGGGAGCAGCCTCCAAAGAGAGCATTGAGTTAGGGGGAGCAGCCTCCATAGAGAGTATTGAGTCGGGGGAGCAACTTTGATTCTCGAGAGATGGTTTTTGCAGTGATTGTGGTGATTTGCATTAGAGGTGTTGCCATCAATGACAAAGGGGGAGATTGTTGGCAATTTGAGTTATTTTATGTTATCATTGATGTCACATGGATCACATTGAGTTTTGGTGGCAAAAGCACTTCATAAATAATCATTTATGATATTTTGGAGAGCATGGATATATACAGGGTTTTTGTGAAAACCAAGGTAGGAAAAATAAAAGGTTTTATTTAAAACCATGGATGGCATATTTGAAATGGGTTTTTCTTAAAACCCAAGTTGGCTTTTCGTTTCATCGAAAAAGGTGCCCCGGTGATGGAGATATTTAATTTTAAATATTTAGTTTAAATTTTAAATTATTTAAAATTTAAATTTAAATTTTAAAATTAAAAATAAAAGTAATCCGTCGACGTCGTCAAATATGAGGGAGAAAACTATATAAAAGGATGCCTAAGGTTTATTAATCTTAAGCTTGCGCTCGTGAATTAATGTGATTGTTGGAAAGCGAAAAGAGCTCATGCAAAAGAGGGTTAAGTGATGGAAGCGAAGAATAAATCGGACGACATGTGAAACCCTAGTCACCTTGGGTAGTGTGGTGCATTGGCAATTGGATTTTGGCTAAGGCAAGTGGTAGAATGAACGTCAAGGTTTTGAATCCCCTTGGCTACGTTAGAAGGCATTGGAAGAAAGAGCGCACGAAGCATTTTTGGTTTGCGTGAGAGGGAGGAGTGTTTTGAAGCACGTGGTGCCTTTCCCTCCCAAACGAGCCTGTAGCTCATGCGACAGCTTGGCCATGGTTAAGGCACTGAGCAAGGAGGCATCGAGGGATCGAATCCCATCAAGGACAAAGGCAAGTTAATATTTTTTTTAATATTTTATTTTTCTAAAGTTGCCCTAGGAGAAATAAGGGTTGTGATGCACTTTAGGAAAAAGAGAGATTTCTGGTGATTTTCCTTTTGGAAGTATATCATATTATATATCATTGGAAATATTATTTCGAGGGCTATTTGATTAACTTGCTTAGAGGGAGAAATAAGGTGTGTGTAAAGAGATATTTCTGATTTTGTAAAGGGGTTCAAAAGTGAAGGTTGCTTTGTTCTTTTTCAAAGGGGATTAATTCTTTCATGAGGGGACATGGTGTATTTTATTGAGTAGGAGTAATAAGGTGTTATTTGGATATTATTGTTGTGTTATTAATCAAGATCTCTAACCCCTATTGAAAGTTGAAAAATAAAGTTTGTTGAGTGTGGCAGATTTAGTGGACAACTAATAAGGCATCAAAAAGGTATGAGCAATATTCTCCATTGACTTTGTTTATGGTGGTTGATTTCTGAAATATCATTGGAGAGAAAAGGATTGATTGTGGTTTCCTTTTCGAAAGTGGTTGGTTGAATGCTTCAAGGTTTTCTGGTTTGAGAGTTGTGATTAAACCTTGTTTTATAAGCATTGTTGTTGAAGCCCATTGCTTGTACAAAGAACTTGAACTTGAGTTAGAGGAGAACATGAGTATCATTGTTATGTGAGAGTTATTGTTGAGTATTATTGGAAATATTTTGAGTTGATTGATTCATGCTTGAACTAGGGTTTGTGAGAAAAAGTTGTTCCTTAAGGTGATTGGTTGAGTTGAGTTGATTGAGCCTAGTCAAGTGATTGTGTGAAGTGGTTGTTCAAGTTCCATGAAACAAACTTCTATATTCTGATTTGAGTTGAGTTTGAGTTGAGAAAGAAATTGAGTTTGTGAATAGAACATATTGAGTCTCTAACAATTCTCTTTATGCTTCTATAATATTGAGCTGAGTTGAGATTGATTTGATTTGAGTTGAGTTGAGATTGATTTGAGTTGAGATCATTGTGGATCATTGTTGTCATCCATTGAAGAGTGCATTGCCATTCATTGTTGAGTTCATCATTGAGCCTTGCCTTCATAGATTTGTGGATGAGATTTGAGTGCTACTTGAGCATGATTGATTGAGCCTTTGAGAAGGCTTTTGGGATAGATTTTTGGATAGATTTGAGGTAGCTTTTGTGCATGATTGATTGAGCCTTTGAGAAGGCTTTTGGGATAGATTTTCTGGACAGATTTGAGGCAATTTTTGTGCTTTGAATTTGAGAGTCTTGAGTTAAAATTTGAGCAAGTTCTTGGTGAGATTGTTGAGCATATTTGAGCAAGTTCTTGGTGAGCTTGCTAGAGCAGATTTTGAGCAAGTTCTTGGTGAGCTTGTTGAGCAGATTTTGAGCAAGTTCTTGGTGAGCTTGCTAGACAGATTTGAGCAAGTTCTTGGTGAGCTTCTGGAGGAGAATTTGAGCAAGTTCTTGGTGAGCTTGCTGGAGCAGATTTTGAGCAGGTTCTTGGTGAGCTTGCTTAAGTAGATCAATGGATTGCCTACCTGAGCAGATCAGGATTGCCTAGCTGAGTAGATCAGTGGATTGCCTAGCTGAGCAGATCAGTGGATTGCCTTGCTGAGCAGATCAGTGGATTGCCTACCTGAGAAGATTAGTGGATAGCCTAGCTTTGAGAAGATCAAAGTAATCATTTGTATTGGGATAAGGATCCCTATTTATTTATGAAATATTATAAGGATATTATCTTGTGGACTACCCCACATTGGGGGAACCACGTTAAATCTTGTGTCTCAATTATGTGTGGTGATTTGTGCTCTTGCTTACTATTGCTATCTATGTCATTAATGCACACTACTATATTTGGTTATTGTAATTAAGGACACTAATTGATATTGGTTTGGAAAGAAAGTAAAAGTGGGTGCTATACTTGTTCACCCCCTCTCAAGTATAAGCTTGTGTTCTTCAATTGGTATCAGAGCGGGTTCCTTCAAAAAGGCTAACAACTTGAGGGCAGATTCTACAAGAACACAGATGGCTTCACAGAATGGATCATCTACAAGTAAGGCTCCACTATTTTATGGTAACAATTATGCTTTCTAGAGCATGAGAATGAAGAACTACTTGATATCACAAGGATATGAGGTATGGCAGATGGTTGCAAAAGAGTATAAGGTTGAAGGTGATCCCGAGGAAGATGAGACTATCAAGAAATTGGTTGAGATCAATGCAAGGGCAATGAATTGTATTTTGAGTGGGCTACATGAGACAGATTTTGCAAAGGTCATGGTATGTAATTCAAGTAATGAAATGTGGACCAAGTTGCGGAATACCTATGAAGGAGATTCCAAGGTAAAGTTGGCAAAACTACAAACTCATAGAAAAATATTTGAGGAATTGAAAATGGAAGACTCTGAAGATATTGCAAAGTTTTTACTTCGAGTTGATGAGATTACTAACACCATGAGAGGTCTAGGATTTGAGATGAAAGAATCAGATGTTACTCAAAAGGTTTTGAGATCACTTCCCATGAAGTATGATGCAAAGGTTTCAGCAATAGAAGAAACAATGGATATCAACAAGCTAACAATGGAAGAACTACAAGGAACTCTCACAACTTATGAGATGAGGATAAGTAAGCATCAGGTTCCAATAAAATAAATTGCATTCAAGGCTTCAGAGAAAAATAAAGGGAAAGTTCCAGAGACAGATAGAGATTCAGATAATGATGAGGAAGCTAACTTCATCAAAAGGAAAAAGGACTTAAGAAATTACAGGGATATGAAGAAAGTCAAATGCTACAAGTGTGGTGATTTTGGTCACTATGCAAACAAGTGTCCACATGAAGAAAATAGTGATGATGAAAAATAGGGTCATAGAAGAAAAGAAGATGGAAAGCATAAGCATGACAAAGATGACAGATACAAGCAAAGCAGGTATGAGAAGAAGAAAAGTTTTCGTAAGACAAAGAAAACTATCTACATTGAAGAAGCAAGTGATAGCTCAGATCACAGTGATAGAGACAAGTCAGATGAGTGAAAAGGAAGAACATCTATTCCTAGGAATAGAAGGTGAAAGAGAACAGTGCTTTGTGTGTGGTCAAAGAGATCACAGATCAGGATATTGCAATGGCTTCAATGATAGTGAAGATGAGATGACACATCAAGGAAACATGCATGGTCAAAGAAATCATGAGAGTTTGTTTGCTATAGAAGATTATAATAATATCAGTGATAGTGAAGATGAAGAAGTCTCACTTTTGGTAATAGAAAAAGAAGAGGATGAGCCAAGAAAACAAAAATAGAAGTCAAAAGGCTAAAAGAAGAATACAGGAATCTTGAAAACAAGATTCGAACAGATGTCAAAATCAGAGAAGAACTACTTCAGAAATCAGTGATCTAAGAGATGAGCTTCAAGATGCAAAAAAGATAGAAGAGAGGATGAATGAAGAACTAAGGGTAATAATGGCAAGACATGACACATTAGATGAAAAGGTTCAAAAAGGAGTAGAAAAATATTTTAAGGTTGTATCTTATACTCAAGAAAAATCACACTCAAAAGGAAAGGAAGTTCTAAAAGATGAAAACAAGGAAGCACCTAAGATTCATGGAGAAAGTTCCAAAGTTCCTATGGCTCCAAACATCCAGTTTGGATCTTGTTTTGAGATAGGTGAATCAAGTTCAAGAGGAAAATAAATTCTTGAAAAGGAAAGCAAGGAAGAAGTTAAGGAAGAGGATTTAGATACTACAAAGAAGGTTCAAGGATACAATGCACAAGTCAAAGATGATCACAAGGATAATGGTCAAGAAAGGGTCTATGGATCAAAGAAGTTTGATTTTGCTAGAAGGAACTTCAAAGGAAGAAGGTATGGTTTTCAGGGACATTGCTTCTTATGCAACAGGATTGGTCATAGAGCTTCTCAGTGCAAAGAAAATGAGCAACATGGTTTTGGTTTTAGAGCTACACAATTCAGAAGTCATGGTCATAATGATTATGAAAACAGAACTTCACAATACAAGGTTCGGGAAAGGAATGGATATGGAAATTATTTCAAGAAAGAATTCAGGATATGGGCACCATCCAAAGGCTACAATATCAAGTGTTTTAATTGCAATAACTTTGGACATATTGCAAAATGGTGTAGGACTCAATTCCAAACAAGTTCAAGGCAAGAAGGTCAAACAGATTCAAGACAAGAAGATCAAGTAACTCATCAAGAAAAGGATATCAAAAAAATATGGAAGGAAGTTGACAGAGGAAAGAAACAATGTAATATGGGAGTAAAAGTACTCCCACCCCAAAATTAATCACCTCAAGAGAGAAGGTGGTGAGGGGGCTAAGCTTAAGAGTCATATCTTTTAGCCCCATAGGTGTCCCTTTTGCCATTGATGTCAAAGGGGGAGAGATTTGAGTAAGGGGGAGAGCATTGAGTTAGGGGGAGCAACCTCCAAAGAGAGCATTGAGTTAGAGAAGAGTTAGGGGGAGCAGCCTCCATAGAGAGTATTGAGTCAGGGGGAGCAACTTTGATTCTCAGAGATGGTTTTTGTAGTGATTGTGGTGATTTGCATTAGAGGTGTTGCCATCAATGACAAAGGGGGATATTGTTGGAAATTTGAGTTATTTTATGTTGTCATTGATATTCATTGATGTCACATGGATCACATTGAGTTTTGGTGGCAAAAGCACTTCATAAATAATCATTTATGATATTTTGGAGAGCATGGATATATACAAGGTTTTTGTGAAAACCAAGGCAGGCAAAATAAAAGGTTTTATTTAAAACCATGGATGGCAGATTTGAAATGGGTTTTTCTTAAAACCCAAGTTGGCTTTTCGTTTCATCAAAAAAGGTGCCCCGGTGATGGAGATATTTAATTTTAAATATTTAGTTTAAATTTTAAATTATTTAAAATTTAAATTTTAATTTTAAAATTAAAAATAAAAGTAATCCGTCGACGTCATCGAATATGACAGAGAAAACTATATAAAAGGATGCCTAAGGTTTATTAATCCTTGGCTTGCGCTCGTGAATTAATGCGATTGTTGGAAAGCGAAAAGAGCTCGTGCAAAAGAGGGTTAAGTGATGGAAGCGAAGAATAAATCGGATGGCATGTGAAACCCTAGTCACCTTGGGTAGTGTGGCGCATTGGCAATTGGATTTTGGCTAAGGCAAGTGGCAGAACGAACATCAAGGTTTCGAATCCCCTTGGCTACGTTAGAAGGCGTTGGAAGAAAGAGCGCACAAAGCGTTTTTGGTTTGCGTGAGAGGGAGGAGTGTTTTGAAGCACGTGGTGCCTTTCCCTCCCAAATGAGCCTGTAGCTCATGCGGTAGCTTGGCCGTGGTTAAGGCGCTGAGCAAGGAGGCATCGAGGGATCGAATCCCATCAAGGACAAAGGCAAGTTAATATTTTTTTTAATATTTTATTTTTCTAAAGTTGCCCTAGGAGAAATAAGGGTTGTGATGCACTTTAGGAAAAAGAGAGATTTCTGGTGATTTTCCTTTTGGAAGTATATCATATTATATATCGTTGGAAAGATTATTTCGAGGGCTATTTGATTAACTTGCTTAGAGGGAGAAATAAGGTGTGTGTAAAGAGATATTTCTGATTTTGTAAAGGGGTTCAAAAGTGAAGGTTGCTTTGTTCTTTTTCAAAGGGGATTAATTATTTCATGAGGGGACATGGTGTATTTTATTGAGTAGGAGTAATTGTTGGTGATCAGATCCACCTAGGTAAGGATTTTTGGTAAATGTATGCGCCCTAGACCTAGACCAACATTGAAATGCCAAAGGGAAGAGATGCCCCTCGTGCCAATCTCCGGAGAAAGGCCGGCTCCTATGCTAAACTACTTGGGTGTTTTGAAGACAAGAGTGCAAGAAAGAGATAAAAGGGATAAGGGTTAGAGAAATAAATAAAAGGGTTAAGGAAAGAGATATTGGTGATTTGAGGTGGGAGAGAACAGGAAGCACGATCGCTAACAGGCAACTTGAATAGCAGCAAGGAACACCAAGAGTAAAACGAAAGAAACATAGTATCAACCTTCCTATGTATCCTCCCAAACGAGTTTCAGGTACTGTCCTCGATCGCACGCCGGACGCAGAGTTCAGCATCTCAGTCTACAAACGAGGAGAGACAAAAGAATCGAGCAAGGCAGGCAACATAAAAGAAATTCAATAGGATGTTTATCAACTCCTATGTATCCTTCAAAACGAGTTTCAAGACACTGTCCCCGATCGCACACCGGACGTAGAGTTCAGCATCCAACATACAAACAAGGAGAGATAGAAGAATCAAGCACAAAATGCAGCATAAAAGAGAGGAATTGAGCTCAAAGTCTCTTAGTATTAATCGCAGGACATCAAGTTACAACATCTTTCTAGCAGATAGTTCCCCCCGCTTTTTCCTTACAATGCCTAGGTTTTTATAGAGGATCCGGGCCTCTGAATCATTATTACACAGAATGGTGAAGTATATTCTTGAGATCTGAGAAGCCGGCTTCTTGCGGCCCTCAAGACTGAGCTTTCTAATCCATTACCAGAACGGGCAACAGTGGCCGGTTCAACCACGAAAATATGCATTGATGAACCGCCTGAGTATCCTTGGTGCAATGTTCGAGTGGCCGCCATGCTCATCGAACTTCTCCTTCAGGGACTGACACTTCACTTCCAATTGCCAAAAAAGAACAGTGAGCTTATTGGGCAAGAAAGAATGCATTTACGAGGCACTTGATTGTCTCAAGAAAATACCCGGCTTGAAGTGTGTGCCCATCGCAAAAAAGCAACATGTCGCGATATCGCGACATTTCCTCACCTTCAGCTTGGTTCTTCTTGTTGCATCGTGAAAATATGACATGTCGCGATATCACGACATGTCTATGTCTTTGTCTTCTTTTGTTGCTTTAAGTTGCAAAAATGCGACATGTCGCGATATCACAACACCTCTCGTCCTTCTTGCCCTTTCTTCTTGCTTCAGTCATGAGAATGTGACATGTCACGATATCGTGACGCTTTTCTCTCCTGGCGCTTTCTCCTTGACTTTGGCCATGATTTTGCGACATGTCGCGATATCATGACACTTTCTCGCTCTGGAACTTTTCTTTGTTGTCGGTCGCAAAAATGTGACATGTCGCGATATCACGACACTTTTCTCTTCATGCGCTTTTGCCTTGTTAATCATGAAAATGTGACATGTCACGATATCACAACGGTTTTTCCTTCTGGCACTTCTTTGTCACTCTGAGCCACGAAAACGTGACATGTCACGATATCGCGACAACTTTTCTCTTTTGATCTTCCTTCATGCTTTCGGTCACGAAAATACGACATGTCATGATATCATGACACTTTTTCCTTGCTGCACCTTCTTCTCGTTGTCGGTCGCAAAAATGCGACATGTCGCGATATCACGACACTTTTTCATTCTTAGCCCTTTCCTTACGACATGTCGCGATATCACGACAGTTTTCCTCCTTTGGCTTTCTCCTCGCTTTCGGCCATGATTTTGCGACATGTTGCGATATCGCGACACCTTTTCCTTTTAGCCCTGCCTCCTTGCTATCGACCGCGATAATGCAACATGTCACGATATCGCAACACTTTTCTTTCTTGCTCTACCTTCTTGCTCTGAGCCACGAAAACACGACATGTCGTGATATCGCGACATGTCTTGATATCGCGACACTTTTCTCTTCTTTTTGTGGAGCTATCTTCTTTGGATTTTTTGGCAGTGAAGCTTTTTCTTCTTCATTCTGTATACAAGGGAGTGGCATGGAAAGCCAAAATTTTTGCAACACTTACAAATGCTTTTGAAGCAACAAAAGAAACACTTTACAAAAGGAAATTTTTTTATTTTTTTCTACCCCTTGTGTAATGTGACAAAATTGTCAACATTCTTGGCGGCTCGCGGGGCATTTAGCTTGTCTGAATGCAGAGATCCCAGGCCTTTATCCATTGGGAAACAAAGTCATTCCCATTGTCTTCTTCTCTGACCATCCCCTGACAGCATATATATATATATATATATATATATATATATATATATATATATATATATTTTGTGCCTAAGCTTCTAAGCAACCTTAGTGCTTTCGGCTCTTATTTACTAGCCGAGCTATTTAGAGTATTTACACAAAAATTTGTGGCATGACATGCATACCGCCACCACAAACCCAGCTTCGGGTGCCTATCCAGTGAACCTGCAATGTCCGGACCAGATCTGATTGAACTTGAGTTGATCTTTGAAGTTCGGCTAGTTTCTTCTCAAAGTTGTCCATGTTGCGAACAGGGAGCAACGCAGTGAGTTGTCACTCCTGCCAGTACCCGTACTATTGATGAAAGATGTGGCAAAGAAATTCACCACATGAGGGGCCTCTTGGGGTACTAGTTGTAATGATGGTTGGAACCAATACCGAATTTGATGAATCTTTTAACTATGGGCTAGGTACAGGTTCTTCCATCCTCTTGATGTGGTAACAGGGCTCTTTCGACAAAGAGTAATCTTCCAAGATCTCTTCAGGTTTAGCTTGATGAGATACGCTTGATGGATTCTGGCTGAACACTCGTGTGCCATCCACTGGGATACAAAAAGGGTGCAAAAATGTCCCCTCTTCGTTCTCAGGTGCTACCACTTGAGCTTGTTTCTCTTCTTGGCCCGTCCTCTGATGGAGATTGCAAGCAATCGTATTTTTCATTATCGGGGCAAAGCTTGCATATTGCCATGGTTGGACTTGGATGGGACCTGCCTCTTGAGCTCCGCATGACTGCATCTCAGGATTCTGCTCAGCATGAGGAATACTCCATGGTGGATACTGCGTTGGATGGACAGGAGCAGCAAGTATCGGAGAAAGTGATGGGGTTTCTCCCCACTGCAACTTTCTCATTAGGAGCAGAAGTTGTTCTGCTCGTACTGCTTCCTTGAATACCTGAGGGAATCTTTGTTCACCTGATCATAGCAAGAGGAGGCCTATGTCCGGGTGAAAGGCCCGAACATAGTAGAGGTGGGCTTGGGCAAGCGTCGGTTGGATCTCTCTTGGAATTCTCTTCCAACTTCTGATGAATCGGACATTGAAGTCCATGATGCTCTCCAAAGATGCTCTCTTGATGGTGGAGAGGTACGTCAAAAGCTGAAAGGGATCCTGAGAGTTATCAAATTGTCTGATGAGCGCTTCCCCCAAGTCGTCCCATGAACCGATACTTTTAGGCCCAAGCAGTCTGTACCACTGCCACGCCTTTCCTTCCAGAGACGCAACCAGAAGTCTGACCATGACATCATCATGGATTATGTCATAGAGGGCTGCTAAATCAACAACAGCTTCAAGGTGCTCTTGGGCCATTCCCGCGGTGCCATCGTATGTTGTCAACATCTTCAAGGCGCCTTCAAGAATCTCATGGTAGCTTTGGAGATTCAAGGGGCTTGGGGCATTCCAACTGGGATAGCTTACCCCTGCCATCATAGCAGTGGTTTGCAAATATCACAGTTATCGTCGCTAAGTCAGAGTCACCAGGTGAACATTCTTTCTTCGCTTTTGAGGTCAAGGCTGCTCACCGAACCTTGATTCCTCCAAGATATCTTCTTTCAGATTAAAAGGCACCTACGATCAAGAGATATGGATCTTAGCTTAACAGATTTGCCAGGTGATTTTGCCAGATGGAGACAAGCCAGAGATTCACAAAACTCAGGATTTCTTAAAACATGAGGACTTTTGCCATGAAGGCACAAGCTTAGGTATTGGTCTTTACGACTTAGAGATTTTTGGGTTGAACAGAGTCGCCAGATGCTAAGAGTATTTTGGTAATGATAGCATCGATTCTCACTACCACTCGAATATGAGACTGATCGGGTCACACCGGGAACTGGTTAGCGCTATTGGCCCCAGTGAAGATGGGTTTGCGTTAAAAAATGGGACCTTGACTGGTTATGGATCTTATTGAGACAAACACAGTCGAGTCCCATCGGGCATGCCAAAAACTATTGGTGATCAGATCCACCTAGGTAAGGATTTTGGGTAAATGTATGCGCCCTAGACCTAGACCAACATTGAAAGGTTGAAGGGAAGAGATGCCCCTCGTGCCAATCTTCGGAGAAAGGCCGGCTCCTATGCTAAACTACTTGGGTGTTTTGAAGACAAGAGTGCAGGAAAGAGATAAAAGGGATAAGGGTTAGAGAAATAAATAAAAGGGTTAAGGGAAGAGAGATTGGTGATTTGAGGTGGGAGAGAATAGGAAGCACGATCGCTAATAGGCAACTTGAATAGCAGCAAGGAACACCAAGAGTAAAATGAAAAAAACGTAGTATCAACCTTCTTATGTATCCTCCCAAACGAGTTTCAGGGTACTGTCCTCGATCGCACATCGGACGCAGAGTTCAACATCTCAGTCTATAAACGAGGAGAGACAAAAGAATCAAGCAAGGCAAGTGGCATAAAAGAAATTCAATAGGATGTTTATCAACTCCTATGTATCCTTCAGAACGAGTTTCAGGACACTGTCCCCGATCACACACCGAACGTAGAGTTCATCATCCAACATACAAACAAGGAGAGATAGAAGAATCAAGCATAGAAGGCAGCATAAAAGAGAAGAATTGAGCTCAAAGTCTCTTAGTATTAATCATAGGACATCAAGTTACAATAGCTTTCTAGCAGATAGTTCCCCCCACTTTTTCCTTACAATGCCTGGGTTTTTATAGAGGATCTGGGCCTCTGAATCATTATTACATAGAATGGTGAAGTATATTCTTGAGATCTAAGAAGTCGGCTTCTCGTGGCCCTCGATACTGAGCTTTCTAATCCATTACCAGAATGGGAAACTGTGACCGGGTCAACCGTAGAAATATGCATTGATGAACCGCCTGAGTATCCTTGGTGCAATGCTTGAGTGGCCGCCATGCTCGTCGAACTTCTCCTTCAGGGACTGACACTTCGCTTCCAATTGCCAAAAAAGAACAACGAGCTTATTGGGCAAGAAAGAATGCATTTACGAGGCACTTGATTGTCTCGAGAAAATACCCGGCTTGAAGCGCATGCCCATCGTGAAAAAGCAACATGTCGTGATATCGTGACATTTCCTCGCCTTCAGCTTGGTTCTTCTTGTTGCATCACGAAAATATGACATGTCGTGATATCGTGACATGTCTATGTCTTTGTCTTCTTTTGTTGCTTTAAGTCGTGAAAATGCGACATGTCGCGATATCGCGACACCTCTCGTCCTTCTTGCCCTTTCTTCTTGCTTCGGTCACGAGAATGCGACATGTCACGATATCGCGACACTTTTCTCTTCATGTGCTTTTGCCTTGTTGTTAGTCGCAAAAATGCGACATGTCGCGATATCACAACGGTTTTTCCTTCTAGCACTTCTTTGTCGCTCTGAGCCGCGAAAACGCGACATGTCGCGATATCGCGACAACTTTTCTCTTTTGATTTTCCTTCATGCTTTCGGTCACGAAAATGCGACATGTCGCGATATCGCGACACTTTTTCCTTGCTGCACCTTCTCGCTGTCGGCCTCAAAAATGCGACATGTCGCGATATCGCAACACTTTTTCATTCTTAGCCCTTTCCTTGCGACATGTCGCGATATCGTGATAGTTTTCCTCCTTTGGCTTTCTCCTCACTTTCGGCCGCGATTTTGCGACATGTCGCGATATCGCGACACCTTTTCCTTTTGGCTCTGCCTCCTTGCTATCGGCCGCGATAATGCAACATGTCGCGATATTGCGACACTTTTCCTGCTTTCTCTGCCTTCTTTCTCTGAGCCGTGAAAACGCGACATGTCATGATATCGTGACATGTCGTGATATCGCGACACTTTTCTCTTCTTTTGGCGGAGCTATCTTCTTTGGCTTGTTTGGCAGTGAAGCTTTTTCTTCTTCATTCTGTATACAAGGGAGTGGCATGGAAAGCCAAAATTGCTGCAACACTTACAAATGCTTTTGAAGCAACAAAAGAAACACTTTACAAAAGGAAATTTTTTGATTTTTTTCTACCCCTTGTGTAATGTGACAAAATTGTCAACAGTAATAAGGTGTTATTTGGATATTATTGTTGTGTTATTAATCAAGATATCTAACCCCTATTGAAAGTTGAAAAATAAAGTTTGTTGAGTGTGGTAGATTTAGTGGAAAACTAATAAGGCATCAAAAAGGTATGAGCAATATTCTCCATTGACTTTGTTTATGGTGGTTGATTTCTGAAATATCATTGGAGAGAAAAGGATTGATTGTGGTTTCCTTTTTTAAAGTGGTTGGTTGAATGCTTCAAGGTTTTATGGTTTGATAGTTGTGATTAAACATTTTTTATAAGCATTTTTGTTGAAGCCCATTGCTTGTACAAAGAACTTGAACTTGAGTTAGAGGAGAACATGAGTATCATTGCTATGTGAGATTTATTATTGAGTATTGTTGGAAATATTTTGAATTGATTCATTCATGCTTGAACTAGGGTTTGTGAGAAAAAGTTGTTCCTTAAGGTGATTGGTTGAGTTGAGTTGATTGAGCCTAGTCAAGTGATTGTGTGAAGTGGTTGTTCAAGTTCCATGAAACAAAATTCTATATTCTGATTTGAGTTGAGAAAGAAATTGAGTTTGTGAATAGAACATATTGAGTCTCTAACAATTCTCTTTATGCTTCTATAATATTGAGATGAGTTGAGATTGATTTGATTTGAGTTGAGTTGAGATTGATTTGATTTGAGATCATTGTGGATCATTGTTGTCATCCATTTAAGAGTGCATTGTCATTCATTGTTGAGTTCATCATTGAGCCTTGATTTCATAGATTTGTGGATGAGATTTGAGTGCTACTTGAGCATGATTGATTGAGCCTTTGAGAAGGCTTTTGGGACAAATTTTTGGACAGATTTGAGGTAGCTTTTGTGCATGATTGATTGAGCATTTGAGAAGGCTTTTGGGATATATTTTTGGACATATTTGGGATAGATTTGAGCAAGTTCTTTGTGATATTTCTAAGCAGATTTTGAGCAAGTTCTTGGTGAGATTGCTAAGCAAATTTGAGCAAGTTCTTGGTGAGCTTGTTGGAGCAAATTTGAGCAAGTTCTTGGTGAACTTGCTGGAGCAGATTTTGAGCAAGTTCTTGGTGAGCTTGCTAAAAATATTTGAGCAAGTTCTTGATGAGCTTATTGGAGCAGATTTGAGCAAGGTCTTGGTGAGCTTGCTGGAACAGATTTTGATCAGGATCTTAGTGAGCTTGCTTAAGCAGATCATTGGATTGCCTACCTAAGTAGATCAGGATTGCCTAGCTGAGAATATCAATGGATTGCCTAGATGAGCAGATCAGTGGATTGCCTTGCTTAGCATATCAATGGATTGCCCACCTAAGCAGATCATTGGATAGCCTAGCTTTGAACAGATCAAAGTAATCATTTGTATTGGGATAAGGATCCCTATTTCTTTATGAAATATTATAAGGAGATTATCTTGTGGAATACCCCACATTAGGGGAACCACATTAAATCTTGTGTCTTAATTGTGTGTGGTGATTTGTGTTCTTGCTTACTATTGCTATCTATGTCATTAATGCACACTACTATAATTGGCTATTTCACTTAAGGATACTAATTGATATTGGTTTGGAAAGAAAGTAAAAAGTGGATGTTATACTGTTCACCCCCTCTCAGTATAAGCTTATGTTCTTCAAGATGATGAAGCCTCCCTTGAGGATTTTCTCATCATATCCTCACTGAGGACTATGCTAATCACATCATCAAACACCAGCTTTCCAGATCTAGGAACACAATTACTCATTGCCATTACAACGCTACCCCACGAGTCTGGTAGTGAACAAAGAAATCCTAAAGCCATAACCTCATCATTAAAATCAAGCCCTATAGATTTTAAAGAACCCATAACAACATAAAACTCGTTAAGGTATTCTTGGACAGATCTACCCTCTTGTAACTACATAGTAAATAGATTTCTAATCAAGAAATTTTTATTTGAAGTTGAGGGTTTTTCATACAACTTAGCTAGTATATCCATGGATCCTTTGGTGGTCTTTTCCTTCCCGATGTTGTATGCAACAGAATCATCTAGGCTCAACTGGATCATCCCTAGTGCCCTCTTGTATTTCAAATCCTATTCCTCATCATCCATCATCCTAGTTTTACTGTCAGTATTCCCTTTCAGATCCAAATACAGATCATCCTTTTGATACATATAATCCTCCACTTTGGTTTTCCACATACCAAAATTTTGTCCAGTAAACTTCTCTAGTTTAAACTTTGAACTTTCTCCCATTTCTCCCACTCGAACAGAAAACTCTCCTATGAGTACCATTTCCCAATAAGATCGCTCTGATACCAGTTGTTGGGAATTCACCATGTACAAACAATACATAGCCTATGCAGAAAAACAAATAATAATAGCAACAATGGAAAAATAGTTCAAACCCTATTTAAGCAGTGCAATAAACAATAAGCAATCACATAAATGTAAGAGACACAAGATATACGTGGTTCGGACAATGTATCTTATATCCACTAAGAAACAATCAATCCTTTGTATTAGCAACAATACAATAATATTCTCCACCTGTACAACGTCTCATCCCCTCTCTTCTTTCAAACTAGAAAAGAGCATTTCGTCATAGAGGCAGTATTTATAGTACAAAATATATAGAGATTTGTGGTTTTTCCTCTACCCAAAACCACATAGTGGTGTCGGAATACAATGAGCCAAAAACATGGGTTGATAACCACCCATACGCTTATCACGTTCTTATGACAAGTGTTTTTCACCAAGAAAATACAGTTAAATTGCCAACCATAAATTTTCAATAAAAAAATTATCCATCAACAATATTTAATGGTAATTAAATATTTAATGCTGCCCCTTGGAACCCCGTTCAAGGGCCTATTGTTTATCATTGCCCATAAACAATACTCCTTGGCAATTAATTTATTTCTTATCAATTTGGCTCCATTACCTAACAATAACGCTCGTGACGAGGCAAATAACGATGGTAGAAGAAGATATCCAAGTGACTAGAGAACGTTATAGAGGCATTTGTAGGAGTCCATAGGGAAAATTCGTGATAGGAATAAGGGACCCTGTAAGAGGTGGTCGTAGAGTTTGGCTTGACACATTCACTACTCCGGAGGAAGTTGTGATGGCCTATGATAAAGCTACACTCCTCATGCATGGAAGTCGAGCCCGTCCCCAAGTATTAATTCATGTTGCTTTCTCTTTCCTCCTCATAGGTGCTTTAAAATGGATCCCATTTGTGGAACAAATGGTGTCACGTATTGGTGCAGGTTTTATGATGCTCATTGTGCTAGTGATAAAGTAGCTTACACTGGCTCATCGAAACTGTCTCCAATACCATCGAGCACACAATGTTGTTCAGGAAAAAATTTCATCTTTAAGCTTCGTAACCTGCTATGATACCAATTGTTAGAGCAATCTTTGTTAGTTTAGAGCAAATTGAGTGAGAAACCATTTTATATTGAACAACCATACTTCTTAGTTGTTGAAAACTACAGTCAACTGTTAAATCTTACATTTTCACAACCCAACCAACTTAACTTTGACCTTATTAGCTAGATGGAATAGTTCTTCAATAATGAGGATGCCATTAACCTTTGATGTGTCCTCAATGATAACAGTTTAGAATCATCATATTCTTTATTTCTTCATGTCACTTTACTTACACCATTTGAAGTTTTCTTTTAGGAAATATGAAAATATATTGGCAATTATCTTTTAGGAAATATAAAAATGTATTGGCAGTTATCTAATTAACAGTTGGATTAATTGTTTTAAAGTTAAACTATTATGTGGGATTGGTTTGTTATTATTTATTGAAATTTATAGTTTAAAAGAAATAATAGAATTTAAAAAAAAAATTCAAAATCATGTTTAATTTGGAAATAGTATTATAACTTTTTTTTAGAATGTTTGCAAAAATTTTGTTCATCATGGGAGGTCTCAAGTATATAAAAAGAGACACTGAAAGGTCTCAAATATAGAAAAAGAAACACTAACCTCTTCTTGTTTATAGGATTTGAAATATATATATATATATATATATATATATATATATATATATATATATATATATATATATATATATATAGATAAGGGTTATCTATGTCAATGGAGTCAACATAAAGAATCTACTTTGATCTAGAGTAAAATGGAAACTTGCCTATGAAAAAAGTTGGTAGAAATATTTTTTTAGGAATTAAAAATCAAAATTCTTCTCACTTATAATTGTATGGAACTTCAACTAACAACTATATAGAGGCTATGAAATTTCGTATAGAGATCAAAATTACAATTTTCTTTTTTATATGTTGGTAAAAATTTATTGAATCAATAAAACCATACAAAAAATAGAGAATCCTAAAACAATAACCTTTACAAGGGCCAGAAGAAAGATACCCTCAAAACCACCGAGCACACGATCAAAAGACACCCAAAAAACAAAAACCTCAACCAGACATATCCGTAGCAAGCAAATTAGCAAGATGACGAGAACAATCCAATGGGAGTTGATCCCATTCACTAACATTCTAGTCTTCTTGAAACTCAGAAGCCCATTTTGCTAAGCAATCAACCGCACCATTCTACTCCTTGGGAATGTGAACAAAGGAAATAAACTCCAAATACCGATAAATTTGAATGATCTACCGAGCCACTAAAGCCAACTGCCAATGAACATTAGATATATTATGATTCCTCAACAAATTAATAATATTCTGAGAGTCTGACTCAAATATTATCTTTCGCCATCCTAGAGCATACCTTTTTTCAAAGCAAAACGAATAGCAAGGGCCTCCATATAATTATTAGTTTGCTTCCCCTTATAACAGGAGAAAATGAAAAGAGTTGCACCACTACTATCTCTCCCAACACCACCAATACTTGCATACCCATGATTCCCTTTGGAAGAGCCATCAGTATTAATCTTAAACAACCCCCTAGGCAGAGGATGTCATCTGCCATCTCTTTGCACTTTTTAATTGAGGGCTCTTCTCCCGATCGATAAAGAAGTACAAGGGTCATTCTCCACTAAACCCAGGTCCTGCATCATCAAAATCTCATACTGCTCCAAAGGAAGACTGATCTAACATTTAAAAGAAACAGTTTCTTAGATCATATCAATAATCCTTTGCCAAATTTAATAAACAGTTAACTTTCTACATTCTTCGATTTCTTTCAAGCCAAATCTGCCATATAATACATGAGGGTCCAATACTCCACAAACTTGAAGAAAAAAAGCCTTAACAAGATGTAAATGTATTTCAACTAAGGGGATTCACAAATTATCATTAATGTTATAAAAAAATGGACGTATATATTGGATAATAAAACATTATTGTTAATGTTCATTGGAGGTAGTAGTATGTTAGAAATGTGAGCTTATTTATATAAAAGGAAACCTAGTAGCAGAAAAGTTTAAGTTAATCACAATGTTGATCTTCCTTTGGGTGAAATTTGAAGTTGAGAAGGTAATTAAAAAAGTGAGATTTTATCTCTTAATGAAAATGATGTCAAGAAGATAATTCTAGAAACATAACAATTTAAGAAAAATAAAGAATATATTTGATAAAAAAGGAAATGAAGAATATCGTTGATTTTTTTTCCCGGTTACATATGAGAGTTGGTCACAACCACATTATTTTTAGTACTTGACAAGCGCGCGGTTGGTCAATATCTTTGATTAAAAGGCAAGTTGAATATGGCTTAATTGAAATGACTATAAATATAATGTTTTGTTATTTTTATAGGAATGATCCAATAGAAGCCATATGTAATTAATTGATAAAATAACTAATAACAAAAAAAACATTTAATATAAGGTACCAATGACCTTATTTTGAGAAATATATGCACATAATTTAATTAAAGATTACTTTTTTATTTATATATATATAATATTCATAAGGTTGGAAAATATATATTTTTTTGGCTTGAAATTTGTTTTTACTATTCAATTTTTACCTTAAATTTTAGGAAAATGAAAAATAACTAGTTTTAAGGTGCATTACATCTAAATATATTTTTTATTTTTCAACAAAAAAGAAGAAGCACCAGCTTTAATTTCAGTTTGTAGGAGAACCGCTTGAGGTAGTAGTAGAATACAAATACCTAGACATAGACTTTCATGACAAACTTAATTGGAATACATGTAGGATGAAAAGAAATCAAAGCGGTTGGAGAGCACTATATGCACTTCAAAACAGGTGTAAGAATGCCGATTTGTGGGACTGGAAGACCACCAAGGTCTTATTTGGCCTACTTGTTACACTAGTTTTGTTGTATGGATGCGAGGTGTGGGCTAGTGGCACAACAAATGCAAATTGGAGACAAATAGAAATGATTCAAAAATATCTAATCACAAATTTTCTCAAAATTAAGGCCACAACCCCTTATGAAATTGTTCTAGCTGAAACTAGAATGTTCCCTTTAGAAGCAATTGCTATGACCAAGTTGTTATGTTACTTGAAAAAAACATAAAATATGAAAAACCACATATTGCCTAGGGCAGCTAGGGACGAAGAGTTGCATAGGCGGAAGAATACATGGATGAAACAAAATTAGAAATGGAAGAGTTGCATAGGCGGAAGAATACATGGATGAAACAATATCAAAAATGGATGAAACTTTGGGATATCAACATAAATGAATGCCCGAAACATTTTCCAATCTTGTGATCAAATTTGTTGTTGAGGCGGGAAGCGATGAACTAGGGTTTCTAGAGCTAAGGAAAATCTAGGGCATCAGTTGGGTTGCCAAAGTGTTTTTTGGTTACTGTGGATCTGAAGGCAAGATTGCTGCCCTAGGAGGGTCCAATGGGGACTTCTCCGGATCCTCTCCTAGGGAGAAATAGCTCTTATGCAGATTTGTTCAAAGATAAATCTCCATCCAAGACTGACGAAGCTCAAAGAACTGCATTTAAAATGCTCTTCACGGCTGCTGGGAATAGATCAACAGCGCATCGAGTTAATGGATGCCTGCCACAGTCCGAATCAAGGCCCAAGATTGTCATTGAGCCAAGGATGGTTGAAGAAACAGTCTTATACAGAGCCAATCACGACTTGATCTGTAAATTCATGGGTATTCGCCCTACCCTGAATTTTTTGCACTCTCGGGTCCGACAAAACTGGGAGCCTCATGATGAGTACTCTTTATGGTTTATTAGCAATGGGTATTTTATTGTCAGTTTTTCTTCTCTGGCCGATAGAAATAGGGCTTTCGAATCAAAAAAGAGAAATCATGGTCCGGCAGGATTATTTGTTCAACCCTGAAGAGTGGGATTCGATCCTCAAATTGAACCTACTGTTGTCCCATTTTGGATCCATTTGTATGCACTTCCAATGGATTTTTGGAGTGAGCAGGTTTTGGAGATGATCGGTAATTCCCTTGGAAGACATTTGGGTGTCTCCAAAGACACAATAGAAGGGAACACAGTTGTTTATGCAAGAATATGCGTGGAAATGGATCTTAGCCAGCCTCTACCGATAGAGGTGGAACTTGAACTTGCAGGACTATCTTGGATTCAACAGTTGGATTATGAGGCTCTGCCCTTTAGATGCAGAGTTTGCCACAAATATGGGCATTTGGCCCGATTCTACCTATTGGTCCGGCTTTCATGCACACCCCGGGAAAGGATGAGGCAAGGAAAGCTCCGAAGACACCCACGGGACGGATCCCACTCATCTTTAGGATCTAGCTGGTTATCCAAGGTGCGAGTTACAGAGTTGGGTCGAATGGCAATTCACTCTTTTCCACTTCTGGAATAGATTTCAATATGGACTGCTCTGTTACCTTACAGGGGGTTCTTGAACTTGTTCAGTAGTTGCAAAAGTTGTTGACAATCAGATTTAACTTGAATTCTTGATCTAGCTCTCATGGGTCAGCAGATTTAAATAAAAGGCAAATAAAGAAAATAAAAATGGATCATTCACCGAAAGCAAAGAGAGGGTAGGGTAAGGCAGAAAAGAGAAGCTTATCAAACATTAAACTGTAAAACTTAAACCCACCAATTTTATCTATGCTACTAGCTTCACAACAGAACAAATCAAAGAAGAAAGTGTCCAGTCAGTCTAAGATCACTTTCAACTAAGAGCACAAGGCAGAGTGAAACGGATCTAGCAGAAAATTATAAATCCAAGGGCAGGTGGTTAAAATTGGTATCTTTCACCAGCGCCCCTAGCTCACACAGATGAAGACAGAGCAATTAGAACAAACTTACACCTGAAATCTGTAATTTCCCCTAGCAGACAAGAGAACAACTGAAGCCTAACAACATATTTAAACTTGATAACAGCAGATTCACAGCATATATCTAACAAACTTTAAATGGAACGGAAAACAAAAGAAGATGCACTTATCACACTCTGCAAAAGATTAGGCTCCTGGCCATGCTATCACGGAAAAGCTAAAGCACATCAACTCCAAGTCCGAAACAAAGGATTTCACAAAATTTGCAAGAAATTGCTTATAAGCCTTTCATTTCTAAGTCTCCGCCTCCTGCGATTACATTTAGAATCCGTATTTATAGACTCGGGACAGGACCCGATCTTTTCAAAATATCTTGCTCAAACCCTAAATCTTATCGCACTTAAACCCTAGGACCCGGGTTTTACAATAAAAATCCATTTAAAATCAAAGTCCGGATAGAACTTAACCCTTCGACAAATCTGTGCAGTCAACTGCCATAAGTGGAGAAGATAAAATCAAATGCAACTTGCATTCATCCGCAGCTGCAAATAAATGCCTCCATTAATTCTACTGGTGAGCCGGATGAGTCACCACTTCTCTCAGATCTGATCTCCGTAAAGCCATCCCTGTGTTGAAATTGTCTTCATGCTATCAAGTCTGCAATAAATTTGTCATTGAATGCTTTTACGGCTTCTTCTCCTCTAGCATGGCGGTCCTTGACTAAATCCGCACTTTATCTTTGCCTTTATGGTCTTTCCCGGTTGTCCCGCAAGTGCCAGATGGAATCCTGCATGAAAGACAAAAAGATGCATTAGATTAGCATTTTAATTAAATCAGAAGCTTAAAACATTAAAAACAGATTAAAAACCGCAAAATAAGCTTGCATGTCGGCTTCTGTTTGTCTCATTCACGCTTTGACACGTGTCGCCACCCCAGGATGCCTTCTGTTTCCCACCGAAATGCACTTTCAAGTCAACTTATGACTTTCTCTCTCCTGCCGCGATTCTGCGACATGTCGCGATTTCGCGACATGTCGCGAAATCGCGACCCCTGCAGCACGATCGGCAACTTCCTCCCTCGTCGGCCGCGAAAGCGCGACATGTCGCGATTTCGCGACGTGTCGCGAAATCGCGACCCTCCCGGCCTCCGTACGCTTCTTGATTTTCGACCGCGATTCTAGAACACGTCGCGATATCGCGACAGTTCCCTAACCTGCATGCGTTGACCGCGTTGACCGCGATTTTGGAACATGTTTGCGACTTAGCCGATTTTTTCATTCTGCAGCCCACTTTCTCTCTCCTGTCGTGAAAATGCGACATGTCGCAAAATCGTGCCCTTCCGTACAACTTGCTTCTCTCTCCAAAAACTGTCTGGCACTTAGCCGATTTTCATGCATTTTCTCTCTCCTCATGCATTTTCTCTCTCCTACCGCGAAAATGAGACATGTCGCGATTTCGCTACATGTTTCTCCCCGGATTTCTCTCTCCTCATCCTGCAGCGATTCTGCGACAGTTTCCAAAAATGGAAACGTCGCGATATCGCGACACTTCCAAAAATGGAATCGTCGCGATATCGCGACACTTCCAAAAATGGAATGTGTCGCGATATCGCTACACTTTCAGGACTTAGCTGCATTTTGACTTACCTGTCGCGATGTCGCGACATTTCCAAAAATGGAAGTGTCGCGACATTTCCGAAAATGAAAGTGTGATTTTTCAGTGAATTATGCAACTATTTTCTGGATTTTCTCGGTACCGATGCAATATTTTGCTTGTGCATGAATGATTCTAGCATGTAAAAAGTGAATTCTTGGATAACACAGACTAGAATGCAAGAAAAAGCACAACTTTAAAAAGGAGGCAAGCAAATTTGGATTTAAAACCTGAAAAGATCAAGAGGGTCCCTGCTGCAAAAAATGAAAGTTCAGAATTTTCTAAGGATGGAATCTCATTTTTCAGTGGGGGTGTGTTGCTTATCAACACTACCCAAATAATATGAACACAAAAATGGAGGCTCCTCTAGGAATGTCAAATCTTCCTAAGGAGGGTAAGGCAACAATAAACAAAGAACCAACCAATACTTCTTAGGGTAAAGAAGCTCAGAGAGATGGTTTTGAATAGCCCAAAAGAAGGAGAAGGCAAAAGAAAAAAGATGGTAAAGAGCAAACCCATCTCAAGCCCGCCAATAGGTATGAGATATTTAAGACACTAGTGGACCAAGAGGAACAACTCATGGAAGGAGTGGATGGTAATAGTGAAAATAATAACATCCTCGTTCAAGCTCCTCTTTCATCTCCCCCCGTCATAGAGCAGGTAATTGACCTCAGTGAGTTACCACAACCAGAGAGTGCAGGGGCATTGATAGTGCATAACCAAGAGCAGCCAATAATTAAGGATGTCAGCATGGGAATAGCAGAAAAGAATAGAGAAAGGCCAACTTTAGGGATAACTCAGGTGGAAAAGAGATCAAAAAATAGCAACTCTCAAGGAGTGGGTAGAAAATCAAATAAGGAATTGCTAGCAGTTCAAGGAGACAAACTGATCACTTGGAGGATCGGTGAGGCCAATAGATTCTTACTGCTCTCAAGGTAACCAATGATTATACAATCATGGAATGTTAGGGGTTTAAATAGTAGAACCCATCAATCTGCTGTTCGAAGACTCTTAGAAAAATGTAAAACATATTTTTTGCTTATTCAGGAGACAAAAATGTCGTTAGATCTTATGTGTAAAACAGTTAACAAAATTTGGAGGGGTGCTGGTCATATGGAAGTGGCTGCCCAAGGTGCCTCAGGGGGGATTGTTACTCTTTGGAACTCTCTTGAATGGACTGCAATAGAACATCTAGCTTGGAGGGGTGTTCTCACATCACATTTTAGGAATAATGTCACAGCTGAACATGTTTTAATCACAAATTTTTATGGGACTCAAAACCTTGATGGTCAGAGGCTTCAATGGAAAGTTGTGCATAACATGAGAATCTCAAGGGAAGATTTAGACTGGATTATTGTCTGGGGATTTTAATGCTAAATTATCCTCTAGAGATCGGGAAGGGGGAACCCCAATTTTGGACCCAGGGGATCGACTTATGATTGCCCAAGTCCAGGCTTTACACTTAGTGGATATTAAATGCCCTGGAACCAACTATACTTGGACTAATAAGAGGAGGGAGCCACATAGCAGGAAGGTAAAGTTAGACCATTTTTTGGTTTCAGAGGAGGCATTTGTAAAATGGAATACAAAATTTCAGATTTTGGAAGGTCCAGCTTTCAGATCACTTTCCCATTTTGTTGGAAGGAGGGACTAAGACAAGGCAGCATCACAAACCATTTAAATTTGAGAATTTTTGGTTACAAAAAGAGGAACTTCGAAAGAAAATTCCACAGTGGTGGGAAGAAGGCCGCCAAACATATGGGACAACAATGTTTAGATTCCACAAACAACTTCATTATGTCAAAGCTCAACTCGAAACATTGGAGGCGAGCTAACAAGACAGACTTCCAGGTCCAAAGAGCTCCTTTGGTGGCCAGATGGGATGAGGTTCAAAAACACTTTAGGGAAGGAACAATTATAGAGCAGCTCAAAGCCGAGGATGATGCCTTGCGTAAAGCGGTTGAGGACATTGACAACCAAGAGGAGACCTATTGGAAACAGAGAGCAAGAACCACTTGGTTATTAGAAGGTGATAGAAATACCAAATTTTTCCATCGGACTGCTTGTGCTAGGAGACAGATGAATAACATGGAAGCTCTTCAAGATGAGAACGGGCACTCCTTTGATACACTTCCAGGTATGCATTCCCATTCAATGGATTATTTTTCTAAACTTTTTAAGGAAAGTATGGTGCAAGATGAAGAGGCTCAAAACGACGTTATTGTTGTCATACCTTCCGTTATCTCTCGAAGAAGAAAATCAGACCCTTCTTAAACCCATTGATAGAGAGGAACTGAAGAATGTGGTCTTTGGAATGAGCACCGAAAAACTCCAGGTCCGGATGGCTTTCCAATTGAGTTTTTTCAGGCCTTTTGGGATAACTTGGAGGAGGATGTAATGGCTGTTATAGAGGAGTCCAGAGGTAGTAAAAGAATGCTTAAAGCACTAAATCATACTTTCATTACCTTAATTCCAAAAGGGGAGGAGGGGGTACATATTTCAGATTATAGACCTATTGCCTTATGCAATGTGATATATAAAATAATCACAAAGGTAATGGTTGAGCGGCTAAAACCTCTTTTACATAACATTATCTCCTCCGAGCAAGGGGGTTTTGTAGAGGGTAGGCAGATCCTGGATGGGGTGGTTCTAGCTCAGGAGGCAATCCATTCAATGCAAACATCTAGTAATAAAGGAATGTTCATAAAATTAGATATGTCAAAGGCTTATGATAGGGTGGAGTGGAGCTTCTTGGCAAAGATGATGGCAGCCTTTGGTTTCTCTCAGGATTGGATAGAATGGGTCATGAGTTGTGTCTCTACTCCGACATACTCAGTGTTAATCAAGGGTCTTCCCTCGCAACCATTTGGAGCCACTCGAGGCCTTCGTCAAGGGGATCCTTGCTCTCCCTATCTTTTTCTCATATTGGCTGAAGGACTAGGCAGACTTTTCTTGAGGAGAAGACAACAAGGTTTGCTAACAGGTATCAAGGTGGGTGAGGAAGTTTTGACTCACCTACAGTTTGTGGATGATACTGGATTGGTGGGAGTGGCCAGCTTCAGGGAAGCAAGAATGATCAGAGATACTCTTAGTGTCTACCTTAGGGCTACAAACCAAGTCATCAATGATAAAAAATCCAAAGTGGTCTTTTTCAATCTTGATCAAAGGCTTCAGGACAGAGTTTTAGAGATCTTGGGATTCACAAGGACTTCTCTCCTAGTGGTTTACTTGGGGGTCCCTTTGCACTTTAAAAAACTAAAAATAGATATCTGGAGGAATCTTTTGGATTGTATCAAGGATAGAATTAATCATTGGTCTCACAAATGGTTAAGCTATGGGGGTAGATTAACTTTTTTACAGTCAGTCATTCAGGCCATGCCAATTTATAAATTCTCTATCCTGGCTGCCCCACATACTATATGGAAAGAGTTGGACAAGATGGCTAGAAAATTTTTATGGGAAGGAGTAAAAGGAGAGAGGAAATGGGCCTTAGTAGGTTGGGACAAAGTAACCCAACCCAAGGTAAAAGGAGGTTTGGGACTGAGAAGATCCAAGATAAATAACAAAGCTTTGGCTGGAAAGCTTTATCGGAGGTGGATTTCCCAACCAACTTCCTTATTCAGTAGAATCCTAACTAGTAAATATCTGGGACATGTTAACCCAAATGAGGTGGGCCGTTTCCCTTTGGATGGTACTGGATCCTTAGTGTGGTAGGCTCTCAAGTTAGGATCTCAGGTAGTAAAAGATCGATTATTTTGGAAAGTGGGGAGAGGGGAGAAGGCACGTTTTTGGACAGATTCATGGGATCAATACCCACCTATCATTGTTGAATTTCCTGAATTGCAACCAATAAAAGCAGCCATTGAAACCAAGGGATGGGTCCAAATTGAAATTTATTTCACCACTAGTCAGCTGGGGGAGTATAAGTTTAAGCAGTTCAAGAAGTTGGATGAGTGGCCAATTTCAATCCCTCCGGATTTGGCACCCATCATGACTAAAATCTTGACAGAAATATTTCTCACAGGTAGAGACGAGGAGGATGAATTAGCTTGGGGCTATGGGAGCCTTGGTGTCTACACAATGAAGGACGGATATGACAAGATCCTTCTAGAGCCTCCCCCTCATACTTATCAGGTTGAGGATTGGAGAAAGATTTGGCATTCCAAAGGTTGGCTGAAAGTAAACTTTTTGCCTGGCAGTTCATGCACAATGGAATTCTCACTTTTGATAATCTCAGATGTAAAGGAATCATCGGTCCTTCTCAATGTGTCTTATGCTACAAGAGCGAGGAAACAACTGATCACTTGATGTTTGAGTGCCCTTTCATGCGCCAGATTTGGAAGAGATGGTTTTCATATTATAAAATTCAAGTTAATGGTGACTTGAATCGGATTAATATCTGGGAAATATGGAAGAGGGGTAGATTTAAATCTAAAGCTCTTCGTATTGGTTGGGAGCTTGGATTAAACTTTATTTGGTGGCAAGTGTGGTTGGAGAGAAATGCTAGAATTTTTAGAGAAACTTTTTCTTCGTTAGATGGAGTTTGGCAGGTCATTTGGAGCAAAGTCACAGAAACTGTGGTTGTCTATGCTAAAGAGGAAACTCAGGTTGTTATTGGGGCAATGGAAGAGGGAGTTGAAGTGCAAGAGGGACAGGACAGAGCTAGTTGGAAACCTCCCCCAGAAGGTTGGATTAAAATTAATACTGATGGAGCTACAAAAGGCAATCCGGGTAGAGCCAAAATTGGAGTGGTTTGCCGGAATCATGTTGGAACAATGCTCTATTGGGAACTGCAAGGCTTGGGAAGAGCCACAAACAATGAAGCAGAAGCCATAGCTATCAAATCTGCTTCTATTTGGGCAGTTAAACAGGGCCACAGGAGGATAATACTTGAATCAGATTCTCAAATAATGGTTGGAGCTCTAGATTGCATGAGGAACTTTGCTTTGAAAGCATGGAGGTTGAGGATTCTTGTCACTCAAATTAAGGAATTATGGAGGGAATTAGATGATGTGATTCCAGTTTATGTGAGTAGAGATTTAAACAAAGCGGCCGACTTCCTGGCTAAGATGGGTGCTGAGAAGGAGGTAGGGGTTCAGTTGCACAGTGACATGGCTATTGAGGATGAGGTGATTAGGCAGGGTCTTGAAAGGTCCTTGAGCTAATGATCAAAGAAAAAGCAAAGGGAGGAAAGGTGTCGCGATATCGTGACATGTTGCTTCGTCGCGGCCAAGGGAGGAAAGGTGTCACGATATCGCGACATGTTGCTTCGTCACGGCCAAGGGAGGAAAGGTGTCGCGATATCGCGACATGTTGCGCCATCACGGTCACTGGAGGAAAGGTGTCACGATATCGCGACATGTTGCTTCGTCGCGGCCAAGGGAGGAAAGGTGTCGCGATATCGCGACATGTTGCTTCGTCGTGGCCAAGGGAGGAAAGGTGTCGCGATATCGCGACATGTTGCTTCGTCGCGGCCAAGGGAGGAAAGGTGTCACGATATCGCGACATGTTGCTTCGTCGCGGCCAAGGGAGGAAAGGTGTCGCGATTTCGCGACATGTTGCTTCGTCGCGGCCAAGGGAGGAAAGGTGTCACGATATCGTGACATGTTGCTTCGTCGCGGCCAAGGGAGGAAAGGTGTCGCGATATCGCGACATGTTGCTTCATCGCGGCCAAGGGAGGAAAGGTGTCACGATTTCGCGACATGTTGCTTCGTCGTGGCCAAGGGAGGAAAGGTGTCATGATATCGTGACATGTTGCTTCGTCGCGGCCAAGGGAGGAAAGGTGTCGCGATATCGCGACATGTTGCATTTTCGCGGCCAAGGGAGGAAAGGTGTCGCGATATCGCGACATGTTGCATTTTCGCGGCCAAGGGAGAAAAGGTGTCGCGATATCGTGACATGTTGCATTTTCACGGCCAAAGGAGAAAAGGTGTCGCGATATCGTGACATGTTGCATTTTCGCGGCCAAAGGAGAAAAGGTGTCGCGATATCGCGACATGTTGCATTTTCGCGGCCAAAGGAGAAAAGGTGTCACGATATCGCGACATGTTGCATTTTCGCGGCCAAAGGAGAAAAGGTGTCGCGATATCGCGACATGTTGCTTCGTCGCGGCCAAAGGAGAAAAAGTGTCGCGATATCGCGACATGTTGCTTCGTCGCGGCCGAAAGAGAAAAAGTGTCACGATATCGCGACATGTTGCAACATCGCGGCCGAAAGAGAAAAAGTGTCGCGATATCGCGACATGTTGCTACATCGCGGCCAAGAGAGAAAAAGTGTCGCGATATCGCGACATGTTGCTTCATCGCGGCCGAAAGAGAAAAAGTGTCGCGATATCGCGACATGTTGCAACATCGCGGCCAAGAGAGAAAAAGTGTCATGATATCGCGACATGTTGCTTCGTCGCGGCCAAAGGAGGAAAAGGTGTCGCGATTTCGTGACATGTTGCAACGTCGCTGCCCAAGGAGAAAAAATGTCGCGATTTCGCGACATGTTGCTTCGTCGCGGCCAAAGGAGGAAAAAGTGTCGCGATATCGCGACATGTTGCATTTTCGTGGCCAAAGGAGAAAAGTGTCGCGATATCGCGACATGTTGCATTTTCGCGGCCAAAGGAGAAAAGTGTCGCGATATCGCGACATGTTGCATTTTCGCGGCCAAAGGAGAAAAGTGTCGCGATATCGCGACATGTTGCATTTTCGCGGCCAAAGGAGAAGAAGGAAAGAGTGTCGCGATATCGCGACAAGTTGCATCAACTGACCATGCCGATCCCCCTGTTAGCTAGTTAATGGTTCAAGAGATTTGGCTCCATTGCAAATCTTCTTTTACTATTGTAAGCATGTGTTCTCTCTGACTTCGGCTGGGAAAAGTCTCTTCCCAAATTGTAATTGATCTTTGTTTTAATACAAGTTTTTTCAAAATTTTCAAAAAAAACATAAATGAATGCCCAAATGTCAACAAAGACATTAAACATTATATGAATGAAAAGTTTAGAAGTGGAATGTGGAAACATGCAAGCAGGAAAAGACTATTATATTGCAAAGTTTAACCCAACGTATGACCACAAAGAAAAAGCGTATATAGGCACTGAAATCAAGTGGAAGGAAAAAATCCTCATTGCTCAAATAAGGACTAGCTCTCATAGGCTTAGATGTGAAACAAGGAGATGGACAACACCCAAAGAATAATGGAAAGAAAGGATATGTACTCTATGCAACACAGGGGCAGTAGAGACAAAGGAACACTTCATCTATAAATGTCTGAGTTTTTCAAATATTCATGACAAATACAAAGAAACACTTGAAAACGGATCTATGGCAGAGTTATTTGAAGACAATAAAATAAAAAAAGTTGGGGAATTAGCTAACCCAAATCAGCAGGAGAAGGAACAACCTTCTCAAAGATATTAAAAGTCATATGATATGATTTGAGTAGTTGTACTTGCATTTGGGTCTCGTGGACGTAATTAAAATCTTTCATTTCATAATATAAAAGGGTTGGATATGATGAACTTAATCAAATTGTTTAAGTCATATAAACTTCCAAAAAAAAAATTAAAGTGTATAAAAATTAAATTTTAACCATTATATATATTTTTTAATTTAAATTCTTTGCCATCTTTCAAATCAATTGAAATTATTATTTTTTTTATAAATACTTCTTATAGACATCTGTCATGAGATTGAACCTGGATCACATCACCGATAATGCAAGTGGCGTCCTTACCAGTAGACCACAACACACAAATTATAAATTAATGTTAAGCACTATACTTTTAAAATTATTGAAAAGCTAACTATTTTGCTCGTTATCATTAATACTTCGTGAGTGATTTTTAACACTTTTCAACCCTAACAAGGATTAATAATGACTTATATTTTTTATACATTTAAATCAAAGTAAGTGATGGACTAGTTTATTTAAGGCTTAGAAAACTAAAATATTTTTTAGATGAGCATCTTATGAGATGTTGTAATGTGTTTTTGAGATGGGTATTAACGTGGAAAGAAATTCCAAATCATGGAATATGTCATTAGACTTGCAACATCACATTAACCGATAAGAAAGCAAGAGGGTCAGCCCCACATACCCCGAGATAAAGGGAAATGAGATGAAGGGAAATGCTCTCAGGATGACATGTGTTTTCATGTGTGACTTATGTCTTTAAATGACTCCAAGCCCAAGAAGCATCCCCATAGGACCAAAAAAATTTAAATTGTATGATGAACGCCGTCAGCCTCTAAATATGATTATATATAAATAAAACCAGGTTGAAAAACTTCTATAAATTATAGCCTTCAAATATTGAGATTGGTCGCTTTATGATCTCTTATGATTATATATCAAAATAATGTTAATCAAAGTTTTGTTTGAACATTTTAAAATAAGATTTTATAAAAAAATTATGACTGAAAATTGTGTGTTTATAAAACCTATATATATAACCTATAAAAAAATAGGAGTTCTTTTATTTATTATTTATTTACCTTCGTGTTCCAAAATTCATTTGATTATTCTTTAAATGTTTATTTGTGCATTTCAAAGTTCATTTGGTTATTCTTTAAATGTTTATTTGTGCATTTCAAAGTAAAAAATATAATTATTTATAGAATTATATTAGATATTATTTTCTCCTTTTCTTCTTTAAATGTTTTCAATTGCTAAGATTTTTAGTTTGATAAAGGACTCACAGTTCTTTCGAATTAGTATTCCTGTTAACAAGTTAATTATTTTTTAGTCATAAATTATTGATTAAAAAATTAAGAAAAAAATAATCAGCATCAAGAAACACTATCACGATAATCCAATGAGATGAATCCAATCCATATAAATGATAAGCTTAGTGGCTTCAGACCAAGTTGTGCTCGTGTTCATGGTTTCCAATGAAATTGACCCTATTCTAAGTGCAATCAACTTCCAAAATTTTCAGAAGGGAAGTCCCAAATCGTGCCTCGCACATCCCAAGGTTCATAGCCCATTAAAATGGAAAGAAAAAAGATAACCATAATAGACAATATATATTCTTGAATTATAATATATAAGCCACTCTAATCAAATTAGAGGAGGTGTTAGTCTATTAATATGTTTATTCTTCACAACTCACACTACTCTATCTTATCTATGCTTTAAAGTTTGTACTGGATACTTTTTATTCTTAAGGATTTTTAGTAAGTGTAAACTCTATGCACAAGTAAAAGTAAAAGCAAATCGTGGAATGAATTTTTCCTCCTTTCTGAATAACCATAGAACTTGAAAGCATCTTCTTTTCTAATTAGCCTTGCAGGCTGCTTGTTATTTGATAACTGCCAATATTTGAACAAAGGAATATATGTCAAATACCTATTGCTTTGATCGATTTGCAACGGAAAGGCAACAATGGATATTATTGTTAATCAAACAAAGCTACGTACATCATAAATCCACAAAAAAGCCTTGCAATTCTTGCATTCATCCTCTGAATATAGCATCTTCAGAGGCATCAGGATTCAACAAGGCATTTCTAGCGTGCTATTATCATGATAAACACTGTCAAAAGAATTCATGACATGTATTTCACAGGTATTTTAAAACAGCCACTCCGAAAGCAATTGAAAGAAGTGTTGCAATTGATATTCCAAATATGCCAGCAAGAATCCCAGGAACAATCAATGATTTCCAACCTTTTGTTGTAGCCATTCCACAAGCAGTTGTGGGGCCTCCAACATTTGCATTTGAGGCCAACAGCAGTTGCTTCAATTCCAAACCCATAACTCTTCCAATGCCCAAAACCACAGCCAAATGAACAGCCACCTGTATTAAAGAAAAAAAGAAAATTGCTGGTGCAGTCTTCACGACATTGGCAATGCTTCCACTTGCACCTACAACAGTAAAAAAGACCTGCAGAAATACAATTAGGATTGGAATAAGTAATAATCTCTTCCCCACACCATAAATAATTGCATCAGTTTGGATTTGTTTAATAGAAAACTATGACCTTATGACATGGTATAGGAGTTTGGAAAGAGACCTAGGCCCTTTATTGCATGCTAGAAGGGTTTGGAAAATGTCAATGTGCATTTTGAATTTTAAAAAGTAGCAAACAAGTCATCTAAGAACAACTGTCATAAGTTCCTTAGCAAATGTAATAATTGTAGTGAAAATTGACCATACCGAAGAGGAGTCTTGCCTTGACCAATTTTCAAGTCAGCCTCGACAGGATGCAAACCAACAAAAACAGAGGAAGCTACAATAAAAGCACACCATTAATTTTGAAATCAACGATGGGCGCTATTTTGTTGCATGGAGGAGAACCCGATGAAGTTTTGGTGTTGCGAGGGCTGTCCGATTTTATAGATCAACAACAAGTTTTGTTTTGTGCAAAGAATCACCGCGGGAGAACTTTGATGCCGTGCAGACCGTCCGATTGTTGATCAACGACGGGCACTGATTCGAGAGATAGGGAGGGCCATGGAAGTTCCAAAGGCCGTGCACACCGTTGATTTTCTAGATCTATGGCGAGTGCTCTTTCCTAGCGAAGCGACCAAGAAGAGCCTTTCAAAGCCATTTGAGCCATCAATTATGCATCCAACGGTCCACGTCATGTGATAAGGTTCTGAAGGAGTTGTCAAGACAAAATCCAGCCATTGGTGGAGACCCAGACACGTGTCGAGCACCTTGACACCCTACGGAAGAAATAAGTAGTCACCCTATCAAGGTCTGCGTCCAAAAGAGATCCACCGTCAATCTTTGACAAGAACAAGATCCAACAATTTGCAAAGATTGAAGGAAGATGTTGAAATACTTGGATCATGAAGCTCTATCGCAGAAACGTCCCAATCCAATGGGTCTCAATGACAGAGAAAGCGACAACATTTTTGTTGAAGATAGTATCACCTGCAATCTCCTAGGAGGATAGCTGAGCTCATAAATGTAGAAATCACAAAAAAGCGTCGAAATCCACCTACCTGCACCTTCGGGGCGCAACATCGTAGGAAAAGCGGTTAACGTCTTAAAGACAGTAGCAGTGGAAACCCTAGTTTCAGAGGTCCTAGACCATTTGACATTAACGGCTCCAATTCCAAAGGCCTCAAAGCCATTAGCATTGAATGTGGACCAATCTCTTGCTTGTTTTGGGAAGGAGATTTTGAATCACTGGTGCAATTTTGGGGAAAAAATTCCTTAATCTTTGTATATAAATAGTAGTTTCATTTTCATTATAGGCATCAAAAACTACTTACTCGTGCCTAATACCTAGCCTTGTTTGTATTTCCTTTCACTTTTTCTTCTATGTATATATTGGACTCAAGCCATGAGTCATTTTGTGAATTAGCACCAAACCTCTTTTGCTCTAACATCTTTGTAAAATGAAAACTATATGATGAATAAAAGTTGTGACTAATTTCGCTTTGTCCTAGTTCAGATATTCATCTTATGGCGAATGCTTAGATGTTAGATCAAGACCGTGTTCACTTCCTTGCTGTTAGCAAATGATGCATGCGTTCATTTGGTTCAATATGCATAGAAAAATCTTTGATCTTTGGCACATTGCCCCCGTAGATTGAGTTTTATTTCCTGCATTTATTTTCTACAAATCTCTCTTTCCCTTTTTCCTTGATGAATGCAAGTAGCGCATACGTATACTACTTTGAAGATCATATTCTTGGTCTGAAATCCACCTAAGTGGATGAGATGTGCCCTAGGTCTCGACCAAGATTGAAAGACTCAGAAATTCTTGTGAGTTAGCCTCTGGAGAGGGTTGGATCCTTGTAAAACTAATTTATTGAAATGGGTTTTAAGACAAAAGTAAGATATACGAGGGCTAGGAAATAGTGTAGGGTTAGAAATTCAGTCTGAAGATGGTCAGGCTTTAGCTGACAACAATGAGATACACTAAATGAGAGTCTTACACATACAATCTAAAACTAGGCCTAACAGACCAACTAACAAATGTAGCATTACAGAATGTAATTTCAGTCAAATACTTTAAGCATTCCAAGTACTTAATGAAAGCAATCCAAACAGCTATTCAAATAAGCAGAATTTTCTTAACAGAATTGGCTATTCACCAAGCATTAATAGAAATATGTTAAAAGCATAACTCCCATTCATAATTCCTGCAAAAACTCCATCAACAAAGGCCAAACAGCATTGAAATTATATTGATAGGCAGCAGTAATCATACAGTATACACAACAAGCAGACACTAAAGAGTCGACCAATTGGCTAAGGGGTTCTCAGCTATTTATAAGATTTTACAATACTTTCTGTTAGCTTGATCATTACAGTAAAAGCCTCTTTGAGGCCTGAAGTGGATGAATTGCATGCTTGAAGGGCATGGTTGTTGCTTTCCTACTTTGCCTAGTCCAATTGCCTTGATTCCGGTGACATGTGGATGGTCTTGATTTCCTCCTAGAGCTTGGCATCCACATATATGTCCTTGAAGGATTTGAAGAAATATGGAGATTTCAGTTTTTTGCCACTACGCTTCATTACATTGCCAGCTTTTCCAAGGTACCAGCTCGTCCTAACAGCTTTGATATGGGTGGTGTTGCCACATTTTGCACGGGGTGCCATGTTTTCAAAATTTGTAAGTGTGCTGCTCTTCCTTCCCTCCTCCTCTTTCTTCCCTTTCTCCATTTTTCCCTTTCTCCCTTTCCTGCAGTTTCATTCCTCCCTTTTTCCCTTGTACTTCCCCCAGTCAAGTTCCCAAAACTGAGCAAGTGTTCCCTGAAAAATTCTAAGTGTCAGGGCGCAACCCGACTTCGCAGCGAAGTCGGGGTGCGCCCTCAAGTCGGAGCGCAGTAGGGAATGCGAAGTGCGAGCGCAGACGGGAGATGATCAGAATTTGACTAAGTGTGGAGCGCAACCCGACTTCGCGGCGAAGTCGGGGTGCGCTCTTCTTCTGTGCGCACTTGGGAAACGGTGTCGGAAAATCAGCTAATGTTTTGGGCGCAACCCGACTTCGCAGCGAAGTCGGGTGCGCTCCCCTTTTGTGCGAGTCCGAACAGCGGCAAAATCAGCTTAAGTACCGGTGCGCAACCCGACTTCGCAGCGAAGTCGGGTGCGCCCTTTGACCGGTGCGCAGTTGGGCAAGATTCATCAAGCAAGCCAGAAATTGGCTAAGGCACGGAGGCCCTCCCCAACTGCGTTGTTTCCCACCTGCGCTACCCGACAGCGCTCTGATCCCGGGCGAAGTTGGATAAACTGCCTTTCAAGGCAGACATGTGTCACTCATCAGAATTCGACAAGTGTCCAGCCTCGGGATTCGAGCCGAGATGTGACGGGATAAAGGACAAGCATGGACAGCATTACCTACGCCAGCTGCCTCCATTTAAGCTGATGTAAAGTTCCATCTACCACAGCTACCCGCATTCCTGCTGACTAGAGGTTTGACCCGACGCACTGCCACGTAGCTGTACAGCTTTCAGGGAGACCTTGCTGCAGGTACAGTCCTCGCCGACAGGAGTCAGCATCAGCAGCTCTTCTGCCGCTTTTGTCAGCTATTGTCTGGTCTGGGACTTTGTGCCCGTAATTGTAATCGGGGGGAACTTGGGCTATAAATAGCCACATCATTTCATTGTAAAGGGGTGGAAGGGGAATATACTGCTAGGGAACCATTGTAGCTATACGTTTGCTTCTGAATACAAGACACATACTTGGCTCTCGCTTCTTGTCATCATTTTGTATCTTTGCCTCTCCTTGTCATTTCTGCCTCATGTTTCTTATTTCATTGCTTCTTGTTGTATTGAACTCCGGACTCCGGTATTTGATGATTAAGTATTCCTGGAATGCATAGATAGAGGATACATAGGATGCATGATAGCTGTAGTTTCATTATGTGTTTTGTGTATAGGATTGTTGTTAGTAGTGGTGATTGATCGTTGTCGTCTTTGCTTATTCCCCCCACCCAACTCCAATCACATTTGGATTCTCTTTCCGCAATTTATCTCTTTCCTGCACTCTTAGCTTAAAACACTAAAAACCCACAGGAAGCCGGCCTTCTCCGGAGATTGGCACGGAAGGCATTCCTTCCTTCCGGCCTTTCAATGCGGGTGGGCGAATGCGGGCGCATTATACCAAATCCTTTCCTCATGGCAGATTCGTAACCAACGGTTTCTGCGGCACGCCCGGTGGGACATGGAAGTTTCCCACCCCAAGACGAGAATCGAAGCACTGGTGTTCGCTTCATTTTTGTTAAAAATCAGAGCACCTGGCGACTTTGCAAGTACCTGAATACTCTCTGAGTCCGTGAAGACCGGTCCGAACGCCTTCATGCAAACGAGAAGGTGGCGAGCAAGGAATCCGGGAAACCAACCTGACCTTTACGAAATCGACATTGCCGCTCCAGGAGAGCGCGTCAGGCTGGCTGATCACCAAGCTCGCATAGAAGAGCCTGAAACCGAAATCGAAGAGGCCGAGGGTGAAGAGCAATCTACATCCTCGGACGGTACCGATACCGAGTACACTACCGGAGGAGAAGAAGACATGGCTGCCCAGCAGAACGATGATGATCTCTTCCCGGCGGTAGACTCTACGGGGCCCTTGGCCCTAGTCGGACAACAAGTTGTGCCCCCAGCTGCCTTAAAGTCCATCCCTACATACGATGGCTACGGCAAGACGGCGTACGAACACATCCGGGACATTACGGCCCTGGCTGCGCTACATTCCATCAGCGACGAGGGTGTGAAGACCCGTCTGCTGGCCCTTTCCCTAAGGGGAAAGCTTCTCTCCGAGTGGAGATCAGCGCCGAGAGGGATCTATCACGGGGTGGCGCCAGCTGGCCGGCAGGCTCGTGAAAGGATGCAACGAGTCTGCTGATCCCTCTTCCTTGTTGCATCAGTTCCAAAGCATCCAGCGACACCCCCAAGAGGAGGTGTCGGACTTCAACATACGGTTTGCGAGGTCTTGGAAACGAGTACCTCGCGAACTGCGACCTTCGACGGGTCGGGCTGCGCACTACTACCGAGGTCTTTCAACTCGGACATTTGCCTCTCTGCTGAAGATAGCCCGAATCGACTCATTCCCTGCCCTCTACGAGGCTGCCCGGCAAGCTGAAATGGATATCATCTCCATAGGCGAGGCTCCCGCATAGGGTACGACCACCCATTTACCACGACTTTCCTCAGTCTTAGTACCCATCAGCTTCCGGTGTGATGCCGTCCACTTCAGGACAGCAACCCCAGCAGCAATGGAATCCGGCGCCGGTCGTAAACCCTTACGGCCCGCCACAAATTCATTATCCTAATCCGCCTCCTCCTCCTCCGCATTATCCAGCACTCCCAGCTCCCCCGCAGTATGCGCAGTATTCTACACCTCCTCCATTGGCTGCATTACCTCCGCCAGCTCAGTTGCCGCCTCCGGACAATGATATTCAGAACAAAATCCTCCAGGAGGTACGGGCTTTGGCCTCTGGATATCACACCATGTCCAACGACATGACTATACTGAAGAAGAAACAGGCCCAGATGGACCTTGTTCCAAGGAGGCCATATCCTCCTCCGACACTGACAAAAGATCAAGCCGCAGAACGGCGAGATCAGAGGCGCCCTCCTGCAAGAAATGCTGCCATCGAGGACCAACCTGGCACTTCTGACCAGGTTAGCTGGTGCACCACGTGCAACGACCCGCATTCGGAAGAAGACTGCACACTGCACCAGCATTACCTCCAGACCCTGGCGGGCAGCGCCATAGAGGACGAAGAACTCTACATGATCCTGGACGATGAAGGCAACTTTGCCGTCCCAGAAGAAGATCTGGTGTTGCCCCCTGCCAAGGAAGACAGAAAGTCTGCTGAAGCTGCTGCAAAGCCCTTGAAGGTATACGCCAGAAGAGACAAGGCGCAACCTGCTGGGCTGCCACCTGACAAGAGGCTGTGGCCTTACACAGCCAAGGAAAAAGCTCCCGCAGCCAAGCCTCCCGCAGCAAAGCGGCTCCTTCTCCAGCCAAAGCTCCCGTTGCTCAGCCTCCAGCTGAAACAAAAGAACAAGCTCGGGGAGAAGGCTGAGATATCCGTCTCGACAAAGAGACAGAGAGTTGAGGCCACGCAGCAATACCGCACCAAGTATGAGCCTGCGAAAGAAGCGGAAGGAGCTAGCACTTCAGGCTACAGCATAGTGGATGAGCTGAAAAGGACCCCCGCAAGGATAAGCATGTATGATGCTCTTCTGCTCCCAGGGCAAGTTGATCTGCTGCAGGAATCTCTGAAGAGCATGAAGTATGGCAAGCAGATACAGCCTGCTGTTCTGGTTCAACCCTTGACAGTCTCCGCCACTGGGAAGAACAGACCACCTCCCTTCTATCTGTCATTACGGATGCAAGGGTACATAGTACACAACTGTATGGTGGATTATGGTGCCTCCACGACTGTAATGCCGAGAGCCGTCTGCGACGAAATCGGGATGGAGTATACAAGGAGCAGCCAAGGTGTGTTGCAACTAGACGGCACCCCTGTCAAGACAGTCGGTGTCATCAAAGACATCCCGATCCGGCTGCACAAAGCTCTCGACATAGTGGTCATTCAAGAAGTCGTGGTTGTCGACTTGGAACCCTACTTCGGCATGTGTCTCTCCAGGGAGTTCACTGCGAAGCTGGGAGGGTATCTATCTCTGGATTACTCGCATATGGAAGTGCCCTTCAAAGGAAGGAGACTAAAGATCTACAACGAGAAGCCTTCCACATTTCTAGTGGAGAAGATACCCGGAGAAGAGTTGCGGGACTGCATGGTTCAGGCTGACGGAGGAAGAGCTGGTGGTGGTAGACATGACGGAGCAAGCTCGTGAGCTGTTGCAAGTGGAGGATGAGTTCTCCTTGCTTGGATTTCAACGCCATGATCGAGACTGAGCAAGGCTGCTACACCGTCATTCAGCCTGAGAGGCTTGACAAGTCAGCCAAGAAAGAAGTAGGACCTGCACCAGAAAAGCTATGGCAGCTTTTCTTTGATGGCGCCCGATGCAAAAATGGCGCCGGTGCGGGTGTGCTCTTGGTTTCCCCGACCGGGATCCAGAAGGACTACACCTACAGGCTGGCTTGGAGCTGTACCAACAACGCGGCGGAATACGAAGCCCTGTGCTTGGGTTTGAGAAAAGCGGAGAGGCTGGGGATAAAGCATCTGCAGATCTTTGGCGACTCAGAGCTGGTGTGCAACCAGATTACGAACAAGTGCGCCTCCAAGAAGCACTATCTCAAGGCGTACCGTAATCGGGTCTGGGACCTGATGGAGTCATTCGACTCATTGAATGTCGAAGCCATATCACGTGAGAAAAACAAGCACGCTGACATTAAGCGTCTGTTGGAGCCAGTGCGTTCCGGTGATGACACTGTCCAGAAGCCGAAGCCGGTTCGTACCATCTAGAGCCTTAATGCCTGATAAAGACACCCACTGGCAGGTGTTTGACTGTGACGAGGAAATCGTCACATTTTTGGTTACCAAAGCATGTTCAATCGAAGGTAGAGACCACGATGACGAGCAATATGAGGGTTGATACAGTTAAAAAATAATCATGTCCCAAAAGGACTGATTACACTAGAAAGTCTCTTTGATCAGAATGACAGAGCAATATCACATAGGATCAAAGTAGACCCCAAGCAGTACGTCGACCTGGAGCTTGAACCTGGAAAGACAATTAAGGTCGGAACGGACTGCACCAAAGAGGAACTCGAGCAGATCAGATCATTATGCCGAGAGTTCCCAGACATAGTAGCCTGGTGCTACCAGGACTTGAAGGGGTATGACAGACAGATAATCCAGCATACTATTGAGCTAGAAGATGGTGCAAAACCATTCCGGCAGAAGCAGAGGGCTGTAAATCCGAAGATCGAAGCCATGATGAAAGCCGAGCTCCTGAAGATGCTGGAAGCCAAGATCATCTACCCCATCAAGCATTCATCCTGGGTTGCGAACTTGGTCCCCGTGAGGAAGAAGAACGGAGACATTCGTCTCTGTGTAGATTTCAGAAATCTTAACCAAGCCTCACTGAAAGACCATTATCCGCTTCCCCAAATCGATCAGATCCTCCATATAGTTGTTGGAGCGCAGAGATTCTCCCTCCTAGATGGCTTTTTGGGTACAACCAGATCTGGGTCAAAGATGAGGACCAGCATAAGACAGCGTTCACCACCAAATGGGGGACGTTCGCCTATCAGCGCATGCCCTTCGGCTTATCCAATGCTGGCGCCACATTCCAGAGAGCCATGGACCTGGCCTTCCGAGAGCTGCTTAACAAGATCATTGTCATCTACTTGGATGACATGACTGTATTCTCTCACAGGAGAGAGGACCATGCTTCCCACCTGCGGCAGATATTTGAGAGATGTCGTGAATTCGGCATTTCCATAAACCCGAAGAAATCAGTCTTCGCGGTAAGAGAAGGTAAGCTGCTGGGACATGTCATCTCCGAGAAAGGCCTTGCAGTGGACCCTGATAGAGCAGAAGCCCTCCTCCGCTTGCCCGCCCCAGTCGACAAGAAGGGGCTACAGTCCTTCTTCGGCCAGATCAACTTCGTAAGGAAGTTCATACCGGACTTCGCACAAGTGATCAAGCCCATGGCCGAGCTGCTGAAAAAGAATGCTGAATTCTTATGGACTGATGAGAGGAGGCAGGCCTTCGAGGAGATCAAGGCCCGAATTGCACAAGCTCCGGTGTTGATAAACCCGGATTACTCCAAGGACTTCATCATGTACGCGGTGGGAGAACCCGAGAGTTACGCCGCAGTCCTGACACAGAAGGGAGACGATGGCGAAGAGCGCCCCATAGCGTTCTTAAGCCGGGTGATTCAGCCGCACGAAGAGAAGTACAATTTTATTGAGCGGCGGAGTTCACGCGGTCATGAAGTCTCTCCGAAAGTTCGGGCACTTCGTCTCCCGAGCCGGACAAGCTGTCTTCGTGATACACCCGGACGTCCGAAACTTCATCATACAAGGGGAGCCGGGTCACAAGAGAGCGAGGATGGATTGCCAAGATCCGGGAGTTCGACATCGAGGTGCGGCCAACAAAGCTTATCGAGAGGCCGAGCCTTGTGCCGAGGAGCTGGCCCGAAGCGCTGCAGCCGAGATATCTGCCTGTGAGTGGGAAGATCCGACAGCAACTACCAACCTAGCCAACTCCTTACCAGAGGAGAGTGACTGGACAGATGACCTGGTGAGGTATTTATGCACCGGGAGATGTCCAGACCACCTAAATGCCTCACAAAGAAGGAGGTTTCGGCTAGGTGCATTGAAATACACTCTTCGCCCCGAGGGGCTTTACTTCAAGAACATTGACGGCATCCTGTTGCGGTGCGTCAAGAAAACCGACCAACCCAGGGTCCTCGGAGAATTTCACTCCGGGATGCACAGGGGACACCATTCCGCAAGGCCTACGGCCTTGAAAATAATCGAGTTGGGTACTATTGGCCCACTCTCTTCACAGACGCACATGCGGTCTGTGTAAAATGTGATAAATGCCAGAGATTTGCTGGCAGAAACAGAAAAGCACCCCTGCCCCTCCAACCAATCCAAGCCGAGACTCCGTTTCAGCAATGGGGTCTGGACTTCATCGGGGTCATTACGCCGAACTCTGCAGCAGGGCACAAGTTCATTCTTACCGCCACCGACTACTTTACGCGGTGGGCAGAGGCGATCCCCACCAAGAATGCGGACCAGGAGACGGTCATCGGGTTCCTCGAGAGCCTCATTACCCGTTTCGGGGTCCCTGAGTCAATAGTGACGGACAATGGTCCGGGGTTCGCAAGCGCTGTACTCACGGAGTAAACCAGCAAGTACGGCATTTATCACAAAATGTCTTCTAACTACTACCCGCAGGGGAACGGCCTGGCCGAGTCTACTAACAAGAATCTACTGAAAATCATCAGAAAGACGGTAGAGAAGAACAAGAGGACTTGGCACCTACTCCTGAATCGGGCGCTGTGGGCGGATAGAATATCATTCAAGAAGTCTATCAAGACATCCCCCTATGCGCTCGTATATGGCAAGGAGGCGGTCCTGCCAACCCACATAGAAATTCCCGCCCTCTGGATGTTGGATGAAGAGAGAGGCAGTGGGGATCCAGTGGACGACAGGCTGTGCCAGCTGCTGCGATTAGAGGAAGACAGAGAGAAAGCATACCAGGCCTTCACCAAACATGCTTTGAAGCGACCCAAGGCTGGTTTGCAAAAGGCACCACCGCCCGAGTTTTCAAAATCGGGGACCTGGTGCTGAAGTGGGACTCACTGAAGGCAAAGCCGGGCAATCACGGCAAATTTGACGCCCTCTGGGAGGGTCCTTATCAGATTGCCCGGGTGAATCAGTTCAACGCATTCGTGCTCCGGGATATGGAGGGACAGCTTCTCCCCATTCCCGTCAATGGGTTCCACCTCAAAATTTATCACCACTGAAGGCACCCAATGGGTCCTTCCTTGTACGATTTTCCTTTACGTATTTTTAGTTTTCAGAATGTACATATTCAGCATTCAGTTTTTAGTTTTCAAGAGCCCAAGTAGAACTTAAAGCAAACCCCGACTTCGCAGCGAAGTCGGGTATCGCTCCTTGGATTGTGCGAAGTTCGAAGAAAGCGGTGACAAAAGGGGCAAAAATTTGGCTAAGTCTGGGTGCGCAACCCGACTTCGCAGCGAAGTCGGGCTGCGCACCGTCTTGGGAGCGCAGTCGGGGAGCAGGAAGCAAAAAATGGCTAAGTGTCAAATCAGACTACGCAACTTTTTGGGCGAAGTCGACTGCGCAGTCAAACCTGGCGAAGTCGGAGTGCGCTCATTTTTGGGCGAAGTCCGAGTGCGCCCTCAATTTTGGGCGCACCTGAATGACCCATCACGGAAAACATGAAAAATTCTAAGTGTGGGCCCAGAGCGCAGTACGGCACAGTGCGAAGTTGGGTCGCGTCCGGTTTTAAAATCATGGGCCAGAAATTCTCCCTTGAAAGGTGTGCCCAGACGGCGGCGATGACGTCATCAAAGGCACGAAGTCCAAAGATTGTTTAATGATTGCACGACTTTCAAGAACGACGTCATTAAGAAAGCAAGGCGCATTTGGACCAACTGCAACTAGGGTGCGCTTTTCAAAATTAAACCCATGCACGGCCACCAAAATATTATAACGCTTCCACCAACTTCGAGTTAACCACCTTAACTCCCTCCCTAGCGCCATTAATGCTGCAACCCTTGCCTAGAAAAAGGGCCCTGGCATACTCAGAAAATTCAGAGTGTCAAGCTGACTCCGAGATTGCAAAGCGCAGAACTGAGAAATCAGAAGTCGTAATTCTCTGTCCTGCCAATTCTAACGGAGAAAATGGACAAGGGAAAGCGCCGTACGGCGCAATCCAATGACGAAGGGCGCGAAGATGAGGAACAGACCGAATCAGCGCTCATGAGAGCGAAGTGCCGCAGGAGCAGAAAAGGAGAACCCGGACGAAGAGAAGTCGAGGGCAAATTCCGCCGCCGCCCGTCAATCACCTGGCCGGGTACAAAGACGGCTCTTTCTCCATCAGCCTCACCAAGCTGCGGCCGAATATTGCAAAGTGGGCAGACAAGGTTTCGCCTTCACACCATGTCGGGGCTGCGTATAAATCGAACCTGTACTGGTTCTTGTGCCCTCCTACTCACCAGTGCCGGGAGCTGATTGAAGCAATTGTAGAATATTACAAGCCGGCTGCCCGGCAAGTCTGCGACAACAAGGGAAGAGTGTTGTTCACACTCTTCAGGGAGAGCGTCCAGCCAGCGTTCGCCCCGGGGCTTCAGTACGAACCCGGCGCGATTGTCAGAAGGATTAATATGGATGAGCAAACGGACAGATTCACGTAGACCAAGCGGATGAGAGAATTCCTCAACTCAGAGCTGAAGACTCCGCTGGCAGCGGACAGTGGCCGGCAGGCTCCATACCCTGGACGAGTTTGAGAACAAGTACATTTACATCATCCTGGCGTGGGTCCTCGGCTGCGATTCGACAAAGTGGTACGCCCGTACCAGCTGGCGCTGGCAGAATGTATCCTGCATGGGGAGTTTTACGACTCCACGGCGCAAAAGAGTGGGAAGCGCCCCATTTTCTTCGGTCGAGCGGTGGTGGCGTACGCCATTCATTCGAACCTAGTCAGCTGCGAAGAAGCAGTCAACGGAATTCCGGTTTTGCTCCTTCCTCGCATGGTTGTGCCTTTACCACATGCACTACCGGATGAAAGTTCCTGACTTGAAGAGGGTAAATGAAAAAGGTGAGCCGCTGCCCGTGTACGAGTGGACCGAGATCCTGTACAGAAAAGGGTCATTCTATGAGTTTAATTTTAAATTTTTGTGCATGGTCCTGGGGTTGTTCAATCGTAAGGCATCCCGCCCGCCAGAGGTCATGACAAGATATATGAGGAAGCACGAGTACGGGGATACCTTCCGGCTGACGTAGGGCATCGTGGTCAGAATCTACGGATTCAAGGGGAAGTCGTTCCTGCTGCCCTACTTCTGCACTGACCACCAATTCGGGATGGAGATTGCGCGACAGATGGACTATGTCGAAGAAGAGTTCGGCCAGGGCAAAAAGAGAGGCCATATCTTTCAGTATCCCATCACCTAGGCGAATACCCAAGTGTACGAGATCGGACAACACGTCTACCTCGAGCGGGAACTCATCGACATGGGTCTAATAATGCTGCCGCAGCGCTGGAAGTACGACCCAATTGGGGTCAGGGGTAAATTCACGCACATCTGCCCCCGAGCAGAGATTATGCAGGAAAGAGGCAACAGAACAGGCGCAGACCTGGAATGGCACATCGAGCAGATGCAATCATGGCCTCCATGGCATGATTTTTATTGCGAGGAGGTGGCATACGACCCAGAGCGAAACCCGGATCATCGGTTGGAATCTGCGGGCTTCAAAAAATTCCTCGCCAAGGTGGCGCCCCTCAACTGGCAAAAGGACAAAGTCGTCGAATCGCTGGAAGATGAGATGTCGCACGCGACACGACAAATCCAACCGGAAAACGCTGGTCGTTGATGATGAGTTTTCGGCGCTATATGATCAATACGCTGACACGTGGCGGCCTTTCGAATTTCGAAATTGCGTTCCCCGAGGCGCAAGGAAAAGGTATACAAGGAGGCCCCCCTCTCAGCAAACGCCTACTTCCGCGACTTCCAGCGCAACTCCGACAAGCAGTCAAGTGGGCCCGATGCAGCCTGTAGCTCCTGAAGCAGTACCCGAAAGGGCGCAAGGGTCAGAGAGGTCAACTCCTGAGGTGGCCCCTCAAGCAGAAAAAGCGCCTGCGCTACCAGCTAGCAGACCGGCCACGGCAGGCATCCTTCCAGCTAGACCCAGGTACAAGTTTACCGTGGGGACATCACTACCTGCCGCCCCAACCTCATCTCCTTCCTTCGAACCAGCCACAGCGCCGGAAGAAAAGAAGAGGAAGAGGAGTGAAAAGGCCAAGCGGCCTAAGGAACCTGTGCAACAGCCAGCCGCGGCGCAGACAGAGACAGCTGCGCCGAATTGTCTCGCTGGACAGCCCTGAAGCAGAAGCGAAAACTCGGGCTGCAAGCGTCCCTCGAACAGCGGCTCAGGCGGAGCCCGCAGGTACGTCCACTTCCCCGCTCCCCAAAGTCCCAGTCGGCCCTGCCGTAACGCCGTCCCCCATTTCATCAGGGCAAGCCGTAGCTGCATCTTCTTCTTCCCAGACTGTCCAACCATCCAGCAGCCCCCATTCTTTCGACCAGTTCGCTCAGGACCCTAACGCCTTCCAGTCCCTGAGCCAAACCCTGGAACCCTCGCCCGCGGCCAGTGTCGAAGCTGCACATACATCGCCGCGCCGCTCACCTCATCTGTTCAAAACCCCGCCAACGCCATCCACTCAGCCGCTCGCTTCCCCTAGGACCCGGTCGCCCTTAAAGCGGCCACTCCTTCTGGGATCCCTCCTGCTTCGTTGTTTGCAGGAAGAATGCCGCAACAGGACCGGATCTTTGGAAGATCTCGACTTCATGCAGACCACAGATGACCAGCCTCTGGCAGCAAGAGCCGCAGGAGGTTCCGCCTCTTTCCTTCAGGGCGTCAAGCGCAGAAGGGCCGAGGAGATAGCTGCCCCGGTAAAGCGCACCAGGTACGACCTGGACAGGAGAGTGCTTACAACTGAAAAGCTGATTCCAAAAGTGAAGAAGCCTCTCCGGGAGATGACCGAGGCGGACTATGAGCACCAAGTCAAGGAGAAGAGCTTCGATGACATAAACGAGGAGCAGGAAATCAACGGCATTCGCCGCAGAACCAATAATCTCCTTGTCAAGCGGCTTGAGACCCAGGAGGCGCTGTTTCAGCTGCAGAATAGCGCAAGGCAGCTAGAAGAAGATCGGCTAGGGCCACCGCGAGCTGGGGTCTGCGCAACAGGAGATAGACGAACTGAAAGTCCAGCTGGCCGCCTCTCAGCAGGAGGCCGCAGCGCGAAACAGACAGCCGAGCAGCTGTCGGAGGAGAAAAGGGCAGCGGCTGGAGCGGGTTTCTCGGCTCCAGGATTCATTGAAACAGGCGCAATCGCAGCTTGAAGAGAAAACATCACAGACGGCGGCCTTTTCAAAGAACAGAGTTAAGGAGATGCGGGCTGGTCTGCTGCAGGGTTGCAAGCCCAACGTTGTTAAATCCATATCGGTCCTAGATTTCGCGTCCAGGATCGAAGAAGTATCTGCCCAGGGAAAGCCTGTGGTAGAGGAGGCCGAACACCAGGCGAGGCAATGGCTAGACCTGGCTATGAAACTTGAGGAGTATGAGCGCAAAGGCCTCCAATTTCCCCCGATGTCCCAACTTGCCTCAGAGTGGGCGGATGCAAGGGTAACCTTGCTTATTTATTTTGATAAGACGGAGAAGATAAGGACTGCCGGGAAGATGTTGGACGCATTAGAACATGAAATGAGCATTTGCCTGGCCCCCTTTCACACTCTGTCCGAACACGGGTGCCCGAGCTACGTCAAGGATGGCGAGTTTCTGACCCTTGAGCAGGTAAAGCGAGAATTGGCTGTCTTTCGAGGCAGACACGGCAGAAATTGATAGCTGGGCGGAGCCAGTCCAGGAAGCTCAGGTCACCCAGATGGTGTCAAAATACTGCAAAATCAACTCCTCCCTTAAGGAGTTGGGAAAAAGATACAACACCATCGACCTGCATGCAGTTGCTGCATTCCACGCAGCACTAAGAGAGGTCGGCGACCTAGGGCCCTTCCAAGCGGCGATGCGGGACCAAGCCAAGGCTGCATATGAACGCATCCGCGAGCGGGAGGCCGACGGTGAAGAACCTTCGAGGTTCGGGAGGAGAAACGAGAAGAGGCAAGCGCCGGAAGTGAACCTGAAGAAGAACGGTTGCCCGGAAGGAAGCCGTCGGAGCGGCGGAAAGCGGGGGGAAGGAAGTTCCTCTGTGCCCAAAGGATGAAGGCCTGGTTCTTTGCGTCGAGGCGAGCTCGACACCCCGCGAGCCGCCAGGAATGTTGCCACATTTTGCACGGGGTGCCATGTTTTCAAAATTTGTAAGTGTGTTGCTCTTCCTTCCCTCCTCTTTCTTCCCTTTCTCCATTTTCCCTTTCTCCCTTTCCTGCAGTTTCATTCCTCCCTTTTTCCCTTGTACTTCCCCCAGTCAAGTTCCCAAAACTGAGCAAGTGTTCCCTGAAAAATTCTAAGTGTCAGGGCGCAACCCGACTTCGCAGCGAAGTCGGGGTGCGCCCTCAAGTCGGAGCGCAGTAGGGAATGCGAAGTGCGAAGGCGGACAAGAGATGAGCAGAATTTGACTAAGTGTGGGAGCGCAACCCGACTTCGCAGCGAAGTCGGGGTGCGCTCTTCTTCCTGTGCGCACTTGGGAAACAGTGTGCAGAAAATCAGCTAAGTCTTTGGGCGCAACCCGACTTCGCGGCGAAGTCGGGTGCGCTCCCCTTTTGGTGCGCAGTCCGAACAGCGGCAAAATCAGCTTAAGTACCGGTGCGCAACCCGACTTCGCAGCGAAGTCGAAGTGCGCCCTTTGACCGGTGCGCAATTGGGCAAGATTCATCAAGCAAGCCAGAAATTGGCTAAGGCACGGAGGCCCTCCCCAACTGCGTTGTTTCCCACCTGCGCTACCCGATGGCGCTACGATCCCGGGCGAAGTTGGACAAACTGCCTTTCAAGGCAGACATGTGTCACTCATCGAAATTCGACAAGTGTCCAGCCTCGGGATTCGAGCCGAGATATGACGGGATAAAGGACAAGCATGGACAGCATTACCTACGCCAACTGCCTCCATTTAAGCTGATGTAAAGTTCCATCTACCACAACTACCCGCATTCCTGCTGACTAGAGGTTTGACCCGACGCACTGCCACGTAGCTGTACGACTTTCAGGGAGACCTTGCTGCAGGTACGATCCTCGCCGACGGAGTCGGCATCAACGACTCTTCTGCCGCTTTTGTCAGCTATCGTCTAGTCTGGGACTTTGTGCCCGTAATTGTAATCGGGGGGAACTTGGGCTATAAATAGCCATATCATTTCATTGTAAATGGGTGGAAGGGGAATATCTTTGCTAGGGAACCATTGTAGCTATACGTTTGCTTCTAAATGCAAGATATATACTTGGCTACGCTTCTTGTCTTCATTTTGTATCTTGCCTCTCCTTGTCATTTCTGCCTCATGTTTCTTATTTCATTGCTTACTGTTGTACTGAACTCTGGACTCCAGTATTTGGTGATTAAGTATTCCTGGAATGCATAGATAGAGGATACATAGGATGAATGATAGCTGTAGTTTCATTATGTGTTTTGTATAGGATTGTTGTTAGTAGTGGTGATTGATCGTTGTCGTGCTGCTTATTCCCCCCACCCAACTCCAATCACATTTGGATTCTCTTTCCGCAATTTATCTCTTTCCTGCACTCTTAGCTTAAAACACTAAAAACCCACAGGAAGCCGGCCTTCTCCGGAGATTGGCACGGAAGGCATTCCTTCCTTCCGGCCTTTCAATCTGGTGGGCGAATCTGGGGCGCATTATACCAAATCCTTTCCTCATGGCAGATTCGTAACCAACAGGTGGCTAGTTGACACGTGCGAATCTGGTTGACAAAGGCATCCTTGGGAGCCTTTTACTTAATGTTGAAGCTCGAAGGCATTACCGGGCTTCTTTTGGGCTTCATAGATTAGGTTAGATTTCCTTTTATGTCATCATCAGCCTAAAAGTCTAATCCCCTTTCATGCCAAGCACTACGCGTTAGCAAAATTTTGAGTCCGACAATGTATCATGATGTTGGACTTTCCTTGCCCTTGTGTTGATACCAGCATCTCAAAAGTCCGGTACCTTTTCTATACTCAGCCAATTTTGAATACAACAAGATGTTGAATGCTGGACTTTTTTGGTCCTTATGTTGACATTATCTCTTCTAAAGTCCAACCCTCTTCCACACTGGACTCTTATGCCTTAGTGAAATTTGGAGTCTAGCAACATGGCACAATGCTAGATGCCGGACTTTTTTTTGCCCTTGTGATTACGTCAACTTCTTCGAAAGTCCAAACCTCTTTTGCCCGTCTTATCACTTAGCCGAATTTTGAGTTTGAATTTTTGCTGTGTTGGACTTTTCTACTCCTTAAGATGACGTCACTGTTTTAAAAGTTTGGTATTTCTATTTCCTTAGGCTTCTTTCCCTAGCTGAATTTTGGGTCAAGCACTACGGCAAAGTGTTAAACCTTCCTCTCTTAACTAAATTCTAGGCCCGACAAGATGTTCTATGCATCTGACTACCTTACTATCTTCCGGCCTAGTGACCATTGCCTTATTGTAGCCAAATATTCAAAGGATATGTATTACGGCATTTCACTTATGCAAAAGTGACATTGCCAGTCTAGCTGTAGGGCCTTTGCCTTAGCAAAATTTTGATCAAAACCTGAGCAAAATCACAATCCGACTCGATTTGCATAGACTCATGGATGTGGGTAATCACATTGACCACACATATCACAAGAGGAGCTGGCCTCAGCAAAATTCCAAAGGTTGCCCTATGAGTGCGTCCCGTGCCCACAGAGCTTCCTGACTATGGCTCTCAATGAGAGGCATGAGTGTTGAAGATGCCTGATAAGCAGCTGCAACATTTTGAGAGACCAAAAGTCTTGTTTGGCACACCTAGTGGGACAAGCTAACACTTCGCCCCATGCATTTGATAGATTATGGTCAAGATTCTAGTGAAGATCTCAACTAGCTGGCTTGTTGAAGCACAAGAATATTCACCTGACGACTCCACTAAGCACAAAAGGATCAGAATTTTACGAGCGAAAGACTTGTCACTAGATCTTTTTCAAGAGCAAATCTGCAAGCATTGGTGTCGTCCTCAATACAAATACCCAAAAGAAGAGCCCAATGTCATATCGTGGCTACAAATTAGAATCAACCACCAAGAAGGTACCCATCTTGGAATGAAAGGGGCTCTCTGATACCACCTGTTCCTCTTGTGACATGGGACTTGATCCCAACTTCAACTTTCAAGTCGCTACCTTACTTCACCGATGATGATGCGACCACTACAAAGCACCTACAACACATGGTGAGCATGTGCAGTCCACCACATTGAGAGTAAAACATGGCTCTTCGACTACTAGCAGCCTCTTTCAGAGGAAAGGCACAAGAGTGGTACATGATTCTGCCCTTGCATTCAATCTGGAGTTGGGACTAGTTCGCAGACCTTTTGTTGGATAGATTCAGAGAAAAGGCAAACGATGCATCCCTCTTGGAGCAAATAACAACCATCAAGAGAGCGCCTATGGAGACGATGGATGACTTCAACTTCTAGTTTCACAAGAACTGGTATAAAATCCATGATGATATCGATCCTCTCCTAGGTATGGCTTTTATTTACTATCTGAAATCTATGAATTTAGGAATAGCTATGATGGTCAAGTCTAGGAGAGGTAACTCCCTACCAATGGCAAATGGGATAGACACCCAAGATGAAAACGACTTAATCCAAATAGAAAGGTTAGCCCCCAGGCCTGCTATGCCTCTAACTACCGTATTAGCCACCTCCAGTCGTCCAACCCACCACTTTCCAATTTACTCCCACTATAAACCCGATGAAGGCTCAGACTTCTCTCCCTGCTCTAGCATACCCCCCTACAAGACCTCATTCTATCAAGCTAGATGAAATGAAGGACTTGTTGAGAGCCCTTTCGAGTGAGTTCATGGCCCTCAAGAGACAGCATAACACACAGAGGTTTCAATAACAAAATTATCAGGAACCTATATCCCAACAAGACAATCAAGGTTATAGGCCTCCTCCAAATGGACATCAAGATTCTCATTTTCAACCCTCTAGGAATACCAGCCAGCCCCAAAGCTCCGATCGAATAGCCATCCAGGCTAAAAATGACTTAATCCAAATAGGGAGGTTAGCCCCCAGGCCCCCCATGCCTTTGTTCCCAAGCATCCACCTGTCATATCAGCCACCTCCAATAGTCCAACCCACCACTTTCCAACTTACTCCCACTATAAACCCGGTAAAGGATCGAACTTCTCTCCCTGCTCCAACATACGCCTCTACAAGACCTCACTCTATCAAGCTAGATGAAATGGACTTGTTGAGAGCCCTTTCGAGTGAGGTCATGGCCCTCAAGAGATGGCATAACACATAAAGGTTTCAATTTCAAAATTATTAGGAACCTATATCCCAAAAAGACAGTCAAGTTTACAGGCCTCCTTCAAATGGACATCAAGATTCTCATTTTCAACCCTATAGGAATACCAGCCAGCCCCAAAGGTCCAATCGACAAGTAATACCTATGTTGCTATCATTATAGCAGATTCCCCATAACCCTGTTAGAAATATAGTTACCACGCAGAATAATTATGTGGAAGATCCCAGCACATGGCACTACCCTTGCCTAGACACCCACCTCTCAATGCTTATCTTGGAGGTGACCCCAGCATACCATGATGATACCAAATGAAGCTACACTTGCTCAGCAACCTAGTGTTGGCCCAACGGTGAAATCACAAAATACTCTCCTAGGAACAAGTTACTCCATCCCTGCTCAAACTTTGATAATTTAGGGTGAGGAGGAGGTGTATGTTGTACCCAAGGAAGCAAGCATTTCAGCGCTTATAAAACCACAAGTCAAATCCGATTATATGACAAAGGCCAAGGAGAAAGAGGTAGAGGAACAAGAAAATGCCAATCAGATGGATCTCGATGCCCAAAGTGAACTAGTTAATCCCAAGAAAGATGATTCCTTTTTTACCACATTTGATTAGAATAAACAAAACTCCCTAGTGGCCACTAAGTGGGATTCCAACACTTAATAACAAACCAAGGAGATCTTGCGGATGCAAGATTTGGGATCCAGGGTGCCCTACTAACTTGGGTCTGCACTAAGTGGCCCTTAAGTTGTCACCACTAGCAAAACCAAGGATTCATTTGAGCTAGAAATACTGGATGGTTTCACAGTGATTGGGATCTCTCAAAAAGGTTGTCCTAGGTTACATTTCTGACACTTGATCTACATCGTCAATCAGGAGCATTCTCAGTTTACAAGATCGTAAAAGCTCACGGGGTCCCAAAGATTACAAGAAGTTGTGGAACGGTGAAGGCACAAGAGTAATCCACACCAATGAATGCCACAAGTTGATCAAAATCGTCAACCCGCATTATTCTAGAGTTGTATGAAAACCTTTTTTCTAAAGTAGCACAATCTATTTGATCATGAAAGACACATGACAAGCCTGCACTAAAAGAAGGTTTGGAGGAAAAATTCCATCAGCGGTCGATGCTACTCACTAAAGTAACAAACACAAATAACCCTATGAAGTAGCGATGGCTATCAAATCATCGTAGACTAGAGCCCGTGATTTGTCCAGTCTACAAACGTCGCCTTCCTACATAAGTGTTTTTCACGCTTAGTTAAATCTGCTCTCCATCCTGCAAGGAACTTTCCGGATGCAATATCGCACCGTTGAAGGTGATGCGTGGTAGGCTCGCACTCAATCAAGAGGCAACAAAGGAAATCCTAAGACTAAAACAATGCGGACCATTTGATCAAATCAATCAACGTATAGCTTCTGTTTCGCAAGAAGAAGAACAAATGGCTCCTTGAGACAATGCCAACCGTCCAATGGACCTGTTGGTTACGAATCTGCCATGAGGAAAGGATTTTTGGGTTAATGCGCCCAGATTCGCCCACCAGCATGAAAGGCCGGAAGGAAGAGATGCCTTCCGAGCCAATCTCCGGAGAAGGCCGGCTCCTTTTGGGGGTTTCTGATTTGAGCTAAGGGTACAGGAAAGAGATGAATGTACAGAAAGAAACAAATGTACAGAAAGGGATTACAAATATATTCAGAGGTTGGTGGGGGGGAACTAACAGTACGGGAACACACCAATCAACGCTACTTGCTGCATCATAAATACAAAAGTATGACAAAGAACTGCAAAATCTACGCGTACTTCCGATACATAAGCAGTGTATGCACCATTCAATGATCCCCTAGCAAACATTCCCTACAAGGAACTAACGGCACGGCGATGCATCGATTAACGGATACGTACAACGACATAGGTAGAAAGCAAGCCTAGAGATATCGGGGCCGGGTATATGTGTTTATGTAGAGAATTTAACCGCACCTTGTTCAATGGCTCCCGACAAACATTCCCTACAAGGAACTAACGGCACGGGATCGCATCAATCACCGGATACGGACCAGCAACAAAACACATAAGCGATGGAGCTGCTACCATATCTATTCTATAAATGCTTTAAATTAATGAAGTACGAAAAGTGCTTAAACAAGCAATACTAGAGGAACATGATCGCCAAACGCCGAAGTGAATCAACGAGCCGCGACACGGGTGGGCCTAAAGCATATAATGAAAGACAGCATAAAAGAATAAAGACAGCGAGAACAGAACCAGGCATACAGATTGTATTCATTAGCAGAAGCACGGTTACAATGGGTACGGTGATTCCCTAACAAACATTCCCCTTCCACCCTTTACAATGAATTCATGGTGGGCTTTTATAGCCCGAGTCCCTCCCGTTACATTAATGGGCACAGAGTCCCAGTCAAACATAAGCTGACAGAAGCGGCGAAAGAGCTGCAAATGCTGACCTTTTGTCGGACCGGGCTGTACCCGCAGCATGGTCATCCTGAAAGGCTGGACAGCTATGTGGCGGAGCGTTGGGTAGAATCTTCAAGTCGGCGGGCATGTCGGTAGGCTGGAGCGGGTGGAACCTCGGATCAGCTTTGAATGAGGCCTGCGGCACGGGCGGTGCAGCCCATACTTATCCCTTTTGGTCGGCGAGTCTTGGTTCAAATCCCGAAGGCTGGACACTTGTCGGATGATGGGTTATGCTATGTGACACATGTACTGCCTTGAAGGGCCAGTCTATCCATCTTCGCTTGGGATCGGAGCTCCTTGGGATGCGTGGGCAGAAAACAGTGCAGTTGGGAAGGCCTTCACGCCTTGGTCAAATTCCGGGTTTGTTCCCCTACTGTACACCTGTCAAGGGCGCATTCCGACTCTGCTGAAAAGTCGGACTGCGCACAGGTGAACACTGGTGTCTGCCGCTGTACGGACCTGCTCCGGCACTTATCATTCTTCTTTGTCGGCCTGCCAGCCTGCCAGTGCAAGGTGCGCCCAGAAAGTGGGGCGAAGTCAGACTTCGCACCAAAACTGGGCGAAGTGCGACTCGCACCAGCGGGCGAAGTGCGCACTCGCACCAAAGCGGGCGAAGTGCGAACTTCGCACCAGGACTTAGCCAATTTTCGGGGTAACTTGCTTGGAAAGTTGAAAAATCAAGCTGGGGACTCCAAGAAAAGGGGGAAGGAAAGAGAATGCGGGAAAGAAAAGGAAAGGGAGAGAAGGAAGGAAAACGGAAGGAGGAAAAGAAGAGCAACACTGTTACAATATTGAAGACATTGCACCCCGTGCAAAATGTGACAACATTTACGGCGGCTCGCGGGGTGTCGAGCTCGCCTCGGCGCAAAGAATCCATGCCTTCATCCTTTGGGTACAGAGGAACTTGCCTCCCCTGTCTTTTGCTGCTCTAACTGTTCTCCTTGCGGCAACTGTTCTTCAGATTCATCTTTGTCAGTTGCCCCATCAGAAATGCCTTCCGAAAACTCTCCATCTCCTGCTTCTGCCTCGCAGATGCGAGTGTATGCCACCTGGGCTGAGCGCCAGGCTTCTGCTTCGAATGGCTTGCGGTCTGCTATATCTTCTAATGCTCCGTGGAAAGCAGCGACCGCGTGCAGGTCGATGGTGAGGTACCTTTTTCTAACTCCTGGAAATAGGAGCGGATCTTGGAATATTTGGACACCATCTGAGTGACCTGACTGTCTTGAATTGGCTCAGTCCAGCTATCAATTTCAGTGTATCTGCCTCAAAGGACTGCCAATTTCTTTTTACCCGATCTAGGGTGAGGAGCTCGCCATTCTCAACAAAACTTGGGCACCCAAGTTCTGAAAGAGCGTGAAAGGGGGCCGGACGGATATCCCTTTCATGCGTGAATGCGTCTAGCATTCGTGCGGCCACTCTCACCTCTTCAACTTTTTTGAAATATTTGTGCAAGGTCACCCTTGCACCTGCCCATTCTGCAGCGAATGAGGACACGGGAGAAAATTGGAGGCCGTTGCGCTCGCGCTCCTGAAGATTTACCGCCAGGTCCAGCCATTGCTTCGCCTGGCGCTCGGCCTCCTCTACCACAGGCTTTCCCTGGGCAGAAACTTCTTGAATCCTGGATGCGAAATCCAGGACTGCCATCGCCTTGAAGGTGTGGGGCTTGCATTCCCGCAGCAAACCAGCCCGCATCTCCTTAACTTTTGTCTTCGAAAAGACCGTCGCTTGAGATGTTCTCTCTGCAAGTTGCGACTGCGCCTGCTTCAAAGACTCCTGGAGCTGAGAAATATGCTCAGAGGCTGCTTTCTTTTCGGTTGCGGCTTATTCCTTGAGAAGCGGCCAGCTGGGCTTTGAGTTCATCTGTTTCTTGCCGCGCCGCTTCCAGCTGCTCAGTAGACCTAGACAGGTCTTCTTCAAGCTGTCTTACTTTATCCTGCAACGCGAAAAGTTCTTCCTGCTCCTCCAGACTCTTGACAAAGAGATTATCAGCTTTGCGCATGATCGTCTGAATCTCATACTGCTTGTTGATGTCGTCAAAGCTCTTCTCCTTTGTCTGGAGCTCGTAGTCCGCCCTAGTCATTTCCCGGAGAGGCTTCTTTACTATTGGGATTATCTTCTCTGTTGTAAGCACTCTCCTCTCAAAATCGTACTTGGCGCGTTTTACGGGGCGGCTATCTCTTCATGTCTCCTCCGTTTCGGGTTCTCGAGGAAGGAAACGAGAACACTCTATACGACCCTTGTTGCCGGGGGCAAGTCGTACGTGTTACGGAGGTCGTCCATAAAATCTGGTTCCCCCAGCCCTAGGGTTACTGCTGAGACGTCTCTCCTGCGGGGATGGGATCAGAGGAACCGGACGGACTTTGGAAGAATCGGTCGCTTGTGGGGGCGACCGGGAAATGGAGGTGGGAATGGTTGACACTGCGAGGGTTTGAAGCGGCTGAGACGGAGGATGTGACGGTGAACGGACGGTCTCAGCACTAGCTTCGGGCGAAGGGTTTGGAGTTGTGCTCGAGAGAAAGAGAAACGTTAGGGTTACGAGCAAAGCGATCGAAAGAATGGGGACCGCTAGAAGGACGCGGAGACGGGGGGGAGGATGTGGTCATGGCTCGCTCGGATTGAGCGGGGGACGGAGTGGGAGTAGGAGTGGGTGAGACCAAAGAAACGGGGGCAGCAAACGTACTGCGGGCTCCGCTGAGCCGATGTCGGGTGAATGTCTTCGCTTCTTGTATCGGTGGGCGGCTTGGGACTGCCCAAAGGACCGCCTCTGCGGCGGCGGGACGCGAGGCTGCGGCTCTGCGGCCGGCTGCTTGCACTATCGGGCTAGGTCGCTTTGATTTTCTCGACTCTCCTCCGCTTCTTCTCTTACGGAATAACGGTCGGATCGGGGGAAGGAGATGAAGCGAGGTGCGGCGGCGCGATGCTCCCACGGTAAGCTTGTGCCGGGGTTTGACTTGCGAAGTTCTGCCGCGACCGGTCTGCCTTCTGGCGGCGCTGGCGCTTTTCTTGCCTGAGGGATTGCCTCGGGCGCTGCCTTGACTAACTCTTTCGCCTTTTCAGGCGCCGCCTTGGGAGCCACGGGCTGCATTGGATTGACCTGGGTACTTGCTGGGCCTGCGCTGGCAGTTGCTGAAGTGTACAACTGTTTGGGAGGAGACCCATTTTTATAATCCTCAAAGGGGCCTCGGGGAACGTAACCTTGATATGCGAACGGCCGCCAGTTGTCATGATGCTGGTCATAGAGAACCGAAAAGTCGTCATCTACGGCCAGGCTTCTCCTTGTTGATTTATCGTCTTTGCGTGCGGCATCTCATCTTCCGGCCACTCGGTAACCTTTTCTTTAGACCGGTTAAGGCACTGCTATCTTGGATAGAAATTTTTTGAATCCTGGAGACGAGAAATGGTGGTCCGGGTTTCGCTTGGGGTCATATGTCACCTCCTCGCAGTAGAAATCCTGCCAGGGAGGAGAAGCTTCCATTAATTCAATCTCCCAGTCAAGGTCCACATGGACCATGTCGCATCTATCTTCGGTTATATCCCGGGGGCACAAATGTGTGAATCTTGCCCTTATCCCATAGGGGTCGTACTTCCAGTGGCTGCGGCAGCAAAACCAGGCCAATCCGGGACGGCGCTTGCTCTAGGTAGACGTCCTTGTCCTACCTCAGTAATCTCGACGTTGGCCCAGGAAAGAGGATATTGAAAAATCTGTCCTCTCTTCTTTCCTAGGCCGAACTCTTCTTCCACATAGTCCATCTGCCGGGCAACTTCCATCCCGAACAGATGCTCTGAACACCAATAGGGCAGCAAATAGGGCTTGCCCTTGAATCCGTAGATTCTGACTACAATCCCTAGCGTCAGTCAAAACGTCCCCGAGCTTCTGATTTATCAATGCACTCGTCATTTCTCTAGGGGGACGGGGGATTTCACTTTCGGTGAAGACTGACATGACGAATCCCAGAAAGTTGAAGTTGAACTTGTAGTAGGACCCTTTCCGGTATAAGTCATCCGTCCAGTTATAGACGGGCTGGGGCTCTCCCCTCTCGTTAACCTTCTTCAGGTTCAGGATCGGCATTTGGGGGTGCGAGATGGTACAAACAAAGCCGAGGCTAGAACAGAGCTGAAACGAAAATCGGTAGGCGCCTCTTACGAATTTTCAGCGAGCTGGAATGAATGGCGTAAGCCAGCCAGTCTGCCCAGTCGAAAGAGATGGGGCGCTTTCCACTCCTTTGCGCCGCTGGTTCGTAAGATTCTCCACACAGGAGACATTCTGCCAGCGCCAGTGAGTACGGATGTACCAACTCGTCGGAGTCGCAGCCGAGAATCCATGCCGGGATAGTATAGAGATACTTGCTACGAAATTTTGCCAAGGGCATGGGGCCGATCGGCCTTTGTCCGGTGGAAGCGGGGCGTTCGGCTACGAATTGAGGAAATCCCTCATCCGCTTGGTGTGCGTGAAGCGTCCCGCTTGTTCGCCCGGTTTACCTTTACGAGGATGGTGCCGGAGTCATACTCCGGCCCTAGGGCGAAAGGCGGCTGCACGGTCTCCTGCGCGGCGCGAACAAGGGTTTACCGCTGGAGCTGCGAATATGCCGGGTAGGCTGGTGCCGTAGTGTCGACAATGAGGTCTACCGATTCCGGGCATTGATGGACGGGAGGGCACAAGAATACGAAGAGGTTTGATTTGTACGCCGCTCCGAAATGGTGGGAGGGCGAAACTTTGTCAGCCCGGCTCTCCACATTTGCTCGCAGCTGAGTCAGGCTCATAGAAAATGAGCCGTCCACATATCCCGCCAGGTAATTCACCGGAGATGGTGGGGCTTGCCCATGCTGTACTTTTTCGTTCGGGACTTTGACTTTTTCTGCGGCGGGGTATCGCCTTTGAAAACGCCGGGCCGCGGTAAATCCCCTGGTTCGCCACTTTCGTTTGGACTGCGCTGACACGGGCCTTTTTCCTTTGTCCATCTCTCCGAATCAGCAATAATGATAGGTTCGAGTGTACTGCAACGATTTCGCTATCACGGGAATAATTTGAACTGTCCGAGGAATAATCTGTGCAATCTGGAATGTTTGCAGGCTTCTGTCCCCCTTTTCTAGATAAAAACAGCGCCATTAATGCAACGCAGGAGGGGGTAGGTCGGCTGAGTTAAGATCCTTGGGTGGCTGCGCAGGAGAATGTTTGGAAAAAACGCGCCCCGGCAGACGTGCCATGCTTCTTTTGTTGCACTTTCCTTTGAAAAACGTGCAATCATTAATTCTGCTTTGGAGAGTGCACCATGGCTGACGTCGTCTGCCACCACTTGGGCACGCTTGCTCAAGACAAAACCCTTGGTGCGGGAACCCATGTTAAAACAGTTGCAAACGCGCCTTGGGCCCAGCTTGGGGTTTTCGAATTTTTATTATTCATTTCTTGGACGCTGCCCCAAACTGGCCCGAAGACCAAGGCGCAGTCGGACTTCGCCCAAAGTTGGGCGCGGCCCGACTTCGCCGGCGAAGCGCGCGCTTGAACTGTTCTGCTCTCATTCTTTTCTGCTGCGCCCGAAGTTCGGGCACAGCGTGGGTCCTTTGCAACCTTGGGCGCTTTGGAACATACTTAATACTCCCCGCGGCCTTTGGACCTTGAACAAATTGCGCGATCGTTGATGCGTTGAGGCGAGGTTCGGACTTCGGCCGAAGCTTGGAGCGAAGTGCGAACTTCGCGCGAGGTTCGCACTTCGCTCGAGAAGTGAGCGCGGTGCACACTTCGCACTAACGCTGGCCGAAGTCGGACTTCGGCGCGAAGTTCGCACTCGCGCAAGAGTTGCGCGCAGTGCGTACTTCGCACGGAAAGTATGCGCAGTGCGTACTTCGGTCAAAGCTTTGAGCGGGGCTTCCCTTTAGTGTGCCTTAACATTTTTTATCAAACTTCGCAATTTGGCTGGGCCGAAGTCCGACTTCGCTGCGAAGTCGGGCTTCGCCCAACACTTAGTCAATTTTTTGCCCTCTTTTTCTCCTTTCTTTCTTTGCATAGCCGAACTTCGCCCCTCCTGAGGGGCAACGACAGACTTCGCTGCGAAGTCTGTCCTTCTCTCCCATGCCGCAGTTAAGCTCAAAAAAGAAGAAAAACAAATTGAAAGCTAAAACTGGAAACTGTACATGCCGGGAAATGGAAAAAACATAAGGAAAATTTTTTACAAAGAAGGGCCACTCGGGCCTCTTCAACAGCGATAAAGTTTTAAATGGAACCCGTTGACGGGGGATAGGGAGGAGCTGACCCTCCATATCCGAAAGTATGTAGGCATTGAACTGGTTCACCGGGGCAATCTGATAAGGGCCCTCCCAGAGAGCATCAAATTTTCCGTGATTACCCGGTTTTGCCTTGTATGAGTCCCACTTTAGCACCAAGTCCCCGACTTCGAAAATTCGGGCAGTGGTGCCTTTGGCAAACCAGCCTTGAGTGGCTGCAATGTGATCCGCGAAGGCCTGGTATGCACTTTCTCTGTCTTCTTCCAACTGCAGGAGTTGGCACAGTCTGTCGTCCACCGGGTCTCCGCTGCTCCTGTCTTCGTCAATCATCCACAGGGCAGGGATCTCGATGTGTGATGGCATGACAGCTTCCTTGCCATAGACAAGCGCGTAGGGGGACGTTCTGAGGGATTTCTTGAACGCAACTCTATCCGCCCATAGCGCCCGGTTCAAGAGCAAGTGCCAAGTTCGCTTATTCCTTTCAATGGTCCTCCGGAGAATTTTCGGGAGGTTCTTGTTAGTAGACTCGGCAAGGCCATTCCCCTGCGGGTAGTAATTAGAAGACATCTTGTGATAGATGCCAAGTCTGTTGGTGTACTCCGTGAGTACAGCGCCTACGAATCCCGGACCATTGTCTGTCACAATCGACTCTGGAACCCCGAAGCGAGTAATCAGGCTTTCAATGAACCCGATGACCGTTTCTTGGTCTGCGTTCTTGGTCGGGATTGCCTCCGTCCACCGTGTAAAATAATCAATAGCTGTAAGAATAAACTTGTGGCCGGCGGAGGAGTTAGGAGAAATCACCCCAATGAAGTCTAGACCCCATTCTTTGGAACGGAGTCTCGGCCTGAATCGGTTGAAGGGGCAGGGGTGCTTTTCTGTTTCGGCCAGCAAACCTTTGGCATTGATCACATTTAGCGCAGACCGCATGCGCGTCTGCGAACAGAGTGGGCCAATAGTATCCAGCCCTTATTATTTTTAAGGCCGTTGGCCTTGAAGAATGGTGACCCCCAGGCATCCCGGAATGAAATTCTCCGAGGACCCTAGGCTGGTCGGATTTTTTGACGCACCGCAACAGGATGCCGTCAATGTTTATGAAGTAAAGCCCCTCGGGGCGAAGAGTGTACCTTAGTGCACCTAGCCGAAATCTCCTTCGTTGTGAGGCGTTCAGGTGATCGGGACATCTTCCGGTGCAGAAGTATCTCACCAGTTCATCTGTCCAATCACTCCCCTCCGATAAGGAGTCGGCTAGGTAGATGCGTGTCGTTGTGTCCTCCCACTTACAGGCGGAGATGCCGGCTACAGCGCTTCGGGCCAATTCCTGACACAAGGCTCGGCCTCTGATAAGCTTGGTGGGCCGCACTTCAATGTCGAACTCCTGGATCTTGGCAATCCATCCCGCTCTCTTGTGACCCGGTTCTCCTTGTAAAATAAAACTTCGAACATCCGGGTGAATCACAAAAACAGTGGTCTTGCTCTGGGAGACAAAGTGCACGAACTTTCGAAGGGACTTCATGACGGCATGAACTTGCCGCTCTATAAAATTGTACTTTTCTTCATGCGGCAAGATGACTTGGCTCGGGAACGCTATGGGGCGCTCCTCACCGTCGTCTCCCTTACGAGTCGGGACTGCGAGCGTAACTTTCGGGTTCTCCCACTTGCATACGGGATGAAGTCCTTGGAGTAGTCCGGGTTGGTCAACACGGGGCTTGTGCAATTCGGGCCTTGATCTCCTCGAAGGCTTGCTCTCTCTCATCAGTCCATTCGTAAGGTGTGTCTTTCTTGAGCAGTTCGGCCATAGGCTTGATCACTTGTGCGAAGTCCGGGATGAACTTCCGCACGAAGTTAATATGACCGAAGAAGGACTGCAGCCCTTTTTTGTCGATGGGGGCTGGCAAGCGAACGAGGGCTTCCGCTCTGTCAGGGTCAATGGCGAGGCCTTCCTCGGAGATGACATGTCCCAGCAGCTTTCCTTCCTTTACCGCGAAGACAGACTTCTTCGGGTTTATGGAGATGCCGAATTCTCGACAACTCTCAAATATCTGCCGCAGGTGCGAAACATGATCTTCTCGTTGGTGAGAGAAAACAGTCATGTCATCGAGGTAGATGACAATAATTTTGTTGAGCAGCTCTCGGAAGGCGAGGTCCATGGCCCTTTGGAACGTAGCACCGGCATTGGATAAGCCAAACGGCATGCGCTGATAGGCGAACGTCCCCCACTTGGTGGTGAACGCTGTCTTATCCTGGTCTTCGTCTTTGACCCAAATCTGGTTGTAGCCGGAAAATCCATCTAAAAGTGAAAATCTGCGGGCTCCGACAACGATATGCGAGAATCTGGTCAATTTGGGGAAGCGGATAGTGGTCCGGAGGGAAGCCTGATTTAGGTTTACGAAGTCGACACGAGAGACGTATGTCGCCATTCTTTTTCCTCACGGGCACCAAATTCGCGACCCAGGATGAATGTTTGATGGGGTAGATGATCTTAGCCTCCAGCATCTTCAAGAGCTCGGTCTTCATCATGGCCTCAATCTTTGGATTTACGGCCCTATGCTTTTGTCGGAATGGCTTGGCGCCATCCTCTAGCTCAATGGTATCTTTGGATGACGATTCTGTCATACCCCCTCAAATCCTCGTAGCACCGGGCCACGATGTCGGGGAACTCCTGGCACAGTGATCTAATCTGCCGACTCCTCCGACGTGCAGTCTGTCCCGACCTTGATGGTTTTACCAGGTTCGAGTTCCAGGTCAGCATACTGCCTCGGGTCTACTTTGATCCTATGTGATATTGCTCTGTCGTTCTGATCAAAGAGACTTTCTAACGTAATCAGTCCCTTTGGGACGTGATTATTCCGTAACTGTATCAACCCCTCATATTGCTCGTCATCAGGGTCTCTACCTTCGATTACACACACTTCGTTAACCAGGAATGTGACGATCTCCTCGTCACAGCTGAACACTGCCGGAAGGTATCCCTATCGAGCACGGAAGGCACTGTAAATGGTGCGGACCGGCTTCGGTTTACGGACAACGTCTTCGGCCGGAACGTGCCCTGGCTCCAACAGACGCCAGAATATCTGCGTGCTTGTTTCTCTCACGCGATATTGCCTTAACATTCAATGAGTCGAACGATTCCATCAGGTCCCAGACCCGATTGCGGTACGATTTAAGATAGTGATGCTTGGACGCGCATTTATTCATAACTTGGTGACACACCAGCTCTGAATCTCCGAAAATTTGGAGATGCTTGATTCCGAGCCTTTCCGCCTTTCGCAAACCCAAGCACAGGGCTTCGTACTCTGCTGAGTTGTTAGTACAGCTCCAGGCCAGCCTGTAGGCATAGTCCTTCTGGATCCCGGTTGGAGAAACCAGGAGTACCCCTGCACCGGCGCCATTCTTGCATCGCGCGCCGTCAAAGAAAAGCTTCCACAGCTCTTCGGGTGCAGGTCCTACTTCTTTCGCAGCTGACACGTCAAGTCTCTCGGACTGTTTAATGGAGTAACAGCCCTGCTCTGTCCCGATTACGGCATTGAAGTCCCGCAACGAGAACTCGTCTTCGAGCTGTAGCACTTCGAGAGCTTGCTCGGTCAGTTCCACTGTCACCAGTTCTTCCTCTGACAACTGGACCATGCAGTCCATCTCTCCTCCGGGTATCTTGTCCACTAGAAAGGGGGAAGGCTTCTCATTGAAAATTTTCGGTCTCCTTCCTTTGAAGGGCACTTCCATGTGTGAGTAGTCTAGAGACAGGTACCCGCCCAACTCGCGAGTGAACTCCCGAGAGAGACACATGCCGAAGTAAGGCTCCGGGTCAACAATCACGACCTCTTGGATGACTACGATGTCGAGAGCCTTGTGCGATCGGATAGGGATATCCTTTATGACACCAAGCTGTCTTGACGGGGGTGCCGTCTAGTTGCGGCACGCCTTGGCTGCTCCGTGTGTATTCCATCCCGATCTCATCGCGGACGGCCTTCGGCATTACGGTCGAGGAAGCACCAGAATCCACCATGCAGTTGTGAACTATGTGCCCTTGCATCCGTAAAGACGGATAAAAGGGTGGCGGTCTGTTCTTCCCGGTGCGTGAGGCTGTCAAAGGTTGAACCGGGACAGCGGTGCATCCGCTTGCCGCTCTTCATGTTCTTTAGTGATTCTTGCGGCGAGATCTACGGCACGGGAGCGAGAAGAGCGTCGTACATGCTGATTCGCGGGGAGTCTTCTTCAACTCGTCTACAATGCTGTAGCCCGAGGTACTAGCTCCTTTTGCTGGCTTAGCCGGTTCATACTTGGTTCGATACTGTTGGGTGGCCTCAACTCGTTGTCTCTTGGTCAGAGACGGGTACTTCGACTTCTCCTGGGCTTGCTCTTTGGTTTCAGGTGGGAGGCGAGGTATAGGAGGCTTAGCGGGAGTTGAGGCCTTTCTTTGGAGGCTTGGCGGGAGCAGGGGGCAGCCTTTGCCGGAGAAGGCTTAACTGGAGCTTTTTCTTTGGACGCCTTCTCCTGGGCTGTGTAAGGCCACAGCCGCTTGTACGGTGGCAGCTCGTGGGGCTGCGGTTTTCTCTTCTTGCGTAGACTTGCAAAGGCTTAGCCGCTTCCACAACTCTCTTTTCTTCCTTGGCGGGCGTCACTAGATTCTCTTATGGCAGGGCAAAATTAGCCTCGCCGTCCAAGATCATGTACAGCTCATCGTCTTCTATAGCGCTGCCGGCCAAGGTCTGGATGTAGTGCTGGTGCAGAGTGCAGTCTTCCTCCGAATGCGGGTCATTGCACGTAGTGCACCAGTTGACCTGGTCGGGAGGACCAGGTGGGTCTTCTATAGCAGCATTCCTCGGAGGCGGACGCCTCTGCGGCTGGTTCTCTGGGGCTTTATCTTTTGTCAACGTTGGTGGCGCATACGGCCTTCTAGGAGCAAGGTCCATCTGGGCCTGCTTCTTCTTCATGGCGGTCATGTCATTAGACATGGCATGATATCCGGAGGCCAAAGCCCGCACTTCTTGTAGAATCGTGTTCCGGATCTCTGTTGTCGGGGAGGCGGCAAGCTGTGCCGGTGGAGGCAAAGCGGCCAATGGAGGAGGGTTAGAATAAGGCGCGTCTTCGCGGGGAGCAGGGAGCGCTGGAAAATGCGGAGCGGGAGGAGGCGGATGAGGGTAATGCATTTGAGGCGGGCCATAAGGAGTTATGACCGGCGCCGGATTCCACTGCTGCTGGGGTTGCTGCCCGGAAGTGGACGGCGAACCGCCAGAAGCAGAAGGATACTGCGATCTGGGGAAGTCGGGATGAATTGGTTCCTGCACTCTGGACGGAAGCCTGCCGATGGAAATAATATCAGCTTCAGCTTGTCGGGCAGCCTCGTACGGCGCGAGAAACTCGTCAATTCAGGCGATCTTCGGCGAGCGAGCATATGTACGAGTTGAATGATCTCGGATAGTAGTGAGCAGCCATGCCGGTTGAAGGCCGAAGTTCGCGAGGTACCCGTTTCCAGGATCTCGCAAACCTGATGTTGAAATCAGACACCTCCTCTTGAGGATGTCTCTGGATAGCTTGGAACTGATGCAGTAGAGAAGTAGGGTCAGCAGACTCGTTGCATCCTTTTACGAGTCTCCTGGCAAGCTGGGGCCACCTTGTGATGGATCCCTCTGGCAGCGATCTCCACCAGTAGAGAAGCTTTCCCCTCAGGGAAAGGGCCAGCAGACGGGTCTTCACACTTTCATCGGTAATAGTATGCAGTGCGGCCAGGGCAAGGATGTCCTGGATGTGCTCATACGCCGTCTTACCGTAGCCGTCGTATGTGGGAATAGACTTTAAAGCAGCGGGGGGAACAACTTGTTGACCGACCAGGGCCAAAGGCCCCGTAGAGTCCACCGCCGGGAAGAGGTCATCGTCATTTGGCTGTTGGGCAGCCATTTCTTCTTCTTCTTCTTCTTCTTCTCCGCCGTCGGTTGTGTACTCAGTGTCGGTACTTTCCGAGGATGCAGGATCTTCTTCTTCCTCGGCTTCTTCTATTTCGTACTCGGCTCCTCCGACTTCGGCTTCGGCTTCTTCTTGGATCTCAGCCTCGGCTTCGTCGAAGCGAGCTCGCGGATCGGCCCGGCTGGGGATCTCGCCTCGGCGTTGATGTCCGGTTCGTAGAACTCGGGCGGGCTTCTCGGATTTCTTGCTTGCCACCTTCTCGTGTGCATGAAGGTGACGGGACCGGTCTTCTAGACTCGGAGGATTTGTTCGTGCGAGTCGCCGGGTGTTCGATTTGGAACAGCAATGAAGCGAACACCGGTGCTTCAATTCTGTCGGGGGTGAGAAACTTCCTTGTCTCACCGAGAGCTCGGGAACTGCCAGCGCCGGGTGGAGACTGATCAGAAAATCTCTCTTCAGATGTGGGACCCGTGTTCCTCCAAGCGGGTCAGAAAAACTGTTGCGCTAGGTGGAGACAGAACGGGTACCTCTTTCTTTAAAACGTGGGACAAGGGTCCCACCGGGCGTGCCAGAAACTGTTGGTTACGAATCTGCCATGAGGAAAGGATTTTTGGGTTAATGCGCCCAGATTCGCCCACCAGCATGAAAGGCCGGAAGGAAGAGATGCCTTCCGAGCCAATCTCCGGAGAAGGCCGGCTCCTTTTGGGGGTTTTCTGATTTGAGCTAAGGGTACAGGAAAGAGATGAATGTACAGAAAGAAACAAATGTACAGAAAGGGATTACAAATATATTCAGAGGTTGGTGGGGGGGAACTAACAGTACGGGAACACACCAATCAACGCTACTTGCTGCATCATAAATACAAAAGTATGACAAAGAAGCGCAAAATCTACGCGTACTTCCGATACATAAGCAGTGTATGCACCATTCAATGATCCCCTAGCAAACATTCCCTACAAGGAACTAACGACACGGCAATGCATCGATTAACGGATACGTACAACGACATAGGTAGAAAGCAAGCCTAGAGATATCGGGGCCCGGTATATGTGTTTATGTAGAGAATTTAACCGCATCTGTTCAATGGCTCCCGACAAACATTCCCTACAAGGAACTAACGGCACGGGATCGCATCAATCACCGGATACGGACCAGCAACAAAACACATAAGCGATGGAGCTGCTACCATATCTATTCTATAAATGCTTTAAATTAATGAAGTACGAAAAGTGCTTAAACAAGCAATACTAGAGGAACATGATCGCCAAACGCCGAAGTGAATCAACGAGCCGCGACACGGGTGGGCCTAAAGCATATAATGAAAGACGGCATAAAAGAATAAAGACAGCGAGAACAGAACCAGGCATACAGATTGTATTCATTAGCAGAAGCACGGTTACAATGGGTACGGTGATTCCCTAACAAACATTCCCCTTCCACCCTTTACAATGAATTCATGGTGGGCTTTTATAGCCCGAGTCCCTCCCGTTACATTAATGGGCACAGAGTCCCAGTCAAACATAAGCTGACAGAAGCGGCGAAAGAGCTGCAAATGCTGACCTTTTGTCGGACCGGGCTGTACCCGCAGCATGGTCATCCTGAAAGCTGGACAGCTACGTGGCGGAGTGTTGGGTAGAATCTTCAAGTCGGCAGGCATGTCGGTGGCTGGAGCAGGTGGAACCTCAGATCAGCTTTGAATGAGGCCTGCGGCACGGGCGGTGCAGCCCATACTTATCCCTTTTGGTCGGCGAGTCTTGGTTCAAATCCCGAAGCTGGACACTTGTCGGATGATGGGTTATGCTATGTGACACATGTCTGCCTTGAAGGGCAATCTATCCATCTTCGCTTGGGATCGGAGCTCCTTGGGATGCGTGGGCAGAAAACAGTGCAGTTGGGAAGGCCTTCACGCCTTGGTCAAATTCCGGGTTTGTTCCCCTACTGTACACCTGTCAAGGGCGCATTCCGGCTCTGCTGAAAAGTCGGGCTGCGCACAGGTGAACACTGGTGTCTGCCGTTGTACGGACCTGCTCCGGCACTTATCATTCTTCTTTGTCGGCCTGCCGACTGCCCGGTGCAAGGTGCGCCCAGAAAGTGGGGCGAAGTCAGACTTCGCACCAAAACTGGGCGAAGTGCGACTCGCACCAAGCGGGCGAAGTGCGCACTCGCACCAAAGGCGAAGTGCGAACTTCGCACCCGAGACTTAGCCAATTTTCCGGGGTAACTTCTTTGGAAAGTTGAAAAATCAAGCTGGGGACTCCAAGAAAGGGGGAAGGAAAGAGAATGCGGGAAAGAAAAGGAAAGGGAGAGAAGGAAGGAAAACGGAAGAAGGAGGAAAAGAAGAGCAGCACTGTTACAATATTGAAGACATTGCACCCCGTGCAAAATGTGACAACAAGACCAATGAGGGAAGCCTGCTCACCGACTGATCAGCAAAAAAGTGGTGATTTGAATTTGTGTAATGCAAATTTAATGCCAAAAGGTGGAAACGTCCTTCCACCAACCTTGCATGGGGGAGGACTTCGCATGGTGTGAATTTGGTACATTGGGAGAAGTGCCAATCATTTCTGCGTCGGCTCTGTCAAAAGAGGAATAAATGCATGCAATGGGAATTCATCATTGAAAGGATGGTGGATTGCTTCCAAAGAAATTTGCCGCTACAAAAGATAACGGTATCTTATGGCCGTATTTGCATAAAACAAAAAATTCAACTTGTGTCAAGTGAATTCAATGCTAGTGAAAGTGGCAGATGATCCTTCTTGGCTTTGATAAAAGGGAATGATTTCATGTAATATGAATTTAATGAAGGCAGAAACCCGATATTTGAGAAAGAAAACCCATAAAGGGGGCACCTCGCCTTCATTTTTCCTCACCGATTTCCAAACATCCAAGTATGCAAGAACCCTAAAGAGCCCAATAGAGAACAATTACAGAGCCAAGTTGCAAGAAAGGAAGTGTGCACAAAAACATTCGAAAGAGGACGACGAAGGAGAAAAGGAAGACCACCACCCGCTCATCAGTATCTACAACTTGTCCTCCTACCTATTCCCATGCAAAAGCAATTGTGGCTGAATTTTCCACCTCAGGACGAGAGCCCAAACCTCCCAAGTCGCATTTCTCAAGCCGGTAAAGGATCCAGCTGAAAAGGTCGTGGACCCTAATGTCTCAAAGAGAACCAAAAAATTGAGAGGGATCTCTCCATAGATTTAGAGTTAACTTCTTGGGCAGTTTCAGAGCGAGAATTTGGAGCATCTTCCTAGCACAGTATATGGTCCCAAAAGTCCACAACTGCTACGAAATGGTGGCTGCATGCATACTTTCTCAAATAAAAAATTTCTAAAAATACCTTGAGCAACGCTGCTAGAGTCTTAAGCCATTATCCCACATGTATCCCATGATGGCCTTCATGGTGGTATATAAAGCACAACACCCACATAGAGCTTTGCAAATCAAGAAGCAGGCTTTTGAGTGAAATGCCCTAGCTGAAGCAGGCGAACCATGACCCAGCCCCTCAAATGAGCGAATCATGGCCTAGTCGTATGCTCCATCCTCTCCAGTGGGAGCATTGCTCGATGGTGATGAGTGTGGAGTTCTCCTCATGTGTGGTTTCCGTTGGTTGATTTTCCTTGTGGGCCCCATGTTAGCTCGAGGGTCCATTCTCTGCTCCTCTCGTACTTTCTCAAATAAAAAATTTCTAAAAACACCTTGAGCAACGCTACAAGAGTCTTGAGCCATTATCCCACATGTATCCCATGATGGCCTTCATGGTGGTAAATAAAGCACAACTCCCACATAGAGCTTTGCAAATCAAGAAGCAAACTTTTGCATGAAATGCCCTATTGACCATCTAGGCACAAGATAAGGCGAGAATGAGGCAGTTGGCTCATATGATACAAATTTGGCCATGAGAGTTTGGTGAGGGTAGAGGCATTCAAACCATGATAGGGGTTACAAATATTTTAGAGAGTACAAGGATTTTGTATCATTATTCACCACACATTTATATTTCAAAAGATAAGTTTGGTGCTTATCCAACTCCTCCAACAATTAAGAAGTTCAAGGTGGCATTGGGGTTACAAAGCTTTTAGAGAGTACAAGGATTTTGTATCATTATTCACCACACATTTATATTTCAGAGGATACGTTTGGTGCTTATCCAACCCCTCCAACAATCCGGAAATTCAAGGTGGCACCACAAATGGAGTCAACATATGCCAGACTGAACTACTTGGCATATTTGATACAATGGCTGACAGTAGGACTGTAGATGTTCCACAAGATGGCCAATAGTTCACAACTGAAAGTGGGGCAGCAAGCAATCCGCATTAAGGAGTTCAAGGATGAGCTTTGACAGTTAAAGAAGGAAGCCAAAGAAGAACTAGCAAGGAATAGGCAGGAGGTGGAAGAGTTCAAAAAGAAGCATGACAAGTAGTTTCAGCAATTTGAGAAGGAAAATTTAGTCACTAACCAGCAAATTACAGCTAAAGATAACCAGATTGTAGCATTGAGGGCAAAGGTTGTTGAGTTGGAGGGTAAATCACATCACTACGGAGTTCAGTGGCCAAGATATTTATCTTGTGCCACCAAACTGAAAGTTGAAACTGAGGCACTATAGACACAAGTTCAAGGGTTGGGTGTAGAACCTGTCAAAATTCAGCCATCTCTTACACAGCACCATACTCTCCAAGGGAAGCAGATGTGGTCAATGAGGACGTTGACTAATCTAGAGGGGAGGTTACATGTAGCTGCCAGTTTTGATGTGATGCCATTCCAAGAACCACCTTGTGTTAGGAGGATGCGTACGAGCATGAGTATGCACATATATTTTGTTTGTATAGTTTTCTTTGATAGAATGTAAATAATAAAGTATGCATAACCATAAATGTCTTGCATGGCAAGTTTTTAGCATTATGTGCACATGCAAATCAATTGTCGAGTAGTAATCATTTCTCATGTAATGGGTCATTAGTTGTCAGTTGGTGGACAAGTATTACCTCTCCCACTGAGTTCCTCAATTACAAGCCCCTTACATTTCAGCAATAGATGTGTTGCAGATATTGTTAGATGTTGCATGCATAGTTGAGAAAATCAAAATCGGCATTTTTAAAAATCAGCAAAAATTGAGAATCGACGAAAAATTGGGGAAAGAATCAGCAAAAGAAAGCCCAAAGAAAACAAAATTTTTCATTAAACAAAAGTTTTTTCATTCATATTACAATGAATTAACATTATGCAAATCAAATATTGCAATAAAAGCAATAATTCATATCAAGACATCATACAAAGCTCAAGCTTTAAGTACACATGAAAGTGACAAAATACATCTTGTATTGCTTATAATATGAAAAGGTACAAAGTTACAATTAACAAGAAGGAAAAAAAGGTTTCATTTTTTACATGCAACCACATGGAAACAAGTAACAACAAAGTTTCAATCACTTGAAAAAATGGAAAAAAAAATAAACCTTAAACCCAAAGGCTAGGGTTTAGGGTTTAAAATTGAAACATTGATAGCTGAAAAATAGGCTTGCATACATAGTTATCAGGCAGCAATATCTAATTAAAAAGAGGGAAAAAAACCCTAAACCCAAAACCTGTGTTCCATGGGTATGCATCCCCCCCTAAGGGACACGTCCCCCTGTCCCCTACATCCCCGGTATGGGGGTACATTTTCCCGGAGTCCCCCTTTTGGGGGACGGTAGAAGGGCCGTCCTCAGGACGGCAACATCCCCCAGGCAGTCGTCTCCGGGAATGCTCAACTGTCTCCAAGGCATCCCTAGGGACGCCCATCCGTCCCCCACAGCTAGGCGTCTCATGCCATGAAAAATAAATAAAATAAAAAAGGTATGGGGTGGGACCATGAGTATTTCACTATTTGGTTGTATTTTTATTTTTTGTTCTATTTGTATTTCACTCTTTTTGTTGTAAATGAGCATTGAGACTATTAGTATTACTATTTTTCATGATTACTAGTGGCTGAGTACTCTCCCTGTTATAGTGGTTGACCATTTACGCTATCATATTTGAACAGTTAGGAGTAATTGTCATTGCTTACATGGTGGGAACTGAACAATGGTGGTTGTCAATGTTTAAATATTACTTTAGTGATTGGACAACAGTGCAAAATTGCTAGAGACTGAAGAGTAAAGTTGTCTTGCTTTAATAATTTACATTGAGGGCTGTAAAGTTGTAAACTGATGACTGTCTTGATTGACCATTGATGGCTGAAAAAAAAAAACTATCTTGCCTGAACATTGATGATTGAGAAAAGTGAAAACCAATGACTATCTTGCTTGAACATTGATGGCCAAAAAGTAAAAACTGAGAACTGTCTTTGTTTGAACATTGGTGACTGAAAAAAAATTAAAAAATGATAGTCTTTGCTTGAACATTGGTGGCTGAAAAAATGATGACTGTTATTGTTTGAATGTTAAAAGCTGAACAGTGTGGCATTCATTACTTGAGCAATAGCAACTATTTTGGTTAACTGTTAGAGATTGCACTTGATATTCTTGGCTGAACCTTCAAGTTACATTTGTTGAAATGGTTGCATTTAGTAATAGGCTAATAACTTAGTTCATTTTAGATTAAAACATGTTTTAAGAACATGCATACTTTTTAAGTTTTTAGTATTTTTCATTTTTGTTGTGTAGAATTTGTAGATTATTCTAAATTTCTAAAAAAATTCATAGTATTATGGTAGTTGTCCCCAATAATTCCCTAAAATTGGCCTGTCGTCCCCTGTCGTCCTCGAAACTCATCCCCCAGGCTCGTGGAACCTTGCCCAAAACCCTAGTGCCTAGACTAGGGTTTAGGGTTGTAACAACCCACCCTATTCTGGATTGTTTCCTATCTATTTTGACTAGTAAAAAAAAACACAAATTTTTGCTCTTTTTATTCAAATATATGCTTTTTTTTGGGTATTTTTATGGGATTTAAACATACAGTATACTACTGAAAGAAAGCTTCACAAACTGGAACAACTTAATTGCAATGGAAATTACAATGATGAACGACTACGAAAATACCCGATTTTCCTCAAGTCTGAAAACAAATCGCAGCAATCCACGTTCTGGAAATAGTTTGTGAATAGTGTCGTGAATAGTAATTTGCTACAGCACCGCATGAATAGTAATTTGCTACAGTGCCGCATGAATAGTAAACTGCTATAGTATCGCATGAATAGTAAACTGCTACAGTGCCGCATGAATAGTAAACTGCTACAGTGCCACGTGAATAGTAAACTGCTACAGTGCCACGTGAATAGTAAACTGCTACAGTGCCGCGTGATAAGTACCGTCTACAGGTCTAAATCGTTGCTATCTCCCAACACACACAAGATATCAGTGACGAACCATAAATTCTCTTTGATCTCCAATTTGCCCTCTAAATGAAGACAATCAAAATCCAATAGAGCTAATCTTTCACAGCTGTAGTGGATGTCCTTGCCGAGAGTTTCCGTTCTCAACAAGCTGGAATCTGCAAGCAAATTCTACAGAATGCATCAAGCAATATATTCAATGTTCAAGGATGCTGGAATGAGAGCCCGACCACTTTATTTATTATTGACTCGGGCCTGGCTGTATCATAACATAACCAATGTGGGATAAAAAACCCCCCTTTTTAATAAATCTTTATGTCTCCCTAAGTCACTTTATCAAATAATTAATAATTCACTTAAGTGACTTATGTGCACACATAATATAAAGTCTATTTAATTAAATGACTTTATAATTAAATAATTACGAGTATTAAAATAATTGCACCAGAAGACCCAAGCCAACATCTGATAGCATTTTTGGATACCCTTTTGGTCGAACTGTCCAAATATAGAAAGCTGTTCTGAAAAAAGCATGGCCCTAAAAAATAGGAAACTGATCCAACTGACTTCCAAGATCCTTAAACTGCTCCCATAGCCTACAGGATCGCGTGAATAGGCTATGCACTGTGCCAATGCTGACGAGCTCAGAAAGGGGACATGACAAGGGTTTAAACTTCAAGTTCAAAGTTTCAAATTCAACCATTAACAGCTGAAATTGCATACATAGTTACCAAGAAGCAATAGTTACTAAAAAAGGGGAGGAAAAAAAAACAAAATCCCAAACCCAAAACCCTAGGGCCTAGAGTTTAAACTTCAAAGTTCAAAGTTTTAGACAGCTGAAAAATGGGCTTAGATACATAGTTATCAGGAAACAATATTTACTTAAAAAGAGGGTTTCGGGTTTAGGGTTTAAACTTTGAATTTCGAAGTTCAAACATTAATGGCTAAAAAATTGGCTTGCATAAAAAAACCCTAAATCGGCTGCAACCTAAAAAAAAAAAAAATTGCGGATTTTTTGAAAAAATCGGCGATGCTGATTTTTTTGAAAAATTGGTAAAAAACCTTCAAAAAATCTTTGCATCACCAAGAGTTTGCCAATTGCATCGGCATTTTAAAAAATAAGCAAAAAATCAAGATTCTGCAGATTTTTTGCAGATTTTCTCAACTATGCACGTATGTTGGAGAAATGTTGGACGTATGTCAGATATAGATATTGTTGAATATCATTGTTGTGTCTCATTGTGATATTGTTGTTCATACTTTGAATATGTCAATGACAATGTGCATTTTATGATGATATATTGTATTTGATTCATTCATTGCGTACGTATGACATTATTTTTGTTAACAATTATCTCTCAATTACTTTTCTTGTTCCTTCAAAACGGAAATACATTTACTGTTCTACATGCTCTTAGCCATAGTTGAGAGAATCGAAATTGGCAAAGAATCGGCATTTTTTTAAAATCAGAAAAATCCGGAAACGGCAAAAAATCGAGGAAATAATTGTTAAAGAATCAACAAAAAAAAAACCGAAGAAAACAAAAATTTTCATTGAAAAAAGTTCTTTTAATGCATATGACAATGAATTAACATTATGCAAATCAAATATTGCAATAAAAGTAATAATCCATGTCATGAAAGTGATAAAACACATCTTGTATTGCTTATAATATGAAAAGGTACAAAGTTACAAGTAACAATAAGGAAAAAAGGTTTCATTTTTTTATATGCCTACACATGGAAACAAGTAATAACAAAGTTACAATCACTTGAAAAAAAGAAAAAAATCCTAAACCTTAAACCAAAAGGCTAGGGTTTAGGGTTTAAAATTGAAACATTGATAGCTGAAAAATGGGCTTGCATACATAGTTATCAGGCAGCAATATTTATTTAAAAAGAGAAGGAAAAAGAAACCCTAAACCCAAAACCCTAAGGCCTAGACTAGGGTTTAAACTTCAAGTTCAAAGTTTCAAATTTAAACATTAACAACTGAAAAATGGGCTTGCATACATAGTTACCAGGCAACAATGTTTACATAAAAAGAAGAAAAAAAAAAACAAAACCCTAAACCCAAAACCCTAGGGTTTAAACTTCAAAGTTCAAAGTTTCAAACATTAACAACTGAAAAATGGGCTTACATACATAGTTATCAGGCAACAATATTTACTTAAAAAGAGGGTTTCAGGTTTAGGGTTTAAACTTTAAACTTCGAAGTTCAAACATTAACAGCTGAAAAATAGGCTTGCATAAAAAAACCCTAAATCGGCCACAGCCTAACAAAAAAAAATTGCAGATTTTTTTTTAAAAAATAGGCAAAAAATTGGGATTCTGCAGATTTTTTTGCAGAATTTCTCAACTACGCTCTTAGCCCAAGTTCAACTCAAAAAACACGATTGCCAAGTCCAAGATGTTGATTTACAAAAAAAAAGATTCAAAACAAACCTTAACAAAAAGGAGAAGGCACAATTTGCTGCAGCAAAACACAAAATTTTATTCATTGATTCATTGCATTGCAATACAATATTCTTCAATACATTTCATAGGCTTTGTGGCCATATCACTCCACTCCATATAATCTAATTCAACTATGGACCATGCATACATAGGTTGAATAATCCACCCGAAAGAGGATGGATGGATCGATCAACTGATGTTGAATACATGAATATATAGACTCATTACAAATGACTTTTCTTAACTAATAGATCATGTTTTTCTATATTTGGATTTATATTTTTATCATTGGATTCACCTTTTTTATTTTTCCATTTGTCTTTCTTTTTTATTTTTATTATACTAGAGGAATCGTTAACATGTTACAATTTTCTACACCTCTTCGTGGGTTCGAATCTCGCTCCTTGTCGCCACTATAACCTCCAGTTGCATCGGGGTAGACCTTTTTACGTAGCCGGCAACGCTGATGCGACACGACCACCAGTACTACGGAGCCCGAGGGATTGGAACCCTAGTCTCCGCTCTCCTACAAAAGCGTTTTGACCGTTGAACCAAGCCCTCGGACCCTTTCCATCTGCCTTTCTATATCACAATTGCTTTCCTATTTTTTAAACTTATTTCCTTCTTTGAGAAAAGCACTTTCATGTGCTTTTTTGCATTAAGCATTACTTTTCCCAACACAAGATGAATGCATCTCGATGTTATGCTTACAACATACCATTTAATTTTAAAATGACAAACAAACAGATGGTTGTATAATAAACTAGAAATGACTTCACAACTAAAGAGCTCTTTAAGCATTCGATAATCCATTTATTATATACCAGTCCTATTTGCAAGCAAGATTCACAGGTTCAATCAATTATTTCAAAGCTTTATCATATTTTTTTTGCATTTGGTATCCTCAATCAAGAATGCATATAATATGAGAAACAAAAACAAATTGTAAACAAACAGAACATATATAATGAAAATTAAAATGGGAACAGAACTAAATAATACCTGCATCAGTATTAGAGCAAGTGCTTCTCCAGCAGGTGCAAGAGAACCAATATGTGATGGAAATAATGTTGCCAAAACTACTACCAATGCTGTTATGCAAGTTAGACCCCCACCTTGAAGCCCAAAACATTTAGCCAAATACATTCCTGCAGTGCAAATGGCACAAGACAATGCTAGAGCAGTTGCACTTTCTAATACAGGTACTCTCTTACCATCTCCAGTATCAGGTTCCTTCTGATTCTCTGTAACATCTCAAACGAGACCAAATTATCCGAATGTGTTTCTGCACAGACCATTAAATGACCCTTAATCTTGCTAGTAGTTGTAACTGTGGCAAGCATGAAAAAGCATCCAAGCGTGTTTTTAAGCAGTCATGGAAACCATTGTATTTAATTGACAGATTTCACGATCAACAAGATAAAAGGCAAAGCAGAATAATATTAACAGTGAAAGAAAGGAAACCCCAGATGTTAGAGGATGATCCTAAATCCAGCTGTCCTTAAGCTTCAAAAACAGGGAATATTGACTGACTTACACCCATGAGAGAGATTCTCCAAAATATACAAGTGAGTTGAGATCTCTGATTTTCATTATTTGGTAAATAGTCAAATTTGTGTACACAATAAGTCTTTTTGCCTCTTGAAACACCTCAACCTAAAACATTGCTAAAAAAGGCACTATATCTTGCAATTAACAAGCAGAATATGTTATTGGTTAGAATTAATTTCTCATAATAATATTATTGAACTTGGAATCTTCCCATCAAACCCACCCTAAGAAAAATTTCCGAGAACCCACAATTTCTCACGAAACTTACAAGAAATTGCAGGCCATTTTTTTTTTTATTTAAATCTCTCAGAGCCGAGAAAATCGCTCACTCATGGCAAGTTTTCACATAAAAAATCACCTTTTTCCCGCTAGAAAATTGTGAAATAAACCGAACTGTATTTCATTATTGAAGCAGCATTTAAATAATACATTTGCAGCTTAAAATAAACCCGGAGGTTGTGGAACCACCCGAGGTAAAAATAGAGATTGTTATAGAAAATAACAATACGCCTAAATAGACCTAAATAATGAAATAAATAAGATATCAATATGATATGCTAACATCCCCCCTTATTACATTATTTATGTAATTGAAAAACTACTAATATCCCCCCTGATTACATCATTTGGTAATACAAAGAGAGCTGCGAAACAATTCAAATTTGACACGTGCAAGTGCCTTAGTGAAAATGTCTTCAACAAGAGCATTGATGGGAATGTGCTGAAGCTGAATTCGGTGCCTTGGAACTTCGTCTCGAATGAAGTGACATTGTGTGTCAATGTGCTTGGTTCTTTCATGATGTACTGGATTCTTGACAAGATTCAAAACACCCATGTTGTCGCAGAACAAGTGTATTGGAGATTTTGATGGAAGACCCAGACTTGTGAGGATGCGATGCAACCATATATCACTTCGCACATAGCTTCATGTGCGGCGCGATATTCTGCCTCTGTTGATGAAATAGCAACCACCTGTTGCTTCTTGCTGTGCCAAGAGATAGGACCAGATCCAAGATGAAACAAATATCCTGAAGTTGATTTACGGTCATCATATGATCCGGCATAGTCGGAGTCCGTGTATCCCTGTAAGAAGAATTTGTTGTTCCTCTTATATTCTAGGCCATATTCCATTGTGCCACGGACATAGTGAAGAACGCGCTTTGCTGCTTTCCAATGTGTAGTCTTAGGCTCCTCGCATGAACCTCGAAAGATAGTTGACAGCAAATACGATATCCGGCCTAGTGTTGGTCGGATATATGAGACTCCCAATCAATCGGTGATAGAGAGTACCATCTACCTGAGGTGAATCATCATATCGTGATAGCTGAATTCATGTTTCCATCGGAGTTGACATTGGCTTGCAATCAATCATGCGATATTTTTCCAATAGGGTCTTGGCATATTTTTTTGAGACACTTTGATGTAGTGCTCCTTCTGGCTGACTTCCAGACCAAGACAATAATGGAGAAGTCCGAGATCTGACATCTCAAAAGATTGACACAAGTCTCTTTTGACAATAGAAATCATTGTTTCTGAACTCCCTGTAATGAGCAGATCATCAACATAGAGTACAAGCAACACTATTTCAGAACCCTGTTTCTTAAAATAGAGGTTTGCATCTGACGGACATCTCTTAAAACCATGCTGCAAAAGGTGATGATCCATTTTTATATACCAAGCCCGAGGGGCTTGTTTCAAACCATATAAGGATTTTACCAATCTGCAAACTTTCTGCTGTTGGCCTTCCACTTCAAATCCTTCCGGTTGAGTCATGTAGACTTATTCTTGGAGATCACCATTTAGAAAAGCACTCTTGACATCCATTTGGTGTACTTTCCACCCATATTGCACTGCCATAGCACAAAGAACTCGAATGGTTGTCATCCGAGCAGTAGGTGCAAAAGTTTCCTCATAGTCAATGCCTTCTCTTTGAGCATAGCCCTTTGCAACAAGTCGGGCCTTATGCTTATCTATTGTACCATCTGCCTTATACTTCACTTTATACACCCATTTGCAGCCTATGGGCTTCTTTCCGTATGGCAGATCGACAAGCTTCCAAGTTTTGTTTTTCATCAAAGACTTATACTCTGCATCCATAGTAGCCTTCCACTGAGGCTCACCAAGAGCAACTTGCACTAATGCGGGTTCAAGATCGTCTATGGAAGACATAAATACCCTGTCACTATCAATATCCATATCTTCTGTATCTCTCTCTGGATCTACAGAAAGTTCCTCAAAAGATTGACACAGCTCATCAACCCCAGTATTCTCTGTTGCAGCTTTCTCTTGTTGAGCCATGCTACGAGTACGAGGCCTATCCAATGTCAAATCTGGTGGAGTGGATAGCTTAGAGTCTTTGATTGTATTTGTATACCACTTTGGATTCTTCTTCTGAGGTGTTGAAGAAGATGAAGACGGACCTCCAAGTTTTGATGAAGGAGATTTATCAACCTTAGGTTCCACAAGGTCTAGGTATACATCTGATGTGGGTTCTGATGTGAAAGCCTCATCAAAAACTACATCTCTACTAATGTGTATCTTCTTGGTTAAGGGATCAATCAAATGATAACCCTTAGAGTGCTCATCATACCCAAGAAGAATACACTTCAATGTCTTCTCATCTAGCTTCTTCCTTTTCTCTTTTGGTATGTGCATGAAAGCTTTACATCCAAAAATGCGTAGATGAGAAATGGAGGGTTTCCTACCACTCCATGCTTCCCGTGGAGTCATTCCTTGTAGAGCCTTTGTGGGTGCCCTATTCAACAGATATACTGCTGTGGTGACAGCTTCTGCCCAATATAGTTGCTCAATACTAGCTCCTGTGAGCATGCAACGAACCATTTCCATGATGGAACGATTCCTCCTTTCAGCAACTCCATTTTGCTGAGTATAAGCAGTAGTTAACTGTCATGTGATCCCATTTTCTTTCAAGAACTTAGAGAATTCTTTAGAGGTGAACTCCCCCCCTCGATCTGAGCGGAGGATCTTTATAGAAGTCCCTGACTCCTTTTCAAAAGATTTCTTGAATTGCTGAAAGAAGCCAAATGCTTCAGATTTTAGTTGAAGAAAGAATACCCACATCTTTCGTGAGTAATCATCTACGAATAACTGAAAATACCTCTTACCCCCATAACTGTTGGGAGTGAAGGGACCGCACATATCGGTTTGAATTAACTCCAGAGGTTTCTTTGCTCTTGTAGAGCTCCTTTCAAAAGGCACTCTATGCTGCTTTCCTGCCAAGCGATAGAGCAAACTAGTAAAGTGGTAGAAAGGGAAGGAAGACCTTTTACCATTTCATACTTACTTAACTCAAGTAAGTAACCAGAACTCAAATGTCCATATCTCTTGTGCCATAGGGAAGTTGCCTCCTTTGTAGAGACCGTCATGGCAACATGTGGAGTAGAGATAGCATCTAAGGCAAATAAGCCATGCTTATATGAAGCAGTGGCAATGTTCTTACCCCTCCTGGTAATAGAACAACACTTCTTGCCTCCCTCAACACTAAAGTGCACAACCATATCTTTGTCCAGAATTTGTGTGACTGACAACAAATTGTTTGCCAATCCTAGAACATAGAGAACTTTGTCAATCTGACACTTGCCATCGGGGAAGAGTGACTGAAACGGTACCTTCTCCATGAACCTTGTAGGTTTTATCATCAGCAATAGTGACAGGTTTGCCCTCTTTGGCCTCAAAAGACTCAAACCATGATTTGTCACCAAGTCATGTGCTTATCGGCTCCGTAATCAACATACTAGATAGGATCCGTCTCGCTTGGACACCGTGGTAGTCATGAGAACTTTGTGGGCTCTCTCAGAATCTGTGTCAGATTCTTCAACAGCAACATTCACTTGTTTGTTCTTTTGTGGTTTGTTTCGGCCTTTCTATTTTGATTGTTTATTCTTATGCCAACATCTGTTTGTATCATGACCTTCTTTGTCACAGATCTTGCAATAGTGCTTTTTCTGTTGAGGTTGTTGAGTTTGTTTCCCTTTTGAATCCTTTTGTGAATTCCCTCCCTTCTGAAAATTACCTTTTTTTCTCTCCAAGGGGGAGTCGGCGGGATTTGAACCCCCGACCTGCAGGCTCCCTGAGCCTTACCGCACAGTCCACCACCAGGTGGACTAGCGAGTTGATCCGAAAGGATCAGGGACCCCCTCCTATTTGAGGAGGGTCCCCAGCCCCTTTCCCTGCGCGGCCGCCTGGCCGCGGCTTCCTCCGTGGCTGGTGGCTGTGGGAGGCCCGCGACGGCGTCCGCAGCAGGTGGCCGCAGCAGCTGCAACAGGCAGCCGTGGCAACTGAAGGCGGCCTCGACTGCAGCAGATGGCCACGACGACTGGACAGCGCGCGGCTGCTGCTGCTGCAAGTGGCCACGACTGCTGTATGTGGTCGTGACTATAGCAGGCAGCACGTGTCGTCGTCGCGTGTCGCACGCGACGTAGGAAAGGGGGGGATGGCGCGAGAAAAATCGCACGGGGAGGGGGGGAAGGGTGGCGCGGCCGCGCATGATTAAAAAAATCACGTCGCGGGGGGGGCGTGATTAAAATAAAATCACGCGCGGGGGGGGGGGAGGGAGGGAGGGAGGGAGTGGCGTGAGGAAAAAAAACGCACAGGAGGTGCGCAGCGCAGGTGGGGAGGGGGTGGTTCTGAGTGTTTTTTTTTTTTTTTTTTTAAAGATGCATGCTCAGCAAAAAAAAACACGCACAGACCAGCGCTGGGAAAAAAAAATTCCCAGACCAGCGCTGGAAAAAAAAATTCCCAGACCAGCAAGCTTCCGCTTCCTCCCAAAAAAAAAAACTGCTTTTCTCCAGGCAAGACCAGCTCCAAAAAAAATGTCGCATCCTCTCTCTCTCACCCTTCTGGCTCTGATGCCATGTGAAATAAACCGAACAGTATTTCATTATTGAAGCAGCATTTAAATAATACATTTGTAGCTTAAAATAAACTCGGAGGTTGTGGAACCACCCGAGGTAAAAATAGAGATTGTTATAGAAAATAACAATATGCCTAAATAGACCTAAATAATGAAATAAATAAGATATCAATATGATATGCTAACAAAAATCAGCTGCACGTGCAAAAACAGGGGAACAAGCAGAATTTTATTTTAAAAAGCCATTTTTCCTCATTTGCTCACTTTTCCTTCTCTATGGCTGTGTGGACATTTTTCTCAAGAGGTGAAAACGCTGATTCTAAACAAATTTTCAAGATCACGTCAAAAATTTGACATTGTTTCTACATATTTTTAGAGGCATTTTTTTCCAAAAAACTAGGGTCTTGTTAGTTTAAATAGATTTTCAGAGGTATTTTTTTCCCAAAAACTAGGGTCTTGTTAATTTAAATAGATTTTCACAGGTATTTTTTTTCCCAAAAACTAGGGTCTTGTTAGTTTATTTTTGAAATTTTTCTTTTTGTTTGTTCTCTTCAAGCATGTAGGCTAGGCTCCATCTGATTTCTTTTTTCTTTCCCCTCCCATTTGGAAAAATGGATGGATTCTTTGGGTGAGGTCCTTGGAACCGCTGCGAATAGCAATGATCCGCCTTCAAGTGCAACGCAACCGACTCCTTCAATTGCAGCCCCAAGCCAAGCCCAGGAAGAGACCTAATGTGAAAGCATGGGGTTAAGGGAAACTTGCAAAATCAAGTATTTTGTAAACATTGCAGCAAGACATGTGAGGAGGCATCCATCGCCTCAAATACCATCTACTTGGGCAACCTGGGCATGATGTGGATCCCTGCCCTAAAGCAAATGATTTGATTAGAAATAAAGGCTTGGTTGTGTAGCAAAGAGGCCAAAAAAATTGAGCACAAAAGGACAAGGGTTGCAGTGGAACATGGAGTGGGGCCTTGGGCCTCTTTTTATGGGGATGAGGCCATACTGGAGGATTTGATGCGGCCAAAGAATTTGTTCTTACCTCTCGCATTTGACAAGGTAGTATAGGTGGGAGTGGGAGGAGTTCTAAATGAGGCTCCAACACAAGACAAACCACACTTCAGAATACCACATGGAGGAGGGACAAGGGGAAGGACATAAGGACAATTGCAGCCAATTTTTTGGTATTACTGCAACATTCCCTTCAATTGTGCAAACAGCCCCTATTAGGAAGCCCTAGTGAGGACATTGAGCGAGTCTGGCATAGGAGTTAAGCCACCTTCAGCAAAAGATTTCAGTGGACCATTTTTGAAGTGTGTCATCAACACACGTACTCTTGTAGAAGAGAAAAGGAAGACATGGAGGACAAGGGGCTACAACATTCTTTTTTACGGATGGACAAATGCAAGAAATTGCATGCTCTTGAACTTCATGGTGGCTTTGGGTGGATCCATGGTCTTCCTAAAGTCATTTGATGCCTCGCGAGGGATGAAGAATGCACAATTGTTATTCAATTTGGTGGAGAAGGCCGTGCTAGAAATAGGACTGGAGAATCTTGTCCAAGTAATGATGGACAATGTAGCAACATATGTATCTATGGGTAGACTTCTCGAGGAGAAGTACCCCTCTATTTTTTGGAGCCCATGTGTTGCCTACATTGACCTCGTGCTTGAGGACATTGACAAAATGACATGGGTGAAGACCACATTAGAAGAGGCAAAGAACATTACATGGTCTATCTATAACCATACATGGGTGCTCTGCTTGACGAGGGAGCACAATGACAAGAAGGATATTCTTTGTCCAGGGATCACTCAATTGGCCTCCAATTTCATCGCCTTGCAGAGCCTTTAACAACATCACCCACTTTGAAGCAGATGTTTGTGAGCAAGGAATGGTATGCCTCACCATTTCATTCAGAAAAGGAGGGGCAGTGAATCTAGGGGCAAGTGTTTAATGATTCATTTTTTGGTGAGAATCCAGGAAATTCTCAAGGTAATTGCTTGTTGAGTTCAAACTTAAACTTTAAAATCTTATTTTATACTCGAAAATTTTAGTATTACTTTTTCTTAATTTGAGTATTTAATGTTCAATCATAGGTGACATAACCCTTGGTAAGGGTTATTTGCCTTATAGATGGTGAAACATTGGCAATGGGTTTTCTATATGAGGTAATGGATAGAGCTAAAGGGGCCATTGAACACTATTATAATGGCAACCAATGCAAGAATGAACCAATTTGGCACATCATTGATAAGAGATGGACGAGGCAACTCCATTGACCTATTCATGTTGCATGGTGCTTCGTGAACCCCAAATTCTTTTACACTAGTAGTCTTAGCGATGATGAAGAGGTCCACGTGGGGTTCTATACTTGCGCAGAGAGGATGATAGATAACCCCACCAAACATAGCCTCATCCCTACTAAGTTGCAAATTTATAAGGCCACAGGAGGGATCTTGTTTGCATCCTCTGCTAAAAAAGCAAGGTCAACCTTGCGACCAAGTAAAGCATTTAAACTTTTAAAGTTTAACATTTTTTAATTTTTCTTGTAGTTTACGAAAGTAAATTAATACTATCCAAATTATCTTTATTGTAGATTTATTTTGGGAGGACTATGGTTCCAAAACATCTATTCTAAAGAGGATGGCTCTCTGCATCTTGAGTCAGCCTTCTAGCACTTTTGGGTGTGAGCACAATTGGTCTCTATTTTAAGTCATACACACCACGAAGTGCAACAGGTTAACCCAAAAGCGCCTAAATGGCCTTGTGTTTGTACAATACAATATTTGGCTTCCCACTAGACAAGTAAAGGCTAGTGAAATGTATGAGGCAATTGAATTGGATGAGCTAGATTCACTATGAGATTGGATTGTCAAGAGTCCTGTGGATATTGAGTTTATTGTATAGGACATTGTAAGAGGATTGGAGGAGATATACCATGATGATACCATACCTAAGGAGCCTCCAATTCGACCACCTTTTCAAAGCCAAGGCCAACCGTCTAGCGCAAGGGGGAGGAGAGGAAAATAAAAAGCAAATTAAAAACTGCTTCATATTTTGAATTGTTGCATTTCTATGATGTATTTGGTTGGATTTGATGATCATGAACTATAATTGTAGGCATTTTTATGAATATCTACTATAAAATCAACCTTTTGGCTCTCCGATTGTTGTTTAAAATGTTCTTTTTTCAATGAAAGAATTTCTTTTTTTTTTTTTTGATCGAGTTTTTGCCATGTTTTCCCCAAAATTGGGCTATCGAGTTTATCACAAGTTGCAAGTTTTCTAACTATGAAACTCATTATTATTTCATGCTGGTAGGATACAATAATTATAATTTTCGTTATAGTGGCTTTTCTTCTCGAAGAATTTGGGTTGCCTCTGTAGGAATATTGGAGGTAACAGGTACCAAGGAATTTGTAGAGAAAGAGGCAAATAACTGTGGTTTTCTAATTAGTGACATCAGACATCTAGTAGCTTCACCCATTCCTCACGAGACAAGACATAAAACAGTATTTTTCACTTATTTCTTAAAGGATATGGCATAAGATGGTATTTTCACTTACTTTTTCTATTGACAATAATAAGCCTAAATCATCTCTTTATCTTAGCTCTTTGTGCTCATTTATTTTAGTTTCATCAAGTCATTTAATTTTCTAGATAACACTCTTATTGGAGATCATTTAATTTTCTTTATCATGTTTTCCACTCTCTTCTTTTTAATTATCAACCTCAATATCATTAGTGACTTGTTTACATGTTTTTTCTCTAGGATTAAATAATATATTACTAATAATAATTATGAATTCATTTCTAAATTTTGAAACTTATGATTTCTCTTTAATAACTGTTCCAACTCACTATTTAATCTTTTCTTGATATGAGAATCACAATATTCTTTTTCTGAAGAAGATTGATTAATCATTCTTGAAACATTATCATTGCTATCTTCTTGTTTTTCCTATAGTGCAGTAAGTCTCCTTTTGGAAGGCATGGCTGCAGGTAAACCCCAACTCCTAGGGAAAAGGGGGCAGCTGTACAAAGTGAAAATGAGTTATTTTCTCCAATTACTGAAAAATCATCAAAACAGTGAACTTTACTCTAAAAATTTCACTGAAAATGTTAGAAAATAATTGACAATGGTAAGAAATTGCTCGCAATGCTTAAGTATGCCTTGATATTGCTTGATTTGTGCACAGGAATTCAACAAATCAGACTTCCCTCCAGATTGTCATCCAAGAGAACTCACTGCTCAAGTATTCCCCCATTGTGTTCCCTTGTCTGCCACTCTCCGCATCATTATCCCCATGGGGATGCTCCACAGGTGTACCAGCCCCTAGGTATTACTCCAGTGAAACTTTGTCTTCTTCATTATTGATAAAGTTTCCCAAACTTATTACATTTTCTCTGTATCTATCATGTTGAAATGTAAGAAAAAGGATACAAAATCTGATATGTCATCAAAAATCATTTGTTCGATTTAGAATTCAAATTCTAGTCTCACCGATACTGTCGAATTTCCTTTACATTCTTACCACATTGCTTACTACAAACAAACCCTAGGCATATTAGAGACATGTTTACTTGTCTTTAAGTTCGATAGTGAGTTTCCAATATCATTCCATCTCTTTGGTTCCTTTTATTAAGACAAGCATTACTCCCAATTTAAAACTTTATTTTATTGGTTAAAAGTGCTCATAAAGATCTGATCATGGAAAATATAATACATGTACATAGAAAGTGAAAAAAGGAATTCTTTTGGTAGTTTGAAACTTCTGTAATCTCCCAATAGATCAAGGGGAACTAAGAATCCATGACACTACAACAGAGGTAGTAGTCCTTGCAAGTAAATGGATATTAAGAGCAATGGAAGGCAAGAGTCTTCTTCAGATCTTACTCTAACACAGAAGTCACACCACTCATTAAGTTCAGCCAATTAGGGGCTCCTTCCAATTCTATTAAGTGATTGATAATGACCAAGGAATTTGTGCTTATAAGGTCAGCACCACTTAAACAAATCTTGCTCACTTGGCAATTGCTCTTCAACTACTTTCATTGGCAGTATGAGAGGCTACATGATACTTGACTTCTAGCATCAAGACCTATTTGGACATTTCATTTTTCATGTGATCTGCTTGGCCTTTTGACCTCATTTGATAGCAAAAGACTGACAAGTAAAAGGTTGCTTTGGTGAGGAAATCTTTTGAACCATAAGCTGCACCAGTGTCACATGTGGTACAATTTAGAATCCAGCTCAAAGGTTGTTGGAGTTTTGTATTACATTGTTAGTTTGCTCTTTCCCATACGAGAAAGATAGAAGGATAGGTAGCTAAGAGATAGTTATATAACGATATAACTATATTGTTCTATGTATAGATAATCGTTTGTAATAATATAGATGTGTGCCAAAACCTATTCAATCACCAACATTTGGTATCAGAGACAAATTTTCAGTATTTGTTGAACACAGAAATTAGCAAGTGCGATTTGCGTTCGTGACTACAGTTCAACAAATGGATGGGGAGGTTTCTACTCTCCCCAACCTCCAAATCTCGGGTTGGTTCCCTTATACTTTCTACCTAAGCTGAAAATGTTGGATAATATTACATTATTTGGTATATGCAAATGTACCCCCATGGTACCTATGGTACAATGTAAATATTAGCTTAAGGTTTGAGTCTATAGTTTAGGAGTAAGATTTATATTTCCCCTTTTATGTAAGTTTCTATGTGCAAGATATGCACAAGTGTCATGTATGTAAGAGTGCAAGTGTGTAATGAGAGAAAGTGCACAAGTGTCATGTAATTAAGTATGCAAATATGTAATATGAGAAAGTGCATGTAGAAGTATAAGTGTCATGTATTAGGAGTGCATAAGTGTCATAGAGTTAAGTGTGCATGTAAGTAGAGAGTCAAGAGTCATGTATACAAGTGGCAATATGAGAAACCAAAGGACATGTGAGGCTTGTCTTATGTAAAGAATAGGAAAGGTTAAAACTCCCGGATATGTGAGGAGCACAATAGTCAAGTATTGAAGAGTCATCTTTCTAAGGTTATATAATGGAGACAAAGCTCCATGAAATGTATCTGGAAATGTATGAAACATTCAAGCATGAATATTGAAGCTTGTATGCATATTTTGAGCAATTATACTATAAGTGTTCTTCATGTTATTGCATGAATGATTTTGGCCATTTTACATTTATATTTGATATTATCTTGAATGTTATTATTATTTATATTGGCCAACTTATATTTTGATTGCTCTTATATTTAAGTCTACTCTAGATCAAAGATATTGGGACCTAATATAATTTGGCTTAAAAGCCAATAGAAAATAATGAAAGAAACTAATCTAAAATGTAGAAAACAAATCTGATCTACTTTGTGTAAGAGAAAAGGGTGCAAGAGAAAGAGATGTAAAATATAGCCAAAGTAGTAGCAAGATTTAATTTTTATGAGCAGGGACCAAATAACTTCAGTGTGTAAGATCTTTGAATAACTTGCAATAACAATGAAAAGAGGACTAACAAGGGAAAGGAGGGTAGAGCCACTGATTTCACACATCCATGAGACAAACAGTTGGAGACACAATTGAATTAGAATGCCATGCACAACTCTTTTATTGAATTTGCAATTTGAAGTTTCAATACAATCTTACTCCGAAGAGTAGCTCTAATATGCTTGAAGGCCAAAAGACCATTACAATGAGCATTTAGCTCTTATTTATACTTGAACCTATAGCCACAAAATGGACTACATACAATGTACCTTGATGATAATTATGAGGTGATTACATCATCCTTATTTGTCTCTTAAAGATAGACACGGAGCGAGGCACCTTGGCAGTAGGTCGCTTTGAGAGTAGGGTACTTGGAGAGCGAGGTCACTCGAAGAGTGGAGCACTCAGTGAGTGGATTACTCTAATGAGTGGGGCTCCCTCTTACAAACACTTAACCAATTTTTTATTTTTATCTTGCTTTGTCTTCTGCCTCAACTTGTGCAATATACCTTCGTTCGGGAAGCAAGGTCGCTTAGAGAGCGGGTTGCTCTAGAGAGTGGGGCGCTCGTAGAGGCTCGTAGAGCGAGGTTCTTGGAGAGTGGGTCGCTATGAGAGCAAGGTTCTTGAAGAGCAAGGTGCCCTCTTCGAAACACTTAACCAATTCTTAATTTCTGCCCTGCTGTATCTTCTGCCTCAACTTTTGAGACAAACCTTCGTTCAAAGAGCGAGGTAGCTCGGAAAGCAAATTGCTTGGAAAGCAGCGCACTCAGAGAGTAAGCCACTCGGAATAACTATGAAAACAACGCATTCGGAGTGCAGGTTGCTCAAGAGTAAGGCGCTCGAGAGCAAATCACTATGAGAACAATGCACTCGAAGAGCGGGTCGCTATGAGAGCAAGGTGACCTATTCCAAACACTTAACCAATACTTGATTTCTACCCTGCTCTGTCTTCTGCCTCAACTTATGTGACGAACCTCTAATCGAGGAGCAAGGTCACTCGAAGAGTGGGTTGTTATGAGAGCAAGGCGCTCAGAAAACTAGTTGCTATAAGAGTGAGGTGCTCAGAGAGCAGGACGCATTTTTCCAAACACTTAACCAATTCTTGATTTCTGCCTTGCTCTGTCTTCTACCACAGCTTGTGTGACAAACCGCCATTTAGGGAGCAAGGTTGCTCAAAAAGAGGGTCACTTGGAGAGCCGATCACTATGAGAGCAAGGCGCTCAAAGAGCAGGGCACCCTCTTCTAAACATTTAAGCAATTCTTGATTTCTACCCTACTCTGTCTTCTTCCTTAGCTTGTGTGATGGACCTCCATTCTAGGAGCGAGGTTGCTCAAAAGCGGGGTGCTCGGAGAGTGAGGCACTTGAAGAGCAGGGTGCTCGAAGAGTGAGGCACTTGAAGAGCGGGTCGTTATGAAAGCAAGGTGCTTGGAGAGCGGGTTGCCTTCTTCCAAACGCTTAACCAATTCTTGATTTCTACCTTGCACTGTCTTTTGCCTTAGCTTGTGTGACAAACCTCCATTTGGGGAGGTTGCTGTAAAAGCGGGTTGCTCTATAGAGCGAGGTGCTCAAAGAGTGAGACACTTTGGTGAGCGGGTGATTTATGGAGTGGAAAATGATCAAACAAAGCGTCTATGAAGCTATCTTAGTCTCTCTACATTTTTCATACTAATTGCATGACAAAACTTGTTTTGGAAGCAATGGTAGTAGTCAGCTACTACAATTTTGGCGACTTGCAAGGATGTCAATCTTGATTGATGGGAGATCCCAGATGGTGCCTTATTCTTGGGTATGAAGTCAAAATTAAGACAGCCATGCAAAAGAACTAACACTTCTGAAGGGAAGAGTGTTACTGCTTGTAGCGACCTATGGACTGATTAGGGTAAGCATACTAGTGTTATGCTAGCGGCCTTTGGAATAAGGCTGCTCTTATTATAGGTGATATGGGCACAACAAAAAAAATGAAATGAAATTGAGAAGCGGAAACAGAAGGAATAAAGGGGAAGAGAGAATAGTGACAATAGAAGAAACAAAGGAGGTGGAGGTGAAGTGGTCATGAGGTAGATGGTGGAAGAAAGGGATGAGAGAAGTGGGAACCTGGGTGTCTCTTGCAATTTGTTTTTCTTTTTTTTTTCTCAAGTGAGTTTTTTTTTTTTTAAATATATATTTTTTGGTTTTTTAATAAGTATTTAAGGCTTTTATTTATATGGAAAGGGAATAGCCTTAAATAGGAAAATGGAGGTTTCGTTTTATTTTATTTTTATGGTAGAAAAATAGAAAAGGATTGACAAAGAGTGGTATCTGACGTCCTGGTTTGGGATTTTCACTCAAATGAAACTTTTTTTGTGGGAACACTCATGAGCTCCTTTTTTTATTTTTCTTTGTTGGGATAAGTTGGGCACTACATATGAGTAGGGCACTCTACTTCATTATGCCCCTTGGATAAATTTTCTACCCTGAAGGTGGTTACTCGGAAATGACAAAAACACTTGTGCTAAGAAAACAGACTTCCAAGAATCCTATTCCAATAAACGAAACTGTGGGTTGAGTTCTTTTTGCGAGTACTCAAATGGGTCCTTTCACAGAATCAAAATCCATGGGGCGGACTATTGGTGGCGATAGAACTTCCCGAAACTCTCGTACTGTGGAAAACTGTAGTGCAAAACAGTGCATTGTAACTTTTTCTTGTGCTCAAATGGGTCTTTTGTGGAATTTGAATCCATTGAGTAGATCGATGGCGGCGGAAGATTTCCCAAAATTCTTGGGCTGCAGATAACTACAGCACAAATGTTTTTTAAATCAGAGACTGCATGCTATATTTTTTCCCTTTGTACTCAAATGGGTCTTTCACAGAATTTGAATTCTTCAAGCGGATCGATGGCAGCAAAAGAGCTCTGTTGAGTGGAGCTATGAGCCCTTGCACAATGAAAAGTAAAAGCAATTTGAGAAATTCATTTTCTCCTTTTATAATGAGTGGTTGTTTCTTTTTTCTTTTTTGGGTTGGGGTGGGTGTGGGGAACAGGGATTAGAAATGGATTGATGAAAGAGGGAGACACCAAATGTCTCAAGTTGGGATATTCGTTCGAACATATATTTTTTTTAAATAAAAAGGGGGAGGGGGGAGCAGGGAACTCTACCTAGAGTGGGTCGCTCTAGAACGAGGCCCCCTTGGTTTTTTTTTTTTTTTTTATGTCAGGTGCAACTCAGACAAGCAGGGCACTCCAAGACTTTAAGTTTTTTTAAACTTCTTTTTCCTTGAATTGGTTGAATCGCTTATCTCGGATTCGTTGGTGACAATTCTAGTTGAGTGGGTCACTTCCATTGATTGGCCTCAAAAAATATCTGCCTTTCCTCTTGATACTGACTTTCCAACTCGGAATCTTCCAACAACTACATAGGCAAATTATGTCAAATGGCATTAACAGCATATTGCCATGAAGTCTTTTCCAACTTGAAACTTCATAGGCACCCTCTAGTGAACACTATACCCCCCCCCATCAGAGGAGTGAGTAAATTTGAAAACAAAAATCAAAGTCCTGTTAGCTAGAGTTGTATTTGTCCATTTGATCTCTCCCTAGTCTAAAGCTCAATACCAGACATCTAGAGAAGAATATTCCCTTTCAGCCCTGAATTGGTTGGTAGCAAGGGTGGATGCATGAGCTCCTATGATTGTTTCCTTACTCCCTGTCTCATCCTATGGTGGGCTTTGGTATTTGAAGCTAGTTTGGGCTTTTGTTCCTATGTGATCAAATAATAGATTATTATTTAGTAGTAGCAATCCCTGTTGATGTCCTTCCACAAACCTGCTATTGTACATAGCATTGAATTGTTGGAAAGAGGCCCTACCTCAACCTTACTTTCCAAAATCATGGGAAACAGCATCATTCTTAGAATTATGATCTCCCTATTGCTTAGCATAGTTCCCTCACATGAACTCTTCTTGGCACCCTTGGAACTTGCATATGTATCCATATCTATTGCTCGGACAATGTCTGTATCCAAGGTAGAACTGCATGTTTCATACTCTAGAGGAAAATTTGTTTCCATTTTTGCTACAAGCTCTTCCTCTTCTAATGAAAACACACATGCCATATAATCTGCTTTGACCTCTGAATTCTCATCCCCCAAATCCTCATTGTCCACCTCAAGTTCTCTCCATGATTCATAAGATTTTTTATTGATTTGGTAGCCTTCTTCTAGGATTTCTTCTTTGAGTAAGGGAAACACTTCCACCAATGGGGGCTCGTTAGATGACTCTTCTAGTCTCTCTAGTTTTCCTTCCTTTTGTATCATTTCAATAGTGCCCAGTATAATGGTCTCATGTTCTGCTTCTAGATTAGCCTCCATCATTTCTACAGATTCTCCTCCTCTATCCGATAGGATAAACACTTCAGTCTCCTCTATCAGCTCTAGCCCTTCATCTTCAAATTCTTCTTTTATTATCTCTTGTTTTATCACTCGTGAAGAGGAGCATGACTCTCGATGCTCAAGAAAAGAATCTCATGCAAGAATTATCAACCCATTAGAGTAGTTACTGTACGTGACAAAACTTTGGGAAAATGTGCAATTTCCACCCATTAAGGATGTTTTGGATATCAAATGGACTTGCATTGCGTCAGTTTGAGGTACAAACACTTGACTCATTGCTGGTTGGTTCATCATGGGTTGATAAGTCATTGGTTGACTGAATACAATGGGATGATTCACCATATAGTTTTGTGCCCGATCAGTGATCTGAAATTTTCTTGTTGAGGTGTCAGCTAGTTCCTTTGATTAGATATTTGAAGATCTCCCTGTTGAGGAAATATCATGTTCCCTTCATCAAGTTCATATTCCTGTGTATAGAGTGACTAAAGAGTTGAAACCATATGCTTGAGTTCGTTTAGTTGCATTTGCAATTCTTGTTGTTCCTGAGGGGCTGGTTGACATTGGGGATTTTGGTAAAACAATGGATATTGGGGAAACTATTGAGGGGAAGGATATTGGATCTATAGACTAGGCATTTGGGTCGTATGGATAGAGTATGTTGAGTGAATGTTAGAAGGTTTTGTTCAAGAATGAAAGGGTATGGTTGAGATACTTTCCCATATTGTACATGTTGGACATAGTGCCCCGGTTCATGTGACACTCGGTATATCGGTGGTCCTATAGGGACATAAGCGAATTGTAGAGGGATTTGATGATTCAATAACCAAGACATCGCTAATATTATTGGGTGTTTTGACATTCCTGAAATAAGGGGAAGAAAAATCTAAAATCACACCAAAGAACAAGAGAGAAAAACAAGGCGCATTGATCAAAGTGAGAAACAAATGGGAAAACAGGGCACATGGGAGTGGACCGCTCTAGTGAGTGAGTCGCTCTAGCAAGTGGGCTGCTCCAACAAGCAAGTGGCTCAGGGAGTGGGGCACTCCAATGAGTAGGGCACTTGGAAAGCGGGGGCACTCGAGGAGCAAGGTCACTTAGAGCTCTGAAGAGCGAGGCGCTTGGGAAACAAGGTCACTTAGAGAGTGGGTCAATTTGAGAGCACGGTGCTCAAGGAGCAAGGTCACTTAGAGAGAGATGCTTGGAGAGCAGAGTGCTCGGGAAGCAAGGTCTCTCTAGGAGAGAGGTCGTTCAGAGAGCGCTTGGTTTTTTTTTTAAATTTACGCAGTCTCATTCCCACTCACAACTGTCTTCACTTGTTGTTTTAGTCCTTTCCTGAAAAGCAAGATTCATAAATCACAAGTTAGGCAAGATTCTAGATTAAAAAAAAAACAAAGTCACCATTTGTATAAAAAAATACAAAATATGAAATTTGAAACGAAACACAACTCATAAATTTAAATGCAAAAGAGATTTGGGGGCTTCATGCGTGTTAGTGTAACACACAACCCTTTTCGTAGACTTGGATGGATATGAAGTATACTTGCATAGATATGCAAAATTATGTGCGGGTAGGGCAAGATCAATTCTATACCAAAATCGCACATGTATGTCCCACCAAGCATGCCAAAACTATTGACCTCACGTGCAATGGGTGTCTCTTTGTGGGGCGAATCGGATTTGTCCCACTGGGCATGCCAAAATTGTTGAACACAGAAATCGGTAAGTGCGATTTGCACCTATGATCACAGTTCAACAAATGGATGGGGAGGTTTCTACTCTCCCCAATGTAGATAGGGGTGAGTACTTTCCTAGGACAAGGGAATGACAAGAGTCAGGAAGGATTGATTGTGTTTGTCATACTGCTCAGCTTGAACAAATAAATCTTGGTAGACATCTAGACAGTAGATGTCTAAGTCAACAGGGCAGACGTCTAGGAAGGAAGGACAGACGTCTAGATAGCATACGTCTAGGGTAACAGGGTAGACATCTAGGCAGTAGCTGTTTAGGACGATAGGATAGACTTCTAGGACAACGGTGTAGACGTCTAGACAGTAGACATCTAGGACAACAACAAAGTAGACTTCTGGACAGTAGACGTCTAGGATGACAAGGTAGATGTCTAGATAGTAGACGTCTAGGACAATGGTGTAGACATCTAGACAAGAGACGTCTAGGGTGGCAAGGTAGACGTCTAGATAGCCAATTCAGTTTTAAGAGCTACCTCGTGCTATTGTACTTGGAGTAACTCTTCTCGCAAAGCTGCCTGCCCCTTCTGCCAAGTCTCTTCGTGTTGTTTCATCTCCTGTTGCCAAGCTATTTCACTCTGGTTCTTTTGAGCCACTAATGCTTCGGTCTGCTTAATCAATAGTTCCTTAGCCTCCTTTTGCTTCAACATTTCAGCCTCAATGTTGATAACCATCTGGCACCTTTCTTCAAGCTGAGTGCTAAGGTCGGCCAATTGTTGTTGCTTTTCCCGAATGTGTTGCACGGCTTCATTCATTTGAGCAATCCCTTCTGATAGAAGTTGCTCCTTCCTTTGTAATTTTGCCTGTGTCAGTTGTAATTCACTGTCCACAGTCTGCCTAGCTGAATGCAAGTGTTTGATCCCCTCCGCTAGCCAACACAACAAGTGGGCTAGGAAGTTGAACTGGCTATACATTGGCAGCAATTCGGGTGCTAACTCCACCTGTGATTCGTGTTCCGTGGAGTGTTGGGAAGGAGGATTATTGTCGTGGCCACAAACATACACTTGTGCTGACTCCAAGTAGAGGGTGGGTGTCTTCTCTAGCAGTTGTTCCATTCCCTCCATTGTCGATAAGTGTGTAGTGGGCAGAGTCCAAGGCTAGTCCTGGATCAGATACGTCAAACTGCAAGCGTAGATTATCCATCACCTCAATCAATTTGGAAAAACAGTCTACAACCTGTTGATCCATAGTATTTGATGGATCCATGAAATTGGATAGTTCCAACAGAATACATTTGGACCATGTATCCTCATGTTCCTCCTCTTCTTCTTCATGCAAAATCGCCTTCCCCTTTCCAGATAGGTCGATGGGCTTCTTGGTTGCTTTCCATTCTATCACTATAGACTGTTTTGGGAGTACTTGGGCTTGGCTGTTGTCGCCTTCTATCCCAACAACTGGTTGAGACATGTCGGTCAGTGGGATCTTTTCCCCCTTCTCTATTTTGGTCTCATGTCCCAAAGAGACCTCTTCTTTGAATGTGATGGGATGTTGTATAGTCCCAAGTGTAGTATTTCCAACACGGGGGGTGGTAGGCCCTCCTCTACCATCGCTGTGGTGGCTTTTGCTGGGTTGCTAGTATCTGCTGATTTTCCTGTTGCTCTAGCTGCATCTGATGCGAGGATATCCTCAAAGGAAAAAGCCCGCATGGATGTAGCGAATGAAGTTGTTGCAAATAGGAATTTGGGGGGTGCTTCTGGTGAAGTCATCCGAGCTTAGAAGTGAGCTTTTGCCAAATATTCTATAGGCCCAATTCTCATCGACGAGTACTGAGTTCCGGGTGGGACATCTCTGCAAAATTGAGGGGATTTCAAAATCGACTTTTGCCGCGTGCAAGCTCAATTGTTGCTCAAGGTTTCGAGCTATTTCTTGACTACGAGCAATCTTCTCCACTGCAATACCATGCACCAAATCTAGGGATAGTGATGGAGGTGGTGACTCAAATCGCCGTCTCTTCCTGGTTGGCTTAGGCACTTCTGGCGGGGGTGCAACAACTTGTTTTGGTGGCCCTTTCTTCTCAACCCGTGGTGGTGCCGTATCCTCCCCTTCTGAATCGGTCACTCGCCCTTCTTTGCGTGACGGCTTATGGGAGATCTGCTTCACCCGTGGCTTCTTGACCGGTGTCTGTTTCTTTACTTGCGGCTTGGCATCCTTCCACCGCAAGATTGTCGGGGCTAAGTCCGGTATCTGTTGAGGTGGGTCAAAATCTGGAATCTGCACTCCTGCACGGTAGGCTGCATCCAAGAGTAGTCCAATGGCATGAAATACCATCGAAAAATTCTTGGTGGTTCGCATCAGAAAATTCTGAATGCGAAGTGCCAAATGAGTTGCCCAATCATACGCCACTCCTTGCTCAATCCCCTACAAGTATGGAATCATCCAAATGGGGAGGTCTGAGCTCCGCTGTTCTCCGGACAATCTGGCCATCAAGACATTCATTATGCATTGTAATCCCTTAGTCTTTAGCTGCGGTTGCTTGACTCCCCGGTTACCGTGAGTTGCTAGCATGGCATCAACTTCTTCATCCGTCAGAGTGGTGATACTCTTAATCAACTGTGGGGTTTGCTTGGGATCGACCCGCTCATTCACCACTGGTTGGCCCTTCTTCGGAAGTCCAAATGTACGCTGGAATGCTTTAGGAGAAAACTCAACTACCACGTTTCGGTCACCAATGCGGACTGTGCTAGTATGACGCAGTGAATCATATGTTTGCAACATTTGCACCAGATACTCCTTGAAAAAATCTTTCTCAAAACTTTGGACTTGCAAAATGAAATTGATTCCTGCGGCCTTGATCTTCATCTTCACCGGATCCTGTGTTGGTGTCTCTGCCCACCATTGCCGACAAAATTCTCCCGTTGGGCAAATCCAGGTGATTTCATTGATTGGGACCTTGTCGATTTGTTGAGCTTCTTTGGTTCTCCGAGCGGGTACTTCTGCTTGCACAGCCTCACGTCTACCTCGAGTCTGCCCCTGGTCTGGGCTCGGTACCTGTCCGCGCATCATTTCTCTGTGCTCCTATTGGTGATGGAGTCGTTTAGCAACAACCGACTTGGGTACCCTTTGTCAGATGGCTCCCCTCTCTGACGTGTTCTGCACCTCAGACGTCTATCTTCTTAGACGTCTCAACCTACCAAACGTCTATCTCCTTCAGACGTCTAAGTTTTGCCACACGTCTATCCTACCAGACGTCGAATCTACTAGATGTCTATCCTGCGAACGCCTAATCTGCTAGACATCTTTGTCCTTTAGACATCTATTCTGCTAGACGTCTTTGTCCCTCAGACGTCTATTCTGCTAGACATTATTGTCCTTTAGACGTCTAATTTCGCAAATGTCTAGGTTCTTCAGACTGCTACCGACATCTAGACGGATGTGTTGTTCAGACGGATGCCCTAGGTGTTTTTCTACAAACGGCACCTCTGCAGACGTCTTAGGGCATATCTAAATGCGTCGCAGCCAAAAAATACATGTGGTTTCCATAGTCTTTTTGTGTTGTGTCGTCTTCCTATGAATTGGGAAAGAGAATTGCTTGCACTTGCACAGAAAAATTCCGAAAACACCATGAAGCGTATGATTCTTCCAGTTGATGTGGCATCTAGCTTCGTCCTGGAGAATACTTGGTGCGCCGACAATCCCTCTCGGCTCCAAATCTCTTGCACTCCTCTTGCGTTTCACCTGCAAAAATTTGAAAGCGAATGAGCAAAAATGCCCAAGCGCTTCCAATTTATAGGCAGATCTGCCGCCCATGCAACTGCCTGTGTAACTGCCACCTAACGCCTCGTCTGCATGTGTGCCACCTCGCCAATTTTTGCATGCATAGACGTCTCTTTCCTTATTTTGTCCTTTTGCTTATTTCATATTTTTCCTATTTTTGGCTTTTCTTAATGTCTTTTTCTTGTTTTTGTCTTTTTATTGCTTTTCTTTTTCTTTTTATTTTATTTTATTATTTTTTCAAAACTGTGCTTTTCATTTTAACGTCGTCGGGTGAAGCGCATGGCAATGCCAATGCGTACTTCCAATGTATCCGACGTGTTATCCTCTTGGTGATGACTACCAGTTCCATAACTGCTAAAATCATCGTCTTCCGCTTGTGCTTCAGCTTGTTGACGATTCCGACGATTGCCATGACTGTAGGGGGTTTCCATCTGAGGTTGTTCCTCACGCCTTGCAGTTCTTCATGGGATGATACGCCAATCTGCCCGCTCATCTTCTTCTGGCTGATGACGTGTCCCCTGCCCAGTCGTCTGGTAATTTTCAGCTTGACGTCTACTTTTGCTGATGTCATCTTGACCTTCCAGACGGGTTGTATCAGCTGCAAGATGGGTTCGTTCTAGCCAGACGTCTGTCAGACGGATCCCTTCGTCGTCTAGACGTGTAACTGTATCATTTAGACGGATTATGCCAATGTCTAGATGTGTTGCCTCCTCGTCCAAACGGGTAGGTTCATCCTCCATACGGACTCTCTCAGTTCTTCCGTCACTTTGTAGGATTATCATGCAATCATCAAGATAATGGAACACAGTCCCTTCTTGCTCCTGACGGTGAGTCGTCCTATCACTGGGATGATGACTTCCCCTTTGTCCAATGTTTCGATAGATCCTTCCTGTCCCTTGGCCTCTGCCTTGAAGTCTATCGATCTGTCGGCGGACGACTGCCCATCCTTGGTCTATCTGATTTTGATTGAGATCCCTACTTCGGGTCCCATGTCTTCCTCGAGTCTGTGCGACTCGTCCTCTTCCCCTTGCCGGTCGAATCTCCCTAACGTTGGGCTGCCGCACTCCCAGCTGCCCGAGATTCGGTCGGTCCCTCGGTCGTTCTTGACGACGTCTTCGGTTCCTACGAGCTCGCTGAGGTAGACCCAAGGGTCTATCCTCAGGAACATGTAGTGATGGGTTGACTTGGACTATGTCCACAGATGGTCCTTGCGGCCCAATCCGCGGACTAGTCGACCTAGGGGTAGCAGGAGGGGAATTTCTTCCTCTCGGGCTACCGGGATGGAGGCCAACCACACTCCTCCCTTGGTCAGGTAAGCTTGGGTTACCTAGTAGTCCTGACGAACTGCCTGGATTCCCCATGTTACCTCTGTTTCGGGCTTGGTCTATAAGTTCTGCGCACGAGCTTGGTTCTGCATGTGCTTGATTTCTAGGTGTCAGTTGGTGCAGGATTCTTAGCCTCCTATCTGCTCTCATCAATCGTCGTCGCCACCTCGCTTCTTCAAAGCGTCTCTGAGGTGCGCATTGAGCTAAGGCCTCTTGGTACTGATCTGAGAAGGCCGAGTCCATGCTTGAATCATTTCCTTCTCCTGCCGTGTTCATTGGCCAATTCGAGGTTTCCTGAACCCTTCGTTGCATTCGCCTGACTTCTCGTCGATGGCGTCGTAAGTCCATTGCAGCCAACCGATATTTGGCCACTTCTCGACGTTCAGTCGGTCGTTGCATGGCTTCTTCAAATGGCGTCCTTCGCCAACGGGGGGTTGCACCTTCATCTCCTGAAGAATTACGCAGTCCTCCGTTCTCCTCATCTTGTGATTCCTCGTTTTCGATTACCTGTGTCGTTTCAAGGAACCTGACTCCTGCCTGTCGGCTTCGGATCTCGTCCCGTTGTCTTCGTCGATCCGGGTTGGGACTTGGGTAGGGTATATTGGGATCTCGAGGCAGATTCTCATCACTGCTTGAATCAACCAGCCGCTTCCCCTTCATCGGTCGTGTTGGTACTTCTCGAATATCCCTCCATATTATTTCAGCCATCTGTTCCCTACTAACTTGATATTCATTATTACCAGCTGGGTGCTGATATGATTCCCTCATCCCTGCTTGTCCTGGCGATCTTTGTCTTATTGATGGTGAGGCTGTACTGGAAGAACTTTTTGTGTTCAGGAGGATTCGTAATGTGGTTGGAGATGAGTCACCAGAGTCCGAGGAGGATGCATTATTTCCCAAGGGCTCTTCGGTATTTGGCTCAGTATTTTCACTTAGTTCTTCACCTATCAGTCTTCTATTCCCTTGCCTCCTAGAGAATCGCAAGCTGCTTGTTGGTGCTGAAATATTTGAAGCCAATGAGAATAGGTTGCTTTCCGAAGAGGCTCCCTCATTGCCATCCGCGCTTCCTCTTAACTCTGCTTGTTCTCGTTCAGCCCATTCAACTCTTCGTGCATCTTGTCGTTCTTGCATTCGTTGCATGGTTTCATCCAGCTCCTGAATCACCTGTTCTCGCAATCGCCTATTATGTTGCCTTAGAGTTTGATACTCCTCTTGCAACCTTTGCGTTTCCTGAGCCATCTGTTGCAGGATTCGAGATCCTTGACCTTCGTCATCTTCCACTTTTGGAATCTGTTCTTGTAAAGCGACATCCGTGAGGGTTTGGAGTCGCTCCTCTGCTTCGCTATTTGGAAATCGAACGTGGACTTGTAATCGTCTCTGTTCTCCCTCTCGAGGTTCTAACTCCCTCTGTTCGATTACCTGTTCGCCTTCTGCGCCAAATAGCCAATCCCATGTTCAAAGGATCGTATCCCTGGTCGAGCTTCATCTATGGCCTTTCCAGAAGTGTCGCCTGAGGTTTCTAAGTTAATCGTGTTTACTTGAGCCTGTGCCTTATACACTTTTAACTTAGAACCATTCACCGGGTCGGGGCAACTTGTCCCATCCAACTTCTTTATCCGGACAACTCCGTTGTCCAGTACCTCTTCCACTTGGAAGGGTCCAAGCCATAGGGTCTTCAACTTCCTTGGCTTGATCTCTCTTTTCCCATTGTACTTGAGCACTAATTCACCAACCTTCAAATTCATCTTTCGGAGATGTTTGTCATGCCAATACTTTCGTCGTTGTTGAGCAATCTCCGTTGCCCACTATGCCATTACCCTTTTCTCGCCTAGTTGTACCAATGCTGCGAGTCTCTCCTCCATGCTGTCTTCATCATTCAGGCGGGTTTCGATGGCTATCCTCAAACTTGGTACCAGGAATTCTACTGGTACTACCGCCTCCTGCCCATACATTAATTGGAAGGGTGTATGGTTCGTGGTTGGTTTGAAGGTGGTCCTGTATGCCCACAGAACCGCTGGCAAGCGCTCTTCCCAGTCTGCTCCTTCGACTCCACATGTTTTATACATGATGGAAACCAGGACCTTATTTGTCGCCTCCGCCTGCCCATTTGCCCTGGGATAATACGGACTTGACAAGGAATGGAAGATCCTGAATTCCTTCATCAGATTCTGGATGATTTCGTTAACGAAATGGCCTCCCCTATCACTTGTCAACTGCAGAGGTATGCCGAACCGTGTGATAACCTGCTCATACAAAAAGCGAGTCGTGCTCCTTGCAGAATTATCTGGTAAGGCCCTTGCTTCGACCCATTTCGTTAGGTACTCCGTCGCGACTACGATATACCTGCACTTCCTCTTCTGGCTGGTTCGTAGTGGACCCACAAAATCCAAACCCCATCTCTCAAAGAGTTCTTGAGGTTGTGAGGGATGCAATGGCATGAAGTCCCGTTTCAACGGCTTCCCTGTTCTTTGACACGTATCACATGCCTTAACATAGTTCTTGGCATCGTGATAAAGGGTAGGCCACCATAGACCCGCCAACAACACCTTTCTAGCTGTTGCGTCTGGTCCCATATGGCCTCCGGCCAATCCCTCATGTGCCTCCTTCAGGGTCTGTTGCACTTCATCTTCCATCACACATCGTCGTAGAATGTGGTCCTCCCCCATCTTGTAAAGCAAACCTGCAATCAAGGTAAAGGGTGTCGCTTTCGTAATCACCTTCCGTTGCTCAGCCGCCGTCATCTCCTTTGGCAGCTCTCCTGTCGATAAATATTCCCCTATATGTTTATACCACACGGGTATCGCACTTATCATGAACAATTGTGCGTCGGGGAATTCATCCGGTATTCCTCCTTCTGCAGGTTTTCCTAAGTGAATCCTCGACAGTTGGCCCGCTATTACGTGCTTCTTCCCTAGTCTTACTACCACCCGAAACACGAATTCCTGCAGAGTGACGAGCCATCTACTCACTCATCCATAGATCGTTGGCTTGTTGATCAGGTACAACAACGCTTGATGATCTACATAGAAAGCAAAAGGGTTAGCCAACAAATAGTGTCGGTACTTTTGTACTACGTACACCATCCCTAGTGCTTCGCGCTCTGTCGTACTATAGTTCTTCTCGACTCGAGACAATAACCGACTTGCGAAATAGATGGGCTGATCCAACCCAAATTGGCCTTCCTGAGCCAATGCACAACCAATGGCGAAGTTTGAGGCATCTACGTGCACATGGAATTCCTTCTCCCAGTCTAGAAAAACTAGGATAGGTGCCTTCACCAAGTGCGCTTTTAAGCCCTCAAAAGCTTCCTGGTGCTCCTCTGCCCACTTGAAAGGAACACCCTTGCACGTAAGAGCGTCTAGCGGATGAGAAGTCTGTGCATAATTCCGGATAAACCTTCTATAGTATCCCACTGTTCCTAAGAAGGTTTTCACTGAACTCACGTCGTGTGGTTCCTCCATCAGCAGTATGACTCGTATCTTGTCTGGATCGGGCTTCAAACCCTCTTGGCATACGATATGCCCTAGCAGCTTCTCGTATGGCACCATCAAGACACATTTGCCGGGATTTAGGGATATCCGAGCTTTCCTACACAAGCTCATGCATTCATCCAATGCCTTCAAATGTTCCTGTGTCCTGCCATACAACGACCAATCATCTAGGAAGGCTTTGAAATTGCCTGTGGACATCTTATCGAAGATGTATAAGATGATTCGTTGGAATGTAGCCGGTGCATTGCACAATCCAAACGACATGCGGTTGTAAGCATATATCCCGTTTTCCACTACAAAGGTGGTCTTCAACTTATCTTCCTCCGCAATACTGATTTGGTTGTATCCTGAGAATCCATCCAAAAATGAATAGATCTCATGGCCCGCTACTTCTTCCAGAATGGAGTCTGTGAATGGGATCGGGAAGGGATCCTTTATAGTTACGACATTGAGGCTTCGGAAATCCACACAAATCCGGATCTTGTTCGCCTCCCTCTTCAAGGTAATCACAATCGGTGACACCCATTCACTTGTCGTAACCTTAAAGATGATGCCTGCATCTAGCATCTTCTCAATTTCAGCATTCACCAAAGCTGCATATTTGGGATTCATCCTGTATGGCCGCCTCCTCACTGGTTGTGCGCCTTCAATCAGAGGAATCTTGTGTACATAGAGTTCTGGTGGAACTCCCTTCAGGTCCTTGTATGTCCAGGCGAAGACATCCTTATATTCAAGAAATATTTTGAATGCCACCGCTTTTAACACTGGATCCCAGTCGTCTCCACACTTGATCATCTTTTCCTCGCCATCTTCTCCCAAGTTCACCTGAATCATTCTAGGTCCCTCATATTTGATGGACTCAGGTTCATTTACTGCCTTTAGAACATCGATGGGGTGGGCTGGTTTGTCTTCAATGACTGCGTCCCCCATCGTATATTCTGCAAAGTTTTTGGGAAATGTCCATTTTTCTCGTTCCTTATCCTTCTCTGCTGTTGTTTGCTTCTTACTGCTTTCGTTCTTCTCCGGTTCCTTCTTCTCATCCTCTTGGATTTCGTCTCCTGCATTAATGCAAAAACACTGGGGAGAAAAAATTTCATAATCTTCTAACTGCCAGTGAAGTAAGCCTTTATCTTCGTTGTGCTCATCTTCCGTGCATTCTTCCAAGTGCAACACCCCTTCCTCGTCTGGTTCATATCCTGACTCTGCATCCGAGGAAGAATTTCCTGAGTCATCCAAAGTTGCAATTTCTTGGCTTACTGCCTGGTTCTTTAGATTAATCAAGTACTTGTGCTGGCCTTTCTTGAAGGTCAGATGCTCCTTCTCCCAGTTGTGGTTTACTTTCGCCATTCGTAACCACCCACGTCCCAACAATGCATCATATGTTGGTTTCTGCATAGCAATTATAACGAAATCCAATAAAAATTCTTGTTCCGCTATACGTACTTTTTGGCTCATTAGTACGCCTATTGTCTCGATGTCGTACTGATCTGCTCCATATAGTTTGAAGTTTGGAGATCTTAGTGCGGGTTGGCCAATACTCCGCCACGTTCTTTCTGGCATCACGTTCACGCTTGATCCTCCATCAACGATTACCTGATTCAACTTATGGTCCAATATCTCCATGTGAACCAGAGTTGGCTTCTTTCCTGCCTCGATCATAAGTATCGTTGGATCAATGAATTGGCCTTGCTTGATGTTAGCTACCTATCTGGTTTCTGCTTTCCTCTTTGTTTTCATTACTTCCCCAATTGTAGCATATACTTCCGGTACTATGTTGAATAGACTTGCTACTTTTACTTCCACCATCGTATTCAGTACCTATGTCACCAAGCCTTCTACTGATGCCTTCTTATCAGTTGTGATCTCCACCTTCTTTAGAGCTTTCTCCAGAACTAGTCTTTCCTGTTTTTCCTTGTCTAGTTCCGTCCTTATCAATTCTTGTGCTTCCTGCCATCGCTCTTTCTCTTTGGTAGGATTTGGATACTCCTCTATCTTCCTAGCTTGTGCTCTTGTTACTGCTAGGACTTCATCTTCCCTTTCTACTATTGTACTCACTTCTTCGATGTCAATCAAATTGACGTTCTGCGTGCCACTCGAACTCGCCTTATTTGGGCAATTGGCCTCTTTGTGGTTTCCTGGTCCACACCACCTACACATTTGGGTAGCATTGCTACCACCAGTATTGCCTGTATTCTGAGGCTTGGGGCAATTCTTCGCAAAGTGACCCCACTCTTGGCAATTTCGACACTGGATTATTGGTCTTCCTTCAGAGTCATATTGCAATCGACTTTGTCCTCCTTGTCTTCCACCTCGGCGGTTGTTCCTGTATCCGCCGCTTGTTGCACCTTGTCCATTCCTTGAAGTATCTGGTTGTTCTCCTTGTTGAACTGTCAAGGTCTGGTGTCTTGCTCCCTTCAAGTTAAATGGGCAATCCGCTACTGGGTGTCCTGCGATATCACATATGTTGCAATACGCGTTCTTTGGGCAATTGATATTTGTATGTCCTTCCATTTTACAGTCGGAACACCAAATATCCTTTCTATCTTTTCGCCCTTCTCCTTTGACTTCTCTTATGATTTTATCAAATTCCTTCCGAAAGGAGTGTATTGCACTTTGAACTTTATCCTCTCCATCACTATCGGAGTCCTCACGCCTTGGCTGTCCTCCGATCCCTGCAGCTGTTTGCTTGGCTTCGCTTTCGAAGTTCTTTGCTTTCTCAAGGGCTTCTGCATATGTGGAAGCTGGTACTGCCTTCATTTTCTTTCGGTACTTATGCAATAATCCATCCAAAAACCAGCGTTTTATCATTCCATCAGCAGGTGGCATCTCCATTTTGTCTGTCAACTGCTTCAATCTTCTATTATAACTTTTAACATCCTCATCTGGTTTTTGCTTTGTTGCGAAGATTTCAGTAATTATCTCCGTATCATCCCTCAATGGTCGGAATTCTTCTATAAATGCATCTTTTAGGGTGGTCCACTGTGTGAATGGTTGCGTATTCTGTTGTTTCAAATACCAATCCATGGCCATTCCTCGCAAGGTGGCTGGAAACAATTGCAACCACTCCGTATCTTGTGTTACCCCATTTGCTCCCCAAATGGTTATGCAAGTTCCTATATGACATGTCGGGTCTTCTTTTCCTTCCCCGGTGAAGGGTGGGCATTTTTGTTTGCCCGCTCGGTTAGCAATGTTCGCCATTGGGACTGTCCCACTAGGCGGTCTTCTTGGTGGTGATCGAGGTGGAGTTCTATCTGACTCCCTATCTGCTGTTGATGGTGCGAAATTTGGATCAAATAGCCTTCTTCCTGAGCCTCTACTTCGCGACCTCCTTCGCGAGTAAACGAGATGTGGTTCTGGTCTTCCTCCCCACGAACCTACGCATGGTTGTTGCGGTACAAAGTCTCCTTCTGTATCCGTCGACCAACTCCTCTCCGCTGGTTCGGGTGTTACCGTCCACTCCTCGTCTCCAATAACAGGCACTTCCTCCGCTATTTGCTCTTCGCCTTCTGCTATCACCAACAACGTCTCTATTCTCGGACTTTCATCTTCCGCGGGGTTCCACACTCTTTCCACTTCGGGTTGTGAAACTTCGTCTTGATTGTGTGTCCTTTGATTCGCCAGTCACGCACTTCTTCTCAGTGGTATCGCACTCCTTCCTCTTGCACCTTGTGTCATTCACCTCTTTGCCTTATCACATATGCCTCTTGACCCAAAGTTTGATTTAGGCAACGGCGCCAAATGTAGACAAGGGTGAGTACTTTCCTGGGACGAGGGAATGACAAGAACTTAGGAAGGATTGATTGTCTTTGTCATACTTGGCATAGTACTTAGTCTTGGACGAGTAAACTTCGGTAGACGTCTAGAACAGTAGACGTCTAAGACGAACAGGTAGACGTCTAGACAGTAGACGTCTAAGTCAACAGGGTAGACGTCTAGGCAATAGACGTCTAGGACAAAAAGGTAGACGTCTGGACAACAGACGTCTAGGACGATAGGATAGACGTCTAGGACAACGGTGTAGACGTCTAGGATGACAACAAAGTAGACGTCTGGACAGTAGACGTCTAGGACAACAAGGTAGACGTCTAGACAGTAGACGTCTAGGACAACAGGGTAGACGTCTAGACAGTAGACGTCTAGGACGGCAAGGTAGACGTCTAGGCAACAGACGTCTATGACGGGTTTGCCAACAGGTCTAGACGGATAGGCCTAGACGTCTAACAGATAGGTTTAGACGGGTAGGCCTAGACGTCTACAACTCGTGCCTTCATTCTTCAATCTGCAACTCTTCCTGCTTGCTGGTTCCTGCAATTGCACAAACACAACACAACACAATCGATGCTCTATCTCGTACCAAGCATTGATCAATACCTGCAACACAATAAGATGCTCACGAAGTATTCACACATGACACATGCATTCCAGAATAACGTTTGCTGCACAACAGATCTGCATTTATGGACAAGTATGGATATCTTACAAAATGAAATAGGGGGTATTTATAGGCAAGTCCAGGTGGTTACTGCAACCAACCTGACTCAACCGTCCCAACTGCCCTATTGTTAATGCTTAACAATTCAGTTTCAGGCGTAACAACCTGTCTTAGACGTCTAACTCAGCCAGTCTAGACGTCTAACTAATCCTAGACGTCTAACTAATCAGGACGTCTAAGCAAATGACGGCTACATTTGTCCTTTTGTGCAGTTAAACTAATCAGTCCGTATTCATTAGATCGGCTGATTTTACATTGCAAAACATTACATTAAATGACTCATACATTATCAAAATTGTTGTACATAGTCAAAATTGCAGTTCTTTAGTAGACATTCTGTCAAACAGTTCAGTATATTATTTCTTCTTCGAATTGCTGTCTACACCCAACCTCCGAATCTCGAGTCGGTTCCCTTCTACTTTCTAAGCTAAAAAAGACAATGAAAGAAACTAATTTAAAATGCAGAAAAAAATATGATCTACTTTGTTTGAGAAGTAAGGGCGTAAGAGAAAGAAAATGCAAAATACGGCCAAGACAGCAATAGGGTTTAGATCTAGTGCAGTTGGTGTTTTCAACATAAACCGAATAACTTCATCATGTGAGATCTTTGAATACCTGCAACAATCAATCAAAGAAAAGGACTAATAGGGGAAAAGAGAGCAAAGTCATAGAGTTCATACATTCATAAAGCAAAGGTCAAAGACACAATCAAATATGAATGCCACATGCAACTCTTTATTGATTTCGCAATTTGAGTGTTTTACAATTCTTACTCCAAAGAGTAGCTTTGGTATTGCTTCAAAGGCCAAAAGACCATTACAATGAGCATTTAGCTCTTATTTATACTTGAACTTGTAGCCATGAAATGGACTACACACAACCTAAATGATAATTATGATGTGATTAAATTATTCATGGTTGTTTACTAAAGATAGACATAAAGTGAGGTGCCTGTTGGCAATTTTGCCACATTAAAACTTTTGATAAATTTTGGCCTAAGTATGGAGCTTTCAAGCGGCAAAGAGCATCCTGAGGTGTTCAGGTTTTTGCAGGCCATAAACGGGGGCGATAAAATGGACAAAATGAGCCTTGGATATTTTATTATTGCAGATCTTCTCGCCAGATTTCCAACGATATATTATAATAGGCGGTCGGGTTAGCGGATCAAAAGTTATGGCCCCAGGAAGCAGAACCAGGAAACCCAGTTTTTTGTGCGAAGTCGGTCCGACTTCGCCCAGTTTTGGTGCGAAGTTCGTACTTCGCCCAGTTTTGGTGCGAAGTCCGACTTCGCCCAGTTTTGGTGCGAAGTTTGTACTTCGCCCAGTTTTGGTGCGAAGTCCAACTTCGCCCAGTTTTGGTGCAAAGTCCGACTTCTCCCAACTTTCTGAGCGCACCTTGTAGCAGGCTGGCAGGCTGGCAGAAAAATGACTAAGTACTGGGGCGAAGTTCGTGCTTCGCACGAAGTTCGAATTGCTCCCCCTTTCTAGGGCGAAGTCCGTACGACGGCAGACATCAGCTTTCACCTGTACGCAACCCGACTTCGCAGCGAAGTCGGAGTGCGCCCTTTGATAGGTGCGCAGTAGGGAAACAAACTCAGAATTTGACCAAGGCATGAAGGCCTTCCCGACTGCGCTGTTTTCTGCCTGCGCAACCCGATGGCGCTCGGATCCCGGGCGAAGTTGGATAGACTGCCTTTCAAGGCAGACACGTGTCAAGTAGCATCATCCGACAAGTGTCCAGCTTTGGGATCTGAGCCAAGACGTGCTGAGCAAAAGGACAAGCATGGGCCGCACTACTTATGCCAGTTGCCTCATTTAATGCTGATGTGAGTTTCCACCTACCTCAGCTACCCGCATTCCTATCAATATAAAGTTCTACCCAACGTGCTACCACGTGGCTATTCAACCTTCAGGGAGACCATGCCAAGAGTACAGTCCAGCCCGACAGAAGTCAGCATCAGCAATTCCACGGCTGCTTTTGTCAGCTAATGTTTGACTGGGACTTTGTGCCCATTAATGTAACGGGAGGGACTCGGGCTATAAATACCCACCACGTTTTCATTGTAAAGTGGTGGAAGGGGAATGTCTGTTAGGGAACCATTGTAACCGTGCTTCTGCTTATAAATATAAATTGTATGCCTGGTTCTGTTCTGCTGCTTTTATTTTTTATGCTACCTCTCATTTACATGTATGTTTTACATTTCCCTGTGTCACTGCTCGTTGATTCGTTTCAGCATTTGGTGGTCAGATATACCTAAAGCATTGCTTGTGTCATGGCTTGTTGATTCATTTCGGCATTTGGTGGCCAAGCACTTTTGAACTTCATAGATTAGAGGATACATAGAATAGATGTGGTAGCAGTTCCATCAGTTGTGTGTTACGTTGCTGTCCGTAGTGGTGATTGATGCGTTGTCGTGTTGTTAGTTCTCCTTGTAGGGAGAATGTTTGCTAGGGGACCATTGTAGCTGTGCGTATAAATTCTCTGCATAACACATATACCTGGCTCTGATATCTCTTGGTTGCTTTCTGTTTATGTGATTGTACGTAGTGGTGATTGATGCATTGCCGTGTTGTTAGTTCTCCTTGTAGGGAGAATGTTTGCTAGGGGACCATTGTAGCTGTGCGTACATTGCTTAATACAGAAAGTATACTTAGGTTTTGCAGTTCTTGGTTATGCTTTGTATTTATGATGCAGTAAGTAGTGGTGATTGATGTGTTGCCGTACTGTTAGTTCCCCCCACCCAACTCCAATCACATTTGTAAATTCTTTCCGTTTCTTTATCTCTTTCCTGCACTCTCATCTTATCTTACTAACCCCCACAAGGAACCGGCCTTCTCCGGAGATTGGCCCGAAAGGCATCCCTTCCTTCCGGCCTTTCAATGTTGGTTCGCGGGTCCAGGGCGCAATAACGACAAATCCTTTCCTCATGGCGGATTCGTGACCAACAGTTTTTGGCACGCTCGGTGGGACTCTTAGTCCCACATTTGGAAGATCTCAAGCTCGTCCTCACTCGGGCTGATAGTTTCTTTCCGAATACTCGGTGGGACAAGGAAGTTTTTCATCCCCAAACAGAATCGAAGCACTGGTGCTCGCTTCATTGCTGTTCAAAATCAGAGCACCTGGCGACTCTGCACGTTCATATTCTTTGAGTCCGAAAGACCGGTCCTGACGCCTTCATTCAAACGAGAAGGTGGTGAGCAAGGAACCCGGGAAACCAGCCTGACTTTATGAAATTAATACCAATGCTCCAGGCGAGCGCTTTAGGCTGGCTGATTACCAAGCTCGCATAGATGAATCAGTGAGGTGAGACTATCAGTCTCCATATTTTAAGGAAGCCCGAGTTGGTGAATCTTTGGCTTGCCTTCATCTGGCAAAATCACCTGGCGACTCCGACTGAGCTGAAGATCCAAATTTCTTGATCGCAGATGCCCTTTTTTTTTAAGCTGATAGAAGACACCCCGGAGGAATCAAGGTTTGGTGAGCAGCCTTGACCTCACAAGTGGAGAAATGAATGTTCGCCTACAGTCTCCACCGTGGTGGTATTGGCTCCAACCATCACCGCAACCGGTACCCGAAGAGGGCTCCCGTCTGAAAAATCTCCTTGCCACATCGTCCATCAATTGTACGGGTACCGGCATGAATGACAATCTGCCACGTTGCACCATGTTCGCGACCTGGCAAGCTTTGGGAGGCCAGCCGGACTTCAAAGATCATCTGAAGTACAATCAGATCTGGTCCGGACACTGCAGGTTCACCGGATAGGCAACCAAAGCTAGATTTGTGTTGGCGGCATGGCAATAATGCCGCAAAATTTTGTATAAATAATCCGGCTAGTATTCAAAGTTTTAGTTGTTTCCTTAATTCAGTCTGTGCAGTGTTTTCTTTTTAAGTTTTCCGACAGAAGCAGAGTGTCGTGGGTGCCAAGGGTTTCAGAAGGAGGTTGCTGCTGGCAGTGATTATCAAGAGGACAGCGAGGGTGACTCTGTTGCCCAATGGATAAAGGCCTGGGTCCTCACATCGAGGCGAGCTCAATGCCCCGCAAGCCGCCAAGAATGTTGGCAATTTTGCCACATTAAAACTTTTGATAAATTTTGGCCTAAGTATGGAGCTTTCAAGCGGCAAAGAGCATGCTGAGGTGTTCGGGTTTTCGCGGGCCATAAACCGGGGTGATAAAATGGACAAAATGAGCCCTGGATATTTTATTATTGCAGATCTTCTCGCCAGCTTTCCAACGATATATTATAATAGGCGATCGGGTTAGCGGATCAAAAGTTATGGCCCCGGGAAGCAGAACCAGGAAACCCAGTTTTTTGTGCGAAGTCGGTCCGACTTCGCCCAGTTTTGGTGCGAAGTTCGTACTTCGCCCAGTTTTGGTGCGAAGTCCGACTTCGCCCAGTTTTGGTGCGAAGTCCGTACTTCGCCCAGTTTTGGTGCGAAGTCCGACTTCGCCCAGTTTTGGTGCGAAGTCCGACTTCTCCCAACTTTCTGAGCGCACCTTGTAGCAGGCTTGGCAGGCTGGCAGAAAAATGACTAAGTGTTGGGGCGAAGTTCGTACTTCGCGCGAAGTTCGAACTGCTCCCCCTTTCCAGGGCGAAGTCCGTACGGCGGCAGACATCAGCTTTCACCTGTGCGCAACCCGACTTCGCAGCGAAGTCGGAGTGTGCCCTTTGACAGTGCGCGATGGGAAACAAACTCGGAATTTGACCCAAGGCATGAAGGCCTTCCCGATCGTCTTGTTTTCACTGCGCAACCCGATGGCGCTCGGATCCCGGGCGAAGTTGGATAGACTGCCTTTCAAGGCAGACACGTGTCAAGCAGCATCATCCGACAAGTGTCCAGCTTTGGGATCTGAGCCAAGATGTGTCGAGCAAAAGGACAAGCATGGGCCGCACTACTTATGCCAGCTGCCTCATTTAATGCTGATGTGAGTTTCCACCTACCTCAGCTACCCGCATTCCTGTCAATATAAAGTTCTACCCAACGCGCTGCCACGTGGCTGTTCAACCTTTAGGAAGACCATGCCAAGAGTACAGTCCAGCCCGACAGAAGTCAGCATCAGCAGTTCCACGGCTGCTTTTGTCAGCTAACGTTTGACTGGGACTTTGTGCCCATTAATGTAACGGGAGGGACTCGGGCTATAAATACCCACCACGTTTTCATTGTAAAGTGGTGGAAGGGGAATGTTTGTTAGGGAACCATTGTAACCGTGCTTCTGCTTATAAATATAAATTGTATGCCTGGTTCTGTTCTGCTGCTTTTATTTTTTATGCTGCCTCTCATTTACATGTATGTTTTACGTTTCCCTGTGTCACTGCTCGTTGATTCGTTTCAGCATTTGGTGGTCAGATATACCTAAAGCATTGCTTGTGTCATGGCTTGTTGATTCATTTCGGCATTTGGTGGCCAAGCACTTTTGAACTTCATAGATTAGAGGATACATAGAATAGATGTGGTAGCAGTTCCATCAGTTGTGTGTTACGTTGCTGTCCGTAGTGGTGATTGATGCGTTGTCGTTCTGTTAGTTCTCCTTGTAGGGAGAATGTTTGCTAGGGGACCATTGTAGCTGTGCGTATAAATTCTCTGCATAACACATATACTTGGCTCTGATATCTCTTGGTTGCTTTCTGTTTATGTGACTGTACGTAGTGGTGATTGATGCATTGTCGTGCTGTTAGTTCTCCTTGTAGGGAGAATGTTTGCTAGGGGACCATTGTAGCTGTGCGTACATTGCTTAATACAGAAAGTATACTTAGGTTTTGCAGTTCTTGGTTATGCTTTGTATTTATGATGCAGTAAGTAGTGGTGATTGATGTGTTGTCGTACTGTTAGTTCCCCCCACCCAACTCCAATCACATTTGTAAATTCTTTCCGTTTCTTTATCTCTTTCCTGCACTCTCATCTTATCTTACTAACCCCCACAAGGAGCCGGCCTTCTTCGGATATTGGCCCGAAAGGCATCCCTTCCTTCCGGCCTTTCAATGTTGGTTCGCGGGTCCAGGGCGCAATAACGACAAATCCTTTCCTCATGGCGGATTCGTGACCAACAGTGCCTTGGAAGGGGGTCGCTTTGGGCACCTTGCTCTCGTAGCAACTTGCTCTCCGTGCACCTCACTCTCATAGCAACCCACTTCGTGAGTGCCTTGCTCCCATAGCGACCTATTGCCAAGGCACCTTGCTTTATGTCTATCTTGAAGAACACAAGCTTATACTGAGAGGGGGGGTGAATAGTATAAGAGCACTTTTTACTTTTCTTTCCAAATCAATATTATGCAATGTATAGATAGCAATATTAATAGCAGTAATCAAAGCAATGCACAAATCACCACACACAATAGAGACATCAATTTAACGTGGTTCACCCAAAGATGGCTACTTCCACGGAGAAAATCTTTTACTAAAATTTTCTCAATCAATCTCTTGGGAATTCTTTCCCTATTATAATATTTATGGACCTCTGTCCAAAGGAGATGCTGATCCCCTAAATCTAGTTCATGGATCTCTATCCACAGGAGAACTCCTTCTCCTCTGCTCTGGTTGGTGATCCTCTAGAAGACTACTGCCTCCACTACACTAGCTTGTGGATATCTCTCCACTGAAGACTCTTGTCCCCACTCAGAAGACCTGTCCTCACTGCCCTGGTTGATGGATCTCTATCCACTGGAGACTACTGTCCTCTATGCTCTGTCACCTCCAAAGCTCTGTCTCAAATCTGCACTAAACACAGTCCAGTCGATCTAGCACAAATCTGCTCAACAAGTCCACTCAAATATGCACTAAACACAGTCCAATCGGTCTAGCACAAATCTTCTCAACAAGTCCACTCAAATTTGCACTAAACATAGTCCAGTCAATCTAGCACAAATCTGCTCAATAAGTCCACTCAAATCTGCACTAAACACAGTCTAGTCGGTCTAGCACAAATTTGCTCAACAAGTCCACTCAGAACTTGCTCAACTCTGCTCAAACAAGTCCACTCAGAACTTGCTCAACTCTGCTCAAACAAGTCCACTCAAAACTTGCTCAAATCTGCTCAACAAGTTCACTCAGAACTTGCTCAAATCTGCTCAACAGGTCCACTCAGAACCTGCTCAAATCTACTCAACAAGTCCACACAGAACTTGTCCAAATCTGCTCAACAAGCTCACATAGAACTTGTCCAAATATGTATTGTAAGCTTCCACAAAAGCTCACACAAAATCAGTCCACAAGTCTCCTCAAAGACTTGCCTCAAATATGCTTAACAAGTCCACATAGAACTTGTCCAATATCATAGAAGCATAAAGAGAATTGTTAGAGACTCAATATGTTCTACACTCAATGCTCAATCACTTTCAATCTCATAGAAGCATAAAGAGAATTGTTAGAGACTCAATATGTTCTATACTCAATGCTCAATCACTTTCAATCTCATAGAAGCATAAAGAGAATTGTTAGAGACTCAATATGTTCTATACTTAATGCTCAATCACTTTCTCAACTCAAATCAAAATAAAGAATAGTTTGTTTTATGGAACTTGAACAATCACTTCATACAACCACTTGACTAGGCTCAACCACTCAACTCAACCAATTGCTTAATGAAACACCCCTTTCTCACAAACCCTAGTCCAAGCATATATCAACCAACACAAAATGTTTCCAACAATGCTCAACAACAAATCTCACATAACAATGATACTCATGATATTTTCAAACCCTAGTTCAAGTTCTTTGCACAACAACTCACTTCATCAACAATGCTTATAAAACAATCTTCACATAACAATGATACTCATGATCTTTTCAAAACCCTAACTCAATTTCTTCACACAATCCAATGGCTTCAACAACAATGCTTATAAAACAAGGTTTTAATCACAACTCTTAATTCCAGAAAACCTTGAAGCATTAAATCAAACACTTTCGAAATGGAAACCCTAACCAAATCCTTTTCACTCCAAACTTTATTTAGAAGGCCAATCAACCAACTCAACCAAGAAATAATTTGCCCATACCTTTTTGCTTGACAAGGAGTAGATCTCACAAATCTGCCACACTCACAATTTCTTCTTTGCCAATCTCAATAAGGGTTAGAAGATAATAATTTCCTCAAAAAAACACAATACAAAATGATATCAAACAGAATACACCTTATCACTCCAACTTTAAAATAATATCAATACCCTCAAAATAATCTCTTTGGCAAAAATCCTTTTACAAATAAAATCAACACTCACTAAAAATCACAACCTCTTACTACCTTATTACTCCAATTTAAAAAGAATATATCCTCTTTTATAAATCACAATTCAACACATGACAATTTGCTAGCACTCCTTATTTCTCCTAACCACTAATTTTATTGCCTAACTAAAAACCTTTTAACAAACCCCTTATCACTCCTAATAAAGACTTTAATTAAAACTTTAGGCAATAAAAATATAAACAAAAATTACCTTTGCCTCTCCACGGGTTTCGAACCCTTAACCTCTGCCTCCGTGAACGCCCTAGTCGCGGGCTCCTCAACCACGTGTGCTCAATGCACGTTGAGAACCAAAAGGCTCTACGCACACTATCTTCCTTCCCTGGCGCCTTAATCGAAAAATGTGAAGCACGAAAACCTTTCCCTTTGGCACTTACCACCAACGGGTTTCGAACACGGGCTCTTGCTTCCACCAATGTTTTCGTAGATCATTAGCTGCCAATGGACCACCGTGTCCAACGTGCTTAGAAATCTCCAACCTCTTCACCTTATGTCTGGTGGATAAGACGAAAATATTTTTCGTCTTCTTCCTCAACGAAGCTCTCAAAATCGCATACGAAATATTTCAACCTTGGCGCATATCAATCGTTCGAGGGATAATCTTCAAGGTCTTTTGGCCTCCCTTTTTATACACAAAGTTGCCATTATCTTCAAACGTTGGCGCTCCAAATTTTCAATGACGTCAACGCATATATCCTTTGTAATTTATAAAAGATTTAAATTCCAAGGAATTTAAATTTTATAAATTATAATTATAACCTTTGTCTTTTAAGGCCTTCTCTTATTGCATAACTTTGTATTGATGATATTTATTTATAAAAATTAAATTCCTTTTGAATTTAAATATTTTATAAAATAAATATTAGACCTCCTTTGAACTTTGCAATAGGCCTCCTTGGGTATTTATGAAAACCCATTTTAACTTATGCTCTCATATAATATTAAAATATTATGGAGCCCTTTTGCCTTTAACTTCTGCACTGTTGAAGCTTCTTCCTGAATATTTGTGACACCTTTGACGACTTTATTTTTTGCCGAATTCCTTGATATTAAAGATGACTTCATTTCTTGACATCAATGACAATTTTAACTTTTAGGACTCAAAATGTCCAACATGTCTTTAGTAAACATATAAGCATACCATGATCACCTCGTAATTATCATTGAGGTTCATTGTATTAGTCCGTTTTGTGGTTACAAGTTTAAGTATAAATAAGAGTTAAATGCTCATTGTAATGGTCTTTTGGCCTTTGAAGCAATAACAAAGCTACTCTTCGGAGTGAGAATTGTGAAATACTCAAATTACAAAATCAATAAAGACTTGCGCATGGCATTCATATTTGATTGTATCTTTGACCTTTTCTTTATGCATGTTGAAATTTGTAGCTCTACCCTCTTTTCCCCTATTAGTCCTCTTTGATATATTGTTGCAGGTATTCGAAGATCTCATGCGATGAAATTATTCGGTTTCTATTGAGAATTCCAACTGCACCAGATCTAAACCCCACTACGGTCTCATTCGTATTTTACATTTTCTTCCTCTTAACCCTTACTCCTCAAACAAAGTAGATCAAATTTGTTTTTTGCATTTTAGATTAGTTTCTTTCATTGTTTTCAGCTTAGTTAGAAAGTAAAAGGGAACCGGCCCGAGATTCGAAGGTTGGGGAGAGTAGAAACCTCCCCATCCATTTGTTGAACTGCAGTCATGGGCGCAAATCGCACTTGCTGATTTCTGTGTTCAACAGTATTTTGTTAGATCCTCCTCAAGTTTAACACCAAAGAGACAAAGATTTCCAAAGGGCAAGAAGAAGAGAGTATTCTCCATATATCGCTCCATATGAATAGAATGGCATCACTGCCATGTACTTTGTAGAAAATGGAAACAATACAGCATGCCTCATGGGTCATACCTGCGTTGTTGCTCACATTGCAGCTGTACCAATTTGCAAGACAGCGGGCTTCTAATCATAGCCTTTTCTGTGTTCATATCATCAGCTCATGCTATCTGATATTGGATGGACGAAAAGTACAGTGCAGATCTCTACACTTATTGATGAGCATTCACAGGGGGTGCTACCACTAGAGCAACTTGAGGAAGACAAGGAAATATGTGTTGCAAATCTATGCAAAGATAGAGGTGAAGGAGGGGCACTCATGCATTCATTTAAAAGCATGTTTGTTTTTCAAATCTGCTCGCTCAAATGTGATATTTCTCATTCTCTACCTGCATGGAAGGACCTAGTGGCGAATATCTGAGAACGTGGTGATGTGCTGGTACAATAGAGATACTTTTGCTATGCTTGACATTTGTGGTGATAATGTTTTGGTGCATGTCATTTGGTACATTGAAAAAAAGAATGCAACCATTCATACTTGATCATCCATGTGGTTCACATGACGAATGATCCTGCTCATGCATTGCAAAAGGACATCAAACAAGGAAGAGTTAATGTTTTACAAAAAAAATAGAGCGCCCTTTCAGGCCATATTCAGGAGTGCTAATGAAAAGTTTCAAACTGAGAAGGCATTCGGAGAGCATCGATTTGTAATGTCCCTTTCCAGGCTTGTCTTTTGTGAGAATGCTCTTAGAGGATGTTGGGGTTTCGCCAGATGGTTGTATGCCTTTGGATGCCAGTTTTTCGGGGACATTCTGAGATTTGAGGGAGGACTTACTATTTATAGTAAGTCGGTGATTCAGGTTTCTGGCCGAATTGACTACAGAATGTTGTTCTTCGCCAAATTGGGTATCCAAATATATCTTCAGTTGATTGACTAGACCTGTTTGATTATCAGTGTAGGGAACTTACTATTTTTAGTAAGTTTGTTTTGGCGGAGCGGAAGTCCTACAAGTGGTTAGTTTGGCCAAATGGGTACTCATTTCTATCTTCGGATGTGATTTTGGATGAGCGGTCATGGAGTTTTTAATCGTCGAAGTTATAATTATTATAAAGTCATTAAATTATTATATTATTCTCCTAAATATGACTCTATAATTTGTTAGGGGGCTTATGAGTACTCATTTTGAAGGAAATAATGTATATTTTAATGTGGTGTTATTAATGCCTAGCTTGGACACCACTTTGGGAGATTATAATATGATTAAGTGATATTGTGGAGTTAAGTCGTTATATGTGCTCATTAGTAAATGAATTATTGACATAAAGCAAGTAAAAAAGAAAGAAGTTTAATCCCACATTCTACCCACATTGGGTCGACCAGCTCGAGAAATGAATAAATAGAGGTTGTGAGAGCATTTGAAGACATCTTTGGTTATTACATTTCATGTTTGGAGAAAGGAGCTTGCTTGTAGCAGAGTTTGCAGGAAGATATGCAACTTGTTTGTGACGAAAAACCACATGCAAGGGCAGATTTGGCTTGTTTGGAGACGAAACCCTCCAGCAAGAACATCACTTTTGGGATTGCAAGATATCTTTGGAGTGATTGTGGCATTTCCGTTATGGGGAATGATTGGAGCTTCAAAGTGGCAGGTTGTTGATGAGTTTTGGGGTGCACTTGGTGCCATTTTTAGAGTTACTTCAGATTGCAGATGTTTCCAGTGAGGCCAAACCATTAGAGGCTATTTTAAATTAGATTGTTTGGGTTTTGAAGAAGCTTGTATTGCTGATTATTCATAGTTTTTTATCAGCTTATCAGCGGTACACTTCAGCAGTTTGGAAGGGATCAACTTATTCATTTGTGAAGGGTTTTTAACAGGTCGTACCAATTGCAGTGAAGGGCGTGCACTTATTGAGGCCAAAAGCCTCCCATTTGGAGTATTCATTGTGTTGTATGAGGTTTTCTCTTTGTTGGACAGCCAAACAACAATTAGTATGCTGGAGAAATTGTATTACAAGCATATTTAATGAATATATAAGTTTGTTGTTGTTGGTGTTAACTTCCAGAATTATATCAGGCCTTTAGATCTTTGGGTACACTTATCCTTGTACAATTTCCTTCATTGGGTTTGCTCAATATCATTAGAAGAAGTTTGTGCTTAAATTTCGTAGTCATTGGAGGAGTATTTTTTAAGATACAAGCATTTCTAGTTTCATGCTATGTTTATTTCCAGAATTTGTATTATTGCAAAAAGTATAAATAATTCATATTTGCATAAATCACGTGATATCAAAGCAATTAGCAAACAAGACATTCAAGTTTTCAATTTGGAACCCAAGATCGGAACCTGGCTCTTTGGGTGGCAAATTTATTTGCCTTCGAAAGGGGTAGGACATTACACGATTGATAAAGACCATGTGGAAGGAAGTGATCAGGTTGACTCCATCATGGCTCTACGCAGATCCATGTCAGCCGAAGGTAGAGTTCAAATATGTTTTTGATTTGGTGGGCAACGGAATGTTGGTAGGGGCATCGCTATTTAAAATTCCATGATTTTACTTTCTTTCACTTCAGTAAATATCCACGACATAACAGCTGAGATGAAACATGCAAACCGTGAAAGGCAAATATTTTAAATTTTGAGTTCCATGTCAGCACAACATGTAAAGAAGACCAGTTCTTCTTACCATTGTTTCATGAGCACGTTAGATCTGCTTGAAATATCTACACGTATGACTTGGTATTTTGGAGCAAATCAGGAATAATATAGTCAAGCACATATGCAATTGCAAACAAATTGAGGTATTAAAAACATTTTTCTTAAATTATTCTATTTTCTAATGACCATTGTCTTGTACTTTTATCATAAGTTTGTCATACAACATCAGGATTCACGTGTCATTTGAAGCGTCAAAATCCTTATTCAAATTTTTTTTGTAATGAGTGGACACATTAGATATGTTGATGTCATATTCAAGGATATATGAAGTTTAAAATAAAGAACAGTTTTATAAGCATTTTACAATGTGCCTTTGATGTCTAGTAAAAGTATTGATGGTCATGATAAAGATTTCCTTGATGCTACCTATGAACAAGACCATTGATATGAAGTAGATGGATTTCACCATAGTTTTCAAGCATGATGACTATTTGAAGGAGAACTACATCTTAAGACTTTTAGGACAAACCACTTTTGTGAATGATTTCAAAAGAATGAAGTATCATCGATTGTATTGCGACATTTATTGCAAGTATGGTCACAATTGAAGACCTATTGGTAGCATGACTTTTCCGATCAAAGTCATCAAGTGATTGCTTAGATTGAGGAGGGTCATACATGAATTAATTCATTTCAAACATCTAAGTTGCGAAGCAAATGAAGAATGCATTGTCTTCTAAAATTAAAGATAGTGCTTCAATCTGAGAGAAGTGGAGTCCACTTCCACAATTCAAGTTATTTCATTCCAAGAGAAGTAAAGGCCTATACCACACTATAGGATGTGAATAGTTGAGTTTGTTCCTATTCTCCTTGTTTTGCAGATCAGAAAGGGCCAATCCAACTGATTATCATCAAATAGAAGTGTGTATCCTTATTTGCATTGTATTGGAGATATTCACCTATGAATAGATGTGTTTCCCTATTCACAAATTGTTGTAAATCAACACAGCTTAGGTTGACTAATCATTTGTGACTGGTTTTGTGTGTCCCTGGTCATAAGTGTTGTTGACAGTTGTTTGTATCCAATTAGCAACTTTGTCAATGGATAGAGTGTGTGTCCCTATCCACGTTTGCATTATGATCTTGGATAGTTGAGTTTGTCCCTATCCTTGGTTTAGAGTTTAGTGAGAGCATTCCTGGTAAGGTGAACAATTGAGTTTATCTCTTTTTATAATGATATAAGTCATGGACTATTGTGTTTGTCCTAGTTCATGATCTTTATATACTTTGGTGAACTATGTGTGTGTCCTAGTTCATCAGGTGATTGGAAACATTTTGGACTATTCTATTAGACCTAGTCCAGTTACCAATGTTCTTGCCCCTATATGGAAAAATCATGTAATAAGGGAGGAATGTTGGAGTTTTGTATTACATCATTAGTTTGTTATTTCCCGTATGGGATAGATAGGTGGGATAGGTAGTTAATAGATAGTTATATAATGATATAATTGTAATAAACACTTGTAATAATACAAATATGTGTTGAAACCTATTCGATCACCAACAATAGCTATGTAGGGTGAACAAAGCAACATATCAAGAACTCTACAGAATTATCCTTCAAAACTTCCTTTTCAAATTGCAAGGATTCCCATGGGATGTAGGGTAATTGGTTGGAGTGAAGAATATCATGCCATCAAGGTTCCAATCGGGTGAACCTTAGCATTATAATCAAACGGCATGATATGAAGTGGTTAAAAATGTGGTCTTCCCATGTGGAGACCTAGGCTCAAATCTTGTCAAGCGATATATGCATAATTACCAATAGTAATACCACTATGTGGTTTGTTAAAATACAGTGATAACATGGTCATGATGTAATATAGGTGGGGCCCAATTCAATCCAATATAACCAACTAAAAAAAAATCACAAAGATTGCATCCTTAATGGAAAGATTGGAAGGCATTTTCATAACTACATCACAAATGAGAAACACTTCACAGCCCTCTCTCTCTCTTTGTGTGTGTGTGCACATGTGCATGTTTTTTTTTTTTTTGCATTACCAATTATTTTAGAAATCAAAGTTTGGGGGGTAGGGGAGGAGCAAAGGCATTATCAATTAGGAGAAAGAAGATCAATTTTAGAAGTTGTGATATGATAATATATATGTCATTGTAATTAAAGCTCACGATATAACGAAATTGAGGCACTAAGACAAACTTCAAAATAAATAAATAAATAAATTAGAAAGAATAAGTACTTTGTTTTGCTTTTAGAGACTAAAGAGTCATTTAAAGATTTTAAAGATCCACTATATCACATGATTGGAGCATAGTTATAAGAACTAGGTGGCCCTGGGAGAGGCTTTATCTGTAAAACCTATTATATTTTATGTTTTTCTTGCTTGCCAAGTTTTACTCCAACCTCTTCCCTAAGTCCAAGTCCAGGTCTAGGTTTGGGTTAAAATAACAGGCTTGCCGAGTCCAAGACAAGTCCAAGTCTCAATACTATGGTTTGAAGTACACCATTTCTCCTCTCTTTTCCATGCTTGTTCATATTGTACAAATGTTTCATAGATTCATATTATTTTCATTTTGTGATCCTTAAGAAATGTAATTCACAAGTTCAGAACCCACAAATAAGATTATTATTAGTTTTATTAAATAGAAGGTGTACTTACTATATCTTAGATTACAATCTTATGGACTCAAAATATGTTCCCATGTGATTTTACATATATGTTCCAACACTAATAAATGGATGTTGCATTTAATTTTTAATGTGATAAGAATTAGTTACAATAATAAGGAATGAAATACTAAAAGAAGGCATACGCCAGAATGTAAGATAACAAACTTATTGAAGTAGAAAGGAATAGGATTGCCAAAGAATTCAGCAGCAAATTATATAAGTTTTGAAGCGTTGAAGCATTTGCCCAATAATTGCGTAAATATTTGACTTGCTCTTTTTTGAATTCAAACAAGAAATGAAAATGAGGCAGGTGGAGAGGATCAAATGGTAAATTTAGAGGAGGAACAAATAACTAATGTTGAAGAAGAGACTGCTACGAAGACTCATGTCAAACCAATATTTTTTTTTTATTATTAAAAAAAAGGGGTTTTAAAAGGGTCCCCCACCCTTTTACATGAAAAGTGAGCTAGAAACCAAAGGGGCCTCAAGGCAGCAAAAACCACTAAAGGCTAGAAAATCTAGAGCATGAATAAATAGGAAGTAGGATGATGCAGTCTAGGTTGGTTGATCTAGTTAAGGATGACCAACCAAGCAACTATCAAACCAATTTTGGACACAAGAATAATAATTAAAATTTATTCTATTATTATGTTCACACACAGGTTGTATTTACAATGAGAAATCTTTGATTTCACTTGCCGGAAGTTTAACTCTTTAACAGCAATAGATATAAACTCTCATCAGCCTGATCACAATAAAAGAATCCCATAAAATTATCTTAAACAGCCTTAAAATAACCTGCAACAGCTGCTGGTCTTGTGCCGGAATCTTCTTTTAACCTACTACAACTACTGGTATTGTGTCGGAATCCTCTTTTAACCTATTACAGCTACTGGTATTGTGCTAGAATCCTCTTTTCACCTGCTACAACTGCTTGTATTGTGCCAGAATCCTCTTTGCAATGCTGAAAACACAACAGGCTACACCAGAATCTCAACACCAACTCCTCCATGACCCAGACCAAATCTCCCCTTTCTCTCTTTGGCTGCCACAATTTCCTTAATGAGCCTGGTTTGCTCCATTTAGCTGTCTCTTCCTTATTTATGGTCTTCTTGTTGGCAAATTGGTAAATTTCAAAAAAAAAAAAAACCTCTAATGCCCTGCCTTCTCGTAGTAAAACAACACATGCAAAAATGTAATCTCCACTTAGACGCCCACGAATCTGGAGTTTTAATTTGTTTTTTAATTTTTAATCTTAAAATGGAGTGCTCAGTTTTTTTTTTTTTTCTTTTTTTTTTTTGTGATGCGAGGTTGCTTATACGCCTTGGATGCTTCTACATCATAGGGTCATGAGCTAGAGAGGTAGATGCATTGAGGAAACAAAACAAAAAACAGAGATAAGATACTTTACATGCATATATCTCTATTTCAGAGCCATAATACATGCATGCATGAATACATCATCCAAAATGAAGTGCAATCGGTTATGACTTCTCATTGTAACTATTGGTAAATAGTCTAAATTAGATACAGAAAATTCAAGCATCAACCAAGGTACAACATAAGCATTATATCAAACCATCCAAAAGTGGACTTCAGGATTAACGGAACAAAACATGGATATAATAGATGCATTTCAGATAGATTTGAAAATGACATATTGAACAATTGGTCACTGGCTAAACAAAGGCCTTTCTAATATGTATAATTCATATTATCAAATGAAAAAAGAGCAAAGTGAATCCAAATTCAGGATCCTAGCTGTAGGAAAAATGAGATGTCCATTGTTCATTCATTATTGATTTTCCAGTATTCTTTCCATTCTGTTTCTTGTTCAGGGATCTGCAAAAATCTATTTGAGATATATTATTCCCTACTCACATCAACGTAAAAATTCCAAAAAAGAACTTCTAGGCAGTATTATTTAAAAAATATAAATATAAATATAAAAAATTACACAACAGTAAACCTATATACAACAGGATCATTATTCTCTGGATATATTGAACACACTGAGATACAAGAAGTAAATCTATTCTTCTTTTAGGAGAGGAAACATGAGTTTAATGTTACACCATTACGTGATTAAAGTATGACTAAGCATTTAACACAAGACCTGTTAAAAACGCAAATGAGATAGATTGTCAGTTGGAAAATATGGTCAGGTTAGCTCAATGGAAGGGCAAGTGATATTGGCAGATTCTAGAATCTTTACAGAAAGGTTTAATATGAAAGGAATGATTGAAGAAAACAAGAAACTATCATGAAATGTTCTTTACACACACTTTTAAAAGAAAATGCGTCATATTTCCTAGCATTCTTGTACAAGCATTTTTTCTCCTTCCAATTCTCCTTGAATTCGGTCCGAGTACAGTACGAAGCTGGACTAAGTTTATCCTAATATCATCTAATTAGCTCTAAAATTAACAGAAAATCCCATGAATATTCTACTGGCAGAGAAAATATTACCTTGATGTTTTGTATGAATTACATGATTAAAGTATGACTAAGCATTTAACACAAGACCTGTTAAAAATGCAAATGAGATAGATTGTCAGTTGGAAAATATTGTCAGGCTAGCTCAATGGAAGGGGAAGTGATATTGGCAGATTCTAGAATCTTTACATAAAGGTTTAATATGAAAGGAATGATTGAAGCAAATAAGAAACTATCATGAAATGTTCTTTGCACACACTTCTAAAAGAAAAATTGCGTCATATTTCCTAGCATTCTTGTACAAGCATTTTTTCTCCTTCCAATTCTCCTTGAATTCGGTCCGAGTACAGTAAGAAGCTGGACTAATTTTATCCTAATATCATCTAATTAACTCTATATTTAACAGAAAATCCCATGGATATTCTACTGGCATAGAAAAATATTACCTTGATGTTTTGTATGAATGTTAATTATCTATTCACATGCCTCATGTTAGGTTTATTTAAAAGTGCACGGTGGAAAAAGAAAAAAAAAGATCAATATAAAGACTAACAAGAAATATGTTTACAAGAGACAACCCGAAGGAAAATGAAAGAATATTAAAGACAATGAAGATCTACGCCATCAAACTTATTTTGAGAAGAAGAATACCTTCAGCTGCTGTTGAAGTTTCAGGAGGTATTCTAGAAGCCAATGCAAAGAGTGTTGTGAAATAAATGGCACAGATCAAATTATCTGCAGCTAGTCCTGCTGTTAACACTGATGGAGACATATTGAGAGCCTCTGAAACTGCAACGTAATTAATAGCTGCAGACAAATAGAAGATAAAGTTCAGAACTTTAAGATAGAGTACTGCAAGGCTCGAAACATGACATGATCAAGACATGTGTATAAGACCAATGTGATCAAACAACCTAAAACCCAAACTAAAGGGAGTAAGTGTAGAAACGCAAACTGGAGGGAGTAAGTGTAGCACAGCGGGAGTATTCCATCCTTGGAGGAACAATTTCATATGATAGATTTAATAATCAGCTATGACTACATTCATCTCACTACTCAGCAATTCAATCCGTGAATAGGAAAGTCTATCCTCTTCCAAACTGCTAACTCAATGTACAAACTTATCTCTCCACACTATACGGCAATTTCAGTACAATAATACCATGTACAACAATGACTATATGGCAACGACTGTATGGCAATCACCATACGGCATTTAGCAATGTATGGCACATGAGCAATGCACTGTACGACATGAGCTGTACAGAAACTCTCATACAGTGACTCTTGTATGGCGACTTCAATATATGATAACTTAGTTGAATGGCAACTCTCATAATGTGACTTCACTTGATACAAAACTTGAAAGGAACAACTACAAATCTATCTACTGCAGCAATAAACAATGACAACACATATAGGAAACATACAATGGCAATAGATGAAGGATAAATATGAGTAGATATTGCATTAGCTTTTGCCTGTATGATAGAATGCATACGGCACTTGTTTTACATTCACAGTGTGCGAGCTGCACAAAGTATCTCCTCATAACAATGTCTATGCAAACACATCTACTCTTCCTATATACCCAAGGTGTCTAAGGTACAATACATTACATGTTATGATACCCACTCAAATGAATGAGGGGATGTATTTATCATTAGGAGATGGAAGTTAACAACAACTACCACCCTAGACAGCTCACCTCTAACTGGGTGATAACTACCCTACATTCACACATAACACATGATTACATGCATTTCATCGTACAACTTTATTTACATTACAAACTTTGGAATATCAAAAATGCTTACGTCACAACTTATGACGTCAAAACAAATAATACAAAATTACATTACATTGTGTGCACTTAGACTTCAGCACACTTATTTGACTTTCCTACCTAGTCTACTTCTTTGGCTAAGGCACATTAGAACTAGCGCCTACAGTAAGACAGCAAACAAAATATCTCAAACAAATTTCAAGCATCTAAAATGCCTCAAAAGTACAAGTTTGTGAAAAGCTTCTCACCGAAAAGAATGTGACACCAATTCAGCTTTGATAAATAGAAAAACAAAAAAATAAGATTAAGTTAAAAAAATAAAATAAAATAAACTTAAGCTAATACCATAGCTTTTGACCAGAATATTACAAGACACGTAGGACCCTCACCCATTGGTAACACCCAAAAGATATTCCTTTCATAGTAGATATTGGGGTTGTTTTGATGTAGGAAGGCTCTCTGACAAGAATCTAGGTTGTTCCACTTATGAGAAAGAGATGTTAGCCATCTTGCATGCAATGGAGAAATGGAAGCCTTATTTGTTGGGCATTGCTTGATTATCAAAACAAACCCTAGAAGCCTCAAGCATTTCTTGGGAAAACGTCTCTCTTATCCAAAACAAAACAATGGTTGACCAAGTTGTTAGGGTATTACTTTTCTATTGAGTACAAGAAAGTAAAGGAGAATGTGGTGGTGGATGTTTTTTCTCACAAATATGAAGACTCTATCATTGTCAATGCTATCTCCAATCCCCTTCCTCAATGGCTTGCCCAACTTCAAGAGGGATGGCAGTCGGATCCTATGATTATTCACGTGATTCATGATGTGGAGGCTGGTAATCTTCCCACTTCCTTATTCTCCTATGTGGATTGGGTTCTTAGGAAGAAGGATCGTATTTATCTCATTCAGTCTCCCATGGTCAAGAATGGTACTGTTGCCACATTTTGCACGGGGTGCAATGTTTTCAATTTTGTAACAGTGCTGCTCTTCCTTTTCCCTCTTCCTCTATTTTCCTCTCTTCCTCTCTCCATTTCTCTTTCTTTCCTACATTCTCTTTCTTTCCCCCTTTCTTGGAGCCCCTCAGTTGGATTTCAAAGTTGACAGAGCGTTGCCCTGGAAAATGGCTAAGTGTTGGTGCGAAGTTCGCACTTCGCCCAGTTTTGGTGCGAAGTCCGACTTCGCCCATCTTTCTGGGCGCACCTTGTAGCAGGCTGGCAGGATGACAGAAAAACGACTAAGTGTTGGAGCAAAGTTCGTACGGCGGCAAGAAGCAGCTTTCACCTGTGCGTACTCCGATTTCGCAGCGAAGTCGGAGTGCGCCCTTGACAGGTGCGCAGTGGGGAATAAACTCGGAAATGCACCCAAGGCATGAAGGCCTTCCCGACTGCGCTGTTTTCTGCCTGCGCAACCCGATGGCGCTCTGATCCCAGGCGAAGTTGGATAAACTGCCTTTCAAGGCAGACACGTGTCAAACAGCATCATCCATCATCTGACAAGTGTCCAGCTTCGGGATTTGAGCCAAGACGTGCCGAGCAAAAGGACGAGCATGGGCTGCACTACCTATGCCAGTGGCCTCATTTAAAGCTGATTGGAGGTTCTACCTGCTCCAACTACCCGCATTCCTGCCGATAAGAAGTTCTGCCCAACACACTGCCACCTAGCTGTCCAGCTTCCAGGAAGACCATGCTGCGGGTATAGTCCAGTCCGACAAAGGTCAGCATTTGCAGCTCTTTCGCCGCTTTTGTCAGCTTGTGTTTGACTGGGACTCTGTGCCCATTAATGTAACGGGAGGGACTCGGGCTATAAAAACCCACCATGTTTTCATTGTAAAGAGGTGGAAGGGGAATGTTTGCTAGGGGACCATTGTAGCTGTGCGTATATTACTTAGTACAGAAAGTACACTTAGGTTTTGCAGTTCCTTGTCATGCTTTGTATCTATAATGTAGCAAGCAATGGTGATTAATGTGTTGCCGTACTGTTAGTTCCCCCCCACCAAACTCCAATCTCATTTGTAAATTCTTTCCGTTCCTTTATCTCTTTCCTGCACTCTTAGCTTAAACCATAAAACCCCCCAAAGGAGCCGGCTTTCTCCGGAGATTAGCACGGAAGGCATCTCTTCCTTCCGGCCTTTCATGCTGGTGGGCGAATCTGGGCGCATTAAGCCAAAATCCTTTCCTCATGGCAGATTCGTAACCAACAGTTTCTGGCACGCCCGGTGGGACCAGGGTCCCACATTTGAAGAGAGATTTTCTGATCAGTCTCCACCTGGCGCTGACAGTGGTTTCTGAGCACTTGGTGAGACAAGGAAGTTTCTCACCCCCAACAGAATTGAAGCACCGGTGTTCGCTTCATTGCTGTTCGAAATCTGAGCACCTGGCGACTCTGCACGAACAAATCCTCTGAGTCCGAAAGACCGGTCCCAGCACCTTCATGCAAACAAGAAGGTGGCGAGCAAGGGATCCGAGAAGCCCGCCTGACTTTTACGAACTGGACATCAACGCTCGAGGCGAAATTCCCAGGCTGGCTGATCCGCAAGCTCGTGTCGACGAAGCCGAGGCTGAAATCCAAGAAGAAGCCGAAGCCGAGGTCGACGGAGCTGAGTACGAAATAGAAGAAGCCGAGGAAGAAGAAGCACCTGCATCCTCGGAAAGTACCGACACTGAGTACACAACCGACGGCGGAGAAGAAGAAGAAATGGCTGCTCAGCAGCAAAATGATGATGATCTCTTCCCGGCGGTAGATTCTACAGGGCCCTTGGCCCTGGTCGGACAGCAAGCTGTGCCCCCTGCTGCTTTAAAGTCTATCCCTACATACGACGGCTACGGCAAGACGGCGTGCGAGCACATCCAGGACATCCTTGCCCTGGCCGCATTGAATTCCATTACTGATGAGAGTGTGAAGACCCGTCTGCTGGCCCTTTCCCTGAGGGGAAAGCTTCTCTACTGGTGGAGATCACTGCCAGAGGGATCCATCACAGGGGTGGCCCTGACTTGCCGGAAGGCTCGTGAAAGGATGCAACGAGTCCGCTGACCCTACTTCTTTGCTGCATCAGTTCCAAAGCATCCAGAGACACCCTCAAGAGGAGGTGTCTGATTTTAACATCAAGTTTGCGAGATCCTGGAAACGGGTACCTCGCGAACTTCGGCCTTTAGCTGGCATGGCTGCTCACTACTATCTGAGATCCTTCAACTCAGACATATGCCTGCTGCTGAAGATTGCCAGAATAGACGAGTTTCCTGCTCTATATGAGGCTGCCCAGCAAGCTGAAGCTGACATTATTTTTATCGGCAGACTCCCGTCCAGGGTGCAGGAACCCATTCACCCTGACTTCCCCAGATCCCAGTATCCGCCTGCTTCTGGTGGTGCATCGTCCACATCAGGACAGCAACCCCAGCAGCAGTGGAATCCGGCGCCGGTCGTAACTCCTTACGGCCCGCCTCAATTGCATTATCCTCACCCGCCTCCTCCTGCTCCGCATTTCCCAGCACTTCCTACTCCTCCGCAGTATGCACCTTATTCTAACCCTCCTCCACTAGCCGCATTGCCTCCACCGGCACAGTTGCTGCCTCCTGACAGTAATATTCAGAATACAATTCTCCAGGAGGTGCGGGCTTTGGCCTCAGGATATCATGCCATGTCCAATGACATGACCGCTCTGAAGAAGAAGCAGGCCCAGATGGACCTCGCTCCTAGGAGGCCATATGCTCCCCCGGCGCTGACAAAAGACAAGCCCCCGGAGCATCAGTTGCAGAGGCGTCCGCCTCCGAGAAATGCTGCTATAGAAGACCCGCCTGGTCCTTCCGACCAGGTTAACTAGTGCACTACGTGCAACGACTCGCATTCGGAGGAAGACTGCACATTGCACCAGCACTACATCCAGACCTTGGCCGGCAGCGCCATAGAGGACGATGAACTGTACATGATCCTAGACGGCGAAGCCAACTTTGCCCTCCCAGAAGAGAATCTAGTGCCGCCCGCCAAGGAAGAAAAGAAAACCGCAGATGCTGCCAAGCCTTTGCAAGTTTACGCCAGAAGAGAAAAACCGCAGCCCGGTGGACTGCCACCGTACAAACGGTTGTGGCCCTACACAGCCCAGGAGAAAGCATCCAAAGATAAAACTCCAGCCAAGCCTTCTCCAGCAAAGGCTGCCCCCGTTCCAGCCAAGCCTCCTATGGCAAACGCTCCAGTTCCGGCTAAAGCTTCCATACCTCAGCCTCCAGCTGAAACCACAGAACAAGCCCAAGAGGGGTTGAAGTACCTGTCTCTGACCAAGAGACAGCGAGTTGAGGCTACCCAGCAGTACCGGATGAAGTATGAGCCGGCAAAAGAAGCAGAAGGAGCTAGTACCTCGGGCTACAGCATTATAGACGAGTTGAAAAGAACACCTGCTAGAATCAGCATGTATGATGCTCTTCTGCTCCCAAGCCAGGTGGATCTACTGCAAGAATCTCTGAAGAACATGAAAGGCGGCAAGCAGATACAGCCCGCTGTCCTGGTTCAACCTTTGACAGTCTCAGCCACTGGGAAGAACAGACCGCCACCCTTTTATCTGTCTTTACGGATGCAAGGGCACATAGTTCACAACTGCATGGTGGATTCTGGTGCTTCCACGACTGTGATGCCGAAGGCCGTTTGCGATGAGATCGGGATGGAATACACACGTAGCAGCCAAGGCATGCTGCAATTAGACGGCACCCCTGTCAAGACAGTTGGTGTCATAAAGGACATCCCTATCCGGCTGCACAAGGCTCTCGACATCGTGGTCATCCAAGAGGTCGTGGTTGTTGACCTGGCTCCCTACTTCGGCATGTGTCTCTCCCGGGAGTTCACTGCGAAGTTGGGCGGGTACCTGTCTCTAGACTACTCACACATGGAAGTGCCCTTCAAAGGAAGGAGACTGAAAATTTTCAATGAGAAGCCTTCCACCTTCCTAGTAGAGAGGATACCCGGAGGAGAGTTGGACTGCATGGTTCAGCTGTCGGAGGAGGAGCTGGTGACAGTAGAGCTGACTGAGCAAGCCTTCGAAGTGCTACAGCTTGAAGATGAGTTCTCTTTGCGGGACTTCAACGTCGTAATTGAGACAGAGCAGGGTTGTTACTCTGTCGTACAGCCAGAGAGGCTTGACAAGTCGGCTGCAAAGGAAGTGGGACCTGCACTGAGAAGCTTTAGAAGCTTTTCTTTGACGGCGCGCGATGCAAAAATGGCGCCGGTGCAGGGGTGCTTCTGGTTTCTCCAACCGGAATCCAGAAGGACTATACCTACAGGTTGGCCTGGAGATGCACTAACAACTCGGCAGAATACGAAGCCTTGTGCTTGGGTTTGCGAAAGGCGGAGAGGCTGGGGATTAAACACCTGCAGATCTTTGGAGATTCAGAGCTGGTGTGTCACCAAGTTACGAGCAAGTGCGCCTCCAAACAACACTATCTTAGGGCGTACCGCAACCGGGTGTGGGACCCGATGGAGTCGTTCGACTCATTGAATGTCAAGGCGATATCACGTGAGAAAAACAAACACGCCGACATTCCGGTGTCCGTTGGAGCCGGTATGTTCCGGTGACGACGTTGTCCGGAAACCGAAGCCGGTTCGCACTATTTACGTGCCTTCGTGCCTGATAAGGACACCCACTGGCAGGTGTTCAGTTGTGACGAGGAGATCGTCACATTTTTGGTTAACGAAGTTTGTGTAATCGAAGGTAGAGACCCTGATGACGAGCAATATGAGGGGTTGATACAGTTAAGAAATAATCATGTCCCAAAAGGACTGATTACATTGGAGAGTCTGTTTGATCAGAATGACAAAGCGATATCTCACAGGATCAAAGTAGACCCGAAGCAGTATGCTGACCTGGAACTTGAACCTAGTAAAACTATCAAGGTCGGAACAGACTGCACGTCAGAGGAACTCGAGCAGATTAGATCACTGTGCCAGGAGTTCCTCGACATCGTGGCCTGGTGCTACGATGATTTGAAGGGGTATGACAGAACTATCATCCAGCATACCATTGAGCCAGAGGATGGCGCCAAGCCATTCCAACAGAAGCAGAGGGCCGTGAATCCGAAGATTGAGGCCATGATGAAGGCCGAGCTCTTGAAGATGCTTGGAAGCCAAGATCATCTACCCCATCAAACATTCATCCTGGGTCGCGAATTTGGTGCCCGTGAGGAAAAAGAATGGCGACATTCGTCTCTGTGTCGACTTCAGAAACCTGAATCAGGCTTCCCTCAGGGACCACTATTCGCTTCCCCAAATCGACCAGATTCTACATATCGTTGCTGGAGCCCAGAGATTCTCACTTTTAGATGGATTTTTCGGCTACAACCAGATTTGGGTCAAAGATGAGGACCAGCATAAGACGGCGTTCACCACCAAGTGGGGGACGTTTGCCTATCAGCGCATGCCGTTTGGCTTATCCAATGCTAGCGCCACATTCCAAAGGGCCATGGACCTGGCCTTCCGAGAGCTGCTCAATAAAATCATTGTTATCTACCTTGATGACATGACCGTTTTCTCTCACCAAAGAGGGGATCATGTTTCACACCTATGGCAAATATTTGAGAGGTGTCGAGAATTCGGCATTTCTATAAACCCGAAGAAGTCTGTCTTCGCAGTAAAAGAAGGAAAGCTGCTGGGACATGTCATCTCCGAGGAAGGCCTCGCCATTGACCCTGACAGAGCAGAAGCAGTCCTTCGCTTGCCAGCCCCCATTGATAAAAAAGGGCTGCAGTCCTTCTTCGGTCAGATTAACTTCGTGCGGAAGTTCATTCCGGACTTCGCACAGGTGATCAAGCCTATGGCCGAGCTGTTGAAAAAAGATACAAACTACGAATGGACTGATGAGAGAGAGCAAGCCTTCGAGGAAATCAAGGCTCGAATTGCGCAAGCTCCGGTGTTGACAAACCCGGACTACTCCAAGGACTTCATCCTTTATGCAGTGGGAGAACCCGAAAGTTACGCTGCAGTCCTAACTCAGAAGGGAGACGATGGCGAGGAGCGCCCCATAGCATTCCTGAGCCAAGTGATTCAGCCGCATGAGGAAAAGTACAACTTTATAGAGCGGCAGGTTCACGCTGTTATGAAATCCCTTCGAAAGTTCAGGCATTTTGTCTCCTAGAGCAAAACGACTGTCTTTGTGATTCACTCGGACGTTCGAAGCTTCATCATACAAGGAGAACCGGGTCACAAGAGAGCAGGATGGATTGCAAAAATCCAGGAGTTCGACATCGAAGTGCGGCCCACCAAGCATATCAGGGGTCGAGCCTTGTGTCAAGAATTGGCCCGAAGCGCCGTAGCCGGCATCTCCACCGTAAGTGGGAGGACACAGCGACACGCATCTACCTAGCCAACTCCTTATCGGAGGGGGAGTGATTGGACGGATGAACCGGTGAGATATTTCTGCACCGGAAGATGTCCAGATCACCTGAACTCCTCACCAGGAAGGAGATTTCGGTTAGGTGCACTTAAGTACACTCTTCGCCCCAAGGGGCTTTACTTCAAAAACATCGACGGCATCCTGTTGCGGTGCGTCATAAAATCAGACCAGCCTAGGGTCCTCGAAGATTTTCATTCCGGGATGCCTGGGGGTCATCATTCTTCAAGGCCTACGGCCTTAAAAATAATTAGATCTGGGTACTATTGGCCCACTCTATTTACAGACGCTCATGCAGTCTGTTCCAAGTGTGATCAATGCCAGAGGTTTACCGGCAGAAACAGAAAAGCACCCCTGCCCCTTCAACCGATTCAGGCCGAGACTCCGTTCCAGCAATGGGGTCTAGACTTCATTGGGGTGATTTCGCCTAGCTCCTCTGCCGGAAACAAGTTTATTCTTACAGCCACCGATTACTTCACACAGTGGGCAGAGGCAATCCCGACCAAGAACGCAGACCAAGAAATGGTCATCAGGTTCATTGAGAGCCTGATTACCCGCTTCGGGGTTCCAGAGTCAATTGTGACAGACAATGGTCCGGGATTCGCAGGCGCTGTACTCACGGAGTACATTGGCAAACTTGGCATCTATCACAAGATGTCTTCTAACTACTACCCGCAGGGGAATGGCCTTGCCGAGTCTACTAACAAGAACCTCCTGAAAATCATCCGGAGGACCATTGACAGAAACAAGCGGACTTGGCATTTACTCCTGAACCGGGCGCTGTGGGCGGACAGAGTTTCATTCAAGAAATCCATCAAAACGTCCCCCTATGCGCTCGTCTATGGCAAAGAGGCTGTCATGCCATCCCACATTGAAATCCCTGCCCTATGGATGTTGGACGAAGACAGGAGCAGTGGAGACCCGGTGGATGACAGACTGTGCCAACTCCTGCAGTTGGAAGAAGACAGAGAAAAAGCATACTAGGCCTTCAATGAGAAGCCTTCCACCTTCCTAGTAGAGAGGATACCCGGAGGAGAGTTGGACTGCATGGTTCAGCTGTCGGAGGAGGAGCTGGTGACAGTAGAGCTAACTGAGCAAGCCTTCGAAGTGCTACAGCTTGAAGATGAGTTCTCTTTGCGGGACTTCAACGTCGTAATTGAGACAGAGCAGGGTTGTTACTCCATCGTACAGCCCGAGAGGCTTGACAAGTCGGCTGCAAAGGAAGTGGGACCTGCACCTGAGAAGCTGTGGAAGCTTTTCTTTGACGGCGCGCGATGCAAAAATGGCGCCGGTGCAGGGGTGCTTCTGGTTTCTCCAACCGGAATCCAGAAGGACTATACCTACAGGTTGGCCTGGAGATGCACTAACAACTCGGCAGAATACGAAGCCTTGTGCTTGGGTTTGCGAAAGGCGGAGAGGCTGGGGATTAAACACCTGCAGATCTTTGGAGATTCAGAGCTGGTGTGTCACCAAGTTACGAACAAGTGCGCCTCCAAACAACACTATCTTAGGGCGTACCGCAACCGGGTGTGGGACCTGATGGAGTCGTTCGACTCATTGAATGTCAAGGCGATATCACGTGAGAAAAACAAACACGCTGACATTCTGGTGTCTGTTGGAGCCAGGTATGTTCCGGCTGACGACGTTGTCCAGAAACCGAAGCCGGTTCGCACTATTTACAGGCCTTCTGTGCCTGATAAGGACACCCACTGGCAGGTGTTTAGTTGTGATGAGGAGATCGTCACATTTTTGGTTAACGAAGTTTGTGTAATCGAAGGTAGAGACCCTGATGACGAGCAATATGAGGGGTTGATACAGTTAAGAAATAATCATGTCCCAAAAGGACAGATTACATTGGAGAGTCTGTTTGATCAGAATGACAAAGCGATATCTCACAGGATCAAAGTAGACCCGAAGCGATATGCTGACCTGGAACTTGAACCTAGTAAAACTATCAAGGTCGGAACAGACTGCACGTCGGAGGAACTCGAGCAGATTAGATCATCGTGCCGGAGTTCCTCGACATCGTGGCTCGGTGCTACGATGATTTGAAGGGGTATGACAGAACTATCATCCAAAGCATACCATTGAGCCGCGAGGATGGCGCCAAGCCATTCCAACGAAGCGAGAGGGCCGTGAATCCGAAGATTGAGGCCATGATGAAGGCCGAGCTCTTGAAGATGCTTGGAAGCCAAGATCATCTACCCCATCAAACATTCATCCCGGGTCGCGAATTTGGTGCCCGTGAGGAAAAAGAATGGCGACATTCGTCTCTCGTGTCGACTTCGAAACCCGAATCAGGCTTCCCTCGGGGACCACTATTCGCTTCCCCAAATCGACCGGATTCTACATATCGTTCGTTGGAGCCCAGAGATTCTCACTTTTAGATGGATTTTTTGGCTACAACCGGATTTGGGTCAAAGATGAGGACCAGCATAAGACGGCGTTCACCACCAAGTGGGGGACGTTTGCCTATCAGCGCATGCCGTTTGGCTTATCCAATGCTAGCGCCACATTCCAAAGGGCCATGGACCTGGCCTTCCGAGAGCTGCTCAATAAAATCATCGTTATCTACCTTGATGACATGACTGTTTTCTCTCACCAAAGAGGGGATCATGTTTCACACCTATGGCAAATATTTGAGAGGTGTCGAGAATTCGGCATTTCTATAAACCCGAAGAAGTCTGTCTTCGCAGTAAAAGAAGGAAAGCTGCTGGGACATGTCATCTCCGAGGAAGGCCTCGCCATTGACCCTGACAGAGCAGAAGCAGTCCTTCGCTTGCCAGCCCCCATTGATAAAAAAGGGCTGCAGTCCTTCTTCGGTCAGATTAACTTCGTGCGGAAGTTCATTCCGGACTTCGCACAGGTGATCAAGCCTATGGCCGAGCTGTTGAAAAAAGATACAAATTACGAATGGACTGATGAGAGAGAGCAAGCCTTCGAGGAAATCAAGGCTCGAATTGCGCAAGCTCCGGTGTTGACAAACCCGGACTACTCCAAGGACTTCATCCTTTATGCAGTGGGAGAACCCGAAAGTTACGCTGCAGTCCCTAACTCAGAAGGGAGACGATGGCGAGGAGCGCCCCATAGCATTCCCGAGCCAAGTGATTCAGCCGCATGAGGAAAAGTACAACTTTATAGAGCGGCGAGTTCACGCTGTTATGAAATCCCTTCGAAAGTTCAGGCATTTTGTCTCCTAGAGCAAAACGACTGTCTTTGTGATTCACTCGGACGTTCGAAGCTTCATCATACAAGGAGAACCGGGTCACAAGAGAGCAGGATGGATTGCAAAAATCCAGGAGTTCGACATCGAAGTGCGGCCCACCAAGCATATCAGGGGTCGAGCCTTGTGTCAAGAATTGGCCCGAAGCGCTGTAGCCGGCATCTCCGCCTGTAAGTGGGAGGACACAGCGACACGCATCTACCTAGCCAACTCCTTATCGGAGGGGAGTGATTGGACAGATGAACTGGTGAGATATTTCTGCACCGGAAGATGTCCAGATCACCTGAACTCCTCACCAGGAAGGAGATTTCGGTTAGGTGCACTTAAGTACACTCTTCGCCCCAAGGGGCTTTACTTCAAAAACATCGACGGCATCCTGTTGCGGTGCGTCATAAAATCTGACCAGCCTAGGGTCCTCGAAGATTTTCATTCCGGGATGCCTGGGGGTCATCATTCTTCAAGGCCTACGGCCTTAAAAATAATTAGAGCTGGGTACTATTGGCCCACTCTATTTACAGACGCTCATGCGATCTGTTCCAAGTGTGATCAATGCCAGAGGTTTGCTGGCAGAAACAGAAAAGCACGCCTGTCCCTTCAACCGATTCAGAGCCGAGACTCCGTTCCAAAGAATGGGGTCTAGACTTCATTGGGGTGATTTCGCCTAGCTCCTCCGCCGGAAACAAGTTTATTCTTACAGCCACCGATTACTTCACACGGTGGGCAGAGGCAATCCCGACCAAGAACGCAGACCAAGAAATGGTCATCAGGTTCATTGAGAGCCTGATTACCCGCTTCGGGGTTCCAGAGTCAATAGTGACAGACAATGGTCCGGGATTCGCAGGCGCTGTACTCACGGAGTACATTGGCAAACTTGGCATCTATCACAAGATGTCTTCTAACTACTACCCGCAGGGGAATGGCCTTGCCGAGTCTACTAACAAGAACCTCCTGAAAATCATCCGGAGGACCATTGATAGAAACAAGCGGACTTGGCATTTACTCCTGAACCGGGCGCTGTGGGCGGACAGAGTTTCATTCAAGAAATCCATCAAAACGTCCCCCTATGCGCTCGTCTATGGCAAAGAGGCTGTCATGCCATCCCACATTGAAATCCCTGCCCTCTGGATGTTGGACGAAGACAAGAGCAGTGGAGACCCGGTGGATGACAGACTGTGCCAACTCCTGCAGTTGGAAGAAGACAGAGAAAAAGCATACCAGGCCTTCACCGATCATATTACAGCTACTCAAGGCTGGTTTGCAAAAGGCACCACTGCCCGAGTTTTTAAAATCGGGGACCTGGTGCTGAAGTGGGACTCATATAAGGCGAAGCCCGGCAATCACGGGAAGTTTGATGCTCTCTAGGAGGGCCCTTATCAGATTGCCCGGGTGAACCAGTTCAATGCCCATGTACTTCGAGATATGGAGGGTCAGCTCCTACATATCCCTGTTAACGGGTTCCACTTAAAATTTTACCGCTGCTGAAGGTGCCCGAGTGGCCCTTCTTTGTAAAAATTTCCCTTATGCATTTTGTTTTCCAGCATGTACAGTTTCCAGCTTTTAATTTTTTATTATTTTTTGAGCTAAACTGCGGCATGGGAGAGAATACAGACTTCGCAGCGAAGTCTGTTGTCGCCCCTCAGAAGGGGCGAAGTTCGGGCTGCTTGAGTGAAGAAAAAAGAAAAAAACGTCTAAGTGTTGGCCGCTGCCCGACTTCGCAGCGAAGTCGGGCTGCGCGCCAACAAAATTGCGAAGTGTGGAGAAAGAACTGCAAGGCACAAGTGATCGGACTGTGCTCAGTTTTGAGCGAAGTCCAACCTCGCGCGCGAAGTCTGACTTCGGCCGGCTTGCACCCTAAGTTCGAACTGCGCGCAACTCCCGCGCGAAGTGCAAACTTCGCGCGAAGTTCGAACTTCACCCGAACTTCGGGCGAAGTCCGAACGCGCTTCATGGTCTTAACGCAACTCGTGCACCCGGTCCCAAGAGGCAATAAAATAGTACTTGCCAATTCTTCCAAAGTTTGCAAGGGGCCGGACTGCGCTCAACCCTTGGGCGCGGTAAGAAAAGAAAGCAGAAACAGTCTCAATGCAAACTTCGCGCGAAGTTCGGACTGCGCCCGATTTTTGGGCGAAGTCCGGCTGCGCTGGCGAAGTCGGATCGCGCCCAACTTTGGGCGAAGTCCGATTGCGCCTTGTTTTTCAGGCAAGCTTGAACAGTTGTTTAAAAAAAAATGAATAAAATATTCAAAAGGTTCCAAGCTGGGCCCAAGGCGCATTGCGACCGTTCTGAGATGGGTTTCCGCGCCAAAAGGTTTTTTCTTGAGCAGTGTGCCCAGATTGCGGCAGTGACGTCAGCCATGGCGCAGCGTCCAAGATAAATTTAATGATTGCACAGTCCTCAATGAAAAGTGCAATCGAAAAAGCATGGCATGGCTGCCGGGGTACCTTTTTCCAAACATTCTCCTGCGCAGCCACCCAAGAAACATAACTCCTTCACTTGCCAGCCGACCTACCCCCTCCTGCGCGACATTAATGACGCTGTCATTATCTAGAAAAGGGGGTCAGATGCATTCAAACATGCCAAACTGCGCAGATTATTCCTGTGACTGCGAAATCTGCTACAGACGCCCTGAATTCGTAATTATTGTTGTTTCGGAGAGATGGACAGAGGAAAGATGCCAATGCTAGCGCAATCCAACGAAGGGTGCGAACCCAAGGATTTACCGCGACCAAGTGTTTTCAGAAGTGAAACACCGCCGGAGCGAAAGTCAAAATCCCGGCCAAAGAAAGTACAGCGTGGGCAAGCCCCACCACCTCCGGTAAATTACTTGGCGGGATACAAGGACGGCTCATTTTCTATGAGCCTGACTAAGCTACGGACAAATGTGGAGAGTTGGGCTGACAAGGTTTCGCCCTCTCACCATTTCGGAGCGGCGTACAAGTCAAACCTCTTTCGGTTCTTATGCCCTCCTGTCCATCAATGCCCGGAGCTGGTAGACCTGATTGTCAGACACTACAGACCAGTTACCCGGCAGATTTGCAGCTCCAATGGTAAACCCTTGTTCGCGCTGCGCAGGGAGACCGTCCAACCAGCTTTCGCCCCAGGGTTGGAGTATGACTCCAGCACAATCGTCAGAAAGATAAATCTGGGCGAGCAAACGGGACACTTCACGCAAACAAAACGGATGAGGGATTTCCTCAATTCAGAGCTGAACGCCTCGCTTGCAACTGGACAGTGGCCAACCGGCCCCATGCCTTTGGCGAGGTTTCAGAACAAATATCTATACACCATTCTGGCATGGATCCTCGGCTGTGACTCTGATGAGCTGGTACAGCCGTACCAGCTAGCGCTGGCAGAATGTCTCCTGTGTGGAGAATCCTACGAACCAGCAGAGTAGAGAAGTGGGAAGCGTCCCATATTTTTCGACTGGGCGGACTGGCTGGCATACGCCATCCACTCCAGCCTGGTCAAGCTCCAGAAGAAGCAGTCCACCGAATTTCGGTTCAGTTCTGTTCTAGCTTGGCTTTGTTTGTATCATTTGCACTCCCGGATGCCGATCCCGAACCTGAAGAAGGTCAACGAGAAGGGAGAGCCACAGCCCGTCTATGACTGGACGGATGACCTATACCGGAAAGGGTCTTACTACAAGTTTAACTTTAACTTTCTGGGATTGGTCATGTCAGTCTTCAGCGAGGGCGAAATCCCTCACCCCCCGCGAGAAATGACGAACTCTTTGCTGAGTCAGAAGCTCGGGGACGTCTTTAGACTGACGCAGGGGATTGTAGTCAGAATCTACGGATTCAAGGGCAAAGCTCATCTGCTGCCCTACTGGTGCACGGATCATCAGTTTGGGATGGAGGTTGCCCGTCAGATGGATTATGTTGAGGAGTTCGGCCTGGGAAAGAAAAGAGGCCAGATTTTTCAATATCCTCTTTCTTGGGCGAACGTTGAGATTACTGAGGTAGGACAGCATGTCTATCTCGAGCGGGAGCTTTTTGACATTGGTCTGATTCTGCTGCCGCAGCGCTGGAAGTACGACCCGTACGGGATAAGGGGAAAGTTCACACATCTCTGCCCCCGGGCGGATATAATCGAGGACAGATGCGATGTGGTCCATGTGGACCTTGACTGGGAAATCAACTTGATGGAAGCTTCGCCTCCATGGCAGGATTTTTACTGCGAGGAGGTGGCATATGACCCCAAGCGAAACCCGGACCACCAGTTCTCATCTCCAGGGTTTAAAAAATTCCTCTCCAAAATAATAGGCCTTAACTGGCCAAAAGAAAATATTATTGAATGCTGGAAGATGAGGTGTCGCACGCAGCACGACAAATCCACCAGGAGAAATCTGGTCGTTGATGACGACTTTTCAGCTCTATATGACCAGCATCATGACAGCTGGTGGTCGTTCGCATATCAAGATTACGTTCCCCGAGGTCCCTTTGAGGGTTATAAAGGAGGGTCTTCCTCCCAACAGTTGTACACTTCGGCAACTGCCAGCGCGGGCCCAACAGACATCCAAGTGGACCTAATGTAGCCCGTGGCTTCCAAGGCGGTGCCTGAAAAGGCGCAGAAACCAGTCAAGTCAACGCCTGAGGTGACCCTTCAGGCACAAAAGGCACCAGCGCCGCCAGAGAGCAGACCGGTTGCGGCAGACCTTCTGCAAGTCAAACCCCGGTACAAGTTTACCGTGGGAACATCAACGCCTGCTGCACCTGCTTCATCTCCTTCCCCCGATCCGTCCATTGTTCCAGAAGAGAAGAAGAGGAAGAGAGTTGAAAAGATCAGGCGACCTAGTCTGACAGTGCAGCAGCCAGTCGCAGAGCCGCAGCCACGTTCAGCCGCTCCAGAGCGTGTTTCTCTGGGCAGTCCCGAGCCAGCCGCCGGAACCAGAATCGCAGACATCCATCCAAAGCATTGGCTCAGGCGGAGCTCGCAGGTACGTTTGCTGCCCCACTCTCCCTGGTCTCATCTAGCCCTACTCCTACTCCATCCCCCGCTCAATCCGAGCAAGCCATGGCCGCATCTTCCTCCCCGTCTCCACACCCTTCTAGCGGCCCCCATTCTTTTGACCAGTTTGCTCAGAACCCCAACGTTTCCCTATCTCTGAGTCAAACCCCAAACCCTTCGCCTGAGGTTAGTGCTGAAGCCATGCATTCATCGTTACATCCACCACCTCAGCCGCTTGAAACCCTTTCAGCATCAGCCGCTCCCATCTCCACTTCCCGGTCGCCCTCAGAGGCGGCCGATCCTTCCAAAGTTCGTCCGGTTCCTCCTGATCCCATTCCCACAAGAGAGACGTCTCAGCAGAACCCTAGGCTGGGGGAACCAGACTTCATGGACGACCTCTAGAATACGGACGACTTGCCTCTGGCAACAAGAGCTGTAGAGTACCCTATCTCTTTCCTCCAAAACCTGAAGCGAAGGAGACCTGAAGAGATAGCCGCCCCGGTAAAGCGCACCAAGTTTAACTTTGAGAGGAGAGTGCTTACAACAGAGAAGATAATCCCGAAAGTAAAGAAGCCTCTCCGGGAAATGACCAAGGCGGACTACGAGCTCCAGACAAAGGAGAAGAGCTTTGACGATATTGACAAGCAATACGAGATTCAAGGAATCATTCGTAAAGCTGACAATCTCCTTGTCAAGAGTCTGGAGGAACAGGAAGAGCTTTTCGGGTTGCAGGATAAGACAAGACAGCTTGAAGAGGACCTGTCCAGGTCCACTGAGCAGCTGGAAGCGGCGCGGCAAGAAATAGATGAACTAAAAGCCCAGCTGGCCGCTTCTCAGGAACAAGTCGCAACGGAAAAGCAAGCAGCCTTGGAGCAGATTTCTCAGCTCCAAGAGTCTTTGAAATAGGCGCAATCGCAATCTGCAGAGAGAGCATCTCAAGCGACGATCTTTTCGAAGAGTAAAGTTAAGGGGATGCGGGCTGATCTGCTGCGGGGATGCAAGCCCCACACCTATAAGGCAATGTCAGTTTTGGATTTCGCATCCAGAATTCAAGAAGTTTCTGCCTAGGGAAAGCCTGTGGTAGAGGAGGCCGAACGCCAGGCAAAGCAATGGCTGGACCTGGCAATAAATCTTCAGGAGCGCGAGCGCGATGGCCTCCAATTCTCCCCCATGTCCTCATTCGCTGCAGAATGGGCAAATGCAAGGGTAACCTTGCATAAATATTTTAAGAAAGTTGAAGAGGTGAGAGTTGCCAAACGAATGCTGGACGCATTCGAACACGAAAGAGACATTTGTATGGCTCCCTTTCACGCTCTTTCAGAACTTGGCTGCCCGGGCTTTGTTGAGAATGGTGAATTTCTCACCCACGAGCAGGTGAAAAAGAATTGGCGGTCCTTTGAAGCAGATACAGCTGAAATTGATAGCTGGACTGAGCCAATTCAAGAAAGTCAGGTCACCCAGATGGTGTCCAAATGTTGTAAGATCAGCTCCTACTTCCAGGAGCTAGGAAAAAGATACCTCACCATCGACCTGCATGCGGTCGCTGCTTTCCACGCAGCATTAGAAGAAGTTGCTGACCGTCGGGCATTCGAAGCAGAAGCCTGGGGCCAAGCCCAGGCCGCATACAACCACATCTGCGAGGCAGAAGCAAAAGCTGGAGAGCCTTCGGAAGATGGTTCTGAGGAGGCAACTGACGAAGGTGAATCTGAAGAACAGTTGCCGCGAGGAGAACAGCTAGAGCAACAAAAGGCAGGGGAAGCAAGTTCCTCTGCACCCAATGGATGAAGGCATGGATTCTTTGCGCCGAGGCGAGCTCGACACCCCACGAGCCGCCAGAAATGTTGCCACATTTTGCACGGGGTGCAATGTTTTCAATTTTGTAACAGTGCTGCTCTTCCTTTTCCCTCTTCCTCTATTTTCCTTTCTTCCTCTCTCCCTTTCTCTTTCTTTCCTACATTCTCTTTCTTTCCCCCTTTCTTGGAGCCCCTCAGTTGGATTTCAAAGTTGACAGCAGTTGCCCTGGAAAATGGCTAAGTGTTGGTGCGAAGTTCGCACTTCGCCCAGTTTTGGTGCGAAGTTCGCACTTCGCCCAGTTTTGGTGCGAAGTCCGACTTCGCCCCTCTTTCTGGGCGCACCTTGTAACAGGCTGGCAGGATGACAGAAAAACGACTAAGTGTTGGAGCAAAGTCTGTACGACGGCAAGAAGCAGCTTTCACCTGTGCGTAGTCCGACTTCGCAGCGAAGTCGGAGTGCGCCCTTGACAGGTGCGCAGTAGGGAATAAACTCGGAAATGCACCCAAGGCATGAAGGCCTTCCCGACTGCGCTGTTTTCTGCCTACGCAACCCGATGGCGCTCTGATCCCAGGCGAAGTTGGATAAACTGCCTTTCAAGGCAGACACGTGTCAAACAGCATCATCCATCATCTGACAAGTGTCCAGCTTCGGGATTTGAGCCAAGACGTGCCGAGCAAAAGGATGAGCATGGGCTGCACTACCTATGCCGGTGGCCTCATTTAAAGCTGATTGGAGGTTCCACCCGCTCCAGCTACCCGCATTCCTGCCGATAAGAAGTTCTGCCCAACACACCGCCACCTAGCTGTCCAGCTTCCAGGAAGACCATGCTGCGGGTACAGTCCAGTCCGACAAAGGTCAGCATTTGCAGCTCTTTCGCCGCTTTTGTCAGCTTGTGTTTGACTGGGACTCTGTGCCCATTAATGTAACGGGAGGGACTCGGGCTATAAAAACCCACCATGTTTTCATTGTAAAGAGGTGGAAGGGGAATGTTTGCTAGGGGACCATTGTAGCTGTGCGTATATTGCTTAGTACAGAAAGTACACTTAGGTTTTGCAGTTCCTTGTCATGCTTTGTATCTATAATGTAGTAAGCAATGGTGATTAATGTGTTGTCGTACTGTTAGTTCCCCCCCACCAAACTCCAATCTCATTTGTAAATTCTTTCCGTTCCTTTATCTCTTTCCTGCACTCTTAGCTTAAACCATAAAACCCCCCAAAGGAGCCGGCCTTCTCCGGAGATTGGCATGGAAGGCATCTCTTCCTTTCGGCCTTTCATGCTGGTGGGCGAATCTGGGCGCATTAACCCAAAATCCTTTCCTCATGGCAGATTCGTAACCAACAGGTACTCTTCAAGAATTACATGCCTCACCATTGGCTAGACACTCTAGGTTCCTCAAAACATATCAACAGGTGAAGTAGTCCTTTTCTTGGAAAAGCATGAAAGTCGATATCAAGCAATTTGTGCCCAAATGTGAGGTGTGCCATAGGAATAAGTGGGAAAAATTTAAATCTCCAAGCTTGTTATAGCCCCTGACTATCACAAATTGCTAATGGGAGCATATTTCCATGGACTTCATTGAGGGCCTGCCCAAATCTGAGGGCAAAACAAAGTATTTTGTAGTGGTGGATCACCTTTTGAAGTATGCTCATTTTTGTGGCTTGCAACACCCATTCACCTCTAGCAAGTTAGCCAAGGTATTGCTTGAATCTATTTTCAAACTACATGGTATGCCCAAATCTATTGTTAATGATCGTGATTTGGCTTTCACCAACAATTTTTGGAGGGATAGTTCACTCTCAATGGTACTCAGCTGAATATGAGTTCTTCCTATCACCTTTGGTCAAATGGCCAAATGAAGATTGATAACAAATGCCTGGTTACCTATCTCCAAAGCTTTTCCCAAGACAAACACTATTAGTGAGTTAAATGGTTTCCGTTAGTTGAATCATGGTATAATACTTTTATCATTTTTCCCTCAAGATGTCCCCATTTGAAGCATTGTATGGCCAAAAACCACCATCTGTGTCTAACTATGTTACAGGCTCCTTCAAGGTGGCCCAAGTAGATTATTTGTTTCAGCAGCATCAAATTGTTCTCCAACTCCTCAATGATAATCTTTGTTAAGTATAAAACCATATGAAGCAACGATAGGGTTTGCACCACTCAGAGCAACAATTTGAGGTGGGTGATATGGTCTTTTCACAGGTCCAACCTTATAAGCAAATTGTCCCTGAAGACCACGTCTACTTAGAAATTGCCACCTTGATTGTATGTTCCTTACAAGGTGATTCGCTGAATTGGGGAGGTGGCTTATTAGTTGGAGCATCCTCCTTTCAAAATACACCCTATTTTTCATGTTTCTGGTCTTCAGTAGGTGATTGGTCAGAAAATATGGTCCCAAATAGAGCTATTAGTAATAGATCAAGAAGGGCGGATTGACCTTCAACCGGAAGCAGTCTTGCAGTCCTAGGTCTATAATCTGTAATTTTTCCAAGTGCAAGGGTTCCTCATCAAATGGTAGGATCTTCTGGATGAAGATGCAATGTAGAAGCCAACGAGCATTCATGATGAAGATGCAATGTGGGAGCCAACGAGCATTCACCAGTCTTTTCTAGCTTTGGACGGTGGCATGTAATAGCTCCAACAAAGCCACACGGCTATCTTTATTATTACTATCTCTGGCCTAGGTTAGGTTAATCAGCCCTTGAGTATTAGGGTTAGTATTTGATTATTGTTTTAAACTATAAATAATTGAGTTGTTTTATAGTTATTCTACCATTCATATTTGTAAGATTTTTTGCCTCTAGTGGTTAAGAGACTTTGCCCTCTTCGAGTGGCTAGGATTGTTCTATGACTTGGAATCTAGATATGTTACTATTGCGATTTACTGTTGTGGAATCTGAATTCTGTTCCAGTGAAAGCTTTTTGTTACTGCTTTTCCAAGATTTTCTGCTGCAGTTGTTAATTACAAAAATGTGGTGGTTCACCTTCCATGAGCTAGAAAGTGCATATCAAATGGAAATTACATATATATGACTTGGTATTTTGTGTTTTGTCCTCTAGAGATGTGTGAATATGGCTAGAGATGTATTTTGGCTGTGAATATCTAAAAATAGAAAATTACTAATTTTAGTAATTATTTTATTTTGCATTTAGAGGGCCTCAAGAATATTTTTTCAGAAAGTTGTTGGGAACCAGCCTATGGCATCAGTTCCCTATCATACTTCTTCTCTCCCTCTAATCTTTCCAATGCATTTTCAAATCAGACTCCCAAGCACAAATTTATGTCCCCAACAAGGCAAACAGGTCACATGCCTAGATGAGCAACCTTCTTACTGCATAACAAGTCAATAACTCATGTGAACACTAATTGAGACTATATATTGCTAACATCCCCCCCCCCTTAAGACATGGCAACAAAAGAAAACACATGATGAAGTTATTGTTGCTAAGAGTTCTCCCTCAATGACACTCCAATTGGATGTATCGAAGAAGTTTAGGACATCAAATTCATAAATGATAAATGTAGGAATATGCTAAACCAACATGTTGTATGAAAACAGAATCTACTAAAGCATCTAGGGAATGAATGGTTCTCAAAGACTAATAACAAAAAAATATTGTTTCTATCAGCTAACAAACAACAATGTTAAAGTTATTGAAGAAAAAGACATAGATTATCACATTTGGTAACACCCACTTCTGAGAAACCTTCAGAAGTAAATGACATCAATACCCTTGGCGTATTAACGGGCAAATGTTACACAGGGAAACATTCAAACCAAGTATAAAAAGCAAACCTTCATCACCAACCACAGCATAAACTTTCTTAAGCATACTACTGAGAAAAAGGAGAAACTGGAAATCAAGGGAATACCAAGCAGGAAACTAAAGTAATTGAAGGATCAAATGCCTATGCATTCGATTATATATGTGCATACCATGTATGTGCATGTATAGACATATTTAAGCATGTTTTCCTCCTACTGCACATGTATCCACAGATATTTCCATGATTTTATATCTATGCATGCCAACATAAGGATTAACACACACATGTATATATGTGTAAAAATAGTATGTACATGCACATAAACATACAGATCAATTCCCCCGATTGGCTCATCATACTTGCTAAACATTATGTAGAATCAGAAAAACTAAAATTTCTTCATACATTCTGCAACATGTCTGGTTTTATGGTAAAAACTAAAAAGTGATAAAAAGAACATTGTGATAGTCAAATCCAAGAAACAACTTTCTCTAAAATTGTTCTAAAAACCATGCCCTAAAACTAGTTCTTTCTCACAGATATCTTAGCCTTGACCTTAATCACAAATTGAATTGTAATGCTTATGAAGGTTAGAATACCTTTTACACATTATAATATAGAAGTCAACAAATTGAAAATTGAGAGAAGAAAAAAAACCATTTTCTATAGTCTAGTAGCATCGTTCATTCTCCACGGCTATATAGTGTGAAGCATAAACTTATCTCGGCACAATTGGAACAAATTTGAGAAAATGAAGACAGCTCTAATTTATCACATTGAAGTTAAATGTAATACACCCTCCCTTGTTCTCCTCATGGAGCCAAATATACTACATTTTAAAAGTGAAGCCTTAAAACATTATACACTCTTTCAAACCAAAACAAATAACCAAGCTTCACCAACAAAGACTTTTTATTGTCACTTGAAAAACATGCTCATCTTAGACTTAAAAAAGGTTGCCAAAAACTCCGATAAATCACTAATATAACTTTGAAAGAATTGGACAACTTTGGAACCTAACATCCAAAACAAAATCATTAATAATCTTTTGAACATCAACAAAATTAATGATATGAAAACTTTTGGTATTATAAGAACACAATCAACACTAAAGTGGAACATCCCACCTAACTGCATGAGATAGATAGCCTTGAAAACAAAACTATGATTGCAAAACTTAAAACCAACTTGCACGAACTACATAGTGGAACTAGCAAATGGCTTCAACTCAAGAATCCTTGGAAACAAAGGAATTATAGGGTGTGCAACTCAAATGTAGTAGAGGATAAAATGCACTTCCTCTCATCCTGTCCAATATATAATGATTTAAGGTTCAACAATACAGATATTGCAATGATGAAGGAGTTCATGAAACCTTAAATCGGGACAATCAAAAAAGACTGATAATTTATTATAAAGTTTGTACATGTCATGTTCTATCAACAGATTAACTTGGACAGGTCCTACAGACCAGGTCGGCCTAAAGAATGTTAAAAGTCATCGTCATTATCATCATATTCTTGCTTGTAGCTATGTATGGGTCAAAATCACAATATGTTACTAAGGGAATGTATGTTAAACTCCTTTCATGTTTTTGTCTACATAGGATACGTCTGTTTATGTCTCATTCCACATTTGTGTGCACACATATGCATGCATGTGAGAAAACTCATCCCCTTTAGCAAGGGAAGGTAGGAAATGGCCATGCCATCCTTTATACATTTCTTTTCCCCTCGCAGATAGCCAGACACAACTTGTTTCCTTTATCTCCAGGCACTTCTTAATATTTGACAATGATTATCCAGTCTAGAAGAGAGGTTAAGCTTCTTAATATATTTTCTGCCTTATATCTAGAATGTGAGACATATCCCAACAAAATTTCTTACATATCTTTCTATATATGCTTCTATACGACATACATGTTTGGAAACTGCTCTTAATTAAAATCATTATAAGAATATTAAGACTTCATATGAAAAATAAAAGAAATAGCAAGAAACCTGAAACAATATGACACACACAAAGAAAATGAGTTTGAGAAATGAAGCTAAAAAATCTTTCAAACTAGATAAATGTTTTGTGCAAAAGTAGTGTGCAAGGTTACATAGAAGTTCATGTTAACGTGAACCCTTAAATAATGTTTCATTGAGAGCCTCATACAACTTGGAAGTCACATATATGTGCAAAATGTTTCTCAGTAAATCCATGCTAATTTGTGCCTTAGTAGACAAAGGGACTCTGGTAGCCCAAAGAGGTGTTTCTGAATCTCTGATGGCAAGTGCAAAATAGAGATTATTTTGCAAGATAAATGTAGCAACTACGCTTTAGCAAAATATATGTAAAAATGACTTAAGCAAACAAGTAAGGAGAAGAATCTCTGAACACTGGTGGAGAGCTTACATTAACACCTGAAAAAAAATCACAAAATTCAGAATCCGCAGGTTGTGCATTCTAGTTTGGAGCTCCTATCTGGGATGAACAAGTCTCTTGATGAAATTAATGCCCCTGTTTTGTTTTGGCTTCACAAATGAATTTTTTTCGTTTAATTGCACTACATGTTCTTTTCAGGTAAATTGTTAGAATTAGTTCTGTTGTAAATCTAAAATTTAAGCTCCCACTGAATATTTGAAAAGAAAACCTTTGGCCATCTTCATGATGTAGATAAATATATGGTTAGGTGGCTTAATAGAATCAATTTCATGGATCTCAGCAAGTCAATATGAGTTAACACGTTCATTAGCTGTAATGTAAAAGCGACAAAATAGTTACAGCTGGATGTATATATTTTGTATATCCTCTCCTTAGGCCATGGCCCCTTTAAATAGAAGCCGGAGCCCTATTGACTTAGTGAGGTTCAATAGGATTTTTAGGTTTCTACCCCTGTAGTGGATTATAGAATCAGTCTCACTTTATATCGAGATAAGGCTTCCACGTTTAACGGTCAGCCAAAACAATTACGATAGGCATGATATCAGAAGGGTGATTAAATAACCTGCTGAGAAGGAAACAGAAATGACTCTCACTGACGAATAAATAAGCAAATAATACACTGTATCAATAAGCTCAAACTTCTAGCTGCCAAGTTTTGGAGTTTGAACCACATTATCAACATTCCATATCTCTTGTTCGAAGAATTAAGTAACCTTTGCAGGCAATTTTATCAAAACTTTGTGTTTTCCATGTTCTTATTACATTTAAAATTTCTTTACCTGACATATCGGAATGCTAACAAGAATACATAACGCCACTAGGCAATAAAGATAATAAGGATGACAAATATACATGTTTCATTTCTATATACCCTGTTTTCCAAGTATGAAATTATATGCATCTATTATGTTAGGTATGGTAAATTGTTCATTTCTATATACACTTTTTCTAATTATGAAATTACACAAATCTTTTATAATAATAACTGATGAAGCAAACAAAACCACAATTGCCAGGATTGCATTCTAAACAAAATTCTAGAGCGCCTTCAGGGTCTGCCCAGATATAAGACTTAAAAATGATATTTAATGATGAATTCAATGGAAGGCTGGAGTTAGATATATTATGCTCCCCTCAGATTCTTTTTGACTCAGAGATCTAGCTGCATATAAAAAATTGAGATTACCTCCGCCAATGTGCCTGCTCATCAGAGCAGCTGCTATCTTCCAGCTATCTTGACCTAGAGAACGCATAGGTACAACCAGATATGCAACTAATGTCCCAATGATTGTTGCAACTGTTAGTAGAAAACAAGAACAAAATGAGAAACATCCAACAAAGATCAACCAGCCTTGCAAAAGCTTACTAACAAAAGACAAGTCCAGACATTTATAAATATATCAAGTGCACACAGCATGCTGATGGTCCTTAATAAAGTGATTTATCTTCAACAAAACAAGAACAATATGTAAATATTACAGCAAAGCATCACAACAAATTAAAAAAGTTTCAAGATTCAACATTCTCATCCCCATGTATAGTGTTGATACTTGGACTTGTCAGCTGATTTTGGGCTTGGACACGGCCTGAGAAAAAACAACTCAGCAACAACTTGGCAAGACTTGGTAAAATTTAAAACAAAAAAATGTAAAATTTGGCTTATTTTATCAGATGTTACGTCACATGCATTCCACAACAAATTTATATATATGATAGTTTACTATATGGAAGACGCTGACATACATGACATCTATCAAAATGAGAGTAAATTATGTGATTACACCTTGACCAAAGATGGTTGTTTTTGGACGTATAAGTTCAAAAAAGTGATTTAAGAGTACAAAACTCATGGATTTTGATATCCATATAAACCATAAGCATAACAAGAAACTACACAAAAGAAGGTAATATAAAGGAGGCTACAGCGTGTTTCTGCCAGAGCTAAGTATACATGAAGCTGCAACACCACTGGAGCAAGTCAATTTTTGGAGTTGGAAACATGTTTTTTTTTGTTAGATTAGAGACTTTATCTGCCTAAAGGTAAGTGTTAGATAAGAGAGAAGACCACCTTTGGGTTTTTGAAGTCTCTTTTTCTTTTCTTTAGTTCACTTTTGCTTTTACTACTTTTTTCTTCTTCCTTTTTAGAGTCGTTAGCATGCCTCACACTCATGTGTCAAGGGGTCAGGACTGTTAAGAGTTATCTGCCATATCATATAAACTTTGGATTGAAAAGTCTTGAAAACTAGCCCATGACACAACTGTGTCATACACCATGATTTACAAAGTTGTACCACCCTTAAGACTTTTAATTCAGGACTCCAAATCTATAGGGAACACGTAATTCTCACATATAGGTGCAATGTGAGAGAGAATCAAATATTCTGGCTATGAAAATAACCAGGAATCATCCTTGATTGTAAGGGTAATTCTTTCCAAGGCTCATAGACAAATTTGGTATATCAACCTTTGAATATTGAGATTACAATAGATTGTCGAGTGTACAAAATGACAAGAAATTCGAGTACACCAAAAGCTCCTTAAGCTCAACTTGGAAGAATGAACGAAGGAATTAAAAACCATGGCATGGATTGGACAGAGGAATTATGCATCATCCCCCCTTAATTACTACTTCTTTCAGTGATAAGAGAAACATGAGAAAATATTTGAACAAGGTGCAAACCGGCTATCTAAGAAAATTGATAGCAGACCTAAAGTAGGTGTGCAAGACCTGCAAAGTACATCACAAGTACCACCAGGATTGTGGACCAAGACATGCACAAGAAATCTTTAGTACAGGAATGGAAATCAGTACACTCCACCTTTGTTTTTGGTGATCAAAAGGTGAAAAACACTTCATCATGACAAAGAATTATGATGTCAAGTCCATGAATGAGGACATAAATTCCCAACTGCACAAGTGTTGGAAGGCTCTCAACCTCTTCAAGTTCTGGATTCGGATTGTATAGGAGAAGCTAGTGCCTCAAACGACCAATAAGACGTACAACCATCATCAAGCTATCAAATGATTCTATTTCGTAAGCAATTCCTACTTGTAAGGGATGAAATGTAGGCTGAATTATCAAATGGCATTAGTTGAACCGGTTAAATTCCTTGACTTTCAAGGAGCAGAGTTAGGTTTGAATCTTACCAAGTGATACATGCATAATAGCCAAGCTGTTGTAATACCGCTATGTGGTCATGATGTAATACAGGTGGGGCACATCTCAATCCCATATAACCAATTTAAAAAAATGTAGGCTGAATTGTTGTAATAAAGCCTTGACCATGTTTGCCAAGACAACCACCAGTGTAAGTCATGATTCAAACAAACTTTGATCCAATGCTTATTGTATGTTTCTCAAAGGAACCAATTTCAGTGTTGGCCTTTGAGAAAGCAGAGACTTGAGATAAAGTCTTGGAATCTGTTGAATTGAATCATGTGCATCCAGATTATAGTAGCAAAACTCGGACTTGACTCGGACTCGGAAAGTTCAACTCGGGACTCGGACTCGGGACTTGGCAAAAAAACTTGGCAAGACTCGGTAAAAACTCAAAAAATGAAAAAATGAAAAAAAATACAAATTTTTATTGAAAAAATAAGTTTTTTAATGCATATTACTTATTAGTATATTCTAACACACTTACTCAACATTCAACATTATACAAATAAGAAATTAACAAGAGGAAGGAGCATATTCTAATAGCAAGCTACTAATTTTGTTTTCTAATTTATTTTTTTGGATACATAGGGAGTTGGTTACATCCACACTATTTTTAGTAACTACCAAGTGCAAGGTTCAAACTACAGGGGCTGCCCCCAACAAGCCTATACCACTTCATTAATTTATAACCCGGCATGAAGAGGACCACTGGTCGCTCGAGATTCATACTATCGTTGTTGGTATGGTGTGCACTCAAAGGATTCGGAACAGACTATGACCTTTGCAGGCATGACCACTTTGGTTTATAAAATTATAAATAAATAATATAATGATAAAATAAAACTTAATATATAAAGTTCAAAAACATTATTAACATTTTACAAAACATTAAATAATAATAACATTAAATAATGATAAACTTTATTGTATGACGGAATCACCCTAATTTAGTCCACCATATTTAATAAATAAAATATTCAAAAACCATGTTTAATAGAGAAACCATGGGACGGAATCACCCTAACTTAGTCCACCATGTTTAATAAATAAAATATTCAAATACCATGTTTAAAAATAATCGGTGGGTTGTCTAGATTCGATTTCCTAGATGGTTGGTTGGAATCTATTAACTTTACTTTTATTAAAAGGTTCCTGAGAAAAAAATATTGAAAATAAAATTCTTCAAATATTAATAAAGCTAGTATTTAATCCTAGCCATTTTTTTTGGTTTTAGAATGGGAAGCCGTTTTTGAAAACTGCTTACCAAAATTCAAGGTAGTGTTGGTTACGAATCTGCCATGAGGAAAGGATTTTGGGTTAATGCGCCCAGATTCGCCCACCAGCATGAAAGGCCGGAAGGAAGAGATGCCTTCCGAGCCAATCTCCGGAGAAGGCCGGCTCCTTTTGGGGGTTTTCTCGATTTAAGCTAAGAGTACAGAAAGAGATAAATGAACAGTAAAGGAATTTACAAATATACGTGGAGGTTGGTGGGGGGAACTAACAAGACGGGAACACAACAATCACCAATACTTACCGCATTACAAATATAAAGCACGACCGAGAACCGCAAAATCTAACGTGTACTTCCGATACCTAAGCAGAGGTACGCACGGCTACAATGGTCCCCTAGCAAACATTCCCTACAAGGAACTAACAAAGACGGCAATGCATCAATCACCACCTACGGACACTAACATGAGTAGAAAGCAATCATAGAGATATCGTGAGCTGGGTATATGTGTGACGTAGAGAATTTAACCGCACAGCTTCAATGGCTCCCTAACGTACATTCCCTACAAGGAACTAACAGTACGGCAGCGCATCAATCACCAGATACGGACCAGCAACGTAACACACAACTTATGGAACTGCTACCACATCTATTCTATGTATCCTTTAAACTATTAAATACAGAGGGTGCTTTAAACAAGCAATGCTAGAGGCACCTGATCACCAAATGCTGAAATGAATCAACGAGCCGTGACACAGGTTAGCCTAAGGCATGAATATAAAGAAAGGCAAGGATAAAAAATAGAGACAAGCAGTAATGGAACCAGGCATACAAATTATATTTATAAGCGTAAGCACGGTTACAATGGGCACATGGTTCCCTAACGTACATTCCCCTTCCACCCTTTACAATGAATTCATGGTGGGCTTTTATAGCCCGAGTCCCTCCCGTTACATTAATGGGCACAAGGTCCCACCAAACATAAGCCGACAAAAGCGGCGAAAGAGCCGCAAATGCCGACCTTTTGTCGGACCGGACCGCACCCGCAAAGATGGTCTTCCCGGAAGCCGGACAGCCTACATGGCGGTGTGTTGGGCGTAACTTCTCTCCGGCAAGTGATGCGGGTAGCTGGAGCAGGTGAAACCTCGGATCAGCTTTGAATGAGGCTACTGGCGCAGGCAGTGCAGCCCATGCTTGTCCTTTTGCTCGGCACGCTTCGGCTCGAATCCCGGAGCTGGACACTTGTCAGATGATGGGTGATGCTGTTTGACACATGTCTGCCTTGGAGGGCAGTCATCCAACTTCGCTTGGGATCAGAGCGCCTCGGGTTGCGCGGGCAGAATACAGTGCAGTCGGGAAGGCCTTCATGCCTTGGTCAAATTCTCGGGTTTGTTCCCCTATCGCAGCACTCGTCAAGGGCGCACTCCGACTTCGTCGCGAAGTCGGATCGCGCACAGTGAAAATCGGTGTCCGCCGCCGTACGGACTTGCTCCAAAGACTTGATCTTTCTTCTCGTCACCCGCTACCGCCGCTTGCAAGGTGCGCCAGAAAGAGGGGCGAAGTCGACTTCGCACTCGGCGGCGCTCGCCCGATCGGGCGAAGTGCGACTTCGCACCAAAACTGGGCGAAGTGCGAACTTCGCACCCAGACTGGGCGAAGTGCGAACTTCGCACCAACACTTAGCCATTTTTCAGGTAACTTGCTGGAAAGTTAAAAAACCAACTGGGGGACTCCGAGAAAAGGGGGGAAAGAAAGAGAATGCGGGAAAGAAAAGGAAAGGAGAGAAGAAGGAAGGAAAATAGAGGAAGAGGGGAAAAGAAGAGCAAGCACTGTTACAAACTTGAAAACATTGCACCCCGTGCAAAATGTGACAACATTTCTGGCGGCTCGCGGGGTGTCGAGCTCGCCTCGGCGCAAAGAATCCATGCCTTCATCCTTTGGGTGCAGAGGAACTTGCCTCCCCTGCCTTTTGCTGCTCTAGTCGTTCTCCTTGCGGCAACCGTTCTTCGCATTCATCTTTGTCGCTTGCCCCTCAGAATCACCTTCCGAAAGCTCTCCATCTCTTGCTTCTGCCTCGCAGATGCGAGTGTATGCCGCCTGGGCTTGACGCCAGGCTTCTGCCTCAAATGGCCGGCGGTCAGCTACATCTTCTAATGCTGCGTGGAAAGCAGCGACCGCGTGCAGGTCGATGGTGAGGTATCTTTTCTCTAACTCCTGGAAGTAGGAGCTGATCTTGCAATATTTGGACACCATCTGAGTGACCTGATTGTCTTGGATTGGCTCAGTCCAGCTATCAATGTCAGCTGTATCTGCTTCGAAGGACTGCCAATTCCTTTTCACCTGATCTAGGGTGAGAAGCTCGCCATTCTCAACAAAACCTGGGCACCCTAGTTCGGAAAGAGCGCGAAAGGGGGCCAAACAAATGTCTCTTTCATGTACGAATGCGTCTAGCATTCGTCTGGCCACTCTCACCTCTTCAACTTTTTTGAAATATTTGTGCAAGGTCACCCTTGCACCTGCCCATTCTGCAGCCAATGAGGACACGGGAGAAAATTGGAGGCCGTTGCGCTCGCGCTCCCGAAGATTTACCGCCGTGTCCAGCCCATTGCTTCGCCCGACGTTCGGCCTCCTCTACCACAAGCTTTCCCGGGCGTAAACTTCTTGGATTCTCGGGATGCGAAATCCGGAACCGCCATCGCCTTATAGGTGTGGGGCTTGCATTCCCGCAACAAACCAGCCCGCATCTCCTTAACTTTCTTCTTTGAAAAGACCGTCGCTTGAGATGTTCTCTCTCGCAAGTTGCGATCGCGCTCGTTTCAAAGACTCTTGGAGCCGAGAAATCTGCTCCAAGGCCGCTTGCTTTTCGGTTGCGGCCTTTTGCCGGGAAGCGGCCAGCCGGGCTTTGAGTTCATCTATTTCTTGCCGCGCCGTCTAGCCTGCTCGTTGGACCCGGACAGTCCTCTTCAAGCTGCCTTGTTTTATCCCCGCAACCCGAAAAGCTCTTCCTCGCTCCTCCGTACTTTTGACAAAGAGATTATCGCCTTTGCGCATGATCGATCGAATCTCATATTGCTTGTTGATGTCGTCAAAGCTCTTCTCCTTTGTCCGGAGCTCGTAGTCCGCCCCCGGTCATTTCCCGGAGAGGCTTCTTCACTTTTGGGATTATCTTCTCTGTTGTAAGCACTCTCCTCCCGAAATCGTACTTGGCGCGTTTTACCGGGGCGGCTATCTCTTCAGGTCTCCTCCGTTTCAGGTTCTGGAGGAAAGAGACAGAATATTCTACAGCCTCCTCGTTGCCAAGGGCAAGTCGTCTCAGTATTCGGAGGTCGTCCATAAAATCTGGTTCCCCCAGCCCTAGGGTTCCGCCGAGACGTCTCTCCTGCGGGGATGGGATCAGGAGGAACCGGATGGACACTGGAAGGATCGGCCGCTTGTGTGGGCGACCGGGAAATGGAGATGGGAGCGGCTGATACTGTGAGGGTTTGAAGCGGCTGAGACGGTGGATGTGACAGTGAATGGACGGCCTCAGCGCTAACTTCAGGCGAAGGGTTTGGAGTTGTGCTCAGAGATAGGGAAACGTTAGGGTTCTGAGCAAACTGATCAAAAGAATGGGGGCCGCTAGAAGGACGTGGAGACGGGGAGGATGATGCGGCCATAGCTTGCTCGGATTGAGCGGGAGACGGAGTGGGAGTAGGACTGGATGAGACCAAAGAGACAGGGGCAGCAAACGTACCTGCGGGCTCCGCCTGAGCCGATGCCGGATGGATGTCTGGCGCTTTTGGTTCCGGCGGCCGGCTTGGGACTGCCTAGAGAAATTGTCCCTGCGGCGGCAGGACGCGGCTGCGGCTCGCGACCGGTCGCCGCACTATCGTGCTAGGGTCGCCCGATTTTCTCAACTCTCTTCCTCTTCTTCTCCTCCGGAATAACGGTCGGATCCGGGGAAGGAGATGAAGCAGGTGCAGCAGGCGCTGATGCTCCCACGGTAAACTTGTACCGGGGTTTGACTTGCAGAGGGTCTGCCGCAACCGGTCTGCTTTGTGGCGGCGCTGGCGCCTTTTGTGCCTGAGGGATTGCCTCCGGCGTTGCTTTGACTAACTCTTTCGCCTTCTCAGGCGCCGCCTTGGAAGCCACGGGCTGCATTGGTTCGGCCTGGATGTCTGTTGGGCCCACGCTGGCAGTTGCCGAAGTGTACAATTGTTGGGAAGGAGACCCTCCTTTATAGTCCTCAAAGGGGCCTCTGGGAACGTAACCTTGATATGCGAACGGCCGCCAGCTGTCATGATGCTGGTCATAGAGAACCGAAAAGTCGTCATCTACGGCCAGATTCCTTCTTGTGGATTTGTCGTGCTGCGTGCGGCATCTCATCTTCCAGCATTCAAGAATCTTTTCTTTAGACCAGCTTAAGGCCTCGCTATCTTGGATAGAAATTTTTTAAACCCCGGAGATGTGAACCGGTGGTCCGGGTTTCGCTTGGGGTCATATGTCACCTCCTCGCAAGAAAAATCCCGCCAGGGAGGAGAAGCTTCCATCAATTCAATTTCCCACCAAGGTCCACATGGACCACATCGCACTTATCTTCGGGTTATATCTCGCCCGGGGCGTAGATGTGTGAACTTTCCCCTTATCCCATATGGGTCATACTTCCAACGCCGCGGCAACAGTAACCAGGCCAATCCGGGAAAACTCCCCGCTCAAGGTAGACATGCTGTCCTACCTCGCAATCTCAACGTTTGCCCAGGAAAGAGGATATTGAAAAATCTGTCCTCTCTTCTTTCCTAGACCAAACTCCTCAACATAATCCATCTGCCGGGCAACCTCCATCCCGAACATATGCTCGTACACCAGTAGGGCAGCAAATGGGGTTTGCCCTTGAATCCGTAGATTCCGACCACAATTCCCTCGCGCGGCTCGAAAACGTCCCCGAGCTTCTGATTTATCAAAGCGCTCGTCATTTCCCTCGGGGGGCGTGGAATTTTGCTTTCACTGAAGACTGACATGACGAATCCCATAAAGTTGAAGTTGAACTTGTAGTAGGACCCTTTCCGGTATAAGTCATCCGTCCAGTTGTAGACGGGCCGTGGCTCTCCCCTCTCGTTGACCTTCTTCAGGTTCAGGATCGGCATCGTGGGGTGCAAATGGTACAAACAAAGCCAAGCTAGAACAGAACTGAAACGAAAATCGGTAGATTGCCTCTTCTGGATCTTCACCAGGCTGGAATGAATGGCGTAAGCGCACCGCCTCGCCTATCAAAAAAGATGGGGCGCTTTCCACTTCTCTCGCGCCGCCGGTTCGTAAGATTCTCCACACAGAGACATTCTCGCAACGCTAGTCGGTACGGCCGTACTCACTCATCGGAGTCGCAGCCGAGAATCCATGCCAGAATGGTATATAGATACTTGCTCTGAAATTTCGCCAAGGGCATGGGGCCGGTTGGCCACTGTCCAGCCGCAAGCGGGGCGTTCAGTTCTGAATTGAGGAAATCCCTCATCCGTTTGGTATTCGCGAAGCGTCCCGCTTGCTCGCCCAAATTTATCTTTCTGAGGATTGTGCTGGAGTCGTACTCCAACCCTGGGGCGAAAGCTGGCTGGACAGTCTCCTCGCGCAGAGGTGAACAAGGGTTTACCGCCGGAGCCGCAAATTTGCCGGTAACCGGTCCGTAGTGTCCGACAATTAGGTCTACCAGCTCCGGCATTGGTGGACAGGAGGGCACAAGAATCGAAAAGATTGGATTTGTACGCCGCTCCGAAATGGTGGGAGGGCGAAACTTTGTCGGCCCACCTCTCCACATTTGCCCGCAGCTTCGTCGAGCTCATAGAAAAAGAGCCGTCCACGTATCCCGCCAAGTAATTTACCGGAGGTGGTGGGGCTTGCCCACGCTGTACTTTTTTAGGCCGGGATTTTGACTTTCTCTCTGGCGGGGTTTCACTTCTGAAAACGCCCGGCCGCGGTAAATCCTTTGGTTCGCCACTTTCGCTGGACTGGCGCCGACACCGGCATTTTTCCTCTGTTCATCTCCCCGAATCAGCAATAATTACGAGTTCAGGACGTCTACAGCAGATTTCGCTGTCACAGGAATAATTTGCACCGTTTAAGGAATAATCTGTGCAATCTGGAATGTTTGAAAACATCTGACCCCCTTTTCTAGATAAAGACAACGCCATTAATGCCGCGCAGGAGGGGGTAGGTCGGCTGAGTTAAGGTTCTTTGGTGGTCGCAGCAGAGAATGTTTGGAAAAAGTGCACCCGGCAGACGTGCCATGCTCTTTTGCTTGCACTTTCGTTGAGGAACGTGCAATCATTAATTCTTGTCTTGGACGCCGCGCCATGGCTGACGTCACTGCCGAAATCAGGGCACACTGCTCAAGAAAGAATCATTGGTGCGGAAACCCACTTTGAAACGGTCGCAACGCGCCTTGGGCCCAGCTTAGACCTTTTTGAATATTTTATTCATTTTTTGAACTTTTGCCCAAATCCGCCTGCGGAGAAACGAGGCGCAAGCCGGACTCTCGCCCAAAGTTGGGCGCGGTCCGGACTCGCGGCGAGTCGGACTTCGCCCGAATTTCGGGGCGAAGTTCGAACTTCGCGCGAAGTGCGCGTTTGAACTGTTCCTTCTTCTTCCTTCTTTGCCGCGCTCAAGGATTGAGCGCAGTCCTCGTTTCATTCGCAACCTTAGCAATCACTTCTCCCTCTTGATCCTCCTTATACCCAGAAACATTGAGCGAGCTCGACTTCGCCCGAAATTCAGTTTCTCGAAGTCGCACTTCCAACCCCGTCCTCGACTTCCCAATTCAGTCCTTCTTTCTTTGTACAAGCTTCGCACTTGCTGGCCCGAGCCCGACTTCGCCGCGAAGTCGGACTTCGGCCAACACTTAGTCAATTTTTTGCCTTTTTCCCTTTTTTTCCTTTGTTTGCTTCCTCCTTTGCACAGTCCGAACTTCGCCCTTCCTAAGGGGCGACGACGGACTTCGTTGCGAAGTCTGCCTTTCTCTCCCGTGCCACAGTTAAGCTCAAATAATAATAAAAAATAAAATTAAAAGCTGAAAGCCGGAAACTGTACATGCTGGGAAATGAAAAAGCATAAGGGAAATTTTTTACAAGGAAGGGCCACTCGGGCACCTTCAGCAACGGTAAATTTTTAAGTGGAACCCGTTGACAGGGATAGGCAGGAGCTGACCCTCCATATCCCGAAGCACATAGGCATTAAACTGGTTCACCCGGCAATCCGATAAGGGCCCTCCCGCAGAGCATCAAACTTCCCGTGATTACCCGGCTTTGCTTTATATGAGTCCCACTTCAGCACCTGTGTCCCCGATTTCGAAAACTCGGGCAATGGTGCCTTTGGCAAACCAGCCTTGAGTGGCCGCAATGTGATCGCTGAAGGCCTCGGTATGCACTTTCTCTCGTCTTCTTCCAACCGCAGGAGTTGGCACAGCCTGTCGTCCACCGGGTCTCCGCCGCTCCCGTCTTCGTCCAATCATCCACAGGGCGTGGATCTCGATGTGTGATGGCATGACAGCTTCTTTGCCATAGACGAGCGCATAGGGGGACGTTCTGAGGGATTTCTTGAACGCAACTCTGTCCGCCCACAGCGCCCGGTTCAGGAGCAAGTGCCAAGTCCGCTTGTTTCTGTCAATGGTCCTCCGGATGATCTTCAGGGAGGTTCTTGTTAGTAGACTCGGCAAGGCCATTCCCCCGCGGGTAGTAGTTAGAAGACATCTTGTGATAGATGCCAAGTCCGCCGGTGTACTCCGTGAGTACAGCGCCCACAAATCCCGGACCGTTGTCTGTCACAATTGACTCTGGAACCCCGAAGCGGGTAATCGGGCTCTCAATGAACCTGATGACCGTTTCTTGGTCCGCGTTCTTGGTCGGGATCGCCTCTGCCCACCGTGTAAAATAGTAGCTGTAAGAATAAACTTGTGGCCGGCAGAGGAGTTAGGAGAAATCACCCCAATGAAGTCTAAACCCCATTGCTGGAACGGAGTCTCGGCTCGAATCGGCTGAAGGGGCAGGGGTGCTTTTTTGCTTCGGCCAGCAAACCTCTGGCATTGATCACATTTAGAGCAGACTGCATGCGCGTCTGCGAACAGAGTGGGCCAATAGTACCCAACTCTTATTATTTTTAAGGCCGTTGGCCTTGAAGAATGGTGACCCCTAGGCATCCCGGAATGAAAATCTCCGAGGACCCTAGGCTGGTCAGATTTAATGACGCACCGCAACAGGATGCCGTCGATGTTTTTGAAGTAAAGCCCCTCGGGGCGAAGAGTGTACTTGAGTGCACCCACCCGAAATCTCCTTCGTTGTGAGGCGTTCAGTGATCGGGACATCTTCCGGTGCGTAAGTATCTCACCAGCTCATCCGTCCAATCACTCCCCTCCGATAAGGAGTTGGCTAGGTAGATGCGTGTCGCTGTGTCCTCCCACTTACAGACGGAGATGCCGGCTACAGCGCTTCGGGCCAATTCCTGACACAAGGCTCGGCCTCTGATAAGCTTGGTGGGCCGCACTTCAATGTCGAACTCCTGGATTTTTGCAATCCATCCTGCTCTCTTGTGACCCGGTTCTCCTTGTAAGATGAAGCTACGAACATCCGGGTGAATCACAAAGACAGTAGTCTTGCTCTGGGAGACAAAGTGCCTGAACTTCCGAAGGGACTTCATGACAGCGTGAACTTGCCGCTCTATAAAATTGTACTTTTCTTCATGCGTGAATCACTTGGCTTGAGGAATGCTATGGGGCGCTCCTCACCATCGTCTCCCTTCTGAGTTAGGACCGCAGCGTAGCTTTCGGGTTCTCCCACTGCATACAGGATGAAGTCCTTGGAGTAGTCCGGGTTTGTCAACACCGGAGCTTGTGCAATTCGGGCCTTGATCTCCTCGAAGGCTTGCTCTCTCTCATCAGTCCATTCGTAACGTGTATCTTTCTTAAGCAGTTCGGCCATAGGCTTGATCACCTGTGCGAAGTCCGGGATGAACTTCCGCACAAAGTTAATCTGACCGAAGAAGGACTGCAGCCCTTTTTTGTCGATGGGGGCTGGCAAGCGAACGAGGGCTTCTGCTCCGTCGTGGTCAATGGCGAGGCCTTCCTCGGAGATGACATGTCCCAAGCAGCTTTCCTTCCTTCACCGCGAAGACGTACTTCTTCGGGTTTATAGAAATGCCGAATTCTCGACAACTCTCAAATATTTGCCGTAGGTGCGAAACATGATCTCCTCGTTGGTGAGAGAAAATACCATGTCATCAAGGTAGATGACAATAATCTTATTGAGCAGCTTTCGGAAGGCCAGGTCCATGGCCCTTTGGAATGTGGCACCAAGGATTAGATAAGCCAAACGGCATGCGCCGATAGGCGAACGTCCCCCACTTGGTGGTAAACGCCGTCTTATGTCCGGTCCTCATCTTTGACCCAAATCTGGTTGTAGCCGGAAAATCCATCTAAAAGTGAAAATCTCTCGGGCTCCAAAGAACGATATGTAGGATCCGGTCGATTTGGGGAAGCGGATAGTGGTCCCGGAGGGAAGCCCGATTTAGGTTTCGAAGTCGACACAGTAGACGAATGTCGCCATTCTTTTTCCTCACGGCACCAAATTCGCGACCCAGGATGAATGTTTGATGGGGTAGATGATCTTGGCCTCCAAAGATCTTCAAGAGCTCGGTCTTCATCATGGCCTCAATCTTCGGATTCACGGCCCTCTCGCTTCGTCGGAATGGCTTGGCGCCATCCTCTAGCTCAATAGTATGCCGGATGACAGCTTCGCCATACCCCTCAAATCCTCGTAGCACCAGTCCACGATGTCGGGGAACTCCCGGCACAGCTGATCCGATCCGCTCCAGCTTCCTCCGACGTGCGACCTGCTCCGACCTTGATGGTTTTACCGTGTTCAAGTTCCAGTGTCAGCATACCGCCTCGGGTCTACTTTGATCCTGTGGGATATTGCTCGTCATTCCGATCAAAGAGACTTTCTAATGTAATCAGTCCTTTTGGGACGTGATTATTCCGTAACTGTATCAACCCCTCATATTGCTCGTCATCGTGGTCTCTACCTTCGATTACACACACTTCGTTAACCAGGAATGTGACGATCTCCTCGTCACAACTGAACACCTGCCAGTGGGTGTCCTTATCAGGCACAGAAGGCCTGTAGATAGTGCGAACCGGCTTCGGTTTCTGGACAACGTCTTCAGCCGGAACGTACCTGGCTCCAACAGACGCCAGAATATCAGCGTGCTTGTTTTTCTCACGCGATATTGCTTTGACATTCAATGAGTCGAATGACTCCATCAGGTCCCACACCCGGTTGCGGTACGCTCTAAGAAAATGCTGTTTGGATGCGCACTTCTCCGTAACTTGGTGACACACCAGCTCTGAATCTCCGAAAATCTGCAGGTGTTTGATTCCGAGCCTCTCCGCCTTTCGCAAACCCAAGCACAGGGCTTCGTATTCCGCCGAGTTGTTAGTGCAGCTCCAGGCCAACCTGTAGGCATAGTCCTTCTGGATTCCGGTTGGAGAAACCAGAAGTACCCCTGCACCGGCGCCATTCTTGCATCGCGCGCCGTCAAAGAAAAGCTTCCACAGCTCATCGGGTGCAGGTCCTACCTCCTTCGCAGCCGACATGTCAAGCCTCTCGGCCGTACAATGGAGTAACAGCCCTGCTCCGTCCCGATTACGGCATTGAAGTCCCGCAACGAGAACTCATCTTCGAGCTGTAGCACTTCGAGGGCTTGCTCGCCAACTCCACCGTCACCAGCCTCTTCCTCTCCGACAACCGGACCATGCAGCCCATCTCTCCTCCGGTATCTTGTCTACTAGGAAGGGGGAAGGCTTCTCATTAAAAATTTTCAGTCTCCTTCCTTTGAAGGGCACTTCCATGTGTGAGTAGTCTAGAGACAAGTACCCGCCCAACTTCGCAGTGAACTCCCGAGAGAGACACATGCCGAAGTAAGGTTCCAAGTCAACAACCACGACCTCTTGGATGACCACGATGTCGAGAGCCTTGTGCAGCCGGATAGGGATGTCCTTTATGACACCAACCGTCTTGACAGGGGTGCCGTCTAATTGCAGCACGCCTTGGCTGCTTCGTGTGTATTCCATCCCGATCTCGTCGCGCACGGCCTTCGGCATCACAGCCGAGGAAGCACCGTAATCCACCATGCAGCTTGAGAACTATGTGCCCTCGCATCCGCAAAGACAGATAAAAGGGTGGCGGTCCTGTTCTTCCCATGGCGGAGACCGTCAAAGGTTGGAACCAGACAGCGGGCCGTATCCGCTTGCCGCTTTTCATGTTCTTCAGTGATTCTTTCAGCAGATCCACCTGGCCTGGGAGCAGAAGAGCATCGTACATGCTGATTCTCGCGGGTGTTCTCTTCAACTCGTCTACAATGCTGTAGCCCGAGGTACTAGCTCCCTCTCGCTTGTTTAGCCGGCTCATACTTCGTCCGGCACCGCCGGGTGGCCTCAACTCGCCGTCTCTTGGTCGAGACGGGTACCTCGCCTTCTCCCCGGGCTTGTTCTTTGGTTTCACCGGAGGCCGAGGTACAGGAGCTTTAGCCGGAGTTGGGGCCCTTGCCGGAGGTTTGGCCGGAACAGGGGCAGCCTTTGCCGGAGAAGGCTTGACTCGGAGCTTTATCTTTGGATGCCTTCTCCCGGGCCGTGTAGGGCCACGCCCGCCAGGATGGTGGGCAGCCCGCCGGCCGCGGTTTCTCTCTTCTTGCGTAGACTTGCAAAGGCTTGGCCGCATCCGCAGCCTTTCTTTTCTTCCTTGGCAAGCGGCACTAGATTCTCTTCCCGGGAGGGCGGGTTGGCTTCGCCGTCCAAGATCATGTGCGCTCATCATCCTCTATAGCGCCGCCGGCCAAGGTCTCGGATGTAGTGCCGGTGCAAAGTGCGCCTTCCTCCGAATGCGGGTCATTGCACGTAGTGCACCGGCGTAACCCGGTCGGGAGGACCAGCGGGTCTTCTATAGCAAGGATTTCTGGAGGCGGACGCCTCGCGGGCCGGTGTTCCGGGGCTTTGTCTTTCGTCGCCGCGGGTGGCGCATATGGCCTCCTAGGAGCAAGGTCCATCTGGGCCTGCTTCTTCTTCATAGCGGTCATGTCATTGGACATGGCATGGTATCCGGAGGCCAAAGCCCGCACTTCCTGTAGAATCGTGTTCGGATGCTGTCCGTCGGTGGCGGCAACTGTGCCGGTGGAGGCAATGCGGCCAATGGAGGAGGGTTAGAATAAGGTGCGTACTGCGGGGGAGCAGGAAGTGCTGGAAAATGCGGAGCGGGAGGAGGCGGGTGAGGGTAATGCAACTGAGGCGGGCCGTAAGGAGTTACGACCGGCGCCGGATTCCACTGCTGCTGGGGCTGCTGTCCTGATGTGGACGGCGCACCGCCGGAAGCAGGAGGATACTGGGATCTGGGGAAGTCGGGATGAATGGGTTCCTGCACCCTGGACGGAAGTCTGCCGATGGAGATAATGTCAGCTTCAGCTTGCTGGGCAGCCTCGTACAGACAGCAGAAACTCGTCAATCTCGGCGATCTTCAAGCAAGCAGTGCATATGTCCGAGTTGAAGGATCTCGTATAGTAGTGAGCAGCCATGCCGGCCGAAGGCCGAAGTTCGCGAGGTACCCGTTTCCAGGATCTCGCAAACCCGATGTTAAAATCGACACCTCCTCTTGAGGATGTCTCTCGATAGCTTGGAACTGATGCAGTAGAGAAGTAGGGTCAGCAGACTCGTTGCATCCTTTTACGAGCCTCCTGGCAAGCTGGGGCCACCCTGTGATGGATCCCTCTGGCAGCGATCTCCACCAGTAGAGAAGCTTTCCCCTCAGGGAAAGGGCCAGCAGACGGGTCTTCACACTCTCATCGGTAATAGTATGCAGTGCGGCCAGGGCAAGGATGTCCTGGATGTGCTCGTACGCCGTCTTGCCGTAGCCGTCGTATGTGGGAATAGACTTTAAAGCAGCAGGGGGCACAGCCTTGTCGTCCGACCAGGGCCAAGGGCCCCGTAGAGTCCACCGCCGGGAAGAGATCATCGTCATTCGGCTGTTGGGCAGCCATTTCTTCTTCTTCTTCTCCGCCGTCGGTTGTGTACTCAGTGTCGGTACTTTCCGAGGATGCAGGATCTTCTTCTTCCTCGGCCTCTTCTATTTCGTACTCGACTCCTCCGACTTCAGCTTCGGCCTCTTCTTGGATTTCAGCCTCGGCTTCGTCGAAACGAGCTCGCGGATCAGCCAGCCTCGGGAACTTCGCCTCGAGCGTTGATGTCCAGTTCGTAGAACTCAGGCGGGCTTCTCGGATCCCTTGCTTGCCACCTTCTTGTGTGCATGAAGGTGCCGGGACCGGTCTTTCGGACTCAGAGGATTTGTTCGTGCAGAGTCGCCAGTTGTTCAGATTTGGAACAGCAATGAAGCGAACACCGGTGCTTCAATTCTGTCTGGGGTGAGAAACTTCCTTGTCTCACCGAGAGCTCAGGATCCACTGTCAGCGCCAGGTGGAGACTGATCAGAAAATCTCTCTTCAAACGTGGGACCAGGGTCCCACCGGGCGTGCCAGAGAAACTGTTGGTTACGAATCTGCCATGAGGAAAGGATTTTGGGTTAATGCGCCCAGATTCGCCCACCAAGATGAAAGGCCGGAAGGAAGAGATGCCTTCCGAGCCAATCTCCGGAGAAGGCCGGCTCCTTTTGGGGGTTTTCTGATTTAAGCTAAGAGTACAGGAAAGAAATAAATGAACAGAAAGGAATTTACAAATATACTTGAAGTTGGTGGGGGGAACTAACAGTACGGGAACACACCAATCACCAATACTTACTGCATTACAAATATAAAGCACGACTGAGAACTGCAAAATCTAACGTATACTTCCGATACCTAAGCAGTGTACGCACGGCTACAATGGTCCCCTAACAAACATTCCCTACAAGGAACTAACAGTACGGCAACGCATCAATCACCAGATACGGACACTAACATGGGTAGAAAGCAATCCTAGAGATATCGTGAGCTGTGTATATGTGTGGTGTAGAGAATTTAACCGCACAGCCTTCAATGGCTCCCTAACGTACATTCCCTACAAGGAACTAACAAAGACGGGCAGCAAGCATCAATCACCGTGATACGGACCAAGCAACGTAACACACAACTTATGGAACTGCTACCACATCTATTCTATGTATCCTTTAAACTATTAAATACAGAGGGTGCTTTAAACAAGCAATGCTAGAGGCACCTGATCACCAAATGCTGAAATGAATCAACGAGCCGTGACACAGGTTAGCCTAAGGCATGAATATAAAGAAAGGCAAAGATAAAAAATAGAGACAAGCAGTAATGTAACCATGCATACAAATTATATTTATAAGCGTAAGCACGGTTACAATGCACAATGGTTCCCTAATGTACATTCCCCTTCCACCCTTTACAATGAATTCATGGTGGGCTTTTATAGCCCGAGTCCCTCCCGTTACATTAATGGGCACAAGGTCCCACCAAACATAAGCCGACAAAAGCGGCGAAAGAGCCGCAAATGCCGACCTTTTGTCGGACCGGACCGTACCCGCAAAGCATGGTCTTTCCGGAAGCTGGACAGCTACATGGCGGTGTGTTGGGCAGAACTTCTCTCTGGCAGTGATGCGGGTAGCTGGAGCAGGTGAAACCTCAGATCAGCTTTAAATGAGGCTACTGGCGCAGGCAAGGCAGCCCATGCTTGTCCTTTTGCTCGGCACGTTTCGGCTCTAATCCCGAGCTGGACAGCTGTCAGATGATGGATGATGCTGTGTGACACGTATCTGCCTTGGAAGGCAGTCATCCAACTTCGCTTGGGATCGTAGCGTCTCGGGTTGCGCGGGCAGAAAACAAGCAGGCCGGGAAGGCCTTCATGCCTTGGTCAAATTCTCGGGTTTGTTCCCCATCGCAAGCACTCGTCAAGGGCGCACTCCGACTTCGCCGCGAAGTCGGATCGCGCACAGTGAAAACCGGTGTCCGCCGCCGTACGGACTTGCTCCAAAGACTTGATCTTTCTTCCGTCGCCCGCTACCGCCGCTTGCAAGGTGCGCCAGAAAGAGGGGCGAAGTCGGACTTCGCACCAAATCGGGCGGTGCGACCGCACCAGACGGGCGAGGCGCACTTCGCACCAAAATCGGGCGAAGTGCGAACTTCGCACCCAAACTGGGCGAAGTGCGAACTTCGCACCAACACTTAGCCATTTTTCGGTAACTTGGCTGGAAAGTTAAAAAACCAACCCGGGGACTCCGAGAAAGGGGGGAAAGAAAGAGAATGCGGGAAAGAAAAGGAAAGGAGAGAAGAAGGAAGGAAAATAGAGGAAGAGGGGAAAAGAAGAGCAGCACTGTTACAAACTTGAAAACATTGCACCCCGTGCAAAATGTGACAACAGTAGAAGCGGCATTCATTATTTTGGGGGAGCTTCATACATAACAATTGTTTCGTTGGCGGCCGAGGGTTTCAGAGCAAAATAAATTATTGTTTTTAAATTTTTTTCCATTGCGGCGTGGTGGTGTGTATTGGCTGCAATGGCGACAATGGTAGTGATGGCGACGGGAGAGGGTGCATTGAAGGAGAGAAAAGGATGGAAGAAAATGAAGGTGCAAGAACAGCGATACGAAATTTCCAGAAGAGGTCTCAACATTGGTGGCCTCAAGCCTTCCTTGATTGAACGCCTCCAAAAAATATGCCATTCTCCACCCAAATCGCCACACCCCACAGGACATGCATACGTGCATTATGAAGTGGTTCCCATTCCCAAACAAGATGCGGATGATGTATCCATCGGTGAAAGATATATTTGTATTAAGATAAATTATAATTGAGGGATAAACATTGTGAAGGTTTGAGAAGCAAAATTGCAAATTCTCTCGTTAATATATTAAACAAAGATTTCAGCGTCTTGTTCATGATTGCACATTGGCCAACGTGGATGCTTAAGTCGTGGAGCATCATCAATACTTAACTACCCTAGACGCAATTTTTTTTTTTTAAACTTCCATTTTTTTTGGGCCAGCCGAGTCTCGACGTCGGGACTCGGGAGTCCGGGACGGACTCGGACTCGGCCCAAGACTCGGTTGGACTCGGTGGAGTCCAGAAAAAAGGATTTGGAGTGGGCTCGGCGCGGCTATTCCCACTCGGACTCGGACTCGGCGGAGTACTCGAGAGTCCAGAAGAGTTTGACTACTATGATCCAGATTAGCCTCAAATATTGGACTTTCACAAACAAGTATTATAGAAGAAGAACAAGGAGATGGGTCCATTAGACCAAAAAAATAAGAGGCACTTAACTTTTCTCTGAGGGAAGGTTCATATACAGTAGTAGTATACAAGGCATATCCTTTTTGTGCTTAAGAAGAAGATGACTCCAACTTGATGTTATGCTTCTCCAATGCTACTCCCAATGCTTCCATCTTCTTATGTCAGCATGGTTCTGTTGGCATTTTTGCCACATTATTTTTTTATAAACTTTGACCTAAGTATGGAGCTTTAAGGCGGCAAGGAGCATGCAGAGGTGTTAGGTTTTTGCGGGCCATAAACGGGGGCAATAAAATGGATTAAATGAGATTTGGATATTTTATCATTGTAGATATTTTCGCTAGCTTTCCGACGATATATTATAATAGACGATCGGGTCAGCGGATCAAAAGTTATGGCCCCGGGAAGCAGGACCAGGAAGCTCAATTTCAGGCCAAAAAATTGACTAAGTGTTGGGCCCGCCCGACTGCGCTCATCAATTTGTGCGCAATAGGGCAGAAAGACAAGAAAATGCTGCTAAAATATTCTAAGTGTCGGGCCCCGCCCGACTGCGCTCATACAAAGGCTGAGCTTAAAGACGATTTCTTCCCCCTCCATCAGATGCTGACAGGTGTCCAGCCTCGAGATTCGAGTCAAAGATGTGACAGAAGGTGTGCCGCCAGGGTATCGGACAGATGAGCGTGAACTGACAGATTGTACCGCATCTGCCCCCATTCAAACTGACTCAACTTCCCACCTACCGGATTTCCACGGAGCTGCCACATTTTCAGGAGGACCTTGCTGCAAGTACATTCTTTACCCGCAAAGGTCAACATCAGCCGCTTTTGTCAGCTTTTGCAGCTTCTTTCAGGTCTGGTATTCTGTGCCCAAAATATAATCGAGGGAGAAAATTGCGCTATAAATAGCAACCTCATTTCATTGTACAAGGGTGGAGGGGGGACATCTTGCTAGAGGACTCTGCTGTGACGGACCACCTTCTAATCAATTCAAAGCATCCTTAGCTCTGCTTCTTGTCTCTGTCTTTTATGATGCCTTCTGCTAAGTATTTCTGCTTCATGTCCATTTATATTTCTATCTGTCTGAATTCTGAATTCTGGATTTGGGCATTGGTGATTATTTGGATCTGGAATACTAAACAGAAGGATACATAGGGTAGAATAACAACTGCAGTTTCTGTTACATGCTTTGTTTTAATTGTTGTTGGTTCGGATGCAAATTTGCGATCGTGCTGCTTGTTCTCCCCCACCCGAAACGCATGATATTTACATCCCTTTCCTGTTCCCTTATATTTTTCAATTTCTTTCCAGTTCCCTTTACCCCCTTTTTTTAATCTCTTTCCTGCACTCTTATCTAAAAACCCCCAAGTAGGTTAGGAAAGGAGCCGGCCTTCTCCGGAGATTGGCACAGGGGGCATCCCTTCCTCCCGTCCTTTCAATGTTGGTCTGCAAGTCTAGGGCGCATTGACACACCAAGTCCTTCCTAGGTGGCGGATTCGTGACCAACAGTTTCTGGCACGCCCGGTGGGACGAACAGTCTCCATATTTTTAGGAAGCCCGAGTTTGGTGAATCTCTGGCTTGCCTTCATCTGGCAAAATCTCCTGGCGACTCTGACTGAGCTGAAGATCCAGATTTCTTGATCGTAGGTGCCTTTTTTTTAAGCTAATAGAAGACACCCCAGAGAAATCAAGGTTTGGTGAGCAGCCTTGACCTCACAAGCGGAGAAATGAATGTTCACCTACAGTCTCCATATTTTCAGGAAGCCCGAGTTTGGTGAATCTCTGGCTTGCCTTCATCTAGCAAAATCACCTAGCGACTCTGACTGAGCTAAAATATGGAAGCCCGAGTTGGTGAATCTTTGGCTTGCCTTCATCTGGCAAAATCACCAAGGCAAATCCCTCATACTATGCAAAGCCCTAGAATGCAGTTGTGTGGAGCTCGAGAGGAAGATCTCGTCCAAAGTCAACAGTGGGAATATGCAAACACCGCCCAAATGATGAATAATATGGTTGCTTGCAGTTTCCATCAGGAGACGAGCCAAGAGGAGGAACAAAATCCAGTGGCAAATTCTGAACACAAAGAGGGCACATTTTTGCACCCTTTTTGTGTCCCAGGGCATAGCACGCAAGCATTCAGCCAAAACCCAATGGGCATGCCTCACCAGGAGGTTGATCCTGAGGAGACCCCGACAAAAGGCCTATCGTCGGAAAGCTCCTGCTATTGCATCAAGGAGTTGGAGGAACTCGTGCTCGAGAGCCCACAGGTGGTGGACTCTCTAGAGTGGTGGTATTGGCTCCAACCATCACCGCAACCGGTACCCAAAGAGGGCTCCCGTATAGTAAATCTCCTTGCCACATTGTTCATTAATTGTATGGGTACCGACATGAATGATAACCTGTCACGTTGCACCATGTTCGCGACTTGGCAAAGTTTGGGAGGCCGGCCGGACTTCAAAGATCAACTGAAGTACAATCATATCTGGTCAGGACACTGCAGGTTCACCGGATAGGCAACCAAAATTAGATTTGTGTTGGCGGCATGCCAATCATGCCACAAACGTTTGTGTAAATAATATAAATAAGTCGGCTAGTATGCAAAGTTTTAGTTGTTTTCTTAGTTTAGTTTGTGCAGTGTTTTTTTTTAGTGTTCCAAGAGGACCATGGATGCCAAGGGTTTGAGAAAGAGGTTGTTGCCGGTAGTGAGTATCAAGAGGACGGCGAGGGTGACTTTGTTGCGCAATGGATAAAGGCCTGGGTCATCACATTGAGGCAAGCTCAATGCCCCGCGAGCCACCAGGAATGTTGGCATTTTTGCCACATTATTTTTTATAAACTTTGGCCTAAGTATGGAGCTTTAAGGCGGCAAGGAGCATGCGGAGGTGTTAGGTTTTCGCGGGCCATAAACGGGGGCGATAAAATGGATGAAATGAGCTTTGGATATTTTATCATTGCAGATCTTTTCGCTAGCTTTCCGACGATATATTATAATAGGCGATCGGGTCAGCGGATCAAAAGTTATGGCCCCGGAAGCAGGACCAGGAAGCTCAATTTCGGGCCAGAAAATTGACTGAGTGTTGGGGCCGCCCGACTACGCTCATCCGCCCGACTGCGCTCATCAATTTGTGCACAATAGGGCGGAAAGACAGGAAAATGCTGCTAAAATATTCTAAGTGTCGAGCCCCGCCCGACTGCGCTCATACAAAGGCTGAGCTTAAAGACGATTTCTTCCCCCTCCATCAGATGCTGACAGGTGTCCAGCCTCGAGATTCGAGTCAAAGATGTGACGGAAGGTGTGCCGCCAGGGTACCGGACAGATGAGCGTGAACTGACAGATTGTACCGCATCTGCCACCATTCAAACTGACTCAACTTCCCACCTACCGGATTTCCACGGAGCTGCCACGTTTCAGGAGGACCTTGTTGCAAGTACATTCTTTACCCGCAGAGGTCAACAGCAGCCGCTTTTGTCAGCTTTTGCAGCTTTTTTCAGGTCTGGGATTCTGTGCCCAAAATGTAATCTAGGGGGAAAATTGCGCTATAAATAGCAGCCTCATTTCATTGTACAAGGGTGGAGGGGAGACATCTTACTAGAGGAGTATGTTGTGACGGACCACCTTCTAATAAATTCAAAGCATCCTTGGCTCTGCTTCTTGTCTCTGTCTTTTATGATGCCTTCTGCTAAGTATTTCTGCTTCATGTCCATTTATATTTCTGTCTGTCTGAATTCTGAATTCTGGATTTGGGCATTGGTGATTATTTGGATCTGGAATACTAAACAGAAGGATACATAGGGTAGAATAACAACTGCAGTTTCTGTTACATGCTTTGTTTTAATTGTTGTTGGTTCGGATGCAAATTTGCGATCGTGCTGCTTGTTCTCCCCCCACCCGAAACGCATGATATTTACATCCCTTTCCTGTTCCCTTATCTTTTTCAATTTCTTTCTAGTTCCCTTTACCCCCTTTTTTAATCTCCTTCCTGCACTCTTATCTAAAAACCCCCAAGTAGGTTAGGAAAGGAGTCGGCCTTCTCCGGAGATTGGCACGGGGGACATCCCTTCCTCCCGTCCTTTCAATGTTGGTCTGCAGGTCTAGGGTAAATTGACACACCAAGTCCTTCCCAGGTGGCGGATCCGTGACCAACAAGTTCCTCATAACCCGCAATACCACAATAGGAAGAAATGTACATCTTTCCTCCAAATGAACTAAAATTGGATTTATTTCTAGGTTGTGGATGGGATCCTCGATTTTGATGTTGCTTGGAATGTTGCTTGGAATGCTACTGAGCTCTTTTCTCTTGATTAGCAATCAACACCTGATTCCTTGAACTGGGATTTTTGTGATGTCCCCTCTCTAATCAGTTAGCAGTTGTTTCTTGGGTTAGCCTACTCTCGGGTTCCTGTAGGCTAATGGTTGTGTGTGGGAGCCTTTTGGGGATGAGTTCGATGCTTGGACGTGTTGCTTGTTGCCAATTGCCAGTTTCTTGAGTGGTTTTGGGGTGTTTTGGGCCTCAATAAGTTCATGGTGGGTCCTGCAAAACGGAGAGATGGGTTTGATGCGTTTTCCAATTGAGTATCCATTTCTACCCTCGGTTGGTGGTTTCGAGCGGCATGGATCAAAATATTAAATATTTTGTCGTTGAAATATTTTAAAGTTAAATTAAAGATTTAACTTTATATTTCCTAATGTATTTTGTGAATGGGACCAAAAAGCGAACATAACTTTAAATTTAAATAGTGTCTAATTTTATAACTTAAAATTGGGGCCCCATTTGGGAGACATAAGGGGATGAAATGTAATTAAATTAAAATTAAGTTTATTTTCCCAAGAGGGGCATAACCTTCTGGAGGTGATATAAAAAGTGAAATTTCTTCATTTCATGCTCATTCTTGTTTGCTCATTTCATGAAATTGGAGACTTTGGCCTATGCAAGGGTTTCAAGCTTTGTGAGGAAGAAATCCCTCTTAGAGAACATCATCTTCGAGTGTCAGATATCACTCTTGGGTGATTCGGAGGCAACTTCATACAGGGGTTGCATTTGTACTTCAGCGAAGAGTCGTTTGGAGCTTATTGCAAATCTTTTGGCAACATTTTTGGAGATTATTCAAGGAGAAATCAGTGGAGATTATTTGCAAATCATTTTGTTTTCATTTGCAGCAGATTTGTGCAATATTGGCCATACCACACTAGGGTTTCCAGCCCTACCTTTTCGCTCACAACTCTCAACGAAGACATCAAATCATTCTAAGTATTTTGGCATTGGAGATGGCATGCCTGGGCGACCCTTTGTGGTGATTTCGAGCATTTTTGGAGATGTGCACATTTTTCTATGTTGGTCGTACCATTCCAAGGGGGCCATACAGTTTGGGGTTGCATTTTCAGCAGTGGCGCTAGGGTTTGAATTTTCTGGGTTTGGCTTCGGAGGGGATTTCAACATCTGGGTTGACATTATTATCTACATCTCCGGTCTATATGACCATTTCATGTACCTTTGAATTCCTCTTGTTAATAATATATGATATTTCATTTCAGTTCTTGCGATCGTGCTACTTGTTCTCCCCCCAACCGAAACGCATGATATTTACATCCCTTTCCTGTTCCCTTATCTTTTTCAATCTCTTTCAAGTTCTCTTTACCCCCTTTTTTAATATCTTTCCTGCACTCTTATCTAAAAACCCCCAAGTAGGTTAGGAAAGGAGCCGACCTTCTCCAAAGATTGGCACGGGGGACATCCCTTCCTCCTGTCCTTTCAATGTTGGTCTGCAGGTCTAGGGCCATTGACACACCAAGTCCTTCCCAGGTGGCGTATCCATGACCAACAGGTTCCTCATAACCCGCAATACCACAATAGGAAGAAATGTACATCTTTCCTCCAAATGAACTAAAATTGGATTTATTTCTAGGTTGTGGATGGGATCCTCGATTTTGATGTTGCTTGGA